>OX328106.1:42878976-44205643 GCA_946811185.2 Hippopus hippopus | reverse complement strand
ATTGTAGTCAAATTTTGTTTTATTTGTCTTATACAATCGTTCTCAGCTTGGGCATGAACAGATTTTTGTTGTTTGGTAAAGAGTAAAAGTCGAAAACTACTACACTGTACTTGTTAAAAAAAAAAATGTAATGGGTTTTCAAGTATAAATTTACCTCGATGAGAAAATTTAAAAAAAAATTCATGCAATTTACGTGGAAGGCTTTTAAATGAGAATCGCATCAAATTATATAATTTAACATTCTGGGTGTTTTATGAGTCTTGCATCAAATCGTATACATGTAATTTCACTTACTAGGCTTTTTAATTTTCCATTATTATATGATTTTACATACCAAACTTTTAAATTGGTAATGCACCAAATTATTTAATTTCACATATTAGGCTTTATCATGAGTATTGCACCATATCATTTAATGTTGTATACTAGACTTTTTCATTATCATTACACCAAATCGTATAATTTTACATGCATTGCCTTTCATTTCGTATTGCACTTACAATGTATATAATTTTACATACTATGCGTATTGCGCTAAATCATATAATTTTACATACTTCATGTAAGCTTTTTATTTCGTATTGCACTTTTTTAAGTTTACATATTATGCTTTTAAAATCATGTTGTACCAAATTATAAAATTTCACACAATAGGTCTTTTCATTACTATTGCATCAAATCCTTAACTTTTGCATACTTAACTTTTTTAGTGAGTGCTGCATTAAATTCTTATAATTTTACAAACTTTGCTTTGTAACTAGTATTACACCAAATTATGTAATTTAACATACGAGGCTTTTCAACTAGTATGGCAGCAGATTATACAATTTCACAAACAAGACTTTTTAATCAGTATTGCACGAATTTACATAATTTCAAATAATACGTTTTTTTTTTTTAATTTGGTATTTCCCTTAAGTGCTTTTAGCGTTAAGTAAGTAAAATGGATATACAATCGGTAGCAATCACAGTTACTTAATTTGCTCATTCTAGTCCTATCCTAATTTTAAGATAGCTTCAAGATAACACTACACGTTCTGTGCAGTCTACTCTTTGATCTACACTTTTCGCTGCAGCAAGTAGATTTTTCCGTTGGAACCGACAAGATGACTCTTTACAACAAGACAACTATTCAAGACTTGTCCAAAATCAAAGCAGTTACAGAAGACAAAATGAAATGTTGCACAAATGATGAGATTAGTCTCTGATAGGGTAAAAAACATTCTGCAAAAAGGAGAAAATATTGTTTGTCAGCATATTCTTCTTTTCGCATGGTGTATAGTATGGGTTAAACTCCATCATCATCTTTTTACTCGCTAAAGAGTAAAACAAAAAGGTAACCTTTCAAAAAGTCTGACAGGTAGTTACAGCGCTATCACTGAATTAATGATTGCGTTTTGAGTTGCATAAAATTCTACACTTGCAGATAATAATGAATTAAACATTTCCCCCGCACTTCGTTTTGATTAATTTTCCATTAAGAGCGCGGAAAGGTGGTGACTGCATCAAAAGCCAATATAAATCAGGTATTCCGATACGCGAGGCTACCACCGTTTAACCTTATAGGCAAAAACAGGGGCTTCTGTGGAAGGCATAGTTTAAGAACATACTGCACAAAACGTGCGTTCTGAACTACGATCTATACCGTGTACTCTATACCCAACCATATTAGTTCACAAAAAGCTTTCAGGGTTTCAGTGTATTTGTTTTTTCAACCTTCGAAAGAGGCAGAGTTTCTATATCTAGCTTTGAAAGAGTTATTATTAGGACGATCAATTACCTCGCGCAATACGTTTAAACGTTTTCGTTATGATTTTTGCTTTTATTGTTAAAGATCACTGAGAGCACACAACCGGTTTAAACGTTTTCGCTATAATTTGTTTTTATTTTTAAAATCACTTACAGCGTACAATCGGTTAAAACGTTTTCGTTATGATTTGTTTTTATTGTTAAAGACCACTGACAGCGCACAAACGGTTTAATGATTTTATGATTTGTTTTTATTGTTAAAGATCACTGACAGTGCTCAACCGGTTAAATCGTTTTCGTTATTATTGTTTTTTATTGTAAAAGATCACTGACAGTGCCCAACCGGTTTAAACGTTCCGTTATGATTTGTTTTCATTGTTAAAGACCACTGACAGCGCACAAACGGTTTAATGGTTTTAGAATTTGTTTTTATTGTTAAAGATCACTGACAGTGCTCAACCGGTTTAATCGTTTTCGTTATGATTGGTTTTTTATTGTTACAGATCATTGACATGGCTCAACCGGTTTAATCGTTTTCGTTATGATTTATTTTTTATTGTTAAAGATCACTGACAGTGCCCAACCGGTTAAATAGTTTTCATTATGATTTATTTTTTATTGTTTAAGATCACTGACAGTGCCCATCAGGTTTAATGGTTTTCGTTATGATTTATTATTTTTTTTTTAAAGATCACTGACAGTGCTCAACCGGTTTAATGGTTTTCGTTATGATTGCTTTTTATTGTTACAGATCATTGACACTGCCCAACCAGTTAAATAGTTTTCATTATGATTTATTTTTTATTGTTAAAGATCACTGACAGTGCCCATCCGGTTTAATGGTTTTCGTTATGATTTATTTTTTATTGTTAAGGTATTACCATCCTAACGCTTCTAGTGCAACATGGAATAAAATTTCTTATTAGTTGATAAATAAGGATTTATACTTATATAGTATTTTTGCTCATTCCCAACCGACCAGAAATTCATTTGTTGTCTATTTTGAAATTATTTGATGATATTTTTGTTAGTTTTCAGAAAAGGGAGGTAATTATTATCTCCCTTTGTAATGAAAATAGAGTGTCTTTAGATTTATAAATGATAATTCTAAGAAGGAAAAAATGGAAAAACTGGCTCGGTTAAAGTATTACAATAATACTCATTTTTAATCATAGCAAAATTTTTAGGATAATATTATTGTGGAAATAGCTGTTTTTCATTAGAATGGTACTACCTTAAAGATCACTGACAGTGCTCAACTAGTTTAATCGTTTTCGTTATGATTGCTTTTTATTGTTACAGATCACTGACACTGCCCAACCGGTTAAATAGTTTTCATTATGATTTATTTTTTATTGCTGAAGATCACTGACAGTGCCCATCCGGTTTAATGGTTTTCTTTATGATCTGATTTTAGATATCGCTTACAGCGTACAACCAGTTTACTCATTTTCGTTATGATTTGTTTTTATTCTTTAATGTCACTTACAGCGCACAACCGGTTTAATTGTTTTTGTTACGTTTTTATTGTTTGAATATCCTTACAGTGCATGGCTGTTTCAACTTTCAATCATAATCGAGACCATTTAATTTTTAAAGATGACTTTCATCGCACAACCGGTTTAACCGTCTTCGTTACTATTGGGCTATATTGTGAAAGATCACCCACATTGCAGGGCTGTTACACTTTCATAACTGTTTTACTCCTGATTAACCGTTTAAGTCTGGATTTAATCTGATTTTATAGCAAAAGATCAAGTATAATGCATAATCAATTGAACCGATGTACACGTAATTTGATTTCTCCTTCTAGAGCAATATTTTCAAAAGTGACCTGAAAAAAAAACACATGTATTAACTCATTCTGATAACCTCATGATATGACTTCAAGGAACGATCAAATAATAATTATGCTTCTACACGATTTTCATATTTTTTCCCCCTATCAAAATAACCCTTGGTATTGATTGCCGATGGCGACTTGAGTAGTTCTTGCGGATGGCATAGATCAAGATCAGACTGTAAAGAAGGTACAGAGATCAGACTGCAAATAAAATATTTTCCCAAAACTCGTTGAAGTCACGTACCTGGAATTAGACCTTACATTTGAATCTTAAAAATTTAATGTTTATTTGGTTGTTTGGGGGTAATCCAGAGATGAATAAAAAAAAGTAATAAAAATGACTATACATAATTCACACAGGCCTCAAGGCAAAAGCTATCGCCATTAATCAAAATGAAATAACTTTTAGAGCTCTTTATTCGATAACAAAGAGGAAAACAGCGGTGTATACTGAAAGCCTCATGATCCTATTTATCAACCATTGTATGCTTAGTCTTTTTCCAGAAATAGAAAGCACCGCAATTTCTGATTGTCTTAACCAGTTGGTTTAGCCAATAACAAATTGTGTTACCATATGAATTTAGAAAATGAAATAGAATGCAATGAAAATAAGAACTTCTGAATTCTCCCTTGACGGTGTATGTCAAGATGAGACGGGAAATACGGTCTGATTTTGAATGCACGCTGTCTGATTATTTTTAAGGTACACTGCAGATAACGGTTTTAATCCTTTTTCAAACAATCCCATGTTTTTGAAGCAGAGCAGAAATCAGCATTTTCTCCTTTCCGTACATTGTCTTCTACCCTATCAGATAGAATATCTTGTTTTTGGCCATATTTAACAAGTCCTCTGCATATCGTCGGTTTACTTCAAAAACATTGTAACTACAGATTGTTACAAGCTGTAGTTACGAGGTTTTTGAAGTAAACCGACGATATGCTATCAAGTCGAATTTTGTCGACGATATCCCTTTCGAAAGTGCTAAAACAAAGATCAGTCTGTAACTTTCGAGCAGTACAATCTTGATCCACACAGTTTGATATTCAATCAGCCATTTATCGAACAATCTCACGTTTTAGATGACTTTTGAAAACGTTGAGGAAAATGGATAAAACGCTGGTTAACCAGCATTTTCTTCTTTCCTCACTTTGTTTTCCAACCATACAGGGAAAAATCCGAACTACAGAGCCACAAGTAATTAATTGTCATAAAATTCATTAGGTTAAAACTTTTGATAGTCTAATAAAGAGTTGAATGCTACAGCTGTGCTTTATCTCTTTAGCAGACGACAAAACTAAGCATTCTCCAAATTCAAAGCATTTGCAGACGACAAATTGAAGTTGAGTCAAAAGTTAGGATTTTTCTTCGGAAGGATAGAAAACATAGTAGAAAAAGGAGAAAATCCTGGAAACCAGCATTTTCTCCTTTTTCCGCAATGTTTTCAAAAGCCTTTTTTTTTTCCTCAGGATCGTTTAAAGACAGAAATATTTGGTAAAGGGTAATCCCCATCTAAAATCAATAAGTGCATCCCAGACAATAACGATTTACATTGTTTACCATGAAAACTTAGCCTGCTCAGTAAATGGAAAAGGATATGTTAAGCCAGCAGAACAGGATTGTACTAAAACTGTCACTGAAAGTGGCGACTTAACGTTTTGTAGCACTTAACCAGGATAGAATTAATTATGCGGACAGTGCAGATCAAGATCACACTGCACAGAACGTGCAGTCTGATCTTCGATCTACTCTGTCCGCTTCTTTACCAGATATTCTGGGAAAAAATGTGAGTGAAACATTCTAAAGAAGGCCCAAGCTGAGTCGTAGATTAAGAATGAAATTCTTACGTTTTATTATAGACATTTTTTTTCTCCGTTCACTACAGATGTCCTGACAATTAAAGATACATCTACGTATACTCGTTTTCAGCCAATTTTTTTTAACCCATTTCATCTTTATTTTATCAAACTGTAACCATTCTTGTATCTTCATGCCAAATGTTGCCCCTGACGGTTGCAAGGTTGCACGATTACGACCGACAGAAAATGCATTTTATTTCCTTATGGCTATCAAAGGGTTTACTGGTGATCGTTTCTGGTTTTAAATCGAAAACAATTTCCTAGAGTTTCTTAATCCCTTACACCATATTTTGATTATTTATCTATGTTTACACAGCTGAATCATTCTACACACTATTAAGTTTTAACAGCGTGTTTTCTCTCTGGCTGTAAAGACTTATCTTTAAAGCTTTAAAACTCCGATATCTACATTTACAGTACTGGCTGAGAATGTCCAATTCAACTTTTAGCATTAGCATTAGTGTTTTGATAGATAAGACAAGTGTTCAAACCTAAACTACGTCACGGCCAAGGAAAAAACCCCTCTATACTCGAAGGGAGATAATTCTTTAATGCTTTTAGATATGTTTGCTGTGAATCGAAGTCTTGTAAAAAGTGCAGACTGAGAATAACCAGTTCGTTTTTTTTTTTTTTTTTTCAAACATTACAAGGGCTTATAACCTAGCCAAGTGATTTGATAGACAATACAGATGCTCAAACCTACCGTGCCTCACGCCTAAAAATACCTATATTCAAAGGGAGACAATCCTACAAGGCTTTAGAAATGCTTGCATCGGAACAAAACTTCTTGCAAGCTGAGTCCCCCCAGTACTGATTGATATTGTCCAGTTCATTTCTAAGTATTACAAGGGCAAAAACTCTAGCCAAGTGCTTTGTTAGATAAGACAGACGTTTAACGTACGCTACACCCGAAAGTCCCTATGTTCAAGAGGCGATAATTCTGCAATGTTTTTTAGATATGTTTATCGTAAACCGAAAATCCTTGCTAGAAACTGATGAAGACAAAGGAGCTTTTGCAGACGGCATAGTTTAATCCTTAATCTACACCGACTGCTTCACAGTACTGACAATAACCGAAGTTGTCTCCCTTTTAGGATGATATCTACTTTAAGCCCTCTAGAAATGGCGACTGTATTTGAGTCATGCTCTCTGTAAAAGGGGCTAAATGCATCTGAAAAAAGTATCGACGCAGGTCAGCCTGCACATTCCGCGCAGGCTGACCTGCATCTAAACTTTTTGCTATTGGTCAATCTTCTGCATGTCCAAAGACCAGCCTACTTCATGAATCAGTCGGTTGCTAGATGAAATGGATTTTATGGACCAATGTTTATGCAATGACTTGCTTGTTATAATGCATCACGGAAACCCCGATCTGCCAGATCGCCGTCTATTTAATTTGCAGCTAAAAATTATTGGATGGTAGTATAAGCGTTTATAGATACAAGGATCGGTTAATTGCACGTGAAAGAAACTTTGCAGGATTGGTTCATCGAGGTTGGTCAGTGCAACGCGTAAAGCGACAAGTGTGACCTACATTTCCCAGACATATATCCCCAAGATGCTGCTCCCAAATATAGGCAGTGAAAACTGCAAGCAATCTCCAATATAAACAAAACAAATCCTCTTGTTTATTCGCACAGCTAAAGGTCTATTTATAAAGAGGGTAGAAAAGGAATGCTTGAGGGAAATGTCTAGGGAAAAATGTTTAAAATACGCTTACCACCACATAGTTTCTGGAACATCCTCTCCAAAAGTTCTAAACCTTAATCTAAACACTCTGGAAAACAGTCTAAAACTTTTTTTCTAGCAAACAATTGTTTAAATAATCATCTACCAACCGAACGAGAATAGCATAAACAAGCGCGCTAGTCAATCGGAACTTCTCTACTGCTTTCGCACACACGCTAGCAATACGTTCCCGATGCCGTGGTTTCTAACGGATCAATATTTCCTTTTCTCTCCCTCTCTCTCGCAGTCCTCCGCCAGGAAAACGCTGTGTGCACTCAATAAATTGCCATTGGTAACCGTCGTTTAACCAAATAAAACGGAATTTGAATATGAGATTCGTCGTGTGGCCTGTTGCGGCAATATTAAGGAAAATGATAAACTACATTTAGTACCTTTTTTCAAGTGATTGAAAATCAAAAGTTTCAGGTCTATAAGCCTTGTATTCTTATCAGTAAAATTTTTAGCGTTTTTGTTCTTTTCTTTTTTCTGAAAGGGCAATCATTATTTTTTGCTTATCTTTCTTTCAATCTGAGAAACGAATAGAAATAACCTCTCATGGAAACTGCTACAACAAATCATCTTATTATCATTTAGGCCTTTCAGTTTTTTTTTCACGGCTTTGTTTTTCTTTTATTGATGTAACAAAATATTCGCTGTCCAGTAGATGTTGGTACAGTTCTCCTAGACGCCATCTTTCTTTGTATTTTGACCCCAGAATTTTCTGTATGCCCCCCAATAATCTAAAATGTTCGCCTTCTCTTATCCATTATAAGGACGTCGTATGGACCCAATATGAGAAAGGCCATGGAGAATTCAGAGCTTGCAGGCTAAAAATTGCTACCTTATTATTTCATCAACATCTTTTAACGCTTAACCCTTTACCGTGCAATGTCAACTTTTAACGACCCTGGGAAAGAAGCTTTTTAAAATTATTGTGGGAAAAGGAGAAAACGCTGGTCACCAGCATTTCGTTCTCCTTTTTCCCACAATGTTTTCTACCCTATCAAAGAAAAATTGCACCATTTGAGCCAAAATGAAATTGTCGCCTGCAAATACTTTGAATTTGGACATGGCTAAAATTTTGTCGTCTGGTAAAGTGTTAACTCTTTACGATACGACACGATTTTTGAGTCAACCAAATCGAAAGCATTTCAAGACAAGTTAACCCTTTACTGCACAATGCCGACTTTTAACGACCCTGGGAAAGAAGGCTTTTGAAAACATTGTGGGAAAAGGAGAAAATGCTGGTCACCAGCATTTTCTCCTTTTCCCACAATGTTTTCTCTAGCCTATCAAAGAAAAGTTGCACCATTTGAGCCACACTGAAATTGTCGTCTGCAAATGCTTTCAATTTGGACATGGCTAAAATTTTGTCGTCTGGTAAAGTGTTAAATGTTACTCAGCTGATGATGCCTGTCTTTGACCGGTTACAAAAGATAGTTGGAAATGGGAAAAAAATGTTGGTTAACAGCTTCCCCCCCCCCCCCCCCCATTTCCCGAAATACTTTAAGAAGCCCTCAATTTCAGCATTTGGGATTGTGTGGTAAAGACTCAATAAAGAACAAATCTCTTCTATCACTGATTGTTTTAGATAAGTGTAAGTAAAATTAAAGCCCGAACTGCGGCCAAGAGTAAACAATGAGGATGTTAGAATGTGGTTGAATTTAAATCATACCGTTTGAAAGTATGGAAATTGTTGTGAAAAAAACAACCTGTTATTGTACAGCCGGTCCAAGTGTTAATCTCTGACAGAAAAATAAATTTTAAATCCAGTAAAAAGTAAACAAAAGATAGAGCGACCTGGAAACTTTTGACCTACTTTTAAAATTCATTTTTCTGGCGACGACTAACTCTTGGACCCATTTTACAATAACAGATTGTCATCTTCACAATAAATTCTATACTTTATTATAGTATGATTTACATCTAAATTCATTTCACCACCCGCGTATTTTACTTTGGTTGCTCTTGGGACTTTAATTTTTTCAAAGGAAAATAGACGAAAAAAAAAGAGTTAGATAATACAGAGTGAATTAATGCCCTTTCGGTTGTTTCACCATTTTTCGGTATCTACGTGATAATCAACAAGTATTTTACTATGGAAAGACACAGAGGCATAGCTGTCCTATTTTAGATAATGAAGACAAACGACTAACAAGCCCAATTTTTTCTGTGATCCGGAAATTTAGCAAAAAATGTGGTAAAAGCGTGTGCGTGCTAGTAACCTAGTTATTGACCTTATACGGCCTGAAATTCAACCATACCTGGATGTCTGGGGATGGGGTGTTTGAAGCATTAATATATGAGCCATGCTATATGGAAAGGGGGCTTAATGCATCTGCAAAAAAGTATCCACCCATGTAAACCTGCGCAGGCTGACCTGGGCCGAAAATTATTGCTGCTGGTCAATTTTCTGCATCTCAAAGGACCAGTGTACCTCGTAATTCAGTCGGTTGATATACAAAATGGATTTCATGGATGCATAATCATGTGATGACTTGCTTGGCATATTTGATTACGGAGATGCATTTAGCCCCTTTTGCCAGAGCATAGCTCATAGGTTTCGTGAGCATTGGTTGAAAGTTGTCGACTGGTTATCGAAATAAAAAAAAAAGGGGGGGAGGGGCGGGTGGGGACAAACAAACAAGTCGGAATGTTTTGTATCCTGGAATTAACGACCGTCCTTGCAAACTAAATATGGAACGGTCACCCGTATTCACCAACCATTCTAAATTGTGTTCTAAGTCTAATTCTCAAGAATATTCAACATTTTAACCCTCATCCCCCTAAGTAAGTGAACATGAAACTTTCAAGCCGATAGCAAAAACCCCAAAATATTGCTATTTCAAAGGTATATCTTTTGGGGGGGAGAATGATATCTCCTTATCGGTCAGTGTAGATCATAGATCAGACTGCACGTTCTGTGCAGTCTGATCTTGATCTACACTGTCCGCAAAAGCTCTTTTGGTCGCGCTTAGCAGCCTAAGGGTTAAATTAACACACTGTGTTTCTTTCTAAATTTAGAATTATACATTTCGATGGGCAATTAATTAAGAATGGCCCCGTATCTCTGTTCCATCCAACCTACCTGGCTAAAACCTCCATGTTTTAACTCTTTACTACACGACAAAATTTTAGACCTGTCCAAATTCAAAGCATTTCCAGACGTTAAATAACTTTGACAAAAAAAGTAAACTTTGTTTTAGGAAAGTCAGAAAAAATCCATTTTGTCTAACAACCGACTGAATCATGATGTAGGATGGTCCTTTAACATGCAGAAAATTAATTTAACAATAGCAAAAAGTTTCGAGACTGCGCAGGCTGACCTGGGTCGATACTTTTTGCAGATGCATTAAAACCCATTTTCACAGAGCACGGATCACTTAAATGAAGCAGAAATTTTCTGAAACAAGTACCTTGTGGTCGTCCCTTAGGAGCTTGCTTAACAAAGAATAGACAATTTCAAAATCTTTCTCTTGCGTCATAAAGAAGATTTTTTTTTCCATGACCATTGTAGTTAATGTTTGAAAGAAATGCTGAGTCGCGGAATTTTTATGACGTATCAGAGTCTACGTTTACGTGGAAAATGCAAATGTTTTATTTTTCTTTTTGGCTGGCTCTTTCTATCAAATGTAAACAACTACAGCATCAGCTCTTAAAACTCTTTACCGCCCGAAAACATTTTGGACCAGTCCAAATTCAAAGCATTTGCAGACCACATTTTTATCATATGATGTTTTCTGTCTTTGATAGGTTAGAATGCATTGTGGGAAAAGAATAAAATGGTTACCAGCGTTTTTTCTTCTTTTCCTACATTTTTTTTTTCTAAAGCTTTCTTTCTCAGGGTCGTTAAAACTTGGAATTGTTTGATAAAAGGTTAAATCCTTCACTACCTAGTATAATTGGCCTGCAACACGAAAAAGGGGGCATTCGGACATTTGCGTAAAGTGTCTTCTCGGATCAGCCTGCGCAATCCGCGCAGGCTAATCCGAAATGACACTTTCCGTTTTTACGTAATTTTTCTGTTTTGCACAAGTCTACTGTAGCACAAAATCTAATGTAGTCGTAAAGTGCTGTCTCGGATTAGCCTGCACGGACTGCGCAGGCTGATCCGAGACGACACTTGACGCAAATGTCCGAATGCCCCTTTTCACGTGTTGCAAGCCATATGATTTCGACGTTTTCTTTTTGGTCTAAAAGTATATTTCAACCGTAATAAAAACCCTCTTAGTCCATTTTTCAGACGGTAGTATCACTTCCTGTGTGGTCTGATCTGAAGCCACATCAAAATCTTCATAAGTCACCGTTGGCAGCGACAGGTTAAAACATCGTGTATGCGTATATACAATGTTACTTTTTTCAAGTACGAGGGTTGTTCGATATGTAATGTGTATTGTACGATATCTCAAAAGCATTCGACTCAAATAGTGAAATGAACATTACATCCCTTCAAAGTATTCTCCGCGGTTTGAAATACATAATTTCAATCTCTGAATCCATTTCTGAAATGCGTCACGGTACGCTGATTTAGGTAGACCTCTGAGGCACTGACTGATGGCTGAGCCAAGGGCTTGTCGGGACTTGTAACGACGACCAGATAAGAACTTTTTAAGTTTTGGAAAAAGGAAAAAGTCGCATGGGACTAGATCTGGAGAGTATGGTGGGTGTGGCAAGACGTTAACCTTCTCCGACTTCAAAAATTGCTTCACAAGCTCAAATGTATGTGATGGAGCATTATCATGAAGTAGACGAACATGCCTAAATCCTGACACAGGGCGTCGTTTAAGATAATATTTCTTGACCTTTTTTAGTATAACATCTCGGTAATACCGACCTGTAACACTTTTGCCCTTCGGCACCGGAATTTGTACGGCTATACCATCACATGAGAAGAATATGCAATAAAGAACCTTCTTTGTGCTTGTGCTTCTTTTGGCAACTACAGGCCTTCTACCGTGTTTAGTTAGCCATATTTTGTTTCCAATATTTCTTACTGGTAGTGAACCGATGTTTTGTCACCAGTAACAATGTTTGCAAATTGTCTTTGATTGAATTTGGGAAACATTTTGAGCAATTGCTTAGCGGTTTGTACTCGTACCCGTTTTTAGTCATCTGTCAATATATGAGGTATCCATCTGGCAGAAATCTTTCGTACTTTCAAAATACGCTTCAAAATGAAATGCACCCGCGATAGCGATATGCCAACAGCGTTGGCAGTATCACGAATCGTGTATCTGCCATCACTTTCAATTATTTCCCTGACTTTTGAGACATTTGCCTTGCCTGTTAAAGTCACAGGTCGGCCAGATTTTGCTGCATCTTTGACGGACTCTGTGCCAGTCAGAAATTTCTTTCTCCAACTACGAACTGTCTCATAAGATACCTTATCAGACCCATAAACGTCCCCCAATTCAGTAAAAATCTGCATTACCGAATGACCGAGTTTTGTGCGAACTTTTATTTAAGCTCTAATTTCTTCAATATTCTTAATCCGTTTCCCAACCATTTTTACAACAGTGGTCAACGACTAGCTCTATTGAAATGACTATAAGTTTAAAACTATGTGGAGCTGAAGGCTCTTGTTTATACCGTTGGAAAGGTATTGAATAGAGCTATTCAAGCGTATCATCATCCACGAAATCGTGCAAAGCGTTATCGCGCTGTGGTACAATACACATTACATATCGAACAGCCCTCGTATATACGAGGTATTTATTTCATCCTGTACTCCGTTCAACCGTCAAACCACCACACACGTAATTTAACTGATTTAATTTTTATTTTATTTATTTATTTATTTATTTTCTTTGCGACCGTCTATATTAACTCAATAACCGACTTCTCTATAGATACATACGTTCTAATCTTTAATCCACCAACTCCATCCATCCGTTCGTCTGTCCATCCATCCATCCATTCATCCATCCATCCATCCATCCATCCATCCATCCATTCATCCATCCATCCACTCACTCAAACATACACTAATTACCGCAACAATTTACAAATTCGTTCATCAAACACTTTATTCAGCTAACTAAACTATTCCGTCAATCCTGCCTTCATGCCGTTGACCTGTAACCCTTTAAGCGCCAAATAAAGAAACTAGACCGTTACAATATGGATAAAATTAAGACATAAATAATTGAAATTTCTCATGTTTAGCCAGAATGCTTCAACAAAGCGAATAGTAAAGATAAACAGAAGGTGTAGCCTGATCTTGATCTGCGGTGTCTAAAGAAACAATAAATATCGTAAAGAGATAACTCTGTCACGGCCAATTATTTGAACTCGATTTTCACGTGGTCTAAAATGTATTTTTCCGCTTCTTCAGATTATTTCGATACTAATTTTGCAGTAGGTACCAAACTTTGTAAATCCATAATAAGACTGCACAAAACTTGTTTTTTGTCTTGATCTACACTGTCCAGAGAAACTATTATGATCGTGATAAGGACTTCAAGAGTTAATCATATCATGTCATTATTGAATTTCAATGTTGTTTCCAGCCCTGTTATAGATCGTAAGGTCGTTGAACCTACCCTAAGGACAACAAAACAACTTCCTACTGTATTCTAGGACTCGGTTCATTCCACTGTGAACTGCAAATTACGCTTTTTTGACCCTAGAGACAGAGAAATCTACATGTACGCTCTTTCAGTAACTTAAGACCATGCCAACCAGTCGCTTTCACTTGCTTTCATAACTTCGTAATATTTCTAACCATATAATTCTACTGTTTAATTATGAGTTTTTGCAGTGAACGTAAGAAAATTAAGTGGTCTTAAAAAAAAGAAATTTCTACAATTTGACGAAAGACGTGTATAAAATAGGGTTTTTGTGGTCAGCAAAGGTAAGCTCATGGTTTTTTGCGTTCTATTGATGAAAGACTTATCTATTTCAAATACAACGTTGTTTTATTCAACAGACGATTACGATTGGGACAAAAGAGAAGTGTATTTTAAAGATACGAACCAGGTAGGTGTCGCTATCCAAGTCCTCTGTCACGGCCGTTGAGTGTAACCTTGACCGACTGCACGTGCTGCGGTAAGAGCTGGCAATGGAGAAATCAAAATGGATGTCTGAAAATAAAGCAAAATGATATTTTTATATTTCTTCTTTACTATTTCCAATAGTACTACTTAAAGTTTTTTACGTGTTATCAAGAATAATAGGAAAAATAGGAGCCATTTAAAAAAAAAAAACATGGAATCTATCAATTTTACTTATTTCCCTCCCAACGTTATACGTGAGTAACGAGCGAATCTCCTTTTGCATCATATCGCTTTAGATATTTAACATTTAATTTCTGACTTAAGTCCTGTCTGACTTTGGTCGATATTTTCTGCAGATACATTAAACCCTCTTTTCACAGAGCATTGTTCATACTTTTTTTCCCGCATGATGATTGCTCTCACACGAATGACGTCTCATATGACCAATTATTCGAAGTGACGGTACCATGACCTGTACTGAACTCTTTACCAAACGACAAAAACAAAACTAAGAAATGGCAACATTTGGGTGTTCACTATCCGCTTAAAAGTTTCATTTACATTATTTAGCAGGTTAAGGGTTAATCCGCTATATTAGTAATATGAGTTTCACTAGTACTAGGCTAGGATTCTGAAGTGAGTTGCCCAAGGACACTCCCATCAAAGACTTAGTGAGGCTCCAATGAGGCTCGAACCCGGAACTAAGAGTCCTACACTTTACAACTGAGCCACGCAGAACCCCAGACGGAGACGAAATCCAAAGTCTTGAGACAACCGGAAACCTTTTAAGCTTGTAAAAAGTACAACCGAAAATCTATTAAAGGTATTTCTGATCGCTGGACGCCAAATATGCTGAAATAAGTGACTAGATAGCTCCTAAAATATTTACGCAGGAAACAGAATATCGAAAGAGTAGATCTTGAAAGCGGGAATATTGACACGTAGACCCCGTTCGAAACTATAAAATTCGTAAGCTGCACAGAACTTTGGCTGAATAAAATATGAGACAAAATATAGAGTTTAGTGTATTTGTTGTGTGTGTTGGATTTGTTTTTTGAAAATCTGAAGCGCCAAACATCTAGGACAACCGGACACACTTAAACTCTTTAACCACATAATGCCGACTTTTAACGACCCCGAAACGAAAAGCCTTTGAAAACATAGTGGGAAAAGTAGAAAATGCTGGTCTCCATTTTCCACCATGGTTTCTACCCTACCCAAAAGAAATTTTATATATTTATTTACATTTATTTTGTCGTCTGCAAATGCCTTCAATTTGGACACGTGCAATAATTTCTGTTGTCTGGTAAACTGGTCTAGCCTATATCAATACGATCTGTTGCTGTATATTGCTCGGCGCAAAGGTCGAAGCTATAAAAATAATGTAAACGATTTGCCTATCTGAAATGGACATAATTTTTGATTACTAGAACATTAAACATAAAGCTTATCTTGCGTTTTGTTCAATATGTGTGCGTTTTAAGAAAGATTTGCATAAATACAAAAAATATACGAGCCATGCTCTGGCAAAAGGGGTTTTAATGCATCCCCGGGATGCATTGAAAATAGCAAGGCATAATGATGGATCGATAAAGTCGATTTTGTTGAACAAATCATGAGGGAGAATGGTCCTTCGACATGCAGAATATTGACACATTGCAAAAGGTGTGGTCGATACTTTTTGCAGATGCATTAACCGCCCTTTTCACAAAGCATGGCTCATACAATTTAATCTTGTGAAAAAAAAAAAATCTCTAGGAATGACCTACTAACATACTAGCCTTTTTCAGACCTACCAAAAACTTGTTTTATCAGGAAAAGGTATCATAAGAAATTTTTGAAAAAGAAAAATGATATTTAAACATTATGGAAACCATTGTGGAAAATGAAAAAAAAAATGCTTATGCTAAGTAATTGCTCCATTTCCTAAAGGGTGTCCCTTGTGAAAACGGACACAAAAAGTCATAATAATATGGCGACGGGTTAACAAAGCCATAAAAATGTCAATGCCAGGTTTTATCGATGCATTTCTAAAACTCAGAAATATTTTCCTAGGGAGGGGCTTTAATCTATAATTACTTAGGTTCATTAATGATATTTGATTGCTATTTTATCATTAAAATAGATCCTGTCTGTCGATATTTATGTAGTTTTCCTTTTTTTGAACATTATTATAATTACGTCAGAGTATTTGAATTTCCAGGTGTTAATATCATTAATTTCAATGGAATTGCTTTAGTTATTGATGGAATTTTTCATTATACATATATTTTTCCCCATTATAGAATATTATTTGAACATTAGTTTTCAGCATCGATGCAATTATACTATACTGTGCATATTTTACACCAATAAATTTATTTTAGTATCAATTGATAAAAGCTTTCATTCTTACTAAATGTATTCAAAGCAAGAAAAAGTGAAAAAGAAGAGCATCGCATGCGGTAGCAGACGATCGGTTGCAGTTTCTTTTATTGCATCTCCGTGATGCATTATACCAAGCTAGTCATCATATAATTTTATGAATCCCGAAAATCCATTTTGCCTAAGTACCGACTGAATCATGAGGTAGACTGGTCCTTTGATATTCAATAAATTTACCAAAAGCAAAAGGTTTCGACTAAGGTCAGTCTGTGCGGACAGCGCATGCTGACCTGGATAGATTCTTTTTGTAGATGCGTTAAACTCCCATTTCACACACCATGGCTCAAATATAAAGGACATATTAGACTCAAAGCAATAGCAATACTTAAGAAATAATCTTCTTTCTATCGTGGTTTATCGCTCAATAAACCACAGTTGTGAGTTATGAGGCACAATAAATAATCCACGAGGGCGATACAGAATGACGTCACTCTATATGGCCTGCAACGTACGAAAAGGGACATTTGGACATTTGCGTAAAGTGTCGTGCCGGATCAGCCTGCGCAGTCCGCGCAGGCTAATCCGAAACGACAATTTCCGTTTTTATGTAATTTTTTGTTTTGCGCAAGTCTACTGTAGCATAAGATCTAATGTAGCCGTAGAGTGCCGTCTCGGATTAGCCTGCGCGTATTGCGCAGGCTGATCCGAGACGACACTTTATGCAAATGTCCGAATGCTCCTTTTCACGTGTTGCAAGCCAATTATAGAATGACGTCACTCTACATATATAGAATAACGTAGATTTTACCACGCTGTCGTTGCACTGTGTTTATAGAGCCGAATTCAATTGTCATGTTAGAATTATATATCGAAAACGGGGCATAACTGTGTCAGAAATATTTTGAGGGTGCCCAAGGGTTTCGTAGATAAGATTGAAGTAGCATTATTCGTGTTTTTACAATCGGCTTGAAAGTTTCATTTAACTTCCTTAGCCGAATAAATGTTACCATATTGAAAACGGACGTTTGTGAATGGTATACCGTCTGTTGCGTAGAGAGTGCATGGTCTACAATGTTAGACCCTTGTAAGCCTGCATAGTCCACGCCAGTTGACCTGGATTGAAACCTTTTTGCTTTTTAAAAATTTTCTGTGTGTCCAAGGATCATTTCACGTCAGGATTCAGCCTGTTGTTAGACAAAACGGATTTTATAGATCCATAATTATTAATCTGTGAAGACTTGCTTGGTATTGTGCATTATGGAGATGCATTTAACCTCCTTTTGTCAGAGTATGGCTCATATTTGTGGCAAGGTCGTAACGCCTTTACCGCATTATCGTCAAGTGTATAATATATAAATAGATATAAAGGAAAAGGTTACAGATGCTTTTGTCACTTCTGAGAACAACGTCATTCTCATTATTAGATAGCAATCTTGGTTTGCAGTACGTACTGATTCTGAAACCCTGCTTACGTCTACGTTAGAGTCTGTAAATGGCCTGCAACACGTGAAAAGGGGCATTCGGACATTTGTTTAAAATGTCATCCCGGATAAGCCTGCGGATAATCCGAAACGACACTTTCTGTTTTTTATGTAAGTTTCTGTTTTGCGCAGGTCTATATTAGGACAAAATTTAATGAAGTCGTAAAGTGCCGTCTCGGATTAGCCTGCGCAGACTGCGCAGGCTGGTCCGAGACGACACTTTACTCAAATGTCTGAATACCCCTTTTTGCGTGTTGCAGGCCAAAAACGGCCTAGAGAAATCAACTGAAATCCCTTTTTTGTTACAACATTATTTAAGAAAGAAAAAACAGGAAGGTGTTGATCCAAGATCAGACTGCATGTATTTTCTGATATCGGTCTATTTTGCGCGAAAAAAAAAACTGCATTTTTTCCTTTAAATACACTTTTTTCTAAACTTCTAAGGATAAATCCCATTATTTGAGTCACGTTTTATTTCGTCGTCTACAAATGCTTTCAATATGAGGAGTCTACAATTTCGATGGGTAGTATATACAGGTGATTTTTTTTTTCAATTGTCCAGCCCAAAAAAGACAAAAAAAAACTTTTTTTTTTTTTTAAATCTTAGTCTCAAATACATGCAGTACGAAATTGCACAGTCCGATCTTGATCTCACTCCATTTTAAATTCAAACGGAACTGGAAAAAGAGAAAGATCATCGAAATAAGCCTACCTGTATTGCCTGTTGATGTACTTTCCAAGCGTTCATTACGTCGCCTCTCCCTGGCCGCTTTCTCTTTTTCTTTGCTTTCACTCCGCCTGAATAATTTCCTTTTGATGCTTCCAGAACGACCAAAACTGCGAGAGTTTGAGTCCGAATTACTGGACCAGGACACCCTCTTTCCTCCTACCTTTAGGGTATCACCTTTGTCCAAACTGAACTGGCTTCCGGACTTCCCGGTCAGCATTTCTTTGATCACTGTTTGCTGAAGGTCGGCCAAGTTTGGGCGAATGTCCAAAGGACATGTACCTTGCTTGTTGGCCATTTTGATCTGGGCACCTTTCCGTATAAGTTGGGAGCATATCTCTTGAGAATAGTACTGTTCCGATGCGGCTAGATGTAAAGGAGAGTTACCTAACTTGTCCTGTACATTTGGATTGGCTCCGAATTCAAGAATCAAAAATACTGCGAGCTCTTTTTTATACTGTATTGCTATAAATAATGGTGGAAGCTTATAAAGTTCTTCGTCCGTGTAATTGAGATCAAAATCCGGGCTAAGTAAAAATGTCGCCCGGGGTTTTTCCGGCGGAAGTTGCAGTGACACCTCGCTCGCTTTCCTCGAGTCATTGGTTTTCGCGGATTGACAAACAAGAGCAAGGGTGTCTTTACCATTGTTCGCCAGACTTGAGGCGTCATCTTGAGTGTCGAAACTTTCCTCAATTACACAATCAGGAATCAGTTTATTAGCGTCCAGGAAAAACGCTGAGAACGCGCGTTTCTCGGCACTGATTAAATTTGCGCTGGGTTCATTAGGATCTATGCCGTACTTTAACAAGACCCTTAACACATCGAAGGAATTGTTTGTCACTGCCACGTGGATTGATGTCCGGAATATATCGGGGATATCGCATTCCGGCGTCACACTTTCCCGCCTGTCGAAGTCGATAGAGAACGCTGCAGACGGCTTCCGGAAGAAAAGGTCGCCATCTTGGCCACTAGCACGTGAACTCGGTCGTCTGCTCCTGGATTCGTTACTAAAGCGATCGACCCCGGTGCCTGCAGTAAATCAATGAACAAATCAGGATAACATGTCTCCTAAACTATTTACCAGGCGACAAAATTCCACGCTCTTCCATATTGAAAAAATTTGAGTCATGCTCTATGAAAAGGGGGATTAATGCATCTGCGAAAAGCATCGACCCAGGTCAGCCTGCGCATTCTGCGCAGGCTGACCTGGGCCGAAACTTTTCGCATTTGGTTACTTTTCTGTATGTACAAGGACCAGTCTACCCCATGATTAAGTCGATTATGGATTCATAAAATGTGATTGATGCTATGGCATGTGGGATATGGGTTAAAGCTCTGCATGCACCGTATTATGATGATGACAATGATAACAACAACAACAGTAATAATAATAATAATAATAATAATAATAATAACAATTTGCCATATGATGCATGTGAGAAACTAGTAAGTGGCTTGGAAAGAAAGATGTGTCAGTACTGATGTGTGAAAGCGAGGAAGCACATATGTACACATACATGATTGCTTGATGTCATGTATCACGGTGATGCATTAAGCCTCCTTTTGCCAGAACACGGCTCATTTGCATACGATAAATGATGAAATTTAACTTTGAAAGAGCAGACAATATTTTAGGAAAAAGGTGGACATCTCTCTACAATGTTTTCAAGGGCAATATTTCTTAGCGTTGGGTTCAAGTGGCGGAAGATAGAGAAAAACGATAAATTAATAATAATAATAATAATAATATTAATAACAATAATTGTTTATATTGAAGTTAACACCGTTTTAAAACCTAAGGTCATATCATAGCAGTCTGTGCACCTACATATGTGGTTCCTCGCTTTCTCACATCAGTACTGACACCTTTCTTTCCAAGCCACTTACTAGTTTCTCACATGCATCATATGGCAAATTGTTATTATTATTGTTGTTGTTGTTATCATCGTCATCATCATAATATGATGCATGCAGAGCTTTAACCCATATCCCACGTGCCATAGCATTGATTTCTATTGCATGGAAAGTTGACAGATACAAGTCTTTACGCAAATGGAAAGCAACAGAGAGGACAGGATTTTATATAACAAAAAGCGTAATCAGCAAAATTTCACATTACAATTAATACCGTACAAAGCACTTCTCTAATTAGAATACGTGAAATTTTCTCTTTAAGTTTTGAACTTACAGTTATTTCTTTTTTCCATTAACCCTTTCAGACCTAGAGGCGAAAAAAGGAGTTTTTGCGAACGGAATAGATCAAGATCAGACCGCATATAAAGTGCAGTCTAATCTTGGATCTATGCCGTCCGCTTATTTCGTCAAGCCCGTGAGATAACAAGAGCACCGCACGCGGGTGCCAAGCCCGGATGCGGTTGCTTTTCGTGAAAATTTTAAATCTAAAAAAGGGGCATGACTGTGTCAAAAATATTTTGATTGTTACCTGTCCCTGTTGTATGAGTTCCCATTGTGATAGTTAACAACTTGTCCATGTTCGAAGTATGTATCTTTGGTAATGACAGATATTATAGAATGTCAGTTTTTGAAAATATCAGTATTAGTTGTACGGTCAGGTGGCAGGGGACTTGGACACTTGTTCACGGCTGTGGTGAATCATGCAAAGTTTTACCATTCCAACGTGTGTTAAGCGAATTTTACCTGGTTTTTTTTTGGTTTCAAAAATTGAGTACGATGACGAAGTAGAATTTCCCTTCTGAGTGCCCTAATTCAATGAAAACTGACGTCACTGGGAACTGACGTCATTGAAACCTTGGAAAAAACGTGCAGTTTGGTGCATAATCTTGATGTTAATCTTGATCGACGCCGCCATTTTGGATGTTGTGTTGAAAGTGTAGTCATGTATACGGGGCTCCCGAAAGGGAAACTGCTTTTACGTTGGTTTTGCCAGTGTACATGATATATATGTTCGGGGCATATTATCCAATCAGATCACGAGAAATTTCTTTGCAGTATAAAAAAGCTTTTTGTACGACGCAGACGATTACGACACAGACGACGCCAGGGCTAATTGATTGAATTTGCGTTTGTTTATCGTCGCCACCGGTTGCCCATATGGGCGACGCCCCCTGAAGGCTGTTAGTATTGTTACGGGGGATAGTGCAGATACAGGACGAAACCCATCTTAAGTTACGCCTGGTTCTTTTACGTGCTCGGTGTATAGCACCGTCACACGGGACCTCGGTTTAACGTCTCATCCGAAAGACTATTAGTAATTTTAGATGGCCAGCCGTGGGGATCGAACCCACACCCTCAAGTGACTCGAAACATCACGTTCACGAGTCCTACGCTCTACCTATTGAGCTATGCGGGCTGGTCGCGCCAGGGCTATTACAATACCTGGACGTTTTCTTCAAAAACAGCCGAGCTAAAAATCTTTCTGGGTTTCTGTAGACTGAATTTTCAGCCGTCCAAAGAGGTCGAGTTTATATTTTTGTCGCTAAAACACAGAAATACAACGGAAATTGTTTAGAAACATTTCAGAAAAATGTGACGGTAGAAGACTTGATTTTAAACCATCTGCGTTGTTAACGAAGCAAAAAAGCTCTGGAAACAGACAAAAGGGCGACATCAATCCTTTACCGAGCAATGCCGAGCTTTAACGACCCTGATAAACGTACCTTTTTAACCTTGAAACTGCCACGCGCGACTCAAGGATCTTTTTCGAATAGTGTAGCTCAAGATCAGACTGCACAGAACATGCAGTCTGATCTTGGATCTACACTGTTCGATTTGGAGGTATTTTTCTCCTAAATATACCTTTGAAATAAAAAAACATTTGGGTTTTTACTATCGGCTTGAAAGTTTCATTTCATTTGTTAAGCACGTTAAGGGTTAAAAGCATTTGGTAAAACGAAGAAAAAGGCGTGTAACCAGCGTTCTTAGGCCAGAACATTGTAATTAATGGAGAGCCCAACCTCAGTCGGTACGGTACAAGGCTTAAAACCAGGGCTCGTATTCACCAACTATTTATAAAAACATTCTTAGTCTTTTTCTCCAGAATTTTCTAAATTTAAAAGTAACACAACTTCTGACTGGCTAAAGCATTTGGTTTAGCCAATCAGAAGTTGTGTTACCTTCGAATTTAGAAAATCTTGGAGGATAAGACTAAGAATGTTCTTGAGAATGGTTGATGTATCCGGACCCAGGACTCGCTGGTTCGAATCCACCAAATCCGTACGATTTTGGCGATGAAAGGCGATGTCACAGGAATCCCATTAGGGTGCCCCATCCTTAAGTTCTGCTTAGCTCTCTAAGAGTAAGTTCACTTGAGCTCATGAACTGCTAGCACAAATTTGAAGCACTTGAAGTACAAAATATCCTTGTAAAATATGGATTACAAGAGCGACTTAAGGACCTTTTAAGGACAGTGTAGATCAAGATCAGACTGCACAGAATGTGCAGTCTGATCATGAATTTACACTGTCCGATAAGGAGATTTTTCCCCAAAATTAACATTGAAATAAGAACATCTTGCATTTTACTAAGGGCTTGAAAGTTTCGTTTCACTTATTTATTTAGCAGTTTATGGGTTAAGGTTTGAATACAAGAACACAAATAAAAACATTAATACAAAAATAGAAATTGCTCATAACGTGCATTTTTGTGGGGTTTTTTTTGTTTTGTTTTCCAAAATGTCTTAAAAGCGGTCACTTGCAAGACCCCCATAGTCGGCTGCAGAAGTTCAGTAAGCTATGTCAATGCAAGGGAAATAACCTATACTTACCTGTTGAACCATGGGCGCTAAGTGGAAATTTCCCAGAATGCACCTGTAAAAATTTAGCCACTGCGTTTGAATCATTTTCTTTTAGGGCTCTTTCGAGTAAATCACTTTCTAGAGACAGATCAAATATGGAGGATACTGTGCTGTTGGAACGCTTGTTTAGGGAGTCGACACTTCCGGGTGACAAGAAGCCACCGAATGATGGACTGATGCAAGGAGGGTATGAGGTGTTCGCTTGCTGGGCTGACACCGAATGGTCCTGGATAACGAAAACTTCCGGCATTCTCGCTCGATTCGGAGACAGAAACTGTTCACGTGAGTGCTTCCGGGTTGCCATGCCATAATCATTTAAACCTTGGAGGAAGTGACGTCATGAGAGAATTGTACAGCTTACAGCTTTCTGACGTTGAGATTCCTTTGCAAGTAACTATGCACACGTGATCCATTGGTACTTACTTTAACTTTTACATAAAAACGAGCTTTTTTCCTTTAACATTATTCCAATTCATGAAGACACTGATTGTTTAATGATGAAAAATTCTCCTCAAGCGCTAAAAGCGCAACAAAAGTTAAATATATATATATTTTTTAATCCGAACAGTATATTGTTTCAGAATGCCAATGCTCTATTGTATTTAGATGTTACACTTTCTATGAGGTTTCATTTTCATAAGAGTCTTCTTAACCTCTGGTGACCAAATCATCACTTATTTTCCCCACTCCGTCCATCTTAGTAAAGGCATCGAACCTGAAAAGAGAAAAAGGTTTCAATACGTTACCGGAATGTGCATATGTAAGATATACAAAAATAGCAAGGAGGGACATAGAATGATTAGCTCTGTAGGAAAAAAAATTAGAGGGAAAACGCTTATTTTGGATCTTTTAACCCTGTACTAAACGACAAATTTTAGACCCGTCCAAATTGAAAGAATTTGCAGACGACAGATGAAATGTTGCTGAAATGTTGGAATTTGTGTCAAAAAAAAAAAATAGAAAACTTTGTGAAAATAATGGTAACCAAAACATTGTGAGAAAGGGAGAAAATGCTGGTTACCAGCATTTTCTCCTTTTCTCACAATGTTTTCAAAAGTTTTATTCTTAAGGGTCGTTAAAACTGGAGATTGTGTTGTAAAGAGTTAAGAAAAACATTGCTGGTCATAAGCTATTGCGCCTTTCCACAAAATGTTTCAAAAATTATTTAGTGCATGCTCGTAAAAGTTGGTACTTTTTCATTAATGCGTTTAAACACACATACTTCTCACTAGAATAAAGTCATTACTTGCCGCAACGATTTTGCTACCGCAGTTCGGCTCATTTAAGCACCAGTGTGTTACATTTCTCTATGGGAAGTAACTTTTGTATCACTAAGACTACTTTATTCAAAAAGTTGTTTCCCTTGCACAGAAACACCACCCCCCCCCCCTCGAAGAAGAAGTAAATCCAATAACTCAATACCTTTCTTGAGAAATCTTTGAAAAGATGTTTTGACCATATGGACATCATCATAAAATAAATTCAGTCCGTAAATATACTACTCAAAACTTGCTAAGGGTCACCATTTCAGATTCAGCTGACAAATCTGTGCGGCATGTATCAGGTATGTTTATCAATATGTTACATTGCCACGCTGATAAAATGAAACACCTGGGGGAAAATGGATGTTTTTAATGCAAAATTGTATTTTTGTAACATATACCCGTATTGAAGTACATAAATGATCCCTATCAAAGTGTGAGTAGTATATTTGAAACATTTTGACATACGACATGAAGTCTTCAAAACTAGTCTTCTGTTACTCCTTTACCAAACAATCCGGAGCTTTAACAAACTTTGAAAAACAAGCCTTTCAGCGCATTGTGAGAACAAATATGTCGGTAACCAGCATATAGTTCTTTTCCTGAGATGTTTCTTATCCTAAAGTCAAACCAAGTGGAGCGATATTTAATTTCTCGTCTGCAAATACTTTGGATTTTGGCAAGTCCGTATTTTTTTCGTTTTGTGTAAGGTTAAACAAAATAAATAAAGCAAGCTACAGCAGGTAATGTGCTAGATACGTTACAGAATATCACATGGCAATAACGATCGATAGAAATCAAGTAGGGTAATTACCAACGAAATCAAATTTGTGCTCGAAGTCAACATTCTTAATATGCAATTCGGTGGACTGAAATAGAAAATTTTAACCAATCAGATTGCTAGTATTAGTATTGAATCGAAACAGGTCACTAAATACAATTGAAATACAATTGTGGGACAGTAAGTTAAGTATTGAACAACAGGGGCGCAATCTATCGGCCTTCGACTTGCGTACGACTGTCCAGTATCTTGACTGAAGGGAATTAACAATGTTAGGCATTCTTAGTCATATTTTTTATCAGTAGTTACCTCCCTTGTAAAGTTTCTCAGTAAACAAATCATGTTCTGAGAAGATAACTAAAAGTGTAATTAAAGCTACTGTATTTTTTGTGGATAATAATTTAAAAAGTATTCTTTCTTACTGCTTAACTCTTTACAAAGCGATCCCCGAATTGAAAGGTTTTTGAAAAGGTCGTGAGAAAAGTAAAATATGCTGGTAACCAGTTTTTCTCTATTTTCAAAAGCAAATACATGATTGTACAGTCATTGTAGCGGCATTCAATTTGTCATCTGCAAATGTTTTCGAATAGGCCAAGTCTAAACTTCTGTCGGTTACGTCGTAATCGTTTGTTTGTCTCATATGCCGTTCATTTCTATAATAATGGCTTGCAACATGCGAAAAGAGTCATTCGGACATTTGCGTAAAGCGTCGTCTCGGATCAGCCTGCGCGGACTGCGCAGGCTAATCCGAGACGACACTTTACGACTACATTAGATTTTGTGCTACAGTACACTTGCACAAAACAGAAAATTACATAAAAACGCAAAATATCGTTTCGGATTAGCCTGCGCGGACTGCGCAGGCTGATCCGAGACGACACTTTACGCAAATGTCCGAATGCCCCTTTTCGAGTGTTGAAGGCCATATATTCTTGAAGTAACATTGCCACCTGACCCAAATTATAGAAAAAGTCTTTAAAGTATCTTCATGAAACACGGATAATCAATACCTCGTTATTAATAACTTAGTCATGCTCTGTGAAAAAGGGGTTTAATGCATCTGCAAAAAAGAGTCGATCCAGGTCAGCCTTCGCAGTCCCTGCAAGCTGACCTGGGTCAATACTTTTTGCAATTGGTCAAATTTCTGCATGTCAAAGGGTCAGTCTATCTTATGATTTAGCCAGTTGTTAGACAAAATTGATTTATGTATCCATAATTATGTGATGACTTGCTTGGATTCACTAAGCCTCCGTTTGCCAGAGCATTGCTTAATTTCATGTGGAAGCATTCCGGCGAAGGAGAAACTGCTCGTTACTGGTTTATCTTCCTCTTGCTACAATGTTTTGAAAGAGAGACACAGTCTGCTACAAGACACACATAGTCATCAAGAAGAAGTACAGGTATCTATGACTACAAAATACATTTTAGAAGTTTTTCGACTAAGAAAACAAATCTGACAGGAATTACATGTAAGTCAACCCCACATAAACTAGTAGATCAACTTTCAGTTACTTGTACCAAGCCGACTGACGAAAAGAAAAAAAGCCCATTTACTGTTCCGGTATAGTTTTGACTAGCTTATTTTTGTCCGTTTTTCATATTAGAATCTCGATTATCAATGTTGTGATGTACTGCTGGTAAAAATGTTTATTAGTACACGCAATTCACTTCATTTTAAACGTTGCCTTTTTTATGCACAATTTGATCGGCCCTCTTGAGTTATTCAAAGGTCAAGGGTCCACCTCAGACAAAGCTAATAACAAACCATGGTACTTATGTCCTATTTCTAGACGGCACTTCCGAAAGCATCGTTTTTATCTAGAAATCCGTTTACTTCGATAATATCTTTATCAATGTCCTGGGCACTTAGAAAAATGATTCGACAGAATAATTCATAATTTTTTTTAGAAAAAAGTTTGTGGGAATGATCCGAATCCTCAAGTTTTGCCAAAATTATGATTTTGCACATTTATCAAGTCTTTAACCGTCATACTCATTTAAACCTTCAACACAAAATTCCGAGTTTCAACAACCCTAAAAGAGAAGGGTGTTTGAAAAAGCATTTTCTCCTCTTCCCACAATGTTTTTTTATACCCTTTCGAAGAAGGAAATCATCTTTTTAGCTACACTGATTTTTTGTCTGCAAATCCTTTCAATTTGGACACGTCCAAAATTTTGTCGTTTGATAAAGTGTTCCATTTATCGACTTTTGGAGTAATTGATGTTTAACTGTATCAATAGATAATGGAATAAGTTATGTAATAGCTGGAGGCTTAATTTTTACCAGGCCGCCAAACTATCCAATAGTCCGTTTCAAACGTATGTACAGATGATAGATAAAAATCAATGATACTTAAAAAAAGGGGTTGGTCTTTGAAACGATACAAAACATTGTGGGAAAAGGAGAAAATGCTGGTAACCAGCATTTTCTCCTTTTTCCACAATGTTTTCAAACAGCCTTCTTCGTCAGGGTTGTAAAATCACGGGATCGCTTGGTAAAGGAGTAAGCAGAATTTTACAGGATAATTAGCCTGGAAGGATGACACTCGGCGCCCGCCGAGAACTTAATCGTTCTTGTAAATTTCTCTATTTAGCATCCAACCCTTTCTCCGCCATGGACAGTAAAGCTTGCTTTTTTACTGACGGTAAGGATCAAGATCAGACTGCTAAGAATGTGCTGTATGATTTTAGATCTTCACTGTCCACTACTACTTTCAATAGTGTGACTAAATAGTAGGTTAATTTGTATTGGAATCCTGTTTTTTTTTTTCAGCCGCCCCGAAAATTAACCTGAATATATTTATCCAGTAGAGAAAGAGCCAATTGGTTATAGAGTTTGACGTTTAAAAAATAAGGGGGGCAAGGCCGTAACTTGAGTTGTTAAATGCTGACAGACCTTTGGATAAAGCGCGGGGGTGGGTGGAGAGGAAAAAAATGTTGCTAACACTGTTTTATTGGTCGAGAATGCATGCATTATACCAAAGGAATTCTGGTTTCGACAAACTTCGCCTTCTGTAACCTAATATATAAGACAAGGTGTCCATCTTCTGAGCAAAATGAAATTCGTCAATGAAATTTTAATATCAGCTATGAAATAAAGGCATAATGCTAATGATAATTATTCTTATCAATCAGATTTGTGCCATAAATTATGTAAAATTGGACAAATAAGATTGGTCAATACTAGTTTTAGCACCATGTCGTTATTTCAAAGCTAATATATAAGGGGTTCATTAAGCCCCCTTTTCACAGAGCATGGCTCTTACCTTTTTGTTCCTTTCTATGTACCAGATTGAAGATAAAATATCGCAAAACTCGATAAAAGTAACGCCTTTTTCCATTCGAGAATAGAAACATGACAAAAATAATGACAAATGACTCTAGACGATGTTCGGCAGGTAACACAGTTGGACATGTAATACTGCTAACCAAACGCCTCAACCGCTGAGCCGTTTAGGACTCTCTAAAAGATTATGTGTGTGTGTGTGTGTGTGTGTGTGTGTGTGTGTGTGTGTGTGTGTGTGTGTGTGTGTTTTGTGATATCGCTGCAGTTACAACTTATTACCTACTTATATGTATGGTGGCATATTTCTGCCGCGAGATACGAGATAGCTATCATGATAATTTAAGAGAATTATCGTGATAAAACAAAAAAATTCACGATAAAAATATCGCAATAATGCTAACTCTTATCATGATTTTTTCTGCTTTCGTGCCCACAACTGACATTCATGGTACCTATAATTAGATACGGTTTCGGAATACCTTCGTATACAACCTTATGAATTCTCCTTTCCCCTGTACGGTTTCAAAGTTATTCGTAGGAGGCATTTCGAGTCGTCTTTGTGATTTTACAGACCTCTATCATTCGGGCATTGTCAAAATTTACCAATTAAGCTACAATTGTTAATTAATGATTCGAAATTTTACTGACTGCAATCTTATTAAAGGGTAACTCCACACCAAAATTTTCATTTCAAAATCGGATAAAACGACACTAGAGTATGTTAACAAAAATCTTGTTAACGTTCTGTGATGCTTACTCCACGAGATATAGAGGTTTAAACTTTCGGATTTTCACCTGTGTGAAAGTCGCTAATTGAAAAAACCGTGACTTCCGGTAGTTTGCCGTGATCTCACAAGTGTGAGAAGATAATTATAGTCGCTATATATGAACTAACACAGAAAATTGAGAAAACTGCATGATATTTATAAAGATATGAATCGCTATTTCATGTTTCAATCACTTGTGTACTGCAGAGTTTCAATCTCTATAGCCCCCGTCACACCAAACTAGGTCTTACAACGTCTTAACCCGTCCTGACATAATCGGAAAACGGGTTACGGTCGGGGATGAACGTATAATTTTGGCCTGATAATGGCTGAAGCCCCCTATCTCACCAAACCTATTCCCAGAAAGTCTTAACCCGGTCAACAAAATCGAAAAACTGGCTGGGATAGGACATGTAATTTCGGTCGGTAAAATGCAAACGCACTGCAGGTTATTGCCCGACCGCACTGCGTCTCTAATAGGATCGAAGTACAGCAGTTCCGTTCGTAGTACGTCCATCTCGCTTTAAGTACGTTGTTACTCCGTCTAAGCACAGGACGGGATGGATGGCAAAAAAATTTGAGCAGGCTCAAAGTTCTGGAGCACCCTTCGTAAAAGGATACTAATACGCCCACTTCGTCTAAAGACAGTTTCAGTCCGATCAGCAAAAAAATTCGGAACAGAGTGAGAACGAGTTTGGCGTGACGGGGGTATATCGCTCTTACATCTACAATCAAAGGAAAGACATTTTGAATGAATTAGCTTAGTGGAGAAAGTACTTATAAAAAGGAATAGTTATTCTTCTGGTAACGAACATAAATATTTTGAAATTTATTTCTTGATGTTATTTCAATTGTACCACTACCTAATCAACAAGTTGTAATAGATAGATATAAAAAAAGAAATAATAAATCAAGATAATTGAATCATGCCAAAATTCTCTTCTACTAGGTCATAGAAGGAAGAAGGAACGTTGCAATGTGAAAATGAAATCATTCGAGTTAATTTCTAAGGCTGTTTCAACCAAATATAGGACACCGTCGATCATTTAACGGTCTACAAATCCTGCGCAGTCTGATCTTGATCTACACCATCAGTGTCAGCATTTAACATGTCTCCTTCAGCTTGGAAAGAATTAATAGCCTTGATCTGCCTTAGAAATCTTATCCTCTCTTTAACATTCACGAACAACATGAAATCCAGCACATATCCTGAATTTGCTGTTAAAGTTAAAAAAAAATTTTTCACTCGATCTTCATTTATTTTCCTACGTGCTTTTTTTTCATAATCTCAAATTTGTTTCTTTCATCAACAACAACGTTAAAAGATTGTCTGAATTGCCTCCTGCCTTCCTGTCCTCCATATCATGCAGTAAACATTTTTGTTCGTCTGCAAAATACAGGGTCAGTCCATTTCCTAAATACTGAGACGTGTAAGGCTTACAATTTAAAAGGAAATACCAACGTGGACAAAAATTGTTTAACTGTCTTCTCCCGTGTTTCTCCCCGTAATCATATACGAGATAAGAGATGCTGACCATAAAAGCAGCGTAAATTAAAAATTTATAACTGCGTACAAACTTTACACAAAATTTTAGTGCGCCAACCTTTTATTTTTAGAAAAGAATTGTGTGTTCCATCCATGTACAAGGACAAAGGGTTAATTCGGTGTCTCTTTTGTGATGATATCGCACCGTTGTGGTCTGACATTTTTTTTTACCCGGCTTGCAGCTTGAGGTTAACAAGCACTTGTCATAAACATGTCATGTACAAAGTTACTCTTTTGTTTTCACGACCATATTGAACCCTTTTTCGTAAATAATGTAAATGGAATTTGGAATTTTACACAGGTTAAATGGGTAAGTCGAACGTCATAACTTTTGTATTTTCCTCATTCATACGATCTTAAAAAAAAAACTAGAGGCGCTTGAGCGCCTGTATCGCTCCACAGGCCTGATATTTCTATAATGGCGAAAGGAAGTTTTTAACAATTATCATTCAATCCTGCATTTTAGCTCACTGAAGAAACAATTTGGTAGACAACCTCCATAGGAACTTACCTGCAAAACAACAATGAAATCCAATGAATAGTTTTAGAGAAGAAATTTTTCAAAGATTTTACTTTATACCATAAAAGGAAAATGAGTCTCCCATAAAAGCCATGTTTTTTGACAGATCTTTATTTTTTTTTAAGGAATTCTGTAAACCTGTATCTAAGGAACATTCCTGCAAAATAATAATGCTATCCAAATAGCGGTTTGGGAGGAGAAGATTTTTAAAGGTTTTTTACTTTGGTTGCCATGGCAACCAGAATTCTTCATGGAACACAATTATTTGAAGGAATTTGAAAGAGGACCACCAAAGGAACATTCCTGTGAAATTTGGTAAAAATCCAGTCAATAGTTTCTGAGGAGAAGTTTTTTATAGAAAAAGTTTACGGACGCACGCACGGACGAACGAACGGACGGACGGACGGACGGACGCACGACGGACACAACGCCATGACAATAGCTCGCTGGCCTTCGGCGAGTGGAGCTAAAAAGCATAATCTGCTTGTCGAATTTCTTTTCTAACTACTCTCTCTCTCTTTATCTCTCTCTCTCTCTCTCATGAAAGAGATGGATAATCAACAGTGAATTTACCATTTATTGCTTGCCTCATTTAAATTTCTGTGGGGCCCCAAGGCTGCTGTGCGCGACTCAATGACCTTTTGCGAACAGTGTATATTAAGATCAGACTGCAAAGAACATGCAATCTGATCTTATGTACAGTGTCCAATGCGGAAACATCTATTTTTGTTTCTCCAAAAACTAGCACTATTCAAAATTTTGCAATCGGCATGAAGGTTTGTTTAACCTTTTGAGGATTAATGGTAGATCTGATATTAAGCCATGTCATTTAGTTCAGACAGACAGACAGACAGACAGACAGACAGCAGACTGACAAATAAATAGTCATCTCCTGGCTCGAAATAGTGCTTAAACTCGGCACCCGGCATACGATAGGGATTTTTGTGACGAAAAAAGTCATCTCCTGACATGAGGGAGGATAAGGCTGAGAGAAAAAAAGTCAGCATCAGATCAAATTAACAGTACACAGAAGCCGAAATAAGAGTGGCATCACATCCGGTTTATCGAACATTTCACAAACTCACACAGGTGTGCAAACCACATCTTCGCTTAAAACTCTCTTTCTACGATAGACATTGAAATGCGGTTTTTCTATTTTAAGATGGTTTTCATTTAAGGATTCATATGTCCAAAAAAGAGATTTTGGCTGTAGTTGCCCTTTAAGTCAAAACTACCGAGTTCATCCAAATGATGAATTTTCTATTTACAGATATCGAGAAACGGATAAAACTATCACAATAATTTTATCTCGCATGTCAGCTTCGAGCACGGTGGAGAAATTTTGCGATAAAATATTAAGCTTATCGTGATATTTTTATCATGAAACTTTTCACGATCTTGATAAGATTTCCAGGAAACTTTTAATTTATCGCGATAATTTACCAAAATTATCATGATAGCTATCTCGTATCTCGTGGCAGAAATATGCCACCATATATATGGGATTAGCCATCACCTCTCTCAAAGTCATTTGTGACATGAGTAACTTTTACGCACGGCGTAAACCAAAATTAGACTAACAAAAGGTTAGAATGTGCAGTATGGTCTTAAATGAAGTCGTACACCATTGATTACTTGATGCGAAACTTTGTCCAAAATTATCTTCAAGTTAAAAAAAAAAAGTCAACTTTTCTACGTTGGCAGTTAAACAGTTCACCTATTTAAGAGGGTTTGTTTATTTGGATAAATTCGTCGCGAATTTGAATTTATAGTAAAACACTAATGAAAACTGCTTAACTGTAATAATATATTTCTTTGCAAGCGTAAAAGAGCTGGGTGGTAACATTTGGCAAGAAGCTGTAATTTTGGCGTTGAAATAACGGAATAGTCGGTTTGCATATTGACTCGGTCTAATATTATGAGTTCAGATATGACGGCATTGTACCCATTTAAATGACGATCCAACATAATCGACGAGTCTAATTGATCATGTGACATTCCTACAAACTTTTCTGATGTTCTTGCTCGAAATTGAAAGTTCCCGACGAGAAAATACTCCAAGGATCTCAAACTATCATTAAATAAGAAAGAGAAGTGTATGGAATATTAATTAATATTCCGTACACTTCTCTTTTTTATTTAATGATAGTTTACAAAGTATTGTCATACAAAATTCAGTGAAAAGTCCCTACCCCATCCACCCCCAACCCCCTGTAGATTGATATCTTAACAATTTACTGCCTATCGAAGATGCTGAATCAAGATCAGACCACAGTGAACGCACAATTTAAACTTTTCCAGCACCGTTTCCAACAGACAGTCATTATGAAAGTCACGACGCATTGGTGTTAAAGTTAGGTGCACGTACCATACTAGTAGTGAGTAGGAGTATTAGATGTCTTATCCAAAGATTATTAACCTTAGGGCTGCTAAGCGCGACTTACTGACCTTTTTGCGGACTGTGTAGATCAAGATCAGACTGCACGTTCTGTGCAGTCTGATCTTTGATCTACACTGTCCGATAAGGACATCTTTTCCTACAAAAATTTGGGTTTTTACTATCGGCTTTAAATTTTCATTTCATTTATTTAGCAGGATAAGGGTTAATTATCATACTTCGTATGATAAGCTTCTCCATTCGTATGTCTGTAATTTTGTCGTATGGAGAAAGCCAAAGAAATAATTGGAATTCGTGGGCGGATCAACTGATTGCCTTGTGGAATTAAAGCGTCTGTATACGACAGCCAGTTACTTTTTTTTTTTACATATTTTATGTTATTGTACTTCGGTGTTTGGCCGACCATTTTTTTAACCATATTTTTATTTTTCATTAAGCGTTCAGTGCACCTTTCTATGCATCCTTTTAGTCTAAATTTGGTTTATTCAATATATACATTGTTACCTTTAGAAAACATTGTGTTCTTCTTCGCATTTAAAGTTAACTGGTCAAATATTTCACAAGACTAAAAAAAGAGAAATGATTTTGTTGCTTGAATTTTTGTGTGGCGTATATTTATATGCAATTGCTATAGCCCAAGAATTTGTACAGTTGCATTCTATTCTGTGATACCATTTTTTAAATACGGTACCCTCTGCACACTTTTGTTGACGACAGGTTTATTGCTTACGGTAGTTGCTCTCGTTTTGTTTACACAAGTCATTTGAAAACAGATTTCTCCTGTAAAATATTCCTTTACACAATGTTCAGTTCACTAAAAGAATGGCTGAAAGTGTTCGGGCCTTTGGCATTCAACGAGTCAACTAAAATCGGTTTGTAGGACTGATAAACCTCATCTAAATCTTTATATAAGGTTTGTCATAACACCGCCAAGACTGTACCATTTTGATAGATAGACTCAAGCTGCTACGTCATTCAGATGCCGTTAACCCTTAGGCTACCACGCTCGACTCACTGACCTTTTGCAGACAGTGTAGATCAAGATCAGACTGCACAGAACGTGCAGTCTGATCTTGCATCTACACAGTCTGATAAGGAGATATTCTGCTCCAGAAAAGTAAGTCTGAAGAAGCATTACTCGGGTTTTTACTATCGGCTTGAAAGTTTAATTCGACTTATTTAGCAGGATAAGAATTAACCTTCAGGCTGCTAAGCGCGGCTCACAGACCTTTTGCAGACAGTGTAGATTAAGATCAGACTGCACAGAACGTGCAGTCTGATCTTGGATCTACACTGTCCGATAAGGAGATATCATTGGTCCAAAAATACCTTTGAACTAGCAAAATCTTGGTTTTTACTATCGGCCTGAAAGTTTATTTTATTTGTTTGGCAAGATAAGGGTTAATTTAGGGACACAATCACAGAATGCCCTGGAAGTAATTGGAATTCGTGGGAGGATCAAATAAGAGCATTGTGGATATAAAGCGTCTGTAAAACCACTGCCATCTTTTTTTCTTCTAATCGCAGACGTTGATTATGCAATTGCTATGGTGACGAGTTTACCACATCTTATATTTGAGCCATGCTCTGTGAAAAGGGGACTTAATGCATCTACGAAAAGTATCGACCCAGGCCAGCCTGCACAGTCCGCGCAGGCTGACCTAGGCCGAAACTTTTCGCTATTGGTCAATTTTCCGTATGTCCAAGGACCACTCTACCTCATGATTCCACTGATTGTTAGACAAAATGAATTTTATGGATCCATGTTCATGTGATGGCTTGCTTGGTATAACGCATCACGAAGATGCATTAAGCCCCCTTTTGCCAGAGCATGGCTCATTTGTATATATATATATATCCTGAAGCATGTCTACAAAAACCATTAGCTGTTTGCTTTATCTTCTCTATGATTATAAATAAACCCCGACAATTCTTCTTCAACCCGTTTCTTCACGCAAACCTTTTTTTTTTTTGGTTTTTCTGCATGTGAATTGGGAAAACAAAATAAAAAAAATTCAGTTACGTATATGTAGCGCTGGATTAATCTTTATACTCCTATATTAACAGAGTTAAAATTTCTAACAAAGTAAAAACCCATTCATTGCTCTTTTATTTCTAAATTTTTTCTTTCCAATGGAAAATCTTACAATTCCAGACACTGTAGATCAAGATTTCACTACATGAACAATGAACCACGCTACAAGTACACTTCGACCGCACTACAAGTTACCTTCAACCACCCTACAAGTTACCTTCAACCGCCCTACACGTAGCCTGCTACCGCCCTACACGTTACCTTTAACCGCCCTACATGTGGCCTTCAACCGGCCTACTCGTTACCTTCAACCGCCCTACACATTTTTTTTCAACCGCCGTACACATCACCTTCAACCGTGCTACAAAACCACTCTAAGCCTGTTTCACATCAGCCGTTCGATTTTTTCGTCGTACGATTTCCGTCGCAAACACAATCGCTACCTATTCGCATCCGTCGCACATACTGCAAATTTGCAAAGCGATCTCCGTACGTTGTTCGCACGGTTGACTCACGAACCGTTCGCAGGTTGAACGTACGAAAAAAACAAAGCCACGTGTTCGCACGGCTGTCATGCTGTTATCGTGAGGCTGCCGCACAAATTCTCAAGGCACCCGCAAGACTGCCGTAAGAATTTGCAAAGTTTCTTACGACCACCGCATGGCAAGTACGAATTTGCAAGGCAGCTGTACGGTGGTCGTGCGATCGCCATTAAGAGGAGGAATTATCTTCTCTTGTCCAGATTTGGATATATATACACAATGGTATGCGGCAACAGCCTCATTCTGCAGCAGGCCTTCACGGAGTTAACTATGGCTATGCAGGCACATAGGTTGCGTATTGCAGCCATGAACAGGATACTCGCGGATGAAGAACGGGACGACGCTATTTTTTAATGCTTGTCTGTGAGCGTCAACGCGGAAGAGCCCAACAGAGACGTTGGTGGGTGAAGCCTTGGTTGGAGCGGCGTCGGCTGTTTGGCCAGTATCACGCACTCTTTCAGGAGCTGGAAAGGGAGTTCGACGGGGATTACCTGAGCTACGTAAGAATGAGCTCGAACATGTTTGCCGAGCTACTTCTACGAGTTGGTCCTCATATCACCAAGTCCAACAGGTAAGTTAATCATTTGACTACCTCTTTAGTTTCCAATAAATATATTGCATTTTAGATACATGTATACATACATGTATATATGTACAGAGCAGATGTATCTTATTTTTCATTTTGCTATCACAATAGCAAACAATATGGATCCTAATCAGACGCGTCTTTATGCCACGACTGAGCTGGATCCATGTTTTTTGCAAATGCCAAATTGCATTAAGGGCCCTTAAACTTTTACATTTGTTATATTTTTCCAATTTCAGGGGTCGTGGATCTATTGAGCCCGGAGAGAAGTCTTGGCCACCGGGATGAGTTATAAGTCTTTACAGTATGCATTCAGAGTAACACACAACACTATCTCCCTCTTTGTTCCCGAGTTGTGTCGAGCGATATATGGTGGTACCTCGGTTGTCTCGGATTCAATGGGGGTTCAGCATCCGGAGCCTTCCCCTTTCCCTTCTGAGATCTTTGTTTTGGAGGCATGAACTTCTCTTCCTGAAATCTTGACAGAGACTGATGACGAACAAGACAGACAAACTTTTTAAGGATGACGCTAACTTTTCGCAAGGCATTTGCGGGGCAGCCGTGCGAATCTATACGTTGTTCGTACGTTCTGCAGCAGTCTTTAGACAGACTTTCACCAAACGCAAAACATTCGCAAGACAGCCGCAAGATGTTCGTACGATCACCGTGCAACCTTCGCAGGACAAACGCAAATATAAAATCGTACGATTGACGTCCGATGGTCTCAAGGTAGCCGTACGGCTGCCGTGTGGCAACCGTACAGTTGCCGTGCGAACTCCAAAAATCGCAAAGAAATCGCAATGAAAATGAGCATGTTGAAAAACAGTTTGTGACATCTGCGGCGTTGCGAATTTGTATGGCAGTCTTGCGGAGTCCGTGCGAAGTCCTGCGATTTGTCAAAAAATGTTCCCGTACGGCTGTCGTAAGGCTGATGTGAAACAGGCTTTACCTTCAACCACCCTACACATTATGGTCAACCGCCGTACACATCACCTTCAACCGTGCTACACGTTACCTTCATCCGCCCTATATACACATTTTCTTCAACCGCCGTACACATCACCTTCAACCGTGCTACAAAACCACCCTACGCGTTACCTTCAACCGCCCTACACATTATGGTCAACCGCCGTACACAACCATGCTACACGTTACCTTCAACAGCCCTACACTTTAACCGCCCTACACATTACCTTCAAACATATTTCAATCAAGTCTCTGCAACCTCTTTTTCCGAATTTTACAAGTACTAAGTTTGGATTTTGCAGTGAAAATGAATAGCCTGCCTTAAAAATCTGAATTGTCCCCTTTAAAGTAAATTTGTACTTATTCAAAAAACACCTTTCATTTTATAGTTTCATTTTACAGTATTTTCTGTGATAATTTGTTATCGTTGCGTGTTGTTGCTTCATTTGCAAGAAAAAAACGGACTATAAATAATTGACATGTGCGTTCTGAGAATTCATAGTGTCAATTTCCGTTTAAACAGATGCAAACACAACAAAATTAGGTCCTTTGTCGGAGGTTTTCTATTTTTCCACACTTTCCAACTAAATTGAAAAAGTTCAGGGTCTATTGTCAGATGTATTCTTTGTCTTATTCCACATTAGAAAGTAACACGATTTCTGATTGGATAAACCTTTTAGTAAAGCCAATCAGCAATTGCGTGACTTTGAAATTTAGAAAATTATACGAAAATTAGAAGAAAAAAAAGAGGATATTTAGAATGGTTAATTATTACAGGTACAGGGCTACTTTTAGGATTAAAAAACGTTTCATTATGAAAATAACGAGACTAAACAACGCCTCAAAAGTGGATAATTTATTTTCAAGTAGATATATAGGATCTGACACGAGATGGTGTTTAAGATAAAATCTTACTGAACGAGTCTACAAAAATGTTATTAAGCGAGCCTTTGGCGAGCTTAATAACATTTCATGTGGACGAGTTTGATAAATTTTTACCCCAACAGCCATCGAATGTCAGATTCTTTTTATCACACAACTGTTAAAACACAGACATACATTTATATTGTGTAATGAAATTTACATGAATCCTGTTCGTTTCTTTGACGGGTACAACGCAAACGAAAAATAGTTCCATAGAAACTTGCATATATTGATTTTGTGTTGAATCTTAAAGTGATTAAATTAACAACGTTATCATGATTACGAATTTTGACCATTAATTTCACTCAGGAATGTATGTCAGCAATATTTTAGACATTGGGGGAAAATTACAGAGTGTTGACCAAATAGAGCACTATTTTCTTAGCTCACACGTGTGTGAGACAAGAAAATTCGTAATGGCTGTATTACATTGAAAACAAGGAAAGTTATGTGATAAAAATTCATTCTAAATGACCACACCGACAAGAGCAACAAATGAGGATTTCCCCTCGGTAGAAGTACAACCATTTCTGGATAATTGTTATAAGCGATATAAGAAGTGTTTGCAGGTTGCATGGACTACGATGAGACTGTACATAAGATGAAACTATCCTTGAACACATCCATCCAGTTTACTTGGTATTCGTAAAGTTTATATAGAGCTGTACTAGTGATATTTTGAAAGATTTTAACCCTTTGAGCGCCGAATAAACCCTGGGTACATTTTCAAGTTGGAAATAAAACCAACATAATCCAGCAATGCTCTGTGAAAAGGGGGCTTAGTGCACATGCAAAACGTATTGACCCAGGTCAGCCTGCGCAATCCGCGCAGGCTGACCTGGGCCGAAACTTTTTGGTATTGGTCAATTTTCTGCATGTCACACGACCAGTCTACTTTATGATTCAGACGGTTGTTAGACAAAATTAATACTATGGATCCATTGCTATGTGATGACTCGCTTGGCATAATGTATCACAGAGATGCATTAAGCTACCTTTTGCCAGAGCACGGCTCAGTTGCAATTTTAAGGTTTCTCTTTTCCAGAATGTCTCAAAAAAGCAGACGGTGTTGATCAAATATAAGACTATACGTTTTGTGCAGTCTGATCTTAATTTTCACTGGCCGCAAAGGCAACTTTTGTTTTGAAAGGCGCTTTAAAAGTAGGGTTAAGGCGCTACTCCAAAACACAAAGGTATGCTCACAGAATGTTCTCCCCCTTTCATTTATTTTGGGCCAAGTTAACTAACAAAAGTTAAACGTAGATCGAGAATATAGATTACAATAGTCAGATAAGAAATTATCTTTATCACATTACCTGCCTTGTTTTCAGTGTAATATACCAATTACGAATTTTCTTTTATTTCATGCTTTCCGGTAGGTTATCGAGAAATATCGGTGAAATATTTTTCGATATTTCACGGTTATGACCAGTGAAAATACCTATTTTTACATTCTAACTCTTCAATTGAAGGCGGAAACAGTTGTTCCGGCGCACTAGTTACCTAGGTAAAATGCGCGTGCCTCACAACCGGATGGAAATATGACGTAATTTACCTTACATTTCTCGAGCTTGACGTAATATTGTAATAAGTTGCTGTGCGGAGGGGGTACGCCATGGGGAATAACCGAAAAGAACTGTACTGGATTTTGATTAAGTTCCCCCCAGAAAGGGTTAAAAGCATGGAATAAATAGAATATTTGTTTTTTTCGGTGAAAAGATCGAAATTTATTTCATCTCGTGAACATCATCGGTGATATTTTCACTCGTGAACATCATCGGTGATATTTTCACTCGTGGCTGCGCCACTCGCGAAAATATTACCGATGATGTTCACTCGATGAAATAAATTTCGATCTTTCACCGTAAAAAACAAATATCCTCTATATCTTATACACGTCTGATATCACAATTGTGTGACGTCATTTTTGACGTCATTTTGTACGTATTTCTTAGGGGATGAGTGCATATTTTTGTGTTGTCATCGAGAAATAAAATGCAATCGTCTTATTACATGGCTTAACATAACGCCCTTCGGGCGTTATTTGCCATGTAATAAGGCAATTGTTTTTTGTTTCTCGATGACAACACAAAAATATGCACTCAACCCTTATAATTGCACTCGCTGTTCACTTGAACCAATTTTCGAAAATGATAGAGAGAAAAAACACGGACAAATACGACAGTAAACACGAGTTAATTTCCTTGGCGGATACTTGGTGGCAAGGGCATAAATACACAATCTATTTTTAGCTTTGCAACATATTTTTCATTCGAAGACGGCCATTTTGCTGACTTCGAAATCAATACTTTCAATGATTTATCAAACAAAATGGAAATTTCTGATACTGTCTATGAAAAATCAAATCAACTATCTAAACTCGAGGCTGAGTTGACGATTTGTTCATTCGAGTTGACCTTTTTATAGATATTTTGTAAAGAATAGGTCTACATACCGTCGGCAGATCTGATCTCGATGGGTATCTACCTGTAGCCGATATAAGACTATCCGAGTTTTCTTGCCAGCTATGAATCAACGTTTTGTGAATCACTTATTAGAATGTAAAAAACGATATCATAGCTGTTAATTCCTCAATTTTTTCGTTTCCCAGTTCTAGGCTTGTTTTAAATATCATCCCTATCACGCCAACATTTTAAAATTCTTGATACAGTGAATTCACTTCTTCCGATCCTTTCTCCAACACTTCTCTAGATTTCATTACACTAATCTATCTATCAAATCCACGATGAGTTTTTTTCTGATCAATGGTCATCTGTTAACCATGCTTTTTTTTTTCTAAACTTAATCCTCGCGATAAACAAACTCAGAACAACTCCGTCATGAAACAAGAAATCAACTTCATTTAAGAAAGAGTAAATTTTCTGTTTACACAGAGCTTAACTCAGTGACCTTGGCTTCATAGAAATTGACCGCTGACGTATTGAATGATGTAACTGATGACGTCGACCATTCAGTACTTGATTCACTTTTGGCACGGTGTATTTTTTATGAGTTTAGGTTGCAAATAAAGATTAATATTCATCAATTTGTCCAGGTTTATTCGGGAGATTTCTTTTTTAAGTTTTTTAAGCAAAAGAAATCAATCTTTCAGCATTTGACTGATTCAGGAATGAACTCTAAAAATAGCACATAAAGAGCTTGCATGAAATCTTAAATTAGATAATACACAACAACTTGGAAAAACCGAAAGTAGTCCCATTGCGTTCATCGAAAAATCATTAACTTTCGCTAGATGGCATTCTACAAATACACGTCTATCTTATATGGGCATTCTGGGTACAGAATCGGACTAATTTTTCAAAACGACAACCGTTACTTTGAATTTCAAAATAAAATAAACGTTTACTCAATAAAACGCTATCTGGTGCGATTCATTCAGTTATGATCAGCTAGCAGGTAACCTATGCACCGGCCATTTATTAAAACAGTCCCTACAGGCTTGGGTATAGCTTCGGTATAAGCCCTACTTTTCCCAAGTATCGGGGGATGGGTGATGCGTCATAGCAGACAGGTCGAATCTTCGAAGAATATGACATGCGCAGACAACGTGGTATGACGATTTTTTCGTCACATGACCCGATTTCGACCAATCAAAACACGATTTTACATAATGAGTGCAGTTATATACAAAAAGCTCGCTTAATAAGTTTCCCTAGACTCGTTTAGTAAAATTTTATCTCTAACAACTCATGCCAGATCCTATACAGATCTATCTTACCCTTAGATTGAGCAATTAATGGCAGTTTCTATTTGTTTTGTTTCACATTCGTAAACAACCAAAAACGAATAGATCTAGATCTATAACTAAATAAAAAAAAGCTGTGGATTGAAGAATCGTGGATTGAACGTTCGGGGGTACAATGACATACCAGAAATACCAACGGGGTCCTTGTCATCGTTTTACTCTTCTTCTTTATCATTCCTCAATCCAAATGATAGAAACCAAGAATCAAAGGAACTCGCCATGAATTAGCCAACTTTCTTGAACCCCGGTTCACCAATTATATCAGACACATGTCAAACTCACCGAAGACTAGGTGCAATCGGTACTGAGAATAAACTGTTAAGGCTTCCTCGAATAATATTTTACGCCATTTTCAACAGTATTTCAATCGTAACGTACTTATGAGTCATTCTCTGGCAAAAGGGGCTTTAATACATTACCGTAATGAATTGCACCAAGCAAGTAATCACATAATTATGGATCCATAAAATCCCTTTTTTCCTTACTACCGGCTGAATCCTGACGTAGAAACTAGTAAGGTCCTTGGATGTGTACGCAGAAAATTGACAAATAACAAAAGGTTTCGACTCGCGTCAGCCTGCGCGAACTGCGCAGGCTGACAGGGGTCGATACTTTTTGCAGATGCATTTAAGCGCCTTTTCCAGTGCATGACTAATATGTTTCTGGCTATATCGTTTAAAATTTGCAATTACATATTAGCAGTTTTTGACGGTTTTTTTTTTTTGCCAAAATCAGCGGTATGAAGTGTACGTGCACGCCACTTTCAATAAACCACGTTTCGTGTTATGATTCAAAGTTCCGTGTTGAAAAACTGAACAAAAGAGGTTGTGTTAGTGCACAGAGGTCATTTGATCCGATGAATCACAAATATTACGCTAGACATTTGTTTCTTTTTGAATAACCTGGAACGATTTCATCTGTTCTAGCAAGATATTTTAACTCTTTTTTTTTTATCGTTATTGAATTCATATTTCAATTCCAAAGACAAGAGACCCAGTCGGCCGAGACAGAAGGTCTATGTCAATCAAGGTCCATAGTCACCAACCATTCCTAAGAACATTCTTAATCTCATTCTAAAACTCGTGACCGGGTGGTTGCAGGTTCGATATCCGGTTGGGTCAAACTTTATCTCCAGCGATTTTTCGCCTCTCACCTCTGATGCATGTGAGAAAAGTAGTCAGAGACTTGGAAAGAAAGTTAAGTTAGTACTGGTGTGAGAAAGCCAGGAAACGCATGCGTAAGGTGCACTGACCACCGTGATATGACCTAAGCTGTTAAATAGGCGTTTAACTTCATTACAAACAAATAAACTCATCCTCAAGATTTTTTCTGAATTTAAAAGCAACCCAAGCTGTGATTGGCTAAAACAATTGGTTTAGCCAACCAAAAGTTGTGTTACTTTCTAAATCTAGATTATGACTAAAACTGAAATGGAGACGGGTTCGTGAATACGCTCCCTCATCCTAGACAAGGCATTTAGATTCATATCAGTACATTTACTTAGAACTCATGACGAGTGCGTTTCCTCGTCTTTGAAGTTTCTTTGTCATTATTTTCAAGGAAATTAGTTTTCTAAATTTGGTCAAAACTATTTTCTCAGTCGAAGCAGATAAAACAAAATGTCTCGTTTTGTTTCGAAATCGCTGACCTAGTAACTAACACTTCAATTGTTAAATAAACGAAAATTTCAAGCCAGTTGATTGAGCGTTAATAGTTCAAAATTCTCTTTTGCGGCTACAAATGTCAACATATTGTACAGTGTAGGTTCAAGATCAGACTTGCACATTCTGTGCAGTCTGATCTTGATCTTAACTGTCCAAACAAAAGCAATGAGATAAGCCTGTCAGTTCGAGGGAAACACAACAAACAGAGGTAGTCTTTGGAACTTCAATAGCTATATTTCTTTGTAACTGTAATTGTTTTTTTTTTTCCATACAAATTACATACCGCCCTATACCATGTCAAAACGCCCGTAGCTGTCAAACACTTTTTATTATTTATGATCTAGATTAAATTCTTACATAAGCCTCATCACAACTTGTAAAATTGCCAAGTACACAGCAAAAATGTGATTGCTTTTATAGAAAATGTGCATCAAGATCAGACTACCTAGAAACCGCCCTATATCATGTCAAAACTTAAACAGGTTTCATTATTTAACTCATTATCTACGTTAAGTTTTTTCGTGAACGGCACCGTAACTTGGGAGATCGCTTGGCACACAGCACAACTGTGATTGCTTTTATAGACGGCGTGGATCAGGATCAGACTACCTAGGCCAGAATGTGCAGTATGATCTTGCAACTACTCTGTCAGATAGTTTATAGAGTATTTCGGTCCAAGCAGTTCCGCGAGTTTACACAAACACAATTAATTTTACAGTCTGAATTTCTTCGTTTTATGTACATGGCTTTGTGTGTTTGGTATGTATGTTTTCTTGTTCGTTATCTCTTCAGTGTACAAATGAGCCCTGCTGTGACAAAAGGGCGTTAAATGCATCTCCGTGATGCAATATGGCCTGCAACCTGCGAAAAAGGGCATTCGGACATTTGCGTAAAGTGTCTTCTCGGATCAGCCTGCGCAGTCTGCGCAGGCTAATCCGAAACGACACTTCCGTTTTTATGTAATTTTCTGTTTTGCACAAGTCTACTGTAGCACAAAATCTAATGTAGTCGTAAAGTGCCGTCTCGGATTAGCCTGCGCGGACTGCGCAGGCTAATCTGAGACGACACTTTACGCAAATATCCGAATGCCCCTTTTCGCGTGTTGCAAGCCATATACCAAGTTAAGTCATCATTTCACCATGGATCCATATCATCCCTTTTGTCCGAGAACCGGCTGAGGAGGAAGGGTTCTTGGACATGTCGAAAACTGACCAATAGCAAACAGTGTTGACCAAGGTCAGCCTGCGCGGACTGCGATACTTTTTGCAGATGCATTAAACCCCCTTTTCAGAGGGCATGGTTCATAATTATGAATAACCATATCGGATTTATGATTTATGGATCCTTTAAGGGGATGAAATAGCTGAACCTGTAAATTTGACGTATATTTAGGCTTCAGTGCTTAGGAACTGTGCGCTTGGCTTCTGTTGCTATTGCAGACAATTTTAGAACAAGATGTTATGTGCAGTCTGATCTTAAATCCACTGTATCTGCTACTTTTCTGAATAATTCGGTTAAAACAGCCCTGAAATATATTGGTATTGTTTTTCTTAACAGCTATGGCCCATTGCATAAATTCAGCGGCACAACGACAGACGAAGACCTCTTGTTGTTGATTTGATCCCCAAAACAGTATAGTTAAAAGCTATGCTCAATCAGTGTGCTATAATTCACACAAATTAGGGCGTCCTAAGCCCATAAAAATTGGTAGGTTTACAGTTTAAATCTGCCGGATTGAAATGATCGATAGGTTCCTTTAAGAAGCCCCCCCCCCCCTTCCGGAAAATCACTAGCAAAAGCGTTGATTGCAGAGAAGTTTCACGTAAATGAGGACGTCCTAATACCGTGAAAAATTGGAAGATTTACAATTTAAACCTCCCAAGTTGAAGTGATCAACGATTATCTGTAGGAAGAAACTTATAATCATATCTTCACAATACAGCACAGTTAACGCTTGCAGAAATATACTACTGACTCTATTTTTCTTTTTTGTTCGTCTACTTGCAGTTCTATCCGTTGGGACGTTGGGATTTGTCAAAGGACACACCGAGGAAGAACCTCGATTGAGGATCAAACCAACGAACCCTAACTAATTGTACATCTAAACCACTGAGCCACGCAGGACCGTACTACGGCTTCAACACAAACATGAGTCATCAATGACTTAACAATTATTAACCCTTTACCACACAATCCCTTGTTTTGACGACTTCGAGGAAGAAAGCTTCAGAAAACATTGTATGAAAAGATGAAAATGCTGATAACCAGCATTTTCTCCTGTTCCCACAAAGTTTTCATCCATTTCAAAGAAAGAAGTCCTTTTGCAACCTACATCGAATCTGTCGCCTGCAAATGCTTTAGATTTGGTATAGTATAATATTTTGTTGTTGCGCGAAGAGTAAACCCACCGGATGGTAATTTTAGTAGCTTTTACCTACGTTACAAAGTTCAAAACTGCACACAACAATCATGTTGAGACTCGTTAGGTCACTTCTGATTCTATATTGCCCAGCCAGCTATCTGATTGGTCGAGACGTTCTGTTTCGACCGAACAGAGGGCAAACCCAGCGAAATTAGAATTGGACAAATGATACTTAGTATCCCCTGGAAAGAAATGCGGTATTTTCCGCAGTTTCTGAGTGAAATGTAGGGATTGCCAACTGAGAATCGAAGACCGAGTTCGGTTGACGGGCGCCGTGTCCCACGAGGACCAATTAACGCCATTGATTGTGAATGACATTGTGTATGCTGGATACAAGAATAGTTTTTATTGTGGTTTTATCGTCTATATAGTTTTTTACCAGTCGGCAAGATTGTAGATCCATCCATATTAAAAGCAATTGTAGATGACAAGTGTGACTGATAAACATATGGGAGGCAGGAAACTTTGCAGGTAAAGGAGAAAACGTCCTTTAACATCACTTTCTCCTTTTAGCGCTTTGTTAACTAAAGCAGTTCTTCTACGAGTCGTTAAAAAAAAAGACCGTTGGGTAAAGGATCACAGCACTAGAAAACATAGAGTCAGCACAAAATTTATGTCATGTTCAGTAAAGGGGTTCAATGTATCTGCACAAAGTATCGATTCAGGTAAGCCTGCAAAATCCGCGGAGGCTAAATTGTGTTGAAACTTTTTGCTTTTGATAAATTTTCTGCATGTTAAGGAACACTTCTACCTCAGGATTCAGTCAGTTGTCAGACAAAATAGATGTTATGGATCTATAATTATGTGATGACTTACTTATTACAGTCTGTCACAGAGATGGGTTAATCTCCCTTTCGCTACAGCATGACTCATACAATTTTCAAAACTAAACATAGAACAATGCTGCAAGCTTCACAAGCAGCTTTAACGGCTGATTTGAGGGATCTTTATGATTAACGATGATTGCTTTAAGCTATCTTATAAATATTATCATTATTAGATCTGTTTATTTTGTATTTTTAACCCTTCCGCTGCTAAGCGCGACTTACTGATCTTTTGCGCACAGTGTAGATCAAGATCAGACTGCACGTTCTGTGCAGTCTGATCTTGGATCTACACTGTCCGATAAGCAGATATTATTCCCCAAAACATAACTTTGAAATAGCAGTATTTGGGTTTTTACTATCGAACTGAACGTTTCATTTTAGTTAATTAGCAGTATATGGGTTAACGCCGTTTTCAACATTATTTCATCTATGTCGCGGAGGCCAGTGAACTATACATGCTTTCTTGGAGATTGTTTCATCAGTACTTCGCGGAACATTCTTCCCAAGCCACTGGATGCTTTTTAACACAACCATCGTCGAAACACGCGAAAAGGGGCATTCGGACATTTGCGTAAAGTGTCGTCTCGGATCAGCCTGCGCAGTCCGCGCAGGCTAATCCGAAACGACACTTTCCGTTTTTATGTAATTTTCTGTTTTGCGCAAGTCTATTGAGGAACAAAATCTAATGTAGACGTAAAGTGCCGTCTCGAATTAGCCTGCGCGGACTGCGCAGGCTGATCCGAGACGACACTTTACGCAAATGTCCGAATGCCCCTTTTCGCGTGTTGCAAGCCATATAATGTATATCCGTGATACATCATACCAAGCAAGTCATCATAGAATTATGGATCCATAAAATCCATTTTGTCAAACAATCGATTGAATCCTGAGGCAGAATGGTCCTTGGACATACAGAAAATTTACGAAAAGCTAAAAGCTTTTGCTTAGTTCGTTTGTATGGAAGTTTAACGTTATTTTAATAGCTTAGGTCATATCATGGTGATCAGTGCACCTACGCATGTGTTTCCTGGTTTTCTCACACCAGTACCGACACAACTTTCTTTCCAGATCACTTACTACTTTTATCACATGTACTAGTATCAGAGGTGAGAGGCGAGAAATTGCATGAAAGAAAGTCGGGTATCGAACCCACAACCACCAGGTCACGAGTCAGATTCGCTTACCACTGAGCTACCCGGGAGATACTTTTTGCAGATGCATGAACCTCATTTCACAGAGAATGGCTCTTTTGTTGTAGCCAATCAGAAGTTGTGTTACTTTCAAATTTAGAAAATTCTTTAGAATAAGACTGCTGTTTAGAACGGTTGGTGAGTACAGACCCTAGTCTTACTCAGTCTAAAAAAAAAAATACCGTTACTTTACTAATGTTTTGATTGTACCATGCAGTAAACTTACTGAGATGATGGATCAACACGACAAGCGCCGCGTACATGAGCTCGACATCTCTCGACGGCGAAAAATTCAATTTTTTCCCAGAAAAATCTTCGACTTATTGGCCTGACTGAACAAACAGACGGTATGAGATGCAAGACCAGACTGCATGCTCCATGTTCTGTGCAGTCTGATCTTGATCTGTTTCGTCCGTGAAAGCCTCTGTTTTCGCCTATGGCACTGACAGAGTGTTAGATTTCAATGAGTTCTATTGTCTATTGTTTATCCCTATATCCTGTCGAGTTTATTTGGCTGCGTATTACAAAAAGATCAATTTAGTTAAAGACATACCTTTACAGCTAGAGAGAAAAAACGCTGTCAAAACTTGTAAATGTGTAGAAGGATCAGCTGTGTAAACATAGATAAATTACTAATATATATGGTGTAAGGGATAGAAAAACGCAAGGGATTTTTCCTCATTTTAAACCGGAAACGACAACAGCGACTGCTGGGAAGGGCTCCAAAACATAAAATGCACTTTCTATCCGCAGTAATCTGTGCAACCTTGCAGCCATCAGCGGAAAAAGTTCGCATGAAGATACAGGAGTGGTTAAAGTTTCATAAAATAAGAATGAAATGGGTTAAAAACTGCCTGTGAACTGCCTAAAAATGAGCATGGATTTCCCTTTAAGTCTATCGGGATTTCATGGGAATGATCTTTCTGAAACCACAAAAACGGCGGATTGTGTTGACTAAGATCAGTCCACACTTATCGGCAATTGAACCAGCCTCTGGGAAAAAGGGACTTATTGCATCTCAGTGATACGTTTTATCAAACAGGTCATTACATAAGTATGGATCCATATAATCCAATAAAACGTCTGAACCGACTGAATCATAAAATAGAATGGCCCATCGACATACAAAAAATTTACCAAAAGCAAAAGGTTTCGACACAGGTCAGCCTGCGCGAACTGCGCAGGCTGGCCTGGGTCGGAACTTTTTGCAGATGCATTAAGCCCCGTTTTCACAGAGTCTGGTTCAATTACACTAAAAGGACAGCATGGCAAGACATGTGATAGATATAATGTGAACGGTTCATAAATTTGTTAGATTACGGTGGGCGAAATTACCGTCGGAGAGTTCTTCTTACAGTCCTATTCATCTCGATTTAGCTGAGTTGTATTTGGAGGATACTCGACATTTCATGACGTCTGACGTCATTTCTCCCGCCTTAATTAGCTGTTATGTCAAACGCTATCTTTCGCCATTGACACTTAAGCCTGAGAGAGTGTGAAATTAGCGGTTACTATATGTTCCTAACCCATATTCTCTTATTTAATGTGGGGGCTTGCGTGGCTCAGCGGTAAAGTGTAGGACTCGTAACCTGGAGGCCCCGGGCTCGAGTTTCACTAGAAGCACTAAGTTTTTCGTGGGAGTGTCCTTGGGCAAGGCACCTCAAAGTCCTAGCCTAGAACTGGTGAAAACCAGGAAATACATAAATATGTGAAATGTCGCTGTTATATGACCGAAAAAATGTTGAAAGCTGCGTAAAATACTATTCAATCTTACTAAATGCTCCTCTACATAATTTATTATATTATGTAGCATAACTATTTGAAATCATCATTCTGAACTTGAAAATTGTCTTTTTATTCTTCTTAACATGGTTTGATGTTAGGATGATACTAAGTGCGACGAAAGTTGATGTGATTTCAACTTCTTTCCAATTAATGGCCCAAGAGCGGCGAAAAATAAACAATGGGTTGGTAAAATGTACTTAAATAATACCATTTAAATGTATGAAAATATAACAATCTGTTAATTGTACAGTCGATCCAAGTGTTAGTCACTGGCATAAAAATAAATTCCAAAACTTAACCAAGGTCTACGGTGGCACAAAAGTGACATGGAAGATATATTTTATACTACGTGCGCACGCCGTAGCTAATACGTGCGCACGTAATAAGTAATACGTGCGCACGCAGTAGTATTACGTGCGCACGTATTAGTTATTACGTGCGCACGTAATAATCCACCAATCAGAATCATGAACGGAAGCCATTGTTTCAAGATGGAAGTGGAAGATAGACATTTATTGATCCTTATAAACTGATTGGTCGATTATTACGTGCACACGTAATAGTTATTACGTGAGCACGTATTAGTTAATACGTGCGCACGTATTAGCTACTGCGTGCGCACGTACTAGCTACTGCGTGCGCACGTAATAACTATTACGTGCGCACGTATTAGCTAATACGTGCGCACGCAATAGTATTACGTGCGCACGTATTACTTATTACGTGCGCACGTATTAGCTACTGCGTGCGCACGTAATACTACTGCGTGCGCACGTATTACTTATTACGTGCGCACGTATTAGCTACTGCGTGAGTAGTATAGGGAGCGAGCATGGTGCACTACCCCGGCCTGGGTAGTGCACCATGCTCGCGTCCCTGAGTGCCCTACATCACCGTCCCTGACAAAAAATGTGTCCCTAGTTGCCGTCCCGAAAGAATTTTTTTTATTTTGTCCCTAAGCTCTCGTCCCTGAGTGGAATTTTTCTGCAGTTAAAGCAGCAGATGTCGGCCAAAAATGATACATCTTCGAGTGCTCTATAGTGATCTGCCAGGTCTGGTCATTGAGTTGGACTTAGTTTTTTCTACTTATATGCTATTAGGATTGCTTTATTGTTTTACTTCTATCCATTACTTGGCCTTTAAGTGGTTTCTCTTTCTAAATGTCTGAACATTGAGTTGAACTTAGACTTTTTTTACCCTACGAATGATTTTCTTTTCTAAAAGCCTGAGCACTGAGTTGGACTTAGTTTTTTTACCCTATAAATGATTTTTTCTCTTTCTAATTGCCTAACCATTGAGTTGGACTTAGACTTTTTTCTGCATCTCTATGAATGATTTCTCTTTTCTAAAAGGAAATTTATCTTATATCACTGAGTTGGTCTTAGCTTTTTTCCCTATGAATGATTTTCTCTCTTTCTAAAAGGTTGACCATTGAGTTGGACTTAGTCTTTTTTCTACACCTATGTATGATTCTTACTCTTTGCAGTATAACTCTCTGGAGTGCATCTCTTCTAAAAGAAAGATAGAACTTTCGTGGTAAATGGTTAGTCCTGAAAAGGACTGTTGGGCTAGCTCTGAAAAGAGCTGTGACAATTTGAAGAAATGACAACTTGAAGATAGAACTTTCGTCTGACAGCCTGAAGGTAGAACTTTCGTCTGACATCTTGAAGATAGATCTTTCGTGGTAATGGTTAGTCCTGAAAAGGACTGTTGAGTTAGCTCTGAAAAGAGCTGTGACAATTTGAAGAAATGACAACTTGAAGATAGAACTTTCGTCTGACAGCTTGAAGATAGAACTTTCGTCTGACATCTTGAAGATAGATCTTTCGTGGTAGATGGTTAGTCCTGAAAAGGACTGTTGGATTAGCTCTGAAAAGAGCTGTGACAATTTGAAGAAATGACAACTTGAAGATAGAACTTTCGTCTAACAGCTTGAAGGTAGAACTTTCGTCTGACAATTTGAAGAAATGACAATTTGAAGAAAAGATAGAACTTACGTCTGACAATTTGAAGAAAGGTAGATCTTCCGTGGTAGATGGTTAGCCCTGAAAAGGGCTGTTGGGGTGTCCCTAAAAGGGACCTGGTTTTGGAGGTTGTGTTTTTTAAGCACAACCTCCAACCTTTCTGCAGGCTGGGCAGCTACTTGCTGCCCGCCTCTTTAGCCTCTTCAACTGCTGTTCATCCAGTCCAAAGTCCAACGAGAACGAAGGCTCAGCGTCATCGTTCCAATCTTCGGTAGAAGCCACTACGAACTCCTTCTTCTTCTTGTCGTCCATCTTTTTTCTGGATGATAGCTGCGCAAGCTCGCTAAAGCTCATATCTCTTAAAGCACACTCCATATTGTCTACAAGTCGAAGAGAATGAACGATGTGCGGGAAATGACGCTGGGTTTTATAGGTTTTCAGACGGATTGAACTAGTTGACCCATGACGTCATTTTCTCCTATGTTTTTCCCGCGTCGGCGTTTCATGCTGTTTTGGCTCCAAATTAATGTTATCCAATCAGAACCAACGTTTTATTTCTAATACTAAATGTTTTATTGTTGACCAATCCGGGGGTTTGTTACATTTTCTTGTTCGGGTTAGAAAAACTAGAGTTTAACTAACCTATGACTTTTTCGATTATGAGTCTTCTGACAAAATGAAAAGAAAGATGTTTATTTAAGATAGCTAGCCCTGAAAAGAGTTGGTTTTTTTACAGAATGCACTTTTTTATCCCCCTCTCTTTCTTTTGATTGATTCCATTTTATTTAGCATTTGCATCAGATGTTCAATTTCATGTCTGATATATCTGAAACGTTCTCTTTCTTCTAACCAGAAGAGCAATAAGAGAAAAAATGTTAATCCAAACATTGTGCGATACTGGCTCAGGTTTTACAAAAAGTTAATGGTGAATGAGAAAAATAATCAAGAGTTTAGTGTTTTATATGTGTAATGGATCACTTTTTAGTTTTTTTCACCCTATGAATGATTTTTTCTCTCTAAAATGGAATTTGTCCCTATATCGCTGAGTTGAACTTAGATTTTTTTTGCACTATAAATGATTTCTAATTGTCTGAGCACTGAGTTGAACTTAGACTTTTTTACCCTATAAATGATTTCTAATTGTCTGAGCACTGAGTTGAACTTAGTCTTTTTTTACATCTATGAATGATTTTTTTCTTTCTAATTGTCTGACCATTGAGTTGGACTTAGTCTTTTTTACATCTATGAATGATTTTTTTCTCTCTAAAAGACTGAGCACTGGGGTTGGACTTAGCTTTTTTATTCTATGAATGAATTTTCTTTTCTAATTGTCTGGACATTGAGTTGGGCTTAGTCTTTTTTCTGCATCTATGAATGATTTTTTACTCTTTGGAGTGTAACTCTCTGGAGTATGAGCCTTTGGAGTGTAACTCTTCTAAAAGAAAGAAGTTTGACAATTTGAAGAAATGACAATTTGAAGAAAGATAGAACTTTCGTGGTAGATGGTTAGCCCTGAAAAGGGCTGTTTTGAGAAGGGCTGATTTTTTTGAAAATGTTTATTCAGTATCAGCATCAGTCGATTCGCTGTCTGACTCACTCCTTTCAGTGGCGATTTGCGCACGGAAAAGACGGGTCACCTGTTCAGTTTTTAAAATAACATACTGAAAATACATCTCAAGCATGCCCTCAATAATGAGTTCCTTCATCCGAAGGTTATAACAGAACACCCTGTTATTAGCAAGCTCAGCCCTCTCGTATCGTCTTCTCACTCCAGCTAGGCGTTGTTTAAGTAAGACGATTTGCCTCCTTGCTCTTATTAACTTTCGCTCAGTATCCATCCAAGTGACGACTGGTGATTGTCTTGAAGCCATTGTGAAAAAATGAAATGTATGGAAAATAAATCGCCGAGATTTATAGCTTTTCAGACGGATTGAACTAGTTGACCCATGACGTCATTTTCTCCTATGTTTTTCCCGCGTCGGCGTTTCATGCTGTTTTGGCTCCAAATTAATGTTATCCAATCAGATTCACCGTTGTTTTTCTATGACTAAATGTTTTACTGTTGACCAATCCGTGGGTTTGTTACATTTTTCTTGTTCGGGGATTTTATTGTTGACCAATCCATGGGTTTGTTACATTTTCTTGTTCGGGTTAGAAAAAACTAGAGTTTGGGTAATCTATGACTTTTTTTGATTGTGAATCTTTTGAGTTTTTTGACAATTTTGAGTTTTTGACAATTTGAGGAAAGATAGAACTTTCGTGGTAGATGGGTAGCCCTGAAAAGGGCTGTTTTTTTTTTTTTTGGAGGCTGTGTTTTTTTCCACTTTTAATGGCAGCACCCGAAATTCGCTTGGCAAATGGGGCATGCTGTAATCTTCCTCCCGAACTCGATATCAACCAAAATGATATCCGGTGTTGTCTTTAATAATAGCTGAACTAATCTTTCGCCGAGATCTTTGTATGGCTGTGTTATACGTCGCAGTTGGTTTTGTTCCTCCTCTCCTACGAGACGAGTGGTTAGTTGCAATAACTGTTGCCCTGCATTTAGATACTCTTGGAGAGCCTCACGTAGTTGATGATTTAGTTCTTCCATATTGATAGATGGATGAATAGCGTTTTAAGGCCCGTCGACAACTTAGGTCATATTGGGCGCACTTACTTAGTAAACAATAATGCGAGGTGAAAATAACATACATGTGCAACAACATAAGACAAACATGATAAATGAGGAATGGACAAAACACAAAATGATGCCCCTTTTGTCGCCTTTTACGACATGCATGCTGTCACTTTTGTTCCGCCAGATGAAATGGCAGATGTGACGATCGCGGGACTGCAGTGGTTTATTCTTATACCCCCGATTAAACCACACGGGGTCCCACAGGCCAATTGATTCCCATTCCAAACCCTATTTACATCGAGAAAAAAATACAGGATTTGGAATAAGAACTACCCAGCCTGCTGCAATCCTACGAATTACGAGGAAAGCAGCCGTTTGTCTCTAATTTTAGTCGCCTTCTACGACATGCCATAGAGAAAGGCCGAGGTCCTATTCTATAAATTAAAAAAACCCGGGACCCCACGGGGATCCATATTGATAATGTTTCCGAATATTGACACTGCTTTCGAAGTGATCGTTAGCTGAGAGTCAAAGAAATGGTGAATGTGTGAAAAATAACGCGGGGTTTTATGCGTTTAAGGAGGATTGAAATTTTTTAAAGAGCTCGGACCTGGCAGAAAGCACATACATTTTTTCCATGCTACGTTTCATGCTAATATAGCAAAAAAGTTATGAGACGTTGTATGGGAAAAAATGTAACCAGAACAAGTCTTTTTTTGGGGGGAGGGGGAAAACAGAATGAAGAACTCTATTGTTTTTGAACTTTTATTTATTGAACTTTTTATTTACTGAACAGAACTAAACATTGAAACATTTTTTTTGCAATGCATCATAAAAAATTTCTTGACAATGAAAAAAATTTCTTGACAATGAAAAAATCACAAGCAAACATTTTTTGCAATGCATCATAAAAAATTTCTTGACAATGAAAAAATTTCTTAACAACTAAAAAATCACAAGGAAACATTTTTTGCAATGCATCATAAAAAATTTCTTGACAATGAAAAAACATTTTCTTAACAATGAAAAAATTGCACTGAAATATTTTTTCACAATGAATTATTCACAACGATTTGATCACGATGAAAAAAACACACTGAATTATTTTTTCGCAATGAATTATTCACAACGATTTGATCACGATGAAAAAAACACACTGAATTATTTTTTCGCAATGAATTATTTACAATGAATTAATCGCAAAAAACAGTATATAACAAATTTTTATAATGCAAATTCGCAAATACCACGAGTTTCACGTTTGTTTTCATATTCCGTAATGTCTTTATGCAATTGCTCATACCCAAAAAACATTGTATACTCACTGTCCATATCGTCGAAATCTCGTAGTCCTATGAATGGAGCAACATGTCTATAAGCGTCTTTTGTTGAAAGAGTTGAATTCACTACTTCTTCTGTAACATCTCTATCAAATAGAATATACCCTGACATGGTTTCCACTGTTTCTCCGTAGGAATCATGAACAGATCCTTTTTTGTAGCGTAAGTAAAAGTCAAATAGAACTGATTTCATTTTCACAACGTTAAGAAAACTTTCTTCTGTTGTTCCTATGATAAAAAATGTCCATCGGCTTGTGGATCGAAACAGTTTACTAATAACATTGTCTTTCATACAGCTATCTGCTAAATAAGTCTTGAGAACGAGATCCAGCCCCGAATCGTCCACCATCATCGCAATAAAGTTGAATATAGCATACACTTTGTAGGACTTTTCTCCTTTTGCAACCCATTTAAACATTTTTTTGATCCAAATTTTCACACAGAAAAATTTAATGTTAAGCTGTGTTTGTTCATCAAGCGTATGCTGTCGAACAAATTCTCCATAAATTTTTTCACGTAGTTCTATTGGTAGCGGCAACATGATTGTTATTTTTTGAACAGTTGCTAATATTTTTCCCCGACTTACTTTGAGTGATTGGTACACAACAATGTGATATGAAATTATTTTCTCAAGCTTTTATAACCATAGGGTACAGTATCAGTACCATTTACAATGACTCTCTTGGTGTATACAGAACGAAACGTTTTTGTTTGTGGCTCACTGGTAACCGTTCTATCTCTGTGTCTTTTAATTTTACAATCATACTGAATTTTGATTTCTACTGTACGATCCAAAGCACATTTCGAATATGTATCGAAATTTACCACCTGTTTTGTATTGTAATCCAGAGTAATCCCCTTTACTTTACATTTGCTTATCTCTTTTCCATCTTTTGTTTTCATTTTGTAAGCATAATTCTTAGGTCCAAGTCCTCTGAATTGAGTAATTTTACAAGCAGGCTCTTCATCAGTCCATTTTCCTAACCGGCTGTTAATAATAGGGGGATTCCATAATTCGGGGTCGTGAATGTACATACAACTATCTGTATCGAAATACAGAACTCTATCTTTTAACTTTTCAAGAACACTGTACAATTCCAACCTTGCATAAGCTGTTACGTAAGAACCTACTATCACATTGGCTGTAGCATGGGTGTCAATATGTTCCAACTTCGATTCATAGTTAACCAAGATGAATGAACAGTTCTCGTCAAAGATTTCTACATGCTTTACAATGAAATTGGGGTTGGTGACTAATTCAAAATATTTAGACGGATCACTGATGTATTCCGTCTGGATCATTTTTTCACGCTGAGCTAATTTTCCCCAAAGGCAGTTCAACATAATCTTAGCAAATGATCTTCTCCCAGGATTTCTTTGAATACAACTTGGATCAAGACGAACACCTTCTGCCTTCTCATATTCACAAACGAACTGATCTTTTTCTGAGTCTGATTGACAGCTATCTGGATAACCACTGGCTTCTTGCTTAATTTTCAAGAAATTGTCCACATAATGTTTAAAGAACTGATCTGACACAGAATTGAAATGCCAAATTTCATACACTTGCAATAATCGATAACCGCAGTCAAGAGCCTTGAATAATTCAAAAGTAACCCAAGTTCCGACCAAAGCCCTCTCTTCTTTACCATGTCTACAAATGTTTGAGCTTTCTTCTGCACATTTCATACAGAGGGGAAACATCATTTTGTTGTTACAGTGAACTGGAAGAACGGGGTGAAACAAATCAGTTGGAGGCAAAACTTTGCATTTGATTAATCCCTCATATTGGCGAATATTGTTCATGTCAATATTCTCAGCAGACAAAATTTCTGGCTGACCTACAGGGTAGGATTTGTGTTTACAAACATAAGGGTATAGAGAACAGATATCGATGTACTTGATTTCCTTTTTGGTTTTTTCATCAACATCATATCCAATTTTTATTGCATTACATCTTCCCCCGGACAAACCATCCCTCGGATCGATAGGGTCCCAATGTGGATATAACTTTTCAATGAGTTTTTTGTACTCTTTATCCTTCATCTTAGCATCAAATTCGTGTTCCCAAATGTACACTACATTATATCCCATGTCTTCGATATCTGCTATACGTTCAAAAGTACGTTCGTACAATTCAGACATGGGTTTTCCATTAATAGGATTGATCTGTTTTCGATCTGTATAGCATACAGGACAACCATGATAAAAATCCCCAAGAAATTCATAAACAGTGTTTGTTTGATGGTGAAAACCATCTACAATATATTTCCCGATTTGAGCTTCACCACCATTTTTTGCATGCTGAATATTAATACCTTTTTCCTGAGCAACGCTTTGAACCCATCGTATCGCTTTCATAGAAAAGCGACGTCTGGATGAGTCTTTACTTGAAATGATAGCTATTTGATTTTCTGGTAAATATTTGCTTCGCCACACCTTGTTACAGGCATCTGCGATGGTAATCGCCTCTAAAAATGGACAAATACCACCCTGTTCGATAAACAGCTTTCTGAATTCAGCACATCCTCGTCTGAGGATATCAACGTCTGACCTACAGTACATTTCCATCTCCTTCTGAAAAATGAATTCCTCACCATTTCGAACTTTGTCATTATACCAAACTATAAATTTCGACCTAGCCTCTTCAGACATTGAGTCGGGTTTGTAATAAGACATATTCAAGTAGGGTCCGATGTAACTCCAAAATTCATCTGTATTCGCCCAGTGAGGAAAGTAACCTTTTTTCATTTCTTGATGGCCAAAGGTGGATGGAAATTTTGCCAAACCAAAACTCATGAAATTGAAAGAATCGATCAGACGTACACCGTTCAGTTCTAACTTCATAATATTGTTTCCATTCATGATCACATTTGGAAGTTTTAACCCAACTTTGACAATATAGTCAAGAATGAACTGACCGTCATAGCCTTTGAAATTATGGGCAATAGCCGTAACCCCTTTATGATGTTTTGAAAAGAGCCAGTTGCAAAATTGACTCAAAGTTTCTTCACCTTGAAAAATAACTTCCCTACCATCTTCAAATTCACTGCATGTAGAACAATGAAAATCAAGTAATTTATCGATACATACATTACACGCTCTGTGTGCGATACAATAATTCGGGATGTGTACACCTGTGTCTTGTTTGCATTCAAAATCAAAGAAAATAAACTGTGGTTTTTTGACTACAGAAGAACTCGTCTCGTCATCACTGTCATGGTTCAACTTACTTTGGTAAGGTTGAATATAGCATTGATGAGAAAAGTTAACAATTCTCTTACAGATATGACATCTTTTCTTTCCATTGCAAACATGATTTTTCTTTCTGACAAGATATTGTGCGCCGCATTTCGAGCAGAGTTTCACTAATTCACAAATGGATTTCTTTTCTTTACCTTTTACAGTTCTGTGATTTTCAAAGCATTCAGCACTAAAAAATCGTCTACTGCAAACACTGCAAACATATTCTTTTGATTCTGATGGACATTTTCCTTCGCGGTAACAACCTTTGCAGATATTTGAACAAGTATGACTTTCCCGGATAGAGTAACCCACATCACAGAACTCACAATAATATGTACAACTAAGAAAACCTTTGATAGATTTGATGTAGTCATAATGGTTTTGATGAAAGTACAAATGTATGATCTTACTATTGGCTTTCACTTCTGGATGTTTAAATATTTTTTCCACTTTTGAATGCTGTTGGTGAACTTTAATGACATAGCCTTTTTCATACAAGAATGTTTGAATTTTTTTGTATTCATCAATTCCTACAGACTGTGTTGGTGAAACTCCAGCTTCATGTAACAATTTCTCAGCTTCAGTCTTTTGAAGGGCGTATTTTGAAAGACGAATACGATCCCATTTTCTATTCCATACTTTGGTGTTTTCACGTTCACTGTAGCAAATTCCCACAACAACAGCTCTTGCAAAACATAGTTGGTCATGATTGTCAATTTGAATAATAGATCGCTTCTTCTGGGCAAAAAACTTTGAATCTAATTCTGACGACCTATATTTATGTTTTCCGCTACCACTTGGTGGTATTGTATGTGTGATGTCAAATGTCATGAATCCATCGTTCAAGACGAAATCTGTATTCGATTGTAAAACTCGTTCAATTTCATTCAGCATAGTTTCACCTTGTAACTGGTCTGCAGCTAAAAAAGGAATATGGATTCCTATTTCCAACGAAGGATGATTGATGGTAATTCTAATCATGTCCGTAGGGTTAGCATTTAACTTTCGAATGATTTCACGGGTAACATCGTCAAATAATCCAACGAGTCTCTGAGGTGTTAATTCTTCAAATTTCTTAAAACTCAGCATCAGCACATGTGATTCTGTTTTAAATTTTCTTGACTTCTTATTACCCTTTTCTGTTAAATCATATAGACTTTTCATGTCTAAGTTAGAGTTGGTACTTTCATCGTTGCTATCATTTTCTTCTTTCAACGGTTTAGTTTTTTTCTTTTTTATTGGTGGAAACACCTCATCGTCACTTTCTTCTTTCAAAGGTCTAGTTTTTTTCTTTTTTGTTGGTGGAAACACCTCATCGTCACTTTCTTCTTTCAACGGTTTAGTTTTTTTCTTTTTTGTTGGTGGAAACACCTCATCGTCACTTTCTTCTTTCAACGGTTTAGTTTTTTTCTTTTTTATTGGTGGAAACACCTCATCGTCACTTTCTTCTTTCAAAGGTCTAGTTTTTTTTCTTTTTTGTTGGTGGAAACACCTCATCGTCACTTTCGCTGTCTGAATAGGTTATTATTCTTTTTCTTTTACCCATCGTTTTAGCTCTGAGTGAAAAGACAATAATGCAGAAGTGAGAAAAACTAGCAATTTATATACCCTCTCCGTTGTAACAGTGTATAAATAAGCCGTTAGTTGTGAAAATCTATTCATTCTCCTACTCGATCTCAGTCAGTACAGCTGATAAAAAATATGAGTGAGTTAAAGCTGCAAAATACATCACCACTTAGAAAGAGGGTGTATCTGTATGTTAATCCATACACCCACGATTATGAGATCAGCAATATACCATCAAAGTATAATGTTAAACATATCGGAAACTATGTGGGATCATTTTTTTCCCAGCAACATTTAGAAGAAAAAGATGTTTACCGTACTACCAGTTACAGAGTTTTGGATCAAGCGATGATTAATAAACGATATGGTGCGAATGGTGTGAGAACAAATATTTGTTTCACATGCAACGAAGCAGGACATTGGGCCAAAGAATGTCCAGAAAAAGAAAATCAGCTAGGAACATTTGTTTTTGTCTACGTGAATCCACACAGTCACGACATTGAGATTTCACCATCATTTTATAACGTTGGTGGATTCAAAGATATGAAATTCGTCGGGACACTAAATTCATTCTGCAATGAAAATACATGGAAAAAAAGTTCACCACAAGCTACATCCTCATCGGTTGAAACTCAGACCGTAGACAGGCAGAGCGACACAACGGCTAACAACGATTCAGAAATCTGCAAAATAACAGATGATTTAGAGACATCACGAAAAAATCTAAGAAATCAACAAACTTTGGATCTAAGAAAACAACAAACTTTGGATCTAAAAAACGAATTTTCTGCAGAACCGGGTTGTTCGTACGGAAAGGAAAAACAGCAAAACATCGAAAAGAAGAAAAAACGAGTGACAAAGAACTATTTCTTTTACAAATCAACAAAACATGAGGATAAAATCTGTCCAGATGTGGAATTAAAAAACAACGATAGGAAAAGAAAACGTAAAACCAAATGTGAATCTGACATCTCAAAGAAAAAAGAAAAAACATACTGAGTGAAAAAAAGATTTCAATACAATATTGATTATAAACAAAAAAGACTGGCTTGATTTTTTTCATTCATTTTTGTCTTTTACAGTTCATTTATTTTTTGTCTTTACAGTTCATGATTTGATTTTTTCATTGTACATAAGTTCTTTTTGAAATAAAAAATATAAAAATAATTACTTCTTACTTTTGACTTTTTTCTAGTTATGACTATAAGTCTTTTTACTTTTGACAATTTGAGAAGAAAGATCTTTCGTGCTAAATGGTTAGCCCTGAAAAGGGCTTTTTTTGAAGGGTCTCACATTGACATCCAGCTCTACGATTCTTCCGTCCGATCCACTGGGATGATTTCACATCCACAATGTTCGCAGCAAATCGTCGAACCTTCATCATCATCATAAAATCCTTCATCTGTATCTGGACAGTTATGCTTCTGACCAAGATACTCGAGTATGGAAAAACATTTTCCACACTCTATCAGACATCTGTTTGCACAGTGAGGGCATACAAGAATTCGATCCATTCTGGAACAAATATGATTTCATGTAAATTATCGCTGGGCTTTATAGCTTTTACAGGAGGATTGAACTAGATAACTCATGACGTCATTTTCTCCTATGTTTTTTCCCGCGTCGGCGTTTCATTAACATTGTGCAATCAAATCGACGGTTATATCGGTGTTTTTTTACCACTCCTAATTCAGTGTCACACAGTACAATACCGGTGTTTTCCGCCAGGTCCGCCCTCTTTAAAAATTTCAATCCTCTGTAAACGTATAAAGCTCGACGTTATTTCATACCAAACACCATTTCTTTGATTCTCAGCTAACGATCACTTCGAAAGCAGTATCAATATTCAGAGTCAGTTACAATATGAAGCACAACTTAGATGAAATCAACTTGAGCGATTTTCCATCAGTGGAAAACAATGGAGACGTTCTTTCATCAGTTATGAATTCGACAATTATCAATCCACCACCGGAGTTAAATTCGACAACCATCATTCCAGCGACAGTGTTTGATAACATTTATGAAGAGGTAAAGCAGCTAAATTTGAAACAAGATAGCATGATGATCCGAATCATAGATCAGCTGGAGACTTTAAACAGACATTTGGAGGAAATTAAAACTTTAACCGCAAGTACTGATCAGCTCAGTAGAAATATCGAGGTACTACATCAACAGGATCAGCGCATTTCAACAACTCCTGTGAAGATTCCTGTGGAGTTCGAGTTTGATAAATCCAATCTTCACAACTTAGTGGACTCTATCGTAAGTGTTGTGAAGAAAAATCAACCAAAGAAAAAACAACCAGAGGAAAAACAACCAAGAAAAACAACAAAGCGGAAATCTGAGGAAGATGGTAACCCTCTCCACAAGAAGCAGCGAGTTGATCAAAAACCAACTATACCAATATTGACAGGGCAGGGCAAATACGGGAAAAACATTGACAATCACGTTGATTTCAAGATCCCGAAAAAACCAAAGACAGAACGAAAACAACCAAGAAAAAACAACAAAACGGTAGGAATATAAAAACAAATGTGAAACTCGTGGTGTTTGCGAATTTACATTGCATAAAATTTGTTATATACTGTTTTTTGCGATTAATTCATTGTAAATAATTCGTTGCGAAAAAATAATTCAGTGTGTTTTTTTTCATCGTGATCAAATCGTTGTGAATAATTCATTGCGAAAAAATAATTCAGTGTGTTTTTTTTCATCGTGATCAAATCGTTGTGAATAATTCATTGTGAAAAAATATTTCAGTGCGATTTTTTCATTGTTAAGAAAATGTTTTTTCATTGTCAAGAAATTTTTTATGATGCATTGCAAAAAATGTTTGCTTGTGATTTTTTAGTTGTTAAGAAATTTTTTTCATTGTCAAGAAATTTTTTATGATGCATTGCAAAAAAAATGTTTCAATGTTTAGTTCTGTTCAGTAAATAAAAAGTTCAATAAATAAAAGTTCAAAAACAATAGAGTTCTTCATTCTGTTTTCCCCCTCCCCCAAAAAAAGACTTGTTCTGGTTACATTTTTTCCCATACAACGTCTCATAACTTTTTTGCTATATTAGCATGAAACGTAGCATGGAAAAAATGTATGTGCTTTCTGCCAGGTCCGAGCTCTTTAAAAAATTTCAATCCTCCTTAAACGCATAAAACCCCGCGTTATTTTTCACACATTCACCATTTCTTTGACTCTCAGCTAACGATCACTTCGAAAGCAGTGTCAATATTCGGAAACATTATCAATATGGAAGAACTAAATCATCAACTACGTGAGGCTCTCCAAGAGTATCTAAATGCAGGGCAACAGTTATTGCAACTAACCACTCGTCTCGTAGGAGAGGAGGAACAAAACCAACTGCGACGCATAACACAGCCATACAAAGATCTCGGCGAAAGATTAGTTCAGCTATTATTAAAGACAACACCGGATATCATTTTGGTTGATATCGAGTTCGGGAGGAAGATTACAGCATGCCCCATTTGCCAAGCGAATTTCGGGTGCTGCCATTAAAAGTGGAAAAAAACACAGCCTCCAAAAAAAACAAAACAGCCCTTTTCAGGGCTACCCATCTACCACGAAAGTTCTATCTTTCCTCAAATTGTCAAAAACTCAAAATTGTCAAAAAACTCAAAAGATTCACAATCAAAAAAAGTCATAGATTACCCAAACTCTAGTTTTTTCTAACCCGAACAAGAAAATGTAACAAACCCATGGATTGGTCAACAATAAAATCCCCGAACAAGAAAAATGTAACAAACCCACGGATTGGTCAACAGTAAAACATTTAGTCATAGAAAAACAACGGTGAATCTGATTGGATAACATTAATTTGGAGCCAAAACAGCATGAAACGCCGACGCGGGAAAAACATAGGAGAAAATGACGTCATGGGTCAACTAGTTCAATCCGTCTGAAAACCTATAAAACCCAGCGTCATTTCCCGCACATCGTTCATTCTCTTCGACTTGTAGACAATATGGAGTGTGCTTTAAGAGATATGAGCTTTAGCGAGCTTGCGCAGCTATCATCCAGAAAAAAGATGGACGACAAGAAGAAGAAGGAGTTCGTAGTGGCTTCTACCGAAGATTGGAACGATGACGCTGAGCCTTCGTTCTCGTTGGACTTTGGACTGGATGAACAGCAGTTGAAGAGGCTAAAGAGGCGGGCAGCAAGTAGCTGCCCAGCCTGCAGAAAGGTTGGAGGTTGTGCTTAAAAAACACAACCTCCAAAACCAGGTCCCTTTTAGGGACACCCCAACAGCCCTTTTCAGGGCTAACCATCTACCACGGAAGATCTACCTTTCTTCAAATTGTCAGACGTAAGTTCTATCTTTTCTTCAAATTGTCATTTCTTCAAATTGTCAGACGAAAGTTCTACCTTCAAGCTGTTAGACGAAAGTTCTATCTTCAAGTTGTCATTTCTTCAAATTGTCACAGCTCTTTTCAGAGCTAATCCAACAGTCCTTTTCAGGACTAACCATCTACCACGAAAGATCTATCTTCAAGATGTCAGACGAAAGTTCTATCTTCAAGCTGTCAGACGAAAGTTCTATCTTCAAGTTGTCATTTCTTCAAATTGTCACAGCTCTTTTCAGAGCTAACTCAACAGTCCTTTTCAGGACTAACCATTACCACGAAAGATCTATCTTCAAGATGTCAGACGAAAGTTCTACCTTCAGGCTGTCAGACGAAAGTTCTATCTTCAAGTTGTCATTTCTTCAAATTGTCACAGCTCTTTTCAGAGCTAGCCCAACAGTCCTTTTCAGGACTAACCATTTACCACGAAAGTTCTATCTTTCTTTTAGAAGAGATGCACTCCAGAGAGTTATACTGCAAAGAGTAAGAATCATACATAGGTGTAGAAAAAAGACTAAGTCCAACTCAATGGTCAACCTTTTAGAAAGAGAGAAAATCATTCATAGGGAAAAAAGCTAAGACCAACTCAGTGATATAAGATAAATTTCCTTTTAGAAAAGAGAAATCATTCATAGAGATGCAGAAAAAAGTCTAAGTCCAACTCAATGGTTAGGCAATTAGAAAGAGAAAAAATCATTTATAGGGTAAAAAAACTAAGTCCAACTCAGTGCTCAGGCTTTTAGAAAAGAAAATCATTCGTAGGGTAAAAAAAGTCTAAGTTCAACTCAATGTTCAGACATTTAGAAAGAGAAACCACTTAAAGGCCAAGTAATGGATAGAAGTAAAACAATAAAGCAATCCTAATAGCATATAAGTAGAAAAAACTAAGTCCAACTCAATGACCAGACCTGGCAGATCACTATAGAGCACTCGAAGATGTATCATTTTTGGCCGACATCTGCTGCTTTAACTGCAGAAAAATTCCACTCAGGGACGAGAGCTTAGGGACAAAATAAAAAAAATTCTTTCGGGACGGCAACTAGGGACACATTTTTTGTCAGGGACGGTGATGTAGGGCACTCAGGGACGCGAGCATGGTGCACTACCCAGGCCGGGGTAGTGCACCGTGCTCGCTCCCTATACTACTTGCGTGCGCACTAGTATAAAATATATCTTCCATGTCACTTTTGTGCCACCGTAAAGGTCGCCCTATCTTTTGTTTACTTTTCACCTGGCTTTAAAGTTCATTTTCCTGCCAGTGACTCACACTTGGACCGACCGAAAAACAAAAAATTGACATCTTCATAATAATTTACATACTTTCAAATGGTATGATTCAATTTTAGATGCATTTTAACACCAATTTGTTCACTTTTGCCCTCTACTTGGACTTTGCGTAGATATTTAGTCGTACACATTTAGAAAACACTTGAATGAAGTGGGACGGTGATCTTGGGTGAAATAAAACCATGAGATGCATTAAACCCCCTTTTGCCAGAGCGCCGCTGATATATTTTACCCATTACTGATTTCAGATAAAAGAGGTGCCTATATATTAAAGCATAATCAATTTATGACATATTGTTTTTCTCCACAAAATGCGTCGTTTTCAATCTCTGGTAATCGGATTAAATGTATCTGAAATGAACTGCCGGCTGTATTTAATGTTCTTGTTTGCATATCCGTACAAATCATACAAATTTCATTATAGTTGTGTCAATCATGATTATACATGTTTTTTTTTTGCTGTTTGGTCTTTGAAAGTGAAACCAAGAATAAATGCAATCTTTAACCTTTCCATCACCCGAACTCTTTTGTGAATGGCGTACATTAGTATCAGACTGCCTTGAATGTACATTCTCAATTTGAATCTTCAGTGTTTGCTTTTTCATTAAAAACTACAAGAAGTTTTTGAGCCGTGTTCTGACAAAAGGGGGCTTAATGCATCTGTAATGCATCACACCAAGACAGTCTTAACATAATTATGGATCCATAAAATCCATCTTGTGTAACGATCGGCTGAATCCCCAGGTAGACTGGTCCTTGGACATGCAGGAAATTTAACATTAGCAAAAGGTTTCGACTCAGGTCAGCCTGCGCGGACAGCAGCTAGCTAAAATGAGTAGATACTTTTGCAGATCCTTTAAGCACCCTTTTCACAGACCATTGCCCGCATGTATCTACATTCGTACTTTATCTAGACCAATATGTTCATTTGACTGAGAAAGTTTTAACTTCTTCGTAGTTTAGAATTGAAAATCCGAGAATCTAAATCCAAGATCAGACTGCACAGAACGTGCAATCCAATCATTGATCTACTCTCTCAGCAGAAAGGGTATTAATTTTGCCCATGTGCATGACCGTGAAAGAGTTAATTAATACATTGATTAAATGTAACATTTAAAAATACATTTAACTTCTACAATTTACAGCAAAATTACCATATTTTATCGGTAGAAAAATAGTTTTAGGTTTATTACATTTTTATATTCCTTTTTTTTTTTTTTTTGTAAATCATCATACATGTAAATTATACTTAATTATCCATTTACCATTAACATCCGTTGCTACTTCCTGACTTGGAAAACTCACTCTCTCTCTCTCTCCGATTTACTCCTATGTATACGTCATTTCTGCACCGGTTTATACGAATGAAATGGGCCGTTGCGTGTTACGGGAAATCTGGTTTTGATATCTAGAGACACATCGAATATTGTTTTTGTTTGCTGCAGGCACAAAGACGACCTTTTATTAATTGAACTGTGCAGCACGAGAGAATGAGAACCACAGTCAAGACAGGGCAGAACAAACAAGAACGGGACAGGGTCCGTATCCACCAACCATTTTTCAAAACGTTCTCAGTCTTTTTCTCCAAGATTTTCTAAATTTGAAAGTAATACAGCTTTTGATTGGCTAAACCATTTGGTTTAGCCAATCAGAAGTTGTGTTAATTACAAATTTAGAAAATTCTGGAGAATAGGACTATGAACGTTTAAGATGGTTGGTGAATATGGCCCTAGGTTTCAGTATGCTTTCTTAAGAAATACGATTTCACCCCCTCCTTTGTAGCTTTGAAACACATTAAGGGAAATGAGCAGGCCATTGTTAGTTTTCCTTATAATGCTTTCCATACTATTTCGAAATCAGTATACATTGCGTAGTGTCTGTAACTTGTTATCCCTCGCCGAAGGCGGAGGGATATAGTTTTAGCGCTGGCCGTCCGTCCGTCCTTCCGTCCGTCCTTCCGTCCGTCAGTCCGTACGTCCGTCCGGGAGAATATCTCCAATACCATTGGACGGAATTTCGTGAAACTTTATACATATGTACAATAACCCATTCCGCCGATACACTTTTTTTAAAAATTTTTTGATTCGATGAAAAATAGCCGACTGGGAGCGATTTTAAGTTACGCGGTCAAGTAAATTTTTCGGCGGGGGATATCATTTCAACGAAATTGCTTATTTGATTTGCAGCAGCTGTGTATGAGTCTTTTTTAGCCAGTAATAGGTGATATGTCTTTTATATGACAGGGTCTGAGATAAATTCCTATGGTTAACCAACGAATCACTTGTGCCTAACCTTGTAAATTAATGGAAGTAGCGGTAGTATGTTTGTATTAAACCCAAAGCACTCAAATGCAGGAAAGTGGATTGTTTTTTAAAGACTGGAAGAGTTCGTAGAGTTATTTTCAAATGGTTAGATCGATAATTACGGAAATGAATAATTTTATAAAAAATGTATGAGCCATGCTCTGTAAAAAAGGGGTTAAATGCATCTGCGAAAGTATCGACCAACGTCAGCCTGCGCAGTCCGCGCAGGCTGACTGGGCCGAAAATCTTTGCTATTGGTTAATTTTCTGTATTTCTAAAGCCCAATCTACCTCATGATTAAGTCGGTTGTTGAAGAATGTTGCTATTGTGGATCCAGAACGATGTAATGACTTGTTTGGTTTGAAGCATCACAGAGATGCGTTAAGCCCCCTTTTGCCAAAGAAGGCTCATATCAAGAGATCCCTGTTCTACTGGTATTGCCTTCCCCTTATTAATCAGCTATGCTTTATCTTGTCCACTCAATAACGAATCATCGACCGAAGAATCTAATAGAAAAAGAAGGGAACAATTAAGATAAATATTTGTATGCCCAGACTAAAAGGGTACGGGGAAAGAATACTGAGACTAGTAACTGTAATATGAAAAATAACAGTGATAACAGTAAGTCGAAAGTTTAGACAAAAAGTCCTTCTAAACCTTAAACTAACCCAATCAGTTCTCAATACAATTTGTTGATCCATGTGATTCTATCACTGCAACGGCTGTTAACACGTAGTTGTAAAGACAAAACATTTGTCAGCACGCGCCTGTGGAAAAGTTACTTTTGACTATTATACCTTATAAAATAAAGTGTCTAGAAATTTCGTTTCGAAATTGACAATAGCCAGCAATTTATCAAATACAGTGGCATGAAAGTGGCAATAGAATGACTTGTCATGCACCTCATTCTTTTCGCAAAAAGTGTCATATACATGCAAAATATTCTGGTATAAATCTAACTCGATAAACCTTTCATTAACACTTGATATTATTGTTTGGTTTTAGGAATACAGGTTTAAAACCTAGACCCGTAATAGGATAATATAAACATTATCGTGTTGGGTTTTTAAATTATCTCTTCACGGTACGTGATTTTAAATTTATCCCGAACACAAACAATAATATAAACTGATAATGAAACGTTTATCGAGTGAGAGTAATATTGGCTTTTTTGCATAGTTTGGCATTCGTAATGATATTTTTACAGAAAATAATTTTTGACACTAGATGGAATGCATTCCATGGGGGTAAGTGTCTTCTAAAGCGACCGGTCAAATTGTATATCGCTACACCTTTTCGACAAGTTTGCGGGAAAGCATCGTCAGATAAGTAGTCTCAGAGATCTGCCGAGGTAAAACAATCCTCAAACAAGGACAAAAGAGATTGGGTATTCGTATTATGCTTTTATGACTTAATTATCGAAACTGTTCAATAAAAAACGTAAGTCGCTTGGAGGCAGCCTCCTCAAGATTTATAAATAAAGCAGCCTTTGTTCACCAATGTGCATAAAGATCTGTCAAGCCTCTGACAATGTTTGGCGACATGACATTTGAATTTGAGGACATAATGGCGATTCCATGGGTCCATTTGTAGCAGGTTTTCGCTGTATGTTACCGGTGGCCAAACAAGAAACTAGAGGCACAGGGAGGCATGTCCTCTTGAATTCTACAAAATCAACATAGTGGCCAAACAGGGAAAGCCTGGATATGAAAATTACAGTCAATAAATGGGTAGTTGTGCCTCACAGTTACACCTAGGCCACTGCAGATGGACTATGTACAAGGGTCGACCCAACCGGTCGCTATTAAGGCCTTTCTCAAAGATATCACAATGAGACACCGCGTTTGTCAATCTGAAGCAATTTGAGAGCGCTGGAGTATCTGTTGGAAAATTCCTCGTCATCGGTCATAAAAATGATCCCCTCTTTGCACGTGTAGAAGAAGGACAAACTGGACGCAACTATACATCGCCGCGACGACAGCTGACCATTCATTATATTTGACCTTGTATTGGTCAATTCAGGTGTAGAAGAGATAGTGATTTCACCAAGGAAATTTATCAAAAATATTCAAATGAAGTCTGCAACCCTACTTATATTAACGTGTATATTAGTTGGAAATTATACGTCTTGAATATATAATGTAGCACATCGTCTGGTCATTGTCTCTTTTGTTATATCCACCAGAATTCTGATGTTGCATTTTCTAGTCACATTCATATAAGGAATTACTAAAACCCTGTGCAAATATTTCGAGGTGCTTAATTTTTGAGAGCTTTTTTTTTATAAGCTAAAATGAGAATCTCATTTAAAACTGTCCAACGAAGTCGATGTGAGGCTCGCGTATTGTGTAGTGACAGCTCAAAGCTAGAAGTAAAGTACCCTGTTTTTCACCTTACCCTGCTGAATAAATTAACTGAAACTATTAAACCGACAATATAAACCCAAACATTGCTATTTTCAACTGATTCTTTGGAGAAAAATATGTCCTTATCGGACAGCGTAGATGCAAGATCAGACTGCACGTTCTGTGCAGTCTGATCTTGATCTACACTGTCTGTAAAAGGTCAGTGAGTCACGCTTAGCAGCCCAAGGGTTAAAAGAATAATATTGTGGTACGACAGAATTTCTGTGTGTTATGGAGCAGGGCTTACATGCCCATTGCCATTGATGTCTTAATCATTACAGTTTTACTCCTTTAATTACATGATGAATAAGATGATGAATAGCGTTTTAAGGCCCGTCGACAACTTAGGTCATATTGGGCGCACTTACTTAGTAAACAATAATGCGAGGTGATAATAACATACATGTGCAACAACAGAAGACAAACATGATAAATGAGGAATGGACGAAACACAAAATGATGCCCCTTTTGTCGCCTTTTACGACATGCATGCTGTCACTTTTGTTCCGCCAGATGAAATGGCAGATGTGACGATCGCGGAACTGCAGTGGTTTATTCTTATACCCCCGATTAAACCACACGGGGTCCCACAGGCCAATTGATTCCCATTCCAAACCCTATTTACATCGAGAAAAAAAATACAGGATTTGGAATAAGAACTACCCAGCCTGCTGCAATCCTACGAATTATGAGGAAAGCAGCCGTTTGTCTCTAATTTTAGTCGCCTTCTACGACATGCCATAGAGAAAGGCCGAGGTCCTATTCTATAAATTAAAAAAAACCCGGGACCCCACGGGGACCTTTAATTACAATAATTATTTCATAACATTATGTTCTTATATGAAGACGATCCTTCACTTTTCTATCACTGACAGTTGATCAATTACCTCTACAGAAGAATAAAGTGCCAAGCGGATGATATAAGTCCTTAATCAGACTGCACTCACTTTGCAATCGAATCTTGATCTATGCCCACGGTTTCGCCCACGGCACTGAAAGGGTTATACACGGCTCCGGGGTTAACCCACAGGCCGCTGAGCGCGACTCAAGGACCTTTTGCGGACAGCGTAGATCAAGATCAGACTGCACAGAACGTGCAGTCTGATCTTGGATCTACACTACCCGATAAGGAGATATCTGTTCTCTAAATATACTCTTGAATTAGGAAATTTTGGGTTTTTACAATAGGCTTCAAAGTTCCATTTCTTTTATTTAGCAGAATAATGGTTAAAGGAGAATATTGATAACTTGAACTATCAAGGCTGGCTTTTCGTAGAACATTATGAATAGGGTTGATGGCCCTGCATTGTCCATGATTTATTGATAGTCTCTAATGAACTAATTCTTAGCAGGATTCTTCATTAAGTAGGTCCATTTAGTGTTTTCCCATGACATCTTAATTCAAGTATACATCATCGTGTAGGTACATGTACTTGCAACGGAACAAATTACCATTACATGTAGGTTTAAATGAAACAGTCACTTTTTGTTATCACTAATAATACTTCACTGAGAAAAAGTAAATGAAGTGCTCATTTTCAAATGTTGGTTACTGTCGATCAACTGAGAGTAGCCTCGTGGTGGAAATAAATGAGCCATGCTCTGTGAAAAGGGTGCTTAATGCATCTGGAGGAAAAGTATCGGCCTAGGTCAGCCTGCGCATTCCGCGCAGGCTGATCTGGCCAAAACTTTTCGCTATTGGTAAATTTTCTATATGTCAAAGGACCAGTCTTGCCCTGGCTTGCCCTAGTATCATGTATCACAGAGATGCATTTGTCAGAGCATGGTTCATATTTAATCGCGATCCCCTTTAGTGGTCTTTACAGTTCGGTGGCAATAAACTATTTATTAATTTGTTCTTTAATGATTACCGTTTTTGACAAAGAAATGCCGAGCCGGGTATCCAGGTCGGTAACGTACAAAGTCCGTATTCACCAACCATTCTTTGTCTTATTCTCGAGAATTTTCTAAATTTGAAAGTGACGCAAGTTCTGATTGGCTAAACCATTTGGTTTAGCCAATCAGAACTTACGTCACTTTCTAAACAAAAAAAAATAAAAGAATATTCTTAAGAATGGTTGGTGAATACAGGCCTTCAGGACCCCCCCCCCCCCCCAAAAAAAAAAAAGAGTCGCTGGTTCGACTCCTTTACTTGGCAAAAGAACATTACAGGTGCCCAAGTTTTTATAGTAGGAAACTCTCTAATAAAATTGCAACCAAATCAATTGAAAATTGTATTAGGAGAAGATTACACAGATTTTCGTCTACGTACAGATAGACAGACAAACAAACAACCTGATTTCAGTATATATACATGCCCCCTCCCAACTTCGATAGGGGGTATAAAGAGGTCAAAAAAGCTTTAGAGCATCAAAACCAAATTGTACTTAGACATTCTTCTCTGAAATACAAGGAGAAATTCATGTCATTTCTCTGACGCAGTAAAAACTCAACCTGGCTGCGAAAAGACGATATCACGAATAACTGCATATGTTTACAATTCTAGTGCGCAATAAAATAATCCAATCAGAATTTAAAGTCGCCCTTCGAAGAATAATTTGATTTCAACAACAGTAAGGTCAGGGATCAATAACCTGTTTCCACTCAAATTCACGACCTTTACCACCGTTTTCACTCGTTCTAAATTTATTCTAATTCTAAATTTCACAACCAGATATCTGAGTACCTAAGACATTCTGTTTTGGCCAATCAGACGGCTTGTGTCGGATGTTAGAACTGGAACAATGCTATTGATTGATTGATTGATTGATTGACCGACCGATCAATTTTTATCGTCGCTTTCATTTTTTTTTCCGGCCATACCACGGCGACAGCTCTGTTTTTCATGTATGTCCTAGGTTTCACTAGTGCTAGGCCAAAGCTCTGAAGTGTCATGCCCAGGGACATTGTCACAATTTATAGTGCCTAAAGTGAGATTCGGACCTGTTGCCTTACGGTTGCAAAAACTATACCTTCACGACTAGGCCAAGCATGAAGTATGTCTGTGAATAAGACTCCTGACAGATTTTGAGAATAGTGGAGACCGAGATCAACTTGCAACCCCTTGTGCACAGTCTAACCGAGGTAAGTTCTCTCCCATGAAAAATTAAGTGTATCACTCTTACGTCAAGAACTTATTCAATTCGATATTTTCGGATTGTTGGTATAAAATTCCACTGCAAAGTGTAGAATTTTTGAAGTTATCGCTGATAATATAAATGGAAATGTTGTGACTCTAAGATCAGACTGCGTATTTACGCTTTTATAACTGGTTACTGCCTTGATGCCAGTTCAGATCAAGATTAGACTGCACAAAACGTGCAGTCTGATCTTTGATCCACACCTTCGGCTTTGATTAATATGGGCCCTTTTTCTAGACTAAAATATTTGTTGGGGTAATTTGGCTTTCAAATGTGTAAGATGAAAGTTTTCAGTCGCATTAAACACTTCAACTGGCCTTCCACTAATACGAATAAATGATTGACATACTAAACAGTAGAACTAACGATTTCTCGAAACAAAAAGAACCATAAAAGGGAAGCTGCGTGAAACATTTATGTATATCTGACGAAGTAGTCTGTATCGATCACATAGAAACAAGAACTGTACTTACAAAGATATATGGAGAGATGCTAATTGGCCAGAAAATTCGATAGACTTTGTCAGTCAGGAATCAAGGTCGTTGGACCAAAAAAAAGAAAATAAGGATTCAAAAGTTTTAGACAGTTAATATCTGGATGGAACCCAATATTCACGCATTAACACCTAGGCAATATTTATTTTTGACATATCAAGGATATTTATCGAACAGTACGTGGAGCCGGAACTCTTTTCGCTCATTTGCATATACTGTTAAATACGTGTTTGTCGTCGTTAGAAATAATAAACACGAACAATTAAGACGTTAAAATATAAACATAATACGTTCACAGTGTTGTCGAGTATCAAAAATATCTAACTCGGTTGTGTGACAACATTATGTAGATATTATACAAAATTATTACAGGAAAAAGACCCCACATGACACGCAACATAAACCGCATCAAACAGTCATGCGGGTCCGACATCTCAATAGTTAGAGAGGACTAAATCCTGCCGCAATGAACACTATCAGAGAGCGTGCACTGCGCCAAAATAAGCTGCTGATATCGCTAACACAAAATGCTAGGACGGCAAACTAACTCCAAAGCGTATTGTGTGCCCTTTGGTACTCAACGCCACTGAGGTCCAGCAAAACTTGACATTATAGGATCTTACACAGGAGTACCGCAGACGAAATACATTACTGCAAAACTAATTACAACAGCTAATATCAAATTAACTGGATTTCTGTAACACTGGGTCGGTAAAGTTCTCCAACAATTGGCTAATATAATTCAATAACGGCGTCCGAAAATGCGACTGATGGGCAGTAGATCGATATCTGTTCAGTTCAAGCAAGGAATTTCTCTGAAGTCACTATAGGACCGCTTAAATACTATTTAAGGATAGGGCACCCTGGAAATTCCACTCGTCACAACTCGGCCGATTCCGTACCTACATCTAACCTCGACTGTATAACGGTCGTTTCCATTTGAACTGCCAATCACGTGATCTTACACATGTCGGCGCCACTGTCAGTCGTTTAGCAACGACATAAACAACCTCGATGAAGTTATTCACATCTATCTATCTGTCGGTGAAAACTTCAATCGCAATTGATAAACCACGTTAAAAAATGAATGTACGTACTGTTTGTCAACTGAAATATAGTTAGAAAGATTTCGATAGAAAATTGAGACTCAAGTTTCTTTTTATGAGGAGCCTGACAATTTTCAGAACGGTAAACCGGCGTATTTCCGGCGATGAAATGTACCGTGTAGGTGCATATCAAGCTACCAGATACAGTCGAGGGGCTTGATGGCTCCCATCACCCGAGGTATGCCGAATGCCTGGGATTCGTGTAACATAGCCTTTCGTCGCCGAAGAACACACGGATTCGGTTAAGACTCGGGTACTCCATAATCGGTCCGCCGATAGACGATGGTTCCCCGCATCGATTACGTATTACCGGAGTCTTAGCCGAATTCGTACGATATTTTGGCGACGAAAGGCGATGTTACTCGAATCCCATTAGGGTACCCTATCCATAAGGTCAAAACCTGCGAATGTCAAAAAGGTATCAATATCTTATAAACACTGAAGTTGCTAAACGAGAATTTGTGGGCTTTTGTGGACAATGTAGATCAAGATCAGACTGCACACAATGTGCAGTCTGATCTTGGATCTATACTGTCTAATACTGTGAGATTTCTCCGCCGAGCAAAATTTCTAAATCATAAACGATTGGTTTTCACTAATGGCTGGAAATCTTTAGTTCAATTCATGTACCAGCTTAAGGGTTTACAATTTGCACTTAGTCGTCGGTAAGTTTGCTCACGAGTCGAGCCTAGTAGCTAAGGCGGTAACGTACAGGGATTGAAACAGGGGTACCCTGGTTCAATTCTCAAGCTTGGCCAAATTCCGTCCAAGGATTGATGATGTTTATTCCGACAGGATTCACTCCACTCTGAGTATCACTTGAGAACATTGTTCCGACGATGAAGAAAAACAGCCAGTGGCTTGTAAAGAATATTGTGCGATTTGGGAAGAGCACTGTGCGAAGTACTGGTAAAAAATCCAAGAAAGCATGTATAAGTGCACTGACCACCAAGATACAAGTGAAAAATATTACAAACAGCATTAAACACCATTAAAAAGAATCATACACATAATCTGTCGATCCATCCATCTGCTTACTTGGTTGTCTGCCTACGTTCCTTGTATAATAAGTTGCAGCAGACGACTTTCGAAACATCCATTGACAACTGCTCGTTATCTATACCAGTAGGCAAAAAATCTAAAAAAGGTTAGTATTGAAAGCATTTGCAGACGACAAGTAAAATGTAGCTATTAAAATGGATAAATGTGTCATCAAAAAGATTGATATTATAATGAAAATAGAAGAAAATGGTAGTAAACCAGCATTTGTTCATTTCCCTCATTTTTTCAAAAGCTTCTTTCCCCATGGTCATTAAAACGCGGAAAAGGTAATAAGAGCAAGTTGTTTTGCTGTACCTGTGTTCCAAAAGTACTCTGCCGCAGGTAGATGACCGTTTGCCTTTTAACTATGTCTTAAACGACGAATTGTCGACGCTTTCAAATTGAAAACTTCTGCAGGCGACAAGTTTTAAGTAAGAATCCTCCAATATTCTCAGTTTGTAAACCTAAGCACGGGAATTACATATCCTAACAGAAATTAAATGACAGATGCATATTCAAATACCTTTACTTCAGGATGTATATATTTTCTTACTTTAGATTTAGAAATATCAAAATCAGCACATTTTATGCATGATATTAGTATTTGTGTACAGCTAGCCAGCTATCTTTTTGAATGTTGTAAAGCTCGTTACGCCACTGAGACCTCGTAAGTAAGCCGATGCAAAACAAAAATTACCTTCTGCCAATAACTACGATCCAGGTAGATGAGCAAGATAAATTCACAGTCAACCCCGTCTTGATAGTCAATTCTATCAACCCTTTACTACTCAGTCCCTAGTTTTAACGGCTCAGGGGAAGATGCCATAGACAACATTGTAAGAAGAGGACAAAATGTTGGTCACTAGCATTTTATCCTCTTCCAACAATGTGTTCTACTCTTTGAAAGAAAACTTCCTTCATTTGAGCTACATTTAAATTGTCGTTTGCAAATGCTCTCAATTCACGCATACCTCCACTTTTGATGCGTGGTAAAGAAATAAGCACAGAACCTGTATTATGCAAGCCTATAATGAATTCCATAAGAAAAACTAAATGATAAAATTTGCATGTAGTAAGGAAACACTTTTCTTTTTTATTACTTTTGTAATGATGCGTGTTTTGTATCTGTGAGTATTGCAAATGATGCATTAAAGAAAACAAGTTTTTATTCACATTTCATCTATAAATTTGAATGTCAGAAAATTAATATGCATCCTTGAAGTTCTGTGATTCCCTTTTCAAAATCTCACATGTGCACAGGACATAGCGTGGGCCTTGTATTTTTTTAGATTTATGATAGGCTTGAACAAACTGTGGGACATGGAGAGATGTTTTCAAAAACTTCTTCTGTAGACATGTTAGAAGATTCTGATTGGTTGGATGATTGCTTGTTACAAGACTAAACTTCGGTGTGTCTTAAACTTTGTCCGTATTTCATTGCCATGTAGCCGGTAGTTCATTCGTCCGAGTCTTGTCCGTCCTTTAAAATAACCCAATTTTATTGTTTCACCCACGATAGGCCGTTAATTACATTGTCTCATTAGAGCCTGCAGCAAACAAAAATCAATCTGTACCTTGTCAGAACCAGAATCTCCGTACAAGTACAGGTCAATTTGATAATGACATATACGGTGTTGGCGCTGAAACCGGAATATATCTATATTCTGTAGGTTTAAGCGTTATCCTAAATGAGTCAGATTTGTTTGAATTGTGCTTTTCACCCGTTGATCAAATGTATTTTATTCAATCATTGTTTCATTTTTTCCTTTTTTTACTTTTCAGTGATAAAGCTTCTTTTTCATTCATGAATCTATAATTATAATAAATTGATAATAATTAATTAGTAATAGTATGGCTCAAAGGTTTAAGGAGATAAATTAAATAAGAATATGGCTGAAAGAATTAACCCTTTACCACACAATGACGCCTTTTGACGCCCCTAAAGAAGAGGCCTTTTGAAAACAATGTGGGAAAAGGAGAAAATGCTGGTAACCAGCATTTTCTCCTTTTCCCACAAAGTTTTCTACCCTATCAAAGAAAAGTTGCGTCATTTGAGCCACTATGAAATTGTTGTCTGCAAATGCTTTCAATTTGGATAGATCTAAAATTTTGCCATGTGGTAAAGGGTTAAGGATAAAAGTCAGAAATGAGGATCAGACTCTAAAGTCAATCGATCATGCAAATAAGCATTTTTTTTTATATCTCATACGACCAAGAGTTATGCAGTGCACTAGAAAGATATTTATTTCCCAAGGCTTTTTATCCATGCTCAATATTTGTGATGGATATGATGCATTTTGAAGCCCCTTCTTGCCTACTTCATGGTATTGTACATCTACATGTATTTATCAAATAAACTCTCCCGATGTCTGTGTAGTATTACTTTACGAATTTTCTTATCTTACACTCGTCTGAGAAAAAACTTAGTAACGTAGTAGAGGCATTACATGACGTTTTAAAGCATTGTACCACTGCCCTTTACTTCTAAAACACGCCAGACACAAATTTTCCGGTCAGTTTACGTGTCAAATTAGATGATCATGGTAATCTGAAATATAAAATCAAGTAGATCTATTTATTTGTTAGATTCTTTGGAATCATTTTCATCCCGAACGTGAACTATTGTCAAAGTGTTGAGTTGGTCTCCTTCATGAAAGTGTAGATTTTACCCATAGATCTAATCTTTTTATTTGTAATTCTCGAGCTTCAGTTATCATAAAGAAAGAAATTGACATTCGTTGGCATTTGAAACAAAATGCTACCAAGCTCGTCTAGAGAAAGCTTTATTAAACTCGCAAAAGACTCGCTTAAGAACACTTTTCTAGGCTCCTTTCAACAATTTTTACTTAAGACTGACTCCATATGATTTCTCTCTGAGTAGAGAGCCGCTTTATCACCAAAGATTTACCCCTAAAACTGCTATGTAATACACTAGAAACATCCGGCTGCTAACTAGAAACTCAAATATGCCACTTTATAAGTTCTAATCGCAAGTGAAATTTTCACTTTATTCAACACTGAAGATCTGCAGTGTAAGATAAGGCTGCACATGGTTCGCATGTAGATGTATGCACCAGCAGCACTAAGTTGTCATACACGCAATGTGATACTTTGAAATAATATGATACAAGAAAATATTGACGCATTTCTGAAATAGGGCACATTACAGCGGGTTAATTTTTTACGCCATGGGCATCACTTGAAACAACTTCGTAGAGGTCCACATGGTGGTACTACATGACCAATATTTAAACTCTGGGCCATCTGGGATACGATCTGGTTTTTATCGATCCGGCAATGAAAGTACGGTATTTTACATGTTAAAAAACAAAAAATCAGTCCAAATAGAAAAACAAAGTTGGTACGGGCTCGATCTGGTAATGAAAGTACCGTATTTTTACATGTATGTTAAAAAAAAAACACTGAACCAGTCCATATAGTAAACAATATGGCTACCTCCACAGGCACTTTTCAAAAGCGAATAGAAATATAGTGCCGCCGCTCATGCGGCGCCACAATAAGTATACAAAAATGGTCTAGCCTGACTAGGGTTGGTAGTTTCTGCTATTGGTCGTATCTCATTATTCAATCGATTTTTGGCTAGGGGCCAACGGCGCCTAGCCTTAGTTACCACGTTTCAAACTTTTGCACGAAAGCTGCAACCACTCTGAACATCATGTATAAATGCGCACTACTCGCTCTCTGATTTGCTGGAACAGCAACTGCCGTCTCTGACTGGCTTGAAACGACACACCCTTCAAAACCGCCTTACACCTTACGAGTTATTCATCCGCGATGTAAAATGGAAAGAGGGGGTTGGTGTCAACATACCGAGAAAGCGCCAAAGAAAATATTTACAAAGCAAAAGTTTTCAACGGTGTTTGTTTTTATGATAAATTTTAAACAAGAAAGCTTAAAACAGTGAAAGATTCTCCCGTTCATTTCGCCAAATACTCATGCAGAGCATGCCACAACCGACACCCTTGTTTACCTTGGGTCGACGTTGTGTGCACACCATTTGATGTAGAATGGGGCGTAGCGAAATTTACATTCAAGATTGATTAGCGCTGTATGGTGTGTATTTAATGTATGTGAATAGACAGAACCGTTTATCTTGTCTGCCGTAATACGTGTACAAGTAGGGCAGTTGAGAAGTTGGTGTATTCCCGGTGCATGGAAATACTGAAATGGACCGGAACGGACCATAATGGACCGGAACGGACCGGAATTGTCTTGAAGATACGATGTAAACTCATGTAGCAACACTAAAGCCTGAACATACTCATGTAAGGGAAAGAGGAACTTGAAAGACATAAGGCTACAAGGAATGGACCTCAATTTTGAAGGAAAATACTTTTTCAAAGTAGCATAGTTATGTTTATTTCAGAGAAGTCAAAGGCATGATTTAGCTTTTGGTCAAGTTTTATGTTTATCTAACATAACTGTTTTACATTTTTGATCCGTCTGTTGATTACTATGGTTGACATAATGTGACAGTGTCCTGGAATCTTGGCGAAGACTGTTAAGTTTGTATATGCTAACGAACAAGAAATTTTACTTGCTGGTGGTATAAATCTTGCAGAATTTGTTTTTGTCATTGTAGATGAAATTTTGTGTATTTGACAACTTCATAATAATGTACTCAAGCGCGGTGTGCACTCTGCAGTTTTTTTTCCTGGTCGACGATTACCGTTCTAGATATTGACCTAACTGTTGTATGCCGTTGACCTACTTTATCATGGGTAGAATTCGAAATGGCTGAACCCTTTGGGAATGGTTAGTGTGTTCCCTTTTGCCATCTTATGGTCCATCCATCTTTAAAGTCTGATCTTGGATTTAAACTGTCCTACATTAAAAAAAAAAAAAAAAAAGAAGATGAAAAAAACTAACACTGGAAAAGCAGCATTGTTTTTAGACCTTTTGTATCTAAATAACTCTTTACCACACAATCACATACTTTTTCCACTGTTAGAAAGAAAGTTTTTGAAAACATTGTAGGAAAAGGAGAAATGCAGGTAACCGTCATTTCTCCATCTCTGACAGCGTTTTCTACCCTTCCAAAGGCAAATAAGATCATGTGAATATGATTAAATTCTGCAAATGGCTACATTTTTACAAGTCTAAAATTTTGTTGGTTGGTGAAGAGTGAAAAGAAGTCCTTGATATTCATTTTGGGCTGTATGAGTTGACAAAATTATACTGATACAACTTGTTTTATTTGTGTATGAACTTACAATTTGATACATAAAACCGAAATGATAAATCAAATTCTTGTTTGTTAATTGCTTAACCCATCATGATAATAGGCTTTTGATGATTTTTCGATAAAAAGTCTTGCTTTTGTCCATACAAATTGTACGTTAGAAACAACTGTCAAGAACCTATAAGTTAGAAATGTATCTCAAAGCCACCATAAACTTTCCACAGGTATAGTAAATAAACTGTCAAAGCACAGACTGGCAATTACTACCTTTGTATTCTATCACTACAATTAATGATGCACCAGTATTTAACTGTACAACCAATTTTTTTTAAAAAAGTGAATACTTTCCTTGTCAAAGGAAAAGCTGCTTCTGCTGCGCAGTTTTCTGTTCATTATTGTGTACTTCAAGCTTGGAGTAGTTGCCAACTATCATATTTACTTCAAACTTGGGCTAGTTCTTAACTATCAGCACCGATATCCACATGCGGTGCTCTAATTTTTTTTTTTTTTTTTTTTTCTTTCTTTAGCTCCACTGGCCGAGGGCCAGCAAGCTTATGTCATGGCCCGGTGTCCGTCGTGCATCCGTCCGTCCGTGCGTCTGTGCGTGCGTGTGTATATTAAGTTTTATTTCAAACATCTTCTTCTCTGAAACTACCAATCCAATTTTGATGAAACTTCACAGAAATAATCCTGCCATGGTCCTCTTCAGATTTCTTGAAAGAATTTGAATCCTTCAGAAACTCTGGTTGCCATGGCAACAAAACTTAAAAATATTTGAAATCTTTGAAAATCTTCTCTGAAACCATAAGGCCTAGGGCTACCAAATTTGGCATGTAGCTTTATCTAGTAGACCTCTATCAAGTTTCTTCAAATTATAGCCCTGGGGTCAAAATTGGTCCCGCCCCGAGGGTCACAAGTTTTACATGGGCTTATATGGAGAAAACTTTAGAAATCTTCCTGTATCTAGCCATAAGGCCTAGAGCTACCAAATTTTGCATGTAGCTTTATCTATTGGGTCTCTACCAAGAGTACCCAAATTATAGCCCTGGGGTCAAATTTGAGCCCGCCCTGGGGGTCACAAGTTCTACATGGGCTTATATAGAGAAAACTTTAGAAATGTCCCTGTACTTAGCCATAAAGCCAAGGGCTACCATATTTTGCATGTAGCTTTATCAAGTGGGCCTCTACCAAGAGTGCCCAAATTAAAGCCTTAGGGTCATATTTGATCCCACCTGGGGGCCACCAGTTTACATGGGCTTATATAGTGAACTAGGGCTACCAAATTTAGCCCTGTCTTAGGGGTCTCATGTTTTATAGGGCCTCTCATTGAAGAAACTTTGAAAATCTTCTTATTTAAAACCACACATTCTAGACCTGTATTATTTGGTATGGGGCTTTATCTTGTGGACCTCTACCAGGATTCAAACAGTTATAGCTCTGTGGTCAAAATAGCTTTGTCCTGGGGTCATAACTTTCTTTTGGGATTTTATAGAGAAAACTTTATATGTCTACTAGTTCAAACCAATTGACCAAGTATTGTAATGTTTGGTGTGTAAGATTTTTACTTATTAGCCAGTGGAGCGATACCGGGCTATCAGGGCCCTCTCGTTTTTTTGTTTTTTTTTTTTTTTTTAACAAAAGATGAAAAGTAGAAGAAAGTAACTGGAGTTTCAAAAATAGAAGAAGAAATAAAATACCTTTTCACACACCAGACTTGAAATAATAGTGATACATAAAACTAATATTGTGTGAAACCACATTTATTTTTTTCAATCACACAGAATTGTGTTTTCTGCTTCACATAAAATGTCTTTCAAATGTTTTGTTAATTAATTCCTCATTTTGAAGTGATGAAAATCATTGCAACCTGTTTTTCAACTATAACTAGTACTGCTATGGACTTGGACTACATAAAATGCACTTGGCGTTTGGAAAGAATGGTATGTGTAGTTCTTGTTTGATGCATCATGAGGATGCAGCATTTGGATGCATCCACTCACTACTTCTCAACGCTTAGATATGCATAAAAAATGAAAAAGTGCAGCAGTACACAAAAATATTTTTTTAACTTTTTAAATGGACAATTCATGGTTGAATACAAATTGCACTACGCATATATGCACTTTCCACTTGCCCCTAGCCATCAGTGCTTTCAGCTTTGATTAGACAAAAAGGATGCCATGGATCTATGGCTATATGATGACTTGGCTGGAATATTGCATCACGGTGATGCATTAAACCCCCTTTTCAGAGCGCCCCTTATATTTATTTGATGCTACAAGAGAGACTGTTGTTGTTGTTGTTGTTTTGTCGCAAAAGAGATCAGTTATTTGCAACAAGCAATTCAAAAAAAGTTTTCCACACAGATTCAATACCAGTATAAGCAATGGTGACTTGAAAATGAAGTACAGACATAACTACCTCTATTTTCGGTGATGAGAGGGACCAATGGATATGTTGTCCCCTTCAGATATGGGGAGAAGTTGAGGATCTGGCTCTACTCTCCCCACTCACACGATGTAAACTCCTACACTTGTCGGTATCTCTGTCCTATAAAACACTTGGAACATGTTTTGCATGCGTCTCTTCCATTGTGTTCCTTATCTACAGCCATATTGCGGTAACAGAGCCTTATCAAACACTTTATTGTTTAAGGAAATATCAACAGTTATCTAAATTTCATTCGGTTGTTCACATGCCTATTTTAGAACCCTCGAGTATCAGGAAGTGTCGCTTTACATAACTATAGAGATAGTCGAAAGGATAATGACGTCATACGCATTTCAGGTGACATGAAAAATCACTCAAATTTCAAACGCTTGTTTGAACGGCTCTTGAAATAAAATGGTAACTTGAACAATATGCAACGTGGTGATTTTACACTTACAAGGCTCGCAAGATTAAAACAGGTTTAATTCCTTTTGGAATAGTTATCTGTATTAGTAGATAACGAGTAAATATATGAACTAATCTTAAAAGAAACATTGCTTGTTGAACAACTGTCATTATCATTAAATGGAAATTCAAACCTCATTGATATAAGCGTCTATTTACAGTCAGGGTAAAATGTTCCGCTTACAACATAATTCAGTCGAAAAAATGGTTATTAATCAATGTCAGTAACTATTGTTTTATTTTCAGTAACAATTGGTTGTCGTGTTCAGCTCTGTTTATATATTTCTCAAATGAAGAGCACATGTTCTACAGCGGTTAACATGTACCCATTGCCCCCACGACGAATAGCAATGTACAGAAGTTAATTCTCATCTAGATTTTTTTAAATAAAAACCTCCTTGGACACACTATGACAACAAAGATAAGCTTGTCATAATACTATCAATGCCAAGGAAGCGGAAATACATCCCCACTCACACGATGTAAACTCCTACACTTGTCGGTATCTCTGTCCTATAAAACACTTGGAACATGTTTTGCATGCGTCTCTTCCATTGTGTTCCTTATCTACAGCCATATTGCGGTAACAGAGCCTTATCAAACACTTTATTGTTTAAGGAAATATCAACAGTTATCTAAATTTCATTCGGTTGTTCACATGCCTATTTTAGAACCCTCGAGTATCAGGAAGTGTCGCTTTACATAACTATAGAGATAGTCGAAAGGATAATGACGTCATACGCATTTCAGGTGACATGAAAAATCACTCAAATTTCAAACGCTTGTTTGAACGGCTCTTGAAATAAAATGGTAACTTGAACAATATGCAACGTGGTGATTTTACACTTACAAGGCTCGCAAGATTAAAACAGGTTTAATTCCTTTTGGAATAGTTATCTGTATTAGTAGATAACGAGTAAATATATGAACTAATCTTAAAAGAAACATTGCTTGTTGAACAACTGTCATTATCATTAAATGGAAATTCAAACCTCATTGATATAAGCGTCTATTTACAGTCAGGGTAAAATGTTCCGCTTACAACATAATTCAGTCGAAAAAATGGTTATTAATCAATGTCAGTAACTATTGTTTTATTTTCAGTAACAATTGGTTGTCGTGTTCAGCTCTGTTTATATATTTCTCAAATGAAGAGCACATGTTCTACAGCGGTTAACATGTACCCATTGCCCCCACGACGAATAGCAATGTACAGAAGTTAATTCTCATCTAGATTTTTTTAAATAAAAACCTCCTTGGACACACTATGACAACAAAGATAAGCTTGTCATAATACTATCAATGCCAAGGAAGCGGAAATACATCAGTCAGTTACCCTTAACACTTATTCTCTAAATAACTAAACTGAAATTTTCATTTTGATAGTAGAAACCCAAATATTGCTGCTTCAAAGTTATGTTTTGGGGAATAATATCTTCTTATCGGACAGTGTAGATCCAAGATCAGACTGCACGTTCTGTGCAGTCTGATCTTTATCTACACTGTCTGCCAAAGGTCAGGAAGTCGCGCTTAGCAGCCTAAGGGTTAAGATCACCAAGGAACAACCAGGCAATATTGATCAAGACTAAATTAGGCAGGGTAGATCAACATAAAACTACACAGAAGGTGCAGTTTGATCTTGAATCTACTTCATCCGTTTCAGTGGCAACTTCATTCTAAACAAAAGAAAAACTGACTAAAATGAAATAAAAATCCATTTATTTCTTGGCTCCCTGAGGGTACAAATACATTTCTGTAAACACCATGACAGTGACTTTTTTTTAAAAAAGACAGACTTGGTATCATTCTGTCAAAGTACGCCAAGTAATCGGATAACTTCAGCCGTTAATCTTTAACTCTAAGGGACGGTCATATCAGTAATGAAATAACAGTAGCTCAAGCGCAATGCGTGGGCGAGATGATGACAGTTCTGATGCCACACAACTGCTTGGGTTGCTTCTTTAGGTATGATTCTACAGATAGACTAATTAACCCTTATCCTGCTAAATAACTTAAGTGGAAGCTTTCAAGCCGACTGTAAAAACAAAATTTTTGCTAGTTCAAGTTCATTTTGTGGAGAAAGATATCTTCTTATCGGACAGCATAGATCCAAGATCAGACTGCAAGTTCTGTGAAATCTGATCTTGATCTATACTGTCGCCCAAAAAATGTTGTGTCAAAATGAAATGTTTTCATCACGAGTTCCTTTATTTAAACTTGGCTCATTATCCCGAATTTCGGAAGCATGTTTTCAAAGCTGTCTGGCATAGAATCGTTTCAGAAAGATATTAGTTTTATTACAAAGGAAAAATAGATAAAGAAAAATAAATAAAATTTCATGTGGTTATATTCTACAAAGCTGTCTGTATTATGCATTACCATATGGCAAACGTATAAAATTTAATACAAAAATCAGATGTTCTTCATCAACTTCTTTTGGTATATTCCAAACACAATCGTCATGACCGACTTTTCGCGGCATTTTCCAGCATGGTCGTCACACAAACCTAACGACCGACTTTCGCGGCATTTTCCAGCATAAGCGTCGATCTTGTACGGAATATGCCGAGAGAAGACGGTAAGCAAGTCATATTGCACGGACATTGTCGACTGAATCATATATCCTATAGATGCCTCAATAGCGTACATTCACGCCAAAGTATAACCATGATACTAGTTAATGAGTTCAAGATTGGTCCCAGAAGATCTAATTTGCCTAACAATTATCATCTCGACTGCATATTAGAATAGGTCAGCGTGTTCTGCCACTTATTAGCGGATTTGCTATATAGCAAATCCGCTTACTGTAATCGTTTTGGCCGGAACCAAATACATCATGCGTAACGACGCATGCACGCTCACTTTCAGTTTTGCATGGCTGGCGTAGGGACGAACAACACAGATCTACAAATGATATTCAGCTCTGACTTTGAACAAATCATACAAATTATGTTTGATTTCTTTATCGAAATTTCGTCAAAACTACAAAAATTGTCAGTTTGAAATACTCTAAATACTTAAACAAAGTTTGTTCTTTTTTCTTTCATTAAATGTTGCCATATGCGTATGAATATTGTTTACACAGACTGCCCCCATTTTCATTCAAGAAATGTTCATTCACAGCTTGTGTCGTCCGCTGTCGAAACAAGCAAGGAGATTAAGCAGTAATTCGTTATTGAAATTACATTTTTAAATTCTGTATTATATCAAATATCTTTAACTGTTGAGACAGCCAGCTAGAATTTGGCCGTAAATAATTTAAAACCCTTTCGATAACGAATACACAGAACCCATAAAGTCAATTCGGCACCTTGTTAGCTACACCCCTTCGTATAAAGCACTAACGATGAATTTCCGCACCGTTTGAAACATATCTGTGAAACGTTTAAAAAAATGAAGATCGTGTAGTCTAAGAAAAAAATATTTGACATTTGATTTATGCAAGACTGCTTCCAAAATTTCTCTCAAGTTATCGATGGGACATAAAGAAATCCTTTGTTCACAAACGGCCCCGATCAAGTACGAACCCATGACGTGAATTTATACCGAGGATTTTCGATGGGAAATCGTGTCCTTCTCAGTGAACTGGACATCCACTAACTTAACCTATCATCCTGGACTAAAAGGCTCAGATACTCAGTTACCTTCAAGGTGTAAAAGTCCATTAGTAGTCCTTCCAATATGCTTCAATTTTATATTGTTACCTTTCATGCAAAAGAATAAAGAATGCAGAATTTTCAGACAGATGTTGGATACAGGGTCCACAGGAATACATCTTAGTCTAGATCTACATGTCTTACTATTTGAACATGTAGATTTAAGTTCTTTGATATGTTTATTACACTTGGAGATGGAAGTATATGTACTTTATTTAATAAAGCACATTAATGATGAACTGCTGCTCAACCCATACTAGAGACGGTAAAGTCTGTGCTTCATGTAAACAGCAAGTAATTCAAACCTCAGAATGAAAGTATGCCTATAGTTTTTAAAGTTTTATGTAGAGGGACCAATTCCTTTAACCCTTAGGCTGCTAAGTGCTACTCAAGGACCTTTAGCAGACAGTGTAGATCAAGTTCAGTGCAATCTGATCTTTCATCTATACTGCCCGGTAAGGAGGTATTTTCCCCCCAAGATAACTTTGAAATAGAAATATTTGGATTTGTACTATTGACTTGAAAGTTTCATTTTAGTCATGTAAAGGTCAATTTTTACTTTGCATGGCAACTTGTCACACTGGGTGTGATCTTGGTCCATTTTGGCGGCTTCATCTGTACCCAGGACAGGGATTTGCAGATATCAAAAAGCAAAAAATATCTGGACTATGTTCTTCCATGTGATGAGTCATGATTTTAATTATTTTCTTCAGACCATGAAAATGGATTCACTCAAAACTGCATTGGAAGTAATGAATAGCCGTTTTATCAGTGTTAATATAATATTGAGTTTCAAGTATCTCATCATGCTACATCATGGTTTGTTTTTGCACATGTACCTGCAGTGGTTCAATAATGTAATATGACTCAAATTCATAAAGACGTGGCTCAAAACTTCAAGAAGGAATCTACATCTATATGTAAATTAATAAAACTTACATAGTCACTGACAAAATGTCAAATCCCATCACACTTTAACAGTAGCTTTCATTATGTGTGAGACTAAATTCCACTTTTTACATTGTACATATTCACACCTGCATTTTTTGACTGAACAGAAATGGACCCAAGAATGTGAATTTGCATATTACATATAGGTCTCTTATGTGATACTCATAAAATGAACTTGAAATTATTACGTATTAGTCCATTTTTTATAGTTAAGTGTAACACCATTTTTTTTTTAAACTGTGAATGATAATCTAAGTTCAGACTGTGCAGAATATGAGGTCTAAGCTTGAACCTATACAGGCTATGTTTTTCTTTTTTTTTTATATTTGGACCAATATAGCGATGAAATGACATAATCCTGTTCATTTATGTAGTGAGGTTCTGTGAGACAGTGGCTGTTTGGTGAAGGTGTCATGACAAAAGCCACCATCACTAGTCCTTCTGAAAACCTTTGGTTTTTAGTACAGCCAAATAAAGCTCAGCCAGTGGGAAAAGTTGTTTCAAAAGTTTTTCTGAACATCTTTCAAAATGGAATAATATAGCTACACTTACCTCAGTTCAAACACATTGTATCCTTAATGGTTTTATGGAATGGAGAAAAAATGACTTTGGTAAGAATGAAAAAAAATCTGTTTGTATACCAATGTTTTCAAAAACTTAAAAGTTACATTTTTTCAGGCTGACAGAAATGTCAGATAAGTTAACCTTGCAGGAGGCCAATGTTAGATTCACTTTTGATTAACTGAGTGGCATTTAATGTCACTTTCAACATTATTTCAGTCATATAACTGCTACAACTAGCTTATAAATGTATGTCTGAGTTTCAGCAGTACTAGGCTAGGGCTCTGAAGTGTTTTGCCTAAGGACGCTCCCACAGAAAAACATATGGCCATCGGTAAGTAGTCCTAAACTTTACTAGTAAGCCAAGCAGGACCCCAGATCCACATTTAGAGGCGAGTCACTTTTTGTAAGATTGTTTAGATTAGTCTATGTCCACCATCTATTTATAAATTACTTTTTGTTTTTCAATGAAAAATGGTAATTAAATGGATGCTAATATTTCATTATTCTTTCCTTCCCCATATGACAAGGTTTAGGCTCTTTAAATGTATCTGCAGACAACAGTTCAGATACTTATACAAATGAGCTAAAGTTCACTCTTATGATTGAAAACACTGTTGGAATAGGAGAAAATACTGTCTACCAGAATTTTGTCCTTGTCCCATGATGCTTTCAATTGCCTATTTCCTTCAGGGTTATTAACCCTTGTCCTGCTGAATAACTCAAATGATACCTTCAAGTTGATACTAAAATCCAAAAGGTTGCTATTCTAAGGAAATTTTGAGGATGATAAATATCTTCTTATCAGACAGTATAGATCAAAGATCAGACTGCACGTTCTGTGCAGTCTGATCTTGATCTACACTATCCGCAAAAGGTCAGTGAGTTGCACTTAGCAGCCTAAGGGTTAACATGAGTGTTCAGTAAAGTGTTATAATAAACCCGAATCAAAATTTTCTCCAGATCCAGTTGCCAGATGCCAAGGAAACCTGACATTGATCCATATGTTGTATACTGTTCCATCCCACAGATTGATATAAATGTATAGCTTTTGTTTGTATAAGGATACACTTATCTGTCTTGCTATAGAGCTAGCTTTTGTAACAATGTGGAAGAGCGTTAGCCTACAGAGTTTGGACCTGAAGGTTCCAAGTTCAATCCAAGCCTTTGGGGCTATTTAACAGAACTGTTACAGATACATGTAATCAGTATTCAGAATACCTTATGGATTTGTCCAAACATGGCCTATATTTGACCCTTGAATATTATGTCAAAGTTAAATTGGGAGAATTTTTGAGGATTTTTCCTTTTTTTAGCCCTTTAACACACAATAAATCCCATGTTTATATGAGTCCTGTGTAATAGGGCTTATGAAAACAGTGTTGGCAAATAAGACATCAGTATTTCTTTTCTTTTTTTTCTTCCAGAATTTTTTCTACCCTTTACAAATACAAACCAAATAATCTGAGGGCTCCATATCTATTGAATTGTTTGTTTATGCTCTAAATAGCAAGCTATTTAGTTTTTATGCCACAAATCAAATTATTTCGTAAAAGGCCAATAAATACAACCAGATATATATTTCTTTTCATAAAAAGTGTATGGTTAAATTCAGTAAAATGATGCAATTTTGTGCGTTTGATAATAGAATTGTAGGCTTCTTTAGCAATAGGTCACTCTGTTTATTTTTATTAAACCAGATAATGACGTCTTGATACTGATTTGAATATATAAACCTTGTTGATGGTGCATGTTATTGATTAAGTACCGTTCCCTCAAAGCTTTCCAAAACTGTGGCATGAAATCTAATAATACCCAAAGAGGCTGAGTATAGGAAATAGCAATTCAGATATTTCTTTTTTTAAATCTTATCTTTCTTCTTTACTAATGATTTTCCAGCTATAATGCAGTAATTCATTTTTTAGTTTGTTGAGGGTATGAAAATCAATAGATGGTTTTAATCTGGGGGAGTCAAAAATCTTGTCCTCTGGTAAGAAGTTCAACAAGAAGGCACAAAAATTTCATATTGCGTACATGTGTAAGTAGCAATATATTGTACTCTTTGATCAAATTTGCTCATGATTGCCGAAACTGATTGACAGCTGTAGACCTTAACACTGTGTTTTTACAGAAATATCATTATATATCATCATCCTATTTTGTACAGTTTTTTAAGTCTTACTCATCAACAAATCAACAACTGAAGTGTTCTATATACATGTATTTGTCAAATAACTTTAACTTATAGATCCATCTTGTTTTTTTTTTTTTTTTTTTCCCCAGTCCTATGCATGTTTGCAGTCCTAAATATAATACTAGCAGAAAAAAAAACATCAAATTGTTGGATCAAATTAATACTCTAATAAGTAGTAAAATAACAGTTGCTGTGCAACACACTTGGTAGAACAACTTCGACTCCCATTGCCCTTGCTACACTACTAATTGCTTACATATTATACATGTATTACATGTGATAAAAAAGATTATTTTTCATTACATCAAATCATAGCTTAAAACTGTTCAACAAATCCGCTTTTCAGGACTTTCAGTCCTTTGATTTTCTTTTAAGTCGTAGTTGAGCTTAATCGGCAAAAACGATACATGCATGACAGCTGCTGCCACTGCTACTATTACTTCTTTTACTTATTGTCATTACAACGATAATCATTATTACTTCCATAATTTGTTGTCGTCTTCGTAATCAACAGTATCGTCATCATAATTGTCACTGTCATAATCTGTCGTCTGTAGTGATGAAAACACCAATCAATTTATCTATCAATCGATTGATCATCCATTCATCCACCCATCCATCCATCCATGCATCCTCTGCTATCAGTATGCACGGCGGACAAAAACGTATTTTTTTTTTATAAACTGCACTACAAAATTAATGGGATTTCTACGAAATGCTACTGTTAATGTTTTTTTTTTTCATTTTTTTTCCTGTCTCCTGTGCTTGAAATCCTTTACCACACAATCCCGAGTTTTAACGATCCTGGCAGGAAAGGCTTTTTAAAAAAAAATTAAAAAGGAGAAGATGCTGACAACCGTTTACACGATTACAAGATGGTGCCGTAATAATTCATACTTTTTGCAAACGCCTTGTCATTAAACCTTATCCTGCTGAATCAAACAAATAAAACTATCCAGCCGATAAATAAAATCCAAAGATTGCTGTTTAAAAGGTATTTTTGGACGAAATACATCTCCTTATCGGACAGTGTAGATCCAAGATCAGACTGCACTTTCTGTGCAGTCTGATCTTGATCTACGCTGCCCGCAAAAGGTCAGTGAATCGCGCTTAAAAGAGTTCAATTTTCAGCGACGAATATCGATATTTTTAGTATCATACTTTCATGACATGATGAAGGCAAGCAATTTTATAACAAATGATAAAATTTTAGACTAGTCCAAACTAAAATCATATAAATGCAGAAGACTAATGCGTTCTTAGAATAATATAATTTGTCCTCAAAAGGATAGAAAATATCATCTATAAGAGAAGAAGTAAAATATGGCGGTTACCGGCATTTTTTTTTTTTTTTTCTTTTCCTACAATGCTTCCAAAAGTCGTTGTCCTCAGGATCAGTAAAACACTGGGTTGTTGGATGGAGGGCAGAGCAATCTGGGCTTCGATAGAAGAGTCAAAATGACAGATATTACAGACAGACAGGAGACTATTTCTTGTCATTGTCATAGAATCTCGCATAGAGTCTTGTAAAAAAAAAAAGCTGTTACTATCTCGCGGGCCGCTTGAAAAAAAAAAAAAGCTTATTGTAACTCATAACTTCTAATGTAATACATGTAATTACAATGTCATTCTGAGGGGTTCAGTGGTCGTATCCAACGTCTTATTTATGACAGTAGCCATACGAAATTTTGGCAAACAGACTGAAGTAAATAAGTTACCAATAAAAAGGCAAAATCCCAGTCACGTGTGATAAATTCTGTACAAAATTTGATTGGCCAGCTTCGTCAAACAAACCTTAGGTATAGATATAGACAATAAAAAAGGGAGAGTATTGTCAAGCATTATGCCGACCAGCCTGCATAGCTCAGTTGGTAGAGCGTAGGACTCGTGATCATGAGGGTGTGGGTTCGATCCCCACGGCTGGCCATCTAAAATTACTAATAGTCTTTCGGATGAGACGTTAAACCGAAGTCCCGTGTGACAGTGCTATACACCGAGCACGTTAAACTTAGGATGGGTTTCGTCCTGTATCTGCACTATCCCCCGTAACAATAGTAACAGCCTTCAGGGGGCGTCGCCCATATGGGCAACCGGTGGCGACGATAAATAAACGCAAATTCAACCAATCAAGCATTATGCAGACCAGCCCGCATAGCTCAATAGGTAGAGCGTATGACTCGTGAACGTGATGTTTCGAGTCACTTGACGGTGTGGGTTCGATCCCCACGGCTGGCCATCTAAAATTACTAATAGTCTTTCGGATGAGACGTTAAACTGAAGTCCCGTGTGACAGTGCTATACACCGAGCACGTTAAAGAACCAGGCGAAACTTAGGATGGGTTTCGTCCTGTATCTGCACTATCCCCCGTAACAATACTAACAGCCTTCAGGGGGCGTCGCCCATATGGGCAACCGGTGGCGACGATAAATAACGCAAATTCAATCAATCAAGCATTATGCATTATATGGCCTGCAATACGCGAAAAGGGACTTTTGCGTAAAGTGTCCTTTCGGATCAGCCTGCGCAATCCGCGCAGGGTAAACTGAAACGACACTTTCCGCTTTTATGTAATTTTCTATTTTGCGCATGTCTACTGAAGAACAAAATGTACTGTAGTCGTAAAGTGCCGTCTCGGTTAGTCCGCGCAGGCTGATCCTAGACGACACTTAACGCAATTGTCCGAATGCCCATTTTCGCGAGTTGCAGGCCATATATGACTAGATTGTTCAGTTAGGTACTTACAGATCGATTTGATTGACACTGCAATCCTGTTCATGAAGTACATGAGCTGCGCCCTGGTAAAACGGTGTGTAGTGCATCTTAGTAATATCCCAAGCAAGTCATCACATAATTATGGATCCATAGAGTCCATATTGTCTACCAATTGACTCAATCATGTCGTAGAATGGTCCTTTGATATGCAGAAAATTTTACAGATAGCAAAATATTTTGACCAATATCATCTTACATGTGTCGATACCTTATTAAACTGCATTAAACCACACTTTCAAAGGGCATCATTTATATTATAATTTACAAACGAAAAGCGGCGGACGTGTAGTATTCGACCAAATGTTGGTGCTTAGATTTCGGCGATGAAGTTATTCTGTGCGAAAAGAGAACAAGGGCAAGCGAGTTAGACTTTCGAGTAAAAACTATAAATTGGTTCATTTCCCTAAATGTCAAAAAACAAAACGTATCCGACCAAAGGTTAATTACCCAAACATTTACGTTTGCACCTACATATGGGACTTGTAGACTTAAGTACACGAATATTTATCGAATCGAGTTCTTAACAAAAGGTATAATCCCTGATTTAGACATTGATCACGTTGGGACGTTAAGTATTTTCCAAACAACCCTGTTTTTACACACCTGAGTAGAGGGCTGTGGAAAAAAAATGAAGGAAAAGAAGAAAATGCTGGTAAATAGATTTTCGCCTTTTCTCACATTTTTTCTAACCTTTCAAAATCAACGTCCATCATTTGAGTCATATGGCTTGCAACACGCGAAAAGGGGCTTTCGGACATTTGCGTAAAGTGTCGTCTCGGATCAGCCTGCGCAGTCCGCGCAGGCTAATCCAAGACGGCACTTTACGACTACATTAGATTTTGTCCTTCCGTAGACATGTGCAAAAGAGAAAATTACATAAAAACGGAAAGCTTCGTTTCGGATTAGCCTGCGAGGACTGCGCAGGCTGATCCGGGACGACACTTTACGCAAATGTCCGAATGCCCCTTTTCGCGTGTTGCAAGCCAATTATTCAGTTTGTCGCACAAGCCAAAAATATTGTAGTCTAACAAAGACTTAATGATTATCTATGGAACGCCATAGCTGTCATAAGTTAACACAATTTGAGTTGTTTTGTTGGTATGAAATTTCATTTTGTCGAACAGATATCTTAATATGTCTATCTGGCATGTGATTTACTCAATACATAACGTTATGGGGTTGAAAAACAATGTTGAGTTGTAATACCGTAGTATTATTATGTCTACATATGTTGTTGTTATGTTAAAGGGACATGATGACTTGTCGATTATTTCTGTTGTATGGTCAGAAAAGAATCGTGACTTGTCATACAATTGAATCATTATGTTTACATGTTATTTTATTGCGTACATTAGCAATGCTGACTGGTCGGATCTTTATGTTGGACGGTTAAAAAACAAAGTTGGTTTGTCAAATGGTTTTATTACTATTTCTACAACGCATTTTATTGTGTTCATTGGACATGTTGCCTGGTTGACTCTCTCTGTTGTTGGCTTGAAAAACAAAGTTAACTTGTCGAATGGTCATGTCACCAAATCTACTCGACGTGTTATTGTGTTCGTTGGAAAGGTTGTATGGTCAACTGTTTGTGTTGTTGTATTATAATACCAGTTTTCATGTCTGCATGCTACGTTACTGTTTATATTGGACATGTTGGTTGGTCGATTCTTATTGTTGTTGGGGTTAAAAACAGAGTAAGCTTGTTAAACAACTGTATTATTATGTCTACAAGCCGTATTATTGCTTTGTTACACCATGTTGACTGGTTGACTCTTTGTGTTGTTTGGTTGAAAAATAAAGCTATTGTGTCTACGTACTACGTTATTGTGTTCACTGGACACGTTGACTGGTCACTAGTTGTGTTTTTGTGTTACAAAACTAAGCTAGTATGCCTACATGCTACGTTATTATGATTATATCCTATTAACACGATGACATGTCTTGTAGACATAAAAATACAACTATTTCACAACCCAGCATTGCTTTAAACAAATCAGTACAGAAAGTCCACCAGTCAACTTGTCCAGTGAACACAATAACATGGCACGTAAATGTAATAATACATCTGTTTGGCAATTTAACTTTGTTGTTTAACCACACAACACTAACAGTCGACCAGTCAACATGTCAAATGAACGCCAAAAAACGCCATATTAACATAGCAATATAACCATTTGACAACCCGGCATTGTTTGTTAAGGCAACAACATAAAGACTAGACCAGTCAACATGGCTAATGAACACAATAACATGGCGTATAGACATAGTAATTTAACTAACTGACATGCTAACTTTGTATTTTAACCAAACAACACAAAGAATCCACCAGTTAACATGTCTCATAAACACAATAACGTAGCATGCAGACATAACAACTCAGTTTTTTTAACACAACAACACAAATAGTCGACCAGTGAGTATGCCAAATGAACACAATAAAGCAGCATGCAAACATAGCAACTATGATTTTAAACCTAACAACACAAGGACTCAACCATTCAAGATGTAAATAAAGACAATAAATTGGCGTGTTGATATCATAATACAACTGTCTGATGAACCAACATTGTTCATAGACCAACCAACACAAAGAATCAACCAGTTAACATGTCTTTTGAACGCAATAGGATGGCATGTAGATATAATGATATAAGTTTTGACAACTTTGTTTTTTAGGCTAACAAAACAAAGGGACGACCGGTCAACATGCTCGGCCAACACAGTAATACAGCATTTCAACAACCCAACATTATCTTTTAACCCAACAGCACAAATAATCTACCTTTCAACGTGTTCTATAAACACAACAACATGGTGTACAGACATAATGACACAACTGATTGACAAGCTAACCGTGTTTTTTTTAACCCAACGACCTGAATAGTCGGCCAGTCAACATAGTGTATGCACAAACTGAAGTAGCTTGCAGACGTGATACCTTTGTTTTTTTACCCAACAAAACAAATAGTTGACCAATCAACATGGCCTATTAACAGATCAACATGGCGAATAAACGCTATAATATAACTCTTGGACACGTTAACTTTGTTCTTTAGCCCAACACCACAAAGAATCAATCAGTCAATATATCCCATAAACACAAAGAACCGACAAGTCAGCATTGCTAATGTACGCAATAATATAACGTGTAAACATAATGGTTCAGTTGTATGACAAGTCACGATTCTTTTCTGACCAAACAACAGAAATAATCGACAAGTCATCATATCTCCTTAACATAACAACAACATATGAAGACATAATAATACAACGGTACTACAACCCAACATTGATTTTCAACCCGATAACGTTATGTATTGAGCAAATCACATATCAGGTAGACATATTAAGATATCTGTTCGACAAAATGAAATTTCATACCAACAAAACAACTCAAATTGTGTTAACTTATGACAGCTATGGCGTTCCATAATTATCTGTGCAACTGCCTATTTGCTTCACTGTGTCACATCATGCACTTGCCATGCTATTTGTTGTGTTTAGTTGTTTATAAGCCATACTCTTGTAAATTGAGGTTTTATGCATCCCCGTGATGTATTACACCTAGCAAGGTATCACATAATTATGGACCCATTTTGTTTAACAAGCGGATGAAGTCTGGGGTAGAATGGTCCTTTGACAAGCTGAAAATTGACCAACAGCAAAGAGTTACGACCAAGGTCAGCCAGCGCGGACTACCCAGGCTGACCTAAAACGATTTATGTTGAATATTCATTAAACCCCTTTTTCTGAGAGCATTGGCCTGGCTAATATTTGTATTTGCTGTTTACAACTTTTTCAAAAGTATAAAAGTCACACCAGGGCGGCCTGAGAACTGTCTATAAATTTTGTGTCAATTTTTGTAGGTCAATGCACAATATTAGGTCTAAGCCACAGGCTGCTTCTCCTCATGAACAAGTCGACAAGGTGTTCATGTGGTAAAAGACGTATAAATACTATCGAAAAAAGTATTATCAATCCAAAAAGAAAAAAAAAAAAACTTTAGCCTTGATGGGATTCGAACTCCTCCTCCTCCCCCCTCGATTTTTACTTGCGCTTTATATTAGGAACTATGTCAGCTGTGCCCCTTTAAGCTGTAGGTCGACATGAAGCGAAATGAAATGATAAATAAAAATGTACGTAGACTAGAACTTGTTTTTCTACAAGAAAACAGATGTCTTTCCCCCCCCCCCCCTCTTTTTTTGGTGTCAGAAGGATTAATAATCCATGATAAAGTTAATAACATCTTCTCCCAGATTTCTATTGCGGACACGAAATGGTACGTAAAATGAGAAAGGAAAATAATCAAAGGGAAGTAACTGGAAAAATATTCAATCCAGAGTTATGGTTCTTGTGCATGACACTTCGTCTCATGGTGCTTTACAAATGTGTGAAGTTTTATCAAAATATTTTAAAAGGTTTTCGAGTTATAGAACGGACACGATTTGTGACGGACAGACGGACGGACAGACGGACGCATGGGGAAAAACAATATGTCTCCCGACCCTGACGGGGGGAGACATAATTCGTAAAAAGATTCTTAGAAGGACAGTAATTTAGATTTTGCTAGACCACAAAATCTTAAGATTTGCTGGGCTTAATTATATCTTTCCATACCATAGACGACAGTCAGAAGCTCTTGTGGACAGTGTAGATCAGGATCAGACTGCACAGAACGTGCAGTCTGATCTCTGATCTGCACTGTCCACTGCTCTATTCTGGATTACGGCTTAACTTTCTTTTGATCTTGCAGTGAAACTGTATTTGTAGCATTTGGGAAACTGCATTTTATATTTTGAGTAATGATAGACTGAAAGACAAAGAACAGCCAGGTCATGCGTTCTTCCTATCCGATACTTGTCAAGACATTAGTCAAAACGTCCATGAATTTGCAATGTTTCGATCTTGTTTTCGCAGACAGAAAAAAAAGTTAATATCATTAATTTGTCAGTCTGTAGAGTACTATTCATTGCTGCTGGGTTAACTCGAATATCAATTGCGAGATCTCGTGATAACTGTAAATATGGTCATGTGACCTGGAAGCATTCCATGATTAATGTACGAGGTAGACAAATTATTTTTCGTTGTTGTTGTTGCTGTTGTTGTTTTACTTTCAACATAATTTTATGGTGCACAGAATGTTTTTACGATTTCGCTCACATCTTCCATCAATTCCAATTAAATTCACAAAATCAAACATGACAGAAATATTACCATCATTGTATGAAGTGATCGAGAATAAAAACGCGGGCAGGGGCATCTGTTCACAAACCATATTTTTCAGTTGAGCTATACTCTGCAAAAGGGGTTTAACGCATTTGCAAAATGTATCGACCCAGGTCAGTCTGCGCTGTCCGCACAGGCTGACCTATATCTAAACTTTCTGCTACTTGTAAATTTCTTGCACGTCAAAGGACCATTCTGCCCCATGATTAGTCCGTTGTTTGACAAAATTGATTTTATGGATCTATACTTGTATAACTTGCTTGGTATAATGCATTACAAAGATGCATTAAACCGATTTTCGCAGAGCATGGGTCATATATGGCCTACAACACGCGAAAAGGGGCATCCGGACATTTGCGTAAAGTGTCGTCTCGGATTAGCCTGCGCAATCCGCGCAGGCTAATCCGAAACGACACTTCCGTTTTTATGTAATTTTCTGTTTCGCGCAAGTCTACTGTGGCACAAAATCTAATGTAGTCGTAAAGTGCCGACTCGGATTAGCCTGCGCGGAATGCGCAGGCTGATCCGAGACGACACTTTACGCCAATGTCCGATTGCCCCTTTTCGCGTGTTACAATCCATATATACTAGTATATATTCTGATTCTCACGATTTTTCTAAATTTCAAAGGAACGTATATATTGCTGACTTAACCGAATGGTTTCGTCGATTAGATATTGTCCGACTTCTTAAATTCTGAATATACGATACAAAGAATGTTATTTGGAATAAATATGTGCTTTTGGTGAATACAGGCACTGTGCTGTATAATATGAGCAATGCTCTGGCAAAAGGGGGTTTAATGCATATCCGTAATGCATTATATAAAACAAATCATCCCATAACAAGGGATCTATAAAACCAAATTTGCCTAACAACCGGCTGGTTCATGAAGTAGAATGTCCTTGAATATGCATAAAATTTACAGATAGCAAAACGTTTCGACCCATATCAGCCTGCGCCGATTGCGCAGGCTGACATGGGTCCATACTCTTTGCAGGTGCATTAAGCCACCTTTTTACGGAGCATTGCTCATGTGTAAGATATAAGTGCAAAAACCTCGTTAACCTATTTCTGGATAAACTGTTTATAGTACTTTAAGTTTTGCTTCTCCGAAATAAAACTATGCAGGATGTATATCATAAACAAAGCTTTATCGAGGCATTTTTTTTTCTTCTGTTTTGTACTTTTTTAAACTGTCTGCAAGCATTATGGTGTCTGTTTTTCTCCAATCTATTAACTAATGATATTCGTCCGCCGCCAAGTAGTTAATCCTCAAGCTGCTAAGCGCGACTAACTGACCTTTTACGGACAGTGTAGACCCAAGATCAGACTGCACAAAACGTGCAGTCTGATCTTGGATCTACACTGTCCGATAAGGAAATATATTTGGTCAATAAAGTAAAATAAATTTCAAAATAACATAATTCGGGTTTTTGAATAATATCGGCTTTAAAGTTTTATTTGACTTATATAGCAGGATAAGGGTTAAAATTTGTGTTGTTGACGTTTAAAAGTACAATTCCAGTTCACCACAAATTACGCCAAGAGAGGTAACCAGCATTTTCTTCTTTACCGAAAATATTTTCTACCCTTTAAAATGCCAAAATCCCATCATTTGACACGTACTTTAATTTGCATTAAGATAGTCTGCAATTCCTTTAAATTGGGACAATGTCTAAAGTCTAGAAATCTAGAAGTCAAGAACTGAGTATTTTGGTAAAGCGTAAAAATGGCGCGAGTCTATTCCCGGTTATCGCAGACAACAGACCAAGCATGGTAGCTCAATCATTAACATACAGGCATTGAAAAGGGGTCTCTTGGCTCGATCCCCAGCAATTTCTTTTCGATATACTCCAACAAGGTGCATTCTTTTCTCAACGCTGATCGTTGTGTCGACGATGGTTATGACGAAACCATCCGTTGGTTTGGAAAAAAAATACCGAGAGCAGTGCGGATAAAAGAAACTCAATGGTAACTCCGGGAACATTCATGGAAAACACGGATTGGTGAACTGGCCGCAGGGACATAACTGGAACAAATGTTGAAAACGACATAAAATACCCCATGAACAAAGCAGGACCCAGATTTCTAATTACTTAGTCCAGAGTAGATCAATATCCACGTTTTATTACAAATGTTCTCTATCGATCCATGATTATTTTGTCCCCGTCTACTTAATAACTAACGAACTAACGAACGAACGAATGACTAAATTGACCCAATACCAATCAACCCAGATTTTAATGACCCTGTAAAACAAGCCTTTTGGAAACATTGTAAGGAAAAAAAGAATGCAATGCTGATTACCAGCATTTTCTCCTCCCCCTCCGCCCCACCCTGTTTTTTCCTGCCCTTTTGACGTTTGAGCTACTCGTTACATTCATTATGCCGTCTACAGATGCTTTCAATATGAACAAGTCTAAAATGTTGTCGTCTCGTTAAGAGTTAATAACTAACTACCGAGCGAATGAACTAATTAGACCAAGCTTGCCGTATCTTGATTGGCCAATATCTTCGACCCTGATACTACATTTACGATAACTCCACAGATATGTGGAATCTTCTGGGATTCAAAGAGTGATACGACATTAGTTCTACACTTAAACCTATACTGTGGGTACTAATTAAAATTGTCATGTTGAGACACTCCCAGTGAGTACACACAACACAGGTTTGCGTAATAAAATGATGTTTTTAGCATTGAATCCCCCACTCGTCCAGACCTCACTTCCGGTTACATGCTCATATGGCTGTCGCGATTTCATCAGATAAAACACAAACGTAATTCGAGCTGACATCTTCACTAAAAAAAGCCCTATGTTGTGGCTACTCATTCGAATTGTCTCGTTGGGACAATTCGAATGAGTACCCACATCATAGGCTTTAGTAAAGAAATAATGATTTTAGAATTAAATTTGCTCCCACTTCTCTGGGAATTGGTTTCGGATACATATTAACATGGCTGTCGTGTTTTCATCAGATAAAACACTGACTTAATTATGGACTTTCTCAGTTGTCAAGTTTACAAGGTCAAAGTAACTTCTTTCGCGGACAGATTCATCAATGCTCAATTTACATTTGCATCTTGATAGTCATGGCGTGACTCTCTCACCGCTGACCATTGTTTTAACGATTGTTATTTTGGAAAAGCAGCCAGTGACTTGCTAAGAATGTTTGGCAAAGCGCCGGTATAAGAAAGATCAGAAATACATGGATAGGTGTACTGCCCGCTGCTATGTAACTGAAATGATGTTAAAAATGGTATTAAGCATCAACTAAACAAACAAAACATTCCCATCCGGTGACCATATTATATTCGTTGTGCGCTAGACCTCTCCAAGGCTCCCAAAGAACACATTCTAGCAAAATGAGAAAATGCTCGTGACGAACAACTTCTCTTTTCTAAAACCACAATTACTTATTTCATATCCTTTTTGCCAAAGAATAGTGCAGAAGAAGATCAATCCGACCTTTGCTTGACGATAATCTTTATCTACACCCATCCACTATGCAACTATCTTTCAGTACTGTCATAGTCGTGTCCGCGTATGGGGCATCGTCCTCGTCGTGGTGGTGCAAAAACTCACTTTTTTCTCGTATTTCTGTCATTACTTAGGATTCACGTATTTACTTCTAAGTTAGGTTAGTTTTTAACTATTTGTAGGGAAACCCATACATGGAAAAAGGTCCTCAGAAAATGTATGACAATTATGTCCCTTATTGACAATTATTCCTTTTAGTTTGGTGCAAATAATGCTCCTTTTTAAACCTGCGATTTTGCCGTTCGTCACCGTTTTTTTTTCGTGGGGGGGGGGGGGGGGGGATAATGAGCTTAGGTTGAAGAGCCAATCAACTGTATTTGTACGGCTTACTGCCAGATGATATGACATTTTTTCCGCCAGTATATCAAATAAATCTTTAATTAATTAGTCACTTATTATCCTGTCTTTATCCGGTGATTACTTGGACATCGCCCGTGTAGCAATACATGTAGTTACCAGCACTCCACCACTCATATTCTACAGAATGTTTTAATATACTTCCAACGTGAAATATAGGTCGATGGGGCCGGTTGTTTAAGTCTTACTTTAATTTTTTATTTCTTCATTTTTTTTTTTTATATTTTTTGTAAAACACATGTCAATATACTTGATAAAATACTCACTCACTCACTCACCCACCCACCCACCCAGTCACCCACTCACTCACTCACTCACCCACCCACCCAATCACCCACCCACTCACTCACTCACTCACTCACTCACTCACTCACTCACTCACTCACTCCAAAAGCGAATGATTAATACGAATATTAAAACTCTCAGGTTGTGGTCCTCCTTTTCCTCATTGTATTTCATATTGTCTAAAACGGAAATCTACAATGAGACAAATGTATATCTTTCTACGCTAGATTTTCATCACTCATTGCTGGAAAAGGGAGCAGCTGCTGCTTAAAATCGTGTGTCTGAAAATATGTGTAGGCTTTGCTGTAATGGGTTAATGGTTAACGCATAAAAATATCAAACTTTAAATTAGTATATACAATAAAACGGGTATCTCGTATCATTTAATATCTCATATCCATTTGTTACAGCGCTGATATGCCCCGCAGAGTATCCATTTACGGTAGCAATCCTGTATATCAATATCATACGTAGGCCTGCAGATAGGCCCACAAAATGCCCGCTGAATAAACATTTCCACCTTTTTTTTTTAACCAATCGCAAATTACGATTTATTCATTCGAGAGAAATATCAAAGAAGGTGGTCAATAGCCAGCCTATACACCTACGTCTGAAATATAATCCAAGCTAATTTGACACGAAGAGAATTGATGCGGGTGTAATGAATAAGGATGAGAAATTGTTCATGTCGTCGAACATGCCCTTATATATGGCCTGAAACACGCGAAAAGGGGTGTTCGGACATTTGCGTAAAGTGCCGTTTCGGATCAGCCTGCGCAGTCCGCGCAGGCTGATCCGAAACGACACTTTCCGTTTGTATGTAATTTTCTGTTTTGAGCAAGTCTACTGAAGCACAAAATCAAATGTATTCGTAAAGTGCCGTCTCGGATTAGCCTGCGCGGACTGCGCAGGCTGATCCGAGAAGACACTTTACGCAAATGTCCGAAAGCCCCTTTTCGCGTGTTGCAAGCCAATTATTATAGTACAGGGAAAGGAACTAGATTTCCAATAAATTAAAGCTAATCATCTATTCAGCTGGTGTTACCCTTTAGGTTTCTAAGTTTTAAGCGCAGCTTCTTGCTCTTTGAGGGACAGTGTAGATCAAGATCAGAATGCACAGAACGTATAGTGTGATCTTTGATCTACACTTTTCGATAGGGTGAGATTTTTTTAAAGAAACAATTGAAAACTATGCTTTTAACACTGGCTTTCCATATTTACTCTATGTCTTTCATAGTTTTAGTGCCAAAGATAAAACTCGACCATCCTGCTAAATAACTAAAATGGAATTTTCATTTCGATAGTTAAAACCAAAATACTGCTATTTCAGAGGTATGTTTTAGGGAATAGTATCTCCTCATCGGAGAGTGTCGATCAAAGATCAGACTGCACTTTCTGTGCAGTCTGATCTTGATCTTCACTGTCCGCAAAAGGTCAGTGAGTCGCGCTTAGCAGCCTAAGGGTTAAACAGTCGATACGGAGACTAAGAAAGATTTTTATCTTACAGTCTCCGCTATAAAAGCATTTTGTGTAGTCTGATCTTGATCTATATCGTCGCCCACAGCCCTTTTTTTGCCTATAGCGATCGATGAAAAGGTTACAGAGTACACTATCAAACCTTTAGGCTGCTATGCTCTACTCAAGGACCTTTTGCGGTCAGTATAGATCAAGATCAGACTGCACGTTCCGTGCAGTCTGATCTTTGATCTACACTGTCCGATAAGGAGATGATATTTTTACCCCAAAAATACATTTGAAACAGCAACATTTGGGGTTATATTATCGGCTTGAAAGTTTCGATTCATTTCATTTATTTAGCAGTTTTTTACCCACAAGTGGTAAAGCCTGTGGAAAAAAATAAGATAATGTACAGCGCTTTGAAAAGTCATCGCTGCACCAATTCATTGCGTAAAAACCATTAAAACGAGGCTGGTGATAAATCACAACTTCTTTGTCATTCAATAAAAAGGAGAAAAACAAAGAAATCCGAATGGTTAATCAAAGAAGATGAATGCTCAACTTGAAAATTTTGTGGCAGATTTGCAAAATAAAATCGGACTGAATGTTTTTCATTTGAACGATCGGTCGATTTTTTTCCTCAACAAGAGACTGATAATGAGTCTCCCTTTCCCACCACGACTTAATGATCTGGAGACTAATTTGACTTGAGCATCTTTTGAAATTATTCTTTCGCTTCAACATTGTTGTTTTTAAATACAACAAAAATGAATGAATGAACGAACGAGCAAGTGAGTGAGTGAGGGAAGGGAGGAAGGAAGGAAGGGAGGAAGGAACGAACGAACGGACGAACAATACAATACATCTTATTTCCTCAAATGTCAACAATGTGCATATAGCAAAAGAAAAGCATAGCTGTACACAATAAATGAAACAGTGATACTTTTTAATTTTAAGATGAAAATAAATTCATTACTTTAAGGGGGCTGTGCAGATTTTTTCAAACGAGGTTAAGCAAACTTCAAAAAGGTTCAATCCTTCAATTCAGAGACCAATAAAAAGGGTGTTATTGGTCCTAAAGCGCTCACCTGAGTAAAGATATACAGGATTCGTAGAGTTGAAGAGATCCTGGTGATAATGTAAAATACATTCAAAATTTATTTAGTACTCACATTGTTCGTTAGCTTGAGGGAATCAAGAGTGCACTCGAATGTTTCTTGAGAATTTGACAAAAAATAGTGACTCTAGACCTCTTTTTGACCCCACATGACTCAAACATGCTGACCAATTTTCATGTATTTGGCTGAAAATGTGGCCTCTATAGTGTGCACATAAGGTATAGGTGCACATAAGGTATAGGTGCACATAAGGTATAGGCTCACAACGGACGACGGACGACAAACGATGTAAGACAGACACAACACGATCATAAAAGCTCGCTCAGGTGAGCTAAAAATCTAATGGGAAATGCCTTTGTCTTGTAAAAGTTATGCCATAAAGAAATCGAACAGATCGAAGAGCTCGATCTCTTGATGAACAAAATAGAATGATCCATTTTACTTCATCTGGTTCCCCCATTTCAGCTCAAAACTCAATTTTAGTTGCTCTTCTCCGATATTAACCCTTAGGTTGCTAAGCGTGACTCACTGACCTTTTGCGGACAGTGTAGACCCAAGATCAGACTGCACAGAACGTGCAGTCTGATCTTGGATCTACATTGTCCGATTAGGATCTATAATTCTCCAAAAAATAAATTTGAAATAGCATCATTCGGGTGTTCACTATCTGCTTGAAAGTTTCATTTAATTTCTTAAGCAGGATAAGGGTTGATAAGGATGTGTTAGATACACTTTTAAAACGGCGTTTTGATCAATTATTTAAAAGATCTTAACAAGACATTACTCAGCCCTTTACCTGCTACATAAATAAAATGAAACTTTTAAGCCAATAGTAAACAACCCAAATTTTGCTATTTCAAAGGTATTTTTGGGGGAAAAAATATCTCCTTAAAGGACAGTGTAAGTCCAAGATCATACTGCAAGTTCGGCGCAGTCTGATCTTGATCTACACCGTCGGCAAATGGTCCTTGAGTCGCGCTTAGCAGCCTTAGGGTTAAGTTTATGTAAATACATGTATATGAGTCATGGTTTGTGAAAAGGGGGTTTACTACATTATATTATACTTCATGTGTCTATTTTTAGAAATGTTATGGGTAAAGAAATGTCGTAATTTAAGCTGGGAGGGAATTATTTCCACGTCACAGTGAATATTTTCCTCCTGCCGAAAATCTGGAACCACTTTTTTAAGTTTTTTAAGTTTTTAAGTTTTAAAAGTGGCATTCGTTGACAAAATAATCAGAGGAAATATAATATATAATTTATTTCATCAGCTTGTGGTTAATATGGGGAAATATTTGCCTCAAAAGAGAAAGGTCCGCGAAAATAACTCGTGCCTTACGGCACACGTTATTTTCGCATACCTTTCCCTTTTTCGGCAAATATTTCCCCATATTAACCACAAGCTGATGAAATAAACTCTATATTCTAAGCAAGTCATCGTGTAACTGTGGATAGATATAATCCGTTTTGTCTAACAACCGACTGGGTCTGGAGGTACAATCGTCCTTTGCCATGCAGAAAATGTACAAGAAGCAAACCGTTTCGACCTAGGTCAGCCTGCGCGTCCTGCACAGGATTACAAGTTCGATACTTTTTGCAGATACATTAAGCCCACTTTTCCCAGAGCATGGCTCATTTAAAAATATTTCAATACTTCCAGTTTTGAATATTCATGAGATGTTCCGCGGATAGTAATGATTGATGAACGAACAAAGTCTGTAGCTCGTTCACTTTTTAATTACTCTTGAAAGCGCTCTACACATTGGTGAAAGAGCACTTGACAATTTGTCCTACTAAATAAAGGTAATTCTTGAAAGAGGCCAGCCTTTGTTCTGGTTCTAGTATTTAACCTTTTACGCGCTTGAAAGCTTATAAAATAGAATTGATCATTTAGATACTGAAGAGAGATACTGAACGTGCAGTCTGGGCTCGTATTTAACAACCATTCTTCGTTTCATTCTTAGTCTTATTTTAGCTTTAGAAAGAAATACAACTTTTGATAGGCTACATCAAATGGTTAGCCAAACAGAAGTTGTGTTACGTAAAAATTTAAAAGAATTCTTGACATTAATACTTAGATTTTTTGACAATGGTTGGTGAGTATGAACCCTGTCTGATCGTGGTTTAACTCTTCGCCAAGGACAACAGAGATCACAAAAACACATAATAGGGGTTCACTGTCTCGCTGCCATATACATCGTTTTGATTTTGTTCAATTTTCAAAGTTCATTTTAAATGCAACCCAAGGTTATGTCGGTCTAAGTTGACAACAGGTAGCGGATGATGTTGATCCAAGATCAGACTGCAAGTTCTGTGCAGTCTGATTTTGATCTACACCGTCCGCAAAAGTCATTTATTTCGCCGTTGGCAGTGGAAGAGTTGACACGACTGACAGCTTAATCGTCAAAGCTACTCATTTCCCAGATAAAATTCCATTATCCTTTAGAGTGCAAATTAAATAAAACTGAGGTTTTCGTTGAGGAGGGGAAAAAGCGTTTGTTTAAATTTCCATGCTCATTATTTTGGTCAGAGTTTCCCACAGGACGTTTTACAGAACAATGTAGATACCAGATAGGACTGCACGTTCTGTGTACACTGTTCACTAGCATCATTAGGCTTAAAGGCCCAGTAAAGGCCAAAATATCAAAGCATGTGTCATAATACATTTAAATTTAAATCATACCAAGTAAAGGTATGAAAAATATTGTGGAGATGACAGTCGGTTAGCGTGTGGTCGGGGTATATGCTAGTCGCTGGCAGAAAAAAAGAATCTTAAAATCGGGCAAAAAAGTAAACAAAAGACACAGCTACCGGGCAGGTTTTAACCTAGTTTTGAAATTAATTTCTCTGTCAGCAACTAACACTTGGACCGACCGTACAATGGCAGATTGTCATCTTCACGATAATTTCCTTTTTAAATTGTATGATATAAATTCAAATGCATTTAAACACCCCCTTTGTTTACTTTTGGGCTTTATTGTTACTTTAAGCTTCAGAGTTAAAAATTATCTTCTGTATGCAGACCTCTTTGTCTTGACTCAATCCACCTTTTGGACATAACTTTGAAAAGGGAAATATTGCTCCGATTAAGCAATTTAAGCAATGAATAAGAGAAATGAAACGTTCTAAGCCGACAGTTAAGACCCGAAATTTTGCTATTTCAAAAGGGTTTATAGGGGAAAAATATTTCCTCATCGGACAGTGTAGATCAAAGATCAGACTGCACGTTCTGTGCAGTCTGATCTTGATCTTCACTGTCCGCAAAAGGTCAGTGAGTCGCGCTTAGCAGCCTAAGGGTTAACACTCAAGGATAAAAAAAAAGAAATTAAAAATGCATCCATGATAGGTCAGATCATAATTGCGTCAGCACATTGTTTTGTCACGATTACTAGGAACAAAATGAAAAGCATTAATGTGGTTGTCTGATAATAAAAAACACAACGACAGAGACACTAATTAGAGCAGTGGGTATAACAATCGATTGAAACACGTTGTTATTTCAAATTGTTTTAGGTCAGGTAGATAATTTAAAAACATTTTTCCCCTTTAATTGTGAACTGACTTTTTCGTAGATATGATATTTATATTCAAAGCCAAATAAAAACCCCTAAAACATGCGATTTTAAAGCTAAGTCTTGCCAAATCTGATCGATGATATGCCCATGATTAAAGCAGCCCATCAATAACTGCGCTTCAAAATGAGCCTGCAACGTTTGATTAAACGCGACCTTCATCTTCATTCTCGCCGAGCCCCGGTAGCTCAGTCGGTAGCGTACAGGACTTGAGAACAGGGGGTCGTGGGTTCGATCCCCGGCTCGGCCAATTTCTTTCCGAGGATTGATGATAGTCATTGCGACAGGATTCATTCCTCTTCCACCGCTGACCATTGTCTCGACGATGGTTATGTGGGAAAGCAGCCAGTGGCTTGGAAAGAAAATTGTGCTGAGTACTGGTTACAGAGACTCCAGAAAAGCATGGATAGGTGCACTGGCCGCCGCGATATAACTGAAATAATGTTTAAAACGGCGTTAAACACCATACAGTCAATCAATCAATCAATCATCCTCATTCTCCGTACTATGAACCATGTAGCTAATTCCATAGCCGCTAATTCTTATTTCAATGCCACTGGTGAGAACATTGGCTTTTGCGGACTGCATAGATGAAGATCAGACTGCGCAAAACGCGCAGTCTGATCTTAGATCTATACCGTCCGCTTTTCCAATCTAGCCTTTAAGAGTTTCGATGAAGTGTTTATTCATTCCTAAAAATAGGTCGAGTTTAACCCTTAGGCTGTTAAGCGCGACTCACTGACCTTTTTCGGACAGTATAGATCAAGACCAGACTGCACAGTCCGTGCAGTCTGATCTTGATCTACACTTTCCGATAAAGAGATGTTTTTCTCAAAAAAAAAAGAAAAAATGAATGTGAAATAGCATCACTCGGGTTTTTACTTTCGGCTTAAAAGTTTCATCTAATTTATTTAGCAGGATAAGGGTTAAAGTTTCGCACCGAAAGAGTAAACGGTGCTTAAGCCTGGCCTACCCGATCTGATGTTTAAACCTTTAACAAAACAATTCCGTGTGTAAATGACCCAAAGAAAGTAGAATGTTGAAAACGCAGCAAAAGTAAAAGGAGAAAATGAACTGGAAACTGGCTTCCATTTATTTTGTACCCGTTCAACGAGGGATCCTAAAATCTGAGTCAAATTTTAGGACTTGACTAAAATTTCTGTTGTCTGCAAATACTTTCATCAAAGCTCCTGTTGTCGCCCGTGGCGTCGACAGGATTAAACAAAGTTTTGATTTACACACTTGTTCCTTTTTAATTTGTTGTTTTCGTCAATTGTTATGTAAGTTCTATGATTTAGTAACTTATTATCCCTAGCAACAGTTCACAGTTGTCACCATAGAAACAATTGTAATTGAGTCATACTCTGTGAAAAGGGGGTCTAATGCATCTGCAAAATGTATCGATCTAGATCAGCTTCGCAGCCCGATACTCTTTGCTTTCGGTGAATTTTCTGCATTTCCAACGACCATTCTACCCCAGGATTCAGCCAGTTGATAGATTAGATGGATTTTATGGATCCTCAATCATGTGAAGACTGGGTTGGTATAATTGGATTACGGAGATGCATCAGACCTCCTTTTGCCAGAGAATGGCTCATAATTTATCGTGTCACGTGATTATCAGCACGAATTAATCCTTACAAAACGACAAAATTTTAAAGTGGTCGAGACTGAAATCATTTGAAAACGACAAATCAAATGTCTCTCTAATCACTGGATTTATATTTTGAAAGTGTACAAAGCGTTGTTAGAAAGGGAGTAAATGCTGGTTATTTACATTTTCTTCTTTTCCTACAATGTTTTCAAAGGGCTTCCTCTTTTAGGTTTTTAAAACACGGGCCTGTTAGGTTAAGGGGACCCTTTACGTAACTGAAATCCCAGGATTTTATAACCCTAACTAACATAGTTTTTGACAGCTTTGAAGGAACAGAAGAAAATGATGGTAACCATAATTTTTTCATTTTTTCCCACAATGTTTTATATTCGTTCACAGCAAAATAAAAATCCATCATTTGAGCTTCTTTTTATATGGAATCTGCAAATGCTTTCTAGACTTTCAGACTAGGGATAAGCAAAATTTGCGAAAGTTGACGAGCAACTTCTCATTTTGCCGGAATGTTTTCAGTGTTTGTCTGCTGCAAGAGAAAAGAGTATTATAGCGCATGCGTGGAATGTTATCGAAGCTTTTTCTCGTTTGCACCTTTAAAAAGTAGTGCAAAGATATTGCTATTCGTTGAACCCTCTACCTCTCGATTGAACAATCTTGAGGGAAACGACTTTTAAAAAATATTCAGAGAAAAGCACGAAATACTGGTTACCAGCATTTTCTTCTCTTCTTTTTAATGTTTTTCATCCTTTTCAAGTCAAATTTCATCAATTTTGTTATCTGGTCAAGACTTAAAGTAAAATACAAAACATTACAAACAAGAATTGCGGAACTGTATATGGCTTGCAACACGCGAAAAGGGGCAATCGGACATTTGCGTAAAGTGTCGTCTCGGATCAGCCTGAGCACTTTACGACTACATTAGATTTTGTGCTTCAGTAGACATGCGCAAAACAGAAAATTACATAAAAGCAAAGAGTGTCGTTTTGGATTAGCCTGCGCGGACTGCGCAGGCTCATCCGATACGACACTGTACGCGAATGTCCGAATGCCCCTTATAGTGGTTAAAGTTGTAAACACATACACGTACATCAACGCTAGACGAAAACAAATGAGCCGTCCTCTGGCAAAATGTATCGCCGTGATGCAATATACCAAGCAAGTCATAATCTAATCATGGATCCATAAAATTCATTTTGTCTATCAACCAACTGAATTATGAGGTAGACTACTCCTTTGACATGCAGAAAATTGACCGATAGCAAAAATTTTCGACGAAGGTCAGCCTGTGCGCACTGCGTAGGTTGACCGGAGTCGATTGTTTTTGCAGATATATCAACCCCCCTTTTTAAGGAACACGGTTCAATTATGAGTATAAAAATTCTACTTACTTATGGAATTTGAACAGTGTGTAATATCCACTACTTTACTCTTGACACTATTATTCTCCGTCTGATTTCTGCGTTTGGATTTACAACAAAACAAAATTCCTTTGATTTGATATCTAGAAATATCACTTCTTGATCACGTCCTAATCACAAAGCCTTGCAATAAAATCCAGTCGCCCCTGTAATTGAAAAGACAAAAAAAAAAACAATCACAAAATGTCCAATAAAAAGTTTATGAAGTTTTCTCGCAAATCTCTGCGTTCCTCGAAATATCACAAACGATTTTCCAAATTAATGAACAACACTGACATCTAAATCAAACACACAACGTGAAATCAATAGACTGAAGTGCGACAAAAACAAGCGCAAACACTTCCGACACACATACATTTCATTAGAATGCATGAGGAAATATTTTTCCCCTAGATTGAGCGCGTGAAAAACCCGTTCCATTGAGAGCACGGTTGGACTCTTTGTCTATATATATACAACATTAGAATTTACAGATCAATATGAGATAGAACGAAGCTCCGATACCATTTCTGGAAATCGGAGGGTGACGCTTGCTGTCAGCCGGTATTCAGCACCTTCTCGGAGCCCGATGCGAATTATTTCACTTTATGAATAAGTTATGTCTACACCGTAAGTGCACACAAGGAACCTCAGTTATAGATCAATAATATTTTGATGCTAGCAAATGTCAAAAACATTAACAAAATTATCAATCTCACATGATAAATCTTAAAAGAACGAACCATACACATTATAAAAGGTAAAATTAAGAATTATATGGGGGGTTTTATTTTCGTTCTTTGGAAGAACTTGGAAAAATGATATTAGAAATTTGCGTTGAGTATTGGTCAATCAAAAACTAATTCGGAAAATATGTGATGATTTTTTTTTTTTTTTTAATTCACTGACAAATCTTTTCACATAATCCCCCTTGACTTTTGGTGCAACACAGTAACTGTGAATTTTTCTTTTTCACATAATGTACCTTGTTTTCAGTGCAATAGTGCATTATGAATTTCTTATCTTACACAAGTTTGAGATAAACATAGGTTGACGTCTTCCAGGAAGTGAACCGGGTTTTATACACGGAGATTACGCGTAAAAGTGTGGGTTTTTTTTGTATTTATTTACCTAAAATTCGTGAAATATATACATCTATAGGATCTGACATGGGTTAGTGTTTGAGATAAAATTTTATGAAACGAGTCTTGGAAAAATGTTATTAAGCGAGCCTTTTTCTTGACGAGTTTAATAAGATTTTATCTCAAACGCTAACCCATGTTACATTCTTTTTTATCACCAAACGACATTTCACAAATTATAGATCAGAAGATGCAAAACCATCTATAGATGCAACCGCGGTAGTATCCATAAAACCTCACTCACTTCTATGAAATACGCACAAAATGACCTCAAAAATGACATCACACATTGTGATATCAAATGTGTATAAGACAAGAAAATTCGTAATGGGTATTTTACACTAAAAACAAAGGGAGGTTATGTGATAAAAACAGAATCTGATAGTCGTTGGCTTTTTCCAGTCTTCTGGCTCGAATTAGTTAAACGAGGATGCCTAACGCAGCGCAAAACAGTAAACTTGCCTATTAATACCATACTGTCTTGCTGTACTTGACGCGTTTTAAAGCGTTCTCTCACGTGCGTCAACTTAGTTATGCTGTCCTTTTTGAAGTTAGTTACTCTTAATACTGCCGGATCGGGGGCGGTCTTCCAGTTTGCTGAAAACGCTCATGCAAACGCATAATCGTATTTCTGTGGCAGCCGTGCATCGTATTGAATCAAACTCACGTTGTCTCCACAAGCAAGCATCATTAATGCTTGGAGTCAATGATTTTCATTTAATTTTGGGACTACAGAAAACCACTGATTTCTTACCAGATGTGTTTTTCCTTTCATAAAAGACAAAAGGAAAGTAGCAATATACGTGTTATTGTCCTATACATTTGTCAAACTTGTGCAGCATGAGCAAATCTTTGAAATCTACATACTCTTTTAGTTCATGAAATTTATCAACTTTAGATCAGAATTATCGCGCGTGATTGATAGGAGGCACTTCGTGCAGACAGTGTAGTAAAATTTGAGATCGATGCGCCATGTGGAAGCGAAGATATTCACACTTTCTTTTGTAACAGAGTAGTTATAATAATAATTGGCTTGCAACACACGAAAAGGGGCATTCGGACATTTGCGTATAGTGTCGTCTCGGATCAGCCTGCACAGCCCGCGCAGACTAATCCGAAACGAAACTTTCCGTTTTTATGTAATTTTCTGTTTTGCGCAAGTCTACTGTAGGACCAAATCTAATGTAGTCGTAAAGTGCCGTCTCGGATTAGCCTGCGCGGACTGCGCAGGCTGATCCGAGACGACACTTTATGCAAAAGTCCGAATGCCCTTTTTCGCGTGTTGAAAGCCATATGTAAGCTCCTTCGAAACCGCTTTTATCCCGAATATACATGCCTGTCAAAGCAGTGAGTTTGTCCCATACAGGAATATGTAGCTTTTGCCTGTAGATCTAATTACGAATCATGCATTTGTTAAGATTCACTTCGTATATGACAAAAAGAATCTGACATTCGTAGGCTTTTGCTCTAAAAATCATATCAAACTTGTCTTAAAAAAAAAAATGTTGGTATACTCACCAAGGCTGGCATAACATTTTTCAAGACTCGTTCAATAAAGTTTTATTTCAAAGATTAGCTTGTGTCAAGATCCTATTTATCTACGGGAAAAAAAAAAACCTACTGAGGGAGGGGGGACAGGGCTAAGTTAAAAAAAAAATAAAAACTGTGACAAGTAAATAGCAGATAAGAATTCATTTTTCTTTTGTATATGTTAGAGGTTCTTATGACACTGTCAAAAGAATTTTCCTGAGCCTTGGAAATAAAAAGAAGTCTCAGGGACCCAGGTCACGTGAATAAGGCGGATCGTCCACAACTACTACCATCACGCATTCTGCTTGACCACAACTTTCACAAGGGCGATGTTTACCTTTGTAAAAGAGATCGTATGCCCACCAGAACGGTTATCATCTTGTCTAATTTAACAGCATTAAATGCTTGATCTGACCGCAAAACTGTGCACATTGAACCTGCCCTGATGTCCATGTGTACCACACAGTTGATTATCTGTTTTGAATCTCTAGCAAGACTGGTGCGGCATTTGATAGAGCTATGAATTTCACTTTTTTTGTCTATTTGACTCTAGTTGCAAGTAAACTGGTCAGTGTATATGAATGCATGTTCATGTATTCCAATCCACAACAACTTAGACATTTTTAAAGCAATTTAAAAAACAGACATGTTTACCTATTGGACATACCATTCAAGTGAAGCGAAACTCGGTGTTATTTCTTAGTTTTCTGAAGACTATCGAAATTCTCATATAATTAGTTTTTCATGACTCAATAGAATTGGACGTTGAATTATTTCTATAAGTCGGGGTATATAATTGAGTTCACATGTATCAATATTGACAAGGCTCGTTCCCCTGAGACCCGGATCACTTTCTGTGTCAAGAGATCGACTGCACTAAGTAATTACCTCAACAACACGATACTAAATAAATTCCCACATCGTCGTATTGTATGCTGTTATCAATTTCGATACCATAAATATTCAGATTACGAGAGAACATTCCAGCACTCGGGGATTGCCGTAATTTTCATGGCAGTCACGAGTTATGAATACGTGATACTATAGTCCTGTTTTTGTGTCCTCAAACTGGGCTTAAAGTAAGCCAGTGTAAACCAGTATAGCTTATATACCTTGGTCGAAGAATAGTGAAATCTCATTTATCTTTCGAATGGTCCGGCTTTAACTTTGTACCAAACTTCTAATATTTTCCCCGAACAATACCTATGAAATAGCAAACTTTAGGTTTTTACCATCGGCTTGAAAGTTTCATTTCATTTAGTTAGCAGGTTATGGTAAAAGAACGAAGATCTTTTTAAACAGCTCAATGAAACACGCGGCTCTAATTGTTTGACCTTCTGGTCTACCGTCTAGAAAAAACCTCATTCATAGACCTATTTGAGGGAAAAGTGAGTATGATAAATGAGACTGTCTTTTAAATTTTGAGAGACCAATAAGGCAATGTGCAATTCTAGGGATTTTTTTTAAACCCATATACCCTTATAATGTGATCTACACCCATTGCCTTGTCCCTATTGCATTGCCGCCGTCTAAATTACAGTATTTCAATGATTAAGACATAATTATATCGACATTTTAAATCCATTTTAAATCTGCATTCCAATAAGTCTTGTACATGTAAGAAACCATGTTAGAAGGATGCAAATGTATCTACATGTAGCTAACTGAATGGTGCACCCTAACCCTCTATGTGCCCCATAGACGGAAACAAGGGCTTTTGTGAACAGCCTAGAGCAAGATCAGACTGCGCAGAACGAGCAATCTGATTTTAGATCTACACCGTCCGCTTGTTAACTTGACCCTAAAAGATACACTAAAATCTGCCTGAGTTTCAGTTGGTTATTTTTTGAGCCTTTGACAGAGGTTTAGTTTAAATATATAGCGCTGGAAGATTTCATTTTCGGCGCATTCTTTGTTTTTGATATCCGGTAAGTAAAGTAAGAAATAATTTGTCTACGTTATTGCAACTTTGTATCACCAGTTCTAGCCCTTCTACCACACGGCAAATTTTTTAGACTCGTCCAAAGGAATTTAGGAACTGCAGGAATATACAGTCGATAATTCATTTTTCTAATGATATTACATAAGAACATTGGGGAAAAAGTAGAAAATGCTGATAATCAGCATTTTCTCCTGTATCCAGTTTGTTTTTAAAAGCCTTCTTTCTAAGAGTTGTTTAAACTCGAAATCTTGTGGTAAAAGGTTAAAGGTCAACCCTTCAATGTCTATCCTTTGAGAGAAACAGAACTTTGCCGTTAAGCTTTAACTGTGTCTTTACATGCCAGATGGAAATTTGTCCTTTTTATAGGACAAATATCAGTTAAGAGACATTTTGGTCAAAATTAAGATTCAGGTCGTGGGCGTAGTAGATCTAAGAACAGATTTTACCGTCTGTGAAATCTAAATCTTGATTTACATCGTCCCAAAAGGCTTTCTGTGTCGCCAATGGCTGTGTATGAGTTAAATTTGCTAAACTTCTTTTTTTGTGACAGTAAAACATTCTTCGTATTTTCCTTTTACAATTATACAGAGCAATTTACCCCTAAAGTTTTGTTTATTGAAACCTCTAAGTTTTAAAACCTTTCTGGGATTCAATGAACTGTGCTATCAGTCGTTCAAAGACGTCGAGTTAAAGTTAGCCATGCTCCGGCAAAAGGGGTGTTTAATGCATCCCTGTATATTGCATTATACGAAGCAAGTCACTACATAACTATAATTCCATGAAATCCTTTTTGTCTCATGAACAGTTGAATGCTGAAGCGGATTGGTCCTTTGACATGCAGGAAATTGGCTAGTGACAAAAAGTTTCGATTCAGGTCAGCCTGCGCGGACTGCGCAGGCTGACCTGGATCGATACTTTTTGCAGATGCATTCAACCCCTTTTTACAGAGCATCGCCCATATATTTGGCAGCGAAGGAGTTAATTGCAAAGGTGCAGGCCTCTCGGTCGACAATATATCTAATTAACTCTACAGTGAATCGATGAAATTGGCGCCCGTCGTCATAGTCGCTCGCTAGAACTTACTTTGTTACTTTAATTACATCTTTACAGGAGACCAGTGTTTATGTTGTACAATTTTGGACCTTGGTTACCAAAGGTTACACAGGGTTCAAGGTTTGAATCGTTTTACTTCAAAAAAGCAAGAATTGGGGTGGGCGATAAATCTAATTACACCTACAAGGAATCAATAGTATGGGCATCTCTTGTCAAAATTACTTGCATGAAATCATTTTGTTTCTTTTATTACATCTGGAGTCAGTAGTTTATGTAGTAAATGATTTATAGAATGGCGTTATACATCCTCGTCAACATTATTTCCGTTATATTAGGGCAACAGCTCTCTTATTTATGAATGTCCTCCGCTTCACCAGTACATGGCTAGGGCTCTGAAGTGTTTTGCCCGAGAACATCTCCATGAAAAATCCAGTTCTTCAATCGAAGATTGAACCCGGAGCATCTAGGTTTCGAATCCTACGATTTCTCTGTTGTGCCACGTAGGATCCTCATAAGTGGACATAATTCTACATACATCTACAAGGGATCAGTAACATATGAACCTCTCGCCAAAGTTGCAAGCGAGAAATCATTTTTTTTTTTAATTACAGTCATGGCCTTATGGTGTGAAACGTCGGCCTCTGGTTGCCTGGGCTTGCAAAAGATTCACCGTTGGGCTCTCTCTAGCACAAAGGAAAAGCCTCTGGGTCACAGACAATAAATCTTACTTCGGGATAACTTATGTGACCCTCTGGATTGTTGCGTGGGATAAATCATATCCCTGAAACAGTTGTCAAATAAACTAATTGAAAAACTTAAAGCCAATATTTAAAACTCAAATATTGCGGTTCCAATGTCCGTACCCCACCTTATCGGAAAGTGGGGTTCAAAGATGAGACTGACCCTTCTGTCTCGTACCTGTTCTGGTAAGCACCTGTTCTAAGCAAGCACATTATATTTTTCTGCGTAGCTGTATGCGCTGGTTTTTGATCTACTTCTTGATATGATGAAACCGAATGAATAGATGGTAATTCACGATTGGTCGAAAATGTTCACATGTTTATTCTGGGGGACCCTGCTGGCCTACTTGCTTGCACATTTATGACATTAATATACAAGCATTTGATACCGCCAATCGATACCCTATATAGGGCCTTTATTGACACCATGGCAAACTTGTATGATATAGGATGATCCTTTTTTTGTACTGTTCGGTAATTTTGATATTTTTCTAAGCGTCACCAGTTATCCAAATACACTTACGGCTTCTACCTTTTTTAAAGATATTTCTTGTTTGAATATCGTCTGCTATACATCATACTAATAACAGACTGGAGTCCGGTTAAAAACTGACATAGAATTGGCAAAAACCTTGCCAGACGTTACGTCAGTCAAAGTCACGTTAATTGAATTATTTCGTGGAAAACGCGGGGAATTTGTCTGAAAGTATATCTCTATTGTATGATCGAATAATTCTTCTGTAATTTATCACTTCCGTAAACGAATTTGCGGAAGGCAGCTTTTAAATCGTGGCTATTTTTTCAATACGGAAATTCAACAAGTATTAAGGTTTGATGCTTGAGTAGGTTTTTTAAATATAAGATGAGAAAAAATGTGGCAAACAGCAAGAGAAATTTCTCCTTCTGTCACAATAATTTTCCCATAAGATATCTACCGCAGGACGAAAAAGGTCGTCCTGCAGAAGGTAATTAGATCACATGACATGCCATCAGATGCCTGCACGATAGCGATTAAGATCAAAATGGGTTTTCTTTCAAACACCTGCATGAGATGAAATGAAATGAACCGCTCTCTGGGAAAAGGGGGATTTAATGCATCACAGAACAGAACAGAACATCGTTTATTTGAAAAAAACTACGAACTTTATAGTCATACACATTGTATATAAATTCTAAATTACTCGTATATGCATTTAGTCACCCGATTTTTTTTTTTTTTTTCAGTATGCTATTTACAATTCCAAACGATCTATCTATTATCAAACATCAAAAAAGTACATGTAAATAAGTGAATAGGTGAAATGGATATTTTCAGTAATGAAAGTATAGATCTGTGGAGGGAAAATTTTAACTGTCACAGTGCAGCATTTACTACGCAAGTCATCATCTAATTAAGTATCCATGAAAACCACTTCGTCTAGTAACTGATTGAATCTGGAGATGGAATGGCCCTTTGACATGCAGAAAATTTACAAGGAGCAAAAAGTTTCGACTTATGTCAGCCTGCGCGGACTGCGCAGGCTGACATAGATCGATACTTTTTGCAGATGCATTGTACTCTTCGCACAGAGCATGGCTGAAATCTTGTCTGACATAGTCCTTCAGATGAATACAAGAAACAAACGTAATAATTTTTGTCGTCGTCGTTGTTGTTGTTGTTGTTGATTTTTGTTGTCTTTCCTTATCAGACCGTAAAATATCACGATAGTACATTTCAGCTAGTGCGATTCTTGGCTCCAGTGATTTGGGCGATGATAGTATGAAAGCTTTACACGTATGTCTGATGATTTTAACGTACACGGGTATGAATATTATATATATAATATATATGAAAATATCTGTAATTTGATTTTGCCTTCCGACTTCACGAAAGGTCCCGAACATGGGCATGTTCACTGACGATCCTATGCGCGGAATAAGCCGTTGTGAGAGGTTGACGTGGAATATCGGAATTTGCGGATTTGATTATATATAAAGTTCTTATTGAATAATTGGTCCATTTGATATCATTTATGGCAATCTTCAAGCTTAAATACACAAGTTCTAGTATCCCCGCAGCGCTGAAAGTTTTGAAAATCAGTGTTTGAAAAGGCAAAATTACATGTTACCAGAGCATGCTCCTACACCAAGTCTTTTTACACCCTTTGAAAAAATCCTAAATATATATATACATGTAATTGTTTTTTGAATATTTTTTAATAAAACGGCACTCTAGCAAAATCGGTTCTTCGTAGTGCACCAAGTAAGTTATGACATAATTATGGATCCATAAAATATACTTTGTCAAACAACTGACTGAATAATGAGAAAAAATAATAGTCCATGGACAGGCAGAAAATTTACAAATAGCAAAATGTATCGACTCATGTCGGCCTGCGCAGACTGCGCAGGCTAACAAAAGTCGACTCATTTTGCCTGTGCACCAAACACTCTTTTCAGCGTGACTCAATATTTTTTGTTCAGTATAATGTATAAATATTGATATTGAGATAGCTTTCGAGCAAATAAACAAAATCAAACTCCAGATAAATCCTTACTCATTAATTACAATCAATGACATGGCCATCCCTCGCCGGGTTCATTAACAAAGAAAAGGTGTCGTAGATCTATTAGATCTCTCTCCCGTTGTTTTTCTATGCGCATGTAAGACAATTAAACGTTTTATTTCGCATTTCTCCCACGCATGTATCGATTCGACCCTTTGTTTTATGCAATAAAATGTGGTCGCCTCTGCGTCAAATAGGGATTAAAAGCTCAATAACAAATGCACTCTTTACTGTGTTTACTTAGGGACTTTTAAAAAAAGTTTCCCCAAAACATTTTGCTTGTAAAATGGCGTTTGCGTGTGTATGTGTGCGTTTGTGTGTGTGTGTTTTCATTCATTCATTCATTCATCCATTCTTTCATTCTTTCTTTCTTTCGTTTATTTATTTATTTATTTATTCATTCATTTATTTATTTGGGTGGTACCGCGTTGTGGATGTGCAGGATTCGAAACCCGGATGCCGCAGGTTCGACCTTAACTCAGAGAACCGAGTTTTTCGTGGGGGTGTCCTTCGGCACGGCACTTCAGAGCCCTAACCTATATGAGAAATCCAGGACATACATGAATGAAAGTGATCAATCTCTGTGATGTGACTAAAATAATATTGAAAACGGCGTAAAATATTATTTAGTATACGATAATATCTCTGAAAGGCATAAGCTAAAAAGCATCAAAATTTTCCAAAAATTTTTCCTGGAAAACAATAATTATAGATGAAACAGAAACTAATAACAGTATGATATTTATGATACTTCATAATTGGCTTGCAACACGCGAAAAGGGGCATTCGGACATTTGCGTAAAGTTTCACAGTCCGCGCAGGCTAATCCGAGATGGCACTTTACGACTACATTAGATTTTGTGCTACAGTAGACTTGCGCAAAACAGAAAATTACATAAAAACGGGAAGTGTCGTTTCGGATTAGATCTAGCCTGTGCGGACTGTGCAGGCTAATCCGAGACGATACTTTACGCAAATGTCCGAATGCCCCTTTTCGTGTGTTGCAGGCCATATGGTAAAAAAAGTAAATTGAGCATCAGAGCGCACCTTTCTCAATGTGTTTAGTCTGCTTTACATAAAAGCAGCGCTCTAGCAAAAGGAGGTCAATACATCTCCGTGATACATGATACTAAGCAAGCCATCACATAATTCTAAAATCTATAAAATTCTCTCTATAGAACAACCGACTTAATCATGGGGTTTAATCGTCTTTTGAAATCAATACTTTAAATGATTTATCAAACAAAATGGAAATTTCTGATACTGTCTATGAAAAAATCCAATCAACTATCTAAACTTGCGGCTGTGTGGACGATATGTTCATTCGAGTGACCTTTTTATAGATATTTTGTAAAGAATAGGTCTACATACCGTCGGCAGATCTTTTCTCGATGGGTATCTACATGAAGCCAATATAAGACTATCCGAGTTTTCTTGCAAGCTATGAATCGAATGACGACAACGTTTTATGAACCACGTATTAGAATGTAAAGAACAGTGTCACAGCTGTTAATTCTTCATTTTTTTTTTTTTTTTTTTTTGTCTCCTAGTTCTAGGCTTGTTTTAAATATCATCCCTATCACGCCAACAATTTAAAATTCTTGACACAGTGCATTCACTTCGTCTGATCCTTTCTCCAACACTTCTAGCTTTCACTACACTTTCTATCATATCCACGATGAGTTTTTTTCTGATCAATAGTCATCTGTTAACCATGCTCTTTTAAACTTAATCCTCGCGATAAACAAACTTAGAACAACTCCGTAATGAAACAAGAAATCAACTTCATTTAGAGTAAATTTTCTGTTTACGCAGTGCACTTAATTTAATTTAGTGACCTTGGCTTCATAGAAATCGACCGCTGACGTATTGAATGATGTAACTGATGACGTCGACCATTCAATCCTTGATTCACTTTTGGCACGGTGTATTTTTTATGAGTTTAGGGTGCAAATACAGATTAATGTTCATCAGTTTGTCCAGGTTTATTCGGGAGTTTTCTTTTTCAAGTTTTTTAAGCAAAAGAAATCAGTCTTTCAGTATTTGACTGATTCAGCGACTGAACTCTAAAAATAGCACATAAAGAGCGAGCATGTAATCTAAAATTAGATAATACACAACAACTTGGAAAAACCAAAAGTAGTCTTATTGCGTTCATCCATTATCTCCCGCTAGATGGCATTCTACAAATACACATCTGTCTAATATGGGCATTCTGGGTACAGAAGCGGACTATTTTTTCAAAACGACAACCGTTACTTTGAATTTCAAAATAAAATAAACGTTTACTCAATAAAACGCTACCTGGTGCGATTCATTCAGTTATGATCAGCTAGCAGGTAACCTATGCACCAGCCATTTATTAAAACAGCCCCTACATACTTGGGTAATAGGCTAATAGCTTCGCTGTAAGCCCTACTTTTCCCGAATATTCGGGGGATGGGTGATGCGTCATAGCAGACAGGTTGAATCTTCGAAGAATATGACATGCACAGACAACGTGCGTTCATCGAAAAATGGTATGACGGTTTTTTCGTCACATGACCCGATTTCGACCAATCAAAAAACGATTTTACATAATGAGTGCCATTATCACAGTCTGGTCCTGATTTGTACCGTCTGAGGAGGCACCTCATCAAGTCATTTAGCTTTTTTTTTTTTTCACTCTTTCAGCACGAAATATATGAGTCGTGCTCTGTAAAAAGGAGGCTTTATGAATTTTCGAAAAGTATCGACGCACGTCAGCCTGCGCAGTCCGCTCAGGCTGACATGGGCCGAAACTTTTCGCTATCTTTAAATTTTCTGCATGTCAAAGGATAATTCATTCTCGTGATTCAGTCAGTTAATTGACCAAGTGGATTTTACGGATCCATAATAAGGTGATGTCTTGCTTGTATAAAGCACCATGGAGATGCATTAAGCCCCCTTTTGCCAGAGCATGGCTCATATCCATTATACCTCTTTCGACGGCTGAAAATATAAGCCGCTATAATTCAAAAAGATCTATCTTATGGGCGTATATAACCAAGCGGACGGTATATATGGCCTGCAACACGTGAAAAGGGGTATTCGGACATTTGCGTAAAGTGTGGTCTCGGATCAGCCTGCGCAGTCCGCGCAGGCTAATCCGAGACGGCACTTTACGACTACATCAGATTTTGTCCTACAGTAGACTTGCACAAAACAGAAAATTACATAAAAACGGAAAGAGTCGCTTCGGATTAGTCTGCGCGGATTGCGCAGGCTGATCTACGACGAAGGCCCCTTTAGGCAAATATCCGAATGCCCCTTTTCGCGTTTGGCAAACCATATATGGATACAATATTAGAAAGCACGTTCTGTGGTCAATAGTATCAACAACCCACGGTGAACGAGTTAAGGGCAAGACATATTATAAAACATCAAAGGCTCAAAATTAGATTTAATGACAAGCAAAATATTCCCCAGGGTATTAATTACCTGTAAAAGGAAACAGTGTTGTAAAAGGCTAATGATCAGTCTGAAAATAGAACAATTTAATACGACGGAGCGGAATGGAAACATGCTTCTAAATCTAGAGATTACTCTATCTGTATTATTACACTATCTGCTCAATGAAAAGTACTTGTAGTCTTCAAAATTTATCTTCAGTGCTTTTCAAGTCCGTGCAAACTCTCTAGATCTTATACAGATAGTATTTTTTTTACTTTCTTTCTTGAACTCTATACTAATAAAAGTACTTGTAGTCTTCAAAATTTATCTTCAGTGCTTTTCAAGTCCGTGCAAACTCTCTAGATCTTATACAGATAGTATTTTTTTTACTTTCTTTCTTGAACTCTATACTACATAGTCATCTAACCGTTAACTCTTTACATATATAATAATAGTCAATTACTGTATATTCCAAGGTTATTCAGGAATCAGCATTCAATTGTCATACATGTACACGTATGTGCTTATATGACATTTAATAACTATGTTTAAAGTGACATGTAGGCCCAACACGGCCGGGTGTTTAAAAATCTTCTTATATTTCACTAATACTGTGTTCGTATATTGATGCAATATGTGTCACTATAATAAAACGTTTGTTCGTACATTCGTTCGTTTGCTCGTTCGCTCGTTACTCGATAGGCCTACTATTTGGGGTCCATTGTGCTGTCATTGTTAGAATTTCTTTTTCCATTCAAAGGGTCAATATTCATTTTTACCCTCCGACGTATATCAAAAAAGTACTATTATGGAGATTTATTTGATCTTACCAGGTCAAATGCTTTGGGTCGAAACTGTTAGCTATTGGTCAATTCCGAAGGATTGAGTCAGTTGTAAGAAAAAAATGGATTTTATGGATCCATAATTATATGATGGCCTGCTTGGTATAATGCATCAGATGGCTGCTCGAAAAACTTGATTTTATAGATCCATAATTATGTGAAGACATGCTTGGTAAACTTGATGACGAAGATGCATTAAACCCCCTTTTCCCAGAGCGCCGCTTATTTATTTATTTATTTATTTTTCAAGATTTATTTAGCAGTAAAAATGTTAATCTCGTTGAGCACAGAGACAACAGAGAAGCGAATGGAACAGTACTTTACTTTTGTGTTTATTTTTCAAGAGACAAACACCAGACAATACATCAACCAAACCAGGCTTGATTAATTTCTTTTTTTGTGCACACATCCGAACACATCAGAAAGTCTAATCTAAGAAGATCTATCACTTCTGTAAAATCACATACACGTCAGCTTCATTCGGCTTTCAATAGACTAATATCTTAAACTATTTTGACAGATTTCTACCGTTGTGTTAGAACTTTGCATGTGCATTTGATCATCTGCAAACGAGGCCCTAATCCTTTCAGCTCCATGCGTACAAATAAGGGCTTTTGCGAACAGTAAAGACCCAAGATCAGACTGCACAGAACGTGCAGTCTGATCTTGGGGCTTTACTGTTCGCAGGATAAGTCAAGTCTTTAAGAGTAAAATCTTTCTGAGTTGCAGGGGATTGTAGTTTCAGCTGTCCAAAGAAGTCTGAATTATTTATTTGGCGATGAAAGAGTTAGATTTTATGGCTCATCGACAAACCGTTTTGGGGTAATGCGTGGCTCAGCGATGAAGGGACAGGATTCACCATTCAGCTGTTCGATCCTCACCCGAAGCGTGTTTAGTTTGAAGGAGTTTCCTTGGGCATGACACTCCAGATGTCTGTCCAAGAACTTGTGAAAACTAGGACACACATGAAAAAGTGAGCTGTCCACTTCATACAACTCAAATAATGTTGAAAGCAGTGACAAGTACCTTTCAATCAGTCAAAGTCAAACCTTTATTAATCATGCAAGCACCTAAGGGATGGCGAAAAAATGCTTGTCGAAGCAGGGGTTTGCTAAACACAGGTCAATTTCTTCTTGTTTTGGCTTTTGGTAATCTAGAATTAGGCTTTTTCATGGTCACCCATGTTCAAGATTTGAACCTGTCCTAGCGGCCAGATCTATTAAGTAAAACATTCTGTATTGACCTGTATCCCAAACAAACCCGTGTTTTAACGACACTAAGGAAGAAAGCTTTTGGAAACATCTTGGGAAAAGGAGAAAATGCTATTACCAGCATTTTCTTCCATTCGAACAATATTTTCTACCCTGTCGAAGATCATCGATTCATTTGTATCACATTCATTCAAATTTGTCATCTGCAGATGCTTCAATCTGGAAGAGTCAAAAACTTTTTATTTGCGAAAGTGTCAATCAAGCATTACGACTATTTTGACGTTCCAGTGATAGTAAATGTACAATACTCCATGTTTGTTCGTGCCTTTTTTTTTTTAACTGCGCTCATCGCATTACCAAAGCATTACCCTTAAAGGAGAGAGAGGCATAATTCAACGGTTTATAAATAAAGCACAACTACCTTGAATTCTAATATGACATAACTCTACGATTTACAAAGCACAGAATCTTCTTTGAAAGAACACAAACGCGACCAAAATTATTAGGGATACAGCTTCCTGACGGTTTATGTCGTTATTAATTCCCGACTGTAGAAAACTGTTTCCTGGATTGTCAGACGAAAAATACCTTAATTCAAATTTAGGAAATATAAACGACGGTATATACAGGGTACTATTCGTGCCATCGTATGTATGTGATTTTACTCGTACATTATTCAATGAAGAAAAATTTCAGAAAGCTTTCTCTGAAACTGCATGCCACTGTTGTTTAAACATTTCTTTTTTCCTCATCTTTTATTCGAAAAACTCATCAGAATGTAATTGTTTACTCTTAGCAAGGAAAAGCGCCATGATAATTACAAAAGAAAAAAGTTGCTACGATTGGAATTTGAAGTCGCCATTTTTAAAGCCATGGCCTAGAAACTCTATCGACTGAACTAGCCTACCTTCGAAGTTCACTAAGTGTGTTAACAATGTTTTTTTTCTTTCGTATCTAATCCGTGACTAAAGGGATCAGAAATTTTACAGAAAAGATATAAGGATATTGGGCATCCTTCACATGCATATCTGTATCCCAGGTAAAAGCCGTCTGAGTTGACGATTAAAATTATCATTTTTCTTGGATTCCCCTGAAAAAAGACTTGCACATCGAAGTTTAGCTATATGTCCCCCTAAAAAGTCGGCTATTAATCATATCAAAGACGGTCAGTCAGGACATCCAGCTTCCAGTCTACCCGATGACCTCTTTGATGGCGGTTATACAAAGGCAGAAGGTCAAAATCCTTAGTTGAATGTAATCAATTTTGTAAACAACACTATTTTTATCCATTTAACTTTCAACAACTTAATAAATGAGCCTCGCTCTAGCAAAAGAAGGGTTAAGAAATCTCTGTAATGCATTATACCTAGCAAGTGATCACACAGTTCTGGATCCATGACATCAATTTTGTCAAAAAAAAAAATCATGAGGAGGAATGGTCGTTGGACATGCAGAAAGTTTCGACCCATGGCAGCATGCGCGGACTGCGCAGGCTGACATGGTCGAAACTTTTTGCAGATGCATTAAACCCCCCCCCCCCTTTTTCACATGGCTCAAATGGATTTACCCTTCCCCGACCAGTATCGTATTTTAAAAACCTTGCTAAAGAAGGCTTTCTGAAAACATTTTTGGAAAAGAAAAAAAAAATGCTTTTAACCGTTTGTGCCAAACTGAAAGCATTCGTAGACGATAAATTCGAAACTGGTACAATAAACTGAAAGACTTGGACAGCGTAGAAACCTTGTGGGAAAAGGAGAAAATGCTGGTTTCCACTATTTTCTCGTTTTCCCACAATCTGTCCAAAACGCTTGTTCCTACGTGTCAGTAGAGATAAATCTATGCTCGTTTTCAGTCAGTTTTTAAACCACTTCATCTTTATTCTATCATACAATAATCATTCTTGTATCTTAATGCCAAATTTTGCCCCTGACGGTTGCAAAGGTGCATAGATTACGGTTTTAAATCGAAGATTTCTCATCATGTATTTATCCCTTACACAATATGTATCAGTAATTTATCTACAGTATTTGTACACAGCTAACTAAATTTTGAACCATTCTACAGTTTATCAAATTTTTACCTCGTTTTTTTCTGGCTGTAAGGATGTACCTTTAAAACACGGGGCCGTTTGGTAAAAAGTTATTAGCCACAAACATGCGCTCTTTCCTTCTAAAAAAAAAAACAAAACCATTAGCTCCTTTGTTGCAGTGTAAATGAATTCGTCCTTCACCGAGTGCTAAACCATTCACAGAACCATTTGTGTTTTTCACGACGCAGGAGGAAAAAAAAATGCTTTTTGAATTAAAAAAAAAAGATGAGGAAAAAGGAGAGAAAAGTTGGTAATCGATTTTTTTTTTTGCTTTTTTCAGCGTTTTTACCCTGTTAAATTGCTCCATTGGAGTCACATATAGATTGTGGTCTGATTTCAATATTGGGGAGTGAACGTTCTGCCGTCTGTTGACACAGAATGCCATTCTTAACCATTAATCTGCTAAATATTTTAAATGAAACTTTTAAGCCTGTAGTAAAAAATCCAAATTTTACTATTTCAAAGGTAATTTTGGAAAGAAAAAAATATCTCCTTATCGGACAGTGTAGATTCAAGATCAGACAGCACATTCTGTGCAGTCTGATCTTTATCTACACTGTCCGCAAACGGTCCTTGGGTCGCACTTAGCTGCCTAAGGGCTAAATGTCGGGGTAGGGGAGGAAAAGAATGCAAAATGATCAGATAGCCTGACCTGTGCAGTCTGATCTTATTCTACACTGTCTTTTGTGACTACTAATGCTAAACTGCTAAACATGTCAGTGAAAAGGATACACCCAGAAACTTATCCAAGATTCAATTAAACCCTTGGTACTGAAAAAAAAAAAAGAAATGGACATTCTGTGTCAGTAAAGATGATGAAACTGTACCAAGGTCAAGTTTATTCTTTGTCGATTTGTCTTGCCAAATAGCGGAAAGTGTAGATTTAAGATCAGACTAGATTTGTGAAGTCTGATCTTGATCTACACCGTTTTTAAAAGCATATAAGGCAAGGTTCAAAGCATTAACTCTATATTAAAGGAAAAAAATACAAACTTTACTCTGCGGCTGAAAGTATTTTCAGACGACAAATTCAAAAGCTGCTAAGCGCGACTCACAGAGCTTTTGCGGACAGTGTAGATCAAGATCAGACTGCACAGAACGTGCAGTCTGATCTTGGATCTACACTGTCCGATGGGAAGATATTTTTCTTCCAAAAAATAAGTTTTTGAAATCACATTATTTTTTTTCTTGAATATAACTTATTTAGCAGGATAGGATAGGGATAATTAAAATTCTCTTTGAGTAGACAAAAAAAAATATTGTGGGGGAAACAGAGAAAGAGCCGGTTATCAGCATTTTCTCCTTTTCTCATAATGTTTCATACGAATTCTTCTGGGATTGTTAAAACACAGATTTGTTTAATAAAGGGTTAAGGGTAAAACAGCTATTTACCTTTCTGATTTATTCCATGTTTGGCAATAATGGCGAGAAGCATTGTCTAAAGCAAACAGAATTGTATATCGATTTGAACGCTTCCAAACTAGTTCCAGTTTTTGTCATCAGACAATGTACATTGTATCGTCAGTCATGCTTTCAAAAGACACAAGTCGATAACTTATACATGTATACAACTGAACTATATCTAGTCATGCCGATTTTATCATGCCTGACTAAATTACCTCCCTTTAATGAATGAAAAATAGTTAAGCTGGGCCAAGTGTTTTGGTACTGGTGTAAGTTTTTCAGCACCGGCTGGAGCATTTGAGCCATGCTCTGCAAAAAGGGGCAAACAGTATCGACCCAGGTCAACCTGCGCAGACGGCGCCGGCTGACCTGGGTCGAAACTTTTTGCTTTTCGTCATTTTTTTTGTTTCTTTTGTTTTGTTTTGCTTTGTTTTTCCAAGAACCATTCTACCTTATCACTCAATTGTTTGTTTGACATAATGGATTTTTATGGATCGATAATCATGTAACGACTTGTTTGGTATAATGCATCAAGGAGATCCAATTAACGTCCTTTTGCTGGTGGAGCATGGCCCATTTTCATGAAATGACAGATGCCTCAGGCTGTTTATCTGCAATAACTCTTTCAGCGCCAAATATATAAACTCAGCCTCTTTGGACGGCTCTAAATACAATCTATTGAAAGTTACAAATTGATTGAATAGGCTGGACTACACAAGCGGACGGTATAGATCAAAGATCAGACTGCACATTCTGTGCAGTCTGATCTTGATCTATGCCGTCCGCAAAAGTCACTGTTTTCGCCTGTGGCGCCGAAGGGGTAAGTGCACCAGGTAGGTGTTTTTGCTGTTTTTGTCTGGGTTGTCTCAGTTGCTTTTTGTTGTAAAAATCCAAACACGCACACTAGGACACACAATTTTCATTCCGTCAGGGTCTTTAACTCACAGAATCAATTGGACATTGGAAGGAGGATATGATGATAACATTGTTGACAGTGTTACTTCTCTCACCTTTTGTTTAATTTATCTGATAACTTTGACAAGTGTTTTTCATTTTAGCTCGTCTCTGAACTGGTGAAATTGAATGAGTCATGCCCTGCGAAAAGGGGGCTTAATTCATTTGCGAAAAGTGTCGACCTATGTCAGCCTGCGCATTCCCCGCAGGCTGACATGGGCCGAAAAGTTTCGCTTTCTTTAAATTTTCTGCATGTCAAAGGATCATTCTAGCTGATGATTCAGTCGGTTGTTGGGAAAAAAAAAAGATTTTACGGATCCATAATTATGTAATGACTTGGTTGGTATCATGCATCACGGATATGCATTAAGCTCCCTTTTTACAGAGCATGGCTCAAATATATCATATCAACAGTAACTAAGCTATGGGAACTTGGATTTGGGCTACAAAAAAAGAACCATGAAACTAAATACATATGAGCGGCGCTCTGGTGGAAAGGGGTTTAATGCAGCTCCATGATGCAGTATACAAGCTTGTCATCAAATGGCTTGCAACACGCGAAAAATGGCATTCGGACATTTGCCTAAATTGTCGTCTCGGATCAGCCTGCACTTTCCGTTTCTTTGTAATAGTCTGTATTGTGCATGTCTACTGTAGGACAAAATCTAATGTAGTCGTAAAGTGCGGTCTCGGATTAGCCTGCGCGGACTGCACAGACTGATCCGAGATGAAACTTTACGCAAATGTCCGAATGCCCCTTTTCACATGTTGCAAGTCATATAATGATTCCATAAGATCCATTTTGTCTAACAATAGACGGAATCATGAAGTACACTGGTCTTCTGAAATGCAGAAAATTTACCAACAGAAAAACGTTTCTACCCAGGTGCGCAGGCTGACCTACATCGATACTTTTTGAAGGTGCATTAAATTCCCCCCTTCATAGAGCATGTCTGATATACTTCTAATATAATTGGTCTGGAACAAAATGTGGAAAAAAACATATGTATATGAACCATTCTCTGTGAAAAGGGGGCTTAATGCATCTGCGAAAACTATCGACTCAGGTCAGCCTGCGCAGTCCGCGCAGGCTGACCTGGGCCGAAACTTTTCGCTATTGGTCAATTACTTTGTATGTCCAAGGGCCAGTCTACCTCATAATTAATTCGTTTTTTACAAAAAGTGGATATTATGGATCCATAAGTTTATGATGGTTTGGTTTGTACTATGGATTACGTAGATGCATTAAGCCCTCTTTTGCCGGAGCATGACACATATAGTTCAGTGTGTTTGTCACATTACTGTCGAAGCCTTTGTTCATAGATCTTCGACCTTACTCCCTGTAAACAATGCTCTATTTTTTTCTAAAATACAATGAGTTCTAGGAATTATAAAGAATAAAACTACTGTTCTGTTCCGTTATATTCAAGTATTTATCCTCCTCAAATTTTGAAACTTCCATGAAAACGGGTCAGTATTTGAAAAGAGGCTGACATGTGCTTTTCATAACACTAGTTTGTGCAGTCGTGAAGAATAAAAAGTGGGTGTAGAACGATTGTATAATAGAGTAGGTGAGAAGGAGGAATATAAAATCATAAAAGACCCAGTCGGTTTGTTGTTACATTACAAACTCCATACATATTTAATGTAGATTGGGTGCTTGTATTAACCCCAACCTTTGATCCTTTACCAGACCACAAAATCCTACACTAACAGTCTTGTCCAAAATGAAAGCGTTTGCAGACGACAAATGAAATAAAGCACAAATAATGATTTCTTCCTGTGATAAGATGGAATCCAGTTAGGAAAAGAAGAAAATACTGGTTACCAACATTTTCTCCTTTTCTCACACTTTTCTAAAAAAAAAAAAACTTCTTCATCAGAGAATTGGACTTTTTCAGTCAGTCAAATCACAACTTGATCCATTGCATGTTTTAAAACTGATCGGGCAGGCCATATATCTACAGAATACCTGACAGTGTAGATCCAAGATTACAGTGTCTGTTCTGTGCAACCTGATCTTGAATATTCCGTCCACAAAAAGCATAGATGTGCTGAGCAACCGACGGGAGGGGACCTATAGACGTTCTAATGTCAAAAGCAATTAACAAAACAGATCTGGAAGCCGTGAAATCGGAATATTCGCCATTTCTGTCCATATTGAAAAGAAAAAAATGACAAAAGTACACCAAAATGAGTTCCTTGGGAACATCACAAAATCACTCCAGTTTTTCTTCAATCTGTCGGCTATTAACCCATAGATTGCCAAGTAAGCAAAGCGACCAAAAAACAAGAGGAGGGCCATTGGCCCTAAAGCGCTCACCTGAATAAAATGATCTGGATTCATAAAGTTGTGGACCGACAATGTGGTCTCTAGAGTGGATTGAGAAGTTGACCTTAGGAGTGCACATCGGGTAATTGTAGACGCCTGTACGACAGACGCTGGATGAAACACGACGGACGACGGAGACAGCACGATAACAAAAGATCACTTTGATCACATTCGGCCCAAGGAAGCTAAAATAGTAATAATTGCAATATCAAGTCTGTTAATGGCCAGATTGGATCAGCATAGTGGTTAATGAAGAACGCAGATAAGATTGCATACAGGAAAAACGTCCTTTCAACCCAACCACACCAGATTTCTCATTGACACGGCAGAAAACATGGAAGAAAAAAAGAGAAATGTTGGTTACCCGAAAGCTTTTAAAAATTAATTACGGGCCTTTAAGTAAATCGCCAACAAGTTAACTATAGAAGCAGTGTATGAATTCGTTTTCCGCCTTAATAGTCCAGTAACGGAGTTACACCACAAAGAAATCCTTGGGAACATTTGGGATTTTCTTATTATCCCTAAACCCAACGGCTAATAACCCGTCAAATGCCGGGTAAACAAACTGGACATTTTAAAAAAAGAAATTACAATAACACGGCTCTCTATCTTGCCACTGGCATTTTTTTTACCTTAATAAAAATAAGTTAAGCCTACGTTCAGACTACACATATACCTTTTGGAGGCCCTCTAAAATTAAATTGACGCACGGAAGCAGTAAAGGTAATTGCTTGTTTTCTGTCAACAGCAAAATATGACCTTCAGTTACCATCCTAATCCCAACGGAAGACAATTTGCGCCTAACGGCTTTGTTGTGACGGTGTCATAAAAGATACTATTTGTCCGTAGAACTGTTATTGGATTGTCAGAATTCTTCTCAACAAAAGCAGAAATAGTGTTCTTAACACTTATCCAGCTTAATAACTAAAATTAAATTTTCAATTCGATATTAAAAACCCAAATATTGCTATTTCAAAGTTATGCTTTGGGGAATTATATCTCCTTATCGGACAGTGTAGATCAAAGATCAGACTGCACGTTCTGTGCAGTCTGATCTTGATCTACACTGTCCGCAATGGGTCAGCAAGTCGCGCTTAGCAGCCTAAGGGTTAATCTAGCAGAAAAAATAGTAAACTTAAAAATCCACAAATCTCTAACATTTAAAGGAGTCTGAATTGGGCGAAATGAATATCATTCAAGAAAGTAGGCGGTATTAGAGAAAGAGTGCCGACTAACAAACCATTTCGATCCTGTTGAAGACGAAATCTGACATTTAGAGACGACGGGAAACTTAAAAGGTTTTGTAGAAGTACATCTGTTTTTGGAGATATATCTAATTGATGTATGCTTACTATAACCGAAACGGTTGATAACTGCTACAAAATCAATTATTGACGAATGAAACATAATATCCTTACGTTAGATCTTTCAAATATATGTAATACAAGAGGCTTTTGTGGACTACATAATCCAAGACCAGACCGCACAGAACGTACAGTTTGATCTTAGGTCTACATCGTCCGCTTGTATAGTCAAACAGTGAACCTGTAAGCTTCAAATATTTGACTTTCGGTGAATTGTCATTTCATTGTCAAAGAGGTCTGGTTTATATATTTGACGCAGAAAAAGTTTAAGAGATAGATTCATAAAAAAAAAAGAGACTTGGATTTCATTCCGGAATTTATTCAGGGCCTGCATGGAACTAGCAACAAGCGTGGAGAAATAATCCTGCGAAGTTTAGTCCTGAGTGTTACAGACTGGAAGCGGGCACTACGGACAAACCTAAAGAAAAGAATCCAAGAGGCAACCGCCTATAGAAGATTTCAAGAAACAGGTAACAGGTAACACGAAGCTGGACTCTTGATCATTGAACAGATAGATCACAAAATGACGAGGTCAGTGCATTTCATTTTTAATTTGCTTTTGCACATATAAAGAGAGCAAATAATGAGTTTACCCAGATTTAACAAGGTAGATATCGAAAGAAGAAGAGGATCGACGTCTGCAAAAGGAAACAGTTTCAGATTATTATTTGGGATTAAGTCCTAGTGCATCATTAATCCACAGATTGGAGATTAAAGTTAAAAGAGTGCTGATGAAAACAGCAGGTTTATTGTTTTTTTTTTTCTACCCGATAGACTGACAACTGGAGAGGGTTTGAAAGATTTCAAGTAGTTCAAATATATACTGATAATCTCTATTAACTTCTCGCCAAGTTCTCGGTTTGTATTGACAAATGGACAATGCTCTTTGAAAAGAGGCTTAATGTATCTGCAAAAAGTATCGACCACTGTCAGCCTGTGCAGTTCGTGCAAGTTGGCATTGGTCGAAACTTTTTGCCATAGGTTAATTTTACACATGTCAAAGGACCATTCCACCTCAAGATCCAGTCGATTGTTAAAAAGAATTACGTGGTGACTTCTACGAGATGAAATTCCCGACACATAGGTAAGGTTATGCTGGTGCTGTTGGCAATGGGCTCATTTCAAAGGACGATAATTCTCACACGGCCCATGTTGTCCAAGAGTACTTGCAAAGGGAGGGCATCCAGCGTATGTATTGGCCATCCCGTTCCCCCGACTTAAATCCAATTGAACACACGTGGAATGAGTTGCAGATCCGTATGTCAGCCCTTTCAGCCCCAGCAACTCGGTGGATCCCTTGTCGAGGAATGGAATTCAGTTCCATAAATGGTTATCCAAAACCTAACTGGGGGCATGCAAAGACGATGACAAGCTGTCATTGATTGCAACGGGTCACATACTCGTTATTAGGACCGTACCTAATTAATCGCTAGCGCTTTTCGCAAATTCCGTTTTTTACTCGTTTTGGAAAAAAATAACCGTTTTAGTGACCATCCAGTTAAAAATAGAAATAGAATCAAAAGAGTGCATAACAAGTGTAAAATCTTTATATACAATGATAAATAAAGCACAATGTACACGACATGTTCAACAAGAAAAAATACTAAAAATTTAACTACAACCTAAGATATGTACAACAATATTCTTGGTGCATAGCAAGCTTTGAGTAGTTTAAGTTAAAAGAAGTCTGAAAATGGAGAGTACAGTTACGAGCAACCCATTATTCAACTATGCTCTGTGAAAAGGGGGTTCAATGCATTTTAAAAGAGTATTGACTCAGGTCAGCCTGCTGGACAAAACACTTGCTAAACAAAATGGATCCTATGGATCCATAATTCTGTGATGACTTGCTTGGTACAATGCATCAAGAAGATGCTGTACATCACCTTTTCCCAGGACATGGATCAACTGAGCCATGCTCTGACAAAATGGGGCTTAATGCATCTCCGTGATACATGATACCAAGCATGTCATCACATGTTCATGAATCCAAAAAGTCAATTTTGTCCAACAGCCGACTGCATCCTGAGGTAGACTAGTCTTTTGACATACAGAAAATTGACCAATAGCGAAAAGTTTTGGCCCAGGTCAGCCTGCGCAGATGCATTAAGCCCCCTTTTCATAGAGCATGGCTCAATTGTATTTGCCAAAATGTGGCCTGCTATAAGACATACAGAAGTTTTCGGCTGAAGGCCATGAACAAGTATAAATTTTGACCTGTCTGAACCTCCTTCTCCTTGAAGACGCTATCTCTGATCCGAGATCTATAAATGTCGTAGAAAGCCTGAGCTATTAGTTGTCTAAAAATTTACCACCTGTAAATTTGCAATAAACCTACAGATAAGATTCCTATTTTGGATGCAAGTCGAATAACTTACACATTTTAATGGCTTGGTTTAATTTAAAACTAAAATTGCATTTATGCTTGATCGAAGTTTATTTGAAATTTATTGTAGTTCTATAGTCATAATGACAAATACGCCGTATTGCTTACTTGATAGTATTTTTGCTATTTTCGCGTCGCTGTAAATGCTGTCCTTTCAACCACCTCTTGGTATACCACACCTGTTAGTCTGAAACGAATGAACAGTGACTTGCGATTGGTAAAAATTGACGATAGGTTTATGCTGCGGCCCCTTGAGGACCAATTTACGATATCTATATCCTAGAGTTGCAACTGTTAACCGATACATTGCGGCTCTTATTTGTGCCCAAAAACAATGATATGATAGGGGATAATCCTTTTCATGTACTCATAGGTGTACTAATATTTTTCATGCGTTAATCTGTATAGTGAATGTAATTCACGTGATAATAAAGAAGGGAGGAAAGCAGTTAATGTCGGTTACGTTAATGGATGATCATCTGTGCGTCATTTTTTTTTTTTACAATTGAGTTTTGAAATTATGGAAATTAACTAAGCAAGAAAAATTGAGAGAACAGGATGTTTTAACTCTGGAAATTAGTTTATCTGTCACTGACACAAACAATTAAAGAACTCATTATCGTTTCATGAACCTTATAGAAGGGTGCTGATGCTGAGAGCATTTTTGTCTTCTATGTCGTTGTAGTGAATAGGAGTACGGTTTTTTTCTCACGTCGTCTTCTTGATTTAAATATTAGCCATGCTCTGCCAGAAAGGGGGTTTATTACATTTCCGTGTTGCATCTTAACAAGCAAGTCATCACATGATAAAAGATCCATAAAATCTATTTTGTATAACACCTGGATGAATCTTGAGGTAGAATGGTCCTTGGACATGCTGACAATTTACTGACAGCAAAAAGTTTCGGCCTCTATACTCTTGGCGAATGCATTAAGCCCTCTTTTCACATAGCATGGCTCATTTTTCTTTTTTTTTTTATCAGATGTAGGATCGGTTTCCAATGACAACTCCGGAGTTAGGCACTCTCCTTTTAGTTTTGTTTTATCGCATAATTAAACATTTTCCCGAACAAGAACAAAAACAATTTTGTAGAAGACAGACTTTGAAAATTTTGTTGAAACTTTGACGAAGATATGACTGTATACCCGCAGTTCCTTTCCTGCAAAGGTTCTAAATAAGATTATATTCTATTGACAAAATTATTTAAAACTTTTTCGTATAAGTGTGCTGATAAGATACATGTGACGTACATGTACGTCTGAAATACCCTGTATGGTTTTAACTTCTTACAGTATTGTATTTTTAATCAGCCCTAGCTTCCCTTTTGCCGTTTTTTAAAAATTTTGTTAGGGCTGTTAACCAACAAGGATAAGGTCCTTTTACAAGCTTGACATTCTCGAAGTTTTTGTTTTTGTTTTTGCTGTTTACTTAAGAGTGCCTTGGTACAATGTCAGCCATGGAGGGAAAAATAACCACATTTAAATAATTGTCTGATTAAACCGGATATTTACACTTGCAGTGAACCCAACAATATAGACATTTCTCAACACAACAGCTGTGATCTACGTAGTATCAGAAAAAGAATACGCAATTACAGTCAGTCTAAATGGTTTTTACTTCGAAACAGTCGGAGTTTTAGCGGCCTGTCAAATAAAGACTTGCACTTTGTAATGATACAAATGGGTTGGGCAGACTGAAACCATTAACAAAATAAAGCCATCTGTCCTTTTAGAGGGCCATTTAAACTTTACATTTATGTTTTGACAACTAAATATTATAATAGTTCGTATCACAAGCTCACTATACTTTGTTTCCGAGGGATTTTATCTATAATTTTCAACTACTTTACAGGCTAGAAGACAACAAGTCGGTACTATTCAGATCTTTACTAAAAAAGTTAAATAAAACTTTCAAGCCGATAGTAAAAAACCCGAATAATGTTGTTTCAAACTTATTTTGTTTTTTTTTTGAGAAAAATATCTCTTTAACGGACAGTGTAGATCCAAGATCAGACTGCACGTTCTGTGCAGTCTGATCTTGATCTACTCTGTCCGCTAAAGGTCAGTGAGTCGCGCTTAGCAGCTTAAGTGTTAATTTACAAAAATGTTAATCTATGTTCGCCTGCAAAAAGCGACATGCATACTAAAATATTTAAAGAAAATACGTCTCGAAATGCAACGACTGTCCAACTATTTTTTCGTTATTTTTCTTTTAACTTTCTAAAACGATATTGATAGTTATCAAAAAGTACAACAAACGAAGTGGCAACACTTTGCTGGAAAGGTCGCGTGCCAATGGTCATGGAAGTTAAAACAAATCTGTCCCATGTTACAAAATTTTCCATAAGATTACTGGCGATAATTCGGTGTTAGGTTCATATTTTAGTGCCTAAAATGCAGCAGAAGGACGCCCACTTTGTCTTATTACGAATTTATTAGCCGCAATTTAACGATAGTCACAAGGCGCATAAAAATATTCACCTTTTAATAAGTCGCATAAGCCTTTAATAAATAATCCCGTTTTTTAACAATCCTTAGATCTCATACTTTTGAAACTAATGTGGGAAAAGTCGAAATTACTTTTATTCTTATAACAAGTAATTTCGACTTTTCCAACCATGTTTTCTTCCCTTTCAAATGTTTTAATCATTATTTCAGCCACAGCAAGCCTGAAATTTGTCGTTTGGTAGGTTGTTAACTGCACTAATTCAGTGCCTTGTCTCTGCTTTGTTGACAATGTAGTTCATGATAGATTTACCGAAACTATGCGGTTCGATCTTTGTCCTAGTCCTTCCATTATTTATTAACCCTTAACCTGCTAAAAAAAATTAAAATGAACATTTTAAGCCGATAGTAAAAACCCGAATAATGCTACTTCAGACTTATTTTTAGGAGACAAATATCTCCTTATCGGACAGAGTAGATCAAAGATCAGACTGCACGTTCTGTGCAGTCTGATCTTGATCTACAATGTCCGCAAAAGGTCAGTGAGTCGCGCTTAGCAGCCGAAGGGTAAAGATACCATCTCACGATCGTTATATTGCTCAGCGTTGTACGTCACCGAGGCTTTTAAACTTGACGGCCTTTATATCTTATCCATTTTATAACTGGATAATAGTTAGAATTTTACGATTTTTTTCGTGAAAGAAAGTTGATAATTTGTTGGGGGAAATCATTGATACGTGACTGCTTACTCTTAGTAGAGGTGAAACAACCAAACATAAAACAAAACTGTTGGCAGTAGTTGATATGCGAACCTGCAACCTTCTAAAGTGATGAGTCTATCGAATATACACATTTACCCACCTTCGCAACAACTTCTCCAGCGCATTCAGAATGGCTTTACCCGTTGTTACGCAGTAGTGGCCTTTCCCCCCCCCCCCCCCCCCCCCCATCCTTAAACCATGAGGGCCTATAGAAACTTCACAGAAAATATGCCCCCAAAGTACATTATGTATATTTAGTTTTAAACCCATCTTTGCGCGCGAATAAGGATAAAATGTAACAGTTTTTGTTAACACATAGGCTGCTAAGCGCGATTCGCTAACCTTCTGCGAACAGCGTAAATCAAGATCAGACTGCACAGAACGTGCAGTCTGATCTTAGATCTACACTATCCGATAAGAGGATATCTTTCTTCCAAAATTACATTTGAAATAGGAAAATTTGGGTTTTAACTATCGGCTTGAAGGTTTCATTTCAAGTATTTAAAAGGATAAGTGTTATAATTTTCTGACAAAATCTGATTAATGCCGGTTTTTGGCATTACCTACAGAAACAATTCGCAACATTTGTACTCTTAACTATTGCCGATAGGTTTGTCTTCGATATGGCTTGCAACACGTGAAAAGGGACATTCGGACATTGGCGTAAAGTGTCGTCTCGGATCAGCCTCCGCAGTCCGTACAGGCTAATCTGAAATGATACTTTCCGTTTTTATGTAATTTTCTGTTTTGCGCAAGTCTAATGTAGCACAAAATCTAATATAGTCGTAAAGTGCCGTCTCGGATTAGCCTGCGCGGACTGCGCAGGCTGATCCGAGACCACACTTTACGCAAATGTCCGAATGCCCCTTTTCGTGTGTTGCAAGCCATATACTAAACAGTTTAAGGGCTCATAACCCTTTAAACAGTGAAAACTACTGCGAGTGTTTCTTGCTGACTTTGTGAACCAGGTTTAGACTGCACAGAGTCGGTATTTTGATCTTTGAGCTAAAATTTCCGATATTTCATGCAAAAAAAAAAAAAGTTGGAATTGTACCAATTTTCCTCTTTCAAGACATATAAAGTTCTGTAAAAGCACTGCAACAGTCATACATGTAAGTGCGAAAGAAAAAATTCAGGAAACCTTTTGGTACCTAGATTTATAGATAATCTAATAACAAATCGCCCTGGGGTTCATCAAACCACAGTTGAACCCATAAGCTGCTAAGCGCGACTCAGTGTGCGTTTGCAGACATAGTAGGTCAAGATCAGACTGCACTGAACGTGCAGTCTGATCTTGCATCTACACTGTCGAAAAAGAAAATAGTTTCCTCCCAAAATACCTTCGATAAAGCGAAATTTGGATTTTTACTATAAGCTTGAAAGGTTCATTTCACTTATGTAGCAGGTTAAGGAGTAAGGGTTAAGAAGCCTTACATAGTTTCTTGGAAAAAAAATGTTTTTTTTCGGGACAGCATAGATCAACATCAAACATCACAGAGGGTTTTTTGTCACATAACCTTCCCTTATTTTCAGTGTAATAGATCTATACCCATTACGAACTTTCTTATCTTATACGGTTGATATCAAAATTGTGTGACGTCATTTTTGACGTCATTTTGTACATATATCATGAAGGGAGTGGGTTTTATGGATATTACCACAGGTGCATCTATAGATGGTCTTGCATCTTCTGATCTATAATTTGTGAAATATCTTTATGTGATAAAAAGAATCTGACATCCGTTGGCGTTTGAGATAAAATTCTATTAAACGTGTCACGAAAGAAAAGTTATTAGCTTGCCAAAGGCTCGCTTAGTAACATTTTTCCTAGCCTCGTTTGATAAAATTTTATCTCAAACGCCAACTCATGTCAGATCCTATATTTATCGCATAAGCTCCTTGTTATCAGTGTCATATACCCAATACGAACCTTCTTAACTTATGTATACACGTTTTATATCAGAATTGTGTGACGTCATTTTTGACGTCATTTTGTACTTATGTTATAGAAGTGAATGGTTTTTATGGATATTACCGCAGGTGCATCTATAGATAGTTTTGCATCTTCTAATCTATAATTTGTGAAATATCTTTATGTGATAAAAAGAATCTGACATCCGTTGGCGTTTGAGATAAAATTTTATTAAACTTCTCATGAAAGAAAAGTCATTAGCTCGCCAAAGGCTCGCTTAGTTACATTTTCCCTATACTTGTTTGATAAAATTTTATTCCAAACGTCAACTCATGTCAGATCCTACATATCTTATCTATAATCTACGTTGTCCAGGACCCGTGTTCACCAACTATTCTATGTTTCATTCTTAGTCTTATTCTACGCCAAAAGGCTAACAGCCAATCAAAAGTTGTTTTTCTTTAAAATTTGGAAAATTCTTGAGAATAAGACTGAAAATGTTCTTAGAAATGGTTGGTGAATACTGACCCAGGGTCCTCACTAACCTCACATCCTCACCAACCTCACATTAGACGAATACCTCAATAAGGACCTCGCTTTAGACCAATAACAAAAAAATAATACCTTTTTTTGCAGAGGTTTGGTATATTCAGATGTCGAATAAATAGCTCAAATTCATGAGGTCGGTACAACAAAGTGTACCGGTCTTGTCTTTTCGCAAGAGAAACGCAGCATTCAAAGTTATTGAAAACATCATACATAGACGGACATAACAGGAGTACGATGGAATCTAAAATACAGTAATGTCGTTGTTTTTAGCAAAACCCATTGTTGGTGCTGATATGAATTGCCTCATCGAGTTTACTGGATAACTAATGATTTTCGCGTATGCGTAGTTCCTCTTATTTTATCTGTAGGCCTACATCTGGGATCACTAAGAACAGACATAAAATCGTGACATGAATTAACAAGCCATAACCAACGTCTGGTCGTCACTTAACTAGGTCATTATTACGCAACCGTAAACAGCATTATTGTATTTTGTGGACTCAATCCAAACCATCTCTTTAATTCCTTCAGCGTCGAATATACAAACCATACGACCTCTTTCGATGGCTGAAAATAATCCCCTATCAGTGAGATGGATAGGCTTTATTAACCAATCGGGCGGTATAGATCCAAAATCAGACAGCACGTTTCGTGCAGTCTGATTTTGATCTATGCCGCACGAAAAAGTCCCGTTTTCGCCTATGGCGATGTAAGCGTAAAGATATCTTGGGCATCATTAAATCGGCAAATGCGTCGGAGTACTTTGACCTTTCCCCGTCGACATCTTCAGTAGTATTACCGATCAGAAGAGAAGAGTCGAAATAATGTTAATACTCGTAATGACGATCGCTTGAAGAATATTCTGAGACTAGTTGATGATGATTGTCTAAATTGTGTTGCTCTAGAGTTGCAAGAAACTATATTCTGACCAAACAAAAATACTGCATTTTATAGACGAGAAGGAATATTTTATAAGGAAAAATAACAAGGACGAGACAGTTTACTCTAATCTGGGGAAAATACCACAAATGTGGGACTTGTATCACTATAGGCCAGGCGCTCTACAGACTGAGCTATCCTATATATCAACTTTCTGTTTTGGGTGTTTTAAAGGCATTTATCCCTTGTGACCCAGTAACTTTTTCTCTGTGCCACACTTACCACACTTGTCAATGTCTGCAGAATGGATAAACCTAAGAACTAAAACAGGCCGTTTCATGTCAGCAAAACGAAGAAAAAAGTATTTGAATCAAGCCAAATAATGATATGCGAGGCAAGTATCCGAAATTACCTTTCAAAAGATCGGACTGAAAGTCAAAGTGAATCACCTAACTACGTCACCTAACAACGGAAATACGGACACATGCTACTAGTGCTCTATTTTGCAGACGTATCGTCGAGCTAAAACATCTTTTCAGATGCACATGCTTTCAGTTTGGTCTAGTCCAAAATTATGTCACTTGGTAAAGACGTGTAGAAAACAAGGAGCCGTAACTCTTTCTCCTTTACCGGGTTATCCTTTAGATTGATGAGTCTGCAGCCGACAACATTAGAAAACATTGATGTCAAAAGGAGAAATTGCTCCTACTGACTGATTTCTCCTTTTCGCACAGTGATTTCTGACCCATCAAAGGACTGTGATACATGAATACCAGCTTATGGTTTAGCGTCTGCAAACGCGTCAAATTTAGAAAAGTCCAGAATTAGTCGTTTAGTAATGGGTTAAATGCTAACATCAGTATTACATTTATATGCTATTGACTGGTTTATTATGACAAATAAACTTGATTCTTATAAACATTGTTGAATTGTTGAAAAAAATGAGATAATTTACTTCATATAATGTCTTTGTCTTTGACAAACCCAACATTGACTCATTAGTTATTGCTCTACCCACAAACTTAAAATGTATTTTCTTAAAAAATAAGGCCGTTGACCTATTTGTTTTAAGCCCGATTCTTTTAGTTTAGTACCTGAATATTATTTATAGAAAAAATAAGAAAAATCTGAATGTTAGAACATTAAAAAAATAACTTTAAAGTATACTCCTTGTTTTTTGGGTTTTTTTTTTTTCCAAAATAAAGGTGTTTTAGCCATAAGTTAAGGGTATTTTTTTCAGATTGATACTCAGCATACTCTAAATTATTTTTTTCATTAAATTTGATGTTTCACCAATACAATGACATAAAATTTGCTTATAATTGTTGTCATTCAAAATAATATACATAGACTTAGTTTTCATAGGTGAAATTTCATCCTGAACTGCCGCAATTCTGGGTGTACCAAAAGAAATATTCATAGAATTTTCCCAAAGCTAGTGACCCCCTTTTTTTATCTCCTATTTTTGAAGATCAGATAATATACTATCATCACACAAAGTTTCATGAAATTCTGCATGTTTTCAAAAAATGGTGAAACTGTAGCGATCGTCTTTAAAAGTATCTTAGTAATACGTTATACCAAGGAAGTCGTTACATAAGATGCATCCATTTCGTCTGCAAACCGGCTGAATTATGGGTTAAGCAATAGCTAAAAGCGGACTGCAATGGTTGACCTTAATCAGTGCTTTTTACAGATGCATGAAAACCCTTTTCACGAAGCATGACTCAAACATTAAAAAATAAACTTCTTCTTAATCTATACACGTGTCTCTGTCTTTCTTAGTTAAAGACCATCTTAGAAGGAGACCAAGAATCATCAGGCTTTGTTAAGGATTTTCTTAAAAACTTATAAAACGAAATCTGGCTGTATTTCATTTTAGACATATTCTAGATACCTCATCTCTGAGCGCGCCAAACAAGACACGTTATTTTTTCGCAGATATAGTAGATTAAGATCAGACTATCCTTTGCAAATAATGCAGTCTGATCTGAGATCTACACTGTACAGTAATAAGTGAAATAAAGTAGAAAAAACTCCCTTTCAGCTACAATGATTTTTATAGAGTACTATTGAAGCGATGTTACACAACATTCGAACATAAATACAAATAAAAATAAACTAAGACAGACACGTAAATAGACCATTACGTCTGATTTTACCAAAGTTTACCAGCATTAGACAGGCAAAGAACAAAGGTTCCTTTTTTTCACGTTGCTAGGCAACAAATCAAATGGACCACTGATTTCATTATGGTCTTGCCATCAAAGCTGATGTGTAGGAAATGCATTACTAAGAAAGGATGTGAGGTTTACCGGTATTTGCCCATACAATTCTCGGTTTTCTTAAGGTAAAAACATTTTCCAAGGCGTCCGGTCTTATACAACACGACATTGGCCGGAACTTGTCTATGTATAGTTGCTTGGTGTTTACAACTGCTTTCGACCGTACATTTATATCACGAAGCGATGGAAATAACTTATCTTCGTTAAGACGCTGAATCAAATGATTGAATTTGCGTTTATTTTTCGTCACCACCGGTTGCCCTTATAAATGGGCGACGTCCCCTGAAGGCTGTTAGTTTTTGTTACGAGGAATAGTGCAAAATACAGGACGAAACCCATCCTAAGTTACGCGTGGTTCTCTGACGTGCGCGGTGTATAGCACCGTCACACGGGACTTTGGTTTAAAGTCTCATCCGAAAGATTATTAGTAATTTTCGGTGGCCAGCCGTGGGGCTCGAAGCCACACCCTTAAGTGACCCAAGACTTGATGTTCACAAGTCCTACGCTCTACCACTTGAGCTATGCTGGCTGGTCAAAAACACTTTCACCTAAAGAAAACCTATTCGAATTCTTACAGGATACAGTGACAGTATTTTAAAAGGTTCAAAATGAACTATTAAAATATTCACAAGGGACGTATTCTTTAATGATCTTTTTACATTCCACACAAGTTTAAATGCACAAGCTGCATTCAGAAAGTTTAGGGATGCAAGAAAACCAGAGAGAAATAAAAAAAAAATCAGAATATTACATTGTTAAGATCTTCCAAAACATATCGTTACCTCCCCTTAAAGGGTTCAAGCATATTCATATCGGTAGTTTTTAGATGAATTTAACCAATGAACGCTTTTGAAGAAATATTGCAGTTAGGAATGTACGCTCGTAATATCGTTTGAACATGACTGTTTATTTAATCACATTTGTCAATGTATCAGTAACTTTGTCAATCTGTATAATCTATTTTCGGAACAATTGATTAATTAAGCGCGACTCAAGGACCTTTTGCGGACATTTAGATCAAGATCAGACTGCACATAACGTGCAGTCTGATCTTGGATCTACACTGTCCGATGAGGAGATACTTTTGTCCCAAAATGACTATACAATAGCAACATTTGGGTCTTGACTATCGGCGTAAAAGTTTTAATTAAATTATTTAGCTGGGTAGGGTTTAACAGAAAGGCAAGTACAATTATTTACTCAGGACTCATCGAATCTGTCACCAATCCATTTAACTTGAGGAAAAATACTGATACGAAAATAACCCCAAGTTTGTACCAAGGATACTAAAGTTAATTATAATGTATGGTATAGAAAGAAGAAGATAATTAGTACGGAGAGAATACGGGAAACTCTCTGACGTATGTGATACTATATTAAGAAACCTTTCTGTGCAATGGTAATTGTCCCGTCTCTGAATAGAAGCCAATCAACGAAAACAAATTAACGGACGATATTGTATCTGGTTAATACAAAATGGACATCAGGTTCTTTCAATCCATTCGAGTGCGCATAAGGCTCTTACGCAAACTGTTCTTGACTTCACCTAAAAATATTGTGGAAAAAGAACCATCTGTTTGTGCCAAGGTGCATATCATCACATGGTCATATTGGCACCTCTGTGTTAAAAACGATGTCAAAACTTGTGCTAGAATTGTAAATTTTCGAGGCAAAGTATTTGTATTCATATGCCTACAATTCGTTTTACTTCCATCTTTGATGACCCTTTTATGGTCAAAATGTCGTTTAACCGTTTTCAGACAACCATAGAGCTTGCAGCATCGGCGGAGCGTCCATAACACACAATACGCAAGTACGCACTGTAGTAGAAAAAAAAAAAATGGGACAAGGCGAAACATTCTTTGCTCACTTTATAGTACAGCTCCGCCATGATATTTAAGCCAAAAATGCTTTGAAAAAAAATTGAAAAGCCTAAACCGATAATAAAACGCCAAATATTTCATCCTAGCCTTTCTCGATGGAAAATTTCACTGTATAATGGAGTCAGCACAGGCTGACTTGGGTCGATACTTTTTGCTATTTGCATTCGCATACAGGGTAGATCAAGATCATTCTGCACTGAATGTGCAATGTGATCTTGAATCTAATAAGTCCGTTATTTCTTAAATATTCAGGCAAACTACACCTGAAATAACTGTGTAGGTCGTCTTTTCCAAACTGGAAAAATCTAGAGCTCCAACGGTAGAATAAGAGAAACAAGGACCAGGTTAGTGCTTGTTATGGTCTGTCACTTTTTTTAAAGGAACTGGAAAGCACAAACTCAATAAATATTGCTGTACCACAAACATAAAGATTAGATTGAATAATCCGTGCACCTGTTCGTAAAAGCAACGATAGTCTGCTTGAAACTGTAAGGACAAAACCTGCACAATAGTATCAGATAGTGACCTAAATTACCGTCTTACTCTCGCTCTTATCCCAGTAATGGCAAACACAACGTGTTGTATTTTTATGTTCCCCTTTCCCAGCTGAGAGTCAACAATTACATGTACGTCCAAATCATTTTCAAACGAAAAACCAACTTTCTAGTATTATAAAGCTGTAATCGCTAAGCTATGAGAACAGCTGCAATAGATACAAAATTGATATTTTTGCCAGTAAACGAAGGATTTTGCTACAGCCTCAACAATCTCCTAACAAGAGCATTTTTTCCTGAGAAATAGGACAATGTGGATCCGAGATATGACTCTACGATTCGGGCAACAGGAATTCGGTCGGTACAGTTTGCACATAGGTTTTCCTCCCTTAAAAGGCTCTAAGGGAGTTTTTAAGGACAAAGCAGGCAAAATCTAGCCCTCTGTGCTGTATGAGCGTGATCAATACTGTCTGCAAAACCATTATGTTTTTTCATCAGAATCCAGACCATTAACTCTTTCCTTACTGTTGACGACATCAGATGCTTTTGTGGACAATGTAGATCAAGATCAGACTGCACAGAACGTGCAGTCTGATCTCTGATCTACACTGTCCATTACTTTACTTTAGATTAAGGCCAAACGGTCTCTTTATCTCGCAGCGGAACAATATTTATAGCCAATGAAAAAGTGTAAATCATTTCCTTGGCAGTGAAAGAGATAAAAGAAACTTTCAGGGAAGAAGCAGACCGCCATGTAATCTATAGTGACATCACGATATCCGGAATGTTATCGCATACATATCAGGATTAAACATGACAGGTAAATGACTATATTTGCATTCCAATATCGTAGAACCATGATTTCTATAAATAGTAAATGCGATTTATAGCACACACAAAAGGAACTAGACATTTATGGAATTCTTTCACGCAGATAACCGGATGTAATAGAGCATACTGTGGTTTGTCTCTACACCCTGGCAGACCTTACTATAATAGTTACTGCGCAGGCACGGCGACAGACGACTGGCGCAGAGTGGGAAAGTGTATCGCCATAGCTATGGTAGCCACGTGCTGTGTACGTCTAGGTTGCGTCTTATAGCTGAGTTATGGCGTCTGTCTCAGTTATATTGACTTCTTAAGGTTGAGTGATCAGACTTATATGTTGTTGAAGTTCGAATCTAGTGTGACAAACGCCTCCATGAATACGGGCACATGCGTAGTTCATACAGGACAGAAGACCCACCACAAATTGTAACAGCTGCAACGGTAAATGCAATTTAACCCTTATCCTGCCAAAAAAAAATGTTGACGATTACACAAAAATATTTTGCTAAATGTGCGGGCATTAGACTGGGCTTATATGACCAAAACTACCGATAAAGCAGCGGAGGGTGTAGAGCAAGAACAGACTGCACGTATGTGCAGGCTGATCTTGCTGTATACTCTCCGCAAAAGCCATCCATGGTCCCAAACGGCAAGATCAGTGTTAATTATTCGGTCACAAAGACAGCAGTGAACTCTTTACAGTTGCTCAGTAATCAGTCAATGATTTCGCGGATCATGCCTTTCAGCAGTGTTACACAAGAACTTGAACTCTGTTTTGTTAGCTATCGCAATTATTGCAGTCTAACAAAAGGTCGATGTGGATCTCATCAGCTATTCTAACACGAGAACATTCTGACGAGACCGTGTACAAACACTATTGTCACATTGGCTCGCTCTTATAGATATATCTTTACTTGTTTTCAGCTAGCTATTAACCCACTTCATCTTTATTTTATCAAACTATTATCATTATTGTATCTGCATGCCAAAATTTGTCCCTGACGGTTGCAAGGTTGCATAGATTACGACCGATAGAAAATAAGTTTCATTTTCTGGAGGCCATTAAAGAAATCACTAATTTGACGTTTCCTGTTTTAAATAAAAGATTTCCGATATAATGTATAACTTTATCCCTTACACCGTATATATCGGTAATATATCTATATTTACATAGCTGACTAAATTCTTAACCAATTTACAGTCTATCAAATTTTAACAGCGTTTTTTCTCTCTTGCTGTAAGGGTGTATCTTTAAACAGCTTTAGAACGAACATTGGCCAGGCTGACCTGGTCGATACTTTTTGCAGATGCACCAAGTCCCCTTTCCACAGAGCATGGCTCAAAAATACAATAGTCCAGGCAATAAAAAGTTGCGTTACTTTCCAAAATAAGAATTAAACTAGGAATACGGTAATGGTTTGTAAATACAATTTCAAATCGATTGAAATAAAAATTAAACGCACTAAATTATTCATGTTCTAAACGTTCTGCCATTATGTCTGTAACATAAACAGCGCCAAATAAGTAAATTCGACTTCTTTCACCATCTGAAAATACAATCCGTAAAAGCGCAGAAAGATTTTTATCTTTAACTGTTTCAAACTTGGCGAAACAAGCGGGCTAAATAGATCAAAGATCAGACTGCACGGAACGTGCAGTCTGATCTTGATCTATGTGGCCCACATAAGCTCGCGTTTTCCTATATGGTGCTATAAGGGTTAAATTCTCTCTCCGTCAGCATTAAGCTATATGTTGTCCAAATAAATGTCAAAATGAATATATATGTAATCAGTCATCAATTGACACAAATATCCTAACACAAACGTTTTAACATAATTAGGGAATTTCCAGCCTTTCCTGTCTCCTGCTATGCGTATCTAGCTAGTATCGAAAATATGGAAATATAGGCAGTTCATTATAGTACTACCTTTGTGCGAGACATTGAGGAATCAAGTCTTGTACCAGTAAAAATCTTGTAAAGGCATATTGAGCTGCCGCAGTGGTACTACTGAAATGCTTTTGAAAGCGCAGTTCTGAAACAACATTCAAACAAGAAACAAACAACCAAACAAGATAAAAGTCTTTGATGGTGTATAAATAGACTATTTTCAATTTTAGGTCGTATTTTGTTATCAACAGTACTTAAGTCACCTATATGTGCATCCCAGGTACAGTCGTGTTGTGTTTTTTTCTTCTAACAAGCACTACATGTACATACAACATGCTATCGAAAACACTCTCTGCTTTCTATGGTGGCATATTTTTGCCACGAGATACGAGATAGTTATCATGATAATTTTTGAAAACTATCGCAATAAATTAAAGTTTCCTTGAAATTTTATCGAGATAGTAAAAAGTTTCCTGAAAAAATTATCACGATAAACTTAATATTTTAACGCAAAATTTCTCAGTCGTGCACGAAGCTGACATTCGAAATAAAAAAATCGTGATAGTTCGATCAGTTTCTCTATACCTATATATAGAAAATTCACCATTTGGATGAACTCGGTAGTTTTTGACTTCACAAGATTGCAGAAAGTAAAAATTCGAATAATTTACAATTGTAGCTTAACTGGTAAATTTGACAAGACTCGAAATGAATAGAAGTCTTAAACACAAAGACGACTCGAAATGCCTCCTACTAACACCTTCAAAATCATTCAGGGAAAAGGAGAATTCATAAGGTTGTAGACGAAGTTTGTTCCGAAACCGTATCTAATTATAGGTACCGTGAATGTCAGTTGTGGGCACGAAAGCAAAAAGAAATCATGATAACAGTTAGAATTATCGCGATATTTTTATCTTGAAAACTTTTATTATCTAGATAGTATTTCCAGGAAACTTTGTTTTATCACGATAGTTCTGTTATAAATTATCGCAATAGCTATCTCGTATCTCGCGGCAGAAATATGCCACCATAGCTTTCTTTACAGATAAAGTCTATAGCAATTTCTTCTTCAGTATTTCATTCAGATACTTACTTCAAAAAGAAATATTTAACATTTCAGTGACCAATATTCGGATGGCAATAGATCCATTTTCTATCAGTCGTAGTATGTTCAGTCATAAGGCCAAAAGACTAACGGAGAGGAACAGTGAATTCAATCACTTCAAAAGAAAAGTACTTTGTAACCTGCCCCTTCTGTTTCAGAAACTGAGGTTTTCTTTGATCATTGATGAAGTAGCAAAATTTTATATTTAGCCTATTACCACAAAATCCCAAGTTTTAATGAACCTGCAGAGAGGGGTTTTTGAAAACATCGTGGAAAAAGGAGAAAATGCTGGTGACCAGCATTTTCTCCTTTTTCCACAATGTTTTCTTCACTTTTAAAGGCAAATCTCATCACTTGAGCAACATTTGGTTTGTCGAATGCACATGCTTTTAATTTGGACAAGTCAAAAATTTTCTTGTCTAGTAAAGGGTTTAAATCATACAGGAAGTTCACCGTTCATTTCCTGTTTGGTTGTATATGCTCATTCGTGTGTTTCTTTTTCCTTTTCTGGAATATGGACTATTCGAACGTTTTTTTCTTTTAATTATTTGTCGACCCTTCTCTGTACACACCTTTTCATACCTACCAAAACCTACTCTATGCTATAACTGTCGCACGCTCTTCTCCCAGCCCCCACTCCATTGCCTTGCCACTTGATGAGGAAGAAAAATTTAAAACCCACGAAGACTCCTGAAATCGTTTTACTAATCGACCGATCACGTGTTTCCGGCCTTACCAGCACTGAGCGAGGTAAGTGTGATTTCGAAAAGTCATTACTGTTTGAGAGACACTGGACCAGAATGGATCTATCTATCTATCTATCTATCTATCTCATTTCATTCCATTTTATATCTTCTTATCCATTCATAATGCATCATTTCATTTACTTTGTGAATTCGAGCCTGAAATATTAAACCAAAAGCAAATATTCCAAACCTAGTCTCAGAAGTCCAAATCACAACAAAAATAACTAGAGCTGTCACTGAATGTGACTTAATACCCCCGCCAGCGCTTTGACAGAAACAGGCAATTATTTGTACACAGACGGACACACGGACGGACACACGGACGGACAAACGGACGGACACACGGACAGACAGGCTGATTCCAGTATACCCCCGAAAACATTCGTTTTGCGGGGGTATAATTAAGCCTTGCTCTGGCTAAAATGGGGCTAAATGCATCTCCGTTTTTCATGATACTAAGCAAGTCATCACATAATTATGGATCTATAATAGCCACTTTTTTAAACAATCGACCAAATCATGAGGTAGACCGGTCCTTGAACATACAGAAAATTGACTGATAGCGAAAAGTATCGACCCAGGTCAGCCTGCGCGGACTGCGCTGGCTGACCTGTGTCGATACTTTTCGCAGATGTGTTAAGCCCCCTTTTTACAGAGCATGGCTCAATTATATTCAAACCAAGAAAGGGGAGAAAATAAGGATTTTTGTCTGTCATTACATTTGATAATTAAGAACTCTCATGAAACACAACGTGCACGCGATTTAAATAAAATCGAGCCGATTTTTCATGGATGTTTTATTACATTACAATCCTAAAATAGGCAGGAAATTCAATCTGTTTTTCCTCTATTTAAAATTCTTGTTATAAAATCTCCCACGCTGAAAAAATAAGACTAATTACAGGATTTGGGATAGATTTCATCCCTACGCCATTGTGGTTTCTTTCTATTGCCTGGAACCAAGTCGCGAACGGCTTCATCCTTAACCTGCTAAAAAAATAATAATCAAAGCACTGAAAGCACTGCTAAGTTGGAATGCGGTAAATGCAATACAAACTTGTTTCTTTCTATGTTTTTTTAACGATGTCTTTGAAACCTTTCTTTCTTATGGTATTCCTACTTTTCATGAGGTCTATAGATACCTCAGTTTATCTGAAATGAAAGATTGCTTCGTTGGTGATTAGAGTAGTTTGCTTTAAAGTGAAACATTTTCATATTACATGGCTGAAAGTGAGGAATTTTGAAAAACCTGATCGGACATCTGACAATTTTTCACACGGAAAACAAAAGAAAATGTGATATTTTGGAAGAGTTTACTACCTGAACTTCAAGCACATGCCTGCTAACTTTCGACCATGATATTTTTTGCAAAACAAGACCTTTTTTTGTGAAAAACAAATGCCTCTGTAACAGCCAATTATCTGGTGAATGGCTTTGATGTTTGACTTCGACCTTGTCAGATTACTATGACCTTGTCATCAGCAGATCTCTATCCATGACTGTTACCTTCGTACCAGATATGAACATTTTTATTTAAATATTAAGTATCTGTGATAACTTTTGAAGAAAGGATCAAAATATTGACACTGACATTGGACTTGTGACCCTCATTATATGCATATTGATAGGAAGTACATTCTTACCGTGATCTGGGTTAAAAGTTGACTTTGGTCTAGGACATGTGACCCTCATAAGGTGCATATTGACGAAAGGTGTCTACATGAAAAATAGCAGCATTGTTCAATGTAACTTGAATAATTTTGGAGTAATAGGGAAATGCTAAGTTTTTACCAGATGGACGCCAAAACGACATTGTAAAGCTATGTCTCACTCACCACAAGCGGGCTCGACAACAATATGCTTCCGATCTTTCGATGTGGGGCATGAAAATCATATCCGATGTAGATAAACAGGGGTGCAACACTGTTAAGATATGATCCGATCATTCCAGAGAAAATGGACTTCCGAAGATCATTCAAGTCAAGATTTTTGACAAACTTTAAATTGTGATTTTGAAGTTTTAAGCCAAGGAGCTACTGCTGCAACAAGCACAACTATAGCTGACCCCTATAACATGTATTATGCTGCCTAAAAATTGGATGTATACTAATAGAGACTCAGTCTGCAAGTCAACTGTGGACAGACAGACAGAAAGTACAGGCTTAAACAGTAACAAGAGCGCCGCATGCTGGTGCCACGCTCGGCTGTGGGTGCTGGATAGTGAAAAAGATCTAAATCGAAAAAGGGACAAAATTCTTACAAAATGCATTTGGAGTTATTTCCCTTGATGGCATAGGTTGCTGTTTTGATAGTGAACATATACTCCGAGTTTCAAGAAAATACAATTAGTAATAATAAATCGCGTGAAATCAAGTAAATGCTACTGCTCTTGAAATCGGCAGTTTAGTTTTTATACAGTGACCTCTCGAGACACAATTTTCACGCCAGTCGCAAACTAAAACTTCATTCCTGCAACCTTTATACACGCTTCGATTGATACATCGACTCGATATCTATTTTTCGTGATCCAAAATTAAAAAATTCATCCATATTAAAACTGTTTACTTAACCCCAAGATGATTCTGTGCATCCACCAACTATCAAATGAAGTCAATGCGCGCTGTAGATACTTGATTTCGCGATATTAAGGGAAGTAATCAAATGCAAATAGTTTTAATCGAAAGAGTTTTTTATGTTAATAAATATTCACAAGACTTTGTCTTCCTTCAATGACGTTTTTAACAAAATTATTGACAAAATGTATATGAACTATTTTCTTAAAGTGTGCAATAAGGCCGTTTAGAAAGTGAAACTAGGCCGTTTGGAAACTGAAACATGTTTTCTGAGAAATAAAGATCACGTGATTACCAAATAAGCAAACACCGAAGCACAGCGACATATTCATACGCTGTCTTTACTTTCTTTTTGAATCTTTTAAAAACAAGTCTACGAAGGTTTTGATGGCTATTTATGCATATTTGTCCCGAAAGTAATACATGTCCCATATTATTATCTTCGGTTATTACAAACGGGTTGTCCATGGCAAGTTGAGATGAAAACCAGTCCCTGGTGTATTCATATCCTTGTGTTGTGTACTTCGGGTACCCGGAATGAATTATTCTGTTTTCATTTTCCGGTTTTGCTAAATCTAAGTTGGCATGCTTCGCATTCCAACTTAAAAACTAGAATGAAACTTTCAAGTCGATGGCAAAAACCCAAACTTTTGGTGGAAAGATATCTCCTCATCGGACAGTGTAGATCCAAAATCGGACTGCACGTTCTGTCCGCAAAAAGTCATTGAGTTGCGCTGAGCAGCCTAAGTGCTAACTTTTAAATTAAGTATGAATGAAAGGGCGTTCTGTACACACCCTACTATTTAAAAGCCCGCCCGAATGGCCTAGTGGTAAGCGTATCTGACTCGTGACTTATGGCGGCGATACCCGGTTTAGGCACACTTTCTTTCCGGCGATTTTTCGCCTCTCACCTCTGATGCGTGTGAGAAAATTCGTCAGTGACTTGGAAAGAAAGTTGTGTCAGTACTGGTATAAGGAAAGCCAAGAAACACGTGCATAGGTGCACTGGCCTCTGTGATATGACCTAAGCTCTTAAAACGGCGTTAAACTACAATACAACAAAACAAACAGACCGTTTTTAAAAGCGCCATAGACGAAAACACAAACTTTTGCGTTCTGCATTGACCAAGATCATACTGTACAGAACTCGCAGTCTGAATTTCGATCTATACCGTCCGCTTCTTTAGTCAAGTCTATAGGATAAAAAAAAAAAATCTTTCTAAGCCCTGGCTTTTTTTAACTATATTCTCAACCGTCAGAAGAGATCAAGTTGACCTATTTGGATTTAAAAAGTTAATGGGTCACACACGTATAACCCGTTTCCAGACAAATCCCGAATTTTAACAACTCCGAGAAATAAGCCTTTGAAAACTTTGGGGGAAATGGAGAAAATGCTGGTTACCAGCATTTTCTCCTTTACCCACAATGTTTTCTACTATATCAAAAACAGAAATAATTTGTATTCTGCAAATGCTTTCAGTTTGGTCCGATCTAAAATTTTGTCGTTTTATAAAGGGATAAAACTATGACGTAGACAGTAAATGGACTCTATTTGGACGCGGGTAACCTCTGACGTATATATGATAAAAGTCTATAAGACACACGTGGTATTGGGATGACATTGAAAACATACGTCTAAATATAGTACAAAAATATAATGGATGGGCAATAGCTTAGTAATTTAATTAGAGGTACGCGGAGATTTTTTTATTACATTAGTGGTCTATTCAATGAGAAATGATTTAAGTCGACCTTTTTCGGGATGTTTTTTCGTATGACAACTGATAATTAAATGAGTCCTTTCGACTGCTAAATGAATGGACTTAAAATTTCAGCTAATAGTATTTAGCATAATAACCAAAAGGTTGCGCTTTGAATGCTGTTTCTGACGAACAAAGTCCGCAACAAAGAAACAAATGCATAGCAGAAATACAGGGACCGGGCAGGATTCGAACCTAGAACGCCAGGACGAAAGGCCAATACCATAACCACTGAGCTAAAGAGGATTCTCCCTAACGCACTTGTAAGGAATATATTTAAATCGGGATGAAGCCATGCATGAAGGAGTGGTCTCCCATAACACACCCCTCTTAAAGTCATCATTTATTGATGACTCAAAGCCTTGTTAGGCAGGAAGTCCGTTTTTGGACAACAAATGGGATTAATGGCTCAGTGGCCATTACCGGACGAGCCCACATCTTACGAACAAAGTCTGCAACAAAGAAACACATGAACAAATGCATGGCAGAAATACAGGGACTGGGCAGGATTCGAACCTAGAACGCCCGGACGAAAGGCCAACACCATAACCAATGAGCTAAAGAAAATTCTCCCTAGCGCAATTGTTAGGTATTGTAATTAAATCGGGATGAAGCCATGCATGAAGGAGTGGTCTCCCGTAACACGTTTTGACCACACTATTTGGACACAGGTAATCTCTGACGTATATGAGAAAACATATTGGGATGACATTGAAAACATACGTCCAAATATAGTACTAAAATATAATGGATGGGCGATAGTCTCGTTATTCAATTAGAGATATACGGAGATTCTTTATTACATTAACGGTCTATTCAGTGAGAAATGATTTAAGTCGACCTTTTTCGGGATGTTTTTTCGTATGAAGACTGAAAATCAGATGAGTCCTTTCGACTGTTAAATGAATGGACTTAAAATTTCAGCTAGTAGTATCTAGCATAATCCGAAAGGTTGCGTTTTGAATGCCGCTTCGACCACACTTTATAGACACGGGTAACCTCTGACGTGTATGATAAAACATATTGGGTTGACATAAAAACATACGTTTAAATATAGAACAAAAATATAATGGATAGGCAATAGCCTCGTTATTTAATAAGAGCTGTACGGAGATTTTCTTTTATTAGTCTGTTCAATTAAGGAATGAAGAGAATTTTTATCTTTTCATGGAGGTATGAAAAAAAAAAAAAAAAATAACCTAATCACACTGTATGAAACCGCGAAGCGGTTTCATACAAAAGTGTGATTAGGTTTTTTTTTTTCATATCTCCATGACAAAATAAAAATTCTCTTCGTTCCTTATAATTTAATATTACAGACAACATACACCCACGGAAATAATTCAAACTGCATTTATTTTCTTTATTTTTAAATCTAATGTTGGAGTTTCTAAAGCCCCTTCCACTCATATTTGTATGGCGCAAGAATACAATAGGGAAGCAGTTTTCAGATTCCCAATACTGAAAATTAACCAATAAAACGAAAGTAAATGAACACGGCAGTGTGTAGGACCCGCACTGAGTAACCTTCAGCGAAAGTAGTTCCGGTATACCGTGATTTTTTTTTTTTTCATGGAGCTATGAAAAAATTTTTTCAGCCAATCAGAACTCGCCAATATTCATGAAAACAACTGATATTAAATTATTGAGAAATGATATGAGTCTACCTTTCAGGGATATTTTTCGTGTTTCAACTGATAATTAAATGAGTCCTTTCAACTGTTAAATGAGTGGCCTAGAAATATCACCTAGAAGCATGATTCCAAAAATTGCGTTTTTAATGCCGTTTTGACCACACTATTGCACGAAATACAAGGCATTCTTCGATTAAGATTTTGATCTCATCATACTTTTCGGCGAATTTTCAGGATATGCTTTTTACCCATGTACATACAATCCCGTGTTGTAATAACCAACAGGATGAATGTGTTTGGTAACACTATGGTAAAAGGAGAAAGTTCTGGTGACCCGTTTTCCATCAGTGGATTCACACTTTCACCGAAAAGGCATTAATATTTCAGCCATTGCTCAATCTGTCGTCTGCAAAATGCTTTCAGTCTTGTGTACAACTTTGTCGTCTGGTATAGGACAAAGGGCTGTCAACAAATTTAATTTGGTTCAAATGATAAAATTTGTGTCTGAAAGGGCAAAAGAAATGGAGGGAAAAGGAGAATATGTTAGGTAGCAGCATTTTCTCCTTTTCTAACCGTCATCTCGGGTAAATAAACACTCTAGATTCTAAGCTGAAAAAAGGGGAAACTGTATCAAAAGTATCTGAGGTATAGGTAGTTTGAGGTTCATAGGGATCCCCTGAATTTTGAAATATCTTTAAAAATCCTCTATCAATTTTTATGCAACTTTCCAAAGTCTTTTAAAATGACCTTACCAACTCTCACAGCGAAAATTAGAACTTTTCTTCCGCAAGAAAGAGCATTTTGCCTATTCCAGTAATGTTAATTTTTTGCTCTGAAGCTTAACTTTCTCCGATGGTTTCGCACAGTGACCGGAACATTAAACATAACTGGACAAGTGCATGGCTTCAGTACCTCACTTTAGTCAAGTATGAGGCCCTGAAGTTGTTTTCGTGGCTATCATTTTTTTTCAGTTCGCCCAAAATTAGCTCAATTGTATTTTGGTCACAAAATATCGCTATCATTTTTTCAGTTCGCCCAAAATTAGCTCAGTTGTATTTTGGTCACAATCTTAAAGAAGCTGTGTCCCTATGACCGTAAAAATTCATCTAAAAGACTACTTTGGAGCTTATTTATGGAACTTAACCAGTTCATACAATTCACCCATCTTCATTTTATTGTTATCTGCTTTACCACATGATTTGAGCCAAAGTTTGGCTGGGTTTCAGGAAAACATATACATGTATTGTTGCGCATGGAAAAGAAAACAAAGTGTAAACAAGTGCATGCAAGTCTCCGATATTGAATGGTTAGAATAAAAACCAAATAAAAAATGAGACAAGGGCCTCAAAAGTTAAAGTTTTTGCTATACAAACAATATACAACCACAGTTACAGTGCTTGCATGAGAATTGTTTTCATAAACAGGTAAACCCTTTACTCAGAATAGCCTTCAACCCTCCTACCGGTTTTAAGCTGTTTTGTTCATACATTTTAACATTGCATTGAATGCAAAAAACTAAATTACCAAAAATTCTAAAAATTTCACTCAGAGCTGGTATAGGTAATATCATTAACTATGCAAATTTTCAGCACAATAGCTTAAGCATTTTCTTAAGTAATTTAAAATTCAGGGGGGGGGGGGTCCCTATGAACTTCAAACTACCTATAACCTGCCCGGCATGCGTTCCACATTTTGATAGGTAACAACTTAGCCAAGTTTGTGGTAAATATCTAAAACAATATTACGAGAGATATGAAAAATGTCAAAGTTTTCTCACGACGACGACGCAGAATACGGCAGAGCTATGGCGATATTTCGAAAACAGCTGAGCTAAAAATGGCATGAAGAGGTGGTAACATGGTATTTTGACTTTTTTGCCTGAGATCACATGAGTCATCATACTCTGTGAGAAGAGGGTTTTTAATGTATCTGCAAAAGGTATCGACCCATGTCAGCCTTCGCAGTCCGCGCAGGCTATTATGAGTCGATACCTTTTGCTATTTGTAAATTTTCTTCATCTCATACCTCAGGATTGAGTCCGTTGTACAACTCTATTTATTTTACGGATTCATAATTACGAGTATGTGACGATTTGCCTTAAATAATTCATCACGGAGAAGCATTGAAACCTCTTTTGCCGGAGCACCGCTCGTATGAAAAAATGCACTTTCAGTCTTCGTATCTGGCAAAAGGGGGCTTAATACATCTCCGTAATCCATCATATAATGCAAGCTATCCCACAGCTATGGATACAAAACAACTACATTTTTCAACAACCGACTTATTCATGTAGTAGACTGATCCTCTGACATGCAGAAAATCGACTAATAGCGAAAAGTTTCGGCCCAGGACAGCCTGCGCGGAATGCGCAGGCTGACCTGGGCCGATACTTTTCGCAGATGCATTAAGCCCTATTTTCACAGAGCATAGCTCATATTTTTCTGCATGACTGTCGTTTGAAATGACAAATTCTGCTGCTAAATAAATGCCAAATATTTCGATAATACCGCTGTAGGTAACAATACACTGTACATGTAATGACTTATTCTCAAAAGAAACAAGAAAATATTGATGCATAACATCAATGGCGCCGCAAATCAGTTGTTTCTGAAATAGGGCACATTACAGTGAGTTAATTTTTTACGCCAAGGGCATCACTTGAACAAACTTCGTAGAGGTCCACACGTGGTGATACTACATGACAAATATTTAAACTCTGGGCCATCTGGGATACGATCTGGTTTTTATCGATCTGGCAATGAAAGTACGGTATTTTACATGTTAAAAAACAAAAAATCAGTCCAAATAGAAAAACAAAGTTGGTACGGGGCCGATTTGGTAATGAAAGTACCGTATCTTTACATGTATGTTAAAAAAAAAACACTGAACCAGTCCATGTAGTAAACAATATGGGGTGACTGGACATTTCATATAAAAGCAATCAATCAACAAACAGACTGATAGCCGGACAGGTAGGAGCATGCAAGCTGACAGACAAACATGAAAGGAAACATTCAAGTGTCCTTCAATTGGTATACAGACCATTGGCCAAAATTGTAATGGGCCGAAATTGTAATGGACCGAAATTGTTATGGGCCGAAATTGTAATGGGCCGAAACAGTTACGGGCCGAAATGTCCCGGAATCCAATATGGCTACCCCCGCAGGCACTAGCGAATAAAAATATAGTGCCGCCGCTCATGCGGCGCCACAACGACATGTAGGCGTACAGGTGCTCTTAAAGTGTCAAAGAATTCATACCACGCAATTGTGTGTTTTCACGAACCTGAGGAAAAGGCCTTTTAAAGCAATGTGAGAAAAGACCTTCTTTCAAGAAGGACATGCTGGTCAACAACGTTTTCTTCTTATCCCACATTGTTTTCAACCCTTCAAAGATAAAGCTCATCATTTTAGCCACATAGAAATTGTCGTCTATAAAACCTTCAAGTTGGACATGTCTGAAATTTTGTCGTTTAGCAAAGAGTGCGTAAATGGGTTCCACAAATAATGTTCGAGATTTACATTTTATCAAAGCGAACTATCGGTTACAACACGGTAACAATACAGCGCTTAAACCTATCTGGTTACGATGCTGCTGACAAAATTTACATGTGAGTCGCTCTCTGACAAAAGGAGGCTTAATTCATCTCCGTGATAAATTACACCATGCACGTAATCGCATATTTATGGAACCATAAAATCTGTTGTGTCTAAATTGGCTGAGTCTTGTGGTAGAATGGTCCTTGGACATGAAGAAAATTGACTAAAAGCGAAAACTTCCGACCCAGATCAGCCTGCGTGGACAAATGCATTAAACCCCCTTTTGCAAAAGCATGGTTCATATTTTCATGTCATATTCGTTGTCGGGACGTAAACTATCCTTTAACGAACGATCCCGTGTCTAAACGACCCTTAGATAGATGGCTGTAGTATTTTGGTTTTAAAGAAGAAAATACTGGAAATCAGTAATTTTCCAGTAAATTTCTACCTTTTCAAAGACACGACCTATCATTTTAACTGCCGAGTCCCGGTGGCGCAGTCGGTAGAGTACAGGACTCAAGAACAGGGGGTCGCTGGTTTGATCCCCGGTTTGGCCAATTTCTTTCCGAGGATTGATGACAGTCATTGCGACAGGATTCATTCCTCTCTCACCGCTGATCATTGTTTCGACGATAGTTATGTGGTAAAGCAGCCAATGGCTTGGAAAGAATATTATGCGGAGTACTGGTAAAGGAAACCCCAGAAAAGCATGGATAGGAGCACTGGCAGCAGCGATATAACTGAAATAATGTTGAAAACGGTGTTAAACACCATACAATCAATCAATCATTTAACCCTTTCCCAAACAATCCCTGGTTTTCACGTCCCTGAAAAAGAAGCCTTTTGAAAACATCGTGGGAAAAGGAGAAAATGCTGGTAACCAGCATTTTCTCCTTTTCTCGCAATGTTTTCTACCCTCCCAGAACAAATTTTAATTTTTGAGTCACATTAAATTTGTCATCTGCAAATGCTTTCAATTTCGACCAGTTTAAAATTTTGTCGTTTGGTAAAGAGTTAAATACCTTAAGTTGTCGTCAGCAATTACTAACAATACAGACGATGCTTAAAGATGCCCGTCTACAGCCGGTGAGCAAAAACGCTGTTAAATTTCAAACAATTTAGAATGGTACAGAAATCAGTCCTTCGTGTAAACATGGATAGATTACTGACATATATGGTGTACTTGAAAAAAAGAAACACAGAGATTTGTATTAGAAACCGAACATTGGTCAGAAGAAAACTGGCTGACGATCGGAGCTGTAAACAATGGCGGTGCGTCACGGAAATTTATCGTTGGTTTCGGCCTAGAGTCGGATACGGTGTAATTTGCATATATAGGCCGCGACCTCCGTCTGAAAATCGAGGCTGCAACAGAGAAGCCTCCATTTTCCTTTGTTTACCTCATTAGACGCAGGGTGAAGGTCAAATATAGTCACGTGACAGAATGCATGATTATCATACGAATCTATCCGAGTGTATAACGGACATATCGAAATCTTCGATTCAAAAACCGGAAACGACGAGTCTGTTTACATGGAAGGCCGCAACTCAGCGAAATGCATTTTCTATCGACCGTAATCTAAGCAACCTTGCAACCGTGAGGCGCAATATTTGGCATGAAGATATGAGAATGACTATAGTTTGATAAAACAAAGACAAAATTAGTTAAAACTGGCTGAAAATGAGTATCAGGGTCTCTTTAAATTTGATAGTCTGGTAGAGGGTCGATGCTATGGAATTGAAGTTGATTGTTTGACCCTTTACCACACAATTTCTACTTTTTAACGACCCCGAGGAAGAAGCCTTTTGAAAACATTGTGGGCAAAGGAGGAAATGCTGGTAACAAATATTTTCTCCTTTTCCCATAATGTTTTCTACCTTTCAAAAAAAAAAATATTCAATTTTAAGACACATTTTCTTTGTCGTCTGCAAATGCTTTTAATTTGGAGTGGTCGAAAATTTTGTCGTTTGGTAAAGAGTTAAGGAACAATGCCAGAAAAGAACATAGGGGATTGACGACGAGTCTAACAGTAATTCCAGTCATGTTACGGCGATATTTCGCTTATCCTGTCACCAGCACAATGATTGGACTTTGCAGTGCCTTGCCACAGGCACTATCACGTGACCTTTACGGTTGGATTTCCTCAATACACAAATCAAGCGTCCTTACCTTCGATCCAAGAACGGTTCCAGACTTTAAAAATTCCTTTTCATTGCAGAGTATCTAACCAATTATATTGCAAGCTATTATAATCTAAACAAATAGATCTACATTAATGAAATTGACAATGAAATCGACACAAACTTGAAGAAGGAAAGGAAAATGAATTCTTTGAATGATATGCAAAAGATTTTGAGACAAAGGTACATGTAACTAGATCTACTTGTTACGACAACTGCTCTTTTTCCATTTGTTTTCGAAAGCTGTTAGTCAGGAGTTCAAGCAATTACAAGCCAATTCATTATTCACTGTAACCTAACCCAGCTCAACTGATATCGTTTTGTGTTGGCGTTTTCCGAAATCGAACAGTCGGGTAAAGTCAGTAAATTTCAGATGGAATCATACAGCAATAATACGCAAGTAAAACATGAAAACTCTACCAAAATTATGTAATTTAGGCACTCACATTGAATACTCATTGTGGCTTTGAAATATTATTTGGTGAACAATCCAAGCATCATACTGCAAAGAAGTTGGTTGTTTTGTGAAACAGAAAATTTATTACTGTTGGTGGCCTGTTTCCCGTAAATTTTTCTTCCTTTTGGAAGACAAATTTCAGCAAATTTCGATTTTGACCCGTCAATAATTTTTGTCATCCAGTAAAAAGAACCCATACGAAGGAACGAAAAAAGAAGAAAAGAAAGTAATTCAAATATTGACGGCCAAATAAAACTTGCCCTCCATCCATTCTGAAAAAGAATTTGCAGAGGAAACTGATCTTTGCTCCTTCTCCGCTTATTTGCCAAGAAGTTGATCTGATCGTAAGGAACAGAATCTGGTGGCATGGGTACAATGTAAACACATCAGAAACGAAACTATGGATGAGCTATGCTCTGTGAAATGGGGGGGATTAATGTATCCCCGTGATTCATATTTACCAAGCAAGTCATCGTCTAATCATGGGTACATGAATCCATTTCGTCTAATAATATACAGTTACTGAATCATAAGGTAGAATATCCTTCGATATATACAGAAAATTGATCCAATAGCAAAAAGTTTCGTTTCAGGTCAGCCTGCGCGGACTGCGCAGGCTGACCTGAGTCGATGCTTTTTGCAGATGCTCTAAGACCTTATCAGACAGCATGGCTACGTCCGCAACGATACATCCATAGTACTGCTCAAAACTGTGTTGAACACACACACAAAAAAAAAAACCCACTAAAAAACAAAAATCGAATACTTGTCTTTATTCAAATTTCGTACAATTGAGAGGGACTCAAAAAGCTTCACATATGTCTCTTCAGCACACGACAAAACTTTGGACTTGTCAAAATTCAAACCATTTACAGACGACATATAAAATGGGGCTTCAAATGGGAAGAAAACATTGTGAGGAAATGGAAAAAATGCTGGTTACCAGCATTTTCTCCTTTTCCCTCAATGTTTTTCTGAAACCTATTCCTCAGTGTCTTGAAAACACGGGATCGTTCGGTAAAGAGTAGACTTATGCAATCTCACACAAATATAGTTTTTTCTCTCGAATGTAATTTTGTGGGCAAAAAAAAAATGAAATCTCGGTTAAAAGTCAAGAACTGTTTTGTTACAGTGTGTGTGAACGAATTGGAAAATGATTGAAATGAGATCTTTTTTTGGCTTTACAGGAATAAAAACGGGTCGCATTTGCACCCATAATTTGCATATAAAAACACATTAGTTGGGAGGTTTGTCTTTTTCGCTCGACAGAAGAAGGAAGTCAGATTACATAGCGATTTTATTGCGAAATGAATCTCTCTTTTTAGGTTCGCCCCGGATTTCAGTGTGACCATTTCGAATATTCTTTTATCACAAAGCCTGCCTTAGTTTTAAGTGTAATATACCCATTGCAAATTTTCTTATCCTACACACGTTTGAGATAAGCATTTAATGACGTAATCTGTGACGTTATTATTATACTTCCTTCACAGATTTGAATCAGGGTTTTTTCGTGGAAACAACGTGTACATCTATTGTTTGCGTTTTCGGAGCTACAATTTGCAAGATTTTGTTATTACGTGATTAAAAGATTCTAAACTTCGTTGGCTTTTGAAATAAAATTTTATTACACTCCTCCTCAGAAATGTTATGAAGCTCACAAGATGCTCGCTTAAAAAAAAATTTTTTTTTTTGGACTTGTCAAGTAAAATTTCATCTGAATTAAATCTACCATCTTATGTGAAATAACGACATTATTTCACAATTTTTCCAAGCTGTTTGGTCTAGCCATATTTAGCATGTTTTCTAAGCTATTTGGTCTAACCAGTTAGAAACTGCATAACTTTGATATTTAGAAATTTTCGGGCATTAACTCTTATGCTGCTAAGCGCGACTCAAGGACCTTTTCCGGACAGTGTAGATCAAGGTCAGACTGAAAAGAAGGTGCGGTCTGATCTTGGATCTATACTGTCCATTTAGTTGATATTTTTTCCCCAAAAGATAACTTTAGAATAGTAATGTTTGGGGTTTTTCCTATCGACTTGAAAGTTTTACTTAACTTATTTAGTAAGTTAAGGGTAAGATCAAGAATGCTCAAAACAGTGGTTGGTGAATACAAGCCCAGTTTAATACTGACCAAGCTGCAGGGCTCGGCGGATTATTGGAGAAGACAGACATGTAAAATAGACAAATCAACGATTGTAAATCTCTCAAATATTCGAACAGTTGATAAGGCAAATCCGTAGGGATGGCTCGAACAGACGTGTCCATAGAAAACAAGACAGCAACATCGGCAACGCTAATCGAATAAACCAACAGCTGTTACACCGAAACATGAGAAACTGTTGATCACTTATGTGAAAACTAAATGACATGTAAGATTGAACATTTTGCACCTTCCCCACCCCTTCATCAAAGTCATAGTTCCCCATTTCCATATTTTGAAAAACAAAAAACCTTCCCCATTTCCAAGAAGAAAATCATGCCACAATCTTATTATCAATCTACAAATGAAATGATATATGTTTCAGGCTGTGAAAGGAGAAGGAAGAAATCAAATCTTAGTTTCGAAAAATTTAAACCGCCATTTTCAGTCATTTAAATATGGACGAATTTGTTGTTCCAAACCTGTCGACCTGGGATATCTCAAAACGACCTGGACAGTATAGATCTAAGTTTCGACGGATCGTTCTGTGCAGGCTGATCTTTATCTACACTGTCTTCAAAAAGGAAAACTTTCTTTGGTTATTATTTACGATACTGATGTCCTCATCAATAGCTTATCTGAGCTACTGAGGCCAAAATACTTGAAACAGATATGTTCATACATGTTAACCCTTAGGCTGCTATGTGTCACTCAAGGACCTCATGCGTACAATGTAGATCAAGATCAGACTGCACAGAACGTGCAGTCTGATCTTGGATCTACTTTGTCAGATAAAAAGATATTTTTCCGACTTTCAGCTGAAAAGTTTCATTGCACATATATAGCAGGTTAAGAGCTAAAAGACCACGAATTTGCAGTTGCAGTACATTTTTAAAAATGCGTTACAGGTAAATGATTAATTGATTGTTGTGTTTATCGCCGTTTTCAATATCTTTTCAGTTATATCGCGGCGGTGAGTTTACCTATCCATGCTTTCCTGGAGTTTCTGTTACCGGTATTCTGCACAATATTCTTTCCCAACCACTGACTGCTTTCCCACATGAACATCGTCGAAACAATGGTTAGTGGTGAGAGGGGAATCAGTTCTGTCGCAATAACTATCATCAAACTTCGGAAAGAAATTAGCCGAGCCTGGAATCGAATCTTCGACCTCATGTTTTAACGTCCTGTACGCTACCGACTGAGCTACCGGGTCTCGGAATTGCAGATATAACACTACGTTAACAACATGTTCCCGGCAGCCACGGCAACGTGGTGTGCCGTGAGATTTTGTTCGCTTTTTTTTCCCCATTTACTAGTACCAAGTTTAGTTAAGTCTCTTGACGGTATCTCACGGTATCCGTGACAAGCCGTGGTGGGGGGGGGGGGGGGGAGGGGGAAAGGGAGGACCCTACGTTTACACCATGTTCCCGGCAGCCACTTTTCTGACAACCGTGGACAAAACAGGATTGACGTAATACAACGTAGAGGAACGGGATAAGCAAACTTGTCAGACCGAGATCGCCGGGGTTGCCGTGCCAGATTTTTTGACTGTCAAAAAATTTGCCACGGCAGTCCTGGTGCTGATGAGAAACCTAACAGACCGTAGCGGAACGGGTTGATCGTTGCGTTCTACTACGGCCTGATCGATACCGGTGAAAAAATGGGCTTCCACGTCCAAACACGGATCGTCTCTGAGTCTTGTTACGGCTTGTTACGTGCCGGTAACTTCTGATGCGATCAAGTTTGCTTATCCCGTTCCTCTGCGTTGTATTACATCAATCCAGTTTTGTCCACGGTTATCAGAAACGTGGCTGCTGTGATTATGGTGTAAACGTAGGGTTAGCAATCACCGTAGATTCGTGAACGGACTGCTTATTCAGTGCAGTCTGCTTAAAATGATATAAGCGACCCCAGAAAAGAGCTAAGGCTTTAATAGGCATTCTTTCAGTTTTCATGGTAAAAAAACACCACCACGTTGAACACAACTGGCTTCTTTGGGATAACGTGGGCGGTCGGCCTGATCGTTGTGTGAGTTTTCTTTCAATTATATCAGGAACTTTTTGTCAGCATGTCAAGAAATGCATTTAACTCTTAGGCTGCTAAGCGCGACTCACTGACCTTTTGCGGACAGTGTAGATCAAGATCAGACTGCACAGAACGTGCAGTCTGATCTTGGATCTACACTGTCCGATAAGAAGATATTTTCTCCCAAAGAATATCTTTGAAAGAGTCAAATTCATGTTGTTTCTATCGGCTTGAACGTTTCATTTAAGTTATTTAGCAGAATAAGGGTTAAAGAAAAATAAATTAACCCAAACATCCCGTGTTTTAACGACCCTTAGGAAGACAGCTTTGGTAAACTTTGTTGAAAAAAAGAAAATGCACAGCACTTTTTCCTTTACCCACACTGTTTTCTGCCCTTTAATAGACAAATTCCGTCTTTCCAGACAGATTTAATTTTTGGGCTGCAAATGCTGTCACTATTGAAAAATCCTTCATTTTGTCGTTTGGCAAAATTTTAATACATCGATATCGTCCGATACAGAGCAAAAACTGGGATTTACCATTATCAGCGCAACATGTTGTGTCATGAAATTTCATCATCCATTATTCATTTTTCCCGTCTTTATTAGGAATGTGAAAATGGAAGAACTTATAGTGGAGAGGTTTGTCTAGACAATAATCTGATATATCTGAAATTACAACAGCTTTTCAACGTAGTGGCTATTCACAGTTGACAGCCAGTAGCCAAAGAATGCAGTAAGCTTTTTACAATTATTTGTAAATAGCTATTTTTGCAGGCTGTTTTTACAAAGTGGCTGTTTGCAGTAAACCGCCAATAGCCAAAAAACACAGCTATTTAGCCTACAATTTATAAAAAGCTGTTTTTTTTTTTATTTACAGTTAAAATGGGTATACGATTCTTTCATTTCATGCTTTTCGGTAGTTTATCGTAGTTTATCGAGAAATAGTGATGGATAATGGTTCGATATTTCACGGTTACGACCAGTGAAAAATACCGATTTCATATTTTCTAACTCTTCAATTTAAGGCGGAAACAGTAGTTCCCGCGCACTTTTTACCTATGTAAACAGCGCGTGCCATTCAACCAAAGGGAAATATGACGTACTTTACGCGTATCGACCCTACATTTCTCGCTCTTTACGTAGTATTGAAATGCGTTGTTATGTTGAGGAGAGAACGCCACGGGAAATTACGGAAAACATTTTTGCTGGATTTTGACGAAATTCCCAACAACAACAACAAAAAAAAAACGGTGTTGATTCATGGAGTGAACATCATCGGTACTATTTCTACTCGTGGCTGTGCAATATTACCGCTGACGTACACTCGATGACATAAATTTCTTTTACCTAAAAAAACCCAAATATCCTCTATATATTTCGAATGAGGGGAACCAAGTACGTTTTAAATGTTTAAATGCGCTGCATAGATTAATGGTGGAATTCAGACAAGATGCTAAGATATAGAGGATATTTGTTTTTTACGGTGAAAGATCGAAATTTATTTCATCGAGTGAACATCATCGGTAATATTTTCACGAGTGGCGCAGCAGCCACTCGTGAAAATATTACCGATGATGTTCACTCGATGAAATAAATTTCGATCTTTCACCGAAAAAAAAAATTCTATTTATTTTATGCTTTTAATCCTTGGGGGGGGGGGGACTTAATCAAAATTCAGTACAGTTCTTTTCGGTTATTCCCCGTGGCGTACCCTCTCCGCATAGCAGCGCATTACAATATTACGTCAAGCGCGAGAAACGTAAGGTAAATTACGTCATATTTCTATCTGTTTGTGAGGCACGGGCATTTTACCTACATGTAGGTAACTAGTGCGCGGGAACAACTGTTTCCGCCTTCAATTGAAGAGTTAGAATATAAAAATCGGTATTTTCACTGGTCGTAACCATGAAATATCGAAAAATATTTCACCGATATTTCTCGATAACCTACCGGAAAGCATGAAATAAAAATGTTTTGTTTCGTGTCCTTTACGCTTAATCTTATCGGTTGATTTGTGCATCATATTATCCGGGAACTTATGTTCAGATTTCATGATAACGTGATGTTGTCATAAAACTTCACATCCCTTTCAAACACTTTGTCACGAATTTTCAAGCGATGGAAATAGTTGACCCATTAATGATTACTACACGATCCGGAGTTTTAACGATGCCAACAAAGAAGGCCTTTGAAAACATTGTAGAAAAAGGAGAAAATGATAGCTCTGAGAAAGTTGTAAATTACCACACAATCCGGAGTTTTAACGATGCCAACAAAGAAGGCTTTTGAAAACATTGTGGAAAAAGGAGAAAATGCTGGTTACCAGCATTTTCTCCTTTTCCAACAATGTTTTCTACCGTATCTGATCTGACTTTTATCTTTGTCACATTTAATTTGTCGTCTGCAAATACTTTGAATTTGGACAAGTCTAACATTTTGTTGTCTGGTAAAAAGTTTAGCGTTCACAGCACTGCGATCACATTATAGAACACCATTTTTTCTTCGGAATTTGAAATGACACCAAAAACAAATTGAACGGTTTTGTTTGCTGCGAAAGTATGCCATCACGATTCTAACGACTTCTGTCACAGCGTGCAAACAAAAGAGAAAATAATTTAGATTTAATATTTCTCATTATCACACAGAGGTTTTTCAGACAAAACAGAAGGCAAGTAAATACTTTGTTTATCATATTGGAAAGGGGATGGAAAAAGAATATAAAAATAAAGGAATTCGAACGCCAAGCTTGGTCTCTTTCTTCGACTAGGGAGAGAAAGAAATAAGAAGAATGTGGAAAGACAGTGGGAGATACAGAGATACAATGAATTGACGCACAAGAGACGGGGAGAGAGAGAAAGCGAGGTGGAGAGAGAGAGAGAGAGAGAGAGAGAGAGAGGGGTGGGAGATAGAGAGAGAGGGAGAGACAGACAGACAGAGAAAAGGGGAAGAGAGAGGTGAGGAAGGATGTGTTAATATCTTGGTAAAAGGTATTAATAGTATAAAAAGGCGACATCATTACAGTTATATCACGGGGGTGGGGGGTGCTGATTCGATCCCCGGCTCGGCCAATTTCTTTCCACGGATTGATGATAGTCATTGCGACAGGATTCATTCCTCTCTCACCGGTGACCATTGTTTTGACTATGGTCATGTGGGAAAGCAACCAGTGGCATGGAAAGAATACTGTGCAGAGTACTGGTAAAAGGAAATCCAAGAAAGCATGGATAGGTGCACTGGCCGCCGCGATATGACTGCAATAGTGTTGAAAACGGCGTTAAACACCATACAGTCAATCAATCAATGAATCAATCAAGTAGTGCACAGCACCATGTCCAAGCCACTTGCCACTTTGTAGTACTTTCCACTACAAACATAGTCCTTACAAAATGTAGCGATAAAAGATAAATGAATCCTATTGCAATGACTATCATCAGTCCTCGGTCTTTCATCTCTAAATCTTTATCCCTGGACTATCTGTATACATAGCCGATTAATTCTGTACCAGACGACAAAACTTTAGACTCTTCCAAACTAATAGCAGTTGCAGACGACAAATCAAATGAACCTTAAATTATGAGATTTTTCTCTGAAAGGGTATAAAATATTGAGAGAAAAAAGTTGTTGATTAACTTAAAACAGACTACAAGCAAACTGTAGAATAGATAATTATGATACTACACAAAATGATTTAATCAGAGTTTTTTTTTTTAAGTTTCATGAATGCTTAATTTACGGTAACGTGTTGTGGACTTACTATCGGACACAATGACAACAGTACATTAACAAATAGCTATAATTGGAAAAATGTACTCAAAATTAGATGGAGTACATACTCCTGTATCCGGGTCAGTATTACGAACAATTCTTAAATCAGGTCCAATTCCAAGCCTAGCAAGCGGATTTGCCGAGACAATACGTTTCGACCAATTAGATTGCTAGTCTTGGAATGAAGAATAGGAACAATAAAAAGAAAGGCCTGTAATTACACCTTTTAGATGCGAACTTAATACAAACAATATAAACCACATGAGAAGCCTTACAGATTGTGATAATTGCCTATAATGCGCCTTGCACTTCCGGTTGAACAAAAGTATAATCATGGGATATGGCATGGCTAAAAAGGGAAACCGCTCCAAGAAAGAAGATCGACGACATGACAGATACACGTGTATCTGGGTCTGTATTCATCGATTTTTCTTAAAACTTACATTATTCTTAATTCTAAGAAATGCCAACTGATTGACCAAGAAGTAATGTCTTGGATTGAATAATCAGAACATTCTTAAGACAGTTTGATGGTTACGGCTCCCAGGTACAAACTCACATCGACATTTATTAAACCGCGAAAGAGGCATTACAGATTATATTTCTTGTCGGTAGTAAGTTCAATTGATGGTAGTTTATCGAGAAATAACAGTGAAATATTTTTCGATATTTCATGCTTACGACCAGTAAAAAGTACCGATTTTATTTTCGAACTCTTCAATTGAAGGCGGAAACAGTAGTTCCCGCGCACTAGTTACCTAGGTAAAATGCGCGCGTCACTCAACAAGATGGAAATATGACGTAATTTACCCTACATTTCTCGCGCTTTAAGTAATATTGTAATGCGTTGTTATGCGAAGGGGGTACGGGGTATTACCGGAAAGAACTGCACTGGATTTTGATGTAAGTCCCCCCCCCCCCCCCCCAAAAAAAAAGAAAAAACAGAAAGGGTTAAAAGCATGAAATAAATAGAATATTTGTTATTTTTTTGCGGTGAAAGATCGAAATTAATTTCATAGAGTGAACATCATCGGTAATGTTTTCACGAGTGGCGCTTTCACCGAAGAAACAAATAGGCTACCCTCTGTATGTTTAGGCCAGTCGGCATACCACGGGTGATTCGGTGATCAAGTCCCTCGGCTGTATCTGGTAGCTTGATATGCACCTACACGATACGTTTCTTCGCCGGAAATACGCCTGTTTACCTTTCTGAAAATTATTCCTCTTAAAAAAGAAAACTTGAGTCTCAATTTTCTATCGAAATCTTTGTAACTATATTTCAGCTGACAAAGAGTTCGTAAATTCATATTTTAACGTGGTTTATCAATTCCGATTGAAATTTTCACCGGCAGATAAATAGATAGATGTGAATAACTTCAACGAGGTTGTTTATGTCGTTTTTAACGACTTACAGTGGCGCCGCCATGTATAAGATCACGTGATTGGCAGTTCAAATGGAAACAACCGTAATACAGACGGGGTTAGATGTAGGTTCGGCCGAGTTGTGACGAGTGTGTTTAGACATGACTAAAAAGGAATCTGGAACTAGAAAGTAGATCGAGGACTTGACAGATACACGTACACGTCTGATAACTGTGAGACGAAAAGAACCAGTTTTATAGGAAAACTTGACACTGATTGATGAGTCTTGAACAAAACTGCGTTTTAGGAAAATAAAAATGTTTCTCAGTTTTGTCGACTAATTCGCCAACAAATTTGATTAGGTGCTTGTTAGGGCTTGGAGGTCGTAGAAGTGTCACCGTGTCAAAAGACATTGTATAAGACGGTTTATTCGAGGGCCTTTTTTACTTTCCCGACAATAATTGTTACTTACACCCGGTCAATGTTTTCAAACGCTGTGGGGCCGTTAAAGCCATACTTGTATCATGTGCTGTAATAGGTCACGCCATCTATCAAAATATGTGCGAGAGAGAAAAAAGAATTTGAATATTACACCTAATAACTAAATAATGTGACCATTATTGAAATTGTCGCTTTTCATCAAATACTTCATTTGCAACCATAATCTCGTCATGAATGGTTTAGCAAGTGGATTTGCGCTAAGAATAATGGTCACTGTTTTTTTGTTTTTTGGTTGGCTAACAAGCGTCATGGTATTTCAGTTATATCACGGCGACTAGTGCAGTCATAATTTTTTTTTTTAGCCAGTGTTACTGAAGGACGAATTTTCCTGTAAGCTGGATGCGATTTCGATGAAGAGTCTTATTCCAGAGCAAAACCTCGTCTCCTCTGGCTTTTTCGCAATTAGCAATTATGAAAGGATGCCAATATAATACAAAACATCTGAAATAAGAGTCATGCATATGCGAAACTGCATGGAAAAAGGAATGTTTGGCTTATTGCAAGTTATCGTGTGCATCTGTTCATTCCCAGTAAGTTTTACCTATACATCAAACAACAATTTTGGGAAATCATGGAGCCCGAAATTTGAAGACTACAAATAAACAAAGAGTAGTGTTGCTTGTATTGGTTATCAGGTATTCACTAAGGGCAAGCTCGTGGCACAGGCTACCTCGAAAAAAGTAAAATGGTTATTAGACACATCGACAGCTTACTTTTCCATGTGTATCACGGATCTCACCAGTTTTTATCCGAGGTTTTGCATTGCCTCGGCCAAGGGCACCACCAGGCAACAAGAGATGCAAGATCGTACCCAAAAACTCTAGCTTGCAAAGCCAACTCCTTAACTCTTAGGCTGCTAAGCGCGACTCACTGACCTTTTGCGGACGGCGTAGATCAAGATCAGACTGCACAGAACGTGCAGTCTGATCTTGGATCTACACTGTCCGATAAGGAGACATTATTCCCCAAAACATACCTTTGAAATAGCAATATTTGGGTTTTTACTATCGAATTGTAAATTTCATTTTAGTTATTTAGCAGGATAAGGGTTAACTCCTAAGCAATACGAAACCACATGCACCCAGGGATATGAATGCCGATTACTACAAAAAATGTGAGTGCAGCAGGCATTTGAAATATTTTTGAAAAATTAATTTTCTAGATGCGAGATATTTTGGAGTCACAATATAAGGCAATGAGCACTTTCTACCAATTCTTGCCTTCAGGATTTCATTATTTGTATCCTGATTTGTGTTAACCCTTTACCAAACAATCCCTGGTTTTTACGACCCTGAGATAGAAGCCTTTTGAAAACATTGTCGAAAAAGGAGAAAATGCTGGTAACCAGCATTTTCTCCTTTTTCCACAATGGTTTCTACCCTGCTGGAAACAAATTTCAATTTTTGAATTATGTTTATTTTGTCGTCTGCAAGTGCTTTGAATTTGGACCAGTCTAAAATTTTGTCGTTTGGTAAAGAGTTAATTAAGTATATATAAAACTACCCAGGCTCTGGTAAAAGCCCGTTTAATGCATCTCTGTGATGTGTGATGTCAAGCAAGTCATCACATTATAGATCCATAAAATCCATTTTATCTCACAACCGACTGAAATGTTAAGGTAAAATGGTCCAGTGACACGCACAATATTAACATGTTACGGACTGCGCAGGCTAGCCTCGGTCGATACTGTTTGCAGATACATTAAGCCTCCTTTTCACAGAGCATGGCTTGTAAATATTTTACCAGGATGCTTTAAAGTCGTCTAGTGCGAATTTGTTACAGTTGGTAATGACTGAACTATTGTAGCTTTTCTATGCCAATTTTAAATCCATTTCCATTGGGTCCCAGACAATAGTTAGTTCCGTTTATTATTTTAATTCTATCGGAAATAAGTTAGAAATTCAAATGAGATACCGTCTGTACCACGAAGCAATATTCTAAAAATTGCAAATGCAGCGTATACCTATACGACAATGTTATGTCTATAAAAATTTCTGCAGAAGGCGACTGTTGAAAGCATCGTTGTGTCAGCTGAAGATTTAATCTATACGACAAACCGCCGGGGGTAGTGGGGTATCGTCTGTGAACCCTTAGTCAAGCTTTGGGATTTGTAATCAGGAAATCCTGACTTCATCTTCGTTGGTGACATTAGTCATTTGTTTCGATGGACAAGGCATTGCACATCCCTTGCTTAGTCAAGGTTAAACAATAATAAACGAACCATGCTCTGTGGAAAGGGAGCTTAATACATCTACCAAAAGTAACGACCCATGTCAGCCAGCAAAGTCCCTGACATGATTTCCTTGCGTTATCCATGTCCCTGCTAAATTTTGTCGCACTCTTGATCAAGTACGCATCGCGTTTTTACAACGATATTTCGAATACTTGACAGATCGCACGTTTAACGGCGCCCTGCGTGATCTTTTAAAATTCGAGTCTACGTTCATTGGATTCTCATTCATTCTACAAGTGTTCTTGAGGAAAAAAAACAATCATTCTCGTCAGTACCAGTTTTGTATTACGTCAAAGAAGACCATATGCCTTGCAGCACGAGAAAAGGGGCATTCAGACTCGTGCGTAAAGTGTCATCTCGGATGAGCCTGCGCAGTCCGTGCAGGCTCACCCGAGACGGCACTTCAAGACTACATTCGATGTTGTTTTTTTGTAGACTTGCGCAAAACAGAAAATTGGAGAGTGTCGTTTCGGATTAGCCTGCGCGGATTGCGCAGGCTGATCCGAGACGATACTTTACGTTAATTTCCGAATGTCCCTTTTCGCGTGTTGCAGGCCATATTAGGTTTAAACCACGTTGTCGCTACGTCAATGCCGTTGCTGTCACGTCCTTATTAAGTCTTTACTGAGTCTCTATTTGATCACGTCCCAACTTTACTCTGTTAAAACACGTTCAAAAATCACCAACGGCAGCCAAAACCATAAAGATCGGATTGCGTTCCTATCAGTTTTTGTAGCAATCCCTCTGCGACGCTTTTACGTCCGCGTTGTAGGACACTGATCTAGCGTGACTGTGGTTTAAGCAGGTACGAGTAGTTGAGACAAAAGAGATTCTTAAAACAAGCTGTTGTTGCTTTATCATGAATGTTTTGAAAACTGGTTCTTGGCGTTCACAATGGTTTGAAATGTAGGTTATAAATTTTTCAAGTAGTATTTCTGTCGCCACCTTGCATTTGTAATACACGTACATACATTAATGTCACTAAAAGTCCAAATCAACCCTGAATATTAATCAGATATGTCAGCACAATATTTCACGTAAGCGCGTTTTCTTTCCCAGTAACAAGGATAACATTGGTGACGTTTTGGCAACTGGGCTGCTTCGTAAAGGTTAGTTTATACGGTAATCAGCTGTATTCGATGATATGTAGGCCCAAGGCATTTATCAGTAATTCCAAATGAAGCGCATTGTTGATAAAGGTTATTGACAACAGCAGAATGCGTCTCGAAATATTCTTGTCTGGGTAATCATTATCCAGACATGAATATTTCGAGACACATTCTACCTGGTGCCCAATACAAACATCTCTGGCATAGCCTGACGAATAAATTTTATCCATGCTCTGTAAAAAAAAGGGGGGTTGATACATATGTAAAAAATAGCGACATATTTCAGCCTCTGCAGTCCATTTTTTTTTTTTTTTCAAATTTTCTACATGTCCAAGGACAATCTACCACATGATGTAGCCGGTTCCTAGACAAAATGGATTTTATGGATCTAAAATTATGCGATGACTTGCTTGGTGTAATGAATGACGGTGATGCATTAAGTCCCCTTTTTATTGGTTGACAAGATATAACTAAGACATCAACATGTTCTTTAAACTGTACTTCAGTTAGGTTGGTATACCAAACTGAATATGTGTGTATTTTTTTTTTTAATAGTTTAAATTTCATAAAAAACCGACGTTGTTTGTTATTTTTCTCTAGAAACATTGCGGCAAAAGTTCGGATTGCTCAGTACAGGTGATCAGAAGTGCTGCTTCTTTGTTTCCATACCGCTCTAGCTAGATTAGTCGTTAACATACATGGCTGGTGAACCAAGGGTGGTAAGATCGGATCTCGGCCCAAGTCTTTTCGGGAACTGAAAATCGCCATTAGACGGGATTCGTTCCTCTCTTACAACTGAACATTGTTTCTATTGGATTTTTTACCTCCCCTTGCCTAATGCTAGCAGCCCCATAAAATGGGCATGTGTCCGTCGTCTAGAGTGCGTCCGTGCGTCAACTTTTCTCTAAAACACCTTCTCTAAAGCTACAAAATCAGTTTTGACCAAACAGAAATTATGTTGCAAAAGATCCTTTTAGAATTCCTTTAAAGAATTTAAATCCATTTAAAACCCTGGCTTCCATAGAAATTAAAATGAAAAATACTGAGAATCATTAAATTATCTTCTTTTCCAAACCTACCAGGTGGATTTCTTTGCAAACTGACATAAAGGATTCTTTGATGTACCTCTTTCGAATTTCTGTATATGATTAAGATCTGTTAAAGAACATGATTGCCGCGAACTTGATCTTGTTATTACTCAGATGTGTTGAGTGTCAAGCAAGTTTTGCATCATTCTGGCCCCCTCTCCCGGTCACACAAAGCTTTACCTATGCATGCCAAACATAAATTGTATTAGTGCTACACAATTGCTTGAAATCTTTTCATACAAACTGTCAGAGTTCATTGATACTTATGAATATCCTCGAGCTGACCATTCTTTATACTCGTTTTTCCATCTTGGGGAGTTAAAAAGTAGGACTATATTGACTAGGCTTTTCTTCTGTATGAAACGTCATTGCAGTGTAGGCTATTTTTGCAGATTAGTGCTCTGTCTATACCATTGATGGTTCATTTATTTATAATGCAGTGGGGTGATACAGGGCCATTATGGCCCTCTTGCTTTAAAAAGCAAACAGCCACTGGAAAAAAGTGTTGTGCGAAGTATTGTTTACAGAAAAAAAAAAACAGGAATGTATGGATAAGCCCATAGGCCGCCATGACATCGCTGAAATAATGCCGAAAATGTCATTCAACAACAAGCAAACAAATAAAATAAATACAAATATGTATCAGCAAACATGTTCTTGTATACTCCTCACAAAAAGTTAAGAAACAATGAATTACTGCTGCACCAGAATTTTATCATTACACATATAGACAATTTCGTTGTATAAATGTAAATGGTCAATGCCCAGAAGAGTTAAAGCTTGTATTTGTGCTAAAGATGGCCATACCGTGTACTGAATGTGTTCCAGTTGCAGATTGAACGGAGTTTAGAGATTTTAAAACATCTCGGAAGTATACCACTTTTTTGCATGTGGATTTAGACAGTGCCTTACTTCAAAAGCCTGAAAGTGAGAAACATTATCTGATAGAAGTACAGAATTGCTTGGACTGGTTTTTAACAGTAAAATTATCTATATGTGTAATAATAAAATTCTGGTGCAGCCGTAATTCATTGTTGCTTAAATTTTTGTGAGGAGTATATTTCTTTTTTAAAAGACAATTCAAATTAAGACAATGAACTTAACAGACGAAGCATTCGCGTAATTGCATGTTCAAGCAATCCAGATTACAATATTTGTTTTTCTTCCTTTTTGGAATAAACCATACAAAGTCTTTGTATAGCTGTGCTCCGTTTTATGTCAAAACACCTTTCTTTTCATTAGAGTATAATAAAGGAAGGCGATAGAAGGAAACACATTAGGCAGAACGGATGCGCGTTTCAGGAATAATTAGGCTCTCTTTTTGTTTAAATCTTTCACTGCAAATGGCGATCTAGATATCTTTTGCGGACGAAGTAGATCAAGATAAGACTGCACAGAACGTGCAGTCTAATCTTAGATCTACTTCGTCCGCTACCTGATGCTAAAATGTATGAAAATAGTATTTAATTGCAGTGGAAATCGACTTTCAGGCCTCGGAAAGAATTCTAATTTATATACTTGGCAGCGACAGAGTTAACCCATATCTAGCTATATAAGTGAATTGAAACTCTCAAAACCGATAGTAAATAATCCAAATTTTGCTGTTTTAAAAGGTATTATTTAGGAAAAGATATATCCTTATCGGACAGTGTAGATCCAAGATCAGACTGCACGTTCTGTGCAGTCTGATCTTGAGCTACACAGTCCGCAAAAGGTCCCTGAGTCGCACTTAGCAGCCTAAGGGTTAAATACAATGACCTGGGTTTTCAGAGTTTACATCGGGTTTATCTGTCACTGCCCTTAATTTTCTAGGAGGATTTAGTTGTCTATGTTTTTTTTGGTCTTATTTTTGTATTCTACAAAAAGGCAACTGCTTCAAGCCTAGGTGATACATAATTATATTCTCAAATAGACTTCGCTTTTAAGTAGGCTATTATGGAAGCTTCAGGTTTTTCTCATTTAATCTGACATGGCTTATCTTGCCAAACAGAAAAGAAAACAAATATTTAATATATTTTTAATCATACTGTATTCGATATACTTTTACTTGCTACCAATAAGATAACCTGTTAAAAATGGTTGAAAGGACATAATTCGTAGTATTCCTGTTTTATATTTTTATTATTCCTGTATAGATAATTTTATATTTTATTCAGACATTCAGACTCGTAACATTACGGTAATTTCTGTTGTTATTTTTTTTTTATGTCTCTTCCCCCCTTCCCCCCCTCCCCCCCCCCCCAACGGTAGATGAACCCGTAAACTCGTCATAACAGCGCACGCAATATTTCTGCGATTACTGGGACCTCTCAGCCCACATCCGGCTAAAGGAAGACCGTAAACCGGAAATGAACTTTACTACTCGTATTGGTCAATATTTCTTATCACGTCAGAATCGCTTATAAAATCTATTAAAAGAATGCATTCTGCCAGTCTTGATTTTGCCTAACTGTAGCTATCCAGGGAACCATACATTGCCTAGTGGCCATTTTTTTAAATAATGATAAAAGAATTCATCGTATAACAAAAACTTAGAGACCAAGATTGCACCGCAAGTAGTAAAGGAAGAGAGAATACGGACACACCTGGGCCTGGGTGTGTCCGTATTCTCTCTTCCCTGAGTGCCCTATATCACCGTCCCTGACAAAAATGTGGGCTAATTTGCCCTCCGAAGGTCCGAAAAGTTGCGAGTAAGCGATAAAGTCCGAGATTCCGCATGAAAATGTTACTATAAATAGAATCATAGCATTCAAAATGGCGGCCGTGCGGAGGATACTCTGGGGATGTGTCCCTATTTGCTGTCCCCGAAAGATTTTTTTTTTATTTTGTCCCTAGGCTCTCTTCCCTGAGCGGGATTTAGCATTCAAAATGGCGGCCGTGCGGAGGACACTCTGGGGATGTGTCCCTATTTGCTGTCCCCGAAAGATTTTTTTTTTTATTTTGTCCCTAGCTCTCTACCCTGAGAGGGATTTAGCATTCAAAGTGCAGGCCTTATGACTGTCAGGTTGGGTAAAAATGGTCAGATCACTGAGTTGGACTTAGTTTTTTTCACCCTATGGATGATTTTTTCTCTTTCTAATTGCCTGACCATCGAGTTGGACTTAGACTTTTTTCTGCATCTCTATGAATGATTTTCTTTCTAAAAAGCCTGACCATTGAGTTGGACTTAGTTTTTTCTGCACCTATGAATGATTTTCTTTCTAAAAGCCTGATCATTGAGTTGGACTTAGACTTTTTTCTGCATCTCTATGAATGATTTTCTTTCTAAAAGCCTGACCATTGAGTTGGACTTAGTTTTTTCTGCACCTATGAATGATTTTCTTTCTAAAAGCCTGATCATTGAGTTGGACTTAGTTTTTTCACCCTATGAATGATTTTCTCTCTCTAAAAGGAATTTATCCCTATATCAGTGAGTTGTACTTAGTTTTTTCCCCTATGGATGATTTCTCTAAAAGATTGAGCGCTGAGTTGGACTTAGTCTTTTTTTACCCTATGTATGATTTTTTCTCTCTAAAAGGAAATTTATCCTATATCACTGGGTTGGACTTAGACTTTTTTCTGCATCTCTATGAATGATTTTTTTCTTTTCTAAAAGGAAATTTATCTTATATCACTGAGTTGGTCTTAGCTTTTTTTCCCTATGAATGATTTTCTCTCTTTCTAAAAGGTTGACCATTGAGTTGGACTTAGTCTTTTTACATCTCTATGAATGATTTTTTCTTTCTAAAAGACTGATCACTGGGTTGGATTTAGTCTTTTTCTGCATCTATGAATGATTCTTACTCTTTGGAGTGTAACTCTCTGGAGTATAACTCTTTTGGAACGTGCCTCTTCTAAAAGAAAGATAGAACTTTCGTGGTAGATGGTTAGTCCTGAAAAGGACTGTTGGGTTAGCTCTGAAAAGAGCTGTGACAATTTGAAGAAATGACAACTTGAAGATAGAACTTTCGTCTGACAGCTTGAAGGTAGAACTTTCGTCTGACATCTTGAAGATAGAACTTTCGTGGTAGATGGTTAGTCCTGAAAAGGACTGTTGGGTTAGCTCTGAAAAGAGCTGTGACAATTTGAAGAAATGACAACTTGAAGATAGAACTTTCGTCTAACAGCTTGAAGGTAGAACTTTCGTCTGACAATTTGAAGAAATGACAATTTGAAGAAAAGATAGAACTTACGTCTGACAATTTGAAGAAAGGTAGATCTTCCGTGGTAGATGGTTAGCCCTGAAAAGGGCTGTTGGGGTGTCCCTAAAAGGGAGCTGGTTTTGGAGGTTGTGTTTTTAAGCACAACCTCCAACCTTTCTGCAGGCTGGACAGCTACTCGCAGCCCGCCTCTTTAGCCTCTTCAACTCCCGTTCATCCAGTCCAAAGTCCAAAGAGAACGAAGGCTCAGCGTCTTCGTTCCAATCTTCGGTAGAAGCCACTACGAACTCCTTCTTCTTCTTGTCGTCCATCTTTTTTCTGGATGATAGCTGCGCAAGCTCGCTAAAGCTCATATCTCTTAAAGCACACTCCATATTGTCTACAAGTCGAAGAGAATGAACGATGTGCGGGAAATGACGCTGGGTTTTATAGGTTTTCAGACGGATTGAACTAGTTGACCCATGACGTCATTTTCTCCTATGTTTTTCCCGCGTCGGCGTTTCATGCTGTTTTGACTCCAAATTAATGTTATCCAATCAGAACCAACGTTTTATTTCTAATACTAAATGTTTTATTGTTGACCAACCCGTGGGTTTGTTACATTTTCTTGTTCGGGTTAGAAAAAACTAGAGTTTAACTAACCTATGACTTTTTTGATTATGAGTCTTCTGACAAAATGAAAAGAAAGATGTTTATTTAAGATAGCTAGCCCTGAAAAGAGTTGGTTTTTTTTTACAGAATGCACTTTTTTATCCCCCTCTCTTTCTTTTGATTGATTCCATTTTATCTAGCATTTGCATCAGATGTTCAATTTCATGTCTGATATATCTGAAACGTTCTCTTTCTTCTAACCAGAAGAGCAATAAGAGAAAAAATGTTAATCCAAACATTGTGCGATACTGGCTCAGGTTTTACAAAAAGTTAATGGTGAATGAGAAAAATAATCAAGAGTTTAGTGTTTTATATGTGTAATGGATCACTTTTTAGTTTTTTTCATCCTATGAATGATTTTTTCTCTCTAAAATGGAATTTGTCCCTATATCGATGAGTTGAACTTAGATTTTTTTTTGCACTATAAATGATTTCTAATTGTCTGAGCACTGAGTTGAACTTAGACTTTTTTACCCTATAAATGATTTCTAATTGTCTGAGCACTGAGTTGAACTTAGTCTTTTTTTACATCTATGAATGATTTTTTTCTTTCTAATTGTCTGATCATTGAGTTGGACTTAGTCTTTTTTACATCTATGAATGATTTTTTCTCTCTAAAAGACTGAGCACTGGGTTGGACTTAGCTTTTTTATTCTATGAATGAATTTTCTTTTCTAATTGTCTGGACATTGAGTTGGGCTTAGTCTTTTTTCTGCATCTATGAATGATTTTTTACTCTTTGGAGTGTAACTCTCTGGAGTGTGAGTCTTTGGAGTGTAACTCTTCTAAAAGAAAGAAGTTTGACAATTTGAAGAAATGACAATTTGAAGAAAGATAGAACTTTCGTGGTAGATGGTTAGCCCTGAAAAGGGCTGTTTTGAGAAGAGCTGATTTTTTTGAAAATGTTTATTCAGTATCAGCATCAGTCGATTCGCTGTCTGACTCACTCCTTTCAGTGGCGATTTGCGCACGGAAAAGACGGGTCACCTGCTCAGTTTTTAAAATAACATACTGAAAATACATCTCAAGCATGCCCTCAATAATGAGTTCCTTCATCCGAAGGTTATAACAGAACACCCTGTTATTAGCAAGCTCAGCCCTCTCGTATCGTCTTCTCACTCCAGCTCGGCGTTGTTTAAGTAAGACGATTTGTCTCCTTGCTCTTATTAACTTTCGCTCAGTATCCATCCAAGTGACGACTGGTGATTGTCTTGAAGCCATTGTGAAAAAATGAAATGCATGGAAAATAAATCGCCGAGATTTATAGCTTTTCAGACGGATTGAACTAGTTGACCCATGACGTCATTTTCTCCTATGTTTTTTCCCGCGTCGGCGTTTCATGCTGTTTTTTGGCTCCAAAAATTAATGTTAGCCAATCAGAATCAGCGTTTTATTTCTAATACTAAATGTTTTATTGTTGACCAACCCGTGGGTTTGTTACATTTTCTTGTTCGGGGATTTTATTGTTGACCAATCCATGGGTTTTGTTACATTTTCTTGTTCGGGTTAGAAAAAACTAGAGTTTAACTAACCTATGACTTTTTTTTATTGTGAATCTTTGCAGTGTAACTCTTCTAAAAGAAAGAAGTTTGACAATTTGAAGAAATGACAATTTGAAGAATGATAGAACTTTCGTGGTAGATGGATAGCCCTGAAAAGGGCTGTTTTGTTTTTTTGGAGGTTGTGTTTTTTCCAGTTCTAATGGCAACACCCGAAATTCGCTTGGCAAATGGGGCATGCTGTAATCTTCCTCCCGAACTCGATATCAACCAAGATGATATCCGGTGTTGTCTTTAATAATAGCTGAACTAATCTTTCGCCGAGATCTTTGTATGGTTGTGTTATACGTCGCAGCTGGTTTTGTTCCTCCTCTCCTACGAGATGAGTGGTTAGTTGCAATAACTGCTGTCCGGCATTTAGATACTCTTGGAGAGCCTCACGTAGTTGATGATTTACCTCTTCCATATTGATATTGCTTCCGAATATTGACACTGCTTTCGAAGTGATCGTTAGCTGAGAGTCAAAGAAATGGTGAATGTGTGAAAAATAACGCGGGTTTTATACGTTTACAGAGGATTGAAATTTTTTAAAGAGCTCGGACCTGGCAGAAAGCACATACATTTTTCCATGATACGTTTCATACTGTTTTGGCTCCAAATTAATGTTATCCAATCAGAATCAGCGTTTTATTTCTAATACTAAATGTTTTATTTTTTGACCAACCCGTGGGTTTGTTACATTTTTTCTTGTTCTGGGGATTTTATTGTTGCCCAATCCATGGGTTTGTTACATTTTCTTGTTCGGGTTAGAAAAACTAGAGTTTAACTAACAGTTATGAGACGTTGTATGGGAAAAATGTAGACAGAACAAAGTCTTTTGGGGAAAAAACAGAATGAAGAACTCTATTGTTTTTTGAACTTTTATTTATTGAACTTTTATTTACTGAACAGAACTAAACATTGAAACATTTTTTTGCAATGCATCATAAAAAAATTTCTTGACAATGAAAAAAATTTCTTGACAATGAAAAAAAATCACAAGCAAACATTTTTTGCAATGCATCATAAAAAAATTTCTTGACAATGAAAAAAACATTTTCTTAACAATGAAAAAAATCACAAGCAAACATTTTTTTGCAATGCATCATAAAAAATTTCTTGACAATGAAAAAACATTTTCTTACCAATGAAAAAATCGCACTGAAATATTTTTTCACAATGAATTATTCACAACGATTTGATCGCAATGAATTAATCACAATGAATTATTTTTCGCAATGATTTATTTACAATGAATTATTCGCAAAAAAACAGTATATAACAAATTTTTTATAATGCAAATTCGCAAACACCACGAGTTTCACGTTTGTTTTCATATTCCGTAATGTCTTTATGCAATTGGTCATACCCCAAAAACATTGTATACTCACTGTCCATATCGTTGAAATCTCGTAGTCCTATGAATGGAGCAACATGTCTATAAGCGTCTTTTGTTGAAAGAGCTGAATTCACTACTTCTTCTGTAACATCTCTATCAAATAGAATATATCCTGACATGGTTTCCACTGTTTCTCCGTAGGAATCATGAACAGATCCTTTTTTGTAGCGTAAGTAAAAGTTAAATAGAACTGATTTCATTTTCACAACGTTAAGAAAACTTTCTTCTGTTGGGCCTATGATAAAAAATGTCCATCGACTTGTGGATCTAAACAGTTTACTAATAACATTGTCTTTCATACAGCTATCTGCTAAATAAGTCTTGAGAACGAGATCCATCCCCGAATCGTCCACCATCATCGCAATAAAGTTGAATATAGCATACACTTTGTAGGACTTTTCTCCTTTTGCAACCCATTTAAACATTTTTTTGATCCACATTTTCACACAGAAAAATTTAATGTTAAGCTGTGTTTGTTCATCAAGCGTATGCTGTCGAACAAATTCTCCATAAATTTTTTCACGTAGTTCTATTGGTAACGGCAACATGATTGTTATTTTTTTGATCAACTGCTAATATTTTTCCCCCGACTTACTTTGAGTGATTGGTACACAACAATGTGATATGAAATTATTTTCTCAAGCTTTTATAACCATAGGGTACAGTATCAGTACCATTTACAATGACTCTCTTGGTGTATACAGAACGAAACGTTTTTGTTTGTGGTTCACTGGTAACCGTTCTATCTCTGTGTCTTTTAATTTTACAATCATACTGAATTTTGATTTCTACTGTACGATCCAAAGCACATTTCGAATATGTATCGAAATTTACCACCTGTTTTGTATTGTAATCCAGAGTAATCCCCTTTACTTTACATTTGCTTATCTCTTTTCCATCTTTTGTTTTCATTTTGTAAGCATAATTCTTAGGTCCAAGTCCTCTGAATTGAGTAATTTTACAAGCAGGCTCTTCATCAGTCCATTTTCCTAACCGGCTGTTAATAATAGGGGGATTCCATAATTCGGGGTCGTGAATGTACATACAACTATCTGTATCGAAATACAGAACTCTATCTTTTAACTTTTCAAGAACACTGTACAATTCCAACCTTGCATAAGCTGTTACGTAAGAACCTACTATCACATTGGCTGTAGCATGGGTGTCAATATGTTCCAGCTTCGATTCATAGTTAACCAAGATGAATGAACAGTTCTCATCAAAGATTTCTACATGCTTTACAATGAAATTGGGGTTGGTGACTAATTCAAAATATTTAGACGGATCACTGATGTATTCCGTCTGGATCATTTTTTCACGCTGAGCTAATTTTCCCCAAAGACAGTTCAACATAATCTTAGCAAATGATCTTCTCCCAGGATTTCTTTGAATACAACTTGGATCAAGACGAACACCTTCTGCCTTCTCATATTCACAAACGAACTGATCTTTTTCTGAGTCTGATTGACAGCAATCTGGATAACCACTGGCTTCTTGCTTAATTTTCAAGAAATTGTCCACATAATGTTTAAAGAACTGATCTGACACAGAATTGAAATGCCAAATTTCATACACTTGCAATAATCGATAACCGCAGTCAAGAGCCTTGAATAATTCAAAAGTAACCCAAGTTCCGACCAAAGCCCTCTCTTCTTTACCATGTCTACAAATGTTTGAGCTTTCTTCTGCACATTTCATACAGAGGGGAAACATCATTTTGTTGTTACAGTGAACTGGAAGAACGGGGTGAAACAAATCAGATGGAGGTAAAACTTTGCATTTGATTAATCCCTCATATTGGCGAATATTGTTCATATCAATATTCTCAGCAGACAAAATTTCTGGCTGACCTACAGGGTAGGATTTGTGTTTACAAACATAAGGTATAGAGAACAGATATCGATGTACTTGATTTCCTTTTTGGTTTTTTCATCAACATCATATCCAATTTTTATTGCATTACATCTTCCCCCGGACAAACCATCCCTCGGATCGATAGGGTCCAAATGTGGATATAACTTTTCAATGTGTTTTTTGTACTCTTTATCCTTCATCTTAGCATCAAATTCGTGTTCCCAAATGTACACTACATTATATCCCATGTCTTCGATATCTGCTATACGTTCAAAAGTACGTTCGTACAATTCAGACATGGGTTTTCCATTAATAGGATTGATCTGATTTCGATCTGTATAGCATACAGGACAACCATGATACAAATCCCCAAGAAATTCATAAACAGTGTTTGATTGATGGTGAAAACCATCTACACTATATTTCCCGATTTGAGCTTCACCACCATTTTTTGCATGCTGAATATTAATACCTTTTTCCTGAGCAATGCTTTGAACCCATCGTATCGCTTTCATAGAAAAGCGACGTCTGGATGAGTCTTTACTTGAAATGATAGCTATTTGATTTTCTGGTAAATATTTGCTTCGCCACACTTTGTTACAGGCATCTGCGATGGTAATCGCCTCTAAAAATGGACAAATACCGCCCTGTTCGATAAACAGCTTTCTGAATTCAGCACACCCTCGTCTGAGGATATCAACGTCTGACCTACAGTACATTTCCATCTCCTTCTGAAAATTGAATTCCTCACCATTTCGAACTTTGTCATTATACCAAACTATAAATTTCGACCTAGCCTCTTCAGACATTGAGTCGGGTTTGTAATAAGACATATCCAAGTAGGGTCCGATGTAACTCCAAAATTCATCTGTATTCGCCCAGTGAGGAAAGTAACCTTTTTTCATTTCTTGAAGGCCAAAGGTGGATGGAAATTTTGCCAAACCAAAACTCATGAAATTGAAAGAATCGATCAGACGTACACCGTTCAGTTCTAACTTCATAATATTGTTTCCATTCATGATCAATTTTGGAAGTTTTAACCCAACTTTGACAATATAGTCAAGAATGAACTGCCCGTCATAGCCTTTGAAATTATGGGCAATAGCCGTAACCCCTTTATGATGTTTTGAAAAGAGCCAGTTGCAAAATTGACTCAAAGTTTTTTCACCTTGAAAAATAACTTCCCTACCCTCTTCAAATTCACTGCATGTAGAACAATGAAAATCAAGTGATTTATCGATACATTCATCACACGCTCTGTGTGCGATACAATAATTTGGGATATGTACACCTGTGTCTTGTTTGCATTCAAAATCAAAGAAAATAAACTGTGGTTTTTTGACTACAGAAGAACTCGTCTCGTCATCGCTGTCATGGTTCAACTTACTTTGGTAAGGTTGAATATAGCATTGATGAGAAAAGTTAACAATTCTCTTACAGATATGACATCTTTTCTTTCCATTGCAAACATGATTTTTCTTTCTGATATGATATTGTGCACCGCATTTCGAACAGAGTTTCACTAATTCACAAATGGATTTCTTTTCTTTACCTTGAACATTTCTGTGATTTTCAAAGCATTCAGCACTAAAAAATCGTCTACTGCAAACACTGCAAACATATTCTTTTGATTCTGATGGACATTTTCCTTCGCGATAACAACCTTTACAGATATTTGAACAAGCATGACCTTCCCGCTGAGTGTAACCCACATCACAGAACTCACAATAATATCCACAACTAAGAAAACCTTTGATAGATTTAATGTAGTCGTAATGGTTTTGATGAAAGTACAAATGTATGATCTTACTATTGGTTTTCACTTCTGGATGTTTAAATATTTTTTCCACTTTTGAATGCTGCTGGTGAACTTTAATGACATAGCCTTTTTCATAGAAGAATGCTTGAATTTTTTTGTATTCGTCAATTCCTATAGGTTGTGTTGGTGAAACTCCAGTTTCATGTAACAATTTCTCAGCTTCAGTCTTTTGAAGAGGGCGGTTTGAACGACAAATACGATCCCATTTTCTTTTCCATACTTTGGTGTTTTCACGTTCACTGTAGCAAATTCCCACAACAACGGCTCTTGCAAAACATAGTTGGTCATGATTGTCAATTTGAATAATGGATTTTTTCTTCTGGGCAAAAAACTTTGAATCTAATTCTGACGATCTATATTTTGGTTTTCCGCTACCAGTTGGTGGTATTGTATGTGTGATGTCAAATGTCATGAATCCATCGTTCAAGACGAAATCTGTATTCGATTGTAAAACTCGTTCAATTTCATTCAGCATAGTTTCACCTTGTAACTGGTCTGCAGCTAAAAAAGGAATATGGATTCCTATTTCCAACGAAGGATGATTGATGGTAATCCTAATCATATCCGTCGGGCTGGCATTTAACTTTCGAATGATTTCACGGGTAACATCGTCAAATAATCCAAGGAGTCTCTGAGGTGATAATTCTTCAAATTTCTTAAAACTCAGCATCAGCACATGTGATTCTGTTTTAAATTTTCTTGACTTCTTATTACCCTTTTCTGTTAAATCATATAGACTTTTCATGTCTAAGTTAGAGTTGGTACTTTCATCGTCGCTATCATTTTCTTCTTTCAACGGTTTAGTTTTTTTCTTTTTTATTGGTGGAATCACCTCATGGTCACTTTCTTCTTTCAACGGTTTAGTTTTTTTCTTTTTTATTGGTGGAAACACCTCATCGTCACTTTCTTCTTTCAAAGGTCTAGTTTTTTTCTTTTTTGTTGGTGGAAACACCTCATCGTCACTTTCTTCTTTCAACGGTTTAGTTTTTTTCTTTTTTATTGGTGGAAACACCTCATCGTCACTTTCTTCTTTCAAAGGTCTAGTTTTTTTTCTTTTTTGTTGGTGGAAACACCTCATCGTCACTTTCACTGTCTGAATAGGTTATTATTCTTTTTCTTTTACCCATCGTTTTAGCTCTGAGTGAAAAGACAATAATGCAGAAGTGAGAAAAAACTAGCAATTTATATACCCTCTCCGTTGTAACAGTGTATAAATAAGCCGTTAGTTGTGAAAATCTATTCATTCTCCTACTCGATCTCAGTCAGTACAGCTGATAAAAAAAATATGAGTGAGTTAAAGCTGCAAAATACATCACCACTTAGAAAGAGGGTGTATCTGTATGTTAATCCATACACCCACGATTATGAGATCAGCAATATACCATCAAAGTATAATGTTAAACATATCGGAAACTATGTGGGATCATTTTTATCCCAGCAACATTTAGAAGAAAAAGATGTTTACCGTACTACCAGTTACAGAGTTTTGGATCAAGCGATGATTGACAAACGATATGGTGTGAATGGTGTGAGAACAAATATTTGTTTCACATGCAACGAAGCAGGACATTGGACCAAAGAATGTGCAGAAAAAGAAAATCAGCTAGGTACAATTGTTTTTGTCTACGTGAATCCACACAGTCACGACATTGAGATTTTACCATCGTTTTACAACGTTGATTGTCTCAAAGATATAAAATTCGTCGGCACACTAAATTCATTCTGCAGTGAAAATACATGGAAAAAAAGTTCACCACAAGCTACATCCTCATCGATTGTAACTCAGATCGTAGACATGCAGAGCGATACAGCGGCTAACAGCGATTCAGAAATCTGCAAAATAACAGAACAGACAGAGAAAAAAATATCTACAAACGATAATCTAAGAAAACAACAAACTTTGGATCTAAAAAACGAATTTTCTGCAGAACCGGGTTGTTCGTACGGAAAGGAAAAACAGCAAAACATCGAAAAGAAGAAAAAACGAGTGACAAAGAACTATTTCTTTTACAAATCAACAAAACATGAGGATAAAATCTGTCCAGATGTGGAATTAAAAACCAACGATAGGAAAAGAAAACGTAAAAACAAATGTGAATCTGACATCTCAAAGAAAAAGAAAAAACATACTGAGTGAAAAAAAGATTTCAATACAATATTGATTATAAACAAAAAAAGACTGACTTGATTTTTTTCATTCATTTTTGTCTTTTACAGTTCATTCATTTTTTGTCTTTACAGTTCATGATTTTGATTTTTTCATTGTACATAAGTTCTTTTTTGAAATAAAAAATATAAAAATAATTACTTCTTACTTTTGACTTTTTTCTAGTTATGACTGTAAGTCTTTTTACTTTTGACAATTTGAGAAGAAAGATCTTTCGTGCTAAATGGTTAGCCCTGAAAAGGGCTTTTTTTGAAGGATCTCACATTGACATCCAGCTCTACGATTCTACCGCCCGATCTACTGGGATGATTTCACATCCACAATGTTCGCAGTAAATCGTCGAACCTTCATCATCATCATAAAATCCTTCATCTGTATCTGGACAGTTATGCTTCTGACCAAGATACTCGAGTATGGAAAAACATTTCCCACACTCTATCAGACATCTGTTTGCACAGTGAGGGCATACAAGAATTCGAACCATTCTGGAACAAATATGATTTTATGTAAATTATCGCTGGGCTTTATAGCTTTACAGAAGGATTGAACTAGATGACTCATGATGTCATTTTCTCCTATGTTTTTCCCGCGTCGGCGTTTCATTAACATTGTGCAATCAAATCGACGGTTATATCGGTGTTTTTTTACCACTCCTAATTCGGTGTCACACAGTACAATACCGGTGTTTTCCGCCAGGTCCGCCCTCTTTAAAAATTTCAATCCTCTGTAAACGTATAAAGCTCGGTGTTATTTTCATATATTCACCATTTCTTTGATTCTCAGCTAACGATCACTTCGAAAGCAGTATCAATATTCAGAGTCAGTTACAATATGAAGCACAACTTAGATGAAATCAGCTTGGACGATTTTCCATCAGTGGAAAACAATGGAGACGTTCTTTCATCAGTTATGAATTCGACAATTATCAATCCACCACCGGAGTTAAATTCGACAACCATCATTCCAGCGACAGTGTTTGATAACATTTATGAAGAGGTAAAGCAGCTAAATTTGAAACAAGATAGCATGATGATCCGAATCATAGATCAGCTGGAGACTTTAAACAGACATTTGGAGGAAATTAAAACTTTAACCGCAAGTACTGATCAGCTCAGTAGAAATATCGAGGTACTACGTCAACAGGATCAGCTCATTTCAACAACTCCTGTGAAGATTCCTGTGGAGTTCGAGTTTGATAAATCCAATCTTCACAACTTAGTGGACTCTATCGTAAGTGTTGTGAAGAAAAATCAACCAAAGAAAAATCAACCAAAGGAAAAACAACCAAGAAAAACAACAAAGCGGAAATCTGAGGAAGATGGTAACCATCTCCACAAGAAGCAGCGAGTTGATCAAAAACCAACTATACCAATATTGACAGGGCAGGGCAAATACGGGAAAAACATTGACAATCACGTTGATTTCAAGATCCCGAAAAAACCAAAGACAGAACGAAAACAACCAAGAAAAAACAACAAAACGGTAGGAATATAAAAACAAATGTGAAACTTGTGGTGTTTGCGAATTTACATTGCATAAAATTTGTTATATACTGTTTTTTGCGATTAATTCATTGTAAATAAATCATTGCGAAAAATAATTCATTGTGATTAATTCATTGCGATTAATTCGTTGTGAATAATTCATTGTGAAAAAATATTTCAGTGCGATTTTTTCATTGGTAAGAAAATATTTTTTCATTGTCAAGAAATTTTTTATGATGCATTGCAAAAAAATGTTTGCTTGTGATTTTTTTCATTGTTAAGAAAATGTGTTTTTCATTGTCAAGAAATTTTTTTATGATGCATTGCAAAAAATGTTTGCTTGTGATTTTTTTTCATTGTCAAGAAATTTTTTTCATTGTCAAGAAATTTTTTTATGATGCATTGCAAAAAAAATGTTTCAATGTTTAGTTCTGTTCAGTAAATAAAAGTTCAATAAATAAAAGTTCAAAAAACAATAGAGTTCTTCATTCTGTTTTTTCCCCAAAAGACTTTGTTCTGTCTACATTTTTCCCATACAACGTCTCATAACTGTTAGTTAAACTCTAGTTTTTCTAACCCGAACAAGAAAATGTAACAAACCCATGGATTGGGCAACAATAAAATCCCCAGAACAAGAAAAAATGTAACAAACCCACGGGTTGGTCAAAAAATAAAACATTTAGTATTAGAAATAAAACGCTGATTCTGATTGGCTAACATTAATTTTTGGAGCCAAAAAACAGCATGAAACGCCGACGCGGGAAAAACATAGGAGAAAATGACGTCATGGGTCAACTAGTTCAATCCGTCTGAAAACCTATAAAACCCAGCGTCATTTCCCGCACATCGTTCATTCTCTTCGACTTGTAGACAATATTGAGTGTGCTTTAAGAGATATGAGCTTTAGCGAGCTTGCGCAGCTATCATCCAGAAAAAAGATGGACGACAAGAAGAAGAAGGAGTTCGTAGTGGCTTCTACCGAAGATTGGAACGAAGACGCTGAGCCTTCGTTCTCTTTGGACTTTGGACTGGATGAACAGGAGTTGAAGAGGCTAAAGAGGCGGGCTGCGAGTAGCTGTCCAGCCTGCAGAAAGGTTGGAGGTTGTGCTTAAAAACACAACCTCCAAAACCAGCTCCCTTTTAGGGACACCCCAACAGCCCTTTTCAGGGCTAACCATCTACCACGGAAGATCTACCTTTCTTCAAATTGTCAGACGTAAGTTCTATCTTTTCTTCAAATTGTCATTTCTTCAAATTGTCAGACGAAAGTTCTACCTTCAAGCTGTTAGACGAAAGTTCTATCTTCAAGTTGTCATTTCTTCAAATTGTCACAGCTCTTTTCAGAGCTAACCCAACAGTCCTTTTCAGGACTAACCATCTACCACGAAAGTTCTATCTTCAAGATGTCAGACGAAAGTTCTACCTTCAAGCTGTCAGACGAAAGTTCTATCTTCAAGTTGTCATTTCTTCAAATTGTCACAGCTCTTTTCAGAGCTAACCCAACAGTCCTTTTCAGGACTAACCATCTACCACGAAAGTTCTATCTTTCTTTTAGAACAGACACGTTCCAAAAGAGTTATACTCCAGAGAGTTACACTCCAAAGAGTAAGAATCATTCATAGATGCAGAAAAAGACTAAATCCAACCCAGTGATCAGTCTTTTAGAAAGAAAAAATCATTCATAGAGATGTAAAAAGACTAAGTCCAACTCAATGGTCAACCTTTTAGAAAGAGAGAAAATCATTCATAGGGAAAAAAAGCTAAGACCAACTCAGTGATATAAGATAAATTTCCTTTTAGAAAAGAAAAAAATCATTCATAGAGATGCAGAAAAAAGTCTAAGTCCAACCCAGTGATATAGGATAAATTTCCTTTTAGAGAGAAAAAATCATACATAGGGTAAAAAAAGACTAAGTCCAACTCAGCGCTCAATCTTTTAGAGAAATCATCCATAGGGGAAAAAACTAAGTACAACTCACTGATATAGGGATAAATTCCTTTTAGAGAGAGAAAATCATTCATAGGGTGAAAAAACTAAGTCCAACTCAATGATCAGGCTTTTAGAAAGAAAATCATTCATAGGTGCAGAAAAAACTAAGTCCAACTCAATGGTCAGGCTTTTAGAAAGAAAATCATTCATAGAGATGCAGAAAAAAGTCTAAGTCCAACTCAATGATCAGGCTTTTAGAAAGAAAATCATTCATAGGTGCAGAAAAAACTAAGTCCAACTCAATGGTCAGGCTTTTTAGAAAGAAAATCATTCATAGAGATGCAGAAAAAAGTCTAAGTCCAACTCGATGGTCAGGCAATTAGAAAGAGAAAAAATCATCCATAGGGTGAAAAAAACTAAGTCCAACTCAGTGATCTGACCATTTTTACCCAACCTGACAGTCATAAGGCCTGCACTTTGAATGCTAAATCCCTCTCAGGGTAGAGAGCTAGGGACAAAATAAAAAAAAATCTTTCGGGGACAGCAAATAGGGACACATCCCCAGAGTGTCCTCCGCACGGCCGCCATTTTGAATGCTAAATCCCGCTCAGGGAAGAGAGCCTAGGGACAAAATAAAAAAAAAATCTTTCGGGGACAGCAAATAGGGACACATCCCCAGAGTATCCTCCGCACGGCCGCCATTTTGAATGCTATGATTCTATTTATAGTAACATTTTCATGCGGAATCTCGGACTTTATCGCTTACTCGCAACTTTTCGGACCTTCGGAGGGCAAATTAGCCCACATTTTTGTCAGGGACGGTGATATAGGGCACTCAGGGAAGAGAGAATACGGACACACCCAGGCCCAGGTGTGTCCGTATTCTCTCTTCCTTTACTACTACCGCACTAGTTTTGGTCTACTTCCTTTCCAAGGTGAAAATGGTATCGAATATCAGTTAAAATATTAGCTAATTTCAGTTGCTTGTGTCACAGAAATGTAACGAATTTTGACTTTCTTATCATGAACCAAATAGAAGGGCTCCATTTTTTTCTCAATGAAATAGTATTCATTTATTTCCAGTACCAGCCATATTTTTCAATCCTGATAACTGGACTATCTAAATCAATGGCTGTCGCCTTATACAAAAAAAATGCTATGAGACTGGATTATTTGCGATTTCAAAACACTAGGGTCATGTTCTGTTAAAAGGGGGCTTAATGCGTCTGCAAAAAGTATCGATTCAGGTCAGTCTGTGCAGCCTGCGCAGGCTCACCTGGGTCGCAACGTTTTGCTATCGGTCAATTTAGGTTCAATGACCATTCTAACTCAAGATTCAGTCATTGTTATTGAAAAGGGATTTTATGGATCCATAATTATGTGATGACTTGCTTGGTATCATGCATCACGGTAATGCATTAAATAGAGTTTATTTCATCAGCTTGTGGTTAATATGGGGAAATATTTGCCTCAAAAGGGAAAGGTCCGCGAAAATAACTCGTGCCGTAAGGCACGAGTTATTTTCGCGGACCTTTCCCTTTTGAGGCAAATATTTCCCCATATTAACCACAAGCTGATGAAATAAATTATATATTTCCTCTGATTATTTTGTCAACGAATGCCACTTTAAAAACTTAAAAACTTAAAAAACTTAAAAAAGTAGTTCCAGATTTTCGGCAGGAGGAAAATATTCACTGTGACGGGGAAATAATTCCCCCCAGCTTAAATTACGACATTTCTTTACCCATAACATTTCTAAAAATAGACACCCCTTTTGCCAGATCGTTGCTTACTGTTACCTTAATTATCTTGACGGGCTAGCAACGCATTTGAGTAACGTGTTTTAATGTTACATAAGTTCAATTGTTCAGTTTCCTATTTCATTAATAACAAGATCACCGTTATGGCATTATAACACACGAAAAGCGTATTTAATTTCAATAGCATTAATACATTTAAATTGTTAGTGCAGGCGACAGAGTGTAACCTGAGAAATAACAAGGTTCACACGTTACAGAATAAAGTGCACCATTGTACGTTACAATGCAAATCGGTTTGGCCATCCATTACACGACAATAACAATTAGACTTGTTCAAATTGAAAGCATCTGCAGACGACAAATTCAGCGTGGCTCAAATAAATAGACTTGTCTTTTTAAATATTAGAAGACGTTTTAGGAAAGGAGAAAATGCTGGCTTCCTAAAATGTTTTCAAAATCTTTACTCTTCAGAGTTGTATAAATTCAGGATTGTACGTTAACCCTTATCCTGCCGAATTTAATTTTTTGACGATTACATGAATAGACTCATTGGCATTGAGCTGGGTTTATATGACAAAAACTACTGATAGAGCGGCGGAGAGTGTAGAGCAAGATCAGACTGCACGTATTTGCAGGCTGATCTTGCTTTACACTCTCCGCAAAATACATATTCGGTCGCCAACGGCAGGAGAAGGTTAAAAGTTCGATCCATCATCGCTTGATCTATCCTTTGACAGTAAGGATACATCCTTAACAATCCTGCCTTAGACAACCTTTTCAAAACATTGTAGGTAAAGGATCAATTGCTCTAAAAGAAGCAATTGATCGTTATCCATTCATGTTCTCTATACTATTCAAATAGAAATTTTCACTTACTCATTTTTGTTTGTTTTTGTGTCACTTACAGCAGTATTGGTTGGCTATGTCTAAAAAGATAACCTGTCAAGTAATTGGTTAAGACACACCAGTAAAGGAAGTAAGAAAATTGAATAAAAATAAATTGACATACAAGTACAATGAGCCAAAAGAATGGTTCGCTGGAACTGAAAACAGTGTGGGAAAAGGAGCAATTGCTCACACTGAGCAATTGCTCCTTTTCCCACATCGTTTTCAAAGTCGTACACTGGAGGGGCAGTATTATTGGTCTTCGTCTAGAACAGGGTGAATATATGAGTTATGATAGTCAACCTTTGGGAAATAATTTTAAAATAGATAATTTGTCAAGCTCATGGAGAGGTTTTATCTTCCGTCTGTGGCAATAATTCACACTAATCTTTCCATTTGCTTCATAGGAATTTTGTATAGCTGGGAACAATCGAATGGAACATCAGATGCGCCAATAGGAGAGGTTGGGATACTGAGACAACGTTAAATACATTGTAAAATAATCATGCTGTCGAAAAGATATGAGTCATACTCTGTGAAAAGGGGGCTTAATGCATCTGCTAAAAGTATCGACCCAGGTCAGCTTACGCAGTCCGCGCAGGCTGACCTTGGCCGAAACTTTTCGCTATTGGTCAATTTTCTGTTTGTCAAAGGACCAGTTTACCTCATGATTAAGTTGATTATTTAAAAAAGTGGCTCTTATAGATCCATAATTATGTGATGACTTGGGCTGGTACCATGTATCACGGAGATGCATTAAGCCCCCTTTTGCCGTAGCATGGCTCATATGAGTCATACTCTGAAAAAAATAAACTGGTTCCCCGTTGCACATATATAGATACACTGTATAACGGGAGGTAACCAATATCTGTGGAAAAAGGGGGAGAAGGTTTCAATGCATCTCCGTTAGGATTTTACCAAGCAAGTCATCACAAAGTTATGGATCCATAGAGTCCATTTTGTCAAACAAATTACTGAATCTTGAGGTAGAATAGTCCTTTCGACATGCACTCTGTGGAAAAGAGGGGGTTCAACGCATCTCCGTGGTGCATTTTACCAAGCAAGTCATCACATAATTATGGATCAATAAAATCCATTTTATCAAACAAATGACTGAATTTGGAAGTAGAACAGTCCTTTCGAGATGCAGAAACATTACTGACAGCAAAAAGTATCGGCTCAGGTCAGCCTGCGCGAATTGCGCAGGCTGACCTGGGTCGATACCTTTTCGCAGATGATTAAGCCCCCTTTTTACACAGCATGATTCATATAAGTTGTCGTTGTATGCTTTGAACAAGTTCTATTGAAGTAGCTCTACGCGAATTTACCGAATATGAATAAGATACTATAAAACAAGCACTGCTATTCTCCACAGGGGAAGTGGTACAGTAAGACTTTCATTCGAACTGAATAATTCTCTGCTTCCAACAGAAATATAATTGAGCAATGCTCTGTGAAAAGGGGGGGGGGGGGCTTAGTGCATCTTCGTTATGCATTGTACCAAGCAAGACATCACATAGTTAGGGATCCATAAAATTCATTCAGTCTGTAAATTTACTGGATAAAGAGGTAAAATGGTCCTTGGACACTCAGAAAATCTACAATTAGAGAAGATTTTCGACCCATGTCAGCCTGCGCGTAGTGCGCAGGCTGACATGGGTCGATAGTTTCTGCAGATGCATTTAGCCCCCTTTTCACAGAGCATGGCTCATATATTTAAAGTACAGCTACATCTTACTTTTTCGCGAGTGTCTCTGCGTTTAGAGAGTACAGCGCAGAAAAAGTGGCATCGAGAGCGATGATTTAGTTTTTGTTATTGCTCCACAAACCCAACTGCCTTCGATACATCGGATTGAAAGAGACTTCTCTAGTTGTAGAACATTTTCCCTGAAACTAAAGAGTCCCCAAAGAAATAGTAAGGTCACTGGCCCTCACTCTGTTAAGAATTCATCAACTCAATATTACAAGCACATTTTAGACCTGTCCTTTCACCTTTTCTGACGCAATGAGGTAGCAGTAGTGCTTGATAATTATCAAATTTTCAAACAGGATTACTTTTTGACTACTGCGATCCATGAGCCGCATGATTCAAGTCCCACATTATACCGTCCACAACATACATGTAATGTTCAAGCATTTACAGAAGCAACAAGTTAAGAGAACGGCCTGGACCGAAACCGAAATAGGCAGGCAGACAGATAGACAAGTCTTTTGACTGAGAAAGAGGGACGGGAAAGCAAAGATAATAAGCGTATAATACAAGGAAATAGATATGAAGAACTCTGGAGCATTTCAACCCTTGTCCTGCCGAATCCATCTTTTTCACTATCTCGACAACAGAATCCGCCAAAGCTGTTGACATCCAATTCAGGTTATATGACTCGAACCATTTACAGAGAAGCAGCGGAGAGAGTAGACAAAGATCAGACTGCACGTATGTGCAGGCTGATCTTTTTCTACACTCTACGTTGTAAAACATTCGCAGTCTAGTATGGCAGGTGAAGGCCCAATGCAGAACAGTTGTTACATTAACGATTTTACCAGACTCGACATGCGATAAATTGTTTATAGAGAGCAAAACGAGCCTCTTTTCAGCGTTACCACACCTGTGTATTACTGTAATATTTATCTATGAATCGTTCGAGGCCATGAAAATGAATAAGGTATGAATTCTATTACTGTTAACTTAATCCATGAATTTTTTAAACGAGGAAAATGAATAAACAACACAATACGATATCATTAGATTTATGGAATAAAATGTAAGTTGCATTACTGTAATACTTACAAATACGTATTAATGAAAATGGGTAAAACATTAAACGACCTTGACTTTAATGGATAATAAATATTTCTTTTTTATAACATTATTATTATTATTATCATTATTGTTATTATTATTAACCCTGTAACGATCAAATCCCCAGTTCTAATGACCCTGAGAGAGAAGGCTGTTGACAATATCTTGGTAACCATCGTGAAAAGCAGTATTTTCTCCTCCTACAATATTTTTAGCCCTTTCAATGACATAATTCATTGTTTGAGTCACCTTTACAAATGGTCTGCAAATGCTTTGATTATGGACTTATCTACTTTCGAATATCTGATAACGAGTTTACCCGTTCGCAGACGAATTTAAATGAAAAGAAAAATAGTATGAGCTATGCTCTGTGAAAATGGGCTTAATGCATCTGCAAAAAGTTTCGACCAGGTCAGCCTGCGCAGTCCGCGCAGGCTGACCAAGGTCGAAACTTTTTGCTATCAGTCAGTTTTCTGCATGTCAAAGGATCAGTCTACCTCAAGAAAAAGTCGATTGTTGGATAAAATGGATTTTATGGATCCATAATCATGTGATGTCTTGCTCGGTATGGCACATCACGGAAATGTATTAAGCCCCGTTTTGCCAGAACATGGCTTATCCTGGTCTACAACTCACGAAAACTACCCTCAAAGATGTTTTGTCGGCGTGCCCTAATGCTCTGGCTTTTGACCTCCTTCTTGCTATATTGATATACTCGATGAATAAATAGTTCATGTGGACAGATCAATAATGTGTACATGTTTATTCGGCGAGCCCCTTAAAGTCTATTATTTGCCGAGCCCCTATAGCTCAGTCGGTAGCGTACAGGACTTGAGAACAGGGGGTTGTGGGTTCGATCCCTGGCTCGGCCAATCTCTTTCCGAGAATTGATAATAGTCATTGCGACAGGATTCATACCTGTTCCACCGCTGATCATTGTTTTGATGATGGTTATTAGGGAAAGCAACCAATGGCTTGGAAAGAAAATTGTGCGGAGTACTGGTAAAAGAGTCTCCAGCAAGGCATGGATAGGTGCACTGGCCGCCGCGATATAACTGAACTAATGTTGAAAATGGCGTTAAACACCAAACAATCAATCAATCAATCATTCAAGCCTATTTGCGGGTACATTTATAACACCAAAATACAAGCCGGGCTGCCGCTAATGGATACCCCGGGGCGTTTATTCACACAATTAAATACGATATAGGATAATCCTTTTCTTGTACAAACTGGTAATCTAATTTTTTTAAGCGTTACTCAACTGCTGTATGTGAACGCATTTTATCAGACACACCATTATTTGAAAGGGGATATTGGAAGTCCCAAAGGTAGATGGCGCCTGACGATGGAGGTTCAAATGAAGAACCTGGAATATAGCTGGGGAATAGCAAAGGTGGCCAGGAATCGATAGCAGTGGAGGTCCTTTGTTGCTGCCCAACATGTCGACAGGGATAAAATGAAGAGAGTAAGTAATTTTAGCAGCAGCTGCTCCCTTTCCAGCGACGGTTTGGACTAATATCTAATCTTTTAAAAAAATATGAGCCATGCTCTGGCAAAACGGCATTTAATGCGTCTCCGTGATGCACTACGCAAAGCATAGTTATGGATCCATAAAATCTACGGTCTAATAACCGACTGAATCATGAGGTAAAAAGGTCCTTTGATATGCAGAAAATTGACCAGTCGAAAACGTTTCGACCTAGGTCAGCCTGCGCGGCTGATCTGAGTCGCTACTTTTTGCAGATTCACTGAAACCCTTTTTTCACAGTGCATGGCTCATAGCTAAGTGAAAATTTCACTTTTCAACAATAGGGAAAATAATGTGGAAAAAGAAACAATTAGTTGAGAGGTTACTTTTCATTATTTAAATTCATATTGACCCACAAAAGAATTTTTTCCCTATAAACTTTTATTCCGATACCTCTGACGCCACCTATTTTTTTTTTTTTTTAAAGATAGTTGTTGGTCCATTTACCGGTGCAAGACTCGATACTTTAAAGATATCACAAACTGATTATTCTGAAAATTTTAGAAAAAAGTGAGTAATTTCTCAGTTCGTCATTATGTGTCTTCCTCTATACTACGCCTACATTTCTGTCTGGCTTAAGCATTACATTATTTTTCTAAGTATCTTGGTTTTGAAAAATTCCATTAATGGCAAAAACTCTCAGCAAAAAATGGAAACGAGCGGGAAATATTGTTCAAAACATGTGCATTTGTTTACCAAATCGAACTAAACAAAACGGTGTGTCTGTTTAGTAAAGTACATTGCTGCAAATCGTTCGTAAACAGTCTATCCCACAGAGTGTGGTTTGTTTCATAGAATATTGCCAGGTATCTAGCGGTCAGTTTTCACAATAAATATATGAGGCATGCTCTGACATACGGGGACTTAATGAATCTCTGTGATGTATTACACCAAGCAAGTCATCATAAGATAATGGATCCATAAAATCCGTTTTGTCAAATAACCAACTGAGTTTTGAGGTAGAATGGTCCTTTGAGATGTAGACGATTTACCAAAAGCAAAATGTTTCGAATCAGGTCAGCCTACGCAATCCGCGTAGGCTAACCTGGGTCAATACTTTTTGCAGATGCATTAGACCCCCTTTTCACTGAGTATGGCTCTTTATATTTAACCAGCACTCCAACAGCAAAACGTTCGACGCCCACTCCTCCCCACGTCAGTATAACTGCAAAAAACAAATAGCCATCCTTATGTATGACTGCTAATTCTATCTTCTCATGATAATGGAAATAATGATAAAGATGTGGGTGGTGATGACGATGGCAATGACGATGATAACGATGTAGGTCCTGCTGCTGCTGCTGCTGTTGCTGCTGATGATGATGATGATGAAGATGACTGTGACGGTGGTGTCGATGACGATGCTGATATAATGATCAACACTCATTCCAAAGTACCGGCTACTTTCCCACCTATTTGCTTAACAATAGACTACTTTCGGAAACATTGTGGAAAAACTGAACAAGTGAGTCCATATCTTTTCCAGTTGTAGATCAAACTGAGCGAAGGGGTTATGATCTTGAATTCTTGTGACTGACCGTATCGATGTAAACGCAGAACAAAGTACATCCATATTTACCAACCATTCCTTAGAATATTTTTTAGTCTAAGATTTAGAAAGTAAGCCAACTTCTGATTGGCTAAAACATTTGATTTAGCCAATCAGAACTTGTGTTACTTTCAAATTTAGAAAATTCCTAAAAACAAGACTAAGAAGTTGTTAGAAATGATTGTTGAATACTTATCAAGATCTGTAAGTCGTGACATGATGCTTTTTCACATAACTCTCCTTGTTTTCAATGTAATACAGCCATTACGAATTTTCTTGTCTCACACACGTGTGAGATAAGAAAATAGCGCTGTATTTGGTCAACACCCTGTAATTATACGTTTCATTTCTAAAACATTGCTGACCTAGGTTCCTGAAGGAAATTAATGGTCAAAATTCTTAATCATGATAAAGTTGTTAATTTCATCACTTTTAGATTCAAAACAAAATCAATATATGCAAGTTTCTTCGGAACTATTTTTCGTTCGTAATGTATCTGTCAAAGAAGCGCACAGGCTTCATGTAAATTTCACTACACATTATACATGTATGCCTCTGGTTTAACACATTATGGACTATAATTCTTGTTGTACAGTTATGTGATAAAAAGAATCTGACACTCGTTGGCTTTTGAGGTAAAAATTTATTAAACTCGTCCACAAAAAATGTTATTAAGCTCGCCAAAGGCTCGTAGACTCGTTTAATAAAATTTTATCTCAAAAACCAACTCCTGTCAAATCCTATATTTCATATTAAACATACAAACTCAAACAAGTAGTGGCTAACTCTGGCCAAACACGAGCTAATCTCTTTCTGCTTTTATGCACCCGACCTCTTTCGATGGCTAAAAATATAATCTACTGAAATTAGACTGATTTTACCTCATATGCTCGACAAAAGTAGCGGACGCTTTAGATCGAAGGTCAGACTGCTCGCTATGTGCAGTCTGGTTTTGGTCAATGCCAACTGCAAAATCCATAAATTTGCCAGTGGCTCTGAATGGGTTATAGGAGCATGCAGTTTTACAAAGAAAAACGAACAAAATTAATGATAATACATTTTTGGAATCGGCGGGAGATTTTGTTATATTTCGATGAAGATATTATAAGACGAAATCTGTGAATGGATGTATAGGCTCAGAAATAAAAAGGATAAATTATGTTTACAAGGATTCCCTTCACTTTTTACCAACCAGACAAACGAGCCTTGCTCTGTGAAAAGGGAACTTAATACATCTGCAAAAAATATCGACCCAGGTCAGCCTCCGCAGTCCGCGGAGGCTGACCTGGGCCGAAACTTTTTGCTTTTTGTAAATTTGCTGCATGTCAAAGGACCAGTCTACCTCATGATTTAGTCGGTTGTTAGACAAAATGGATTTTGTGCAGCTGTAATTTAGTGTTGTCTTGCTTGGTATCATGGATCACGGAGATGCAGACCCCCCCCCCCCCTTTTGCTAGAGAATGGCTCATAAATATATGCAACAGAACGTTTTTAGTCTGATCTTGATCTATAATGTCCGCCTAAAGTCTGTGACGGTAAGAGTTTTCCTTTTTTTTTTAATGGTAATGAACTTGAAACCGAAATCATCGGGTCTTTACCAATGGCTGAAAATTTTCATTAAATTAATTTCGAAATTTAAGGTTAATTAATCAATTAAGTTTCAAATCAGACTACTTTTTGTTTCAGACTCACCTTTCTCAGAGTCAAAAGTGAGTAAGGACCTAGTCCTATGATATGAAAGACGTTGATTAAATTAAAACGGTTTTTTAAAGATACATCTTTACAGCCCGAGAGAAAAAAAAAAAAAGGCTGTTAAAACTTTAAGTGTGTAGATTGATTGATTGAATGTATGGTGTTTAACCCCGTTTTCAACATTATTTCAGTTATATCGCGGCGGCCAATGCACCTATCCATGCTTTCCTGGAGTCTCTTTACCAGTACTCCGGACAATTTTCTTTCCAAGCCACTGGCTGCTTTCCCACATAACCATCGTCGAAACAATGGTCAACGGTGGGAAAGGAAAGAATCCTGTCGCAATGACTCTCATCAATCCTCGGAAAGAAAATGGCCGAGCCAGGGATCGAACTCACAACCCCCTGTTCTAAAGTCCTGTTCCCTACCGGCTGAGCTACTGGGTCTCGACTAAGTGTGTAGAATGGTTCAGATATTGGTTTGCTGTGTAACATGAATAAATAATCGACAAATATGGTGTACGGGTTGGAAACACTCACGGGATTTGTCTTCAATTTAAGAATGGAAACGACAGCAGTGCTTCCTTTGATGGCCCCAAGAGAATGAAATGCATTTTCTTTCTATCGATATCTGTGCCACCTTGCAACTGTCAGGGGCAACATTTGGCATGGAGATACAAGAATGATTTTAGTTTCATAAAATAAAGATGAAATGGTTTTAAAAACTGGCTGAAAACGAGTAAAGATGTATCTTTAAACCACACAATGTTATTCAATGCGAAACGAACAAAATTGTCAAGGTAAAACAATACTTCGAAATGGAAGAGGTTGTAGTTTTCATGGTTATTTAAATCAGTTAAGTTATCATTCAAACAATATTTGGTGCTCGCAGACACATGTCGTCTAGTTGCAGAAATTTCTCCAGAACATCAAAGAAATCAAATCGATGATCTCCATTTTACGACCTCTGTTTCCAAAGTGTTTACGATGTCATTAGTTTTAGTACTCTCGTCGCTTTGATTACAAACGGGCACGGTAAAATCTCCCTGTAAATACTTCCAATTAGCGTATGTAAGTGGGATTATTTCCCTCGCTCTTTCTTAGCGATTTTCCCCTTTTTTTCTCCTCTTTGTTTTCAAGCTTAGATACAATTATCGCTGAAATATTGTCAAAACTTAATCTAACTTATTTTTTTTTTTGAAAAAACGACTTTACTTAGCCATTGCACTGGCATTAAAAAGTTCTAACTCTTTCGACGGCTGTCCTGTCATATCCTATCCTGTCCTATTTTATCCTACCCTGTCCTGGTTTATCATGTCCTCTTCCATTGTGCCGTGCCGTGCCGTGCCGTGCCGAGCCCCGCCCTGCTCCGCCCCGCACCGCCCCCTTCAGCCTAGCCCTAGCCCCGACCTGTCCTTTATCCTTTATCCTACCCTGTCCTGGCTTATCATGTCCTCTTCCATTGTGCCCTGCCCTGTCCCTGCTCCTGTCCTAGCCCTGTCCTATTCTATCCTACTTTATCCTACCCTGTTCCGGCTTATCATGTCCTCTTCCATTGTGCTAGCCCTGCCCTGCTTCTGTCCCAGCCATGTCCTGTCCTGTCCTACTTTATCTTACCCTGACCCGGCTTATCATGTCCTCTTCCATTGTGCCCTGCCCTGCCCCTGCTCCTGTCCTAGCCCTGTCCTATTCTATCCTTCTTTATCCTACCCAGACCCCGGCTTATCATGTCCTCTTCCATTGTGCTAGCCCTACCCTGCTCCTGTCCTAGCCCTGTCCTGTCCTGTCCTACTTTATCTTACCCTGTCCCTGCTTGTCATGTCCTCTTCCATTGTGCTTGCCCTGCCCTGCTTCTGTCCTAGCCCTGTCCTAGCCCTGTCCTGTCCTACTTTATCTTACCCTGACCCGGCTTATCATGTGCTTATCAAATATTGTTGAGAGATCTTTAGCCCCCCCCCCACCCACCCCATCGGACTTAAGTTTTGGATTTCGCATCGTTCACAGACGACTCTGAAAACATCCTGCGAACAACATTATACTTCTTGATGAATCCATCAAACTGGCGCGGTTTTCTGCTGGTAATTAGATTTAGAACTGTATACATGAGTAGGACTAAATATACGGTAGCGACAAATATGAGGTTGGGGTGTACTACATGTAGCTAACCCCACTCATTTTGTGTGTTACCGGGATTCCTAGCAGATGAGCCAAAAGTGACAATGCCGGTTTCTAAACATTGCGATACTACAGAAATATTCGTCTGTCTGCCCAACGGTAGAAAATTGGAATCTAGAAATAGAGACAATACCGTGGAGTATCCCTAGGGGAGTTGCCATAGAGAACGTTCGTAATGTTTATCATCTTAAATCCGTTTCCGAACGACAAATTTTTTGACCTGCCAAATTTGAAAGTATCAGCAGACATCGATCAGAAGATGTGTTACTTTCAAATTTCGAAAATACTCGACAATAAGACAAAGATCGTTCTGAAGGATGGTTGGTAAATATGAACCCTGAAGTTCTTTGCTTGAGGCGCAAGAAACCAGCATGGCCTTTTAGATTCGAACCCAGGACATTCGGATTGCAAATCCACCTCCTCAACCACTGGGTCACAGCGGACGACAAGTTCAAACAGAAGAGCAATAAGCTGCTATGCCATTTTCTAAACAATGACATATATCAGGAAAAAAATATGTCAACATAAGTGACAAAGGTAGAAAAATTGGAATTCTAGAAATGGAGACAATAGCGGTGAATATCCCAGGAGCGTTGCCATACGGAACGTTTATAACATTTATCATCTGTAAAACCCCACAGCTGATGTATCGTTTATAGAATCACACGATACACAGGATTAAACTTTTCGCTTCCTTTTTTTCTGAAGAAAGTATTATTCAAGATCAGTGACACTATTTTAACGTGCAAGGCTTATATATCGTGATTTGTGTCTCAGTTATATCGTCGGGATTAGCGTTTATATGCTAGAGATTCTCTTACCAGAAGTTTGCACAACATTCTAAGCCACTAGCTGTTTAACCACCTATATATAAACTTCGTCGGAAAAACATTCAGAGGAGAGACGGGAACAAATCATGTCGCGTTGATGGCCATCAATCTTCGAAGAGTATTTGGCTAAAGTGGGAATCGAACCAGAGACCACTGCGCTTCAAGCCCTGAAGCTGCGCAGTCGGGGCATCCCACTGTTACTATACAATAATATCGATCCATGGCGCAATTACCCTTTACCACGTAATACTGAGTCTAAAGGATCCCAAAGAAGAAAGCCTTTTGAAAACATTGTGGGAAAGAAGAAAATGCTGGTAACCAGCATTTTCTCCTTTTCCCACACTGTTTTCTTCCTAGCCAAAAATAAATTTCAATTATTTAGTCACATTTAATTTGTCGCCTGCAAATGCTTTCAACTTGGATAAGTCAAAAATTTTGTTGTCTAGAAAGATTTAACAAACCTGAAGAGTTTAATTTTCCACTTTTTAGCACATGGCAAAATTTTAGACTTAAATCGAAAGCATTTGCAGACGACAAGTTGAATGCTGACCAAACAAGCAATTTCGTTGAAATGATATCCCTCGCTGAAAACTTTACTTGACCGCGTAACTTAAAATCGCTACCAGTCGGCCATTTTTCATCGAATCAAAAAATGAAAAAAGTGTATCGGCGGAATGGAATATTGTACACATGTATAAAGTTTCACGAAATTCCGTCCAATGGTATTGGAGATATTCTCCCAGACGGACACACGGACGGACAGACAACGCTAAAACTATATCCCTCCGCCTTCGGCGGGGGATAATAATGGAGAGTGTCTCTAAAATGTTAGAAAAATGATATGATATGAAAAGAAGGCGATGGTGGTTACCAACATTTTCTCTTCTTTCCAACTTGTTTTCACAGGCCTACTTCTTCAGACTCGTTAAAACACTTCAGGCTCGTTAAAACACTTGTTGTTGGGTAAATGGGTTAAAGGTGTCATCTTGAGTTTTACCTCTGTTGAGAGAAAGTGTCGGTTGAAGAGACTTAAAACAAAATGATGCTACAAAACAATTTTGGGTCCAAGGTAGAAAATTGGAATTCCAGAAATGAAGACAAAATGTCCCTGGAGATTTGTCATAGGAAACATTAAGAACACTTCCCATCTCAACAGCTCGACATAGCTTTCTATCTGATAAGCTGCTTTTATACATTACTTTTATATCACGGTGAAAGCTCATTCATTTATGTTTTTACGGGTGTTTTGCTTGTACTACGCTTGAGCACTACATTGTTAAACTGTTTTGTCCATAGACAGCAACTAGAATGTCAGTACCAACGATGAGATCAAAACAAAAACGTCTGGGCTTTTTATCCATCACTTCAACCACAGAACCACCAAGGTTCTCCTCATCTCTTGGAGCTATAAATTTATTGCGACCATAGGCGGCCAAGTACCAGTGACGACCATTCTTCTGCTATTGCTTTCATGCGTTAATTTGCACGTCTAAGCTCTCGGTCATTTTTAAAAAATGTCAATTTTGTTTCTACTCACAAACAGAAATGGATTTTCGAAGTAACGAAAGTGAACATGTATACAAGTATTCCCTTACCCAGCAAGTGCCAAAAAATCACTCCCGGGAGACTGACCTCTATCATTTAGAAATATTGCTTGCCGATTAAAGCCTAAAACAACGCAAAACAATATTTCATTATCAGGAATGTCTCATATACAATGATATTTCACTTACCTAATCACTTAATCCATTTTTTATTTGCTTAGGTAGTAATCCCAATATATTCTCGAGAAACACAGCTCACACTTAACTTGAAGGCAAGTAATAAATGACGTCACGCATCTTGGCGTGGCTATCCAGGGGCCCTTGTTCAGTCAGTGACCATAGCTTTATTCATGAACCTTATCATTGCTTACCAAATTGTCTTTGAATGGCTTGAAAAAAAATAATGTGAAGGGTAACAATACTGGATTATCTAAAAAGGGTTTTATTCATTCTCTTTTCCATTCTTGATTGTATCGATACAAAAAATCTTAATAATGTATGAACATAAAGTGTATCGTGCTGATGACATGAAAAAAAAAAGAAGCATTTTGTTTTTTCAACAGATGTCTGCAATGTCATATTCAACTACAAGACTTAATACGGCTGTATGTGGCGGATGTTTGTCAGACGACAGAAAATATTTTTTTAAAGAAAATGCAGTAAACAATCATGTCATAGGGTATTACTTAAACGTCCATTTGGCCCGGCAGGAAGCTGGTTTTGATGATGAAGAAATTGCAAATTGCAATAGTGAAGTACCTAGAGTACATGGCTAAACAAGGTTTTTGGATGAGCAATGGTCCTAGGGTGTGTCCAGGCAAGGAAACCTAGTTTAACCCTTTACCACGCAATGACGATTTTTAACGACCCTGAGGAAAAAGCCTTTTGAAAACATTGTGGGAAAAGGAGAAAATGCTGGTAACCAGCATTTTCTCCTTTTCCCACAAAGTTTTCTACCCTGTCAAAGAAAAATTGTGTCATTTGAGCGACTATGAAATTGTAGTCTGCAAATGCTTTCAATTTGGATAGGTCTAAAATTCTGCATTGTGGTAAAGGGTTAAAATGTGCTATGGGCCGTCCGACAAATGGTTTAAACCTTTTTTGAAGTCTTAAAAGTCTCACAGAGAAGGTCCTGAGAAACCCGACTGATCAATGTCAAAGGACCACCTCCCTGATGCATTATACCAAGGAAGTCGTTTCATAATATTAAAACCGTGCAATCCATTCAGTCGACCGGATCTTGAGGTAGAATGGTCCCTTGACATGCAAAAATATTACACATAGCAAAAGTTTCGACGCATGTAAGCCTGCGCCTCTTTTTCTTAAAGTTCTTGTAATTTTTCAATCAATATCTTGTATGGCCCCTCTGCTGTCGATACAGGCAATTATTCGACGTCGCATAGACCTTACATAACGTAAAATCATTGCAGCAGGAATGTTATTCCATTCCTGAACGAGAGCGGTAGTAGATAGGTAAATGGGCATTTCAAGCCCATTTTGACATTTTTTCGATTAGGACATTTTTTGATGGAGCTTTTTGAGCAGCGTAATTACAACTTCCCCTTATTTTAGAGGGGGAAGTTTGACCAGTTAACACCGATTTCAATAATTCCTTGATGGAGGGATTGAAGCAGTGAATTATTGAATGGGTGAATTGTTTAGCTGTTTTATTGAAGGAGGGATTGAAGCAGTTAATTATTGTCTCGATGATAGGGTGATATATTAACCACACACACATAGGTTTAATGACATATAATATATAAATGGATGGTATATATATTATATGTGTAACCAAGGTAGATAGGGGGTTGTTAGGGTAAATTCAAAATTACTTGATTATTTCTTGTCTACACATTGGGCATGTAAGTAAATCACCTATTTTATCACATTCATCACATATACATGCATGCCTGCAACTTAGTAATATATTAGGTTTATTAACGGTACATATACAACATACATTCTCTAAAAATATTTTTTGTTTTTTTAGTTTAATTTCTTTAATTTCTTCTATTTCTTCTATTTGCTTATAACCTAATGTTGAATTATCTATTCTAGTAAGAATTTCAAATCCATACCAATTATAACCATAAAAATCTATATAACCACAACTTTTACCTTCTTTATTATATGACTCTATATCCTCTCTAACACAATCATTAATATAATATTCAGGGTGAATATCATTTCTAAATGTTGTTATAGAATATATTCTATAATTAGTTGGAACCGGTTCTCTATCTTTATCTTCCATTATTTCAAACAAAGCATCTTTATAATCACCAATAAAATTATTACTTCTACAAAATGGTATTTCAATGATAGTATACATATTTTTACCTTTTTGGCGATTAGGGTTTTCATTAAAAAGGCATTGGTCTGGCCAAACCATAAAAATAGTTGTGGTAAAATCAGATTTAACCAACTTTTGTTTACTATGTAAGTAATAATTGTATGGCATTAATTTCTTTAATATAACAATTGGGTCAAACATTTGTGACATTAGTAAATTACCATTTAAAGTTATATATATTTTTTTATTTTTTGCATACAATTTTTTTAAATAATGTTTATTTTCAAGAGTTGTTGTTAGGTTTTGTATAATTTTATAATCTATTTTATTTAGCACACTCATCTTATAATATTTATGTAATAAAAAATTTTATAAATTCAAAAAAATTTTATCCATTTCCTATATCACAATAAAGCAACATAGGAAATGTTAATTATCTAACATTTAATAAAAGATGAGCATGGCTAAATAAAATATAGAAGAACAACTTAGTAATACTAATATTATCGCGGAATACACAAATCTTAATGTTAAACCCTCCTTATTTTTTAATAGGGTTTAGTAATTTCTTAATTTATTTTGAGAATTTTTTTTAAAAAAAAAAAATAAAAAAAATTTTTTTATAAAATTTTTTTTTATAAAATCTTTTACAAAATATTTAAAATGAAGTTTATAAAGCTATTTTCAAAGAAAAAAGATGAACCTATTAACGTAAGCATTATTAAAAAACAAATAATTAAACTAGATAGACGTATACAAGAATTAGAATTAATTATTGATGGATTAATGGATATTTTAAGTGATATGAAGAAGTCTAAATAAATATATAATATATTTTTTTATAATATATTATATATTTTTATTTATTTACATAGGTATATTCATACTAGTTTTACCATCACCTTCAACTCCGTTTTCCAATATTTAACACTTTACAAGTCTAACTCTATCAAAATAGATATGTAAGAGTGTTCCGCAGTAGGGGTGTTTGTTCTTGAAATAAAGTTTATGATATCACATTGTTTTATTTCAAGTGGTTTAGGAAAAACTACACAGCTACAAGTCTCATCTTTCTTTTTAGTAATAGAGTAATCAACCAACTCTACTCCGTTTACCACAATATTAACTTTTACCTCTTTTGGTATATTAGGGTCACTTGTAACAACTGATAAACTACCTCTTATAATTCTACCTGGCGCATTCATACAATAACCACCTATCCTATGGGTAGCACCTGAAGCACCATTACCAAATGAAAACTCATAATTACCGTTTCCAAGTGGTCCATTTTCTTCAGCCCACACGGTTATAATAGGACGGGAGACTTTATCCACATAGGATTTTGTTGCTAAATCTCCCTCTTCTACTGGGGTTGCCGCGTTTTTTAAAGAAAAACCCCGAAGATTTATGTTAGTCGCTACCATAAAAGTTCCATCCCAATTTTTTATAATAGCCCCACCATTATCAACATAATGTTTATTGACAGCGGAGTAAGGGGAATCAGGATTTGGTAATCCAATAATTTGGTTATCATTCATATCTATTTCACCATTCATTAAAAAAGACCCATCTTGTTTTTTTTTCATAGCTCTGACACCCGCGGTGGCCGCCTCAACAACGGTATCTACATAAAACTTATTTGCAGCTTGTTGGTTTTCTAAAGGGCTTCCAACATCACTAATTCTCCGTCCACCCATAGAAACATCTTCAACTGCTAGATACACTCCATTTAAGTAAACAAAAGCTCGCCTCAAACCATCTACATAAGCCATAGTAGCAGCATCTTGTGGATATACTGGATTTAAAAGATTTGTTAACTGATACCCTTTCATATTTATATTTGTAACAGCGGAAAAGGTACCATCCGGTTCCTCTACTATTGCTTTACCACTCCTATCCACATAATTTTTAGTAGCAGCTTCATGCGATTCTGTTGGGTCTTTAACGTTTTTTATCGAATTAAAACCCATGTTTAAATAACCATTTTTAACATGGTATCCACCGTTTTCATCCAACAACCCTGAGTTGGAGTCAACATAATCCTTAGTTGCAACATCATGAGAATTTACTGGATTACTAACCCTCGTTAATGTATTACCATTCATGTCTATAGAACCAGTAACGACGGTTGTTCCATCTTTACGTAAAAAATTATTATTTATGTAAGCGAGTGACACACCATCACCACTTGTTTCAGCATCATCTTTCATTCTTCCAAATTTATTAACAGGCATTTTTTTTTATATAGTACTAAAAAAGTTTATTTAAAACATTTTGAAACTGGTTACCTCTAGATAACTCTTTTAGAATGTACAAACATAAATGACCGCAAAATACTTGCCCAGCTTGTTGTAATTGGTCAGTATTGTACTGTATTGAGCTTTTTAAATAATCTCGAATTTCAATAGGTGGTTGTATGCCATAACTATCAAAATAAATTTTAGTTTTACCATTTTTATACCAAGCGACCCAATGTGTACCAGGCCCATCACTTTTATCAAAGTTTACTATACCACATTCTTTTTTACTCGGTTTTCTCGGTAATGTATCTAGTAAAAAAACTCCTCTAAAATAAGGAATCTTTAATCTTTTAACGGCACCCTCTAATTCAAAATTGTTCAACGGTTTATTTGGTAAAATTATGTTTTCAATCGAAATATTTGACATTTTTTTATAGTTAAATATTTCTAATATCTTTATTGTCAACCCATGAATTAAATTCATCAGGATAACCTTTCCACTTTACAAGAGATTTCTTTTTTCCTTTTTTAATAACCTTTTCTATCCTATACAGCTCTTGACTGGTTTTCTGCAGTTCAGGTTCATAAAAGGTACCTTGTATTTCTTCTCCATTAAAATCTTTAATTTTATATGTTATAGGTGATGTAAGTTTTACTTCAGAAACTGTAAAAACCTCCTCAGTCCATCTTGTTGTATAACCTTTCTCAAAAGTCTTTTTCTTTTTAGTTATCCTTACTTTATCTCCAACGGAAAACTTAGGATTAGAGTCTTTTATTTCAAGATTATCAGGGTAAAGATTTCTCCAAACTCTCGTTTCATTTTCTTTTTTACTAGCGTCTACCGGAGTCATCTTAATAGATGAATGCCTCGTGTTATTATATTTTTTAACCAAATCCGGTAGCACATTGATGTAAACGTTTGTAGAGTTAGCGGAAAAATACTTCCACATTTTTTCTTTCATTGTTCTAATCCATCTCTCAACCACACTTGATTTTTCCTCATTTTCGGTAGAATATAATTCAACCAAGTCTTTTACATCTTTGTTATAAAACTCTTTACCCTTATCCACCCACATTTTTTCAGGTTTTCTCTCCTTAAAAATACTTTTTAATGCTATAGCAACAGATTTTCCTGTTTTGTCTTTTAATGGCACCAGATATCCATATTTAGAAAAGATATCAATGACAGCGAGAAGGTATTTAACACCACGATTAAACTTAGAAAATGCTTGCATGTCTACTAAATCCGCAGCCCATATCCTATCTATACCGTTTACTCTAACTCTCCTTTTCTTAAAATTTCTTTTTACAGGTTTATGTAATTCTTCCGCTAAAGTTTTTAAAGTGTCGAAATTTTTTTTTTTACTCCCATTCCAAATTTCATCTTCGTTCCAATGAGTTTACTTACCAAACCTTTTTCCATTTTTTCTCTAATACTAGGATTGTAAATACCTTCTAACTCTGTTAACATATCTTTATCACATATTTCATTCCTAGTCTTTGTATCATCATGCTTAAGATAGCAAACATCATGATGATAAGCAGCTTTATCAACACGGTTTATAGGTTTACTCCATTCCTTTGGTGTTAAATCAGGATTTAACCTCTCATTTAGTTTGGTACCTGGCCCTGTAAAATTGTGCCCTGGAAGATGCATTTCAACAGGTAAATTATTTATAAATTTGTTTAAGATGCTACTCCCAGTGGTTTTTTTTTTATAAATTGTGATTTAGTTATTCCACAAATAACACATTTCCCCTGCATCATATTTCTTCCATTTTTCGAAATGGTATATTTTATATCACTCGTATCAGTATGTTTTTTACATTTAACGCAATACATTTTATTTTATATATAAAAAATAAAAATATTTAAATAAAAATGGATATTATAAACTTATCATGGAATGAAGTAGTATCAAAGAGATTTAATCACTCCCTTTTACCAAAAAGTATTAGGGGTTTAATTATAGGTAAATCAGGATGTGGTAAAACTACTTTATTGTTAAACCTTTTACTCAGACCAGATTGGCTTGACTACAACGATTTAAGTGTTTTTGGAAAAAGCCTTTTTCAACCAGAATACCGAATACTAAAAAAGGCTTTTGAAGAAAAACTACCAAAAGAATATATCTTAAGGTTGTTTAACATACGTGATGAGATACAAGAAACAAACATTCCACCAACAGCTTTAGTTGAAGAATGGGTTAAAACAATTAAAAACAAATCGGATATAAATTGCAACTTCTTTGAAAATGCTAGTGATGTACCTGACCCGAGAGAGTTAAACTCAGGAAATAAAAATTTAATGATTTTCGATGATTTACTTTTAGAAAAGCAAAATAAATGTGAGTGTTACTACATTCGAGGAAGGCATAGTAATGTTGACTGCTTTTACCTCTCACAGAATTATTTTAGACTACCTAGACAAACTATTAGAGAAAACGCTAATTTTATTTGTCTTTTCCGACAAGACCTAAAAAACCTTAATCATATTTATAGCGACCACATAGGTGAAGATATGTCTAAGGATGAGTTTAGAAAGTTTTGTCAAAAGGCATGGGAAAGACCACATGGTTTTGCTATCATTGACTTAACCAGTAAAAAACATGATGGAAAGTATAGAAACGGTTTTGATAATTTTTACATACCTAAATCAGTATAAAAAATATTTAAATATTATAAAATGGAAAAACTTTTAGAACAAATTGTAAAAAATACAAACCATAAAACATCATTTCAAATCATAGTAAGCGACAACAAAACACGTTTTAGAACAAGGTTTAATCCTCCAATTCAACTGGAAAAGGATAAAGTATATGAAATAGCTCTGGTAAACCTTGAAACTTACTACTCTTTTCCAAACATTGATGAAACGAACAACATATTCGTTTATTCTCCAGACAATGGTAATTCATGGATTAAAATACGGATACCTGAAGGAAGTTATGACCTTGTTAGCATTAATGACACCATTCAACAGGAAATGAGAAAAAAGGGTCATTACGATAGAGTTAATGAAGAGTATCCTATTAACATTTCTGCAAACACCAATACTCTAAAGTCTATTATTACCTTAGAAGATGGTTATCAAGTAGATTTTAATCAACCAGGCTCCATTGCCAAAGTATTAGGATTTACTCGCGCTAAATATACACAAGGATTTTACGAGTCAGAGAATGTAGTGAACATTCTTAGCATAAATAGTTTGCTTGTTAACATAGATATTATTTCAGGAAGTTATGTTAATGGTTCAACAAAAAACACTATTTACTCCTTTTTCCCAGATGTTGCACCTGGATATAAGATAATTGAGTCACCAGTTAATTTAGTATACTTACCAATAACGTTAGATGAAATACATAACCTAAATGTAAATATTACGGACCAAGATGGTAATTTACTAAATCTTAGAGGTGAAAATTTAACGATTAGGTTTCATATTAGAGAAGCGAGATAAATAAAAAAATATTTGTATATAAAATGACGAGTTACACTAATGTTAAAGTAAATATATCTGAAGGACAAAAGCAAAAGCTTCAATATGCTGTTAAAGCTGGTTGCCCAGTAAGTATTCGTTTAGGTCATGAAGATTTACATGGTAATGATGTTTTAGCAATTACCAATTCACAAGCAAAGAAAATGGCTAAAGCCTATGAGGAGGGTAGAGGTATAACTATTAAAATGACTGCAAAACAACTTAAATATAACATGAAGATAGAGGGAGGTTTTCTCGGAATGTTGGCTGGGTTAGCTGCTAGAGCTTTGCCGATGCTTGCAAAAACCGTTTTACCAGCTTTAGGTGTTGGTGCTCTTTCTGGATTAGCTCAAACAGGTGTTCAAAAAGCTATGGGGTCAGGTCTTTACCTTAAAAAAGGAGGATGTGTTTGTCAAGTTGAAACTGATGGAAGTGGATTATACTTAAAACCATACAAAGGTAAAGGATTAGCTTCCGTTGGTGATGGGTTGTATTTAAAGCAAGGAGGAAAAATGTATGATGGAAAAGGACTTTTACTTGGACCTAATAGTCCATTTGCTAATATCCCTATCCTAGGAGCTATATTGTAATATTTAAATAATATTTACAACAAATAAAAATGGATATTCATAAATTTGGTATAAAACCTAATATTACTACCCAACATAAAACTATATTTTGGAAACCTCATTTACATGGAGTAAGATATCCTCCCTTAAAGCAAGATTCTCTAAAATGGAAAATATACTCACAACTAACTATCAAGATTCCTCCTAATGATGGTATGAGAGTTCCACTAGGATTTGGTTATATAACTACACGAGGAGTTGTAGTGATATCTATTAGTAATAAATGGAAATATGGTTTAACCATTTTTAATGGTGCACATCTTGATAATGACGTTAATGATATCTTAGTCTACATTTATAATTTCTCGCAAAAACCAATCGAAATACCTGAGGGAGAGTTATTCTGCTATCTAAAATATTTAGCATAAAAAAAATTATTATATTAATAAAATGTCAGATACAAATCAGGAACACCCTAATAAAATATATCCTATATTACCTAAAGAACGAGGTACCGCAAGCGCCCCACCTATTGAAATGGAAGCAATGGATAATGGTCATTCTTATAGACTTAAAAAAATATCTGAAGTACAAAATTTTTTAAAGAGTGAAATAAATGAAAGGGAAAGATTGAATAAAAAATATGCTAGGATGGCTAAAGTAGTTGATAATGTTGAAGGTGGATTGGTTGTTGTTTCATTAGCGTTAGGTGGTGCAGGTGTTATTTTGCTTTCAACTGTTGCAGCGGCACCCGTTGCTGTAGGTTTGGAAGCTGCTGCTGGTGTAATCGGTCTTTCTTCATTGGTTAGTAAAATATTTGTTAGGAAAACTACTAATAAAGCTGAAAAACATTTGAAAATTCAAACTCTTGCTGCTGCTAAGCTTAATACTATAGATAATCATGTATCAAAAGCTTTAATGGATAATCATATATCTGATGATGAATTTAAGTTGATAATGGATGAAATGGGTAAGTATGAAGAAATGAAAAGTGAAATTAGAAGTAAGTTTAAGAAGAAGATGACAACAGAAGATAAGGAAAGTTTGATTGAGAAAGGGAGGCAAGAAGCAAGGGAATCCTTTCGGAGGCTCGTTGAAAACAAACATAGTGGAGAACTTTCGTATTAAGTTTCCTAAATTAAAATTTAGGTGTAAGTGTATGTGTGAAATTGATAATTCCTCAGACACGTAATATATTAAAATCTATAATAAAATCTATGATAAAATCTACGTTAAAAAAATATGTTGCTAATTAAAAATGTCATTTTTAAAAATAACTGACCCTGCAAAAAGAGACTTAATTGTAAAAGAGTATCTCGAAACGAAAAAGAAGATTCGGGATAATCTACTAGCAGAGAGAACAGGTGAACAAGAATTACAAACTGATTTGTCAAAGTTTTTTAGACCTGTTATCGAAACGCAAAAAGCTACAACAAAGGAGATTACAGAGGGGCTTACACCTATTAAAAAAGCTATCGAACAGTTGCCACAAGCTATTAATCTACCAGCTTATCCAACAATAGAAGCTTATCCCTCTGGAGAAAAACCAGCTATTGAGGAAAGGAAATTGGATGAATATAAAGGTACATTTGAAATTGGACCACTTGCAAGGGAGTATCTAACAAAATATCTTGGTACTGATGTTGATAGAACATTTGGAATACGTGATGAAAATGGTAAATTTTATATTGGTAGCAAAGCTGTCATAATTGAGCATGATGATATTGTTCTTGGTAAAGAGATATATATGGGAACACCTGGTTTTTGGGAGTTAATTGTTGCTAAAGAACCAAAAAAATATACATTTGAGGATTTAATGAAGTATCACGATTTAATGAAACGAACCAACACTCTTCATCGAAATAACGACCCGGATAATCCATATCCTAAAAGTTCTAAAGGGGAAAAATGGAATAAAATTCTTAAACCTCTTTGGAAAGTAGAAAAAGAGTATGGAGGAAAAGGAATTGTTATCCCATCTGACCCTAACGCATTAATAGAAAGACTAGACCTGTTGATGGCAAGTAAAGAAGCAGGTAATACAGGTGTAAGAAATGAGGTAGTAAGCATTTGTGATGAATTAAAAAGACAAGGTGTTTTAAATTCACACGCTTATAAAAATTTAATGTCTATACTATAAAAAGATGATAATCACTAAGAAACACGGATTTAAAAAAAGGTATTCATACGGTGGTGCCGGAATCTTTGATAGTATTGCTAACTTTTTAGCGAGGCTTTTTACTAGTAGTGCAGCTAAACAAATTGCGTCTTCTACCCTTGATGTAGGAAAGAGTGTAGCTAAAGAGGGTGTTAGGAAAGCTTTAGAGGTTGGAAAAAGTGCAGCAGTAGATGTAGGAAAAAAATTAGTTACGAAAGCTTTAACACCAAAATCGAAGCAAATTTTACAAAAATATAATACAACACCAAAACCTAATGATACTCCTAAAACACAAAACATTAGTACATTAATAGATGGAAGTGCCATTGCTATTCAAGACTTAGTTAAAAGATTAAACAGTGGAGCGGGTATTAAAACAGTATGAAGAAAAAAAAATATAAAAAAAAGAATGTCTATATTAAATTTTAATCGTGTAGATTATAAAAAATACAATACTAGTTGTATTAATATAGTAGGCGCTTCTTTAAACATACAAGATTGTGAAATCCTCGAAATTAATAAAACGAAATATGGTTATAAAAAAGCTGTTGTGAAGTTATCTCCTGAAAAGGTAATCAAGATGAAAGAGATTGAGGAAAAGGTGAATAAATATTTAAAAAATTGGGGTATACCTGAAATAACACTTGTATACGGTAATAGAGTTTATCCTAAAACTATACTGGATACCGCAAAAAGCATTAAAATTCAAGGTGTGTTTGTTAATGATAATAATAAGTCTTTTCCCCAGCTTTGGTTTGAAATTTAAGTAACACAATTATAATTTTTATCTCATTTAAAATTATAATTGTTATTATAAAATGGACATTTTAAAAATCACCGAACCAATTTTAAAAGATGATAGTATTGTTGAGTATGAACACCATGAGTATGAACCAATCACTGGTACCAATCTCAACAGCTCAGGAGCAGACATTAGGATTAACATTGAGACTCAAGATATTTTTACTCATCCTAGTGAAAGTTATTTACTTATTGTAGGCGAATTAGTAAGAAGTGATACTGGAGCAGTTTATGATGCTAACACTAATATTTCTTTAACAAACAATGGTCTCATGTATCTTTTTAAAAATATTAAGTATCAACTTTCGGGTATGGAGATTGAATCTGTATTGAATCCTGGTCAGGCTACTACAATGCTTGGTTTGTTAAAATATCCGGATGATTTCTCTAAATCACAAGGGTTAAATCAATTGTGGTATAAAGATACAGCAGCTAACGCGGGTGCCGGAAACACTGGTTTTATTGTAAGAAGAAATTATATTATTAATGACCCTCTTCCAAGAGGTACCTTTAGCTTCAGAGTTCCATTAAAACATATATTTGGTTTTTGTGATGATTATGATAAGATATTGTATGGAATGAAGCAAACTCTCACATTAACGAGAAATAATGATAATGATGCGGTCTTTCGAGATGGTGTTGCTCCTGCTGATGGTAGAATTAATTTACTTAGAGTATCTTGGTTTATACCTCATGTGTTACCCGCAGATGAAGAGAAAATGCAACTTTATAAAATTATCGAGAAAAAAGAAAAAATACCGGTTGGATATAGAATGAGGCAGTGCGACTCTATTGCGGTTCCCGAGTCAACATCATTTACCTGGAGACTTGCTGTCAAATCATCACCTGAAGTGCCACGTTTTATCATTGTTGGCTTTCAGACTAGTAAAAGCGGTGACCAACAACAAAATCCAGCCATATTTGACCATAGAAACGTTAAAAACATTTATGTTACGTTAAATTCTACTAGATATCCCGCTGTTGATTATAATCTCAGTTTTACCGCAAACCAATTTAGTAGAGTGTATGGTGACGCTTCTCTATTTAGGTCTAAGTTTTATAACATGAATGAAATGGTGTCAAACCCTAACATTACTCCCTCAGATTATAAAACCCTTTATCCTTTGTTTTTGTTTGATGTTTCCAAACAGAGTGAGAGATTAAAATACTCTGTCACTGATATCCAAATTAAAACACATTTTACTGAAAATGTGCTTGCGAACACAGAGGCATATGCTGTCATTATTAGTGATAGGTTAATTAACTTCCAGTCTGATGGAAATAAAATGAGTGTAGTGTATTAAGATTTTAATTATCTATTAATTTTCCAAAGTTGCCATTGCCATTTTCTTATTGTTTTTTTATTTAAATCTGGTTTGATACCCCTACGAACAAGTCTTTCAACTATCTCATATTTAAGTATATTTTTTACACCTCTTTCACCATATATTCTAGGTACCTTGGTTTCACATAATTTTACTAATTCAAGTCTAGTATATCTTTTCATAAATTCTATTTTATCATTCATTTTATATATATATTAATGGAATTAATATATATATAATTTCATTTCATTTTTTATTGACTAAATAGTAATTGATTAAAAGAACTATTTCTTTCTTCCATTAGGTTTTCTTCTCTTTTCTTTTTCAATTCTTCACAACCTTCTACTTTAACACCTCCCAATCTCATTGTAAATCCACTTTTATTATCATTACTCCTTAACCAAAGTCCACTAACTTCTATAGCATATTTTCCTTCAGTTATTGAATATTCGAAAAATTTATTATGGCTAACCCCTACATATTTATTATTTCTTCCTTTCTCAAGAAAGAAATTATTATCAAATCTTTTATTTTCTACTTTCATTTTAATAAATCCATTTTCTTCATAATTAGCAAATATAGCATTAACATCAAAATTATCTTTTATAATTCGTTTACTATCATTATCACTGATATCATTGATACACCTCTTTAGAAAATTGCTAAATTCTTCATTATATACTATATTTACAAAAGAAGTATAATCTCCACTATCAGTATTAATATAAGTATTAAGAGTTGTCATATTTTCAGGAGTTGAAGATGAAAGTAAATAGAAAATTCCTCTCTTATTGTTACAAATAAAATTAGTAAATAATATTTTCCCATCATTCGATTTAACTGGAGTTGTAAGTTTAATATTTTTAACTTCACCGTTTAACCTGCTCATCTTACAATAATTATGTAATAAAAAATTTTATAAATTCAAAAATTTTTTATTATATTTTTTTTAAAAAAAAAATGATTTTAATATAGTAATATAATGTTGTATAAATAAAGATGTCTTGGCTTAATAGAATTTCTAATATTGCTCAAAGAGCTGCATCAAACGTTGGAAGAGCTATAACTAATGTTATACCTCAATCAATCCAACGAAGAATTAATAATTTCACTAATTGGTTAACTGGTAATGTTGAAGAAGAACAATTACCACGAGTTTTTGATGAAATTGTTCAAAATGTTAGAGAAAATTACCCACCAAGGCCGCAAAGACAACCATTTGAAGTTAGAGAGGGGGAATCAACATTTAGAGAATTTAGTAGAACATTTACTATAGATGGTATTGAAGGTTATTCACCACATAGATTTTTTGTGGATAGTTGGATGCGTTTAATAGATACTTTTAAAAATAATTTAGGAAGAAAAATAAAATTTGTATTTAGAATTAAATTTTACTTAACTACGAACCCTGATTCAGTGGTTGAATTTGCTTTTCATAGTAGTCATTTCTTAAACTTAAATGAGGAAGGAATAGAGGAATTATTAAATGATATAATAGATGAAGTTTTAGAAAAAATAGCTACTTTTCAAAGTAGGGGTAGCGGATGGGCATTAAAAGAAATTGTACAATTAGAATTACACACAGCCACCTTTAACCCAATAAGAGCTAATGGTTGGTTATCCTTACCAAAATGGATTGCTAACAAAACAGCAGTTATTAATATGAAAAATAAAGATAATAAATGTTTTTTATGGTGTGTTTTAAGAGCGCTTAATCCAAAAGAATCTCACCCAGAAAGAGTTGATAAAGCTTTGAAAGAAAAGGAAAGTAGTTTAAATATGGATGGAATTGTTTACCCTGTTTCATTTAATGATATTAAAAAGTTTGAAAAGCGAAATCCTGAAATTAGTGTAAATGTATATGGTTATAATGAAAACAAAAAATTTTTCCCTTTAAGATGTACCGATGAGAAAAAAGATAACCATGTTAACCTTCTTTATATTAAAGATGGTGAAAACACACATTATGCTTTTATAAAAAACTTAAATAGATTAATAAGAAGTCAAGTAACTAATAGTCATAATTCTAAAAATATGGAATTTTGTGAACGTTGTTTGAATCATTTTGGTAGTAAAGAACGTTTAGAAAAACATAAAAGATATTGTAATAATAATGAAGCTGTTTATGTAAATATGCCAAACCCAAATACTTGGTTATCTTTTAAAAATTATGATAAAAAAATTGAGGTTCCTTTTGTTGTATATGCTGATTTCGAAAGTGTTTTAAAACCCTTAAACCCATCTCAACCAGAATCTAAAAAAGAAAGTTATACTATAAAATACCAACAACATATACCTTGTAGTTTTTACTATATTATAAAATGTTTTGATGATAATGTTATGCCACCTATAATAAGAAGTTATGTTGGAGAAAAAGCTGATGAAAAATTTATAGATTATTTAGAAAATGATATACGAAAAATTCATCAAAAATATTACCAAAATCCAAAACCTATTAAAATAACAAAATCAGAGGAAGCAAAATACCAGAAAGAAACACATTGTTGGATTTGTAATAAAGAATTTAAAATTAGTGATGAAGAATTTGTTTATAATGAAGTATTTAATGATGGAGTATTTAATGATGATGAATTCATGAATAATGAATTCATGAATAATGAATTATTTAATTATGAAGAATTTAATGATGAAGAAATTAGTGATGAAGAAATTAGTGATGAAAAACCTGATGATAAAAATTATAAAGTAAGAGACCATTGTCATTTCACAGGTAAATATAGAGGTGCCGCACATAGTAAATGTAATATAAATGCTAAAATACCCAAATTTACTCCAATATACCTACATAATCTTAGTGGATATGACTCCCATCTTTTTATTAAATATTTAGGTCAAACTGAAGGAGAGATTGATTGTATCGCAAATACTGAAGAAAAATATATTACTTTTAGTAAAAATATTTGTGTTGGGAGCTATACTAAAAAAGAAAAAGTTAAACCTATATATCATAAAATAAGGTTTGTTGATAGTTTTAAATTTATGAGTTCTAGTTTGGATAAACTTTCAAGTAATTTAGAAGAAAACCAATTAAAAATTTTATCGAGATATTTTAATGCTAATCAACTACCATTGGTTAGAAGAAAAGGAGTTTTTCCTTATGAGTATTTAGATTCCTTTGATAAACTAAAAGATAAAGAATTACCACCTAAAAAAGCATTTTACTCTAGTCTAAATAAAGAAGGAATTAGTGATGAAGATTATGCTCATGCTCAAAAGGTTTGGAAAGCTTTTAATATGAAAACATTTAAAGATTATTTAGAACTTTACAATAAAATAGATGTATTACTTTTAGCAGATATCTTTGAAAACTTTAGAGATGTTTGTCGTAAAAATTATAATTTAGACCCTAGTTGATATCTTACCTCTCCAGGTTTAGCTTGGGATGCAGCATTAAAAATTACTGAAATAAATCTTGAACTTTTATCTGATGTTGATATGCTTTTAATGGTTGAAGAGGGTATCAGAGGAGGGGTTAGCATGTGTAGTAAAAGATTGGGTGAAGCAAATAATAAGTATATGGGTGATTTATATGATTCTGGTAAACCTTCAAAATATTTATTATATATAGATGCAAATAGCCTTTATGCTTGGGCTATGAGCCAACCACTTCCTACTCATGGTTTTAAATGGATGACAGATAAAGAATTAAAAAATTGGCAAAAAATCCCATGTATATTAGAAGTAGATTTAGAATATCCAAAGGAGTTACATGATTCACATAGTGACTTTCCTTTAACACCTGAATGTTTAAAAATAGAAAAAGTAGAAAAACTTATACCAAATTTAAATAATAAAAAGAATTACATTATCCATCATGAAGCTTTAAAAACATGCATTGAATTAGGTTTAAAGATTACCAAAATACATCGAGGTATCAAGTTTAAGGAAAGTAAATGGTTAAAATCATATATCGATACAAATATTAAATTAAGAAAAGCAGCAAAAAATAATTTCGAAAAAGATTTTTTTAAATTAATGAATAATTCAGTTTTTGGTAAAACCATGGAAAATGTAAGGAAAAGGAGAACCATTGAATTAGTTAATAATGTAGAACGTTTAGGAAAGTTAGTAGCAAAACCAAATTATACCCATCAAACAAGGTTTCATGAAAACTTGGTAGCGGTACATATGAAAAAAACAGAAATAAAATATGATAAACCTGTTTACTCAGGATTAAGCATTTTAGATATTAGTAAAACACATATGCAAAGAACTTATTATAATTACTTTAAAGCTAAATATGGTGAAAAGGTTAGAATGTGTTATACTGATACAGATAGTTTTATTCTTGAAGTAGAAACTGAGGATTTATATAATGATATGTTAAATGATGTATCAGATATGTTTGATACAAGCAATTACTCTGAAAATCATTTCTTAAAAAATACTTGTAATGCTGGTGTAGTTGGTAAGTTTAAAGATGAGTTAGGTGGTAAAATTATGACTGGGTTTGTTGGTTTAGGTGCAAAACAATACGCTTATAAAACCTTAGATGGTAAGGAAGATAAAAGATGTAAAGGGGTTAAAAGAGTGGTTGTTAAAAAAGAATTATATTTTGATGATTATAAAGAATGTTTGCTTACAAAAAATGACCAATATAGAAAGATGGTTGTTTTAAGAAGTAAGGAACATAATATGTATACAGAGGAGTTAAATAAAAAAGCATTAGGTTCAAGTGATGATAAGAGATTTGTTTTAGAGGATAATATTGATACTTTAGCATGGGGGCATCATAAAATATAATTTAATTTTATAGATTAAATTATATTTTGGAAATGGATAAAATTTTTTGATTTTATAAAATTTTTTATTACATAAATATTATAAGATGAGTGTGCTAAATAGATTTACTTCTAAAATTATAGATAAATTAGAACGTAATATATTTATACATAAATTATATAAAATAGGTAAATTTAAACCTTTAATTGGATTTAATTTTAAAAAAGAATGTAAAATGAATGTGTTAAAAAGATTTACTCCTAAAGAATTAAAAAAATTAAAAAAACATATTAAAAATAAATATAATGAAATACCTATTTATAAAATTCCAGGTCAAGGAAGAAAAGTATATTTTCCAAATATTCATCATAATAATTATGATACTGCTTTAAAAAAAGCAGCAGCTGTTATATATTATTGTTTTAGTAAAGAAATGGCACAATATGGTACACATGATTTATCTATGTGGGTTGGTCTTTATGATAATAAAACTGAAGAAAGGAAAAGAGTTGGTTCTTACTGGTTTAATATTAGACCAGAAAATGAAAGATATTTATTATCTTATTATAGTGAAATAAATTATTTATTTTGTTATGATGGAGGATTTATGAATAATGGATTTAGTCCATTTAATTTATACAACCAACATTTTTGGGTTTTATCACCTTGTATAGAATTTAGTGGTGAATTTGATAATTTATATGGAGACCCTGATGTAAATGAAGCATTAAAAAAAATAGATGAATTAACAAAAAATGTAACACTATCTGGTTATGTTAGAACTAATAGAAATGACGCTACACTTGTTAAAATTACTAATCCATTTGGTAATATAACTTTTATTAATAGAAGTGACTTTGATAGTTCTATTTTGGTCATAAGAGATAGAAATTATTATAGTATAGATTTTTTAAAACCTATACAACAAAATAAAAAACAAAAAATTTTTTTAGAGGATGAATGTTGTATATGTACCGTTAATAAACCTAATATAGCATTTGGTTGTGGGCATGCATGTATATGTGATGAATGTGATAAAATAGGTGAATTACTTACATGCCTCATGTGTAGACAGTAATTTTGAATTTACCTAATCACCCTCTTATCTACCTTGGTTACACATATAATATATACCAACCATTTATATATTATATGTCATTAAACCTATATATGTGGTTAACACATCACCCAATCACCCATACAATAATTCACTGCTTCACTCCCTCCTTCAATAAAACGGGTAAATCCTTCACCCATTCAATAATTCACTGCTTCAATCCCTCCATCAAGGAATTATTGAAAATGGTGTTAACTGGTCAAACTTCCCCCTCTTAAAATAAGGGAAAAGTTGTAATTACGCTGCTCAAAAAGCTCCATCAAAAAATGTCCTAATCGAAAAAATGTCAAAATGGGCTTGAAATGCCCATTTACCTATCTACTAGCGGTGGCCAAAACCTAACTTTAATGTTACCTTAGTCTGAGTACTTTTGCAACTTTGATTTCAGTACCACTTTCATTTAAACTGCAAAAACCTAACTTAAGCTTTCTGTTAGTCAAAATCTGATTAGCCTGGCATTTTCTACAGACTCGGAACTAAAGTATGATACCAAATTTGTTGGTCTTCAGTAAAACATGCGACGAGAAATAAAAGAAAATTAAGTGCACACTTATTTATGGAACTGAGTATATATACAGAATGGAAATTTATCGACATTCAACTTAATCTTAAATCAATTGCCTTCCTACTCTTTACCTGATCTGCAATAGCATTTTAGTCTTTTCCATCTTAAAAGGTGAAAATGCTGGTAGCTTACATTTTCTGTTTCCTCCTATCCCACAATATTTCAAAAGCCTTCTTCTTTTCAGTAGACATAGTATTATTTCTTTTGTGTTTCTTATCTATGCGCATGTTTTGGGGATTTTTTAGGCCCATATTCGGCTCCAAAGTCAGGCCAGGAAAATCCCTGGGCCAAGTGGTAACTATTACATAACTGAGATATTGTTGAAAAGGGGTTAAGGATAGGGCACCATAATGGGATTCGTGTAACATTACCTTTTATCGTACGGATTCGGCTAAGACTCGGGTAATCCGTGCCATTACGGATTACCCGAGTCTTAGCTGAATCCGTACGTTTTCCGACGATGAAAGGCGATATTACAGGAATCCGCATTAGGGTAACCTATCCTTAAAACACCAAACTAGTCCAACAATTATTCTAAGTAGAATGATAATGTGGTAAATCGAATAGATCTTTTCTTCAAATTTTAGGAAAGGCCATGCCTTTGGTAAATAGTGTGACAGCACTCAGTCAGCTAGACAAAAGGTCATTAAAATCATAAATGCTTGCAAAATCAGTCAAGTTTAACCCTTTACCAGACAACAAAATTTTTGAACGGGTCAATATAGAAACCATTGGTATCTGCATCAAATTGAATGAGGCTTTAATAATGGTATTTATCATTTGAAGAATAGACAGTACTTTGAGAAAACCAGCAATTTCTCCTTTTCCACATTGTTGTCAAAAGCCGTCATGCTAAGGGTTACAAAAGCAAGCGTTTGCTTTTCAAAAGAGTTAATCCTGCTGCCTTGACTGGTATTATCAGCAAAATAGTTCGTTCAACATCACGTGATCAACTGATGTAAAAACACTACAGCTTAAACAAGTTGGCTTCTTTACAAAAGAAGCCAGGAGAGGTCAGCATCAATGTTTTCAAATTGTTAATTGGCTTTTAATTTCAATATATTTTGGTACACGTAAACAAACAAGTAAAAAAGCCGTCGCGTAGAAACCGCATATGCTTTACATGACGGTCATTTGACCTTCTTGCCGTGTTTTCAAGTCACATGATCTTGTCCAGCGGTCTTCTTTCTCTTTTTTAACGAAATACTTCTTATTTTTTCTTCTGCTTAGATCTATTTGCTTAATGAAAAATTACAATTATTTGAGAGGTCATTTGCAGCCATGGCAAATTAATATAACAAATCTTTTCTGAAATTCGTCATATAAAAATAAACCACGTCTATTTCCTGTTTCGGTTTTTTTATTTCGCTTTATTTACAAAACCATGACGAATCAGACTGTGTATCAGAATAATTTCGCAAGAAAAATGGATTTAGACCGCGAATTCTGTGGCAGTCTGCCTTTTAAACTCACCACTGTTGGAGAGGTCTGATGACCTCTCCAATAACATGGGGGGGGGGGGGGCGAACAGAGCACACTACCATCATACTGCATCGATAAGCGGGCTGTTCTTTGTCTTCTCTTTTCGAACAGGACATCACAGGTCGCCATTCGCAGTATAATGAGTTTTAAAGGTAAAACCTTCAAAGGCGACAGACGATCCCGCAAACCTTCAAAGGCGACAGACGATCCCGCGTCTGTTGTGCGATTATTTATCGAAGAGAAACATTATTTCAGTTATATTAAATATTTACATTCCACGCCGCTATTTATTATGTCGGATGGATGAAAGAAAGAAGTATGAGACCATTAACATTAATGATGTATTTCTATATAGTTTCTGTTAAAAACACTGTGACAAAAGGGGATAGTTCTATTGTCGAACATTTTGTGAGTTTGTAACAAAGTTTAGAGCTGCCTTTTCACGACGTTATTATTTCAAGTGTCAACCTATTTTTCCGATATGTACAGGTTTGATAGTAAGATGTCATGCCAAAAGCATCCTAAAATGATTTTGCGAATAGTCTGGAGTAAAGATCAAGAAAAGACCCTACAGAACACGCACTCTGCTCTAGTTAACAGTGTGATGTTTTGTGGGAAATTCTGGGAAAAACAGCTTTTAAAATGAAGCATCGGATTCTCTTCAATCAAACATCTCCATTTCGTTACAGTGTAATATTTTTAGTACTTAAGATATGAGCCATGCTCTGTGAAAAGGGCGTTTAATGCATCAGCAAAAAATATCGACCCTTGTCAGCCTTTGCAGGCTGACACGGGTCGAAACTATTTGCTATTTGTTAACTTTCTGCATATAGAAAGACCATTTCACCTCATGATTCAGTCTGTTGTCAAAATTGATTTTATAGTTATGTGATGACTTGCTTAGTATAATGCATCACGGAGATGTGTTGAACAGTTTTGATATATTTTGCGTACGCACCTTTTCTTGAAAATACCGATAAAAACCGGCGCAGCTTGTTTTTCGTGACCTAAACAAACTACAAGTATTGTGAAATTGGCCTAAACAGCAACAAAACATCATGGTTTACAAGAGAAAAGCTAAACAAACACAAAAATCACTTGTACAGCTTGACTCTTTCAGCGCCAAATATATGCGCTCGGCATATATAGAAGGGTAAAGATACAATCCATCGATACCCAGAAAGATGTTTATCTGGTAGTTTGAAAACACATGCGGACGGTCTAGATCAAAATCAGACTACATACTTAGCAGTCCGGTCTTTGTTTAAGCCGTCGACAAAAACCACTGTTTTCACCAATTGCGCTGAAAACGGTAAAAACCTAGGAACAATTTCAGTCTTCTAATTACTTTGATTGAAACCGCTGCTTAACTTTTCCAATTAGTGTACTAAAGTAGGATTACATTTCTCGCTTTATGTTACGGATTCCTGATTTCTCAGTGGGAACAATTAGACGTTGTTACGTTGACATTAAGTCTTGTAAGATCAATACCGAACAAAACTTTAGCACTACGAATTAAAATTTCATTTTTAAGAGAAGGCTAACTTTTGTTTGTTTGCTTCACTTGCATTTTTCCTTAAAAATTCTTTTAAAATTTTACTAGACCAGGGTAAATAAAACTTTAAAAATGTCTATAGGCTAAAAAATGGCTCAAAGTCCTGAAAAGAAGATCTTCGGGGAAATGAACAAGTGGAGGATGGGAAATAAGCTTCACCTCATTCACGATCCTGCGTGGCTCAGAGGTAAAGTGTAAGACCAGGGAGGCCCTCAGATTGAACCTTTCTCTTTACACTTGTTATTTTCATGGGAGTGTTCTTCGGCAAGACAAGTCAGAGCCCTAGCCAAGTACTGGTGAAACTCGGGACATACACAAATATTCGAGCTGTCGCCGTGGTATGACTGAAAATAAAGTTGGAAGCGGTTCAAAACACCACTCACTCAATCAATCACTCATTCAATCAATCAATCAAGCAAGCAAGCAATCAAACAATCAGTCAATCAATCAGGAACAGGGATCTACCCAGCCCAATACAATGGGATTGTTCCTGCAAAAAAGAATATTTTCACGCAGTTTCTCAAGCAGTTTCTCATATTCCCTCAATGTTTTCAGACAGTATCTTCAGTATATACATGTGTACGTTAAAACACATCAAAATTTCTTTTAAAGGTAACACCCCCATGCTTTTCTACACCTTTACATTTTTTACACTATAACGGTTAACTCTTTACCAGACGATCACACTTTCCTCATTTCCATTTGAAGACGACAATTTCAACATGGCTCAAATATGAAGATTTGTCAATGATAGGGTAAAAAACAGTGTGGAAAAATGAGAAAATGCTGGTTACCAGCATTTTCTCATTTTTCCACGCTGCTTTCAAAAGCCGTCTTCTTCGAGATCTTTAAAACATGGGATTGATCGGTAAAAGATTTATAAACAAATCAAAAGTACAAAAAAGAAAAGAAAATATAATACCTGTAGTTGTGAAATGAAAATCACGGGCTGAGTCTTCGGACCTTTGGGTTCTATTTCACAGCTAAATGTTGTTCATTAACCATTCCTTAAAAGCTTATGCATTGAGAACACGTCCCTCAGGGTTTCACATAATAAATTGTCCAAATCGTGCAATATCCTGTCCGATTGTTTGGCCGAAAAAGGTGTTAGAATTGCAATATACAGGTATTTTCTTCACACTTAAAAGTTATTAGATTGCAGTATTAGAAGATATTTACACTTTGAAACAATGTTAGAATTGCAATACAAAGTTATTTCAACACACTGAAACCCTATTGCAAATGATCTAAAATGGTATTTTCTACACGGTATTAAACTTGTGACTGAAAAATTTGCACGCTGAAATGGTTCTAAAGTTGCAACATAGCCTAACGGTATTTTCTAGACACTGAAACTGTGTTAAAATTGCAGTAAACCTATAGAAATATTTTCTACACACTGAAACCGAGTTGAATTTCATTGTAAAGGTATTTTCTATACTCTTAAACCGAGCTAAGTTGTAATATAACGTTTCTTTAAGACAATCAAATTTGGTAAGATTGCAGTAAACCTATAAACATATTTTCTACACACTGAAACAGAGTAAAATTGCATTTTAAAGACATTTTCTACACGCGGAAATGGTATTATAATTACATTTTAGTGTTATTTTCTACACACACTGAAATAGTGTTAAAATTGTACTACAAAGGTGTTTTATACACAACAGAAGCAGGAACAATGAAATCGACGGAAAACTCCTTAGAACATTTTTTTAAACTTCAAGCTTATTATAACCATTATCATAATCTTTTCTTTTTTCAAATTTTATATAAACAATCAATTCATTACAAATCACAATACCATCAAGACAGCGGGTTCCAGAGCAACGCACAATCCATTAAACATCATTGTGTAGGTGCGGTCCAAAATACAGATTCCAGTACATTATCGATAGTTTATAAATATCTTCGGCCTGTTGGTATTACCATCAGAGCTCTATTTCTTATTATTCTATATAATCTATTTTGCAGAGAGAGATGATGTATTTTCCCAATTGGGACGAATCTTTGAAGTTTTATGAAAACCTGGTAACTTGATTTTTTTTGTTTCTCATAAAATTCGACTGATTTTAGTTTACAAGGAAATGGTTTTACTATGTGCCTTATACATTTGTTTGTCGTAATTAATCAAGTTATATGAGCCATGCTCTGTGAAAATGGGGAGGGATTTAATGCATTTCAAAATGTATCGACCACGGTCAGTCTGCGCGATCCTCGCAGGCTCCACTTGATCGTAACCTTTTGCTGTTAGTCTATTTTCTGCAAAACAAAGGACTAGTCTACCTCATGATTCAGTCTGTAATTGGATATAATGAACTTTAATGGATCCAAAGTTATATGATGACTTGCTCAGTACCATGCATTTAATCTCCTCTTGCCAGACCCACAGGCCTTTGAAGCTCTATTGGTCTATCACGGAACACTAAAATTGTCCTTGGTCGATCATCGAACACTTATAGCACATTGGTGCATCGCCTGTATATCACGGAATACATATTCAAATTTTCATCAACACTGTTTCTATAAATAGCACATTGGTGACTCCCTCTATATCGTATATAGAAAGACAAAGTGTGCAACGAAATCGGAGAAAATTTGACCCCCGTCCCCTTTCAGAGATAATATTTAACATAAAATGGAAAAATAAACCTAGTTACAGTCGCAGATGTGTTCACAAATGATTTTTCTTCTGTACACTGACCTTCGAAATTTCCAAACGGGTCTTGCCATCAAGCGATAGCTCTCATCTCAAAAAAAAAAAAAAAAAGCTTCCATATTTTCGGATCGCCATGCGCTGACGTCACACAATTCGTTATGACTCAGCGAATTATAACTCACGTGAATTTGCTATCAAAAGACGCGCCAAAGCTTTTGACCAATGAACGGTAAAAACGCAGTTGAAAATATGCGAAATGGGAGATGAAAATCGTGAAACTGGGTTAGATTAAAAGATAAATTACATCAGACGAAATGTTAATTTAATAATTTCATCAATACACCAACAAAAAAATTTTCGATCTATGTTTGAAAAAAAGAATTTACTTCTTATTCGCTGCAGGATTACAAATCGTTTGACGTCAGCGCATGGCGATCCGGAAAATTATGGAAACTTTTTAATTTTTTTGAGATTGAGAGCTACTGCTTGATGGCAAGAGCCGTTTGGAACTTTCGAAGGTCAGGGTACAGAAGAAAAATCATTAATGAACCCATCTGCAACGGTAACTAGGTTCATTTATCCGTTTTCGTTTAAATGTTATCTCTGAAAGGGGACGGGGGTCAAGTTTTTTTCGATTTCGTTGCACACCTTGTCTTACTATACAAGATACAGAGGGAATCCCCAATGAGCTATTTATAGTAATAGTGTCCGATAATGAAAATTTCGTTACCCCTTGATAGACCAATGGAGTTTCAGAGGCCTATGCCAGACCATAGCTCTTATACAATTACAGCTCCTGCGATCAACGGGTTTGGAACGGAAACGCACGAATAGGACCCATTACTTGCAAAAAAAAATTTCTTTAATAAGGGGGTCAAACGCATCTACAAAGAGGTCATGTCAGCCTGGTAGTCCGCACAGGCTGAATTTAGTCGAAATCTTTTGGTTTGGCTTGTTAGACAAAATAGATCTTACGGATCCATGATTTTGCGATGACTTGCTTCGCATAATGCGTCGTAGAGATGGGATAAACCCCTTTTTACCAGAGTAGTGTTAAAGTACACTGCTAAAAAAAATTAAAGGAACACATGTCTTCGACTTTGATCACAAGATAATTTTTTCAGTACAAGACAATGCAAATAATTTTCTGCTCTTAAGCTCATTCAATCTTAACTCTATAAAGTCTCAGAACAGGCAGAACGATTTGGTTTGTACAAAAGGTGTATGGGCTATTCCTGTCAAAGCCGTCTTTTTGATACGCCACACAGGCTTTTAAGAGAATCAGAGGTGTGATTTTTTCTCGTCGTTTACTTCTTTCATTAGATTTGACAAAAATATGAACAAAAGATTGGAGAAATATGAGCTGTTTAACAAAAATACAAGGAAAACAATTTTCTTCTTTTTCTTCCTAAAATGGCTTATCAGCATTTAAAATGAAACAAACAAGAAAACTATCGAACCATTTTGTCTAGTAAGAATGTAAGCTAATGGTTTTTAGAGCACAAAGACTGAGTGTTTAGCAAAGTGAAAGATTTGAATTACGATATTTGTGTGATCCTTTAATTCTTTTGAGCAGTGTATATTGATCAAATTTCTTTATATCAGCAGAGAGGCTCAGAAAACGTTCAAATTGAGACATCACTTGCCCTACGTTATTTTTCCCGTAATCACCACGTGTTTGAAAAGCAGTCTGTCTGTTTAGTCTTGTGCAGTCTGTTAATGGGACACGGTCTACAACTTGAATAATATCGACGATATAAAAATCTCTCTAATTTCAGGAAAACCGAAATTAATTCAGCTGCCAAAAGAGCTTACCCTTAAGCTCTAAATCAAGCGATAGAAGAAACCCAAGCATGGGGTCGCAAGCGTTTCTCAACGGAAAAATCTTGGGTGTGTGAAGTTGGCAAAAAAGTTGGATAATCGGAGTTCGATATTCAATATCGAAATGAATCTGCGGATGAGTTGAATTTCATGCCGCAGTAAATTCGCTTTTTTTTCCAAACTCAAGGGATAGTTACGAAAATTAATGAATCCCGATTTGAATATCGAAATGAATTTCATGCTAACAGCAGATTCGCGTTTTTTTATGTATGGGCATAAGGATGGTGTTTGAAATCGAATTTCGATTTGAATATCGAAATGAATTTCATGCCAGCAGCAGATTCGCGTTTTTTCATGTATGGGCATAAGGATGGTGTATGAAGTCGAATGTCGATTTGAATATCGAAATGAATATCATGCCAGCAGCAGATTCGCGTTTTTTCATGTATGGGCATAAGGATGGTGTATGAAATCGAATGTCGATTTGAATATCGAAATGAATATCATGCCGGCAGCAGATTCGCGTTTTTTCCTGAATATGCATATGTATGGTGTATGAAATCGAATGTCGATTTGAATATCGAAATGAATTTCATGCCAGCAGCAGATTCGCATTTTTTCCTGTATGGGCATCAGGTTGGTGTATAATATCGAATGTCGATTTGAATATCGAAATGAATATCATGCTAGCAGCAAATTCGCATTTTTTTCTGTATGGGCATATGGATGGTGTATGAAATGGAATGTCGATTTGAATATCGAAATGAATTTCATGCCAGCAGCAGATTCGCGTTTTTTTATGTATGGGCATAAGGATGGTGTATGAAATCGAATGTCGATTTGAATATCGAAATGAATTTCATGCCAGCAGCAGATTCGCGTTTTTTTCTCTATGGGCATATGGATGGTGTATGAAATGGAATGTCGATTTGAATATCGAAATGAATTTCATGCCAGCAGCAGATTCGCGTTTTTTCATGTATGGGCATAAGGATGGCGTATGAAGTCGAATGTCGATTTGAATATCGAAATGAATATCATGCCAGCAGCAGATTCGCGTTTTTTTATGTATGGGCATAAGGATGGTGTATGAAATCGAATGTCAATTTGAATATCGAAATGAATATCATGCAAGTAGCAGATTCGCGTTTTTTCCTGAATAGGCATATGGATGGTGTATGAAATCGAATGTCGATTTGAATATCGAAATGAATTTCATGCCAGCAGCAGATTCGCGTTTTTTCCTGTATGTGCATCAGGTTGGTGTACAATATCGAATGTCGATTTGAATATCGAAATGAATATCATGCTAGCAGCTAATTCGCATTGTTTTCTGTATGGGCATATGGATGGTGTATGAAATGGAATGTCGATTTGAATATCGAAATGAATATCATGCCAGCAGCAGATTCGCGTTTTTTTTCTTTATGGGCATATGGTTGGTGTCTGAAATCGAATGTCGATTTGAATATCGAAATGAATTGTTTTTTTATGTATGGGCATAAGGATGGTGTATGAAATCGAATGTCGATTTGAATATCGAAATGAATATCATGCCAGCAGCAGATTCGCGTTTTTTTTCTGTAAGGGCATATGGATGGTGTATGAAATGGAATGTCGATTTGAATATCGAAATGAATTTCATGCCAGCAGCAGATTCGCGTTTTTTTATGTATGGGCACATGGATGGTGTATGAAACAGAATGTCGATTTGAATATCGAAATGAATATCATGCCAGCAGCAGATTCGCGTTTTTTTGCTGTATGGGCATATGGATGGTGTATGAAACGGAATGTCGATTTGAATATCGAAATGAATTTCATGCCAGCAGCAGATTCGCGTTTTTTTATGTATGGGCATAAGGATGGTGTATGAAATCGAAAGTCGATTTGAATATCGAAATGAATTTCATGCCGGCAGCAGATTCGCGTTTTTTTGCTGTATGGGCATATGGATGGTGTATGAAATGGAATGTCGATTTGAATATCGAAATGAATTTCATGCCAGCAGCAGATTCATGTTTTTTTATGTATGGGCATAAGGATGGTGTATGAAATCGAATGTCGATTTGAATATCGAAATGAATATCATGCCGGCAGCAGATTCGCGTTTTTTCCGGAATAGGCATATGGATGGTGTATGAAATCGAATGTCGATTTGAATATTGAAATGAATTTCATGCCAGCAGCAGATTCGCGTTTTTTCCTGTATGGGCATCAGGTTGGTGTATGAAATCGAATGTCGATTTGAATATCGAAATGAATTTCATGCTAGCAGCAAATTCGCATTTTTTCATGTATGGGGATAAGGATGGTGTATGAAACCGAATGTCGATTTGAATATCGAAACGAATATCATGCCAACAGCAGATTCGTTTTTTTTTTCTGTATGGGCATATGGATGGTGTATGAAATCGAATGTCGATTTGAATATCGAAATGAATTTCATGCCAGCAGCAGATTCGCGTTTTTTCCTGTATGGACATATGGATGGTGTATGACATCGAATGTCGATTTGAATATCGAAATGAATATCATGCTAGTAGCAGATTCGCGTTTTTTCCTGTATGGGCATATGGTTGGTGTATGAAATCGAATGTCGATTTGAATACCGAAATGAATATCATGCTAGCAGCAAATTCGCATTTTTTCATGTATGGGCATTTCGATGGTGTATGAAATGGAATGTCGATTTGAATATCGAAATGAATATCATGCTAGCAGCAGATTCGCGTTTTTTTCTGTATGGGCATATGGTTGGTGTAGTTTGTCTTATTTTTACTACAGATTTTGAAATGTCATCTGTTTTTCATTTTATCTAAAATGTCGGATGTCAAGCATTCAGTATTCTGTCTGAGAAATCGTATATGTAATTAGTCCCTGAATGACTTTTGGTTATTGCAACAAAAATTAAGACATCAACACAATGAAATAAGAAAATTGATCACCACAAATCTTCTTTAGAAAATTTGCAGTTGTTTCAACAGAGATTTCGTGGTTCTATATTACACATCTATTAAGCCATTAACGTTCAAATATTTAATGGGCATATTTTCAACAGCACTTTTTACGGATTGTCAAATCCTCGAAAATGCAGACGAGCTAGTACAAGAAATACGATTTACTTATGAAACCTGATTCTTCCATATACTTTTCCAAGCCATTTCATTGTTTGGCGAACTGGAGGGAAATAGATTGTGATAACACGTAGAAAAGGAGAAAATGAGCATTTCTACTTTCTCACAATGTTTCTAACCTTTCAAAAACAATCCTCCATTAATCAAAGCTTTATTTGGCGTCTTAAAATGCTTCCTCGTCTTTTTTTCACTGTCAGGTAAAGAGCTAAATGCAAAACTACATTTATTTGAGGACAATGACTGTCTTACCATGTTCCGGATTGAGGCGAACAGAAAGGAATATAGTGACAAAATCGCCTATTCTAGCGGTTCGTGTTTATGAACATTTCTTGTACAGTCGTATTTCCCTCTATGATATACTTTCAAAGCAAGAAATTACTGTTGGTACAGCTAAATATGCCTTGGGCGGAGTAACAATGTTCAGAAATGAGCATTTTACTGCTACTGTTACATCGAAAAAGTTTGGAAATATTTGGTACGACGGTCTTAAGGGTAACCTGGACAGAATTCCATCCGATGTGGACACTTGGTTCCCATGCCACGCATTATTCTGTGAAGTTGGTAGATTACCATCACCGCTGTGAGTGTTACTTCTGCTATTCCGTGGATGATCTAAGTGTCCGATTTATTTGAACGATGGACTTTCAACACCAAATTAGGATTCCTAATTGAAAAAATTAATATCTTTGCTACCTTAAATCACTGCTGGTGTATTCATTTTCGATTTGAAAGTGCACTTTGGCGTTGTAAGCTAATATTAGCACAAGTTGCTGTGGTAAGCTACGGCGATCATCAAATGTCAGTGTTTGTTATTTAAGAAATAACAAATAAGAATTAATTGAGCCGTGCTCTGGCAAAAGGGGGCTTAATGCATGTCCGTGATCCATTGTACCAAGCAAGTCATCACATAATAAGGGATGCATAAAATCCACTTACTCTAATGAATGACTGAATCTTGAGGAAGAAGTGGTTCTTGGACGTACAGGAAATTGACCGATAGCGAAAAGTTTCGGCCCAGGTCAGCCTGCGCTGACTGCACAGGCTGACCAGAGTCGATACTTTTCGCAGATGCATTAAGCCCCTTTTCATAGCATGGCTCATTTGTATGTGTAGGCACTAATGTTTACATTTTAGTGAATACTGTGGCATTCAAAAGTAAACCATTTTTAGCACAACTGAACACAAAGTGCTCAAGGTCAGCTTTTGTCATCGTGCTGTGTCCGTCGTGTGTCATCTCGTCGTGAAACATTTACCTTATGTGCACTCTAAAGGCCACAATTTCAGCCAAATACTCATGAAATTTAATTAGAATCTTTGTCTTGATAAAAATTCGAACTTGTTCGAAATTGGGTCAAATTAGGTCAAAAAGTAGGTCACTGGGCAAAATCTTGTAAAAAACCTTGTTTGCACCATACAGGCCATATATTTTGCCTTAGACTGATGAATCTTGGTCAGAATTTTTGTCTTGGTGATATCTCGGACCAATTTGAAATCAGGAAACACCAAGTCGAAAAAGAGGTCAGTTTAATAAATTTAAGAACAATCTTGTGTGCACTCTGAACGCCACATTCTCATGGACCATTATTGAATGTTTGTCTTGATCATGATATCTCGGGCAACTGTGAAATTGGGTTACTTCTGGTCAAAAACTACGTGACTCGTTCAAATGTTAGAAAAACCTTGTGTGCATTCTTAAGACAACATTTCCAGCCAGATACTTATTAAACTTGGTCAAAATCTTTGTCTTGATAAAACTTATGCCAAGTATGAAATTAGTTTAACTTGGATCAAAAAGTACGTCAGAGAGCCAAATCTTTTGTGCACTCCCAACAGGATCACATCGGGTAAAAAGTAAAAAAAGTAGATTACTGACCAAATTCCCCCCCCCCCCCAAAAAAAAAAACACCAGACTTTTTTGCTCTCTTTAGGCCACATTTTTAGTCCTAAAATCATGTAACTCACTATAAATCTTTGTCTTGATGATATCTTGGACAAGTTTGGAATGGGGTCATATCGGATTGAAATGTAGGTCATCGGAACAAATCTTAGAGAAACCCTTGTTTGGAGCCTGGTACTCATGAAATGTTTGTCTTGCTGATATATCAGATGAATTCCATATTTGGTTACCTTGGCTGATAAAGTAAGTGACTCATCGAAATCTTAGGTAAAACCTTGTGTGCACTCTAAAGACCATATTTTCAGTCTGATACTTATAAAACATTGTCAGAATGTTGGTATTGATGATATCTCTGGCAAGTTCAAAAATAGGTAAAGTCGGTCAAAAAATAGGTCACTTACATTCATGCGTTTTACATTCTCACGACCAGGATTTCTTCAGCTTTATCAATCCTACACGACTTTACTCCGGTGAGCACTTTAGGGCCGATTACCCTCTTGTTTTTTAGCTCACCTGAGCAGAACGTGCTGAAGGGTAGCTTTTAGGATCACGTTGGGTCCGTCGTGCGTCGTCCGTCGTGAGGCGTCAACAATTCTTTATACATCTTCTCCTAAACCGCTTGGCAAATTTGGACCAAACTTGGCTGGAATGTTCCTTGGGAGGTCCTCTTTAACATTTGTTCACAGAATTTGATTCCATCAAAAACTCTGGTTGCTATGGCAACCAAATGGAATTTTATAAGAAATTCTTTAAAAATCTTCTCTGATGAAACCGCTGGTCAGATTTTGAAATAATTTCACAGAAATGTTCTTTGGGTGACCCTTTTCAAATCTTGATCGCGAAACTTTGATCCGTCGAAAAACATGGCTGTGGGGGAAGGGGGCTCTTTGCAGTGTATCGACTTAAAGAAATTCTTTGAAATTCTTCTTCTCTTAAACCACTCATCAGATTTTGAATATTCTCACAGAAATGTCCCTTGGATGTTCCTTATGAAAACTTGTTCGCCAAATTTGGATCCGTCAAGAAACATTGCTGTGGTGATGGGGGGGCTATTTGCAGTGGGTCGTGCGGTGTAAACAATTCTTTAAACATTTTTTCCTCCTTAACCGCCTTATATTATGCCCCTTTTTTAGATCGGCTGTTTTTTTAAGAAAAAATCGAGATATTCTCATAGCCCTGTTGTCGTCGTCTGCGTTGTTGTCGTTGTCGCTGTGCAAAAACTTTGACAGTTTGTTATATCTCGGCTTCCACTCAACACATGTACTTGAAGCTTGGAATAATTGTTCACTAGTAAAAGAGCAACCCATACAACACGAACAGATAACTCTAAAATCATTTTGTCCAAATTATGCCCCTTTTTCGAGTTAGAATTTTAACTTACTATCCAGCACCCAACAGCAAATCGTTGGCACCCGCATACGGTGCTCTTGTTCGACTTAATATTTTTAGCCACTACCGGGCATGTGCTCTTGTTCAAGAAACGGTCCTTGGGTGACCTATCCCAAAATTTATTTGTAGAATTCTCATTCGTCAAAAACATGGCTTTGGTGATGATTGTAGGGGTGGTGACAGATTTTGAAATGATTTTTACAGGTGATGTTTTCAAAATTGCTTGGTAAAATAATGATTTGTTTCCAAAATTTCAAAAGTTAAAAAAAAATTGGCTATGGTCCTCTCGAAAGTTCAGGTGAGCGATCCAGGGCCATCTTGGTCCTCTTGTTTATGCTTTATTTGTAGTCGTACTCATGTCTTTTTTTACTTTCGGTAATGGAACTTTTCTCCTGTTTATTTCTTATTAGAATTTTGGTTATCTTTATTTTAACTTATTGTTGTACTGAAGGTAACTGGTACTTCATTCTGCTCTTAAAGTATTGGTCAGTTTATATATTATTTGGTCACACTTGTTTTATTTTCTATATTCATTCATATACTTTACAGAACGGGCTTTTCTCACAGAATTACCATTAAGGAGCTGAGTTCTGGCATAAGGGGGCTTGATGCATTTCTGTGATGCATAATACCAAGCAAGTTGTCATATAATTATGGACCTATAAAATACACCGTGTCTAACAAATGACTGGATCTGGAGATAGAATGGTCCTTTGTCATGCAGGAAATTTACCAATTGCAAACGGTTCCAACACATTTCAACCTGCGCATACTGTGTGGGCTAACACCGGTTGATACTTTTTGCAGCTGCATTAAGTCGCCTTTTTCCAGGACATGGTTCAAATGAGAGAGACATTCTCAGTAAAAATTGGGAATGTTTCAGGTTCAGTTTAAGGAAGCAATTCAGCACTAACATCTCTCTGATTTCTCTGATTTTTACAAGTTACAATACAATAATGGTCCTAGAACCCTTAGAGTGCCTCTCTCAGCTGTAGATTACTTTGCGGCTAGTGTAGATCAAGATCAGAAAAGCCAGACCTGCAATCTGATCAAAATCAACCGTGAAATTACATGTATATTGCTATAATTCCTAGACTGACCGCTGGGTTATTCAGCACTCGAAGAGTTAAGCCTTTACAACACAATCACAATGACCCTGAGGAAGAAAGCTTTTTGAAAATATTGTGGGAAAAGGAGAAAATGGTGGTAATCTGCATTTTCTCCTTCACCACAATCTTTTCTACCCCATCAAGGTCATATTTCGTCAGTTGGGCCACCATTGATTTATGTCTTCAAATAATTTGAATTTGGGCCAGTATAAAACTTTGCTGACTGGTAAAGAGTTAAGGGGAGTAAAAAGAAAACATGACTTTTGCAAAACCCATTGCCTTTATAATTTCCTTTTGTTTCCATGAACTCCGTCTTTAAGTTGGAAAGTTACTGTCTGCTTTTCAGCAAGTAATGTCAGCGAGAGAAATCATTATATTCGTTCAAAGTAGTTAGCAATGGATGCCATTTTAATGTTTCATTATTATCATTATTTTTAGCTCATATGAGCACGAAGTGCTCAATATGACCTTATGTGATCGTGCTCTGTCCGTCGTCTGTCGAGCGTCGCCTACGTGTCAAAAGTTTCCTTGTGTGCACTCTAGAAGCAACATTTTCAGTACTATACTCATGAAACTTAATACGAATGCTTGTCTTGACAATATCTCGGACAATTTCAAAATTAGATCATGTTGGGAAGGAAAGTAGGTCACTGGTGCAAAACTTCGAAAAACCTTAATTACACTATACCGTACTCTAGAGGTCTCATTTTCAGTCTTATACTCTTTTTACCTTATCTGAATGTTGGTTTTGTTGGTATCTCGGACGAGTTTGAAATTGGGTCAATAAGATTCAAGAGATAGATCACTCCGCCCAATCTTAGAAAAACTTTGTGTGCACTGTAGAGGCCACATTTTCAGTCTGATACTCAATGTACATGTTCAGAATGTCTGTCTTAGTGATATCTCGGACAAAAAGAAAGTCACTAACACTCGTGCGTCTTGATGGTATCTCGGACGAGTTCGAAAAGGATCACATCGGGCCAAAAAAGATACCTAGGTCAAATCTTGAAAAACCCTTTGTTCACTCCATACATAGGCCACATTTTCTATAGAATTCTCTGAAAAATTTGTCAGAATGTTTTCTTCATAATATCTTTGACAAGTTCGAAAATGGATTATGTCGAGTCAGAAACTAGGTCACTACGTCAATTCTTTGATCAACAGAGGGCATATTTTCAGACCATAACAAATGAAAGTTGGTTAGGATCTTTGTCTTGGTGATATCTTGGACGAGCTTAAAAATTGGTCACTTGGGTCAAAAACTAGGTTACTAGGTCAAATTTCATTAAAAAAAATACACTCTGTAGGCCACATTTTCTGTAGAACAGTCTTGAAAAATGGTCAAAATGTTTGTCTTTATAATATCTTTGACAACTTTGAAAATGGGTTATGTCGGGTCAAAAACTAAGTCACTACGTCAAATCTTTGAAAAACATTGTGTACGCTTTCGGTACAATACTCTTGAAAATTGATTTGGAAATTTGTCTTGATGATATCTTGAATGAGTTTGATATTAGTCACATTGAGTCAAAAAATAGGTAACCAGGTTTAATCTTTGAAAACCTTGTGTAGGCTCAAGAGGCCTCATTTTCAGTCCGGTAATCTTGAAATTTGGTCAGAATGTTTGCCTTGATGATAACCTAGACGAGTTTGAAAAGGCGTCATGTTGGGTTAAAAAACTAGGTTACCTGGTCAATCTCGGAAAAAAAAAAAAAAAAATGTGTACACTCTACGGGCCATATTTCTCTCAAATACTCATGAAAGGTGTTCAGAATGTTTGTCTGGATAATTTCTACAAGTTTTAAAAAAAAAAATGTTGAGCTTTAAATTAGGTCATTGAGACAAATTCTAGAAAACGCTTGTGTAGACAAGAGTCCCTAACTAATAAAAAATTGTCAGACTGTTTGTCAATGTGTTTCGGAAGAGATTGGAAATGGGTCATGTATGGTCAAAATGCTAGGTGAGCGACTTCGATGCCATCATGGCCCTCTATTCTTTTGTTTTCATTCATCTTTTGTCCATTGTCTTTTGTCCAGTGTTGGTGTTTTTAAATGTGGAACATGTTTATCGTTGCAGTTATTCATTTTTGAGTTATTATGATGTGTTTAATATGGTGTAGCATATTTTCCCGGAAGGTTACCCTATATTGTAATCCACAGTTACTTTGTTTCTAATTTCATTTACCTGATTTTGTCCAGCAACAGTGACAGGGCTCTTTACTAATACTCCAGCAATTTATAATTCGAATCCACATTCACCGAAGACATCTTCTTAAATTAATAAAAAATAATTGCTACAGAGTTCCTTATTTTTTGTTTATGAGCTAGAACTGATTTGCATAACAAGACTTGAAAAGTTATAATTTCTCTAATCCAAAAAAGGGGAATGATTTTGTTTGATGGTTTCTTTTTTTTATGCCATTACAAGTGAATGAATGAATGAATGAATGGAATTTAACGGCCCGTGGACAGCGAAGGTCATATTGGTTGCATATATAACGATCAAAAGTGATACTGTGAAGTACTGAAACAGAAGTCTATAAAATAGTGTATGTAAACAGTAAAAAATACTCATTAGCGACGCTTACTAAGTTAAGTTTTGCGATAGAAGGGCCAAAAAAGCCCACGCCGTGACAAAAAGTATGTTACTTGCATTGAATCGGCCAGTGCACATATCGATGCTTGCTTGCAGCTTGTAATTTAATTTTGCACCACATTTCTTCAAAGCTCCTGGCTATTTTTAAATAAATACGTCCGAAACAACGTAGTGAGCAATCAATGAATATTGTCGCAATAACATCAATCACTCCTTGGAAAGAATTTGACTGAACTAAGAATCACACAAGTGACAATCAGCATTGATAAGTATGGAGGAAGTTCAAACATAAGTTAATTTTAGTTTTATTGATTTTATAAATGCAAAGTGTCAGTTCTGAAATCGTGTTTTCTTTTTTATTTTGTCGACTAATTCTTTTTTACAATTGATAGCAATTTATACTGTTAAAATTTTATAACCGAACAGAACAGATGCGTTGCAGAGAGAGAGAGAGAGCATTTTATGCAATGCCGCTTTTCCTCGACCATGCTGCTAGCATGAAATTCGGTTCGATATTCAAATCTACATTATATTTCATGCACAGTCTTTATGCCCGTACATATATTTTAGCAAATTTGCTGCTAGCATGAATTTCAGTTCTGTAGTCATACCTACATTCGATTTCATGCATCATCTATTGCTAGTAAAGAAATTTTAGCGATTCTGCTGCTAGCATGAAATTCAGTTCGATATTCAACCCTACATTCGATAACATACACAGTCGTTATGCTAGTACAGAAATTTAAGCGAATGTGCTGCTAGCGTGAAATTCAGTTCGATTTTTAAATCTACATTTGATTTCATATAGAATAAAAAATGCCAACACATGAAAATACGGGAATCTGCTGCTAGCATGAAATTCAGTTCGATATTCAAACCGACATTAAATTTTCACATATCCTGCGTATGCCCCTACATAAAAATACGCGAATCGGCTGCTGGCATGATATTCATTTCGGTATTCGATTTCAAATTCGATTTCATACACAATCGATATGCTCATACATAAAAACAGGTGAATCTGCTGCTGGCATGATATTCATTTCGACTTTCAAATCTACATTCGGTTTCATACAACATCCTTATGTCATACATAAAAAAACCCGAATCTGCTGCTGGCATGATATTAATTTCGATATTCAAATCGACATTCCATTTCATACACCATCCTTATGCCCATACATAAAAAAACGCGAATCTGCTCCTGGCATGAAATTCATTTCGATATTCAAATCGACATTCGATTTCATATACCATCCTGATGCCTATACACAGAAAAAATGCGAATCTGCTGCTGGCATGATATTCATTTCGATATTCAAATCGGCATTCGATTTCATACACCATGCATATGCCTATACATTAAAACAGGCGAATTTGCTGCTGGCATGATATTCATTCGGATATTCAAATCGACATTTGACTTCATACACCATGCATATGCCCATACAGGAAAAAACGCGAATTTGCTGCTGGCATGAAATTCATTTCGATATTCAAATCGACATTCCATTTCATACACCATCCTTATGCCCATACAGGAAAAAATGCGAATTTGCTGCTGGCATGAAATTCATTTCGATATTCAAATCGACATTCGATTTCATACACCATCCTTATGCCCATACAGGAAAAATCGCGAATCTGCTGCTGCATGATATTCATTTCGATATTCAAATCGACATTTGATTTCATACACCATGCATATGCCTATACATTAAAACAGGCGAATCTGCTGCTGGCATGAAATTTATTTCGATATTCAAATCGACATACGATTTCATACACCATCCTTATGCTAAAACATAAAAAACGCGAATCTGCTGCTGGCATGATATTCATTTCGATATTCAAATCGACATTCGATTTCATACACAATCCTTATGCCATACATAAAAAAACGCAAATCTGCTACTAGCATGATATTGATTTGGATATTCAAATCGACATTCGACTTCGTACACCATCCTTATGCCCATACATAAAAAAACGCGAATCTGCTGCTGGCATAAAATTCATTTCGATATTCAAATCGACATTCCATTTCATACACCATCGAAAAGCCCATACATAAAAAAACGCGAATCTGCTGCTGGCATGAAATTCATTTCGATATTCAAATCGACATTCGGTTTCATACACCATCCATATGCCCATAGAGAAAAAAACGCGAATATGCTGCTAACATGATATTCATTTCGATATTCAAATCGACATTCGATTTCATACACCATCCATATGCCCATACAGAAAAAACGCGAATCTGCTGCTGGCATGATATTCATTTCGATATTCAAATCGACATTCGGTTTCATAGACCATCCATATGCCCATACATGAAAAAATGCGAATTTGCTGCTAGTATGACATTCATTTCGATATTCAAATCGACATTCGACTTCATACAACATCCATATGCCTATTCAGGAAAGAACCTGAATCTGCTGCTGGCATGAAATTCATTTCGATATTCAAATCGACATTCGATGTCATACACCATCCATATGCCCATACAGAAAAAAAAGCGAATCTGCTGCTGGCATGATATTCATTTCGATATTCAAATCGACATTCGATGTCATACACCATCCATATGCCCATACATGAAAAAACGCGAATCTGCTCCTGGCATGATATTCATTTCGATATTCAAATCGACATTCGATTTCAGACACCATCCATATGCCGATACAGGAAAAAACGCGAATCTGCTGCTGGCATGATATTCATTTTGATATTCAAATCGACATTCCATTTCATACACCATCCTTATGCCCATACATCAAAAAACGCGAATCTGCTGCTGGCATGAAATTTATTTCGATATTCAAATCGACATTCGATTTCATACACCATCCATATGCTCATACATAAAAAACTGCGAATCTGCTGCTAGCATGAAATTCATTTCGATATTCAAATCAGGATTCATTAATTTTCGTAACTATCCCTTGAGTTTGGAAAAAGAAGCGAATTTACTGCGGCAGGAAATTCAACTCATCCGCATATTCATTTCGATATTGAATATCGAACTCCGATTATCGAACTTACTGCCAACTTCACACACCCAAAAATCTTATCTTGTAGGACAGCGTATATACAAGATCAGACTGCACGTTTTGGGCAGCCTGATCTTGATCTACAATGTTTGCAAAGGGGCACTGAGTCGCGCTCAGCACACAAATGTTGAACGTCAAACAAAATTGTGACAACTTTAAAATTTGGTATTTAACAGAAAATTTAGGTGCGGATGTCCATCCCAAAATGTACCATTTTTTGTACAGCCGTCTTTTTTTCCCGTTGTTTTTCTAAATAACTCTTCTTTATTTGGACTGGTATGGCAGAAATTGCGTGCTATTTATGTCGATAAAACACTATAAATGGAAAACTGCAAAGTGCAGTATGACAAAGCTTGTGTAATCATTATTCCTTCGAGGACCATGTTAACCCTTATCCTGCAATATAAGTGAGATAAAACTTTCAATAAAACTTTCAAGCCGATAAAAACACGTAAAAACACGAAAAATGTTACTCGAAACTTACATTTTGGAGAAAAATATCTCCTCATCGGACAGTGTAGATCCAAAGTCAGACTGAACGTTCTGTGTTCTCTGACCTTGATCTACACTGTCCGTAAAAGGTCAGTAAGTCGCGCTTAGCAGCCAAAGCGTTAAACGAAAAATTCAAAGGACTCGTAGCGCTAAAAAGCGGATTTGTGCAAAACTGATTTTGAGGAATGAAAATAAAACTTTTTATCAAATGTGATAAATGTTAACGAACGTATATCATAAATTTTTCTAACGGATAGATTTTTTTAAAGAGGCCCTGATACTCATTTTCAGCCAGTTTTAACTCATTTTGTCTTTATTTTATCAAACTATAGTCATTCTCCTATCTTCATGCCAAATATTGCGCCTCACGATTGCAAGGTTGCTTAGATTACGGTCGATAGAAAATGCATTTCGCTGAGATTTCGATATGTCCGTTATACACTCGGGTAGATTCGTATGATGATCATGCATTCTGTCACGTGACTATATTTGACCTTCGCCATGAGTCTAATGAGGTAAACGAAGGAAAATGGAGGCTTCTCTGATGCAGCCTCGATTTTCAGACGGAGGTCGCGGCCTATATATGCAAATTACACCGTATCCGACTCTAGGCGGAAACCGACGATAAATTTCCGTGACTCACCGCCATTGTTTACAGATCCGATCGTCAGCCAGTTTTCTTCTGACCAATGTTCGGTTTCTAATATAAATCTCTGTGTTTCTTTTTTTCAAGTACACCATATATGTCAGTAATTTATCCATGTTTACACAAAGGACTGATTTCTGTACCATTCTAAATTGTTTGAAATTTAACAGCGTTTTTGCTCACCGGCTGTAGACGGGCATCTTTAAAACTTTGCACATACAAAGCTCATCATGTCTCTAGAAGATTACAGTAAAAAAAGATATGGGTCACCGTGCTCGTTTCTGAGAAATTTGCCTTTGAAAAAAGGTATATAAAATTCCAAAATTCAGCTTATATTGGTTTTAACACGCTTTTCTTTAATAGTCAGTTAAACAGGAAAATTTTCGGAAGAATATATAAATATACATCATTTTAATGAAAATTCAATTAGTTTTGCACAAAAAATATGTAAAAGCCTGGTTTTGTGCATGGCAAATGTACAAATATGTATGTTATATAAAGACCACTGAGTTAAAAAGGGAGATAAATTGACCGAATTAAGTGTTAATCTTTAATAAATACATACTTTCTAAAGGACAGATTTTTCTTAAAATTTCCACATTTATAGTATTTATAATTCTAAACAATATGAAAAAATAAAAACGGCACCTATCCGTGCTTATTCCGTCAGAAAACAGGGATGAAGGTCACAGTGGAAGTTATTTTTTCAAGGAAAAAATAGGATAAAAGCTCAGCAGACACAGTGGGAAAAGGAGAAAATGCTCATTGGGAGCGATTTCTCCTTTTCCTTAAATAATTTTCAAAGTGGAAACAGCTATACTTCCACAGCTTTAAATTTCCTGCTTTTGTTTGCTTGGTTGTTGTGTAACGCCGCGTCAACAGTATTTTAATTATTTGACGGTGACAGTTCACAGAACAGAACAGAACATCGTTTATTTGACAAAAACTTTACCAAGTTTATAGTCACATATGTATAAATGTTCTGAAATATGCATACGTCAAGCGGTTTCTTTCAATACTGTACTTGCAATTTCAAAAGAACCATTTTTTTTTTTTTTCTCTTTACTAGTACTACCCGAAGAAAGTGCTACTTGTTTCAGTACACCAATAGTGTTACCATATGTGTCAAAAATACATAGGTTCACTTTTGATTCACTATCCATGACAAAAACACAAGCGCAGTAAGATGTGCGTGAACATTTGTTATATACGTCGTTAAAGACGTTTTCTTAGGTTTTAATTCTTCCATAGAAATCTACTTATTTCGAGAATATCATGTACAATTTTTTGCTGAGTACAAAAGTAAAAAGAAAGTGACAAGTTGACGTATTCGTTTTATTTTAAAATACCTGTTTCCATGTTAATAGTGTACCCTCAACTTCTGAAAATTTTTACTTTTGCTTAAAAATGATAATGACATTGTTAGACAGCTGTGGTTTTATAATTTATATAAGATCAGACCTAAGTATTTGCATATCTTTGTCTATCATTCAGAAAATTTGATTTTCATTCACATTTTTAAAGAAATAGTCGTTTTTTCGTAATTTAGTATTTATAAGAAGACCGAAAAAATTAAGAGTTTTGCATATAAAACTCAGTTATCAAAAATACCTTTTCATAGATTTTGTCCAATTTTTCAGTATAGAATCATTGAAAAAATATGGTTTCCATAGCAACCATAACACATTTTTGCACAAAATTCCTAAATATAACTAAAAATAACAAGGCAAAATTATGTTGAAAACATACAAGCATGGTCATGTGCGATGGTTGATTGAATCATTAAAATAAACCCAAATAAAAAACAAGATAAGGGCCTCAAAAGTTAAGTCTTTGCAGTTCAAACAATAGACGACCACAGTTGCTGTTACTTGCATGAGAATTGTTTCTATAAATAGGTAAACTCTTTACTCGGAATAGCCTTCAACCTTCCCGCCGTTTTTAAGCTGTTTTTGTTCATATACTTTAACACTGCACTGAATTAAAACAAAGTCAATTTAAGTTACGACAAATTCCGAAAATTTCACCCAGAGTTGGTAAAGGTAATAGCTATGCAAATTTTTAGTACAACAGCTAAAGTATTTCTTACGATATTCAAAAAATTCAGAGGGTCCCTATGAACCTCAAACTTCCAATACACACCTTACCTCGTCATCGCTTCCTCGTAGCCTGTCCTCTTGAATCCCCAAACTCATGAACATGTCTCTCAACTCTGACATCACTAAACACAGTATTTTTTTCATTCATATTAAGTTAATCCAATCTATTGATACATACAGTTTTTGTTGTTCAATGTGGTGACACTTCTCATAGTTTTATAAAATCACTATTCCATATTTTTGTCCTGTTGACCTTTATTTCGAAGCATCCATGAGCTATTCCCTGAATCAGAGAGAAAACACACAGTGTCATTGGATTCATAGTAAAATGTTTAGGGTCATCAAACAGTAAAAGTTTACTTGTTTCAATGAGGGAGAGATCAGAATCAATATTTGTGTAAACATGTGAAACGCGTGCTTCTTACAAAGGTTTAATGTATGAAAGCACTTAAAAATATGTAACACAGAGTAAAAATGCTTGTCACGTGCATTTTCCCCCCTTTTTTGGCCACATTGTTTTTAATTCAAGTGTGGCTTCGAACAAGTGAGGGAGAACGTGAAGAGAGAGAAGAAAGAGAAGAAGGAAAATACACAAGTAAAGAAAGAAAGCAAGGGGGTGGTGGTGGTGGTGTTAATGGTTGTTGAGTTGAGGGTTTGGGTGAGGTTGGGCGTGATGTTGGAATGGGGATAGGTTATCGGGGTATTGTTGTTGGTGGTGTAGGCGGTGGCGGTGGCGGTGGAAGTCAAGTAAGCTAAAAGTCAGACCTACGGCAACAAATTACAAAGAAACTATCGTAATGGCAGATGTCTATATTTTGTTGTTATGCGGATCTGTTATGAAACTGCTTGGGGGAAAAAAGGCCGATGTACAGAATCCGCTAATATCTGATTTAGTCAATTGTTTACAGCGTATTTCTGTGTCACCCGATTTTCTTGGAAAATTATTACATTTCTATGGCTTCTAGAAATATCAAGAAGGTGTGTATTTAGACATCAGTTTGTGTCATATGGCTTCGAACAGGTAATTGAAAAGAAGCTATTTTAGATGCAGACCTACATGACGATGTCAAACCTGTCACATGGTATATATTTAGTGTCATACTCTGTTAAAAGGGGGGGGGGGGTTTAATGCATCTGCTAAAAGTATCGACCCAGATCAGCCTGCGCAGTCCGCGCAGGCTGATCTGGGTCAAAACTTTTTGATATTGGTAAATAGTCTGCATGTCAAAGGACAGTCTACTTCCTGATTCAACCGGTTTTAAGACAATATGGATCCATGTTAGGCAATGACTTGCTTGATTTAGAGCATTTAGCATAGAGCAATTTTTACCCAGATTGCCTCGATCTTTGTTTCCTAGATCGAACAAAACGTGCAGCCTGATCTTAGGTCTACAGATTTACTGTCTGATATTTAACATGTTACCGAATTTAGCCAGGGGACGATTTGGCCTAGGACATTTTGGACTCAACAATATTGCCAGCCAAAATTATTGGGTGGAACAATTTGGTTGAATAACAATGATGGCTAGTGTTATTTTTTCTTTTTCTTTTGTGTAAATGTACTTGTATCAGACAAAAGATGTTTGACATAACGATAAAGAGCAATCTAGGTACATTTGAAAAAAAAATACGTAATTCGACACACATATTGGTAGGTTGAAAGCATGGACTTAGCCATATACACGTATGTCATTTGGAATCATTGTGGAAGCAATTATACACGCTAAACCTGATTTACGATGAAAACATGGAGGCAAAAGTAGCAGTTTCTTGTTACAAGCCATAGCTTCTTTTTCAATATTCTTTCTAATATTCCCTTAAGATGTTTACTTGAAGATCCGTATTTGTATGGTAATAGATTCAGGGAAAAACTGTTTCACACATTTCTAGCTGTCAATCATTTGTGAGGGACCTGTCAATATTTGCCTTACTCATGTAGAGCTGGCTTCATTAGCACCCGCGAAAAATCAAATTAGGACCACCTTAATGATAGACTTTCTGTCAGACTCGAGACCCATTATTAAAGAAAACGAGGCTGACAGAGCTTGTCTACTGACGTTGACAAATTGCTCTGTAATTTCCCGAAAAGCAGCAAGCACACTTCTATCCTGCCTGCATTGTCTAATTTGATTGGTTTACGGGACTACCTAGAAACGGCAGGTTTGACGTCACCTTTATGCTTGGAGAAACACCCATCTACCAGAAACCGAGGTACTCCTCCAGCGCTGCAACAATACCTGGATTTATTTCATGCTTTTCGATAGTTTATCGAGAAATAACGATGAATATTGTTCGATATTTCGTGGTTAGGACCACTGAAAAATACCGATGTTATTTTCTAACTCTTTAACTAGAGGCGGAAACAGTAGTTCCCGCGCACTGGTTACCTAGGTAAAACAGAGCGTACCATTCAACCAGATCGAAATATGACTTATTATTTCACACCTGCAACCTAACTCCCAATGAAATCACTTAAATACCACCACGTGAGTACATAATATCTGCAGAGTCCCGAATATGGATTTTTCAGAACGAGACAAGAGTCCCGAATATTGATTTTCTAAAACGAGGCTAGAGTCCCGAATATCGATATTTGCCCGGAAGAGTAGACTGGCGAAGTCCGTTGTCATAAAGCAACTTCATTCACTTTTATTTTTTTTTTTATCGAAATGGCCCAATACCTGTCGTTTATTTTAAAGTCAATACGGAAGTGTGAAATAAAGAGGTCATTTAACATGCTTGGGTACATTACTGAATTCAATTGGATTCGTACACTGAAGATCCAGTCTATATTTTGGACTCGGCTGTCGCATTGTCCAACATATAGACTGGTTCTGCAGTGTACTCATCCAATAGAATTCAGTAATGTATACAAGTATGTTAAATAACCTCATATTATACCCTACATGTACATTTCTCGCGCTTTATGTAATATTGTAATACGTTGACATTATGCGTAGGGGGTACGCCACGGGAAATAACAGAAAACAGCTGTACTGGAATTTGATGTAAGTTCCCCCCCCCCCCCCACAAAAAAGGGGGGGGGGAGGTTTAGAAGCATGAAATAAATTGAATATTTGCCTCTTTCGGTGAAAGATCGAAAATTATTTCATTGAGTGAACATCATCGGTAATATTTTCACAAGTGACTGTCAGACTCGAGACCCACTCGTGAAAATATTACCGATGATATTCACTCAAAGAAACAATTTCCGATCTTTTACCGAAAAACACAAAGATCCTCTACCTTTTCTTCGAAAAAAGCCGATCTAAAAATAAATTCTGTGGTTGCACATAGCAAGACAAGAGTAGAAACTAACTTTTAATTCGGTTACATTGACAGTTGTTCTAAAACGTCAGCAACAATAAAAGTGTTATATTGTCAGGTCCCAAATGGAAATCAAGTCTTCAATTTATGTAACATCCCTGGTACAAGCTACTAAAACACTTGCGGGAACAGATTTATTAGACAGAAAGAATATTTCTAAAACCAAATTGGCGTTGATGATGTTGAAGACGATATGGCCTGCAACACGCGAAAAGGGGCATTCGGAAATTGCGAAAAGTCTCGTCTCAGATCAGTCTGCGCACCCCGCGCTGACTAATCCGAAACGACACTTTCCGTTTTTATGTAATTTTCTGTTCTGCGCGAGTCTGCTATGGGACAAAAATCTAATGTAGTCGTAAAGTGCCGCCCCAGATTAGCCTGCGCGGACTGCCTAGGCTGATCTGAGACGACACTTTACGCAAATGTCCGAATGCCCCTTTTCGTGTGTTGAAAGCCAAATAAGGTCCTATTTGGGACAGTGAATTTTAAGATCAGATTGCAATGAACGTGCAGAACGATCTTTGATCCCTTGTGTCCGATCTTTTCAGATATAGTCTGATCAGAACTGTCTTGAAATTGCTACAAATGTGTTTTTTCAACATACAGTAAATAATGTGCTTAGCTCTTTCAACAAATGAATATATACGAGTACTTTGCTTGACGTCTATCGACAGCAGCAACGACAACAACAACCACAACAAAGATGTCTTTTTCTGAAGGGCTTGACCAAAAAAGCGGACGGTATAGATCCAAGATCAGACTTCACGTTCTGTGAAGTCTGATCTTGATCTATGCAGTCCGAAAAAGACTCTGTTTTCGCCTATGATATTAAAAAGGTTGATACACTTAGCAGTCTGACAGTTACAACAAATTTTACCTTTCCCAGACAAGTTTATTGCGGCACTCTATCTTAACAATCGTATCAATAAATCGTTAAAAAAACAGATATATAGAATCCTTCTTTGGATAAAATAATGAGGCAAATGGCTTTTGCAAATTGTTTTTGTAATGCCGTTCTTCGCGCTTATTCAAAACTACAGCGATGTATTGATGTGTTAATCCTTATAGCGTTTTGGGCTTGTGCAGACGGCATAGATCAAGATCAGACTGCACAGAACGTGCAGTCTGATCTTGGATCTACACTTACTGATAAGGAGATAGTTTCCCCCAAAAAATGACTTTGAAACTGCATTAAATATAACTTTAATACTTTTTTTTTCGGCTAGCAGGTTAAAGCTTAAAAGTACGGTGATTATTTAATGTCTGCCGATCTTTTAAAACGAGGCTGAGCAAGGTTTCCATTCACTGGCAGACCAATAGGTAACTAAACTAGAATTAAAGTTACATTTACTTTCCTTTTTGCTGACATTTATTTTTACTTTTCTTAAAAAAGAACTGCAATTTTTCAATGGAATAAGAGATAATAATCTCTGTAGAGATGAAAGAAAAGGGGGTGGCAAGGGAGAAAACTTCTGCAGCACATCAATAATAATGGGAGTGCAGTTTGCTTCCTTGTTATTAGCCACGTTGACCTCACATAATGGTGTCGCACACACCACTATCATTTGTCCTCGGCTGCTATTCCCAAATAGGGAGAAACCTTTGTTATTTATTCCTATGAAGTACAAGTAAAGTTGCATACGAAAAAAATAGGTAAAACCTGGCCTCTTGGCCCTTTACCACACAACCTCGAATTTTAACGACCCTGAGGATGAAGGCTTTCGAAACCATTGTGATACTTTTATATCTGTTATGTGTCGGTTTTTCTGTATATTCCTACTTTCTGACGTGTATATGCGCACCTGTGCAGTGAATAAAGGTCATGGAAATTGTGGTTCCAGATCTTTCGTCATATATGACGTCAGTCGTGAAATTTACAAGTAACTCACGACATGCGGAAATAAGTAACTGCTTTTGGCTTTTGCATTTAATATGAAAATAAGCCGACGCAAAATCGATAAGGAGTAGACATTGTGCTGAAAGCGTGTACATATAGTGGTTCTAGCCCCTTTTACTGTGGAATAAGGTAAGCGAAAGTGCAGACATCTTTTCCTGACCAACCACAGTACTTGAAATAGATGGTATTGGAATGAAAGCGAAAAATGACAAACTAGATATAAAATTTTCGTATCAGAAGTTATAGTTAAGTTTTTGGACGGCGAAGAATATATTTTCTCCATCTAGTCTTCCAAAGTTGAATATGAGCCATGCTCTCGCAAAAGGGGGTTTGATGCAGCACTGTGATGTATGATACAAAGCCGTTCATCAAAGTATTACAAATGATTGGTTTTTTTTCTGAAAGGTTAGAAAACATTGTGGTTAAAAGAGAAAAAACTGGTTAACAGCTTTTTCTCCTTTAACCACAATGTATTCTGGTAACCAGCTTTCTCTCCTTTAACCACAATGTTTTCTAACCTTTCAAAAACAAATGCCGAGCCCCGGTAGCTCAGTCGGTAGCGTACAGGACTTGAGAACAGGGGGTCGTGGGTTCGAACCCCTGCACGGCCAATTTCTTTCCGAGGATTGATGATAGTCATTGCGACAGGATTCATTCCTCTCTCACCGTTGATCATTGTTTCGACGATGATTATGTGGGAAAGCAGGAAAGAATATTGTGCGGAGTACTGGTAAAAGAAACTCAAGGAAAGCATGGATAGGTGCACTGGCCGCCGCGATACAACTGAAATAATGTTGAAAACGGCGTTAAACACCATACAATCAATCAATCAATCAATTCTGAAACAAATCCAATAATTTGAGCCTCATTAATTTGTCCTCTGCAAGTGCTTTCAATTTGGACCAGTCTATGATTTTGTCGACTGGTAAAGGGTTATCCGCTTTACATTCTACAGTCTTCCACGAAGAGATGTTACCCGTTTTTAGCTACACCGTCCAGTACCCGTTGCTACACAGTAAATTTATTTTTAAACATCGGTATTCGTCAAATTTGTTTATTTGCAGCGAAAAACATTAGATCTAGAAACATAAGTTTGCTCCTGCAGACATCATTCTCTAATATTGCAGTAAATTACATTTTATGAATATAGTGGAAACTGTTTATAACCAGGAATTTAATTTTTTGACATTGTTTTCACCTGTAAATGTCCTACATTGTTTTCACCTGTATTAACTCTCTTTACAGATCGGTAAAATTTTAGACCGTCTGATTCGAAAGCAAGGGCATAGGACCAATTGTTTGTGATAATGAAGGTAGAACTTGTCTTAGAAAGGACAGAAAACATTGTTGAAACAGGAGAAATTGCTGGTTACCCTTTACCCATTGTTTTCAAAAGCTTCCTCTCTCAGGGTCGTTAAATTCGGGATAATTTGTGGTACAGGATTCATGTACAGAAATCCGCGTCTGACGTCTGATTATCCAGACTTACAAGGATGTTTTCAGACTTTTATACTTCAAGTTTTCTTTTAGGGACAACGTCTATGAAATGATAATATCACCAGATCTCTCTCTCTCTCTCTCTCTCTCTCTCTTCCTCTCTCTCTCTCTCTCTCTCTCTCTCTCTCTCTCTCTCTCTCTCTGTCTCTCTCTCTCTCTCATATAAAGAATTTATACATGCCTTATCAGCAATGTCTCTCACTCTCTAATCTATCACTCATATACAATAAGGTAATGCTAAAACATACAGCGTCTCTCTCACAACGTCTCTCTCTTTCTTTCTCTTCCAAAGAATTCTTCGAATTCTTCATTCATTTACACAACAATAATACTATTACTTGGTTCATCCTCATTTCGTCATGTTTTAGCAAGAAACATTTTAAATGGGTATAATTCCTCCTCAGTGTCACCATAACCTGACATAAAATGTTATTAAAAAGAAATAATCAATAACTCCAGGGATTTTAGTCTCCAACCGTTCTAAATTCAATTCTATTCTAAAGTCTGAGGCTAGTCATATGGATTCGAAAATTAAAACAATACTTTTGTAATTGCCGCAGAAAACTGCCCCAATGATTACACAAATAAACATCTCTGTAGGTCACGTGGTTTCATTGTTTTTCCCTGTAGCAGGAAAATTCGTACAAATGATTTATATGATACCTCAGCAAAAAAAAAAGCTGGTCAAGGAAATCACACGTTAACTGTACAATTACAAACCACATCCACATGAGTATGTGAGAGTTTATGTCTTATTAACATATCATCTGTCTAGATTTGTAACTATTTATAACGTTATCGGTTTGCCTTTTGACAGCTTGATAACCCTTCCAGTGTCAATCTTTGGTTTCTGTAACGGAAAATAAAGGCCACAGATCAGGCTGCACTGGACAAACAGTCTCATCTTGGATCTACACTGTCTCGCCTAATATGATTTTGTCGCAAAAAGGTCATGGAATTTCAAAACCATGGTTTTGTGAACTGCTGAAATTGAACTTTTTTACTGTACAGTCTAAAGCTTATTTCACACATTTTTCTCCTTTATTTATGACCAAACAATGATCGAGCAACATTTCGTTAAATATACACTGTATATACATAAAACACGTGACCAGCAATGGGCCAATGATACACAGCATCCATCTTTTGTAACAGAAACCGATTATAAGGTTAGACATAGAAATAATAAATATAAAGTTCATATTTACATGGTTGCACTATAGTAGAAACTTAAAGCCGTTGCTTTTTTTCCCCTAAACAAAACCCTTTTGATCATAAGTCTTTATTTTAACTGTACGGATATTCTTTTGTAATTGTGTTAGCCTGTTTAGAGCCCTAACAAAGAACAGTAATATAACCCGTTTTTGAAAGCAGCAAGTATTGTCCAACAGTTCCATTTTTTCTCACTTTAAATAGTAAAAATACTTTCACCATTTTCACCATTTTCAAAGATTGCATAGTTGATTCTGAGAAGAAAAAGCCACATAAGATAGAAGCGAGACTATGAATGTCGCAGGACATATTTAAAGTAACATAATGGAATGTTCTCAGTGTTGATATTGTTGATGTCATTTGGGGCTTTGTAATTATGGTCACTGCCATCGTTGTTTTGTTGTGGTGATGGTGGTTGTAGTGTTTTGGTAGATTAATATTTGCACGCTACCTCCTTTGATAGTTCTTGTTCCAACTGTCTTTTTTTATGAGTGGTTTTATTATCATTATTTGGCCCACTATTCGCTTTCACTCCAAACGACAATTCATAACCAACTCTTTCAACCCTGTTAATCGTTTTAACGCAAATAAATGTGATTTATTCTGTCCTTTTTGAAAGCTCTCCCCATCAGCTCCTTAAAACAGCGTTGTTTGGTTAAGTTTCTTTTTTTACAAGTTTACACTTTTAAAAATAATGTATACGACACGTGCTTATGTTGACAAAGCATTAGGGTCAAGAAATAGAAAGCAAAGTAAATAAGTTCATAAACTGCTAAATTTCCTCAAATTTTTGTGTCTATATTGTCGGAGTCAAACGTCATCCTATTGTCGTGTTTTTTTTTTCACGTTTTCTACCGTTGCCTTTTGTTTAGAACGAGACTGCCAACGCTGTTCCTTTAAGTATTCCATTGAAACTTTTTGCTCGTGCAATGCCCGTAAATCTGGCGCGTTTCTTGGCTTTGTGATGCATATGTCTCTTTAACTTTGGATGAGGATAAACTGCAGGAAAGATTCCGGCATTAATGGCTGCAGCCTGTTTTTTCTGTGAGTGATATCGTGCTTTTCTTATTTTTTCTCGTCGTGTTTTCGGTCGCAACCGCCTGTTTAGTGGTCGCCTATATATACTACTAACTGGCCGCGGGAAAAATGGTGTTCTTCTCAAATACGTGCTCTGTGAAAACCGGGGACCAAACATGCTGGAATAGGGGCCAGGAAATGATCTCCGTGAAAAATAGTCACCCACCGGATAAGGTGGAAAGTTTTGAAATGAGCTGAAACCGCTGAAATCTAACGGTGCATAGTAACCGCCAATCGGATATATTAATCCCGGCCTCTCGAAATATGGTCTTTGTGTCGCTACTTCTTGTAGAAAAAACAGGGCACCAATCAAAACACAAACTCGAAACACGTGACTTCGAAACGTAATCATCTTGACTGAAAATAAAAAAAAACCCACTGGATTAAAAAAAGTATAGGTTGAAGAGGAAGCATGTTATGAGGCTGTTGTAATCCACTTTTGAAATTATTATTCGAACAAATTGACATGGAATAAATGACCTCTATGACCATATTTTACACGGTTGAATTTCTGTCCAAACTTAGCTTCGGCTATTGTCGTCTGCATGCGGAACTCTGTGAATGACTTTCAACTCTTTAAGGGCTAATAGATTTATTGTGCCTATAAAGAATACTTAAAATATCTGAAATAAAAATCATTGTGTACGCTTAGATTGGTAATACGTGGCGGGTGACATAAATCCAGGATGCACTTGCTGTGCTGCCTGATCTTGATCCCCGTCATCCGTAATCCATGTCATCCACGGGTAAAACCCAACATTTACAGAATTACCATACCGTCCGACTATACCCGATGATAAATATGTTCACTCTCTAATTATCCTTTGCATAGAGGTCAATTTCAGGTCAAGTTGTTCGAGTAATACTCATGTAGCAATAAGAAATCACGAACAATTTCTCTCTTTGCCCCATGTTTTCGCATGATTTCATGTGTAAACCTTGGTAACCAGCACATTTTCACCAATCATCAATTATAAACTCTCCGTCACAATGTTTGTTTACATTAAGTTATCGTTGGCTAATTATAACTTGTCATCACTACAATATTGTGACAGCTCAGCATTTTTTGCATTGCGCTGATGACATTGTGAACGTTTAATAATCTATCTATAATTGGCCTGCAACACGCGAAAAGGGGCATTCAGATATTTGTGTAAAGTGTCGTCTCGGGTCAGCCTGCGCAAACTAAATCGATATGACAATTTCCGTTCTTATGTAATTTTCTGTTTTGTGCAAGTGTACTTTAGAACAGACAGAATCTAATATAGTCGTAAAATGCCGTCTCGGGTTAGCCTGCGCGGACTGCGCAGGCTGATCCGAGACAACACTTTACGCAAATATCCGAATGTCCCTTTTCGCATGTTGAAGGCCATATTATATCGTTTGCATTCTTGTTATCCTTGGGAAGGTTTATTGCTGGTCAACGTCCTATGGCACTGTTTGAACTTCCTTCTTATATTATTGCAAGTTTGATTACAAAACGTAACCGTAAGGATTCAATATTGGCCAACTGCAAAAAAATTACGTGTATAAAATGGCTTGCAACACGCGAAAAGGGGCATTTGGACATTTGCGTAAAGTGTCGTCTCGGATCAGCCTGCGCAGTCCGCGCAGGCTCTGCGCTAATCCGAGACGGCACTTCACGACTACGTTAGATTTTGTGCTACAATAGACTTGCGCAAAACAGACAATTACATAAAAACGGAAAGTGTCGTTTCGGATTAGCCTGCGCGGACTGCGCAGGTTGATCCAAGACGACACTTTACGCAAATGTCCGAATGCCCCTTTTCGCGTATTGCAGGCCAAATACAGATGAACCATGCTTTGTGAAAAGAGGGTTTAATGCATCCATAAAAAGTAATGACGCAGTCCGCGCAGGCTGACCTGAGTAGAAACTTTTTGCTATTAATCATTTTTCTACATGCCCAAGGATCATTCTACCTCAGAGTTCATTCGGTTGTTAGACAAAACGGATCTTATGGATCCATAATTATTGGATGACTTGCTTGTTATGATGCATCACAGAGTTGCGTTAAACCCCTTTTGCCATAGCATGGCTCAGGTAAATTTCATTAATTCCATTTAAAGTTGTGGCGGTTATTGTAAAAATGACGATCTATTACAGAGAGGTTGGTCAAGATCGGCAACATTAAAGGTAATTCCAGTTTTAATACACGTCAAAATAAGAACAAATGACAAAAAGTAGCAAAATGTCAAGGAAAGTAAAACACTTTCTTTAAATTCTTTAGAAAACGTCCAGGGAAAAGTAGCGCTTGTTTGATACAAGCAATTGCTACTTTTCTTCTAATGTCAGTTTCGAAAAATGTGTTCTACAATGATGTGAAATATCGTGTTTGTACCTTAAACGATAAAACAAGCCGAAGGCTTTGTATCCTTGATGTATGGAGTTCGATACAGGACGGAGCCTTCAACGATCGATGGCATCCTTTCTGGGTTCAAATATTAACCCGTAACCTGCTAAACAAGTTGTTGAAAGTTTAAACCCGATAGTATGAAACCAAATTTTACTATACTTTATGTATTTTTGGTGGAAATATCTCCTTATCGGACAATGTAGCACCAAGATCAGACTACACGTTCTGTGCAGTCTGATCTTGATCTTCAGTGCCCACAAAAGGTCTTTGAGTCGGGCTTAGCAGCCTAAGGGTTAAGCGATAATCCAGAAAGCGTGGGTAAATATTTAGTGCCCGCAACATGTATTCTTGAAAACGGCATCAAATGCGAGAACTACGCGAAAATGGTGCTCGGAAAAGTGACAAATGTTTAAAAAAAAACCCCAAGCTATCGCAAAAATAGATTTGACTTTTATGTACGATGATAATTATCGCAATCCAAATGACCTTTTTTGTCTTGCGTCAAATTAACTTCGCGTAAGAAAGTCTACCGGAAATTAATTTCTGGACGTTACAAGAAAAACTTACAAAAAAGTCTGTCTATTCCTAATCCAAATTCATTTTATCCACAGGTTATCAATAAATCCTGGTTGCATTTCCTACTGCTATATTCTGTATAATACAGGTCCATTGCAAACACTATTCTTCTACCAACAATCTATGGTGAGATAGTTCCATTGCAAGGCCTTTATGTATACAATTGACTTACCCTATGGGCACCAAACCAACAAAAATGGATTGTTTCATACGATGAGAAAGCTCATAATGTTTCAATTTTTCTAGAATATTTTGTCTAGGATGTCTCACAAAGAAGGAGAAGAAGTAGAAGAATAAAAAGAGAAGGATTCAAGATCAGATTGTACGCTCTGTGCAGCCTGATCTTGATTTAAACCGTCTAAAACTACGATCAAAATTGGCCTTTAGTTCAGAAAGAGTAAACGGCAAATTCATCATATTTAGTAGTCATGTAATTGCGGTCACGACACATGAAACCACCAAGGTCTGTCATAAATTGTTCAGCTTGATAATACAAATGAGCTATGCTCTGTGAAAAGGAGGCTTAATGCATCTGCAAAAAGTATCGACCCATGTCAGCCTGCGCAGTCCGTGGTCAATGTTTTGCATGGTATAGGATCATTCTACCTTCAATTCCGGTCGATTGCTAGAAAGAAATGAATATGTGGATCCATAATTATGTGACGACTTGCTTGGTATAATGTATTACGGAGATGTGTTAAGGCCCCTTTTCCTTGGGCGCGGCCCAAATATGATGGGCTCATTAGCCGTGACGGTGGTCCTTTGATGCGGTGAAAGTCCGGTATGGTGACATTGAAATCTGGATAGCCATTCATCAATACTATTTATAACAAAAATTCGATATTCCAAATATATCAGGAATCGATTAATTGTATCGAATAATGCAGGAGTTCTGCTTATCGAAAACCATCTACAGGACTTATCTATGCAATATGAATACGAGAAATGCAAATATCCGGACGGTAAATGATGTAAATGATTTTTTATGTTTGAAAAATGTCAAGTAGCAGGTCTGCTTTTTTTGCATAAGCGATCAAAACTGCTGCCACAATATTTTGAGTACTAGCATTTTCAAAAATGTATTACAACCGATGTTTGGAATTAACCGATAATAACTGATTGTTCGAATTATTGGAATTTCAGTTTCGGTCAAAGTATTGTCCGAAAGTGTCAGTAATAGCTTCGTCTATATGAAGTAGAGACCTCAAAGCCCTAATGGCTATCAAACAGAAATAAAGAAAAATAAGTATATGTTTAACAAATGTTTGAGTTGTACAAGGAAATTAAAAACGACCCTTAAAATATTTAGCGGACAAATTGCTTGGAGTATTATCCTTTCCAAAACTTCCCAACGTCTTCAAAGTTGAAACTCTTCGGAATAGTACTTTTAAAAACACAGGGAGAATTGCTGATAACGTATAATTCTCCTTTCCTCACAATGTCTTTTACATTCCACTTAAGACAATTCCTATTATCTAAGCCACTTTGAATTTATCGCCTGCTAGTACTTTTGGTGAGGACGAGCGTAGAATTTTATTGTCTATTGGAAAAATGATTTAAATACACCACGTGCTTGTCGTTAAATACGTGATAAGCCTACTAAATATTTCCCTGTTGCATCACAATACATTTTGTTTTAGTCCTACCACATTTGTTTGTTTGTATGAATGCTTTATGACTCCGCTTTTTAACCTTAAACACAAGAGAAGTCTAGAAATAAGACTTGCAACTTCATCGTTGCTTTAGTTGATAAAGTTGCAGCAATGCTGACAGTGTCGATCAAAGATCAGAATTGCACGTCTTAATTCTAAATGGACGGCGCTCTTGGAAGAGACGGTTTAAATTATCTTTGTAAAACATTTTAACAAGCAATGATGTGGATCCATTTTGACTGAAAATCGGCTGACTAATGAATTAGAAAGGTCCTTTGAGAGACAGACAATTTTCCCATCTCAAATACTTTCTGCGTAAGTCAAGCAGTGCAGACTGTGCAGGCTGATATGATTCGACAATTTTTTTTGCAGATGCATTAAGCCAGTTCTTCACATAGCATGATTTAAGTCTTTTAAAGTGGCGTGCAACCTGGTATCGTTTTATGCAACCAAGTATCGTTTTATGCAACCAAGTATCGTTTTATGCAACCTGATATCGTTTTATGCAACCTGATATCGTTTTATGCAACCTGGTATCGTTTAATGCAACCAGATATCGTTTTATGCAACAAGATTTCGTTTTGTGCAACCAGATTTCGTTTTATGCAACCAAGTAACGTTTTATGCAACCAAGTATCGTTTTATGCAACAAGATTCCGTTTTATGCAACCAGATTTCGTTTTATGCAACCAAGTATCGTTTTATGCAACCAAGTATCGTTTCATGCAACCAGATGTCGTTTTATGCAACAAGATATCGTTTTATGCAACAAGATACCGTTTTATGCAACCAGATGTCGCTTTATGCAACCAGATTGTATCTTCTATGCGGTAAAACTGATACGAAATTTTAGAACTCGATAATGATATATAATTCCTCTATACTTTTACTTCATACAGTCTCCCTTGTCTGTCATCATTATAACTTATTATTGCATTACTCACCGACTTTCACATATGTGGGCCTATTAGTATGAGTCTGCACCGAAAATTTAACATTTCATAATGCACCATAAAAAGACATATCTGAACAATAAAACAAGTTGCATAGGCCCATGTAAATCTTTTTCAAATATGACTGAATATTATTGTTTCGCATTTTGATGCACGAGTAACATAATTCGTCAAATTATGGTAATTCGTGGCAATTAAAAATATACATAAAATGATAACTCAGTATTTTGCAAGGTCAATTTCAATGTCTTGTGTAGGTTATTTCCTATAAAAAAGTATAAAAGCATGACTATATTAGCATAAGTCTGTATAGGTATTCAGACTCTCGTTAGCTAAAACATATCGTTTAATTTGAATTAGAACTGGCTGCGACGGTCAAAGTCACGCATTTGGAAAAGAAGTGTGGCAGTGTAACAACAATTCGTTAAAGTATTAACTCTTTACCAAACAAGAAAATTTTAGACTCGATCAGAGGATTAATTAATATGGCTAAAATAGTAAGAGTTGCCCCTGACAGGACAGAAAACATAGCGGGAAAAGAAGAAATACTGGTCACCAGCTTTCAAAAGCCTGCTAACTCAGGGTCGTTAAATCATTGGAGTGTTTTGTAATGTATTAAACTATGACCTATCTGACGAATATGTGTCACGTTAAAAGAAACCGTGCGTGATTACTTTAAATCTTAACCATACAATATTTTAGATTCGTCCAAATTCAAAGCATTTACATGATTGAAGTATCAAAATCGCCTTAGATGACACGATTTGTCTTTGAAAGGGTAGAAAACATTGTAGGAAAAGAAGAAATGCTGGTTACCAGCTTTTTCTTCTTTTCCTACAATGTTTTCAAAGCTTCATGTAACATGTTCTAGAAAACCACAGGATTGTTTGCTGAAAGAGTTAAGCGTTATGTATCAATTTAGAATAATCCACCCACCACAACGTTTGTTCAGGGTCTATTCATCGATTTGAAGAAGGTAAAGTGGCACAAAGAAGATAAAAAGTGATTTGATTATCAAATTGTGCAGTCAAAGGTTTAACTAAGTCGGCTGATCTTAGTTTATTCCTTTTGCAGGAAAAAACCCACACCAGAGGGCGCCAAAGCGTGAGATGAATGTGACTAATAATGTTACTACGTGATCTATCAATTAATAAAGCAATAATATGGCACATTTAATATGAATAATTTATTTCATTCATATAAAATTTGCATATAGTTTACTTCATTCACAGATCAATTATTTAGAGAAAGTATACATTCCGCTTGAAGATGAAAAACATTAGCTGTTCAGTTGTACTACCTGCTTTCGTTCAAAAAGACCCCACAAAAACTCAGGTGGTTCAGGCGAACACTTTTCCAAACGACAAAATTTAGATTGATCCAAATTGAAATAATTTGCAGATGACAAATTAAATGTGATCAAAAAATTGAAATTTATCTTTGGAAGGGTAAAAATACACTTTGGGACATGAAGAAAATCCTAGCTACTGGCGTTTTTTCATTTTCCCACAATGTTTTCAAAGACCTTTTTTCTCAAGGTTCGTAAACTCACAGTTGTGTGGTAAAGTCTTAAAAGAACATCAATTGTTTATTTAGTGTTTGACTCAATTTTCAATATCATTTCGCTTATATTGTGCACCTATCCATGCATTCCCTGAGTTTCTTTTTCCAGTACTTCGCACAGCAATTTTACCAAGTCACTGGCTACTTTTCCATAATTATAAACTTCGTCGTAACAATAATCAGCGGTGGAAAATTAGTAAATGCTGGGAACTGAACAATCGACCTCTGAGTTTCAAGACCTCTGCCTTACCAACTGAGCTACAGGGCTCAGCTTGGAGGAAACTTTAATAATGTGAAATTTGCACAACATACCGCCTGTTTTTCGCGGTCTCTTAGTTACAGAGACCACTCTTTGTGAAGCCCTTGCGCAAGAAAGTCCAACCAAAATTTCTTATCCAAGAGATAATTTTCTCACCTCAGTATGCTTATCGCAACACTAGGTGCCTCATGGACAGTAAATATCTGTCAGACTGTACATAACATACATGGTAATGTTCAATATTCAAAGATATGTTCATACCAAAACAGCTAAAGAATTACTGTCTGATTTGAGCATGAGAAAGAAAAATATGTAGTAAAATGTAGATAGTGCAGTTAGTTGCTTCATGTCTAGCTCTCTTGTGTTTCCCCGGTATCCCTACAGTAGGTGCACACATACAGAAGAAGATTTTGAAGAAGGCGATTTAATTGCGGCTCAAAACATGGTACTTGTCGTCGAAAAAGTAAAAAAAAAGGCCAGTTTTGTTGAAAAAAAGGAAAATGCTTGTAACCGGCATTAACTCCTTTTCTAACAATGTTTTGCATAGGCCTCTTTCCTTAAGATAGTAAAAATACGGCATTGTTCGGTAAAGTATTAAGGCCTATGTTTAATAGAGAAAGACATTATGATGCATATCATGGTATGGACTGGAAATCTGGCGAGTTCCGAAAGGACATTACTAGTAGAGCCCATGTATGTAAAAATACTTAGAAATATATGTATACATAAGCCATGCTTTGCAAAAGGGGGCTTAATGCATCTCCGTGATACATTATACCAAAGATGTCATCACATTATAACTACGGATCCATAAAGTCCATTTAGTCTAACAATCAACAGGATGATGAGGTAGAGTGATCATTTGATATGCAGAAAATTTGCAAATAGCAAAAAAGCAAAGAATTTCGACGCAGGTCAGCTTGCGCGGACTGCACAGGCTGACATGGGTCAATACTTTTTGCACATGCATTAAGCCCCTCCCATTTTTCACAGAGCATGGCTCGTATAATGATAAAGTTCGGGTAAACTTCTTTTTTCAGAGTCAATGAAGTAATCTGGAAAGGCCAATTTAAGTAAATTACAAACAACTTATGTTTCAGTCCTCATTCATATTACTCGAAACTGAAAAGAAAAAAAATCTATTTTTTGAGATAAAATGGTCTGTAACAGTAAGAAAATGGCGTTCGGCATACCATTACACACACACCACGTTTAACTCTTTACCAAACGACAACGTTTCAGACTTGGTCCAAACTGAAAGCATTTGCAGCCGACAAGATGACAGTGATTCAAAAAGTGAACTTTGTTTTTTTGGTAAGGTAGAAAGCATTGTGGGAAAAGGAGAAAATGCTGTTTACTAGCATTTTCTCTTTTTCCCACAATGTTTTCAAAAGGCTTCTTTCCCTGTGTGGTAACGGGTTAAATGAAAAAAGAATGTACAGTGTACCTAGGCAAGGTCATCATGTTAAATCTGCTGTATCACCATTAAAACTTAATGTTACATTATAGTATTTTATAATTAACAACCCCCTGTTTTGTCGTACTTCTGTTAGCTGTCATGTAAATGTCAAATTTCACTTCAAAGAAGATGGCCTTGTAGCGAAACGAGTTGTCGAAGTTTTGACAGGCACTCGGGCTATATATTTAATTAATTCAAGCTTCCATAATGACAGAGAATAAATGACTTGATAATGATAAAAAAAATGACTCTCTCTCTCTCTCTCTCTCTCCCTCTCCCCCCGTTTTTTCTCAATCTTTAAAGAAAGTGATCCTTCAATACATTACGCGAAAATAGGGTCTTTGGAAGATGGCAAAGATAAAGACCAGACTGTACAGAATGTGTAGTATGATATTCGATCTATACCGTACCCTTGTGTAGTCAAGCCTGTAAATCAAATCAATCAGAATTTCAGTGGATTGTACTCTCAGCCTTTAAAAGGGGTCTACTTTATGTATTTGGCACTGAAAGGTTTAATGAGTGGAAAGCATCAAGTGCTGCATTTTTACATGGTCTGTTCCTTAAGCCATTCGATGCAGGGCGATTCACGTGACCCGACCTCAGAAATAAATACAAAGCGAGAAGGAACTGTTATCTACACCATGCAGGGTCTGTATTCACCAACCATTCTTAAGGAAATTCTTAGTCTTATTCTCAAAAATTTTCTAAATTTGAAAGCAACACAAGTTCTGATTGGCTAACCCAACTGATTTAGCCAATCAGAAGTTGCATTACTTTCTAAATCTAGAATAGGACAAAGAATATGCTACGGAATGGTTGGTAAACACGGGCTAAGGTCAGTTTGTGGGGTTAAAACATCACCTGCAGATCACTTTTTTTTTAAAATATAGCAGCCAGCTACTTTTGGAAACATTGTGAACCAAGAAAAAACTACTCGTAAGCCACATTTTCTTTCTTTTCCTTCACTTGCACTTGCACCATAATTTACGCTATTTATTTCTATTTTGTAGAGAGATTTTCAAGGTCATCTTCTTCGAATTTGTTTGAGTAGTGAGTAAGCCCTAATGCTTACTTGTAAGGCCTAATGAAAGTAAGGCCTAGTGTAATTAAGGCCAAATGAATTAAAAAGTTAATCAAAAAGGAAAGAAAAAACATCCTGTTTTACACCTAGCTTCAAAGACATTTACAAATGTGGAATTTGGAAGATAATTATTCACCACGCACAATTAGAAATAAATCGAGGACATGCAAATGTTGACGAAAACAACCGCAGTAATACCAGAATAGTTTAGAATACTTATAGGAGTAAACAAACCCTTGAACGGACATGTCGCTTTGACTCTTTAAGCGTCATAAGTAAAAACATGGACTTTTGCGGACGGCATAGATCAAGATTAGACTGCACAGAACGTGCAGTCTGATCTTGGATCTATACCGTCCGCTTGCTTAATCGAGCCTGTAAGATAGATAAGATTCCAAGTTTCAATGGATTGTATTTTCGGCCATCAAAAGAGGTTTAACTTCTATACCTGGGGCTGACATTAGTTCACGGTTTATGAAAACCGAAGGCTTACTTTGTATTGGAGTTTAACTCCGTTTTGAAAATGCTTAGGTCATATCACGACGGTCAGTGTACCTACGCACGCGTTTCCTGACTTTATCATACCAGTACTGACACAAATTTCTTTCCAAGTAACTGACTACTTTTCTCAAATGCATCAGAGGTTAGAAGCGAAAAATCGCCGGTAAGAAAGTTCACCGCAACCGGGTATCGAACCTGAAAACCACAGATCTCGAATCAGATACTCTAACCACTGAGCTACCCGACCGGGCTACCATAAACTTGCTAGTAAAAAAAAAATAACCCTTCACAAGTTATCATACAAATAAAACCGTAATGCATTTAATGCCCTCGTTGAGAACTGTTTTTAAACATTGGTGGGAAAAGAGCATTGACATGTTACAAGCAAATACTCATTTCCTCACACTGTTATCCAAACAGCTCAAGACACGTTCTTTTATTCTAAATATTAGGAAGTCTCGGCATCATGATAATGAAGAAGATGATGATAATTATGATGTCGACGAAAGAAAAAAAATATTGGTTATCAATATCAAGAGATTTAAAAAAAAAAACAAAACAAAAAAACACGTAATCGATATAAAGAGACAAATATACATCAGCAATGCTCTGTGAAAAGGAGACTAAATGCATCTCCGTGGTGCATTATACCAAGGATATCATCACGTCATTATTGATCCATTAAGTCGATTTTTTCTGACAAGCGGCTGACTAACGAGGTAGGCTGTTTCTTGGGCATGCAGAAAATTTACAAATAGCAAAAGGTTTTGCAGATGCATTACACAGAGCATGGTCTACATGTAATCGATATAAAGACTTAAAAAAAAAAAAAAAAAAATGCACTCAATGGATAGAAAGAGATTAAATACATATTTTATAGATATGAAGAGATCCAACGAACTTAAATTCTTCACAGATTGATGATGACGACAATCACCATGTAATTTTTTAAAGATATAGGATAGACAGAATGAAAGACAGACAATCAGAAATATAAGTAGATGGTAGGGAAAAAGAAATCCTTACATATTTTCATTTTAAATCCGCCCCCGAAGTTAAAATTTATCCTTTAAACGCTGTAACATCTCCGACTAAATCGTGTTAGTCAATAAACTAAGCAATACTAATGACAAGTACACCTATACTATGACAATATATACGAGCATGTAAAGTTACATTGCGTGAAACATTCATCAAGCAGACAGAAACGAGACACAAATAAAATGACGTACAAATTCGTGATAATACATCCGTTTTTAATTAATCCTAATCCTTTACATATACGTTTAACGGTTTTGCTGCAGAAAAATAAATAGATAAAATTAGATTAAAAAATGTGAGAAAAGGGGTAATCACTTTTACAAGCAATTTCTCTCTATCCCAAAGATAATATCACTGTATCGGATTGAATTAACTTGCTCGACTACTACGGTAATTCTCAAGCTTCAGATAAAACTCTACCTTTGTAAATTGTTCCCTGTGAGTTAAAAAATCAATGAAAACATGAATAAATCCTTTGAAACCTGAATTCATCGATTACACTTTAAAACTAATGAGTCAGAAAGGAAAGTGTGGAAATGATATCGATGAAAAATGAAATTATACTGGACAAAACCAAAAAAAAAAAACAACAGGGAATCAATGATCGAAAAATCGAAAAATCGAATTGACATTTGTGGGCCTGTTTACAAATGTTTAAAATATTGTTGACATGACCAATAGGCATTTTCCCCTTTTTTGATACATGTATCACCAAATTCAAAATTTTGATACTGCTGATTAACACTTGTCTGTTATGTGGCACTACACCTAAGATCAAAGTTGTAAAATTTCCATAATGAGTATAGGGGTCCTTATATATAAATGGCTTGCAACACGCCAAAAGGGACATTCGGACATTTGCGTAATTTGTCGTCTCGGATCAGCCAGCACTTTACATCTACATTAGATTGTGTGCTACAGTAGACTTGCGCAAAACAAAAAATTACATAAAAACGGAAAGTGTCGTCTCGGATTAGCCTGCGCAGACTGCACAGGCTGATCCGAAACGACACTTTACGCAAATGTCCGAATGCTCCTTTTTCGCGTGTTGCAGGCCAAATGTGAGCCATGTTCTGTGACAAGGTAATTCAATGCATCTGCAAGGCTGACCTAGGTCGAAACGTTTTTGCTATTGGTAAATTTTCTGAATGTCAAATGACTTTTTTATCTCAAGGCTGAATGTCTCGTTAGACAAGCTGAATCCATATTATATGATGACTTGCTTTACAGAATGCATTTCGAAGATGCATTTAACCTCGTTTGACAAGAGCCCTGTTTATACTATACATGTATCTCTGTGTAAAACCATAATCTGTTTATCTATCAACAAAAAAAAAAAAAATTTTCAGACTTTAGAATTATTTAAGATCTTATTCTTCTGAAAACTACCTGGGACGGAAAAAAAAAATCTGTTTTCCTTGCAAGAGACCAGCTCTGTATATAAATGAGAGCACAATCGTTTTACAAGGGTTTCATACCACTTCAGTTTTGTTTGTGGTCTGGCTTAAGCCTTCGCTTTACAGAGCTGAGAACAATGTTTGAAACCCGGGAAAATGAACATCTATGAAACAGAACGGTTTTACTTAAATACAAGTTTGCCATATTCAAGAAATAGCTCGTAATGTCTCAGAAACTGCAGGTTAACTTTTTTGCCCAATATACATATCATAGAGGCACGCGGAAGTACGGATATAAACTTTTGTACCAACCACACCCACTTTAACTGCTATTTCAATATATTGCACTTATTACCCCCTGCAGCGAATGTGCTGCGGACAACTTAAAAAAAAAAAACTTTGTAAAGTATAAGTTATCAACTTGAATTGAGTTTTCACTATATGAGCACACGTTCGGAACGTATAACCAAAGGAGACAGTGCTCTTTCCTACGGTAAAATATAGCCCCGCTCAAGAAGTCACAGGTTAAACCTACAATTAACATGGGAAAACTAAAAAATATTCCTTTCTGAAAAAAACAGCTCCAGTATATTTATATTTGAGGCATACTCTGTGAAAATGAGGCTGAATACTTTTTGCTATTTGTACATTTTCTGCATGGCAAAGTACCATTCTACCTCAAGATCCAGTTGATTGTTATACTAAATGTATTTACGGAACCATAATTATATGATAACTTGCTTGGTATAATGCATCACGCAAATGCATTGAGCTTCTTTTGCCAGAGCATGGCTAATTTATTTTGTAGCATCATAGGATAGTCCTCCATCGAAGGTTCCTGAGATAAAGGATGATCCCAATCCTAGCGTCACAGTTTAAACATAACGTTACATATGGAAAATTAAAATGTGATATTGTTTAAGCCTCCCGGCAAAAAAGCTATTGTGGTGATATTTGGTATGTAGTATCAAAGTTGTCCTTTATCAAAAGTGATAAAATCGTGTCCATTGGGTCAAACACGGTCTTGCAGTGGAGAATCACATGTTTTGCAAAGAGTTCTACCAAAAATGAAAGTCCTCTTGCTGAAACTATATAAAGCTTTAGGCGTTGATATTTGATAACCATTTAGTATCATAGAATGGTGTCTAAGTTGTTCAAATTGTACCCGAGGGGTCAGTGATAGTCCCATCCCCGAGTAACGCGTCTTACATATCACATACAGATGTTTAGGAGAATTTTACGGTTAAAAAAAAAAAATGATCTTCTAAAACAAGACGGCCTAGGGTTCTGATCTCTGATATTTACGATCATCTTAAGGCTAAAGGTCAAAGTCAAGGTCGCTTTACTGAAAAAAAAAAATCTAGATTAATAAACGTTAAGCTGTACAGTTCCATGCACAACTTAGTTGTCTGAGAAAACTGAATAATTCATTGAATAATGTATACGCCGCTCTCTACATTGTTTCAGTCATATCTAGGCAACAGTTTACTTATTCGTGTGTGTCCTGGGTTTCACCAATACTATGCTCAGGCTCCGAAGTGTCGTGCTCAAAGACAAAAGTAGAAAATGCTCATCAAAAGCAACCTTCCCTTTCGCCAAAAAAAGAAAAACAAAAAAAAAAAAAAACGGGTTACGTGGTTCGCCGTAAGATGTGGAAAAAAACGTTTGCAAGAAATAATGCATGAATTGGTTTCTTAAAAAACCACCAGTCAATTCCATTGCTTTGATGGATGAGTTCGCCGAATGACGTACAGATACGTTATGTAAACTGTCACAGGTTTTATCTCTAAAATTGAAAACAATGCAGATTGATCAGCCGAAAATGAGTTCGTTAGATTTTGGTTTTTGTATTTCTCGGTATTTCTTTATTTCACGCCACCCAGAAAAGAGCTGTCCAAAGAACCACTTGCATATTTTTTTTTTTTAGCTGAGTAGCAATAACTAAAAGTAAGCTTTTCGAGAAAGCCGAGGTCATGCTGCTTGTTTATATAGGTCATATCGCAAAACAAAATGTGACATTTATGGGTAAAGTTAAGAAAAGTGTAAGACATTTCCTCGAAAAGTGAAGAACAGCATAAGAAATGTCTTGGCTAAGTCAAGAACAGAAAAGATATTTCCTAGTGCAAAACAGAACAGAATGTGCAATTTATTTGTAAGGTCAAGAACGGAAATAAATTTCCTGGTAAAGTGAAGAACAAAATAAACATAATTTATTAGACAAATTAAAAATTTCTCTGGCTCTAGAACAGAGGAGAAATTCTGTGTTCTGTCAAGAAAAAAGAAGGCATTTCTTGACAAAGTTAAGAGAAATGACATTATCTGGTAAAGGAAAATAATAATAATAATAAACATTTCTTGGTAAAGCCAAGAACAGAATGGACATCTATTGGTCAAGTTAAGAAATTAATATACATTTCTTGGTTATATTAAAGATCGGAATAGACATTTCTTGAGAAAGTTAAGAAGAACATAAGAGATATTTCTTTGTAAATATAAGAAGTTAAGAACAGAGTAGACATTTCTTGGTAAGTATAGAAAAGACATTTCTTAGTAAAGTTAAGAACAGAACAGGCATTCTTTGGTTAAGTCAAAAAAATAATAAGACATTTCCTAGTGAATTTAAGAACAGATTAAGACATTTCTTGATTAGTCAAGAACAGAACAGACAATTTTGCCAAAGTTAAGAACAGACTAATCCTTCTTGGTAAGTAAAGAACATAGTGGAAATTTGTTGCTTAAGTCAAGAACGGAACAATAACAGGATAGGCATTTTCTGATGAAGTTAACAACAGATACACATTTATTGCTGAAGTTTAGAACATGAAAGACAGGTCGTGCTTACGCCAGGAACAGAATAAGACCTTCTTTGGTAAAGCTTAGTACGGGCTAGACATGTCTTTCTTAAAGTATGACAGAATAGACATTTATTAGCAATGTAAAGGATAGATTAGATAAGTCCTGATGAAGTGAAGAACAGAAAAAGACATTTCATGGAATAATAAAGAGCAGAATACGTGTATACATTTCTCAGTAAATACAAGAACAGAAAAAAGACCTTCATCGGTTAGCTTGAGTAAAGAATTTATGATTCTTTAACACCTCAAAAACAGGGTAGACATAAATTTCGTTAAGTCAAAAAACAGAATATGACATTCCTTGGTAAAGGAAAGGACAGAATAGAAATTCCCTTGTAAAGTTAAGCACAGAATAAATGTTTCTTGGTAAAGTCAAGAACGGAATATATATTTCTTTGAAAAGTAAGGAATAGCCAGGACATTTCCTGGTAAAGTAAAGAACAGACAGTACATTTCTTGGTTAAATTACAAATTGAAAAGACATTTCTTGGTAAATTCAAGAACAGACCAGACATTTCTTGGTATAGTCAAGAACAGACCAGACATTTCTTGGTATAGTCAAGAACAGATAATGTATTTCTTGGAAGAATCAAGAACAGACTATGCATTTCTTGATTAAGTAAACAACAGACTAGACATTTCTTGGTTAAGTTAAGAACAGACTAAACTTTTCTTGGTTGAGTTAAGAGGAGACTAGACATTTTTTGGTTAAATCAAGAGAGACTAGACATTTCCTGGTTGAGTTAGAGATAGAATAAACATTTCTTGCTGAAGTAAAGAACAGACTACTCGTAGACATTTCCTGGTTAAGTAAAGTACAAACAGGGCATTTCTTGGTTAAATTAAGAACAGACAAGACATTTCCTGGTTAAGTACATGTAAAGAACAGAATAGATGTTTTTTTGGATAAATTAAGAATAGAACAGACATTTCTTGATAAATTTATGAACAGACTAGACATTTTCTAACAAAGTTACGAACAGAATGAAATATTTCTTGGCTGAAAGCAATATTAGAATATACATTTTTTGGTAAAGTTAAGAGAATTGATCATCTGCTACTTAACGCTTGGTAAATACTAGATTTGAAAAAAGAAGTGTTTTTTTTTTTCTTTCAAGAACAACTAATTGAGCCATGCTCTGTGAAAAGGAACCTGAATGCCTCTGCAAAAAATAGGGCTTCAGGTCAGCTTGCGCAGTCCGTGCAGGTTGATCTGGGCCGAAACTTTTCCCTATCGGTTAATTTTCTGTATGTCCAAGGACCAGTGTATATACCTTGTGATTAAATCGGTTGTTACAAAAAAAGTGGTCATTATGGATCCATAAGTATTTGATGGTTTGCTTGGTAAAATGTGTCGTGGAGATGCATTAAGTCTCTTTTGCCAGAGCGTGGCTCAATCAAATAATTTCCATGTACGTAATATTTGAAAACTTGCAAAACATTTGAGGAAAAACAAACAGAAAGTAAATTTAATTAATAGGTAAACAATTAATTTTTTTTTTAACCGCAGATGTAAATTTATTGTTTTTCCAAGGTTTAGAAATTTTTTTCTTGATTATTTGAAATGGAAAAGTCTAAACAAGGCTCAATTGATGGACGGTCTCTCAAAAAAGCGTAGATCGAAAAAGTTCTATAAAATATTTTTCAGCCTGTTCGGCAGAGACTATGTAAGAGATCTCAGTCTTAACGACGACTATAGTAGGTTTTGTGGTCAAGATCAAGATCACATTGCACAGAACGTCCAGTCTGATCTTGGATGTTAACCGTTCGGTGGTTGATTCTTACCAATGAACATAGAGTCTGTTCATTTGCTATGGGTTTTACAGGGCCTTATCAAGTCTTTACATAATCCCGTGCTTTAACGAGCCTGGGGAAGAAGATTTTCAAGAAACATTGTGCGTAAATGACAAAATGTTGTTTACCAATATTTTCTCCTTTTCTCTTTGTAGTTTATACACTTTCGAAGAAAAACTCTGTGCCACATTTGCTATGTTTTCTTCAAATGCTTTAGAACTGATCTAGTCTAAAATCTAGTCGAACTTACTGATTAAGCTGCTAAAGAGTCACAATCAATGATCAGAAGTATTTCATACAATCCAGAACTACCTTTGACTTCCATTATCAGTGTGCAAGGATATTAGCTAAAGCTAAACTACAGCCGATTCATGCATTTGATGAACCCATGCTGAATTTGCTAGAACTAAAGAACAATTATTTGATAGGTGGTGCCATTCAAAGAAAATAAATTCAGATCAGGGAAAACTTAGACAATTATTGCTAGTTGAAGAATTTAAAAGGTGCATTAATTCAGATATAAAAAAACTTTCTTAGACGAGAAAGAAGCTGAAACTTTAGAAGAAGCTGCTTGCTTAGCAGACAACTTTGCCTTGACACGTAAGGTCTCTTTCATAAGTAAATCAAACCCTCGAAAACCTTTTTATTCATCTACTGGTCCTAAACCAAATTTTAATCAACATAATGACAACTCCAATCAGAATAGTCCCAAACCCAAGTCTCCTTATGAAGCCAAAGGTCAAAATCCCTTATATCGACCCACTTGTAATTATTGCAAAGAATCTGCTCATGTTATTTCTGAATGTCCAGTTTTGAAAAAGAAACGGGAAAAACAAGAAAGCTTTAAGCCTACAGGCTTTACTTCATTAAAGTCTTCACCTCAGTCATGTTTTAAGGACCAAACCTTTGTCCAGGCCAAAGTACCTGAGACTGATACTGTTATGCAGATTTATGAACCATACTTATCAGATGGTTTTGTGTCACTAGAAAGTGATTTTGCCCAGTCTACCCCTATTAAGATTTTACGTGATACTGGAGCTTCTCAATCTCTTATTTTAGCAGATATCCTGCCTTTTTCTGAGAAGACTTCTTCTGGGACAAGTGTCCTTATTCAGGGTGTAGAATGTGGATTTGTTAATGTTCCGCTTCATAACATTTATTTGTCTTCAGACTTAATTAATGGTCCAGTGACTGTTGGTATTAGAAAAAATTTACCTTTTAAAGGTGTTCATTTGTTATTAGGCAATGATTTAGCCGGAAATAAAGTAATTGTTAATCCACTGGTAACTGACACACCTTGCATGGATCAATTACCCGATCCGATTGAGGAAGAAATTCCTGACCTTTACCCGTCATGTGCAGTTACTAGAGCTATGACAAGTAAAGCCATTTTGACTGAAAATCAGTCTGATATTAACTTATCTGATTCTTTGTTGGGTCATTTATTTAAGAATGAAATTGACAGGTCTATTTCACAAAACCAGTCTGAAAGTCAGACAAATTCTAAACATAATTCACCAGAACTTGATTATATATCTTCACCTTTAGTTAATGAAGGCCATGATACAAGGTCAAGGTCAAAACTAAGTGAAGACCAACACAATGATCCAGAAATGGCACCTTTATTTCAAAAAGCTGTAAGTGAAATTGATCTTTCACAGGAACCTGTCTGTTTTTATATAAGAAATGGAATATTAATGAGAAATGGCGCCCTCCTGAAGTCTCTGTTGAAGATGAGTGGGCTGTCAATCATCAAGTTGTTGTTCCTAAATCCTATAGATTTGAAATATTAAGCTTAGCTCATGAAACACCTATATCAGGTCATTTAGGTATCAATAAAACCTATCACGAAATTCTTAAGCATTTTTATTGGCCTGGTCTAAAAACAGATGTATCAGATTATTGTAAGTCTTGTCATACTTGTCAAATGATAGGCAAACCCAACCAGGTCATACCTAAAGCTAAACTACAGCCGATTCATGCATTTGATGAACCTTTTAGCAGGATCATAATTGATTGTGTAGGTCCATTGCCAAAAACTAAGGCTGGTAATGAGTACCTTTTGACTATTATGTGTGCTTCCACCCGATTTCCTGAAGCAATACCTTTAAGAAATATAAAATCTAAAACAGTTGTCAAAGCTTTAGTGAAATTTTTCACTTTTGTAGGACTTCCTAAATCTGTTCAATCTGATCAAGGGTCAAATTTTATGTCTGGCATTTTCCAACAAGTGATGCACGAGTTGGGAATTAAACAATATAGGTCATATGCATATCATCCTGAAAGCCAAGGTGCCCTTGAATGGTTACATCAGACCTTAAAAAATATGATAAGTTCATATTGCTTTGACACACAAAAGGGTTGGGATGAAGGCATACATCTTTACTCTTTGCAGCAAGGGAGTCTGTACGGGAATCTCTTGGTTTTAGTCCTTTTGAGCTTGTTTTTGGCCACACAGTTCGTGGACCTTTAAAACTTTTAAAAGAAACATTTCTTTCACAAGAAGACTCTCCTTTAAATTTACTTCAGTATGTATCTGACTTCAGAAACAGATTATTTAAAGCTTGTGAGGTTGCAAAATCAAATTTAAAGAAAATTCAATGTAAAATGAAAGAAAGATATGACAAGAATACTAAAGAAAGAAATTTTAAACCTACAGATAAAGTTTTAGCTCTTCTACCAATTCCTGGTAGGCCTCTACAAGCAAGATATTTTGGTCCTTATTCTGTAGAGGAAAGGATCAGTGACTCAAATTATGTGATAACAACTCCTGACAGGCGAAAGCAAAAACAATTATGCCATATTAATATGTTAAAAGAATATATTGATAGGGATAATTAAAAATATTTCGCCAATAAATATAGTTTCCTCAGTCCCTCAAAATCAAAATCACATTAACCATGAAGACATAAATTGTGAAGAAATGAACTTTAATAAGTCTAACCCTATTTGTTCAAAACTTCAGAATTCAGACATTTTAAGAAATTTAGATCAAAAACTTTCACATTTGGATGATAATCGAAAAGATGAATTAAAAAAGTTAATTTCTGAATATGAGCACCTGTTCCCTGATATTCCAACATGGACAGATACAATATACCATGATGTGGACATTGAAAATTCAAAACCAGTGAAACAACACCCATATCGAATGAATCCCAAGAAACTGGACCATCTTAGAGAGGAAATCAAGTATCTATTGGATAATGACTTTATTGAACCTAGTCAAAGTGAATGGAGTTCTCCCTGTATTCTTGTACCAAAGCCAGATGGAACTTTTCGTATGTGCATTGACTATAAAAAAGTTAATACTGTGACCAAGACTGATTCGTTTCCAGTGCCAAGAGTAGATGACTGCATTGACAATATTGGTCATGCAAAATATGTAACCAAATTTGATCTTCTAAAAGGATTTTGGCAAATTCCTGTCACTGAAAGAGCTAAGGAGATCTCTGCATTTGTAACTCCTGACGGACTTTTATCAGTACAAAGTTACGCCTTTTGGGATGAAAAACTCGCCAGCAACATTTCAACGTCTTATCAACATGATAATATCTGGATTGGACGACTGTAGAGCTTACATCGATGATGTCATCATTCACAGCGATGATTGGGATCAACATCTAAAGACTATCAGAGAATTTTTTTGACAGACTGAGAATAGCCAAATTAACAATTAATCTCGTTAAAAGTGAATTTTGTCATGCTAGTTTAACATTTTTGGGTCATGTTGTTGGACAAGGACAGGTAAAACCAGTAGAGGCTAAAGTAAAAGATATTTCTGATTTTCCTGTACCTACATGCAAAAGACAACTTATGAGATTTCTTGGTATGGCTGGTTACTACAGGAAACTCTGTGGTAATTTTTCCGTCATTGCTGAGCCACTGACAAGTCTTCTCAGCAAACGCAAAAAAATTATATGGAATGATAATTGTCAAAAAGCTTTCGATAAAGTAAAAGCCATACTAAAAAGTGAACCAGTTCTTTTAGTTCCTAATTTTGGAAAAGAATTTAAGCTTGCAGTAGATGCTAGTGATACTGGTGCAGGTGGTGTTTTACTTCAAGAAGATTGTAATGGCGTAGATCATCCAGTTAGTTATTTTTCTAAAAAGTTTAACAAACATCAGAAAAACTACTCAACAATAGAAAAAGAGTGTTTATCTCTTATTCTTGCTCTTCAGCATTTTGAAATATATTTGTCGTCTTCTCCTGCACCCATCATTGTATATAGTGATCATAATCCTCTGATTTTTATCCATAAAATGAAAAACAAGAATCAACGTTTACTTCGGTGGAGTCTGTTTTTACAAGAATATAGCATGGATATCAGACACATAAAAGGAAGGGATAATATTATCCCTGATGCTTTGTCTAGAGTTTAACTTGTAAATAGTTAACATTTGTCTTTATGTATAATGTATTATCATGTACAGTTAAGTGTAATGATATGTTTTATATTCTAACAAAAGAAAGTTTTAATTCTTAAAACTTTCTTTTCCTTTAGGAGGGGAAGTGTTATGTAGATAGGATATACAGTGACCTGTTTTCAGAATATTCTAGAAACATGAAGATCATTTATTGGTTTTTCCATTGTGATTATTTTTAGAAACAGGTTGTTATTAAACAAGCTGTTTACTAATCGATGATGTCATCTTTCTAGAAAAGACTAATCTAGAATTTTCCAAGCTGATATAAATAGGAGTGACTTACTTGGTGATATTGGATTTTGAAGTTAGACTTGTGGCTTTGAGGATACAGAATTAGTGAAAAGTGTTGGATTTAATTTGGAATATACATCTGTAAGTTGGAATTATCTTTTTATTAAACAGGTTGCTCATATCTATCTGCAAGTTAAAACTATTGTTAATTTAGGTTTTAGGAACCGGAAATTTCATACTTTTTGCAGTCTAAACATAATTCTTAATTTTGAGGGACTTATTCTATTTCTTGTTCTAAGATTAAAAATTGTCAAAATTTCATTTCAAACTTAACTCTTATTGTACTCTTTGTCTTTATTCATTAATAAATATTGTTAATTGTTAAAGGTTTGTTGCTGATTTTCTTTCTCGTTACGCTTGGCTCGTAATAATTTGCAAAAAGTATCGACCCTGGCCAGCAGGCGCATTCCGCGCAGGCTGACCTTGGCCGAAATTTTTTGCTATTAGTCAATTTTCTGCATATCAAAGGACCAGTATATCTCATGATTCAGGAGGTTTTTTTACAAAACGGACTTTAGGGATGTATAATGTGATGCCTGGCTTTGTATCATGCATAATGGAGAACCATTAAGCCTCCTTTTCACAGAGCGTGACTCAATCAGACTGGAACCCTGGCTATTCCTAGCGAAACAGAGTTGTAGCTTGCTGAAACCTGTACATACAGCAATGATCAGGCGATTGATAACGATGACAAAGGACAAATTCGTAGGGGTACTTTTTTTTGGCCAAGATCGATCGAAATCCGGTTTTTGCCATGTATTTTTATGTGTTTTTGCCTTATTGGCCCCCGCGAATGCATTGTTTTAGGTCTTTTATGTACAGGTTTGGGTGATTTATTGTTCTTTTATATGGAAATCAGAAGCAAAATATGTTTTTTTCCCCTACAATGATAAAGATAATTAAGGTCTTCGATTACTGTGATCAATAACGTGAAAATGTTTCGCCTACAATCATTATTGTAATGCTACTCCAAAAACTACTAAGCATGGTAAGATCAAGAAAATTATTATGACCATACAATATTTCAGATGCGAAAAAATGGCATTTTTTTTTTTTTGTTATTGTCAGGCTTATTATGGTAACCTCCAAACAGCGGCTTGGTTTTAGCTTTCTCTATTAAAATTACATGCATGCCAAGCCAACAAAGAGGTGGATCTGATAATAGTTAGTCTCAAATTTGACAAACAATGTTTTTGTTACCAACGTCAGAAGCTTTGACCTATACCATTGTATTTTACGAAATTTTCGGCTACAATTGCATCTTACCTACTGTACAATGATGGTTGCCGTTTATAATTTGGACAATATAAACCGTATGAGCTGCGCCCTGGTAAAAAGCAGCACATCTGCAAAATGTATCTACTCATGTCAGCCTGGCAAAACTTTATCTCTCTAGTATCTAGAAGTACCTGGAAACGTGTTGGTTGGCTGCTTATCGTGAAGTCTCCAAGTCCCATTGGCCACATACATGTAACTCATAAAAAGTAGCATGTGCCACATAACTTATAATAAGTTACATGGGCAGATCACCTGCGTCTGACACATAACATATGATAATGTGCATAGGTTTTCTGATCAGCTTCGTAGACCACGTGACCATTGATAATTTGCGTAAGCCACAAAGCTCGTTAGAAGTGGTGTAGGCCACAAAACTTGTGATACGTTGCGTATGCTACAGAACATGTGGTACATTGCATATGCCACAAATTACATCAGCAAAATAACTTGTAATAGGTTGCATAGGCCACATAACTCGTATGTAGTTCCATAAGCCAAATACATGTAACTTGTTAGTGTTACATAAAAGCCAAATAACTTATGATGATTTGTAAAGGCCAATTAACCTGTACAAGTTGCCTAGGCCACAGAACATAGTTGCGTAGGCCACAAAACCAGTAATAAGCTACATAGGCCACATAATTTGTAATAAGCTGCATCTGCAACATTACTTTTAGTAGATTGCATACGCCATACAACTTGTAATAAGTTTCATAAGCCATATCACCTGAAATAAGTTGTGTATGCCACAGAACTTCTGACAAGTTGTATAAGCTATTTAACTTGTAACAGCTGCACAGGCAGCACACTTCCGATACGTTGCTTTGGCTAGATAAATTGTTATAAGATATGTAAGCCTCATAAATTGCAATTTTTGCGTTAGCTAAATGACTAAATAATGAATAATAGAAGTTGCATTGGCGCATTTTCTCAACAGCCAAATAAATTTTCGTCGTTATTACAGGTAACTTATCAAGCGTTTGGCAATCTAAAGGTAAGTATAGGATATTAAACAACATATACCGTAAACAAGTAGAGTAGGATTTTTTTTTTTTAAGTACACTTGTTGCATCATTTAATTTCTTTGCTATTTTTCATAGTATTTCTCAGCATGACAAAGCAGTGTCACAAACTAGAAAAAAAAAAAACGTTAAAAAAATATAATGCATGTCTAGACCGCCTCGATGTTGTGGCGAAATAAACAGTTTGGATGCTTTATCATTCACTCTTCCACCGCCATGAGTCACATAAATTGTATTTGAGGACGAGGAAGATCAAGATCAGACTGCACAGCACGTGCATTCTTATCTTGAATCTACACCACCAACTACTTTTTTTCTAACCCGTGCCATGACAATAATTAATTTGATGTCAAAACTGACTTTTGACACTTGTAAAAGTCATATTTATCTATCTATCTATCTATTTATTTGTCATTTCGCTTTGGAAGAGTTACTACATTAATATTTATCACATATATTTCTTTAGAGTTATTTATGCTCAATATTCATGATCGTCAAACGTAACTGAATGATATATATTCTTTATACAAATAATTGCCTACTTTTAGATTTTTATTTTCCTTAAAAGATTGCAACAAGAGCTAGGAAGGTTCCACAACATGCAGAATGGTAGATCTACTTTTCGCTATAAAGTAATGCCCCGTCCACTTCCGATTGGGGAAGGTAACACCTCGTTAGGAATTTTCAGAAAAACAAAAGATGTGTTTCATTTATGATATTGAGAAACATTTTTGGAAAAGGAGCAATTGCCTGTTTAAGCAATTGCTCATTTGCTCACAATGTTTTTTTTTAAGGTGAGAAGATTTGTATTTGCGTGGTAAGTGATTAACGAATTTGAAAACCAATTCTAACAACAAAGACAAATATACAACGGAAAAATGATTTTGTTTTGTTGTCCTTGCCATTTTCAACCGCTACAAAAAATGTCCATCTTCTGCCTGCCCGCATGCGCATAGGTTATTTGTGTTGAGAAACCTCCTCGAACATCGAAACAATCCTCATCGGTGAGAGAGGAATGAATCCTGCCGCAATGACTTTATCACTTCTCGGAAATAATTTGGCCGAGCTAGGAATCTAACCAGCGATCCCTGGGTTTCAAGCCCTGTTCATGACCGGCTGAGCTACCGGGCACAAAGAAAAAGAGATTGCGATATGAACTCAATGCAGTTACAATAAAGAAACATGATAACGGCGAAATTTTCAAGTAAATGAAAAGAAGGTAGTATGGAAATTAATTCCCCCGCGGACACGTTTTGAAATATTTTATGATATTGCGAAATGGCTTTTTATGGTGGCATATTTCTGCCGCGAGATACGAGATAGCTATTGCGATTATTTAAGAAAACTATTGTGATAAAACAAAGTTTCCTGGAAGTTTTATCTAGCTAATAAAAATTTTCACGATAAAAATATCGCGATAATTCTAACTGTTATCATGATTTTTTCTTGCTTTCGTGACCACAACTGATATTAACAGTATCTATAGTTAGATACGGTTTCGGAACATCTTGGTCTACAACCTTATGAATTTTCCTTTTCCCTGAATGGTTTTAAAGTTGTTCGTAGGAGGGATTTCTAGTCGTCTTTGTGATTTTACAGACTTCTTTTCATTTTGGGTCTTGTCACAATTTACCAATTAAGCTACAACTGTTAATAATTCGATTTTCTACTTACTGCAATCTTTTGAAATCAAAAACTACCGAGCTCATCCAAATGGTGAATTTTCTATTTATAGATATCGAGAAACGGATAGAACTATCACGATAATTTTATCTCGGATGTCAGCTTCGTGCACGATTGAGAAATTTTTTAGTTAAAATATTCAGTTTATCATGGTACTTTTTCAGGAAACTTTTCACTATCTCGATAAAATTTCCAGGAAACTTTAAGTTATATCGATAGTTTTCTAAAATTATCATGATAGCTATGTCGTATCTTGTGGCAGAAACATGCCTGCATAGTTTTTTTGTTTTGAGAGCGAGACTTGGTATTCAATCGCCCGCGCTTTTACTTAATTTTGATCGAAATACTCACAGACACTTAATCTGCCACTTAAATAAAATCGTCCCTTGCCATCCATTAAAGGATATTCAAATATTGCAATTTGACATATATTTCAATTTGAATATTCATTTGAACAGAACTTTTCTACGAAACGGACAGCGTAGATTAAAGATCAGACTGCGCATTCTGTGCAGCCTGATCTTGACGTACAGTGTCAAAAGCGAATATACTTTCACGAAGTATTCTATAACTTTAAGAGGAAAGGAAGAAAGCTCGGTAATCTATCAAAAATAAATTGTCCTGCCTACGATAAATCTCAGAAGTGATGATTTATAAGAACACCATTAAAAGGGCAAAAATACGATAGGTCATAATTATTACTTCTACAAAATAAATGATGTAAAATATTCGGCATACATCAAAACGGTAACAGCGTTCGCGACGGTTCCCTCTTCAAAAAGAAATCAAACTTTATTTACGAACAGAATATAACATACTTTTATTTTTCGTCTATGTAACGTTGTAAGAATTTCACGTTGGTGGAACAGTTGCATAGTTTAACTCTGTACCGAACGGCAAAATTTTAAGATGGTCGAAATTTAAAGCAGTTGCAGACGACAACATAGATGTGACTCAAAAATTTAATTTTGTTTTGGGAAGGCTTGAAAACATTGTGGGAAAAGGAGAAAATGCTGATTACCAGCATTTTCTTCTTTTCCCACAATGTTTTCGAAAGGCCTTCTCTTTAGGGTCGTTAAACTCGGGACTGTGTGGTTGAAAAACATTATGAACAACACTTTCTTTCATATTGTCGATGGATGAACTAAGGCATCATTTATTTGTAGCTTGGGAACAAGGAAAAAAGCCGGGAGAATGTAATTCCATTACTTTACACAGTTCACATCCTCTGTAATTCTGTATCAATATACATGTAGATCTTTCGATAAACTGAACTGTGGGAAAGGACCAGAGGCTCCAACAAAGGTAACTTTCGCTTAGAGATATTTCCAATCTGCTTGTAAAGCACCGATAAACACAACTAGATACATGTATATATTTTCTTTGTAATTCAACCAACTTGACAATTAAATTCAATAAATTGGTGCAATTTTGTCATACAAATGAAGGGATGGCAGTACTGCAATTGGTAACTCCGTATATTTTTAGTACGAGTAGGCCTACATCAGATGTGACGTCATCATACTGAAATGAAAACGATTCCTCGTAATCGACGGGGTGTTATTGACCATGTGACATCCAGTCTTCTCGAAACTCAGGCATGAACTCTTAAAATATACCTATAGGGGCTACAAAGCCCATTCATGAAATACCATTTAAACATATAATTTTCTTACTTCTGTCTTTCATCTTTACTAATTGTTTTGCCAGCTATCGGCTGACTTAATTTAGAAACAAATCATTTTGAAGCTTGGTGAGGCTGTAAAAATTTGAATAGATCTAGAATCTAGCTCCCTTCAAATGGTACGATTTAAATTTGTCTGCAATTCAACTCGCGAACTGTTTACTCTTGGGCGTTAGCGGACCTTTAAGCTTAAAAGAGCAGAAAATACGTAAGACTTTGATCCGTTTAATCATGAGCGCAAAAGTCCCTTTCATATACAGCAGACGCTATACAAATCTGAAGTTTATAAAACATTTAACACTTTAAAAAATCGCCATGTGCGAACCAAGGAACTTTAGGAGACGGCATCGATCAAGGCCAGGCTGTACAAAAAGTACAGTCTGATGTTGGATCTATACCGTCCGGTTCCAAGTGTGGTCAAGCTTAAAAGATAAAAATCTTCCCGAATTTCAGTGGGATGTATTTTAAGCCGTCGAAAGAGGCCGAGTAGGCCTAATTGGCCTGCAACACGCGAAAAGGGGCATTCGGACATTTGCGTAAAGTGTCGTCTCGGATTAGCCTGCGCAGTCCGCGCAGGCCAATCCGAAACGATACTTTCCGATCGTGTGTGATTTTCTGTTTCACGCAAGTCTACTGTAGGACAAAATCTAATATTGACGTAAAGTGCCGGCTCGGATTAGCCTGCACAGACTGCGCAGGCTGATCCGAGACGACACTTTACGCAAATGTCCGAATGCCCCTTTTCGCGTGTTGCAGGCCAATTATATGAGCCATGCTCTGGCAAAAGGGGGCTCCATGCATCTCCGTGAAAGAAAATACCACGTTATTTATCATGTAATTATGTACCCATAAAATCCATTTTTTCTAACAATCGACTGGATCTGGAGGAAGAGGGATCCTTTGGCATGCAGAAAATTGACAAATAGCAAAGTATTTCGACCCAGGTCGCGAAATGCGCAGGCTGACCTTGGTCGGTATATTTTGCAGATGCAATACACGACGTTTTCACAATGCACGGCCTCTGATTATGTATTACAGTAGCTAGTTCTATTTTGGCCAGAATACCTCATAAAGTGTCTAGGACTGACGTTCTGTACTGTTGTGAACTAGATCTATTCCCTGGCTTTTAGTGTGCTTACGGTTCGGACTGTCTGTCTGTACGTTGGTTTGACTGTCTGTAAAGGCGTTTGTCAGCCATTTGTTTTCTGCCAGTCCTTCTACTACTTCATTTACTACTACTATTACCACTACTGCTACTACCACCACTACTTCTACTACTATTACTATTTTTCTCTCTCTCTGTCTCTGTCTGTCTGTCTGTCTGTCTCTCTCTCTCTGTGTCTTCTCTCTCTTTCTCTCTCTTACCAACTGATAACCACAAGCCAGAAAAGAGACGACAAATACATTAACAGGATATAACAAGTATAAAAACAATAAAGTCTGACAAATTTATGAACAGTTAAGGCAAAGATAAACATGAGTTTTCATCTGTCTTAATCCATTTCATTCAAAATCGCATTTTAAAATCCGCCCCTTTACGCCCATGCTTATGAAAACATTGTATGAAAAGAAGCTATTGCTTATCATAAGGGTTTGCTCTTTTTTTAAGGATAAGAGTTCAAAAAATAATGCATGTGGTACGTTTCCTCCCTACAAATAAGTCATGCCCTGTGAAAAGGGTTTTTTAAAGCATGTGCAAAAAGTGTCGACCCATGTCAGCCTGCGCAATTTGCGCAGGCTGACATGGGTCGGCAATTTTTACTATTTGTAAATTTTCTTCATGTCAAAGGCCCATTTTAGGCCCATACCTCTTGATTCAGTCGGTAGTAAGACAAAATGGATTCTGTGGATCCACAATTTTGTGATGACTTCCTTGTATAAAGCATCAGGGAGATGCATTAAATTCTGTCGTGCTAGAACTCCGCTCAAATACACTTTGTATTGGCCATATGTTTCAGGTTGTGGCATGTCCAAAAGTTAGCCTGTGTAAAACACTATGGTAACGGGTTAACTTTTTCACTGCCAATGGCAGTTTTAATACCCGTTTTTTGGCGGGCGTAGATCAAGCTCAGACTATACCGAAAGTAGCCTGATCTTGGATCTGAACCATTGGCTACTTGATAATAATACTATGGTCAAAATCTTCAACTGTTGTGGAAATCTATCTTTATACCCTGAAAAGCTGTCGAATCTAGTAAGTTGGCAAGTAGAGATTACAAAAAATATATATTAGTAAAGATCTGAAATAATATGTTACATTGATGTCACGTCTAGGTAAAAATACTTGCGAAATAATGATAATTATACGTATTGGTATGATATTTCGCAAAAGAACTAAGTTTACTTTCCAATTCCAATTTAACTGGGCTATCGAAGTACTCCGAGATTAGAATGCACCGTGCATGAATTTAACTGGCTACCAAATGACAACATTTTAGACTTGTCCAAACTGAAAGCATTTGCAGAGGACAAATCAAATGTCTCTCAAATGACGTTAGTTTTCCTTGGAATTGTAGAAGACATTGTGAGAAAAGGAGGAAATGCTGGTAACCATCATTTTCTCCCTTTCCCACAATGTTTTCAAATGGGGTTTGCAACAAGGTTATTCAAACACAGGATTGTGTGGTGAGGGGTTAAACTGACAATTAAATATGTGAGAATAAAGGTAAAAACATGAAGGCAACTGAAGAAATAGCTCGTCAGTCATTGTCTCGCTTAAACACAATGGGTCAAAAGTGACCTGTGGCATCTAGTCTTAAACATTCGAGTACAAGACACGATAAGCTACCCTACAATATTTTATTGCCTCACAGTTCATACGACCAATACATGATATCACTACAAACCTTGTTTTAATTGTTTGTTTGTTTGCATGTGTGTTGGTTGTTTGTTTGCATGGTGGTTAACGTCGATTTGAAAATTGTTTCTGTTGTATCGCTGCAGCCAGTGCACCTATCCGTACCTTCCATGAGTTTCTTTTACAAGTACTTCACACAATATTCTTTCGGAACCACTGACTATTTCCCACATAACCATCGTCGAAAAGATGATCAGTGGTGAGAGAGAATCTGGTCGCAATGGCTATCAGCAATCCTCGGACAGAAATTGATCTAGCTGGGGTATGAACCAGCGATCCCCTGGTTTCAAGCATTGTATGTAACAGACTGAGCTACCGTTCTCAGCAAATACGCAATATCCCAAATAAGTACAGACCTAAAATAGCTCGTTTATTAACGACATGTGTCATTATGTCATTATGTTTTGTTGTAATGAAATAATGAAGACATTCACTCTTTACCAAACTACAAAATTTCAGACTTGTCCAAATAGAAAGGGATTCGCAAATAACAACTCGGATGTGTCCAAAATCAATGGATCTGTCATTATATAAAGGTAGAAAACATTGTGGGTAAAGGAGAAAATGCTGGTTACCAGCATTTTCTCCTTTTCCCACAATGTTTTCAGAAACCTTCTTCTTTAGGGTTGTTAAAAAGTCGAACTTGTTTAGTTCAGCTCAAACTCGTCTGTCTCTATTTTCCCTGCAATAAAAGCAATCAAAATTCAATTTCAAAGTGATTAGATATGATTTTAACTCTTTCATCGCCAGATACATAAACTCGACCCTTTTCGAAGGCTGAAAAAATACAATCCTCTATAACCCAGAAAGTTGATCAATCTTAAAGGCTTGAATAATCAACGGACGGTATAGATCCAAGATCAGACTGCACGTTCTGTGCAGTCTGATCTTAATCTATGCCGTCCGCAAAAGAATATCTTTGCGCCTTTGAAGCTGAAATAATTAATTACTTTGACGTTATTTTATACTGAAAACTTTATATCACAAAACAAACAAAAAAAAACCCCATCGTCATTTATAAGAATTATTGTTTGTGAAACATGATTGTTGACATGAGTTCAAGTTAGTCTATTCATGAAACTACAGGAGGATGTCAAGTCATTTCTCTCTCTCTCTCTCTCTCTCTCTCTCTCTCCAATCTAGTTATTTATCTATCCACCCATCCATCCATCCTTTTATCTATCTAACTACCTGGGTCCTACGTGACTCAGTTTTAAAGTGCAGGAATCGTAACCTGGAGGCTCTAGGTTTCAGCCTAACTGGAAGCACTGGGATTTTCGTGGGAGCACCCAACTTAGTGCTGATGAAACCCAGGACATACATGAAAGTGTGAACTGTCGCCCCGATATGACGAAATAAGGTTAAAAGCGACGTTAAAAAAAATCAATCGCTTTCTCTAACATCTAATGCACTACCGTTTTCTGTAAATGGCCGTCGATATTACAGCCTGGTATATAGAACTATTAGAATACGAAAAATACTGAGGCCAAATAGCGAAATACTATGTACAGGGGGTGGTGGTTGTGGAGTTCTAAGTCACGTTTTCTTAGCCAATCAGATGATTTGTCATGTAATTTAGAAGTAAAAGAATCTTAAGAAATTTTTTAGTGAGTAAAAAAATAAACCAAAAAAAACTGGACTTGTACATTATTTACCACCAAAACTAATTACACTCTAGGACTATAATGGATTTTCTAAATTTCAAAGTAACACAGTTTCTGACTGACTGAATCACATGGTTTAACCAGTCAGAAAAATGTGTTTGAGATGGTTTTTGATAAAATTGTTGGAAAGGTAGAATATGCTTATCACCAGCATTTTCTTCTTTTCTCACAATGTTATCTACCTATTTAAAAACGAATGTCATCATTTAAGCCACATTTTATCGGTCGTCTGCAGTTGCAAGTATATACCTATACACTTTTGCTGTTTGTAAAAAAAGATCGATCATTACTGCATGGAGTCATGTTGAAGCGACAAAATCCTTGTACATATACGGATGATCAAATTCAATACAGTTTAAATACATGATCTAATGTGAAACTAGAACTGTTGCAAACCGGACAAATACCTCCCACCAGCAACTTGTCACAGAAGCAGCACAATCAGAGAATGGAAATGATTTTCAAAACAAAGATCTCCAGTGACCTTGACCTTTGACCCATGTGACCCCCCCCCCCCAAAAAAAAAAGGGGGCACCACCTTGGATCATGAGCAACACTTGTATAAAGTTTCAGGGTCCTAAGTCAAACAGCTATTGAAATTGAGCACGGAAACGATTTTTAAACAAAGTTCACGTGGGACCTTGACCTTTGACCCATGTGACCAAAAAAACAATACGGCACCTCCTTGGGTCAAGAGTAAAACTTGTATGAAGTTTAAGGCTCCTCGGTCAAACAGCTTTTGAATTAGAGTACGAAAAGGAAAGCAAGACGGACGGATTGACGGACAGATAGACAGACATGGTGAAACCAGTGTACTCCCCTCTACTTCGTTGGTGAGAGGTATAAAAATTGCAGCAATACGAGAAATTGCTCGAAACGAACGACTTCTTTTACCAAAATGTTATTTTTCATATTTCTTTCGTCTCTTTTTTTTTCTCTCTCTTTTTGTTTACGTTTGTTATAATTCATTACTTATTTTCATGTTTTATCTGTTTATGTTTACTATAATTATTCATTCATTTAATTCATTGGGTTTTTTTTTCAAAGTGTTCCGATGCAAGATCGTCTGCAAAAGTGTAGTGAGTTAATTCATTGATTTATGAAAGAAACAAGCAATCAATATGTTAAGCCCTTGGCTGCTAAGCGCAACCTCAAGCGCTTTGCGGAGAGTGTCGATCAAGATCAGATTGTGAGGAACAAGTAGTCTGATGGTTGATCCACCCTGTCCAAAACGGTGTAATTTTTACCACTTCAGAACTTTAAGTACCCGACAGCTGGGATTTTCCTTTGGCTGAAAATGTGAGCTAAATTCATTTAGCAGTTATCTCTTATCCTGCCGTTTGCAAAAAAAAAAATCGGAGAGTGTAAAGCAAAATCAGACTCCACTTACGTGCAGTCTGATCTTGCTCTACCTTCTCCACTCTTCTATCAGTAGTTTTGGTCAGCTAAACCTCATTCACTGCCTATACTCTCAACGAAATCTATTGTTCTAATCGTCAACAATTTAAATTCAGCAGGATAAGCGTTAAAATGTTCAAATTAACACATGAAACAATCCAAATAAATGTATAAATAAATGCACAGGTAAAGAAACGGAAGAACGAATTGATAACTACAAAAAATGGGTACCTTTTTCAAAGAGTAAAACACCCTTGGAAATTTCACCAAAACCGAACTGTTCACCTCACCGTCTCTGGTGCTCTCCCTCTCCGAAATAAACTTTGATCTGACAGCAAAATGTCCTCTAATTAAGACTTAAAAAGTTTCAGAAATTAACTCGAAACATCGTCATTTAACCCTATACCTAATACGGACAAGTTTTGATGAGTCAATTGTACGGTATCTCTTGCGAAACACCGTAAAGAGTACAGAATGAGAAAATTGCTCTAATTAAGCAATTTCTTCATTTTTACATGACAATTAAGTAGCTATTGCTACATGTCCACAACAGAATCGCCTTGAGTTTTTCTCACCATGTTATCACAAACTAGATACGTATACGTTTTCAAACGTATCTAGTATTCGATGGCTTTACCCTTTACCAGAAGACAGAATTTTAGACTTGTCCAAATTTAGAGCATTTGCAGACGACAAATCAAAAGTGTACCAAATGAAAGGATTTGTCTTTGAAAAGGTAAATATATTTAAGGAAAAGGGGAAAAATACTAGTTACCAGCATTTTTCTCCCTTCCCCACAGTATTTTCTAAAGCCCTATTTCCCAGCGTCGTGAATACACGGGATAGTTTGTTAACACTTTACCAAACGACAAAATTTTCGACTTGTCCAAATTAAAAGCATTTGCAAACGACAAAATAAACGTGACTCAAAAATTGAAACTTGACTTTAGAATAGAAGAAAACATTGTGGGAAAAGGAGAAAAAGCTGGTTACCAGCATTTTCTCCTTCTTCCACAATGTTTTCAGAAGGCCTCTTTCTCTGGGTCGTAAAAACCAGGGATTGTTTGGTAAAGGGTTAAGCTTAAAACTGTAAAATAAACGAAATAAGATGAAGACAGTTTACGAGTTCCCAAAAATTTCATTGAAATGTAGTTTTGGCCAGGAAACCTTACAAATACTGGACTAGATCTATGTAGATCAAAGAGCAGACTATGCAGTCTAATCTTTGATCTACAGTGTCTTCGAAAGCATCGAAAGTTGACTTCAGCACGTTAAAGGTTATAAACGTCCATGAGGTAATAGTTTAATGGACAATCAATCAAACTAGACAGAACATTCAATAAAACTTTTGTCTTCCTCATATACACTTGTAAAGGACCAAAATATTGCGAATTCAAATCTGTTTCGGTGGAAATTCAGGTTACCATATCTGACAGCGAAGGCGGGATATCAGACTGCCCGGTCTTTGAATTGATAAATCTATACTGACTGTAAAAAACAACCAAATTACAACTGAATTAACTATCTACAATAGTTAGTAATTCTTTCATAGAACTTAATGACGTATTATCGGGTTGTCAGTGCTCAACTTTTCCGCGCATGTCTCTTCATTTCTTTATTTTCCTTGCGCGTAATTTTGTTCGATTGTAATACTATCATCGGACTGTCAGATGAAAGCAGCTACAAATGACTGATTAAAAATGCTTCAAATTGAAGTTGAAATTTTGATTGTGTAGAAAATATTGTGGGGAAATGCAAAATTGCCTATGAGCAATTCCACCTTTTACCAATTGTTTTACTAAATCCGTCCGATAAGGATGTTAAATCAAGTATATGTCAGGGAAAGCATTAATAATATCATTTTTGTTGCGAAAAAGACATGATTTTGTGCTAGAAAATATACAACTAAGTATAAAATTGACTCTTGGATGTTTTTGTGTCATTTTCATTGATCCAAGGGAGGTAACTGAGTTCAAATATTGGGAAAAGTAGCCAGGCAACCTATCATTTTTTTGCATTTTTTTTTTAATGAAGGATATAATTATGTATATTTCGTAGACAAATGAGAACCATCTCTGGGCTAGAGTTTTTTTGAAGGTCAAATGATGTCCTAATTTTCAATAATAAAATGAGCATTTTCGTGGGCTAAGGGTTTGAGCAATTACACCTTTTTCAAAAAAGTAATCTAAAGCTATCCCATAACAATGTTACATCAAGCATATATATCATCCTTATTGTGAAAAAGACATGATTTTGTGCTAGAAAATATACAACTTACTAAGTAATTTGACTCTTGGATGTTTTGTGTCATTTTCATTGTTCCAAGGGAGGTAATTGAGTTCGAATATTGGGAAAAGTAGCCTGGCAATCTATCTTTTTTTTTTTGCATTTTTTGATGAAGGATATAATCATGTATATTTCTGAGAAAAATGAGAAAAATCTTTGCGCTAGATTTTTTTTTTAAGGGTCAAATAATGTCCTAATTTTCTGTGATAAAATAAGCATTTTTGTGGGCTAAGGGTTTTATTGAAACAAAGATAGCGTATCATTAATTTGAAATATCTGTTAATTTCTCATCAAAGTTAGAGAATCCATTGGTTCACTAAGAATTTAAAACACAGAGAACATGATTTGACTGAAATTACAGATTTTAATCACAAAATTCTGACGTATGCTGCAATAATTGGGTTTTTGTGTAATTTGAAAAAGGGTTTTGGTCTTCGTGGGCTCAGAACTGTTTGGTTCATCAGGCAACGTCTGATTATCTCTTCGCATATTGAAAGAACATACTTTGAAGTGTTTCTGTGTCAAATTTCACGAAATTCTCTGCACTAGAAATAACTCGCTGAAACGCCTTTAATGCACTTCTTAAGGACCAAGATACTGCGAATTTAAAAGTGTACATTTGGCAGTTGCGGTAATCATGCCGGAAAGTGAAATTACAAGATCTGACTAAACGTTCTGTGCTGTCTGATTTGATCTACGTTATTCACAGTAAAAATGTGCAATTCTCTCCAGCTAGGAAAATAGATCTCGCTATTTACATTTGCCTACGTCAGCAAACACTTTGGTAACCGACTCCAGGGGTCATTCTTATTCTCCCTCCATTCTTATACCAAATCATAAGTCAAGACTGAGATCAGCTGGCTGAGCCATTCAGTTTTCGAACTACGAATTAAAACAATATTAAGAAATACATGGAAATTTGAGCCTCGGTTTCTCTGTAAAAACACCCTACTCCTTACAGGGGCATATCATTAAGACGTTTAGACGCGGATCAAAGTTTCTCGTAGTGCTGTCTGATGTATATTTATTCGTCATGGATAAAGAAACTGTACTTTTACATTCTGAAAACGGGAACAACTTTGACCTCTAAATAGCAGGATGACGTCAGATCATACCCGTTTGAATCCGATTCACCATGTAATCGACACTTGTGAAACACTGATAGTACTGTTAAATAGATTTCAGCTATGTGAAAAGGGGGCTTAATGCATCTGCGAAAAGTATCGACCCAGGTCAGCCTGCGCGGAATGCGCAGGCTGACCTGGACCGAAACTTTTCGCTATTGACCAATTTTCTGTATGTCAACGGACCAGTCTACCTCATAATTCTGTTGATTGTTAGACAAAATGATTTCATGGATCCATGCTCGTGATTATTTGCTTGGCATCACGGCGATGCATTTAGCCCCCTTTTGTCAGAGCATGGCTCATTTGTCTGTGCAAGCGGAAAGAAGATGGGCTGTATCATTCAGTTAAAATGCAATTTCAAACCCTGTTAAATAACGGAATCCATGGTCGTTTTGCAATGGGAACCCCATCCATTTTTATTATTACATAAGATATAACGTCATCGCACCTATTTGAAGACTTGACTGAATATAATGGACCTGTGCTATTGATCATGTAAAATTCCGGCAATCCTTCAATGACATCAAACCTAAAAAGTACCTTGAGAGCCAACATATCACTTTAAAGAAATACCACTGAAAACTATTTTTAGTAATGGTTTGCTAATTATTGCCTTATTAAATTCAGTGGTAAAACTTTTTTTGAAGTTTGTCACGGTTATGACAATGTGAATAGCAGCTCTCCGTTAACCTCTCAATCACGTTTTAGTTTTGACCGTGACTCGATGTAATAAATTACGAACAGTATAGACAGTATTTTAATATTACAATATGTTAATGAATTTCTATGTGATAAACACAACGGCCATTCCAAGTATGACAGTAAATACCTCCATAACAAATATTTCAAACTGGTCATAAATCCGTCATTGAATGTGCTAAGTGTTTCGTGTTGTTTTAGGTTCAGCGGCCAGTGCACTAGTCAATATCATACGTTCTTAAATCTTTTTAATCAGTACTACTCTTAGCACAACTTCTAAGCTACTGGCTGCTTTTCCAAATAAAGAAGGTCGAAAGTAAAAGGGGTGAACAGTTCCTGTTAGGTCCCCCCCCCAAAAAAAAACAGGCTTGGCCTGAGTCAATTTATTCATATTTCAAGCGCCTTAAACATGTACATGTACTTGCAGTTTTATTTATACTCCAAACACCTTAACCAGTTACTTGCCAATTCATTTACACACCAAAACGGGATTATTCACCGACTTTACTAGAAATCTCAACTGGCTACTTACTTATAAATATAGACTTCAGACATGAATTATATCTCAGTCGGCTACTTTATTTTGCCGATTTATATATACTCAAGATACCTTTCAAAATGGCAACGTGCTAATATATTCAAAATCTTAAAATGTAACGTGCAACAGCCCGGTCACCTATCCAGGCACTAACCTTAACGCACGTTACTGAAATATCACGGAAAGAAATACACCAAACCGCATCGCTGTAAAGTGTAGCTCAACAGCAAGGCAGGTTTTAAGCGCTTATGTACATGTATCTAGCCCGTCTTCGTGACAAATTTATACTTCAGAAATCTCAACCGGAGTCAGGTCGATCTATTCAGAGATCCTATATATACATGTGTGTATATACGATCCCTGATCTATTTATACCCCAGATATCTCAACCTACATGTACAACTTGCCAATTTATTTACACCCCCGACAACCCAAACGGCTACCAATTATCAAATACTTTTCACTACCCTTCTTTATCTAAATATTGGTGAAAGAAGCAATTTTTTTTAGCACCAAAAGCTCTGTTTACCTCAATATTGCTGTATTATTTTGTCTTCCTATTGTTTCATGTTTGTGTTCCTCATGAAAAATCTAACTAATGTAACTGTTTAATAATCCTGAAAGGTAAAGGGATAATATGGATAGTCGTCATGCAAGTTTGACCTTAGTTAACCATAAATACATTATGTAGAGCAAGATCAAACAGTTCGATACTGTAACAACAGCGGGCGTAATGCACACCTAGTGATTTGTCTTAATCAATCTCCAAGTCACAAAATGGATTTTTAGGGTAAAAGAAAAAGAACGCAACAGTACATCTGTCAACTCAAAGAATAATTGCCTGCAACAGTTTGAATAACTCTTGCAAGTATTTTTGCATTTCTTGACCCACTTCCCCTATTCCCAGAGAAAACAACCTTCTGCCTTTGCAATGAGATATTTTGATACCTAGGGAAAAGCAATGCATAACCAAATCCTTTGTTAAAAGGTTTGATAGCAAAAATTAATGTCCAATTTTCAAATATCAAACAAAGGCTCTGTCTTTCAACAAATATTACAGCCTATTCGACATATTACTTGTTGGCAATTCTTTGGTCTTAGATTACATTTTTTGGAAACAATGTGGTATGGGAATAAATTGCTTATGAAAGCAATTTCTCCATTTGGCACAAAGCTATAACATGTTTTCAGTCATTAACCGTAAAGTTGATTTTCTTTACACAAAGTTGTATGCAGCAATTTCCTCTCTGGAGAAAGATGTAAATTAACTCTTTACTACAATCCCAAGTTATAATTACACCTAAAAAGAAGGCTTTTGAAAACAGAGTGGGAAAAGGAGAAAATGTAGGTAACCAACATTTTCTCCTTTTCTCACTATGTTTTCCACCCTATCTAAAATAAACTCCATCATTTAAGTCACATTTAAACTGTTGTCTGCAAGTGCTTTGAATTTTGACTAGCCTAAATTTTTAGCGTGTGGTAAAGAGTTAATCAATGAACAGCAGATTACTAAGGCCTTTTCAAAGAAAAAAATAGGACATCTCAAACTGTCATTTTATTTCAAAAGTACATGTAACTTGTACGAGTAAGGCTGTGTTCAAAAACATATTGGCAAAAGAAGAAATCTGTCTGTAATTTTCAAAATGATTTATGATGGGTTAGCTGCATTTTTCATGTCAATAGAAATTGGTTGAGGAGAATCAGCTACAGTCTGTAGTATCCTTTCCATGTCACTTTGCAGATCTTCTTGTAAAAAGTTAGGTCTTCGAAACTGAAGTAGAAAAAAGAAGATTATTTGCTCTTTTTTATTTATTTATATGTAAATCTTAATCTATATGTAAATCATTTGTTTAATGGCAGCTAAACATCATTTACAAATACAAAGAAGCATTTGCTGTTGACTGTAAATGTTTAAAATGTTATACAATTTTTTGTAGGTAATAAGAGTGCTTGTAACACGTTTTTTCTTGCCATTTAAAAAAAGTTTTTCTTCATCTGAATGTTTCTGAAATATTCAACAGCATCTTGTAGATCTCCACAATAATGAATCACCTTGATAGTAAAAGATTAACTTTGGTTTCCAAAGCATTGTATTACATTTACAGTACTTAGGAATCCCATGCTCAGCTGAAATGACCATGAAAACAGTTTCATCACCACATGCCAAGCCCATTCCATGACCAACCATTCTTCAGAGTATTCTAGGTATTATTCTAAAAAAAGACTTTCTAAATTTGAGAGTAACACAACTTCTGATTGGCTAACCCAAATGGTTTAGCCAATCAGGTTGTGTTACTGTCTTAATCTAGAATAAGACTGCAAATTTTATAAGGATGGATAATAAAATTGGACCCTGTTTATCTAACTAGCTGAGACATTAGTATTTACTGCAACTCTCAACACCTTAGCCAGTAATTGACCAAGAATCCCTTTTCCTGTTTTAGTGCTAAAACAAGACTTTTATAAAAAAAATTCCAATATTCATGATCATTTTCTTGACTTCATGACATTTATTTACCTTATGCTTTGTCCTTCTGACTGGTTTATCTGGAAACTCTTTAGTAAATGTGTCCTTCTTTTCTATCATCTCATATAGTGTGAGTGGTGGTCTGTAAAGTAAAAAAAAAAATCAATAGAACTATCACTAAATGACAACTAAATATCCCCATTAGCTCCTTTGATGGAGAATAGAGATGTTCAAAATTACTGTGCTATATGCAAAAAAATGAATAAAATCAAGGGGAGATAACTAGGAAATGCTTAAACAAGAGGGCCATGATAGCCCTGTTTTGCACCACTGGCTAAAGAGTACAAACCATTCATATCAAACATTACAATTCTAGGCCATAATTATGGTTTAGAAAAAGAAGACAAAGTTTTCTCTACAACAGCCCATGTGAAAGGTGTGACCCCAAATTTGACCCCAGGACTATAATTTGGACTATCTTGGTATAGGCCCACTGGATAAAGCTACAAGCAAAAGTTACTAGCCCTTCACTTTAGGAACTAGAAGATTTTTTAGTTTTCACTATATACATGTAAGTCCATGTTAAGATTACAAGTCCCAGGGCAGGACCAATTTTGACCCTAGGGCTACAATTTGGAAAACATTAGCAGATGTCTGTTAGATGAAACAAGCAATTTCATTGAAATGATATCCCCCGCCGAATAAATTTACTCGACCGCGTAACTTAAAATCACTCCCAGTCGGCCACTTTGCATCGAATCAAAAAACAAGAGGGCCATGATGGCCCTGTATCGCTCCACTGGCTTTTTAACCCTTTACTACACAAATCAGTGTTAATGACCCTGAAAGAGAAGGCTTTCAAAAACATCGTAAGAATAGGACATGTTGTCATCCAGTATTTACTCCTTTCCCACAACATTTCCTAACTATCAAGGACAGAAATAATCATTTAAGCTACATTCAATTTGTCTTTTTGCAATGGCTTTAAACTTGGTACAGTAAAAAAAAATACAGTTAAAAAAAACTCTCTCTTAAAACAGAACATTTCCTCTCCAAAAAACTTGAATACCAAACTCCAATAACGTATAACTGCAGTTTGATAATCAAGGGAGGTAAATAGTAACAAACTTTATCTTGTATAACAGGAGTTATTTCCCTTGATTACTATTCTAAATTACAGTCACCCTATAAGCCCATGTTAAACTTGTGATCTCCAAGGCAGAGCCAATTTTGACCCCAGGGCTATAATATGAAGGAATTTGATAGAGGACCATTAGATAAAGCTACATGCCAAATTTGGTAGCCCTGGGCCTTATGGTTTCAGACAAGAAGATTTTAAAATTCTCCACCATACTTTGAAGCAAGGAAAAAAGATGTAGACTATAAATTATAATGTACTGGAACAGCAATGTTTTGAGTGCATTTATATTTGCATGGACAGAACAAGAGTTATTTCCTTTTATCAGTATGTAAACTTAAATCATATAACCAGTTATAATCTTTAATAAAGCCAAGCCCACAGCAGCCACGTCCATTGCCAGATCAAATTGTTAGCAAAGAATCTGAAATATGTAACCCACAACATAGGGTTTGAACGAGAAATAATGGATTTAGAATATGATCACTCTCTCTTATCTGGAGCTGTGCTTTCATTTTGAATTTCTTTTTGTGACTAAGCATATCATTGTATTTTTAAGGGCAGTATCTTTGTTTGTTATGTAGCAGACCTCTGAATCCTTATTCTGCTAAATAAATTAAATGAAACTTTCATGTAAATAATAAAAACCTAAATATTGCCATTTCATAAAGCTACATGCCAAATTTGGTCGCCCTAGGCCCCATGGCTAGGTCAAAGAAGAATTTTAAAGTTCTCCCTATATAAGCCCATGTAAAACTTGTTATATAAGCCCATGTAAAACTTGTTACCCCCGGGCAGGGCCTAATTTGACCCCAGGGCTATAATTTGAACAATCTTGGCAAAGGTCCACTAGATAAAGCTACATGCCAAATTTGGTAGCTCTAGGCCCTATGGCTAGGTAGAAGAGGAATTTTAAAGTTCTTCCTAAATAAGCCCATGTATAACTTGTAACCCCCGGGGCGGGGCCAATTTTGACCCCAGGGCTATAAATTGAAGAAACTTGGTAGAGGTCCACTAGATAAAGCTACATGCCAAACTTGGTAGCCCTTGGCCTTACGGTTTCAGACAAGAAGATTTTCAAAATTTTTCAGTTTTGTTGCCATGGCAACCAGAGTTTTTGAAGGAATTAAATTCTTTCAAGAAATTCTGAAGAGGACCATGGCAGGATCATTTCTGTGAAGTTTCATCAAAATTGGATGGGTAGTTTCAGAGAAGAAGACGTTTTAAAAAAAAGTTAACGCACGGACGGACGGATGCACGGACGGACGGACGACGGACAACAGGCCATGACATAAGCCCGCTGGCCTTCGGCCAGTGGAGCTAAAAACTATATCGGGGGAATTGGTTATTGTACACATATATAAAGTTTCATGAAATTCTACCCAATGGTACTGGAGATATTCTCCAGGACAGACACATGGACAGACGGACAACGCAAAACCTATATCCCTCCGCCTTTGGTGGGGGATAACTACATGCCAAATTTGGTAGCCTTAGGCCTCATGGTTTAGAATCAGAAGACTTTTAAAGTTTTCACTACATAAGCCTATGTAAAATTTGTGACCCCCAGGGTGGAGCCAATTTTGACCCCAGGGCTATAATATGGAAAACATTAGCAGGTGTCCTTTAGATGAAGCTACATGCCAAAATGTTTGATCTACAGACTTTTTCAAACACTTTAATGCTGTAATGGCACCATTCATTGAGATCATAACAGAATATAAAAACTAAGGACAAAGCATCTATCTGTTTTGAGATATAAAGGTCCTGTAAAAACAATCCTAAGAATGTCCACCCAGGAACTTAAATGCCAAATTTCAAGAAAAAAAAGTCTGAAAGGAAGACTTTTAAAGCTTTCACTATAGCTACTATAGATAGAAAAGACCATGCCTGTTGTGACCACAACAGACATTGGCCAATGAAGCCATAAACAGAAATATACAAGTTACAACAATGCAATAAATATTATCAAATCCCATGTTTCATGGACATAAAAGAAAATGCCATTGTGGTAAGATAGGCAGTTACATAGTGCACATTTAGGATGTGCGAGGGCTGTCTTGGAAGTTCGCGGAATTGTGCAAGAACTTTTTTCTTGTGAAAATATACACAAAAATGTTTTGATCGTAGAAAACTAGTATTCAACAGCTCTTGATTTTGACAACAAAACTAAACAAATGAAGCGACAGTTATTTAAATCAAGTGAAATGACGGTACAATAATGATCTAAACAATACAATGTTTCGCGGAAAATTTGACCTAATGTCAACTAGTCTACAGCACGAAATCTAGGACTACAACTTAGAGACAAAAGTAAATTTTTAACATGCTCTGGGTATGCCTTAGTGTGTTACTATGAAGATGTACATTCAATTTGGCATTCCATTTGGAACAAAATTAATTTTTTAATGTGATCAAAAAGATTTCAAGATTAGTTGTTTAAGATTTTAACCCAAAAGGACTACCAATAAAAATGCCTTGGCACAATTCTGCCAACTTTCAGGACAGCCCTCGTATACAACCCTTTGTAGAGAACTTTCTGGTATTTTCATAGAAATAATTGGATGTTTTATAATAAGTGTGAGTAATTTTGAAAAAAAGGTTTCAGATAAAAAGCATCAATAGTCTAGCCAATAGATCCCCTTTCCTAACAATCCAAAAAGCTCCTTTCAAAATTTACACGCAGGTGAGCAAAAAAAATACTGATTTCTGACATCAAGCGTCATAGATTACTTGTTTCATGTACACATATACATAGCAAATTATCTATACTCAATCTTGTGTAATAGGCCATTCATTTCAAAATAACATGTTTAAGCTCACTGGTGCAGAATAGAATCAAAATTTATAGACTTGATAACACTATAATAGCAAATTTTTGCAGCTGCATCCATTTTTCTCAGTTTAATCCTTTACCAAAGAATTCTGTGTTTTAACAGTTCTGAGGTAGAGAACTGGTAACTGGCATTTTTTACTTTTCCAACAATGTTTTCTTCCCTTTCAAGGTCAAATACATTATTTCAGCTACATTTCATTTGTTGTCTGCAAAGGCTTTCAATTTGGACAAGTCTAACACTTTCATGTTGTTTGGCACAGGTTTAACCCTTTACCAATCATCCCCAGTTTTAGCAACTCTGAAGAAAAAGAATTGGAAAATAAAGTGGGGAAAGGAAAATGTGCTGATCCATGACAAATCCTATCATATGGCATGCAACACGTGAAAAAGGGCATTCTGACATTTGCGTAAAGTGTTGTCTCGGATCAGCCTGCGTAGTCCGCGCAGGCTAACCTGAGATGACACTTTCCGTTTTTATGTAATTTTCTGTTTTGTGCAAGTATACTGTAGGACAAAATCTAATGTAGTTGTAAAGTGCCGTCTCTGATCTGCCTGCACGGACTGTGCAGGCTGATCCGAGACAACACTTTACGCAAATGTCCAAATGCCCCCTTTTTGCGTGTTGCAGGCCATATGGGACACACTTCAATTGTCATCTACAAATAAGTTCAATATGGACAAGTCTAAAAAATGTTGTCTTCTGGCATAATCAATCTTTTACCACACAATCCCCAGTTTTAATGGCCCTTTGAAGAAAGGCTTTTCAAAACATTATGCAAAGAGGAGAACATGCTGGTTACAAGCATTTTTTCCTCTTCCCTCATTTTTTTTCCTAACTTTTAAGAAACACTTTTCAATTTTTGGTCACATTCATTTCGCCTCCAAATGCCTTTGATATGGACAAATCTGATATTTTCTCTTCTAGCATGTTCAACTGCATGAGCAGTTTTTTTTTTTCTTTTTTTCTTTTGCTGACCAGCACAAGATATCTTCAGAAAACAATGTTGCAAATGGAGATATTGGAGACATTGCTAATTAATCCTACACAAAACAATCCCCAGTTTTAACAACCTTAAAGAAGAAGGCTTTGGAACACATTTTGGAAACAGGAGAAAATGCTGGTAACCAGCATTTTCTCCTTTTCCCCTTAAGTTTTCTATCCTGCCAATAACAAATTTCAGTTTTTCAGTTACATGTATTTTGTCATCTGCAAATGCTTTCAATCTGGGCAGGTCCAAAGTTTTATCATCTGGAAAAAGAGTTAAAAAAAGAAACAAAACTTTATCACATTTTAAGTTTGAGACTATGGTGCTTTAACCCTTTACCACACAATGCAGCCTTTAACGACCCTGGGAAAGAAGCCTTTTTAAAACATTGAGGGAAAAGGAGAAAATGCATTTTCTCCTTTTCCCACAATGTTTTCTACTCTATGAAGGACAAATTCCAGCATTTGAGCCATCTTTAATTTGTTGTCTGCAAATGTTTTCAATTTGGACAATTCTAAAATTTTGTTGTTTGGAAAAGAGTTAAGCTGTTTTCCATATTATTTTACATTTATCATCACAATAACCATGGAGGACCACTTCATTGTTGGCACCTTATCCTTAATACACTTATAACTGTGTTGGAAAAGCACCAGAACAATGCCCTCTTTATTCATAACACATTATTGGTAGCACAACACTGTTTTCATTAACACTTTACGAAACAATCTCATGTGTTAATGACCCACACAAAAAATGCTTTAGAAAATAATAAGACAAAGGTACAATATGCTGGTAGCCATGATATAATCCTCTTACAATTTAGCCTTTTGTGCTATATAAACTTTCTGGACAGAGAGTATGATTTGGGTTGAGGTTGGAATCTAGCTTTCAGTTGTATAGCAACTCTCTAGATAGAAACTATGGTTCTGGTACATGGGTAGGAATCTTCATATTCAGAGCCAATCATGAATGGCTCTGACGACAAAATGTTGTGTTGGTCTTCCGCTTCTGAAAATATCGGCCCAAAAACAATGAAAAACAGGCAAGCTCATCATTCTTTGTACTAATGTGTTCTTATGTCTCTGAATTTTGAAAAAAGGAGAATGTCATGCAATGCTCTAAACCCCCGTTTCACACAGCATGACTCATATACAAATACATACTTGCGTAAATCTGTATTCAGCTGACCTTCACCTTGTGTAGGAGCCCCTTTACTGAGATGAGCAGCAAACTTTCTGACAATGGGATCAAAATGGTGCTGAAAACAGGCAAGAAACATCTTGAAATATTACCTGTTGGTAGCAAAGTGCTTTCTTTTCATGACCTTATCTACAGCAAATTTATGTGACTGAAATGTTTAAACTAGTGCAAGTTTTCATAAATTCTAATTGAAAAGGTCCATTTCACTAATGCAGCCCTCTATATATAGGCTCATTTGATGTAATACAATTCAGCCCCCTAGAGGTGTAGTTGTTGCAATACAATTCAGTCATCTAGGGGCTAAGCTGATGCAATACAATTTAGCCCTCCATAGCCTAAGTTGATGCAATACAATCTGACACTCTCTCTGAAACTGACTACTTTCTCACATGCATTAGAGGTGAGAGGCGAAAAATTGCCGTAAAGAAAGTTTGCCTCACCTGGGTATCGATCTCACAACCACCAGATCATGAGTCCGATACGCTAGCACTGATCTACCCCAGCGGACTACTAAGTTGATGCAATACACTCATGAAACATGTCCCAAATAAAGCAAGAAGATAAGAGTGGTTGGATACCTGTAACAAGGTCATTTCCCAGAGGGCAGTGTTGTGAGCATTACAATGTTCAGGATCATCCAACTCTTGAAGATACATTCCACTACCTGATGTTTCATTATCCAGTAGGACATCTGCATTCTTGTATGTCTGAAACAAAAATATAAACACAATCATAATATACATTGCAAATATAACTTGACAAATCCTGGTACAATAGAACAATTATTTTCACAACCAGTAACTCTTTCCCACATGCAAATATACTTTATTTTGAAGCTTCTGAAGTTAATTCTTTCCCAAACGACAAATTTTAGACCCTTCCAAAATGACAGCATTTCCAGATGACAATTCTAAAAGTGGTACAAATGAACATAAGTTCTTTGACTGGCTACATTTGTAGTAGTACTGGCTTGTGTTTCTTTCTAAAGTAGAAAATTCTTGAAAAAAAGACTATTCTCATGCATGGCTGGTGAATACTGGCCTTGCAGACAAAACAAGCTTGTAGCTACATGTATTTCATTGCTGTTTAGATATAAATACTTCTCAAAAGATCAGACAGCGAAGTAAATGATCAAACTGCATGTACTGTACAGTCTGCTCTTGATCTACACTCTCTCCATAGAGCACTTCATGTTACCCCGTAAGCATGCTTACAGTTAACCCTTTACCACACAATCCCGAATTTTGACGACTCTTATGTAGAATGCCTTTGAAAAAATTGTGAGAAAATGCTGGTAACCAGCATTTTCTCCTTTTTCCACAATGTTTTCTACTTATTCTTACGACAAATACTATCGTTTGAAAAACAATTGAATTGCCATCTGTAAATTACTTCAATATGGACAACTCTAAAATTTGGTTGTGTGGTAAAGTGTCAATATGTATAGGATAAAAAATCTTTTATAAATTATTTACCAATGACTCATAATTTTTTGATAATTGCTAAAATCATCACGCACAAGTAATTGTACATCTATAATTAAGATTTTCAGTTAATAATACATGTATAACAACATACAACAATCAATAGTACTGGACCTGCCTTCAATTGCTTTTGTGCACATCGTAGATCAAGGAAAGACTGCACATAGCACAGACCTGACCTTGGATCTATGCTGTCTGCACTGTAAGACATGGTGCACTGTAAGACATGGTGACTAAATGAATGGTGAAACAGCAATATAATTGGCTATTATTTGTAACTAAAAAGGTTCCATTTATCAACTCTTAACCACACAATTCTGTGTTTAAAAGATCTTGTGGAAGAAGCCTTTTAAAAACATAGTGGGAAAAGGAGAAACTGCTGGTAGTCAGCATTTCCTCCTTCTACCACAATGTCACTAGCCTTTCAAAGAGAAATCTAATCATTCAAGCCATACCTAATTTGTTGTCAAGGATTGTTTTTACAATTGGTAAAGAGTCTAAATTTTTGATGTTTGCTAAATGCTTAACCCTTTACCACACAATCCTGATTTTTAACGACCCTGAGAAGAAACCTTTTGAAAATATTGTGGGAAAAGGAGAAAATGCTGGTAACCAGCATTTTCTCCTTTTCCCACAATGTTTTCTACCTCCTCATAAAATTTTAAAATTTGAGTCACATCTATTTTGTAGTCTGCATGATGCTTTCAATTTGGATTAGTCTAAAATTTTGTCATTTGGCAAAGAGTTGATTCAGTACTTTATGGGTCAAATTTTAAGTCTAACTACATTGCACTAAGTTATACACCTTATTTCTCATTAGGGTTGTACCTTTTCTTTTTTTCAAGCTGTTTAACCTCAGAGCACTAAGAATTACTACTGTTGTTTCTGAAGCCATGGCTAAGCCCTGGTAGCTCAGTCGGTAGGGTACAGGACTTGAGAACAGGGGGTCGTGGGCTCGATCCCCGGCTCGGCCTATTTCTTTCCGAGAATTGATGATAGTCATTGCGACAGGATTCATTCCTCTCTCATCGCTGACCATTGTTTCGACGATGGTTATGTGGGAAAGCAGCCAGTGGCTTGGAAAGAAAATTGTGCGGAGTACTGGTAAAAGAGACTCCAGGAAAGCATAGACAGGTGCACTTGCCACCGCGATATAACTGAAAAAAAGTTGAAAATGGCGTAAAACACCATACAATCAATTCTGAAGCCATGGGGATCAAAATAAGACTGCCTTTTTCCAGACTATGCAGTCTGATATTATACCTACACTGTCTGCTTTTTTGTGTAATACTCTTGCAAAAACATGACTGAGATTATAATACTTGGTCTCTTTTCCCAATTATTGAGAAAATGCATTTCATTTATTCACGGCTTTAATCCTTTACCACACAATCCTGAGTTTCAGAGTCCCTGCAGGGGAAGGCATTTGAAAACATTGCGGAAAAAGTTTGAATATGCTGGTAACTAGCATTTTCTCACTGTTTAAAATATTTTCTTCCATTTCAGAGAAAATTACCATAATTTTTAGCCACATTTAACCCTTTACCACACAATGCCGACTTTTAACGACTCTGGAAAAGAAGCCTTTAGAAAACATTGTGGGAAAAGGAGAAAATGCTGGTTACCAGCATTTTCTCCTTTTCCCACAATGTTTTCTATCCTATCAAAGAAAAATTGCACTATTTGAGCAGCACTGAAATTGTCGTCTGCAAATACTTTCAATTTGGACAAGGTTAAAATTCTGTCGTCTGGTAAAGGGTTAACTTATCCTCTGCATATGCTTCCAATTTCGACTGGTCTGAAAGTTTGTTGTTATGGTAACTCTTAACCAAATGACAAAATTTTATACTCCTCCATATCGGGATCATTAGTAGCAGATAATGTACCTCTTATTATAGGATTTGTCTTTCAAAGGATGAGAAAAAATTGTGGGAAAAGGAAAAAATGCTGGTGACAAGAATTTTTTCTTTTTCCCACTACATTTTTAAAAGACTTTCTCCTTTGTGTTGCAAAAATACTGGACTGTTTGTTAAAGGATTAAGGTGTTAATGCCATTCTTCACAGCTTTTCATTTCCAGACAGTGCACATGTCCAGGCTTGCTGGTATTTCATCAGTACTTTTACCAAGTATATTGAGAGGATAACATCTGAAAACATCATAGGAAAAGGAGCTATAGCTTGTTATTTAGAAAACAAATATCCTCCTTTTCCTGCCAAGTATTCCATATCAGTATCCACTTTTTCTGTGACATCTCTTTTACAAATCACTTTTACAAATTTTGTTTATCTAAAATTAGCTTGTACGGAGTTGGCTTAACTTGGTACCTGACGACAAAATTTTAACCTTGTCCAAATTCCAAGCATTTGCAAACAACAAATTACATGATTCGTAATGAGATTTGTTTTTTAAAGGTATGAAAACATTGTGGGCAAAAGGGATGAAAACATTGTGGGCAAAAGGAGAAAATGCTGGTTACCAGCATTTTCTCCTTTTGCCCATAATTTTTTCAGAAGCCTTCTTTCTCAGCTTCAGAATGGAATTGTTTGGTGAAGGTTAAAAAACTAATAAAGGCATAATGGTTTAAAACATACTGTAAGAGGTTTTACCCTTTACCAAACACTCATTTGTCTTCATAACCCAGATAGGAAAGGCTTTTGATCACAATGTTTGAAAAGGAAAGATTCCTGGTTACCAACATGTTCCCCTTTTCCCAGAATGATCTCTTCCCTTTCCAAGACAAATTCAATCACTAAAGCCCCATTTAATTTGTCGTCTGCAAAAACTAACACCTACAATATGGACCAGTCTATAATTTGTTTGCCTGGTAAAGTGATATTCATTAAAAGTTTAAAATATTTTGCAACCACACGCAGGTGTAACCTATCAAAAATATCTTTCTTTTTTTCTCTCCCTATTTTTCAAAACAAAATTGCTGTTATCATTAATAATCAGAAACCCAAATCAATTCATCAAAATGTAATTTTAACAGCCAATTTTTCATAAAACATGCCCATATGTTTACTTCAAAATGTAATCTTTTTTATGTATGGAGCTGTTTACTTCAAAATGCATTCAACTTTACCATTGAAATGGTATCAAAGACCTCATCCCACCCTTTCCCTTAAAATCTTGTGTGTGTGTGTGTGTGTGTGTGTGTGTGTGTGTGTGTGTGTGTGTGTGTGTGTGTTTAATGCTGTCTCGACATTATTTCTGTTATATTGCAGAGGCACTGCACTTGTCCATGCTTTCCTAGTTTCTTTTACCAGTATTTCACACAATATTCTTCCAGAGCCATTGGCTGCTTTCCAACCTTAAAAATCTGATTTGATTTTAAGATGTTAACCTTATGCTAAACAATCCCTCATTTTAATAATCAGGAGGAAAAAGGTCATGGAAAACATTGTGGGAAAAAGAAGAAAAATGCTTGTTACCAAATACTGTCCTCTGGTAAAGAGTAAACATTGTTGCTGGAATACAAACTTTATCATTTTGCAGCAGACTTCTTACGACACATTGTGGTAAATGAGGAATTGCTTGCAGAAAAAAAAGTTCCCATTTGCAACAATGCTATGAAATACTTCTTTGTAAAAGCCTGCTATCCTTTGTGGATACTCAAAAGAATTGTCCTTTCACATGAACCTAACTTTTGGACACCAAGATGAAGTGGCTTGACCAGAAAGGTGATGTCTGTGCCTAAAACATAGGCTTTAAAACATGATACCACATGAAAAAGTTTTAAACTTGGTGAAATTGAAAGCATTTATGACAAAATAAATGTGACTCAAAAATTAAAATTTGCTTTTGGAAGGGTAGCAAACATTAGGAGAAAATGCTGGTTACCAGCATTTTCTGCTTTTCCCACAATGTTTTCAAAAGCTTTCCCCCTCAGAGTCCTTAAACTAGGGATTGTGTGGTAAAGGGATACTTGAAAACATGACAATCATTGCCTCTGTTGAGATCCTATATAAACCCCCCCCCCCCCATTACTGTGTCATTCTTAGCCACACTCTATCACTAAACACTTTTGAAAATATCATTATAGAGGGGCAGATACTCATAAAAGAAAATAATTAACTATTTTTCACAATATTGTCAATAATCTGTCTGAATCTGATTTAATATAAGATTTACAATAACCAGACTCTAAGCCTTTATAAACAATCCCATGTTTTCATGACTCAGAGGAAGGAAGGCTTTTGAAAACATTATGAGAAAAAGAGAAAATGCTGGGAAGGAGATAGTATTTATAACTAGAGCTGTCACCGAATGTGACTTAATACCCCCGCCAGCGCTTTGGTAGGAACAGGCAATTTAACGAAAAATTTTTCTAATTTCAAGGGGAGATTACCCTTGAATCATAGGGAGTAGATGATTGAAAACTGCATCTTGCACAGCTTCAGTATACGATCAATGTATCAACAAACTTTCAATACAATAGCAGGAAAACTGTAGGAGGAGTTCGCGACACAAAATTACAAGTATTTTGTACACAGACAGACACACGGACACACGGACTGACGGACAGACAGGCTGATTCCAGTATACCCCCGAAAACATTCGTTTTGCGGGGGTATAACTAGCATGTAACATTTTCTACTCTTTAACTGACAAATTCCATTGTTTGAACGATGTCTGCAAATGTTACCAATATGGACTTGTACGAAGTTTTATCTTCTTGTAAAGAGTTAACCAATATGCCACATTTAGGCTTCTCCAATTTAAATACTTTCAATAAAGTAAGGATAAGATGCAAGTATTAAACCTGGGGGTGCTACATAAATCGCCATGCTCTGGAAAAAGGGGCCTAATGCATCTTTGTAATGAATTATACCATGCAAGTCATCAATGATCACACAATTACGGATCCATAAATTCCATTTTGTCAAACAACAGACTGAATCATAAGGTATAATGTGCCTTGGACATACTTAAATTTATCAAAAACAAAAAGTTTTGACCAATGTCAGCCTGTTCTGACATAGGTTGATACTTTTTGCTGATGCATTGAGCCCCCTTCTTACCTTTAGCATGGCTCAAATTAAAAGGACATTGTCAGTCAGTACTAAAGATGCGGATATTTCTTAATTCTATGCTGTATTTGTCAGAATATATAGCCACGAAGCAGGCAGGGTAGATTTAAATTCAGACTGCAAGTTACGAGCAGTCTAACCTTGATCTACACTATCCACATAAGTAATTATATCTCAGTTCAGCAACACAAGGGTTTATGTAAATACAGTAAAGAAAACATTTTCACAAATGGTAAAACTGCTCATATGAACATTTTCTCCATTCTTCACACACATTGTTCTTCAACAACACAAATTTTACAGTCAATTTAAATATCAAGATCTGACTGGTAGATAAAATTAAAAAAAAAAACACAACGACAAAATACAATAAAAAAATGAAAGATTGACAAAACCATAATTTATGATAACTGCAATTAATTTCTTTTTAACGACCTTATACATCTTAAATCATTAATATACATCAATTACACAAAATAGAAACCTTTAAACCAAAGTTATTATTCTACATAACGGATGGACCCTTTTGAAGATGGACAATCATTTTGAATCAAACGTGACATTCCAAAGTCAAAGACTCATTACAGTAATCACAACATGGGTAACTGTAATTCTACTTTCACATCTTCTCACAATATTCTCTCAAGTGAAGATTCATTATTTATAATGTATTAAAGCTATCAACTAAATGTAACACATAAAACAAGAGGGCCATGATGGCCCTGTATCGCTCCACTGGCTATTAAGTAAAAACACTACAAGCCAAACATTACAATATTCAGCAAATTGATTTCAAACACGAGGACATGCAAACATTTTTCTATCTAATCCTACGAGAAAGTTGTGATCCATGGGCAAAGCCAATTTTGATCACAAAGCTATAATTATTTGAATCCTGGTGGAGGTCCACAATATAAAGCTCCATACCAAATAATTCAGTTCTTGAATGCTATAAACAAGAAGATTTTCAAATTTTTCTCAATGAAAAGCCCTGTAAAACATGAAACCCATGAGACAGGGCTAAATCTAATAGCCTTAGTCTTTATAATGGTTAGTAACATAATGACTTAAGATAGTTTTCATTACAAAAGCCTATGTAAAACTGGTGACCTTGTGTTCCGTGGTGTGGGGACAAACTTGGGTCAAGGACTATAATTTGGGCCCTCCTTGTAGAGGCCCACTAGATAAAGCTACATGCAAAATTTGGTAGACCCCATGGCTGTTATTTGAAGGAACTTGGTAGAGGCCCACTAGATACAGCTACATGCCAAATTTGGTAGCCCTAGGCCTTACAGTTTCAGAGAAGAAGATTTTTGAAAATTTTCTATATTTTTCAGTTTTGTTGCCATGGCAACCAGAGTTTTTGAAGGAATAAAATTCTGTCATGGGATTCTGAAGAAGACCATGGCAGGATCATTTCTTTGAAGTTTCATCAAAATTGGACAAGTAGTTTCAGAGATGTTTGAAATAAAAGTTAATGCACGCACGGACAGATGGACGAACGGACCTTCAGTGCCAGTAAAAAACAAGTATATACATCAATCTCAGTTTGAAATATATCTTTTTAACCTATTACCAGACAATCCCTACTTTTGATGACCCTGAGAAAGATGGCTTTAGAAAAGCATTTTCTCCTTTTCTTACAATGTTTTCTACTGTTCACAAAACAAATTTCAAATTTTCAATCACTTTTATTTTGTCATCTGCAAGTGCTTTCGATTTAGACAAGCCTAAAATATTATCGTTTGGTAATGAGTTACATGTGTGCTAACAATTGTCTTAATAAATCACTAAGATTTTTTTTCAAACTTATTTTATTAATACTTTTTCTAAGCTAGTCATCATCAAACAGTAGACATGGTGTATTAATATGAACACTTCATAGTTTGTAAACACAGTCAGATATGTGGAGGATAATTTTTTGTTTTGGTGTATGATTGAAAATTCTTTTATTGAGTTGAAACAAATGCTAAAAGCTCCCCTTGAGCACGTTGTGCTCAAGTGAGCTAAAAAGTTAACATACGGATGGACGCACAACGGACAACGGGCCATAACATAAGCCTGCTGGCCTTTGGCCAGTGGAGCTAAAAAACTTGTCTAGCACCAATCATGTATCACTGCAGCTTGATAATCAAGGGAGGTAAATAGTAACGAACTTTATCTTTCATAAAAAGAGTTATTTCCCTTGATTAATGTTTAAATTGAAGTGACAATATTTTGAAGCCCATGTTAAACTTGCGATCCCTGGAATGAAGGCAATTTTGACCCCAGACCTACAATATGAAACTAGAATGTGTGGTTATAAACAAAAAGATTTTTTAATCTTGCCCAATAAAAAGTCATGTAAAAACAAGTTTGCTGAATAAAAGGCCCTGTAAAATATGTGATCCATGACACAGGTTTATCAAGTTTTCACTATAAAAGCCAATGTAAAACTTGTGACCCCTGGTGTGGAGTCAAACTTGACCCCCAAAGTTAAAATTTGGGCCCTCTTGGTAGAGGCCCATTATATAAAGTTACATGCAAAATTTGGTAGCCCTAGGCCTAAATATGGCTATGTACAAGTAGATTATTAAAGTTTCCTTATATAAGACCATGTAGAACTTGTGACCCCCTGGGGTGGGGCTACATTTGACCCCCTGGGCTATAATTTGGGAACCCTTGATAGAGACCCCCTAGATAAAGCTAAATGCAAAATTTGATAGCCCTAGCCCTTATAGCTAGATGCGAAAGATTTTCCTATATAAGCCCACCCATGTAAAACATGTTACCCCCCGGAGCGAAGTCAAATTTGACCCTCGGCTATAATTTGGACACCCTTGGTACAGGTCCACTAGATAAAGCTACATGCCAAATTTGGTCGCCCTAGGCCCCATGGCTAGGTCAAAGAAGAATTTTAAAGTTCTCCCTATATAAGCCCATGTAAAACTTGTTATATAAGCCCATGTAAAACTTGTTACCCCCGGGCAGGGCCTAATTTGACCCCAGGGCTATAATTTGAACAATCTTGGCAGAGGTCCACTAGATAAAGCTACATGCCAAATTTGGTAGCTCTAGGCCCTATGGCTAGGTAGAAGAGGAATTTTAAAGTTCTCCCTAAATAAGCCCATGTATAACTTGTAACCCCCGGGGCGGGGCCAATTTTGACCCCAGGGGTATAAATTGAAGAAACTTGGTAGAGGTCCACTAGATAAAGCTACATGCCAAATTTGGTAGCCCTTGGCCTTACGGTTTCAGACAAGAAGATTTTCAAAGATTTTCAAAATTTTTCAGTTTTGTTGCCATGGCAACCAGAGTTTTTGAAGGAATTAAATTCTTTCAAGAAATTCTGAAGAGGACCATGGCAGGATCATTTCTGTGAAGTTTCATCAAAATTGGACGGGTAGTTTCAGAGAAGAAGACGTTTTAAAAAAAAGTTAACGCACGGACGGACGGACGGACGCACGGACGGACGCACGACGGACAACAGGCCATGACATAAGCCCGCTGGCCTTTCGGCCAGTGGAGCTAAAAAACTAGAGGCGCTTGAGCGCCTGTATCGCTCCACAGGCCTGATATTTCTATAATGGCGAAAGGAAGTTTTTAACAATTATCATTCAATCCTGCATTTTAGCTCACTGAAGAAACAATTTGGTAGACAACCACCATAGGAACTTACCTGCAAAACAACAATGAAATCCAATGAATAGTTTTAGAGAAGAAATTTTTCAAAGATTTTACTTTATACCATAAAAGGAAAATGAGTCTCCCATAAAAGCCATGTTTTTTGACAGATCTTTTTTTTTTTTAAGGAATTCTGTAAACCTGTATCTAAGGAACATTCCTGCAAAATAATAATGCTATCCAAATAGCGGTTTGGGAGGAGAAGATCTTTAAAGGTTTTTTACTTTGGTTGCCATGGCAACCAGAATTCTTCATGGAACACAATTATTTGAAGGAATTTGAAAGAGGACCACCAAAGGAACATTCCTGTGAAATTTGGTAAAAATCCAGTCAATAGTTTCTGAGGAGAAGTTTTTTAAAGAAAAAGTTTACGGACGCACGCACGGACGAACGGACGAATGAACGGACGGACGCACGACGGACACAACGCCATGACAATAGCTCGCTGGCCTTCGGCCAGTGGAGCTAAAAACTGTATGCAAATTCATCCATGTTTTTGGTCCGGTTTGGCAGATTTGCTGGAAACTATCAATAATAAAGATACCTAGGTGTAAGAAAATAACTGTTTTACCCTCATAAATCCTGGAACCAACATTAGTTGTTTTTTTGCCTCTACAGTGTAGATCAAGATCAGACTACACAGATTGTGAGATCTGATCTTAGATCTACACTGTGTGCTGCTATGCTACATATTCTAACCAAAACAACATTGAAATAGCAACATTGTGGGCTATTTTTCTTAAGTGGAAAGGTCCAAATCGTTAGTTCAGCACTTTCAGGGTTAAAAGTACTTTGTTAATGGGATATGCAGCCTCTTGAAGAGTGGGTTAGGCCATTCCAATATGAATTCCGGTTTTACACTAGTTTAATTTGAAGGATGATGTGAAAACAATTATCAAACTTAACACATAAACAAGTCTGACATCCCATGCAGAATTGGGCACCCTTTTCTACAGAAAAAAAAAAATCCAACAGAAGAATGGAAAGTAAGGACAGCTAGATGGCTAGACTGGGGACAGATGTACATTGACAATCAGTGTGTGCGATCACGTATAAATACGTAATTTACGCTTAACCCTTAACCACACGACAAAATTTTAGACCTGTCCAAATTGAAAGCATTTATAGATGACAGTTTTAATGTGGCTCATATGAAATGATTTTTCTTTGATAGGGTAGAAAACATTGTGGGAAAAGGAGAAAATGCTGGTAACCAGCATTTTCTCCTTTTCCCACAATGTTTTCAAAAGCCTTCTCTTTCAGGGGCGTCAAAAGTCGTGTGGTAAAGGGTTAAAATGAAAATATCACAAACATTGGGTTCCTCTAATACATACTGGAGCGTACAAAAACTTGCACAATTGAAAATTTAAAATGTCAAATTTCAGAAATTTCCTGCAGCGAAATGTTTACAATTACTTCTCTTGGACGGGTTTTCCAAATCCAAAAATAGAATGCCTGCTATCCGTTGTCGTGTGTATATGTGTGTGTGTGTGTGTGTGTGTGTGTGTGTGTGTGTGTGTGTGTGTGTGTGTGTGTGTGTGTGTGTGTGTGTGTGTATATATATATATATATATCTCTATATCTATATATCTATCTATCTATCTCTCCGATGGTAAAGAGATATATAACAGGTACCAGTTTGCTTGATAGGAACATTTCTGAATCATTTCCCTTGAAATTGCATCATATCCAAAATGGTGCGGATGGTGAAAGTGCTATTTTTAATAATGGTGCATGATCAATTGTTCTGTCTTCGGTTTTTACAAAAAACATTGAACCTTATGTGGAATCAGGCATTGTAAGAAAAGGATAAACTTATTATTCCAAGCACATTTTCCTTTTTCCCCAGTGTTTTCAAAAGCTCAAAATCTTTTATCTTTGAAAACTTGTATCTGTATATTGTTTGAAAACATTTCAACTATCAGCAAGCTGTCATTGACATCGAATGATAATGTTGGTTAGATTTGAACCTCTACATTTGTTGGTGTAACCCCAACTTCTGTTACCATTACATGCAAAAACTCCCATCTGGAAAAAGCACAGCACACACTGGACAATAACATCCCTCCACATGTCATTAGGGGAATAATAAGTCTTTGAACCATTCCTAACTCTTGAAGAAATGACAAAATTTTAGACTGGCCCAAATTGAAAGCATACTAAAGATGACAAATTTAGGTTGCCCAAATGACAAAATTTTGTCCTTGATAGGGCAGAAAAAATAGCAGGACAGTGGAAAGTGCTGCTTACCAGCATTTCCTCCTTTTCCCAATGATTTCAAAAGCCTTTTTTCCTCAGGGTTGTTGAAAGTCTGGATTGTGTGGTACAGAGTTGAAGCATGGTAACAAATACACAAACTCCTCATTTTGAGCAATTTCTCCATTTACAAGAAGATATTTGTGCATATCTCACTGCAGGGATTCAAGAGGCATCTGGATATCAAAGAGGGGTAGATAAAAGAATACACTCACCATGAAAAAACTACGCACAGCTGCTAATAAGCCTACACAACCAGATGGCAACTGTTGCAGAGAAATGATACACAAGCGTTTGATGAAAGCAAGAATTCTCTGCTGTGAAACCTGTACAGTAAGAAGTAATAACTAATGAACCACTGTCTCATTAGGCACAAAATATATGAGTAATACTCTGTGAAAAGACAGTTTGGTGCATCTGCAAAAAAAAGATAGACCAAGGTCAGCCTGTCTGGACTGCGCAGGCTGATCAGGGTTGGAACTCTTTTCTACTGCACGTCAAAGAACCAGTCTACCTCAGGATTAAGTTTGTTATTGTTGGTTATTAGACAAAATGGATTTTATTGATCCATAATTATGTGATGACTTGATATAATGCATCACAGAGCTGCATTAAACCCCCTTTGCTAGAGTGCCACATTATTATGCTTAAGCACCACTCATATGCATTTTCTCCATTTCAAACAATCCTTTGAAAGCTCTCTTTCTGAGAGTTGTTAAAACACAGATAAATGTCTGATAAATGATTAACTCCTTACATAAACAATCACCCATCAAAAAGATGTATTTTGTATAACCAGCATTTTTTCCTTTTCCCACAATATTTTCTACCCTATCAAAGACAAAAATCATCATTCAAGCCACATTTAATGTATAATTTACAAAAGCTTTTAATATCGTCTGGTTCAAATATCGTCAAGTTTGGTAAAGGGTTACTTTTTATGCTGCAATGCAAGGGTTCTTCACATTTGTCTTTGTCAAATGCTTTTCTGTGCTTTTTTAACCCTTCTGCAGTTAAATTTTTCAATAAACTCTTTTCCATATGACAAAATTTTAGAGCCATTTGTACTGAAAAAATTTGCAGACAACAAATTAATTGTGGCTAAAATTATTGGATTCCTCTTTCAAAGGGTACAAAACATTGTGAGACAAGGATAAAGTTGTGGGTTTCCAGGATTTTCTTTTTTTCCCCAAGTTCAATTTACTCTTTTCCAAAAAAATGAAATCCAGACCTCTAAACATAGCTAAAATGATGCATTTGTCCTTGAAAAAATAGAAAACACAGTCACAATGTTTTCAAAAGCTTCATTCCTTAGGGTCATTCAACCACTGTATTGTTTTGGTAAGGTACATGTATTATCAAATTTTTATTTCACACTTTGGTCAAGGCTTCTTACATTTTTATGGTGGAATGACCAGTTTTCGAAGGACTTTAATAACAACCTTCCATTACGCATATTTAAATGAAGTAATGATTACCAAAAACAATTCATAAAAAGTTCTTAATGCCTCTATTACCATAAACTCTGCTTGAATCATGCATATTCAACAGTAACAACATATTTCGATCTTCAATAGTGCTATTGTTAATCTGGTTACCGCAGCACCAGAATACCAGAACTGCAAAAATTAAGGCATTTTGGTCCCTTCTACAAATTTATATGCACCTATGAGGACAGACATGGAATTGTTTTAAACATTATTTTGTCATAAAACATCTAAAAATTGAGAGTCCTAACAAAAGAGTTGGAATCATTTACTACCAATATTAGCGAATGTTCTGTAAAAAATGTTCATTTGTATGTTAGCAAACAAAAAAGGTCACAAGATTCTCGGACAAAATTATAGATCTGATTCTCGTCATATTCTTCCAGTATGGTTATGACTTTTTGGCATCAACACTGACTGTCACATGTCGGAAACATTTCAGGATTAAAAACTAAATGTTAGACGGAGAATTCAAATTGAGTATGTATCTGGTTGAAAAAGGTAACAAGAAGTTTGACAGTTAAAACGATCTGTCCCTTAGAGATATGCACACTTTGTGTATATCACACTTCGTATTAAACAGCAGTGACACTAGTGTTTACATTCAAATAAGCAAGTAACACAAAATGGTGACATCATTCACTTCATAGTCTGCAAGAAAACATGTATATTATGTCTGGTTTGAAAACAGGTACCCCTCGAAAATAATTCTCTTGACGATACTGTAGATAAATCATCAGCTGACAACAAAAGAAACTTAAGCCGCCTACCTGTCTCTTTCTCTGACTAATCATAACATCCAGGCTAGTCAAGACAGTGGGTAAATCACAACTTGTTGTTCCTGAAAGTATGTACAATTTGATCAGTCTAATCTTTTTTTTTTCCCCTCAATTATTCATTCCTCTGAAGCCATTTTATGACAGAAAACTTACTAGTGAACAAAAAGCATTTGCTTGTATTTGAGTTTAACGCCATTTTAACAAGCAACTTTCTCCTTTCATACTAATAAAAATGAGTCATGGTCTGTGAAAAAGGGGTTTAATTCATCTGTAAAAAGTATCCACCCAGCTCAGCCTGTGCAGTGCGGGCAGGCTGACCTGGGTCAAAACTTTTTGCTATTTGTCAATTTTGTACACCCCCAAGGACCATTCTACCATATGAATCAGTCAGTTTTCAGACATAGTGGATTTTATGGATCCCTAATTGTATGATGATTTGCATCGTATAATGCATGAAGATACACTAAGTCCCCTTTTGCCAGAGCATGTCTCATCTGTAATGGATAAAATATCTATAAAGTAGATAATGTATTTTCATATGTACTTTACATGGCCAGATAAACAAGTTCCAAGATTCCAAACCTACCTGAATGTACATGGAACAAACTCTTGTAAAAATGTCTGTAAAACATGATAGGGTCTATATTCAAAACTGATCCTTGTCCATTTAGTATGGTAAAGGCTGTCTGAACACAATGTAAAGATTCTCTATAGGACAGGGTCTGGAAGGAAAAACAAACATACAGATAGATACTTAGAATCTCAAATCATCACTTAACCCTTTACCACACGGCAAAATTTTAGACCTATCCAAATTGAAAGCATTTGCAGACGACAATTTCATAGTGGCTCAAATGACACAACTTTTCTGTGATAGGGTAGAAAACTTTGTGGGAAAAGGAGAAAATGCTGGTTACCAGCATTTTCTCCTTTTCCCACAATGTTTTCAAAAGGCCTCTTTTTTAGGGGCGTCAAAAGGCGTCGTTGTGTGGTAATGGGTTAATTAACCCTCGAAGTGCCTTTAACAACTTTTGCTATCAGTGTCGATCATGATCAGACGGCACAAAATGTGTCTAAGCCATCCAGCCCAAAGATATAACAAAAATATACACTATAAAAATAATATTATTCCTCAGATTACCAAGATAACTTCCAGATGTTTCATGAGACATGCTACATCAAGATCAATGTTGGTTAGGGTAAGAGCTGTACTATGAACTGTCTGCTCCATTGTGATAAAATCAATCCCAAACAGCCTTAAATCTTTACCAAACATTCCTATGCTTTTATTACTCTGAGGTAAAAAGCTTCTCAAAACATTGTTGGAAAAGGGGTAGAATTCTCAAAAAAGGAGACATACTATATCAAGATCAGTGTAGGTTAGAGTAAGAACTATACTAAGAACTACTGTATATGTGGATATATATGTGTATTGAAAATATTGTGAATTACCGATTATGGATATTTTGCGTATGGAAATGTTGGCGAATTCAAGACAGTCATTATTTGTTGGTATACATGTGGTAAAATATGTGAGAGGAAAAGTTTGTGAATTTATTAAATTTGCGAAATTGCAAAAGTTTCCACATCGCAAAACTTTCCACTTATCGGTATACACTATCTGCTCTATTGTGATAAAATCAATCCCAAACAGCCTTAAACCCTCTACCAAACAATCCCGGGTTTTAATGACCTTAAGGAAATAGACCTTTGAAAACCTTGTGGGAAAAGGAGAAAATGCTGGTAACCAGCATTTTCTCCTTTTTCCACAAGGTTTTCTACACTTTCACAGGCAATTACCATCATTTCAACTAAAAGTCATATATAGTTTGCAAATGCTTACAATTTGGAAGTCTAAAATTTTTTTGTTTGATAAAGAGTTAACCCTTTACCAAACAATCCCATGTTTTACTGACCCCCAAGGAAAAAAGCTACTGAAAACATTGCTGAATGGGATTAAATGCTGGTAACCAGCATTTTCTCCTTTTCCCACCATGTTTTCTACTATTTCAAATGCAAATTCCATTATTTGCACCACACTTTATTTGTTGCATGAAAATGCTTTTACTTTTAATTTGTACTATTCTAAAATCCTGTCGTCTTGTACAGGGAAAAATCTACACTAAAAAGCTCTTTTCTCCTGTCAGGCTGCAAATTTTCTATTGCTTTTATTCATAAGAGTGGGTTAGGAGTGGGTCAAGTGACTGACATTTTAAAACAATCTGTAAAGCTATTCTTTTTCGGAGAAAAAATGTTAATTTGATACTGTTTCAATCTATCACAAAAAAACATTATTCAAAATGATGCATTAATGAACCATTTCATATTTACAAGACAACAAAATTGTATGCTTGACTTGCAGACAACATATAAAATGTGGCTAAAATAATGGATTTGTGGCAAAAGGAGATATTGCTTATAAACAGCAATGTCTCCCATACTCATAATATTTTCACAGGTGGTAAATCTTTACCAAACAATAAAATTTAAGCGCTCTTCAAATTGAAAGCACGAATGATGTCAAATTACATGTGAATCAAATGAGGTTTGTTTTCAAAATGGTAGAAAACTTTGTGGGGAAAGAAGATAATGCTTGTTACCAGCATTTCTCCATAGTTTTTTCAACTGCATGTTTTTATTCAGTGTTGTTAAAGCTTGAGACTGTTTGGTAAAGGGCTAAATTTCTATTCTTGTTGATCATCCCTGTACTTATCCTTATTTGACAGGCATCTAGTGTAAACTTGTTTCATTGGGTAAAAGAGTGAATAATCTTAAATATGTTGTTTTATTCTTACCTCTGATTCAATGAGTTCACTCAAAACAGCAAAAAGGTCGTTGAAAAAGTCTATACTTATCAAGTGGGCAAACCTGTAATGTGAAAAAATGTTTAACCCAATACCAACTAATCCCAAGTTTTAAAGACCCAAAGGAAGAAGGCTTTTGAAAACACTCGAGGAACAGGATGAAATGCCAGTAACCAGCATTTTCTCCTTTTCCCATGATGCTTTCTATCCCGTACAGACTTAACTCATCATTTCAGCTATACATGTATTTTATTTGTCATCTGCAAAAGCTCTCACTTTGGTTGCATCCAATATTCTGCTGTTTGATAAAGAGTTAACTTTTAACCAGACCACAAAAGTTTAAAACAGGAAGCATTTGCTGACAAGAAATTATAGGTAGATCAAAGTGAGATTTGTTGTGAAAAAGTATGTACTATTGTGGGCAAAAGGAAGAAATATGGGCAACAGTATTTTCTCCTTTTGAATGTTTTCGCAAAATGTTTTCAACAGGGTTGTTAAAACACAAGTTCATCTTGTAGCACAGGATTGCATATTTACTTTTTTTGACATTGGAAAACTAATTACATTTTTTATTACATAATTACATTTTTTTGACCTTAGAAAACTAATTACATTTTTTATTACATAATTACATTATTTTAACACTGGAAAACTAATCCATTAAATACCATAGCTGAGCTTCTTTCCCATATTTTCTATTACAAGTAATATATTTATATCGATAATCAACTTCCAAGAGCAGCAATCAACCATTTAGTATTTGCACATAATTCAACCAACTTGTTGATTTAGTCTATTTCTTATGCTAATGATTAGCCTGCAACAAATGCAGAGCAGCTTACTTTCACATCATATAAATTATGGATGTTAAACACAGATCAAGAGTGTATATACCACACAAAAACTAGAGCTGTCACTGAATGTGACTTAATATCCCCGCCAGCGCTTTGACAGAAACAGGCAATTATTTGTACACAGACAGACACATGGACGGACAAACAGACGGACACAGACAGACAGGGTGATTCCAGTATACCCCCAAAAACATTCGTTTTGCGGGGGTATAAAAATACTAGAATTGTCCATGTTGAAAGCTTTTGCAGATGACACATTTGGAGCAAATAAATGAATATCTCTTTGGTAGGGAAGAAAACGTTGTGGAAAAAGGAGAAAATGCTGGTTATCAGCATTTTCTCCTTTTTCCATAATGTTTCCAAAAGCATTTTTCCTCAGTGTCATTACAGCTTGCTATTGTGTAATAAAGTGTCAGTGACTGAGAAGATGTCCTGAAATAAAAGATACAGCTTGTTGCTAGTAATTTCTCCTTTTGCCACAAAGATTTCAAAAATAATATGAAAGGTGTTTTTACACCGCTCTAAAGATACATCTTTACTCGTTATCATCCATTTTTTACTAATTTTTTCTTTAAATTATGAAACTATAATCATTCATATATCTTCGTGCCAAATGTTGCCTCTGACAGTTGCAAGGTTGCACAGATTACGATGGATAGAAAATGCATTTCATTCTCTGGAGGCTATCCCTAGACATTACAACTACAGTTTCTGGTTTAAATTGAAAAAAAAAAAAACCTTGTATTTCTTTTTCCCCATACACTTTATATTGATTTTTTATCTATGTTTACACAGCTAACTAGATTCTACACAAAGTAAAGTTTTAACAGAGTTTGTTTACTCTCTGGCTGTAAAGATGCATCTTTAAACATTACTTCAGTCATATCAAGGCGACAGGTCACATATTCATGTATTTCCTAGGTTTCACCAGTACTAGGCTAGGGCTCTGAAGTGTCTTGCCCAAGGACACAAACGTAATATGCAACAACGCAAAAAACTTCTCTTCTCTACTGGCGGATACAATAAAAATGAACGAAAAAAGCTTTTTTTTTTAAAAAATGAAATCTTACTTTGCAAGTCCTTCTAAAACAGACGGAAGTAAGTTTGACTGTGGTGCTTTCTTCAAAATACGGAAGTAAGTCAAGAAAACTGCCTGGATAGTTTCTGTGTGCTATAGAAAAAAAAGAGAGATGTAAGTTCAATTAGTTATAATTACTATTTTTTATGGTATTTCAATTACTTCACTGCAGCAAGTGGAAGTATCCACACATCCTCAAATTTCTTTAACTATACCTTTGCATGAAATTACTTTGGAGTTAGTGGCTGCTTTTCAGCATCGATGAAGTTGAGGCTTTTTTTAGCAGTAGAAACGAATCAAAAACATCAAAATCTGGTACAGTTGTTTCGGTAATTTCCCTTGGTGTACCCCCTCGGCATAACAACACATTACAATATTACTTTATGCGAAAGAAATCTAGGGTAAAATTACATCATATTTCCATCTGGTTGAATGGCAAAAGCTACTTATTTAGGTTACTAGTGCACAGGAACTACTGTTTCCACCTTCAATTGAAGAGTTAGAAAATAAAATCAGTATTTTTCAGTGGTCATAACCATGAAATATCAAACAATATTCCACCGTTATTTCTCGATAAACTACTGAAAAGCATGAAATAAAAAATGCTTGTCAGTTGTCTTTTCCCTTTCCCCACCATGTTTTCTACCTTTTCAGTGTCAATACTTTCAATTAATTTTTTGTCTGCAAATGCCTCCAATATTTAGGAAAAATTTTGTTAAAGAGTCAAAGAGTGTGGGGGCGTAAGAAATTAGTTTGGCAAGTTCAGTAAGTGATGCTCTTTTACTCCGTACAAAATAACAGAATTTTAGAGTGGCTCAAACAGAAAGCATTTGCAGACAACAAATTAAATGTTCCCCAAATGATGAAGGTTGTCTTAGGAGGACAAGAAAGCACTGTGAGAACAGGAGAAAATGATGGTTGCACGCATTTTCTTCTTTTCCCACTATGTTTTAAAAAATTTTCATTCTAAGGATTATTAAAACTCAAGAATGTGTGGTAAAGAGCAGTGTTCTGCTGAGGCTGCGTATTTGTGATTTTCTCGCTAAAAAATTCAAAATGTCGCAGAGAAAATCAGTAAAAGGTGATTTTTGTCACATATCAAAAATCGCGGAATCAGCCTCGTAACTATTACAATTTAGTGTTTTTCATGGGCGCCGAAGGTGCGTATATGCAAAATGAAATTTGATTGGACGCAGACCGAAAACATCAACCAAGTATTGAACGTGTACTTTACTTTCATGACATAGTATCTTCTGCAATCTCAGTCGGAAAATGGTTTTGTCACCACGGCGAAAAAGCCAGGTATTATCCTAAGCTTCTATGGTAAGCCAAAGCATACTAACAATCAGAGCTCAAAGTCCGATAATGTTCTGATGCCCAGTACCCCTCCCACTCAGTCAACATCGTCGGAAGATAGTAAAAAATACCTGTACGACAGTTCTTAGTATTTTAAAAAATATACTTCGTTGGAATATGATCGCGACCGCAACTTTATATGTTGTGAAATGTGTTTAAAAAAAAATAAAAAGTACGCATTTACAAAAAAAAAAAAAAAAAAAAAAAAATGGAACTTTAAAACTACTACTCTATGTACTACGTGCAGAGAATGTCTATCGTAAATCAGCCATCATGGCCGAGTCTTTTCAGGGGGATTTTAAGAAAACTTTACGGTAGGGAAAGTTTCAGTGAGAAATAATCAGCCGTGTTAGTTGCATTTAGATCCACATTTTGGCAAGTGAAAGAGAACAGAGAACATAGCAATTAACAAGTGTGGGTATTGGGGAACTAATTTCAATTTCTTATTTTTAAACCAATTAAATTATGCATGCTAAATTTTGTCCCAGAATTTTTAAAAATGTCTCAAACTTTTCTGGATGAGTGAGACATTTGTCTCTACTTTTTAAAATCCTTGGCAGAACACTGAAAGAGTTAAACTTCTGATCCATCCAAAACATAGAATCACTTTAAATAGCAAGGAAACAACACAGCAAACTCTGTCACTTTCAGTTTTACTTACTAGTTTTAATCTCTTTCTCTTATCCTCAGTTGCCACAGTTTCCTTCATATCTTTCTCCAGTAGAGCCATGTATTTCCTCCTCTGAAAATTTAAAGGCAGTTGTGTGACCAGCTACTGAATCTGATTTATTATACCAAATACTATTTAAAGGACTTAACCCTTTACCAAACAATCCCGGGTTTAAAAGACCTTTTGAAACACTGTGGGAAAAGGAAAAATGCTGTTAACCAGCATTTTTTTTCCTTTTCCCACAATGATTTCCACCCTGTCAAAGACAAATTCAGTCATTTTAGTTCCATTTAAAATATCATCCGGAAATGCTTTTATTTGGACAAGTTTAAAATTTTGTCATCTGGTAAAGAGTTAAACAGTAGGTTGCGAAATAAATGAAGTACATATTTTCAATCTGAAAAAGAAAAAAAATCATTATGCTAGGCTGTTTTTGCCATGATATCTTGCAAAATATTGGACAAAGCATATTCACATCAGACTGCCTATCTGTACAGTGATATGTGTTTATCACATAACCTCCCTTGTTTTCAGTGTAATATACCCATTACGAATTTTCTTATCTTATACACGTTTGATATCACAATTATGTGACGTCATTATTGACGTCATTTCATACGTATTTCATAGTTCTAGTGAATGAGTTTTATGGATATTACCGCGGGTGCATAGAATGGTTTTGCATCTTCTGATCAATATCGTTATGTGATAAAAAGAACCTGACATTCGTTGGCGTTTGATATAAAATCTTATTAAACTCGTCAAGAAAAAATGTTATTAAGCTCGCCATAGGCTCGCTCAATAACATTTTCCCTAGACTCGTTTAATAAAATTTTATCTCAAAAGCCAACTCATGTCAGATCCTATATATCTAAATGGTACATTAGCTCTTTCAGCGCTACAGACACAAGCTTTCCCTCTTTTGATGACTGAAAATACAATCCACCGAAACCCTGATTTGAGCCGTGCTCTGTGAAAAGGGGCCTTAATGCATCTGCGAAAAGTATCGACCCAGGTCAGCCTGCGCAGCCCGCGCAGCCTGACCTGGGCCAAAACTTTTTGCTATTGGTCAATTTTCTGTATGTCGAAGGACCAGTCTTCCTCATGGTTCAGTCGGTTGTTAAGTCGAAATGGATTTTATGGATCTATGACCATGAGATGACTTGCTTGATATCATGAATCACGGAGATGCATGAAGCCCCCTTTTGCCAGAGCACGGCTCATTTTTTTTTAAAATCTTGTAGGATTGACTAAACAAGCGCACCCTACAGATCAAAGTTCAGACTGCATGTTCTTAATCACCCATCATAAGTCTGTACATCATCATTCCATTACTAGTCTCAATTCCAATTTGAGCCAGCTGATTGGCTATTAGATGTTGTCTCAGGCAATCAGATGGCAAGTCTTCTAATTCAGAGCTAGTACAATATTTACAAGAGCACTGCAAACGCTCAGCTGCAGTTGCTTGAGTTTCAGTGAAAATTGTAAGTTGAAAAAGGGGCATAACTGTGTCAAAAATACTTAAATTATTATCTGCCCTTGTTGTATGGGTCTCTTTTTGATAGTTTGAAGTAAATAGCTATGGTAATTTCAGAGATATTACAAAATATCAATGTTTTTGCACGACGACAATGACGCTGCCGGAGCTACGACAAAATCTTGACGTAAAAAACAGCAGGGCTAAAAATAATTGTCAAATAAAGCCTTTAATGTACCTTTTTATCTTTCCTCGATAATTTGTCCAGATTTGCTTTTTTCTTCTCCTCTTCTCTATTAGCTATAGGATCTGTGTAACTAACTTCTTTAATCCGTAGACTTAAAAATGTGTCCAGAACCTGCCAAAGGAAGATTTTTGAATGGTGATCTCCACTGCTTTCAAAAGTGTTTCTGTCAAAACACATTAGAAGATGAATGTCTTTAACCCTTTTCCACAAAAATCCTGAGTTTAAATGACCCTGGGGAATAAAGCTTTTGAAAACATTGTGGGTAAATGAGAAAATGCTGGTAACCAGCATTTTCTCCTTTTTCCACCATGTTTTCTACAAAAGAACAAAATCTATCATTTGAGCCATCTTTGATTTATATTCTGTATATGCTTTCATTTTGGACTTGTTTAAATTTTGTCATTTGGTAAAGAGTAAACTATTTTCACACTTTCTAGGCTAGGGTTCTGCATTGCCTTGACCAAGGACACACGTGTGCTCTTTTGTGCTGCAAGCTCTACACAAACCCAGTCCCAATGCTTTCAATAATCACAGTTTTGTCATACGACTATAGACTAAACTTTTAAAGCAATCTATAAGTGAAATGGAGATTTCAGTCCAGGCAAAAGCATCCAAGTATTGCAATTACGTGTCTGTGTTTGTCAGTAAACCTTGTATAATACGAAACTGATTTTAAACAGATTGGATTGAAATATGGCATGGTAGCTCAGAGGGTGGATATAATGTCAGACAATATTTAACTCTTTACCTCACAATGCCAACTTTTCATGACCTTGAGACGGAAGACTTTTGAAAACATTGTGGGAAAAGGAGAAAATGCTGGAAACCAGCATTTTCTCCTTTGCCCACAATGTTTTCTATCCTATCAAGGTCAACTTTCACAAATTTAGCCACAGTTAATTTGGTGTCTGTATATGCTTCAGGTTTAGACAGGTCTGAAATTTTGTCATGAGGCAAAGGGTTACACTGTGGGTTCTAGTCACAGTGAAAACAATTTCTTGTGGGGTTTTACATATTTTCTTTCTTCAAAGCACCAAGTCTTTATGACACTTTCTCATCAACTATCTTGAAAGAGAAATTAGGGGTAGCCATGCAAATCTAGTTGTAGGGAGATATTCTCAATTAATGTTTGTCTGTCATACCTTTGGCTGCACATGAAAATCCTTGCTCTTTATCATCTTCCCAATAGCCCTTGTTAGCTGTAGGTGACATAAGAAATAATGATGATACAAGGTGAACTAAAATGAGGTCAAACATATATTAAAATTTTCTAAATTCTTTACCCATTAATAAATTTTTGATATTGTTGTGTGTCCTTCAATAACTCTACAAGAGCAGATACTTTTTTGCCATGTTTAAATCTCATACCAACATTAATACACTTTATCTCATTCAATCTTATCTTGGTCTGCTAGTCATTGCATGATAAATTTGCCTAGTAAACTTGTATTTTTTTCCAACCAAGCAAATTTTTTAATCTTCATTTTCCACAATGTTTCTTACCCTTTTAAATACAAGTACTATTATTTGGGTAACATGAAATCTATTGTCTGCGAAATGCTACCAAATTACACATGTCAATTTTTTTTTCTGATATAGAGTTAAAGACTGAATTAACAGATGACTATATAAATGAGGTTGGCATATTAATATGTCAGTGAAAAAAGATTTAATGATTGAAAATCCAAGTCACTTTTGGTTTTTGACAAAAAAATCCTCATCATACAGTATAGATCTAAGGTAAGACTGCATACTTTTTGTAGTCGAAACTTTTATCTTCACTGCAAAAGCACATACAATTATGCCCAGCTGGCTGGGATAAAGAGAGGCATGTATATCATTCAACTCTTCATCAGACAATAAAATTTTAGACTAGAGTATTCCAAATTTGAAGCATTTGCATAGACAAATTACCTGTAGCTAAATTAATAAGATTTGAATGTAAAAGGGTAAGAAACCTTGTGGGAAAAGGAGCATATGGTGGATACCAGCATTTTTTTATTTAGCTACACAAAATTTTCAAAGCCTTCTTCAGGGTTGTACAAAAACCAGGATTTTTCAGTAAATTTTGCATTTAGATCTTTACCAAAAGTGTCACGTTGCCCGCCTTGTCTCCCCTAAACAATCTCTTCACACAGTCACATGTCATGTCTGATAACTGAAAAATTTGAGAGAAAAAAAAAAACAAACCAAAGTTAAAAGTACAGTAATGTCTTATTTACCGATTTGATAAATTCTCTACTTGCACAACAATATTTCACTTTTCATTTTAATTGCTTCCTCTATCAAAATATTGCTTCTTTACAGAAACTTTATTTTTTGTTTAATTGTTTGAAATACATTAAGACTAATAAAGTTTGAAAGTCTTAATGCAGCATACAATTAGATTTTGACCCTTTTTTGTTGGGGGATGGTGGAGATTCGATACTTTGTAAGACAAAATTCTCCATGATGTGACTGACAACAACTGATGCGACTGAAGACAATACTGTGAAGCTAATTTTTAATTAACTCTATCAACTGAGCTATGTGAGCAACTGTCATTCTTCTGGTGTTAATTCTTTACAAAAAATGTTAGACTGATGCAAATTGAAAGCAGTTGCAGACGACAATTTTAACGTAGCTCTAAAGTGAAAAATTGTATCAGAAAGGGTAAGAAAACATTGTGGAAAAAGGAGAAAATGCTGGCTACCAGCATTTTCTCCTTTTCCCACAATGTTTTCAAAAGGCTTTCTTCTTCAGGGTTGTTAAAACTCGGGATTGTGTGGTAAAGAGTTAAAAATGTATTCACTCTTCATTCTGTGTACATTTGATTGATTGATTGTATGGTGTTTAACGCTGTTTTCAACATTATTTCAGTTATATCGCGGCAGCCAGTGCACCTATCCATGCTTTCCTGGAGACTCTTTTACCAGTACTCTGCACAATTTTCTTTCCAAGCCACTGGCTGCTTTCCCACATAACCATGTACATTTGAACCATGCTCTGGAAACGAAGGTTTAGTACATCATACTAAGCAAGTCATCCGAGATCGATAAAATCCATTTTGTCTAACAACCGACCGAATCTGCAGGTACAATGGTCTATGGACATGCAGGAAATTACCAAAGTAAAAAGATACAACCCATGTCAGCTTGTGCAAAGGCTGCACTGGGTTGAAACATTTTGCACATGCATTTAACCCCCTTTTCACAGAGCACAGTTCATTTCTAAGAAGTCCAGTTGGGATGCAACCATAACTTGTTTCCTTCTAAAAACAAATCTGCAGCACAAATTGTGTAATATATGGAAAATTAACATGGAAGATAGTTAATTCCACAACAATATGTACAATATTTATACAAAAACTACAAGACAAAAGGAGAAATTTCCCATTGCCATGTTTCAGAAGTGGTCATCTGCAAAACAAACACATTTGTAAGCAGTTATGAGTTACCAAAGGTTTCTTTTTTCCCCATTTTGTTACCAAAGGTTTCTTTTTTTCCCCCATTTTACCTATCAAAGTTCTGTTGAAGGTGATGAAACAAGTATACCCACCTTTTCTACTTTACTGTCCATAAAATCCACTATCACACTAAATATATCTTCTCTGTAGTTAAAATGTGAATGTTCAATGACTAGATCACATAGACACTTCACAGCCAGCTCTGTAAGACCCTGCAAAAATTCAAACATTTGTGTTCTGCTCTGAAAACATTTTCAACAGAAAGAAGCTTTAACAAAAATTAAAAAAACCTCTAAGTCTCTGTTCATCCCCCCCCCCCCCATCCATTACTTTGCACAAACAAGTGACTGGAACAAAAAAATACTTAGCTCTGTTTTGGTTCAGTAGTATTCAGCAATTAAATACTGCTCTATAACATTGTAAAATGAAGATGTGAAAAACACCCTAACAATCCAGGCAAAGAAAACTCAAATGTTACCCAGGGTTTTCCATGATGCACAAATCCTGCATCATTGATGCAATTTTTACTCAGATGACCCCCAAAATAAATAACAGTTTGTCATCAGTGTCGCAACTTTCCAAAATCTAAAACATCTAAGAAATTGAATTAAGCGTCATAAATCCAAGTATGTTCTTGCTTCAATATCAGACGAACACAGTTCTTTTTTAACTACTGGGTTTATTTTAGATAAAAGTGGTTTTCCGGTAATTTATTTATGGAATATGGAATAAGACTGTTTTACGTAATATTGCCGTAAAGTACATCGGACATGTGTCGTAAGTGCGGGCCCAGTCAAAGTCTTGGATGGGTTCTCTGTATTTCAAAGCTTATTTCACGTGACATCCGGTAGATAAAAGTACACATTACCAGTCTGTTCTGTTCGCGGAAAATAATGAGACAACGAAGTAAACTGTAGCATTCCTTTTTATTGTCTGCCCCCTACAGCTGCCAATCAAGCCACATCAAGCAGCGATTCAGACAAGAATTTTTCGTCTGTCAGAAATTGAAATTGAGCATTTCGTCAGAAATGACTTACAGACTTTTACTTTCTTGGAGTTTAAAGGTGAAATGCATTGTAATCTGTGCTTGACGACGAAGAGACCCATTTATTTTGACCCCCTAAATTTAAGAAATGACCCTCAAGTAATGAGGCAAGGGGTCACAATGACCCCCAATTCTAATAGCTGAGGGAGAACCCTGGTTACCTGCTGAGATGTTTGTGGAATGTAATTTTCTTTTCTTCCTTGTTCTGAAAAAAAAAAAAAAAAAAAAAACCCAATCAATCAACACTAGAAATTTGGACCAGCATCAAACAATGGTGGCTGATCAAAACATCAATTGTAAAATTCTCAGCACTTCAGTAACAGACAGGATCATGGTTCTACTCACCTCAGTATCTACTGAACAAACAGATGTTTTGGTGGTAAAAAAGTCAACAATTTTTTCTTTATTTAAGCCACTTTGGCAAAAAAGTTTTACAAAATATTGAAGACAGCCAAGTTTACCCTTTACCAACAAACATTCCACAGTTTTAACCACCCTGCAGAAACAGGATTTTGAAAACATTGTAGGAAAAGGAGAATATGCTGGTAAACCATCACTTTCTCCATTTCCCACAATTTTTTTACCCTTTCAGAAAACTTCAGTTTGTTTGCAATATCTGCAGATTGCTTTCACTTTGAAGTGTCTAAAATTTGCGACTTGGGAAACAGATAAGATCATTCTGTTCAGTTGGTGTAGTCTTATCTTAACATACCACTTGTAGATGACATTTTTGTCCAGCATCACAACACTTTTGAAAACATTGTGGCTCAAGGAGAAACTGCTGCTTTATTAAACCTTAAATCATATGGATAGTACATATTTTTTAAGGATGTTTTTCCCCCACAATGTTTTCTATACACATCTGCATGTCTTTAAGTATACATGTTCCTTTCCCATTTACTTTCTCTTGAGTTTCTCATGCACTACCGGTATTTAGGTGCAAAACCAAAAATAGCCTGTGTGAAAATGGATTACAGAGGCTACATGAGGCCAGTAAAAGTAAAACAGTTATCTACCTTTAGCAGTTTTATGTAGAAACACAAGGTATTTTCTATAATATTTCAACAATGTCTCCTCAAAATTTGTCAGAGCTATCGTCTCTTTTTTCATCTGAAAAGAAAATTTGTTCCAATGCAGCTGTTTAATGCTTTCAACAGTAATATCACAGTATTGGTACACTAATTCATGTCTTTCCTTTGTTTAGTCAGTACTATGCTGGGGTTCTGCCTTGCCCAAGGACACTCCCACATTACCAACACCTCAAGCAGGGATTGAACAAAGATTTCCTCATTACAATACTTCACCAAATGACAAAACTTTTGCCTAGACAAAATATGAAAGCATTTGCAGACAACGAACTAAATTTTGCTAAAATGAGGATGTCTGTCTTTTATACAGTAAAAAACATTGTGAGAAAGGAGAAAATGCTGGTTACCAGCATTTTCTCCTTTCCCACAATGTTTTCAAAGGATTTCTGTTGAAGACTCATTAAAAAACAGGATTGTGTGGTACAGGGGTTAAACCTCTGTGCAGTAGACGACCCGCTCACCTGAAAAGAACATTGACAGGATATGCAAATTTCCCCTTGCTCAACGGACTAAACGATGAATAAAGTGACTGACTGGTAACTTAAAAGTAATGTTTTGGACTACAAAAAGACAGAGAAAGACACAGACAGGCCGTCTTCGACTGAAAAATATGTTGCAAAGCTAAAAATAGATTGTGTATTGATGTGGGCACCACCAAGTATCCGCGCCAAGGAAATTAACTCGTTTACCATCTTATTTGTCCGAGTCTTTTTTTCTTTATTATTTTCGAAAATTGATTCAAGTGAACAGCGAGTGCAATTATAAGGGTTGAATGCATATTTTTGTGTTGCCATTGAGAAAAAAATGCAATTGCCTTATTACATGGCTTAACATAACGTCTGTATTTGCCATGTAATAAGGCAATGCATTTTATTTCTCGATGGCAACACAAAAATATTAACTCAACCCTTAAGTAAAACCAGTTAATGTGCCCTGGGTTCGTGGTAATAACTCTTTGAGAGCCTATTTATTTGCATAACTAAAGCAAATTCAGTGATAAGATGATAAAAAGATATGAAAAGACAAAAACGTAATTCCTACCTCAATGATTTATAGCAGAGTAAAGTAATTAAAACTAGAGCTGTCACTGAATGTGACTTAATACCCCTGCCAGCGCTTTGACAGTAACAGGCAATTTAACAAAAAATTTTCTAAGTTCAAGGGGAGATTACCCTGGAATCATAGGGAGTAGATGATTGAAAACTGCGTCTTGCACAACTTCAGTATACGATCAATGTATCAACGAACTTTCAATACAATAGCAGCAAAACTGTAGGAGTTCGCGACACAAAATTACTAGTATTTTGTACACAGACACATGCACGGACACAAGCACTGACAGACAGGCTGATTCCAGCATACCTCCAAAAACATTCGTTTTGCGGGGGTATAAAAACCTAAATTAGTACTGAAAATCCTTCATAGACCATCCGGAAATATAGTTTCTTATCCTTTTGATTAATAACTCTCTTTGTCCTAGAAATGTTAAACAACTTCATTCTTTACTAGACAACAAAATTTTAGAATCACAAATACTGAAAATATTTGACAAAGCAAAGGAGGTGACTTTTTTTTAGAAAGGGTTGGAAAATATTGAGGGAAGAGGGGAAAACGCTGATAACCGCCATTTTCCCCTCTTACCCCCAGTTTTTGAAACCTTGTTTCCTGCGAGTTATGAAAGCATTGGGTCATTTGGTAAAGGGTTTACACCTTCCACAATAACCCCAATTTTATAACTCATTTTATCTCAATCTCAACAACAACTCAATAGTAATAGATCTATGAGAATGACCCATGATCTGTGAAAAGGGAGTTTAATGCATTTGCAAAAGTATTGACCCTGGCCAGCCTGCACAGTCTGTGCAGGCTGACCTGGGTCGATCATTTTCCTTTGATAAATTTTCTGCATGTCCAAGGACCATTCTACTTTAGCTGGTTTTTTGACAAAATGGTTTTTATGGATCCACACTTATGACTTGCTTGGTATAATGCATCATGGAGATGCACTTAACTCCCTTTTGCCAGAGCATGGTTCATGTCAAATCAAAAATACCCTCTGGCTTTTTTCTTTCTCTGTCAGGGACCTGATATGATAGCCTGGTATAATATCTTTGAACACCTCAAGTAGGGAAACCATCCCTAACTTCCTTACAGTCACATATACATCTAAGTCTTTTTCTGCTGTCAGCTCTATAAGGTCTCTCACTTTACCAATCTGAAAAACAACACAGTTGTAATGACTCATCACTGTCTGAAATAAATTCACAACTTCCGACTTAACCTTTTACCACACAATGCCGTGTTTTGACGACCTTGAGAAAGAAGCCTTTTGAAAACATTTTGGGAAAAGGAGAAAATGCTGGTAACCAGCATTTTCTCCTTTTCCCACAATATTTTCTACCCTTCCCAAAACAGATTTTGATTTTGCTTATTTTGTCGTCTGCCCATGCTTTCAATTTGGACAAGTCTAAAATTTTGTTGTTTGGTAAAGAGTTAAAAAACATCCTTGTATGGTTCAGAAAATCAAAATTAAATCAAGGTTTATGGCATAAATCCATCTGAAAATATTGTAAAAAGGAGAAAAAAATTTCTCATTTTGAATTATTACACCATTTGCCACAACGCTTCCAAACATAGTCTGCTGGTAAAAGTGCAGGGATGTAAAACGACTTGGCCGCTCACACTGGCAAGTGATCTTTGACTTCGAGCGAGTACAAAAAATACCTGACTCGTCCAACCGCACGAGTGCCCTTTCTGACATATAACATGCACTTAAAGCCTGTAAAATTCAGCAAAATTTCTAGTTACACACCATTACATGCAAAACACACTATACAATGCTTATCAATTAAATGTCAATCTCACCACGCCAATCTGCATCCAATGGTGTACACACAGAATTTTCAAACAATCAGCCAATCAGGAATCACCTACTAGACTTAGTCTCAGCCCATAATTTCTAAAGCCGAACTTCGATTTTGCGCTATATGGTGTGCATCTGGTCACTATGGCTAGCATTATATGGTGTGTATTTAGCCTCAACCTCTGGACGACACTCTGTATACTCAGCTTTCTACGCTTTACTGGCTTTAGTATTCTTTTCTTAATCTCACAAGAATAGCCTAGGAAATTCCCAACTGGGTCAGTGGTTTTGAAAATATTCTGAGCAAGTGGCATGACGTATTTTTGTTGTTAAATTGATTGAAACACTACAGATGCATTAAAAAGAAGATTATGCATGTTAAAAGATAATTACGTAAACAAATTAGATTGATCATGCACTCAGTCATTTGATAAAAAATGTAACGGTATAGATAATCCGTTTTTAGTTACCATGTACAGGAACACCATCTGTTTGTTTACATTTACCTTTAGAAAATGAATTCCTCTCTTTGCATAATGATAATGAACAGTCAGTTCAATAAAGAGCTGAAACCAGACATGATACATGTAACATTTCTAGACATTCATATTAGTTCAAAATTACAAGTAAGGAGATCAATAATTAATTACATGACTTTCAATTATATTAGACAAATTTTTCACAAAAAGGAGGGCAAGTGAAAAAAACTCTGTAGGGCAAGTAACTTTTTACAACTATTTGCCCTACCGGGCGAGCAAATAAAAAAATAATTTTACACCCCTGAAGTGAACTAAGCTGTTTCATTCCCTGAACCCATCTCTATAACCCATAACATGTATTCAACAAGCTAATTTTACATTACCATTAACTAATGTAAATCATACAAATGGAAAAACTATGAAGACAAGCAAATAGATGTACTGCTTATCAACAGTATTGGAAATAATCCTGAAAAAAAAAAACACAGTAATAACTTGTTACAAGCACTACTCAAATGAAATTAAACATACATTTTCTTGTGGATTTTCTGTTATGGCCCCACAAAGACCTGCTATTTTATTTCTTCTCTTTCTCAGCTTTTCCTGTCTATGGGCATACAACTCCAATGGACTAAGTGCAGGCAAAGGCTCGTCATCTGATTGGTCATCTTGCTGATCATGTGACTCTTCAGTATTTGTTTCATTTGAAACTTCCTCATTCTTTTTTTCCGTAGCTAGTTAAAAAGTACAGTTCATTTTTTCCAGACAACAAAATTTTAGACACGTCAAATTCAAAGTACTTGTACATGACAAAAAATGGTGGTTAAAATGATGAGCTCTGACTTTGAAAGGGTAGAAAACTTTGTGCAAGAAGGAGAAAATGCTCATTTAATTCTCATTAAAGGCCCAGTAGAGGCCAAAATATCAAAGCAGGTGTCATGATAAATTTAAATTTCAATCATACCATTTAACTCTTTACCAAACAACAGAATATTAGAATAGTCCAAATTGAAAGCATCTGCAGACGGCAAAATAAAAGTGGCTCAAAAATTGAAATTTGTTTTGGGAAGGAAAGAAACCATTTTGGGAAAAGGAGAAAATGCTGGTTACCAGCATTATCTCCTTTTCCCAAAATGTTTTCAAAAGCCTCCTTCCTCAGGGTCGTTAAGTCGGAATTGTGTGGTAAAGGGTTAAAAGTATGGAAAATATTGTGAAGATGACAGCCTGCTATTGTGTAGTCGGTCAATGTGTTAGTCGCAGATAAAAGAAATTTAAAATCAGGTAAAAAGTAAACAAAAGACAGCTACCTGGCAGGTTTTAACCTAGTTTTGAAATCAATTTCTCTGTCAGCGACTAATACTTGAACCGACTGTAAAATGACAGACAGTCATCTTCACAATGATTTCCATACTTTTAAATGGTATGATATGAATTTAAATGCATTTAACCATTTACCAAACAACAAAATTTTGGACTGGACTAAATTGAAGGCATTTGCAGACGACAAATTAGATATTGCTAAATTGGTAATTTTTATCTTTGATTGGGTAGAAAACATTGTGTGAAATGGAGAAAATGCTGGTTACCAGCATTTTCTCCTTTTCACTCAATGTTTTCAAAAGGCTTTTCTTTCAGGGTCGTTAAAAGTTGGGATTGTGTGGTAAAGAGTTAAACACCCGCTTGGTTTACTTTTGCCTTTATTGTTACTTTAATTGATAACTGAGCTACATGTAGGCCTATGCTCTGTGAAAAGTGAGTTGAATACATCTGCAAACATATCAATGCAGGTCACCCTGTGCAGTCCATACAGGCTGATCTGGGTCGAAATTTGTTGTTATTGGCTAATTCTCTGCATGTCAAAGGACCAGTCTACCTCATGATTCTGTCAATTATTAGTATAATGCATAACAAGATGCATTAAACCACCTTTTGCCAGAGCACTGCTGGTTATGTACATTGTATTTAACCCTTCACCACACAATCCCTAGTTTTAATGACCCTGGAGAAAAAGGCTTTTGAAAACAATGTGAGAAAAGGAGAAAATGCTGGTAACCAATTTGGACAAGTCTACATTTTTGTCATGTGGTAAAGAGTTAAGTCTGTTACATTTAAAGCTCCCTTTTATTTGAATCCCTCATAGAGTACTTTACTGATATCTCACCATCCACAAATCTCTCCTTGATCAGTCCATTCTTTGTTTTAATGGGCAGGATCATTTTTCTGTCTTTATCTGTATTAGCAAAGAGTTTCCGTGGCAACCGTTCAAAGTCCTCAGCATCAGCATCATCTGACTTTTTCTTCCTTTTTTTCACTTTGGAATCTGACTTGTTGTTAGACAAAATACTGCAAAAGAGATTTTTCTAAGGCACAGTTTGGTAATGTATCCAGGCTAGCATCCGGGAGGGGGGGGGGGGGGGTGTGTCACTGTTCTAAATTCCACCTTGGCCAATTTATTTTCAAGGATTGATGTTAGACACTGCAAAAGGATTCATTCCTCATTATTTCAGACAATTATTTGGGAAAGCAGCCTGTAGCTGTTGTTGTCAAAAATAAAACAAAGTACCAACGCAGATGAGTTCACAAATGATTTTTCTTCTGTACCCTGGCCCTCGAAAGTTCCAAACGGCTCTTGCCATCAAGCAATACCTCTCATCTCAAAAAAAGTAAAAAGCTTCCACATTTTCCGGATCGCCATGTGCTGACGTCACACAATTCATTATGACGCAGCGAATTATAATTCGTGTGAATTTGCCATCAAAAGACGCGCCAAAGTTCTTGACTAATGAACAGTAAAAGTGCATTTGAAAATATGTAAAATTGGAGATGAAAATCGTGAAACTGGATTAGATTAAAAGATGAACTATATCAGACGAAATGTTAATTTAATAATTTCATCAATACATCAACAAAAAATTTTTCAATATATGTTCGAAAAAAAAAAAAAAAATTAATCATTATTCGCTGCAGAATTATAAATTGTGTGACGTCAGCGCATGGCGATCTGGAAAATGTGGAAGCTTTTGAAATCTTTTTAGACAAGAGCTATTGCTTGATGGCAAGAGCGGTTTGGAACTTTCAAAGGTCAGGGTACAGAAGAAAAATCATTAATGAACCCATCTGCACCGGTAACTAGATTCATTTATCAGTTTTCGTTTAAATATTATCTCTGAAAAGGGACATTCCTTTCACACCCTGTCTTACTATATACGATATAGAGGGAATCCCCAATGTGCTATTTATAGTAATGGTGTCCGATTATGAAACTTTCGTTATCCCTTGATAGACTAATGGAGTTTCAGAGGCCTATGGTTGGATTAAAATTACACCTTTAGAATTTCTACAAAATTAACTCTTACCTTATGCAAAATAGTTCTCTATTTTTACTAAGAAGAAGGCTCATGAAAACATTGTGGGAAACAGATAAAATACTCTTAACCAGCATTTTCTTCCTTTTCAAGATCATGTTTTCTGTCTCTTCAGAGAAAAATCCATTCATATACCGGTAGGCCATATTTAATTTTCTGTCTGAAAATACTTTTGATTTAGATGCGTCTAAAATGTTGTTGTCTGTCAAAGAGTTACCTAGTTACCTGACAAAATTTCAAACTTATTGAAAGCATATGCAGACAACAATTACAAACGACAACATTTGACTTTGAAAGGATAGAAAATACTGTGGAAATAGGAGAAAATGCTGGTATTCAGCGTTTACTGTTTTTTCCATAACATTTTCGAAAGCTTTACTCCACAGAGATGTCAAAATACCGCATCAAAAGGTAAAGGATTAACTCCGAAGGACAAGTTTTTATGTAAAACATTCCCAAAGTCCACTCACCTATCTCTGACAGTAGAAGCAAAGCTGACACTCTGCCCTGGAGTGCTGTAAAAGCTAATATCGTCATCTTCTAGGTCATGTTCCTCTTCCTCATCAACAATAGCTGTTACTGGTTTCGGCAAGTGTTTAACTTTGTCCTTATCAATAGTGTCGACTCGTCTAAGTCTTGACTTAAGTTTCTTGTGCTTTCTTCTTCTCTGGGCCTTCTTACTAGCAGCTTTGTTTGCAAGCTTGATCTGATTTGTTAATTTTTTGGCTTGTTTTGCTTTCGAGGCATTTTTCTTCTTCTGTGAAAAAAAACTTCACTCTTTACCACACCATCCTGAGTTTTAACACTCCCTACAGAGCCTGCTTTTGAAAACATTGTGGGAAAATGAGGAAATGCTGGTAACCTGTAATTTTTTCTATCCTTTCACATACAGATTCCATATCTTAAACCACATTTAACTTGTCATCTGCAAGAGCTTTCAATACAGTCAAGTGTAAAATATTTTGCTGTGCGGTACTGGGTTAATGAGTTTTATTCAACGGCAATAATTTACAGGTGTCTTTGAAAACATCCTGGTGAAATAGCGATAGTCAAGATGAAATGAATGTATTTGTGAAAACCATGTGGCAGTTGGAGATAATGCTCACCAAGAGAAATTTGTCTTTAGCTGCAATGTTTTTAAGTGGCCTGCTGTAGCTATATCCTTAAACAGTTGATTTTTTTTTCCATCTTCCATCTAAGCATCTGCTCAAAAAATTGACTTCAGAAAATGCAGAGTAAAATTTGTTATCTGGTAAAGGGTTAACTTTTTACCACATAATCCCAAGTTTTAACAACCCTATAGTGCAGGACTTTTGAAAAGATTGTGAGCAAATTAGTGAAGGAGAAATTGCTGGTAACCAGCATTTTCTCCTTTTTTTCCACAATGTTTTCTTCCCTTCCATAATGAAATTTAAATTTTAGAGTCATATTTATTTTATTGTCTGCAAGTGTTTTCAGTTTGGACTAGGCTTAAATTTTGTCTTTTAGTAACGAGTTAGGCGACTGGAACATCATAATTGCTCCTTGTTCAATTATCTTTACATCACATTCCAGACTGAACATTAGTAATACAAGATAACAGTGAAGCCTCAATAACGAGACGTTTACGGTGCTTCTTTTCATATTTGGACATTTACTGTGCACCACACAGTCTCAAGTCCATCATGAATTTTTTGGTAGCAAAGCCACAGCACTGTCCTGACTTTCTGTTTCATCGGTTTAATCTGTAATGCAGCGAAACTCAAATATTATTTAGTGACACACATGACCATGGACGAATTATTAAACATTTCATTATCTAAAGTGCTTGAAGAAGTCGTTTTTAACATGTTAATCTCAAAAAAAAAAAAGTAATAATAGAACTAAGTTGAAATTTATCACTTTTAGCGACCATTTTGTGTTCACTTTTGGGAGCATAAACATCAGTGTTCCTACTAGCTTTTTATTTCAAGGATACAATTACCCCCTGAGCTGTAAATCTGGGGGTAAGATTTCATATTTGATGGTATTACAATAATGGTTCTCAACTAGAGGTAAAGCAAACCATGTTGATGATTTGCAGCAAAAAGTTTGTTATATTAAGATATTGTGGAAATTTACTGCTTAAAGTCATTAAAAAGCTGAAAAGACAGTCTTTTAAGTGACTCTGATCAAACAATGTCAAAAGGAACATTTTGTCATGGTTACCGCGTTTTTTGCACTGATCAGTTTTTCATGTATGTTAACTTATGGATAGGTATTTCCAGCATGATTGACAAAAATTGGCAATAAGGGTAATAAGTAACTTCAAAACCTGCCATTTTACGCAAGATAAGCGGATAATGGCATTTTTTTACGTTTTTTCCTTTTTTGTGAGGTCTTGTGTGTAACCAAAATTTGTTACACGAATTTCAATTTTCTATAACGTGATTCACGCAATAATTTGCGTGAGTGGGAATAGTGAACATGTCCTGTGACAAATGACTTGAACTCTTTACCACACAATCCCAACTTTCAACGACCCTGTAGCAGAAAGCTTTTGAAAACAGTGTGGGAAAAGGAGAAAATGCTGGTAACCAGCATTTTCTCCTTTTCCCACAATGTTTTCTACCCTATCACAGACAAATTTCATCATTTGAGTCACGTTTAATTTGTCGTCTGCAAAAGCTTTCAATTGGGAAAAGTCAAAATTTTGACGTTTGGTAAGGAGTTAACTGTTTTGTCTAATGTTAAGCGTTTAAATAGAAAATAACTGTACTTAAAATTAAAGGTCAATGAATATGCGAGCAGCAAGTATGTTCAGAATTTACATTTGTCATCAATTTGTGAAAATATGAGAGTTTAAAAATGTGCACAAAATCTGTGTGGAGATCTCAGCTATTTTTTTTATTGATCTGTTCCAGAAGGCGACCAATCAAACACTAAAATCGCTTTTGGGAACAGTTATCTGATTTAGATAGCAGTGATGCCACATTTGTACTTGTAGTTGTTTATCAAATTTGTTGACAAAAACTGTAGAAACCATAATTAAGCAGTCTTGGGAAAGGAGATAATGCTACTTGTTATCTCCTTTTCCAAAAGGTTTTCAAGTCCTTTTTCCCACAGGGACTTGATCCAGTAATTTTTTTGGTATCTTGTAAGTAAATATAGACAAGGTCTATATTTACTTACAAGATACCAAAAAAATTACTGGATCGAGTCCCTGTGCTTTTTCCTTGACACTGTAAAATACATGATAACTTTGCACTGATCTAGGATAATTTTACATCATTGCTATAACCATCTGCAGCTTTTGTTTTCCTAATCATTAAACTGGCAGTGGCACTGGCACCCACAGAAATCTAAATAATGAGAGGCTACAGTGATTGTTTTCATATTTGGATATTTATTGTGCACCATACTGTCTAAAGTTCATTGTAAATTTTTCGATAGCAAAGATAGAGCCCTATACTGAGTTTCTGTTTCATCCGTTTAATCTGTATTGCAGCAAAATGCAGTTAACTTTTAGTAACAAACATGACCAAAGATAAATCATTAAACCTTTCATCACCTAAAGAGCTTGTAGAAGTCGTTAATAGCATGTAAATCTTGAAAAAAAAACTAACAAAATTTATCGCGTGTGGTGGCCATTTTGTGTGTTTTCAGGAGCGTGACACAAATCAAATAACAGATGAAATGAACTGTTTTTTATGTTCAACATTTAAATTGAAAATAATTATACTTCAATGGCTATTGAATACACAAGCAACAGGCATGTTCAAAGTCTATTTCTACGCTCTATGTGTAAAATTATGAATGTTCAAACTTGCGCACAAAATCTGTGCGGAAAATTTAACTTGTTTTTGTCTTGATCGTCTCTGTACCCAGAGGCAACCAGTCAAAAAATAATATTGCCTTTTGGGACAGTTATCTGGACTAGCACCCACAGCATCCTCGGAACCCAGGTTTGAAGCATTACGTTACTCTCCATGCATCATCCCTGGGAAAATTGACTAGTAAATCGTCATTTCATATGGTCAGGAAGTACCCTAATAGCCAATCAAAAGCTCAATAACATAATGATACTCTCCTGTAGACAGGATAATTTCATTTCTTCCATTACTGGAAATAACCCTGGAAAAAGTCTGAGGTTGTCAACAAATATGGCGGCTATCTGCGTGCTTGTCTCCTGTGAGATATGCCATTCTGCAATACAGGGACGACACTATCGATCTTTGTGTATGATTTTAACTGACAATCTTTCGGTGTTACACCGAAAATCTCTTTTAAACGCTTCTCGATTGTGGTGTTGATGGGCACTGCCATATTTATAGCATCGCTAAGCTTGATTTGCAATGAATGATGTGATTGGATATGGACAAGTAAAAAATAGAAATGATGGCATATTTGTGATAAGAATAGTTTAAATTTTCTCAAAGAAAAACTGAGATCACCAATCAAAATGCTTCATGAATAATTCATGAGAACGAGGAAACGCAAGCGAAATAACCCTGGGGTGATTACAGTGTTTCTCCCAGAGCGTGCTTTTTGCGTTTCTGACGCAATGATTTCTTAGCTGATGCACTAGAATTCGTCGTGTGCGTCCTTTCTGACGCAACCAAAAAATATCACTTCAATCAAAACAATAGTTTATAATGCACACCATGACGTCGAGCCGAAATACTAAGGGGCAAAATAAGGTTTGTATGCAGAGAAAGACTTCATACGCCATGATTATTTTCTAATGAGAGTTTATGATATGGCGCCCAGTGTCTGAAACCGATTTTATTGATAATTTATTGATAAATATCTGCCAGTACAGTACTGCACAAAACAGAATTAAAGGACATGAATTGCTACCAATTGGCTTCTCTCTGACACAGTCACACATTTGAAGCTCTTGTGTAGTAATATAATTAACAAGAGGGCCATGATGGCCCTAAAGTAGCTCACCTGAGTCTTTTGACCAAACATGACCCATTTTCAATCTCTTTTGAGATATCAAGACAAACAATCTATAAAGCTTTCATAATTATTGGACTGAAAATTTGGCCTCTAGCATATACACAAGCTTTTTCTAGAATTTCTCTCAGTGACCTACTTTTTAGCCAACCATAGCCAATTTTCCCATTGTAGGCATTATCAAAACAAAGATCCTGACCACCTTTCATACGTATTGGACAGAAAATGTGGCCTACAGAGCATACACAGGTTTTTTCTAAGATTTGAACTACTGATCTAGTTTCTGACCCAACATGACCGATTTTCGAAGTCATCTGAGATGTCATCAAGACAAACACTCTGACCAACTTTCAAGAAATTTGGACTGAAACTGTGACCTCTAGAGCGTACACAAAGTTTTTTTTAAGATTTGACCCAGTGACCTAGTTTTTTGCCTGACATGACCCATTTTCAAACTTGTCCAAGATATCATCAAGACAAACATTCTGACCATATTTCAAGAGTTTTGGACCAAAATTGTGGCCTCTAGAGTGTACACAAGGTTTTTCTAAGATATGACCTCTTGACCTACTTTTTGACCAGCCATGACCCATTTTAGAACTCATCCGAGATATCATAAAGACAAACATTCTGACCAACTTTCAAGAGCATTGGACTGAAAATATGGCATCTAGAGAGTGCACGAGGTTTTTCTACGATTTGACCTACTGACCTAGTTTTTGGCCCAGCATGATCAATTTTCGAACTCATCCGAGATATCATCAAGACAAACATTCTGACCAAGTTTCATGAGTATCTGACTGAAAATGTGGCCTCTAGAGCGTACACAAGGTTTTTCTAAGATTTGCCCTAGTGACCTAGTTTTTCACCCGACATGACCCATTTTTGAAGTCGTTCAAGCTATCATCAAGACAAACATTCTAACCAAGTTTCATGAGTATCTGACTGAAAATGTGGCCTCTAGAGCGTACACATGGTTTTTCTAAGATTTGACCTAGTGACCTAGTTTTTGACCCAACATGACCCATTTTCGAATTCAACTGAGATATAATCAAGACAAACATACTGACCAACTTTCAAGAGTTTTGGGCTGAAAATGTGGCCTCAAGAGCGTACACAAAGTTTTTCTAAGATTTGACCTAGTGACCTAGTTTTTGACCCGAAATGACCCATTTTCGAATTCGACCGAGATATAATCAAGACAAACGTTCTGACCAACTTTCAAGAGTTTTGGGCTGAAAATGTGGCCTCAAGAGCGTACACAAGGTTTTTCTAAGATATGACCTAGTATCCTAGATTTTTGCCCTACATGCCCCTTTTTCAAACTTGTCTGAGATATCATCAAGACAAACATTCTGACCAACTTTCAAGGGTTTTGGGCGAAAATGTGGCTTCTAGAGCGTACACAAGGTTTTTCTAAGATTTGACCTATTGACCTAGTTTTTGACCCGACATGACCCATTTTCAAACTCGTCCGAAATATCATTGAGGTAAACATTCTGACCAAGTTTCATGAGTATCAGACTGAAAATGTGGCCTCTATAGAGTACACAAGGTTTTTCTAAGATGTGACCTAGTGACCTAGTTTTTGACCCGACATGACCCATTTTCTTAGTCATTTGAGATATCATCAAGACAAACATTCTGACCAAGTTTCATGAGTATCTGACTAAAAATGTGGCCTCTAGAGGGTACACGAGGTTTTTCTAAGATTTGACCTAGTGACCTAGTTTTTGACCCGACAGGACCCATTTTCAAACTCGTCCGAGATATCATCGTGACAAACATTTTGACCAAGTTTCATGAGTATCTGACTGAAAATGTGGCCTCTAGAGCGTACACAAGGTTTGTCTAAGATTTGACCTAGTGACCTAGTTTTTGACCCGACATGACCCATTTTCAAACTCGTCCAAGATATCATTGAGGCAAACATTCTGACCAAGTTCCATAAGTATCGGACTGGAAATGTGGCCTCTAGAGCATACACAAGGTTTTTCTAAGACTTGACCTAGTGACCTAGTTTTTGACCCGACATGACCCATTTTCGAACTCGTCCGAGATATCATCGAGACAAACATTCTGACCAAGTTTCATGAGTATCAGATTGAAAATGTGGCCTCTAGAGCGTACATGAGGTAAAAGTTGACGACGGATGATGGACGCCGGACACAGCACGATCACAAAAGCTCACCATGAGCACTTCGTGCTCATGGTGAGCTAACTAGGTACGGAATAACTATAGGAAGGTTGAAATTTGTAGCCCCGTTTTAAATGTGTAGGGTCTGTGTATTCTAGATGCTTTCCGAAGCAGAATAGCAGGTAAACCGAAAAAGAAAAACAGAAAGGACTTGCAGACTGTTTTGTTGTCTCTTCCACCAGTAAACACCTCGAAAATGTGAAAAAAAAAGAAAAATCAACAAATGCAACAAATATCCAGGCCTTGTCAGACTAAGAAAAATGGTTTCAGTTCCGAGTCGGCAGAGTCACAGGGAAAGGTCCGTAAGGCTAAACGTGAATTTAAGTAGCTTTAAAAAGGCATTTATAAAGGTGACCCTCAAGATTTTTGTATGACCCCCAAAAATTTGGAATAGGGGTCACAAATGACCCTTAAAAATTTGAAGCTGGGAGAAACACTGCGATTACAGAATGAATCGAAACTAGGTCACCGAGGATGCACCCACAGGTGCTCGACACATTTTTCTGTTACACCCCCTTTATACGGGCGAAAGACTGCCTATAGGTTACACGTACGACGTCATTCTCAACCCTGAAGAACAATTTTTCGGCCATTTTGAATTGCTCCACATGGAGAAAAAGTTGGACTGTATCCGTACTTCAACTTCCTTGACAACCAGAAGGTTGGTTTATTGCAAGAAAAATTCGATACAGTCAGACTAAATCCACAAGATTGAAATTAAATAATTTTTTGTTAAAATTTCTTAAAATGTAGATAAAAATCTACAACTTTTCTCACTTGTTCGCATATCATGACAAAAATATTGGAAAAATTATCAACATTGTTAATTTCAATGACATGAACTACGCAGTTCGACATTCTTGCTTTGACGTAATTTTTCTGATGTTCGGCCTTGATCCCGTTTGTCCTTTTGCAGTTCGCCCTATTTCGTGTTCATTTTGATTTCTTCAACACCCTCACCAACGTCTTGTGTTATTTTCACACTTTGTTCACAAGGCTCATGAAAAGGTTACTTCTCTAGTGGTTATTTAATTCAAAAAAAGAGTATTGTAAATATTGTTGATTTGTAGAAAGCTGACATGATGACGAGGGATAGATAGTTGGGAAATACATACATGTAGAGGATTGGATAAAAGATATTTCTGAGATTTTGGACGACAGAAAGAGAAGGAGTGCTTGATGCATTGTTTTCTGTTGACCCAATTCGTTTATTAGCTCTACTGGCTGAAAGCCAGCAGAGCTTATGTCATGGTTTGTTTCCGTTGTCAGTCCGTCCGTCTGTCAATCCATCTGTTAGTCTTTTCTTGTTTACACGATAAAGTCTGCATTTGTGGTCTTGTGAAATTTGCACAGTTTGTTTAATTTAATGATAGCTTGAACCCTAATGATTTTAAAAAAATCCAACAAACAGTATAGGACGAGTAGCCTTTTCAAGTTGAAAATTTCCATTTCTTGTTTACATGATAAAGTCTGCATTTGTCATCAGATTTTTGTGAAACTTGCACAGTTTTTTTTAATCTCATCAACAGCTTGAACCCTAATGATTTTGAAAAAAAATCCAATAAATAGTATGGGAAAAGTAACCATTTAAAGTTGAAAATTTCCATTTCTTGTTGACGTGATGAAGTCTGCATTTGCACTCAGATTCTCATGAAACTTGCACAGTTTCTTTGTATCATCAACAGCTTGAACCCTATTAATTTTGAAAAAAAAAATCCAACCATCAGTATGGGAAAAAGCCATTTAAAGATGAAAGTTTCCATTTCCTGTTTAGGCAATGAAGTCCACAGTTTTGATCCAGTTCTCTTGAAACTTGCAAAGATGATTTGGCTCATCAAGGGATTGAACTCTATTAAAACTGAAGAAAATCTAGTAATCCATTCAGGAAAAGCAGCCACTAGATGACTTAGTATTGTTTACTCAACAAAGTCAACATTATTAGTCACAATTCTTTGAAATTTGCTAGGATTGTTTTATACAAGGCATACTGAAACCCTATCAAATCTGGCTGATTCCACACAATTAGTTCTGAGACATTGCACTTTTTTTTTTCTACTGTTTGTTCAATTCACCATGCCTACTTATGCTATCTTAGTGGATTGAAGCCCAGTTGCAAGAACCCCCTCCCCCTCATTTTTTTGTCTTTTTTCTTTTTGCATCATGAATTCATAATGTATGCTAGCAAAAAAGGAAAATTCCTGCCAGTAGAGTGATTTCAGGCCCTCAAGGGCCTCTAGTTGGATTAATGGATTGAGGGGTGGATGAATGATTTTACGGTGTTTAACGCTGTTTTCAACATTGTTTCAATTACACCAGTAATGTTAGGAGGAACCCGAATGTTCTCTGCAGACGTTTTCAATTTAGAAGAGTGTAGAATTTGTCGTTTGGTAGAGTTATGGCAGTAGATATCTACTGCCATCAAATATTTGCTGGGCAGTGTCAAATAAACATATCTGTACTGATTCGTTGTTGTACTGAAGTCTCTTTCGCCCGTTTTTAGGCTTTGCCTATTTTCATATTACATATACTGTACTAAAGATTTGGGGGTCGTATGATACCAGACATGTCAGGCACCTGTACTGGCACCCATACATTGTTATCTTAGACATGGGATCGAAAAAAACTGAGTGCGAAAAAATAACAAGCTCGAACCCACAGATAAGGAAATGAACGAAGCCCTGCTACAAACAAAATAGTTTTTAAGCTAGGTATTATTCGTGGATGTGTATAACATTGTCATGAAAAGGTGATCTTGTCCAAAAAGAGCTAAACAACCCACACGTGTTTCACTTACTGCTGCCATAATGTTGAGAAGCTTAGCTTTCAGAGTAAACAGCGTTTAGCATCTGGTAAAGTAATCTACGTCATGAGGGATGAATATGCATCATTAGCGCCCCCTTTGACGTACACGATTTTTGTTTTTTCCGTCTTACTGATAAAAAAAATCGTGATAAAGGACATTACTTTAAATGCAAATAAGAAAGGCTCTTAATCTGTATGAATGTTTTTCACTTCTCTTTCACTAATGTACCATTAATTCTACGTTTTAATGATTCGTATTCCGGTGTGCCCATAGTTTGTATACCGGTATGACTAGCTACCGAAAATAGCCTATTTTCGCGAAAATAGCTTTTCTTCTACGAAAATAGCTTTTCAAATGGCATATTATGTTGTTTCTTGAATATATATGCGGTATATTTATTTGACTAGGATATAACTTATCAAAAAATGTTATTGTGTCCACAACTGACAGATAGAAAGCAGACATGAAGTTCGACATGTTTTTTTTTTTTTAGTTTATCTACAGTGTACTATGGTGGCATATTTCTGCCGCCAGATCCGAGATAGCTATAACGATAATTTGAGAGAACTGTCGTGATAAGACAAAATTTCCTGGAAACATTGTCCAGATAATAAAGATTTTCACAAAAAAAATTTCGCGATAATTCTTTGTCTACAACCTTATGAATTCTCCTTTTCCCTGAATGGTTTTAAAATTGTTAGTAGGAGGCATTTCGAGTCGTCTTTGTGATTCTACAGACTTCTGTTCATTTCGAGTCTTGTCAAAATTTACCAATATAGGTACAACTGTTGATAATTTGATTTTTACTTACTGCAATCTTTTGAAGTCAAAAACTACCGAGTTCATCCAAACGGTAAATTTTCTATTTATAAGTATCGAGCAACAGATAGAACTATCACAATAATTTTATCTCGAATGTCATCTTCATGCACGACTGAGAAATTTTGCGTTAAAATATTTACTGATCAATGTAAAATTTTCTTGATAAAAAAGTTTATTGTAATTTTTTTTTCGGGAAACTTTTCACTATTTCGATACAATTTCCAGGAAACTTTGATTTATCGCGATAGTTTTCTAAAATTATCATGATAGCGATCTCGTATCTCCGTGGCAGAAATATGCCACCATAGTGTACAGAATATTTTTTTTCAGGACTTATCGGTAAAACTACCTCGACTGGACAAAAATAGCTTCTTCTGGCGAAAATAGCTTCCACAGATTTTTTCAACTATAATTTCTTTGTGTATAATTATATTCAGTCCAATTCAAATGGAAACTGACTCGACAGAGTGTGAACCTTATATATTCAGTTTTTGATGACATTGATTGTACCCCGTCCCAAAGAAAATAGCTTTTTAAGGCCTCTGTTTCATGTTTGTTGATGGTTTTTCATTTTTTAATTTTTTTTCTTAATATCTTACCGCCGATGTATAATTGGAATCTCAATAAAAATGAAACTGATTGTTGGTGAGATACCCAATATTTCATGGAGCTCACTTCTACTACGCAACCCCTTTAGGAAAATAGCTTTATGTCGTTACGAAAATAGCAATATATATTTTCCTCCTAGCAAAAATAGGTATACCAGTACTGAAACGACACTTGGGTGCTTTCTTGCATGTTTGTTTTTCAGCTTACATTCTCCTGCCCCTCTGACTATTAGTCTTTGTGCTGATTCTTTGCCTTTATGACATTGGTGTAGCCCCTTACACCTTCTATAGTTAGAAAAAAAAAAAAAAAAAACCAGCAGCATTTAATAATGGGCAAGGGAGGATTAGTGTCATTATTTCAAAATAACACAGTGGCCTTTCCATACTCGTAGTTTTGCCAATTATGACTTCATCCAAACTCAGTTTTATCTGAAGAAGACCTGTATGTTTTCCAAGGATTTACAGAGATTTCATCAATAACTACTTTTAGGAATTTTAGGTCTCACTTTTTAGACCTTTTTTCTTACGAGAATTCAGAAAGTTAATAGATATCTCGGTAACACCACAAATCTACCCCCCCCTTTCTATCAGGGTTCCACAAGAAGGAGGTAATTTGGGCCTCTGCATTTAAAACATTACACATTCTACCCAAAAAAATGTATTGTTTAGATTTATTACAGAAATTCATATAAACAATGTGATGTAGTACCCACAGCATGTATAGGGTTAACCAGGGATCATGTGTGCGTGTGTGTGTGTGGGGTGTGTGTGTGTGGGGGTGGTGGTGGTGGATGTGTGTGTGTGTGTGTGAAATTTATTTTGCAAAAAAAAAAAAAACTGGGAATGCTCTTTTCACTGTAATTTTTGGGGGCTACTAGTTTGGTATGGGAGTGGAATAGCGAAAATGGCAATCGGTTGTCAAAAGTGCCATATATTGGATGTCAGAAGATTTGGACCCAAGAAGATTCGGCCCAACGTCAACCAGCAATTTTTGAAAAGATTCGGCCCCAAAGTCGAGAAGCTTCGGCCCCGAGGTTGAGAAAATTCGGCCCACGTTGTTTTATCGCATTTCTAGCGAATTATCTCTACGAATAGAATCAGTTTTTAAAACATCATGGTAATCTTTATCTTTAACAGAAGTTTTGTTGAACAAAATGATCATTAACGTGTTCTATAATCGCCATTTATTAATACTTTTAATAATTCCTTATAATTTTTTCCGAGATCTATTTCAGTTTATATGTTCCGATTCTTTTTTTACGTTTTGGGAAGTATTGAGACCGTTAAGCTTGTCATTAATTAATGTTTTTCTCATATAGATAGAGACATGTGTTGGTTACGAAAGCCAGGTAAAGATGTGATAAACACCATTCTGCAGTATCTATTTTCATTATCGTTCATATTTAACCTCAAAATCTTACCCTTTTAACCCTATACCAGACTAGAAAATTTTAGACTTGTTCAAATTGCAGACAATTACATGTAAATGTGGTTCAAATGATGTAATTTGTCGCTAAAATGTAGAAAACATTGTACAAAAAAGAGAAAATGCTGGTTACCAGCATTATCTTTTCTTTCTTCAATGTTTTCATAAGCTCTTTTGCTCAGGATCGTTTAGTCTAAACTCGAGGTTACTGAAGTACCCGGACTTGATATTTACTCTTATCCCTGTCATCCCTAGACATAAACCTTAGCTCAGTCTTGATGAGTAAATCATTTGAATATGTCACTGTGCATTTAATTTCTTGACGTTTTGTAAAAAGTTGAACGGAACTATTTTTCAGCACATTCTACGCAAGAATCTCTCGCATAATTATATCAGATATTGTCAAAGATCAGACATGAACTTAAACATACACACATACACATAAAACACAAAACATCTTTTTATATTTCAAAAGGAATCGTTTAATAAACAATCGAATCAGACAAACAATCCACTCATAACCACAATCGAAATAGAAATAAGAAAAAATGTCTGACAGTTTGCAATGGATTTAAACAACTAAAGCAAACAGGAAAATTTACAAAAATGAGCAATATTTAGATAAAATCAACCACAAAATTAATCAAAACAGTTATAAATCTTTAATGTCCAAGTATGCATAAAAGTTATTTGAAGGTAAATCTGCAATCGAAAGTTACGCAACAAGAATAAGTGAAAACAACAATATCAACACAACGAATATAATCTAAAATTAGGGCCGAATCTTCTTCTCAATTGGGCCGAATCTTCTCCTATGTGGGCCAAATCTACTTGGATCCAAATCTTCTCCACTTTTTGCTTTTGGCCGAATCTTCTTGGGTCCGAATCTTCTACTGCCCATTATTTTATTTTTATTTTTGACTCTTTGAGTAGGCCACTGGACGAACATTTTATAGAGGCAACAAATAAAGCGATGGTTTTGCCATTAAAGTGTACCAGAAGGTCTAAGTTACGGAATTTCAATGCAAACAAACACACAATTTTAGCGTGACACGAGTATCAAAAGCTGTGCCTTTTAAAACTTGATTCTGACGATGTAAATGAAAATGTGATTTCTAGCTTTTCTAGAACTGCTCTACTGTTTTCTTTGATGAGATCAAAACACAGGTCTCAGATTTGTTCACAATTTTAATGTGACTTTTTCTCGAAAAAATGAGTGCAACTTTACTCTTTCTTGGGGAAGTATTAGGTGACTCTGACCACATACATTGTAGTCCTAATGAACACTTGTCGAAAACAGGCGGAAGCCTCTTTTTTTTTTCACTGTTATTATCAGAGAGTAGTGTCTTCAGAGAAATACAATATGTATATATATGTAGCAGAGGTGCTCATTATGGCTATAAGATGTCCACTAGACCATTCTTTCAGTTAACCTACATTATAAAGGATTAAGTAGCTTCTGTGAGATGGGCCCGATTTTCTTGGTTTAACACGAGAACGATTTGCTTCCAGGTCATACGAGAATGATTTGCTTCCGGGTCGTAGTAGTACGAGAATGATTTCCTTCCGGGTCGTAGTAGCCAAAAGTAGTTCCATTTGAAAATTTGATACGAAGCAGATTTGTTATTTTGTTTTATCAGAAAAATGGAAGGACATGTTTAAAAGGTGTTTTTGGTGTTGGTTTGATCGTATCTTGAAAAAGTGAGCGTGGCTGTGTTATTTGTCTAGGGACTATTTTGTTTTTTTATGACCTAATTACGCACTATGGTCTACTACGAGTCAGAAATTCGTTTTTTTCTAAATTTCCGAGTGTATTTGAAGGCTTATATGTAATCTTTTGAAGAGAGGAAGGCATGCACTGTCGATACATGCCAAAAGACACCAACATTGGGCGATTCTTTGAATAAAACAGGTGACAGAAGGTCGGTCTCTGAACCGACCCCCACCCACCTGAGTCACCTGTTTGACAGGAATTTCCCATATGTTGTTAAGATCAGCTTCTTGTGTCTCTCATTGAAACTTTGGATATGTCCAGACTATCAATTGTCTATGTAGATTAAAAGTCGGGAAGAATTGTGGCCTAATTGAATAAACCAGATAGACTCCTTTTCAGAAGCAATGATAGCTGTTGCATTAAAAAAAAAAACAAAGCAATTTTTTCAAGTGCCTTTTTCCCTACATAAAGTTGTTGAGAACACATAGAAAATAATTAGATAATTAGAGTTTTTACTGATGGTACCTTTGGACAGGAAAGATATGAGAGAAAAAAATAGATAAATCATTGATGAATAAATAATGGAATAATTTAAGTAAAAGAGGGAGCAGTTTTCCTCAGTGCAGTCAGGGGGAAATTCCTTTAATGTTGCTTTTTGAATAGCCTGAAAGGTTTAAAGGACTTATCAATTAATGTCGCATGGTAATGCTGAGAGGCATAATGGTCTGTCGCATTGCGCTTTAGTTTAAACTTTATTTATTATGTTGATACAAATACACATGTAAAATAAAAGAAATGATACATGGTATAACAAGTTTCAAAGGTTGATAGGTAGGATTGGAAAACAAGCTAAGAATAACTTATATTAATTCCTCTCCTAAAGATGTTTTCATACTTATTAAAAAATACCACATATTGAGATGCCATAGCTTTAAAGTAAAGAAAGTAGATATGATACCGAAAATAAAGACAAAAAATATAGAAATGATATCCACTTCCTGTTTTCTTCTCCCTTCACTTGGGAGTTCACAAAGCGTAATATACAGGTGGATTTAGGTTATTGAATCATAGCAACGGAGATTGAGATGACGACTGGCTCCAGACACCCAGCCTATGAAGAAAATCTTTTTGACGCTAAAATAAAGTGATGGACACAAGCAAATATGTACTTGTTTTGTTCAAAGGTAAGGTGTTCGTTTCCATTTAATAAATTGGAGGTGATAAGCGGACATGGAATATCATAAAAATTTTGATTACGTAGCTGATGATACTTAGGACAATAAAGAAGGTAGTGATCTACAGTTTCGATTTGGCCACAGGAACATAATGGTGAGTCGATTAGAGATCGTCTGTGTAGATCATGGTTAAGCGAACTACATCCTAAGCGTAAGCGTGCATGTAAGATCTGTCCCTTTCGTGTCCCAAAATTAAGCAATGGAGATGATTTTTGTAAGGTGCGGTTTAATACTGATTTAAACTGTGATAAGGACGCGGCGTTTCTTGTACTTTGTGGCAAGGTATTCCATTCCCGAATTGTGCGAGGTAAAAAAGAAGAGCTGTAGGATTGGGTCCTTGCGTTTACACACCTGATACTCCTTAAATTGTATCTTCCAGGATCGGTTTGATCACGCCCAGGGATAAGATTTGACAGGTACGTGGGTGATAGACCGTTTAACATTTTATAAAGTAAAATGAGTCTATGTTTACGTCTTCTTGCTGCTAGTGTTTCCCACTTAAGATCGCATAGGAGTTTCTGGATGTTACAATATTTAGTAGCACCAGTAACAATTCTAGCTGCTTCGTTGTGTACTGCCTCGATTTCATGTTTCAAGGTTTCTGTGCAATTATCCCAGACGACATCTGAATATTCTAAGAGAGGTCGAATAAAAGAAAAGTACATTCGTTCGAGGCTAGACCTATTTAAGAAATGTTTGACAGTTTTCATCATTCCAATTCTCTGCCAAGCTTTCTTAAGTATAAAAGATATATGGGATGACCATTTCAGGTCTTCAGAAAAAGTAACACCAAGATGCATATGTGAGGATACATTTTTTATGGCCACATTATTCATGTAAAGGGAAGGATGTTCAGGTTTCTTTCGTTTCCTTGAAAATATAATAGACTCTGTTTTTGAAGGATTGAAAGAAACTAGCCAGGTTTTAGACCAACAATGAACAGCTTCAAGGTCTGTGTTAAGAGCTGTCGCTGCCTGATCTGGTGTTTCCACAATTACATACAAACTGGTATCGTCGGCAAAAAGACGAACGTTAGTGTTGATTTGGGACACTATGTCGTTTATATAAATTAGGAATAATAAAGGCCCTAAAATGGAGCCCTGGGGGACACCAGCATTGATAATAGACCAGTCTGACGAAACGTTAGAGCAAACAACACGTTGTTTCCGTAATGTTAAGTAAGAAGAAAACCATTTGAGGAGAGGTCCACAGATACCAAGCGAAGACAGTTTGTGGAGGAGACCTCTGTGCCACACTCGATCAAACGCTTTGGAGATGTCACAGAACACGGTACGGACCTCAAGTCCTTCGTCCAAAGCTCGGTTTATGTCATCATAGATAAAAATTAATTGGTTGGTAGTCGAGTCACCTTTGATAAATCCGGACTGATACTTCGTCAAAAGTCTGTTATCATTCAGGTAGTTGTATAAATATTTGTGGACACATCTTTCAAATAATTTACCAAGACAACTAAGCAGAGAAATTGGTCGATAGTTAGATGGCTTGGATGGATCACCCTTTTTAAATATAGGTGTAACATTTGCTAGTTTCCAAGTACTGGGGAAGTAAGATAAGGCAAGAAGTGAATTAAATAGGTGAGATAAGACAGTACATAATTCTGTAGACCCTTCACACAGAAGTTTTGGGCTAACAAAGTCAGGACCACTAGCCTTAGAGGAATCAATGAGAGAAATTGCGTCTTTTACGTCGCATGGAGTAATAGTGAGATGCGACAAGGTAGATTCGATAAATGTTATGTTGTGTGGTAGTTGTTGATCGTGATCGTCCAGTGTCGATTGTCTAGAAAAATACGAATTCAAAAGTTCCGCTTTGGATATGTCTGTAGATGCTTCCATATTGTTATCATAAAGAGTTGGAATGGTGCATGTTGTTTGCTTTTGTGTTAATCGTTTAGCGACTTTGAACCATGTCTTTGGTGAAGTACTGGATGAATTGATTATTTCAACTAATTTATTTTGGTAGTTTAATTTGGCTTTGCGTATATGTTTTGTTACAGTATTTCGCGCTTCTCTAAACTTTGACCATGTTTCAACATTGTTTAGCCGTTTGGCTTCTTTATGTAATCTTTTGCGTGTTCTAATAAGTTTGCGTATTTCAGTGTTCATCCATGGAATATCGTTTGGTCTGACAGTGATTGTTTTGTTAGGAATGGTTTTAGAGGCGACTGAAATGATCTTGTCAGTAATATTTTGTATTGTTTTATCGGGGTCATTGTCATCTGTAAGCAAGTTCCAGTCTACGTTTCGTAGTTTATTTCTATATTCATCGTAGTTACCTTTGTCATAAAGCCAGATGTGACGTTTGAACGACTTAAATTTAGGTTTGTCAAACTTGAGGACAGCAACGACTGGGCAATGGAAACGGGTAAGTTCAGGAATAAATGGGTCGGCAACGAAGCTTGAAATGACGTGATTCTTATTTTTAACAAAAATAAGATCGATAAGCGAGCTTGATGTTTCTGTAAAGTGAGTCGGTGTGTCAATCAGTTGGTGTGCACTGTGTGATGCGATGAGATTTTTTATCTTATCTGAAGCCTGAGAGAGAAAGTGCATGTTAAAGTCTCCAGTGACGATTATATTGTCATACGATTTGTCGAATGCTTGGTCTAGACTCTGTTCCATCAAGAGCCATTGGTCATTGTTTGAGTCAGGAGGACGGTAGAATCCACCTAGTAAGATTTTATTTTTACCCAGCTTCAGTTCAACCCAGAGTGCTTCTACTCCTTCAATGGACAAATCGTGTTTTTGTTCGGCGTAAATGCCGTCACGAACGTAAATAGATACGCCGCCGCCATTTCGATCCTTTCGATCACAGCGGAAAGGACACTGAAAATTTCTAATAAACAGATCGGCATTTGATATGGAAGGATTTAGCCATGTTTCTGTTAAGACAACAATATCGTAAGGTTGGGTTTCGACTTGTAAAATATCTAGTTTTGGTCTCAGGCTCTGTATGTTTAGGTGCATAACACTGATGCCCGATTTAAGTAATTCACAATACGAGGTAGTTGAAGAAGTAGAAGTATCAGAGGCTCCAGAATCCATACCTGGGTTAGGATGCACATCTCCAGAGGTAAGTATATATAAAAAGGGTAAGTAGATAAATGTAAGGAACTGAAGGTAAATACTGGTGTCGGTAATTGTGATATATGTATAAAATAGCGAGATTTGTATTTCCTGGCGATGTGGCTGGGGATTACGTAGTAAGCAAATCATCAAGGAGGGTGGTATCTGCATACAGTTGTGCATAGGGCCACTATGGCCAGGATTAGATGTGCTGGAAAACATTTAGGAAGGAGTGCGGGAGCCGAAGTCGCCATCAATCTACCGTTGCAGTAAAAGCAGAAAATAGAAACAAGAAGCAAGTTAAAAGAAATCGTAATAGTACTAATCATAGACTTGTACTTTATGAACGAGCCTTGGTTTTGTGGGTTTTCAGTATGCCTTTTCAGGTCAAGAACAAAAGTGGAGATCTCATATCTTTACGTGAGGACAAAATATAACTTTCAAAGGTGAGTACATCAAGACTTAGAGGTTTAACATGGAACAGGAAATGGTGGGTTCAAAATGCATTTAACAAATAGTATGACGTGGGACTCTCTTTTTCACACATTCACACACACACCCACAGACACACACGCACACACACCCAGACACCCCCATATATATACACACACACACACACACACACACACACACACACATACATATATATATATATATACCCACACACACATACACATATGTATAGACGAGTAATATGGACACTCATACACATATATACACTTAAAGACAGACATACACATACATATACAGTATTAATTTTCTGCAATTACATGTCCTGCACTTGCATGCACATCCAAACTGATACATGGACATATTTACAAATACAAGTATAAAAATAGACTTATACATACATGTATATACAAATCATACTGGGTCTCCACGACATGAGTCTGCGCTTGGCCTTCAGTACGAAAGTGTACACACACACAAAAAAAAAAAAGAGATAGGTGGGAGGTGTGATTTTTCCAAAAAAAAATGGATTTAAGTTCTAATGTTAATGATATCTTGTGCTAACTCCTTTCCTACTGAATACGTTTAACAACACTTTCGGGGAGATAGCATAAACCCAAATATTGCAAAACCAGGGTTGCTTTTTTTTTGGAGAAAGTTAACTCCTTATCGGACAGGGCAGATTCGAGATCAGACCGCACATTCACTGCAGTCTGATCCCGACCTACACCGTCCGCAGAAGGTCGTTAAGTCGCGCCTAGCAGCCCGAGGGTCAGCCTAGGAACTATAACATAACTGTGTAATACACGTCTAAAATTTCTTTTTCCACTATTGAAATATACTATGGGAAAAAGGTAAACCCCATTACGTTTTTACCTTAAATAGCGAAACGCTATAACTGACAGCTTTTTGTGTGTGTGTGTGGGGGGGGGGAGGAGCAGGAATAGGCTCTTAAATCAATCACACTTTCTTAATGAAAATCTAATGAACCTTAAAAAACTTTTGGAAGATGGTAAGTATGGAGTACAATTTACAACAGAAGTTCCATTATTTGTACTGGTATTAAGCATGAAAATAATAAGCTGTAAAGAAAAACTTCTCAAAAGGTAGGAATGACAGACTCTCTCAACCTCTACTGCGCCAAACATAACTTTTGTTGTAATAGCGGCCAGAGCAGGTCCAGATCAGGCCGCACAGAATGTGCAGTCCGATCTTGGATCTACGCTATCCGCTATGCTAAGACAGCTTAGCAAAGCTATGATAAGAAGAAATAACATAAACTGCACTGAAATAAAAATAATTCTTTATATTTTCTCTAAATGGAATAGTCTGATTTTGTTTATAATGCGGTCTACGACTTACGCAGAATGTAGACGTGAAAACGAAAAATATGCTTCATTGCTAACAATCCGTTTTTTTCGAAATGCTTTCAAGGGACAAAAAAAATTAGGCAATCATAGAAGCATGGTTGATAAGGGATATGTTTAAATGTCAAACAAATACATTTCAATCATAACCTGAGAATCTCGACCCCCAATGGCTCCAAGAGGAAAGCCTTTCAAAACATTGAAGGAAAAAGTGACAATGCTGGTAATCAGCATTATCTTATTTTTCCGCAACGTTTTTTTTCCTTACCAGAGAGAGAAATTATCAATCTAGCAGGATGTGTCGTCTGCAAATGCTTTCAATTTACTCCAGTCTAAAATTGCGTCTATTGTAAGAGGGTTAAGGTACATTCATCTCACAAACAAAGACTGAGGTTTTGAGTTTGTGTACACAAGTCCTACTTTAAATCGCTTGTGATCAATAGGTCATTGAATAGTATTACAATCAACTATACTGTTCAAAATAGTAAGCAGCTGCCTTAAGCTTAGATATTGATTCCTAGGTTTAATTTGAGAGCGTCTAAATCACTCTGCGTTTCAATGCGCCTTTTACGATCGTCCTTTCCCTTCACGATGATAACACCATCCGAGGTCCATGTGCCCTGTATGTGACCATCCTTTAGCAGTTTGCGTGCTTGGAAGAAAATAGAAGATCGAGTTGTGGTGAGGTCCTCATTAAGAAAGGCACTAGGGTACCCGTTATGTTTGAGCTGTGCCTTTAGCTTCAGTACTTTGTTTCTTGCACGGTAGCTCGTAAACTTCACTATAATTTGTCGTGATTTCTGTGGTTGAGATCCAGCTATCGAGTTACCTCTTGGCTTCCCTAATCTGTGAGATCTATCTATTTCCTCTAGTTTAAGATCGGCACCAATGGCCTTGGCCATATCTAGCACTATCTGGTCAGTTGACTCACCTTCAGCCTCACGAATTCCAGAAAGCCTAAGGCAATTGCGACGACTATATTGGTCTGCTTTGTCTTGGCGATCTTGTGCCTGGATGAGTTTATTTTCAAGCTCATTTACCTTGTTTTTCAAGAAAGCGTTTTCGGATTCTAAGGCATCCATTTTCTGCTGAAGACCATGCACTACTCCATCGATAATATTTGAAACAATAGTTGAAAGCTGGGATTCAAAAGTACTTTTGAGAAGATTGCTTATCTTTACAATATCTTCTTCCTGTAAACTAACATTCATGATGGCTCCTGCTGAACCCTCTGTATCAGACATATCCGATGAAAGTGAGAGTGCTCTTGCTTTCTTTGGATCGTTAGGATCAAATGGTGACGAGAGTTCTCGTTTACTACCTTCAGTCGTTGCGGGCGTTGCGGGCGTTGCGGGCGTTTTAGTAGTTTTCTTGGATTTACTCATGTCACTTTAGCTTTTTTGATTAGTATACTTTTATTTTTTTCGACTTGGACAGTTTTGCCTTGATGTAATTTGGAAAAAACAAAGTATGAAGCCCAACTATTAACTACTCAAGTCTTGAATGCACGTCAAATCCACGTAGGGTGATATATTTACTCACTGCAGATTCAACCACTCATCCGCGTCTTGTTGCAGGCGCAAAATCTAAGAAAAACCACGGCTCGAAATGAATGTAGTGTTTACGTCGCCATGACACCGGAAAGCATTGCACTTTGCCTGGCATACAGCTGTTAGGCTCAAGCCGACAAAATGTCACAAATTAACATATGTCTCTTGTGTCCGCAATGACATCGTTGAACCCTCAGAATTCATGCAACAACGAGACATAGAGTAGAATCTGAAATCGGTTTCGATGATGATCCACCTATATTATGGCACTTACGCTGACGCGAAAACATGAATTTGACAAAAGGCACTGATAATGCTGTTTTTTCTTGATTTCCTTGTGGGAAGAAAAACATACCAAACACATCTTCTCCAAATGGAATTCTTTTCAAATCAGAATGCCAAAATTAGTGTCACTGTAGAGTGTGCACAAACGGACCGATGCGACAATGCGAACCCAGATTTGCGTTTTGTTGCATGTGCCAAAATGTCATATATCGTTGGTCCTCATCACAATTGATTTTAGAGCCTGGTCATGCTATCTTTGTTCCCCCTTTCTAGAGATTAGAACATGTCATCACGGTCATTAGCAATGTCATATCTATTCAGGACATCTTCCCAGCTCAAGCCTGGCAAGCCGTATGCGTTGCGGTTAGAGAAAAACCCATGAAAATGCATGAAAGTTGATAAACAGAGAGAAGAAAATTTCCACACATTCTTAATGATTTGAAAAATGACATTTGTATTAAATGACTAAGAGTTAGGGAGAGTGAATGTTAAAAAAAAAAGGGGGTGGAAAAAGGTGTAACTTATGTTGCTAGGGTTCAAACCCTATGGCCAAGTTTAAAAAAAGATTCTTGGCCCTGCCGCCCAGCCTATTGAGCTAGGGAAGCAGTTGAATTCAACACAGAAAATAAATCGACTTAAATAGCTCCCCCCCTCTTTCTTTCAAAACATTGTGACAGAAGTAAAAAAAAAATCATTTGAAAATTTTGAAGATTTGATATCAAGCTAATTTGTTACTATTGAGGGAGGAAAGCAGTTGAATTTAACCCAGAAAATTAATCGACACCAGTGCCCTCCCCTTTCTTCCAAAACATTGAGACAGAAGTAAAAAAAAATTTCATTTAAAATTTTTGAAGATTTTATATCAAGCTAATTTGTTACTATTGAGCTAGGAAAACAGTTGAATTTAACTTAGAAAATTTATCTACTTATATAGGCCCCCCTTTTTTTTTTCAAAACATTTCGGCAGAAGTCAAAAGTAGTTCCATTTGAAAATTTGATACGAAGCAGATTTGTTATTTTGTTTTATCAGAAAAATGGAAGGACATGTTTAAAAGGTGTTTTTGGTGTTGGTTTGATCGTATCTTGAAAAAGTGAGCGTGGCTGTGTTATTTGTCTAGGGACTATTTTGTTTTTTTATGACCTAATTACGCACTATGGTCTACTACGAGTCAGAAATTCGTTTTTTTCTGAATTTCCGAGTGTATTTGAAGGCTTATATGTAATCTTTTGAAGAGAGGAAGGCATGCACTGTCGATACATGCCAAAAGACACCAACATTGGGCGATTCTTTGAATAAAACAGGTGACAGAAGGTCGGGCTCTGAACCGACCCCCACCCACCTGAGTCACCTGTTTGACAGGAATTTCCCATATGTTGTTAAGATCAGCTTCTTGTGTCTCTCATTGAAACTTTGGATATGTCCAGACTATCAATTGTCTATGTAGATTAAAAGTCGGGAAGAATTGTGGCCTAATTGAATAAACCAGATAGACTCCTTTTCAGAAGCAATGATAGCTGTTGCATTAAAAAAAAAAAACAAAGCAATTTTTTCAAGTGCCTTTTTCCCTACATAAAGTTGTTGAGAACACATAGAAAATAATTAGATAATTAGAGTTTTTACTGATGGTACCTTTGGACAGGAAAGATACGAGAGAAAAAAATAGATAAATCATTGATGAATAAATAATGGAATAATTTAAGTAAAAGAGGGAGCAGTTTTCCTCAGTGCAGTCAGGGGGAAATTCCTTTAATGTTGCTTTTTGAATAGCCTGAAAGGTTTAAAGGACTTATCAATTAATGTCGCATGGTAATGCTGAGAGGCATAATGGTCTGTCGCATTGCGCTTTGCCTGGCATACAGCTGTTAGGCTCAAGCTGACAAAATGTCACAAATTAACATATGTCTCTTGTGTCCACAATGACATCGTTGAACCCTCAGAATTCATGCAACAACGAGACATAGAGTAGAATCTGAAATCAGTTTCGATGATGATCCACCTATATTATGGCACTTACGCTGACGCGAAAACATGAACTTGACAAAAGGCACTGATAATGCTGTTTTTTCTTGATTTCCTTGTGGGAAGAAAAACATACCAAAACACATCTTCTCCAAATGGAATTCTTTTCAAATCAGAATGCCAAAATTAGTTTCACTGTAGAGTGTGCACAAACGGACCGATGCGACAATGCGAACCCAGATTTGCGTTTTGTTGCATGTGCCAAAATGTCATATATCGTTGGTCCTCATCACAATTGATTTTAGAGCCTGGTCATGCTATCTTTGTTCCCCCTTTCTAGAGATTAGAACATGTCATCACGGTCATTAGCAATGTCATATCTATTCAGGACATCTTCCCAGCTCAAGCCTGGCAAGCCGTATGCGTTGCGGTTAGAGAAAAACCCATGAAAATGCATGAAAGTTGATAAACAGAGAGAAGAAAATTTCCACACATTCTTAATGATTTGAAAAATGACATTTGTATTAAATGACTAAGAGTTAGGGAGAGTGAATGTTAAAAAAAAAGGGGGTGGAAAAAGGTGTAACTTATGTTGCTAGGGTTCGAACCCTATGGCCAAGTTTAAAAAAAGATTCTTGGCCCTGCCGCCCAGCCTATTGAGCTAGGGAAGCAGTTGAATTCAACACAGAAAATAAATCGACTTAAATAGCTCCCCCCCTCTTTCTTTCAAAACATTGTGACAGAAGTAAAAAAAAAATCATTTGAAAATTTTGAAGATTTGATATCAAGCTAATTTGTTACTATTGAGGGAGGAAAGCAGTTGAATTTAACCCAGAAAATTAATCGACACCAGTGCCCTCCCCTTTCTTCCAAAACATTGAGACAGAAGTAAAAAAAAATTTCATTTAAAATTTTTGAAGATTTTATATCAAGCTAATTTGTTACTATTGAGCTAGGAAAACAGTTGAATTTAACTTAGAAAATTTATCTACTTATATAGGCCCCCCTTTTTTTTTTCAAAACATTTCGGCAGAAGTCAAAAGTAGTTCCATTTGAAAATTTGATACGAAGCAGATTTGTTATTTTGTTTTATCAGAAAAATGGAAGGACATGTTTAAAAGGTGTTTTTGGTGTTGGTTTGATCGTATCTTGAAAAAGTGAGCGTGGCTGTGTTATTTGTCTAGGGACTATTTTGTTTTTTTATGACCTAATTACGCACTATGGTCTACTACGAGTCAGAAATTCGTTTTTTTCTAAATTTCCGAGTGTATTTGAAGGCTTATATGTAATCTTTTGAAGAGAGGAAGGCATGCACTGTCGATACATGCCAAAAGACACCAACATTGGGCGATTCTTTGAATAAAACAGGTGACAGAAGGTCGGGCTCTGAACCGACCCCCACCCACCTGAGTCACCTGTTTGACAGGAATTTCCCATATGTTGTTAAGATCAGCTTCTTGTGTCTCTCATTGAAACTTTGGATATGTCCAGACTATCAATTGTCTATGTAGATTAAAAGTCGGGAAGAATTGTGGCCTAATTGAATAAACCAGATAGACTCCTTTTCAGAAGCAATGATAGCTGTTGCATTAAAAAAAAAAAAAAAAAGCAATTTTTTCAAGTGCCTTTTTCCCTACATAAAGTTGTTGAGAACATATAGAAAATAATTAGATAATAAGAGTTTTTACTGATGGTACCTTTGGACAGGAAAGATATGAGAGAAAAAAATAGATAAATCATTGATGAATAAATAATGGAATAATTTAAGTAAAAGAGGGAGCAGTTTTCCTCAGTGCAGTCAGGGGGAAATTCCTTTAATGTTGCTTTGTGAATAGCCTGAAAGGTTTAAAGGACTTATCAATTAATGTCGCATGGTAATGCTGAGAGGCATAATGGTCTGTCGCATTGCGCTTTGCCTGGCATACAGCTGTTAGGCTCAAGCCGACAAAATGTCACAAATTAACATATGTCTCTTGTGTCCGCAATGACATCGTTGAACCCTCAGAATTCATGCAACAACGAGACATAGAGTAGAATCTGAAATCGGTTTCGATGATGATCCACCTATATTATGGCGCTTACGCTGACGCGAAAACATGAACTTGACAAAAGGCACTGATAATGCTGTTTTTTCTTGATTTCCTTGTGGGAAGAAAAACATACCAAAACACATCTTCTCCAAATGGAATTCTTTTCAAATCAGAATGCCAAAATTAGTGTCACTGTAGAGTGTGCACAAACGGACCGATGCGACAATGCGAACCGAGATTTGCATTTTGTTGCATGTGCCAAAATGTCATATATCGTTGGTCCTCATCACAATTGATTTTAGAGCCTGGTCATGCTATCTTTGTTCCCCCTTTCTAGAGATTAGAACATGTCATCACGGTCATTAGCAATGTCATATCTATTCAGGACATCTTCTCAGCTCAAGCCTGGCAAGCCGTATGCGTTGCGGTTAGAGAAAAACCCATGAAAATGCATGAAAGTTGATAAACAGAGAGAAGAAAATTTCCACACATTCTTAATGATTTGAAAAATGACATTTGTATTAAATGACTAAGAGTTAGGGAGAGTGAATGTTAAAAAAAAAAGGGGGTGGAAAAAGGTGTAACTTATGTTGCTAGGGTTCGAACCCTATGGCCAAGTTTAAAAAAAGATTCTTGGCCCTGCCGCCCAGCCTATTGAGCTAGGGAAGCAGTTGAATTCAACACAGAAAATAAATCGACTTAAATAGCTTCCCCCCTCTTTCTTTCAAAACATTGTGACAGAAGTAAAAAAAAAATCATTTGAAAATTTTGAAGATTTGATATCAAGCTAATTTGTTACTATTGAGGGAGGAAAGCAGTTGAATTTAACCCAGAAAATTAATCGACACCAGTGCCCTCCCCTTTCTTCCAAAACATTGAGACAGAAGTAAAAAAAAATTTCATTTAAAATTAAGCTAATTTGTTACTATTGAGCTAGGAAAACAGTTGAATTTAACTTAAAAAATTTATCTACTTATATAGGCCCCCCCTTTTTTTTTTTCAAAACATTTCGGCAGAAGTCAAAAGTAGTTCCATTTGAAAATTTGATACGAAGCAGATTTGTTATTTTGTTTTATCAGAAAAATGGAAGGACATGTTTAAAAGGTGTTTTTGGTGTTGGTTTGATCGTATCTTGAAAAAGTGAGCGTGGCTGTGTTATTTGTCTAGGGACTATTTTGTTTTTTTATGACCTAATTACGCACTATGGTCTACTACGAGTCAGAAATTCGTTTTTTTCTGAATTTCCGAGTGTATTTGAAGGCTTATATGTAATCTTTTGAAGAGAGGAAGGCATGCACTGTCGATACATGCCAAAAGACACCAACATTGGGCGATTCTTTGAATAAAACAGGTGACAGAAGGTCGGGCTCTGAACCGACCCCCACCCACCTGAGTCACCTGTTTGACAGGAATTTCCCATATGTTGTTAAGATCAGCTTCTTGTGTCTCTCATTGAAACTTTGGATATGTCCAGACTATCAATTGTCTATGTAGATTAAAAGTCGAGAAGAATTGTGTCCTAATTGAATAAACCAGATAGACTCCTTTTCAGAAGCAATGATAGCTGTTGCATTAAAAAAAAAAAAAAAAAAAAAGCAATTTTTTCAAGTGCCTTTTTCCCTACATAAAGTTGTTGAGAACACATAGAAGATAATTAGAGTTTTTACTGATGGTACCTTTGGACAGGAAAGATATGAGAGAAAAAAATAGATAAATCATTGATGAATAAATAATGGAATAATTTAAGTAAAAGAGGGAGCAGTTTTCCTCAGTGCAGTCAGGGGGAAATTCCTTTAATGTTGCTTTTTGAATAGCCTGAAAGGTTTAAAGGACTTATCAATTAATGTCGCATGGTAATGCTGAGAGGCATAATGGTCTGTCGCATTGCGCTTTGCCTGGCATACAGCTGTTAGGCTCAACCTGACAAAATGTCACAAATTAACATATGTCTCTTGTGTCCGCAATGACATCGTTGAACCCTCAGAATTCATGCAACAACGAGACATAGAGTAGAATCTGAAATCGGTTTCGATGATGATCCACCTATATTATGGCACTTACGCTGACGCGAAAACATGAACTTGACAAAAGGCACTGATAATGCTGTTTTTTCTTGATTTCCTTGTGGGAAGAAAAACATACCAAAACACATCTTCTCCAAATGGAATTCTTTTCAAATCAGAATGCCAAAATTAGTGTCACTGTAGAGTGTGCACAAACGGACCGATGCGACAACGCGAACCCAGATTTGCGTTTTGTTGCATGTGCCAAAATGTCATATATCGTTGGTCCTCATCACAATTGATTTTAGAGCCTGGTCATGCTATCTTTGTTCCCCCTTTCTAGAGATTAGAACATGTCATCACGGTCATTAGCAATGTCATATCTATTCAGGACATCTTCCCAGCTCAAGCCTGGCAAGCCGTATGCGTTGCGGTTAGAGAAAAACCCATGAAAATGCATGAAAGTTGATAAACAGAGAGAAGAAAATTTCCACACATTCTTAATGATTTGAAAAATGACATTTGTATTAAATGACTAAGAGTTAGGGAGAGTGAATGTTAAAAAAAAAAGGGGGTGGAAAAAGGTGTAACTTATGTTGCTAGGGTTCGAACCCTATGGCCAAGTTTAAAAAAAGATTCTTGGCCCTGCCGCCCAGCCTATTGAGCTAGGGAAGCAGTTGAATTCAACACAGAAAATAAATCGACTTAAATAGCTCCCCCCCTCTTTCTTTCAAAACATTGTGACAGAAGTAAAAAAAAAATCATTTGAAAATTTTGAAGATTTGATATCAAGCTAATTTGTTACTATTGAGGGAGGAAAGCAGTTGAATTTAACCCAGAAAATTAATCGACACCAGTGCCCTCCCCTTTCTTCCAAAACATTGAGACAGAAGTAAAAAAAAAATTCATTTAAAATTTTTGAAGATTTTATATCAAGCTAATTTGTTACTATTGAGCTAGGAAAACAGTTGAATTTAACTTAGAAAATTTATCTACTTATATAGGCCCCCCCTTTTTTTTCAAAACATTTCGGCAGAAGTCAAAAGTAGTTCCATTTGAAAATTTGATACGAAGCAGATTTGTTATTTTGTTTTATCAGAAAAATGGAAGGACATGTTTAAAAGGTGTTTTTGGTGTTGGTTTGATCGTATCTTGAAAAAGTGAGCGTGGCTGTGTTATTTGTCTAGGGACTATTTTGTTTTTTTATGACCTAATTACGCACTATGGTCTACTACGAGTCAGAAATTCGTTTTTTTCTGAATTTCCGAGTGTATTTGAAGGCTTATATGTAATCTTTTGAAGAGAGGAAGGCATGCACTGTCGATACATGCCAAAAGACACCAACATTGGGCGATTCTTTGAATAAAACAGGTGACAGAAGGTCGGGCTCTGAACCGACCCCCACCCACCTGAGTCACCTGTTTGACAGGAATTTCCCATATGTTGTTAAGATCAGCTTCTTGTGTCTCTCATTGAAACTTTGGATATGTCCAGACTATCAATTGTCTATGTAGATTAAAAGTCGGGAAGAATTGTGGCCTAATTGAATAAACCAGATAGACTCCTTTTCAGAAGCAATGAGAGCTGTTGCATTAAAAAAAAAAAAAAAGCAATTTTTTCAAGTGCCTTTTTCCCTACATAAAGTTGTTGAGAACACATAGAAAATAATTAGATAATTAGAGTTTTTACTGATGGTACCTTTGGACAGGAAAGATATGAGAGAAAAAAATAGATAAATCATTGATGAATAAATAATGGAATAATTTAAGTAAAAGAGGGAGCAGTTTTCCTCAGTGCAGTCAGGGGGAAATTCCTTTAATGTTGCTTTTTGAATAGCCTGAAAGGTTTAAAGGACTTATCAATTAATGTCGCATGGTAATGCTGAGAGGCATAATGGTCTGTCGCATTGCGCTTTGCCTGGCATACAGCTGTTAGGCTCAAGCCGACAAAATGTCACAAATTAACATATGTCTCTTGTGTCCGCAATGACATCGTTGAACCCTCAGAATTCATGCAACAACGAGACATAGAGTAGAATCTGAAATCGGTTTCGATGATGATCCACCTATATTATGGCACTTACGCTGACGCGAAAACATGAACTTGACAAAAGGCACTGATAATGCTGTTTTTTCTTGATTTCCTTGTGGGAAGAAAAACATACCAAAACACATCTTCTCCAAATGGAATTCTTTTCAAATCAGAATGCCAAAATTAGTGTCACTGTAGAGTGTGCACAAACGGACCGATGCGACAACGCGAACCCAGATTTGCGTTTTGTTGCATGTGCCAAAATGTCATATATCGTTGGTCCTCATCACAATTGATTTTAGAGCCTGGTCATGCTATCTTTGTTCCCCTTTTCTAGAGATTAGAACATGTCATCACGGTCATTAGCAATGTCATATCTATTCAGGACATCTTCCCAGCTCAAGCCTGGCAAGCCGTATGCGTTGCGGTTAGAGAAAAACCCATGAAAATGCATGAAAGTTGATAAACAGAGAGAAGAAAATTTCCACACATTCTTAATGATTTGAAAAATGACATTTGTATTAAATGACTAAGAGTTAGGGAGAGTGAATGTTAAAAAAAAAAAGGGGGTGGAAAAAGGTGTAACTTATGTTGCTAGGGTTCGAACCCTATGGCCAAGTTTAAAAAAAGATTCTTGGCCCTGCCGCCCAGCCTATTGAGCTAGGGAAGCAGTTGAATTCAACACAGAAAATAAATCGACTTAAATAGCTCCCCCCCTCTTTCTTTCAAAACATTGTGACAGAAGTAAAAAAAAAATCATTTGAAAATTTTGAAGATTTGATATCAAGCTAATTTGTTACTATTGAGGGAGGAAAGCAGTTGAATTTAACCCAGAAAATTAATCGACACCAGTGCCCTCCCCTTTCTTCCAAAACATTGAGACAGAAGTAAAAAAAAATTTCATTTAAAATTTTTGAAGATTTTATATCAAGCTAATTTGTTACTATTGAGCTAGGAAAACAGTTGAATTTAACTTAGAAAATTTATCTACTTATATAGGCCCCCCCTTTTTTTTCAAAACATTTCGGCAGAAGTCAAAAGTAGTTCCATTTGAAAATTTGATACGAAGCAGATTTGTTATTTTGTTTTATCAGAAAAATGGAAGGACATGTTTAAAAGGTGTTTTTGGTGTTGGTTTGATCGTATCTTGAAAAAGTGAGCGTGGCTGTGTTATTTGTCTAGGGACTATTTTGTTTTTTTATGACCTAATTACGCACTATGGTCTACTACGAGTCAGAAATTCGTTTTTTTCTGAATTTCCGAGTGTATTTGAAGGCTTATATGTAATCTTTTGAAGAGAGGAAGGCATGCACTGTCGATACATGCCAAAAGACACCAACATTGGGCGATTCTTTGAATAAAACAGGTGACAGAAGGTCGGGCTCTGAACCGACCCCCACCCACCTGAGTCACCTGTTTGACAGGAATTTCCCATATGTTGTTAAGATCAGCTTCTTGTGTCTCTCATTGAAACTTTGGATATGTCCAGACTATCAATTGTCTATGTAGATTAAAAGTCGGGAAGAATTGTGGCCTAATTGAATAAACCAGATAGACTCCTTTTCAGAAGCAATGAGAGCTGTTGCATTAAAAAAAAAAAAAAAAGCAATTTTTTCAAGTGCCTTTTTCCCTACATAAAGTTGTTGAGAACACATAGAAAATAATTAGATAATAAGAGTTTTTACTGATGGTACCTTTGGACAGGAAAGATATGAGAGAAAAAAATAGATAAATCATTGATGAATAAATAATGGAATAATTTAAGTAAAAGAGGGAGCAGTTTTCCTCAGTGCAGTCAGGGGGAAATTCCTTTAATGTTGCTTTTTGAATAGCCTGAAAGGTTTAAAGGACTTATCAATTAATGTCGCATGGTAATGCTGAGAGGCATAATGGTCTGTCGCATTGCGCTTTGCCTGGCATACAGCTGTTAGGCTCAAGCCGACAAAATGTCACAAATTAACATATGTCTCTTGTGTCCGCAATGACATCGTTGAACCCTCAGAATTCATGCAACAACGAGACATAGAGTAGAATCTGAAATCGGTTTCGATGATGATCCACCTATATTATGGCACTTACGCTGACGCGAAAACATGAACTTGACAAAAGGCACTGATAATGCTGTTTTTTCTTGATTTCCTTGTGGGAAGAAAAACATACCAAAACACATCTTCTCCAAATGGAATTCTTTTCAAATCAGAATGCCAAAATTAGTGTCACTGTAGAGTGTGCACAAACGGACCGATGCGACAACGCGAACCCAGATTTGCGTTTTGTTGCATGTGCCAAAATGTCATATATCGTTGGTCCTCATCACAATTGATTTTAGAGCCTGGTCATGCTATCTTTGTTCCCCTTTTCTAGAGATTAGAACATGTCATCACGGTCATTAGCAATGTCATATCTATTCAGGACATCTTCCCAGCTCAAGCCTGGCAAGCCGTATGCGTTGCGGTTAGAGAAAAACCCATGAAAATGCATGAAAGTTGATAAACAGAGAGAAGAAAATTTCCACACATTCTTAATGATTTGAAAAATGACATTTGTATTAAATGACTAAGAGTTAGGGAGAGTGAATGTTAAAAAAAAAAGGGGGTGAAAAAAGGTGTAACTTATGTTGCTAGGGTTCGAACCCTATGGCCAAGTTTAAAAAAAGATTCTTGGCCCTGCCGCCCAGCCTATTGAGCTAGGGAAGCAGATGAATTCAACACAGAAAATAAATCGACTTAAATAGCTCCCCCCCCCCTCTTTCTTTCAAAACATTGTGACAGAAGTAAAAAAAAAATCATTTGAAAATTTTGAAGATTTGATATCAAGCTAATTTGTTACTATTGAGGGAGGAAAGCAGTTGAATTTAACCCAGAAAATTAATCGACACAAGTGCCCTCCCCTTTCTTCCAAAACATTGAGACAGAAGTAAAAAAAAAATTCATTTAAAATTTTTGAAGATTTTATATCAAGCTAATTTGTTACTATTGAGCTAGGAAAACAGTTGAATTTAACTTAGAAAATTTATCTACTTATATAGGCCCCCCCTTTTTTTTCAAAACATTTCGGCAGAAGTCAAAAGTAGTTCCATTTGAAAATTTGATACGAAGCAGATTTGTTATTTTGTTTTATCAGAAAAATGGAAGGACATGTTTAAAAGGTGTTTTTGGTGTTGGTTTGATCGTATCTTGAAAAAGTGAGCGTGGCTGTGTTATTTGTCTAGGGACTATTTTGTTTTTTTATGACCTAATTACGCACTATGGTCTACTACGAGTCAGAAATTCGTTTTTTTCTGAATTTCCGAGTGTATTTGAAGGCTTATATGTAATCTTTTGAAGAGAGGAAGGCATGCACTGTCGATACATGCCAAAAGACACCAACATTGGGCGATTCTTTGAATAAAACAGGTGACAGAAGGTCGGGCTCTGAACCGACCCCCACCCACCTGAGTCACCTGTTTGACAGGAATTTCCCATATGTTGTTAAGATCAGCTTCTTGTGTCTCTCATTGAAACTTTGGATATGTCCAGACTATCAATTGTCTATGTAGATTAAAAGTCGGGAAGAATTGTGGCCTAATTGAATAAACCAGATAGACTCCTTTTCAGAAGCAATCAGAGCTGTTGCATTAAAAAAAAAAAAAAAGCAATTTTTTCAAGTGCCTTTTTCCCTACATAAAGTTGTTGAGAACACATAGAAAATAATTAGATAATAAGAGTTTTTACTGATGGTACCTTTGGACAGGAAAGATATGAGAGAAAAAAATAGATAAATCATTGATGAATAAATAATGGAATAATTTAAGTAAAAGAGGGAGCAGTTTTCCTCAGTGCAGTCAGGGGGAAATTCCTTTAATGTTGCTTTTTGAATAGCCTGAAAGGTTTAAAGGACTTATCAATTAATGTCGCATGGTAATGCTGAGAGGCATAATGGTCTGTCGCATTGCGCTTTGCCTGGCATACAGCTGTTAGGCTCAAGCCGACAAAATGTCACAAATTAACATATGTCTCTTGTGTCCGCAATGACATCGTTGAACCCTCAGAATTCATGCAACAACGAGACATAGAGTAGAATCTGAAATCGGTTTCGATGATGATCCACCTATATTATGGCACTTACGCTGACGCGAAAACATGAACTTGACAAAAGGCACTGATAATGCTGTTTTTTCTTGATTTCCTTGTGGGAAGAAAAACATACCAAAACACATCTTCTCCAAATGGAATTCTTTTCAAATCAGAATGCCAAAATTAGTGTCACTGTAGAGTGTGCACAAACGGACCGATGCGACAACGCGAACCCAGATTTGCGTTTTGTTGCATGTGCCAAAATGTCATATATCGTTGGTCCTCATCACAATTGATTTTAGAGCCTGGTCATGCTATCTTTGTTCCCCTTTTCTAGAGATTAGAACATGTCATCACGGTCATTAGCAATGTCATATCTATTCAGGACATCTTCCCAGCTCAAGCCTGGCAAGCCGTATGCGTTGCGGTTAGAGAAAAACCCATGAAAATGCATGAAAGTTGATAAACAGAGAGAAGAAAATTTCCACACATTCTTAATGATTTGAAAAATGACATTTGTATTAAATGACTAAGAGTTAGGGAGAGTGAATGTTAAAAAAAAAAGGGGGTGGAAAAAGGTGTAACTTATGTTGCTAGGGTTCGAACCCTATGGCCAAGTTTAAAAAAAGATTCTTGGCCCTGCCGCCCAGCCTATTGAGCTAGGGAAGCAGTTGAATTCAACACAGAAAATAAATCGACTTAAATAGCTCCCCCCCTCTTTCTTTCAAAACATTGTGACAGAAGTAAAAAAAAAATCATTTGAAAATTTTGAAGATTTGATATCAAGCTAATTTGTTACTATTGAGGGAGGAAAGCAGTTGAATTTAACCCAGAAAATTAATCGACACCAGTGCCCTCCCCTTTCTTCCAAAACATTGAGACAGAAGTAAAAAAAAATTTCATTTAAAATTTTTGAAGATTTTATATCAAGCTAATTTGTTACTATTGAGCTAGGAAAACAGTTGAATTTAACTTAGAAAATTTATCTACTTATATAGGCCCCCCCTTTTTTTTCAAAACATTTCGGCAGAAGTCAAAAGTAGTTCCATTTGAAAATTTGATACGAAGCAGATTTGTTATTTTGTTTTATCAGAAAAATGGAAGGACATGTTTAAAAGGTGTTTTTGGTGTTGGTTTGATCGTATCTTGAAAAAGTGAGCGTGGCTGTGTTATTTGTCTAGGGACTATTTTGTTTTTTTATGACCTAATTACGCACTATGGTCTACTACGAGTCAGAAATTCGTTTTTTTCTGAATTTCCGAGTGTATTTGAAGGCTTATATGTAATCTTTTGAAGAGAGGAAGGCATGCACTGTCGATACATGCCAAAAGACACCAACATTGGGCGATTCTTTGAATAAAACAGGTGACAGAAGGTCGGGCTCTGAACCGACCCCCACCCACCTGAGTCACCTGTTTGACAGGAATTTCCCATATGTTGTTAAGATCAGCTTCTTGTGTCTCTCATTGAAACTTTGGATATGTCCAGACTATCAATTGTCTATGTAGATTAAAAGTCGGGAAGAATTGTGGCCTAATTGAATAAACCAGATAGACTCCTTTTCAGAAGCAATGAGAGCTGTTGCATTAAAAAAAAAAAAAAAAGCAATTTTTTCAAGTGCCTTTTTCCCTACATAAAGTTGTTGAGAACACATAGAAAATAATTAGATAATAAGAGTTTTTACTGATGGTACCTTTGGACAGGAAAGATATGAGAGAAAAAAATAGATAAATCATTGATGAATAAATAATGGAATAATTTAAGTAAAAGAGGGAGCAGTTTTCCTCAGTGCAGTCAGGGGGAAATTCCTTTAATGTTGCTTTTTGAATAGCCTGAAAGGTTTAAAGGACTTATCAATTAATGTCGCATGGTAATGCTGAGAGGCATAATGGTCTGTCGCATTGCGCTTTGCCTGGCATACAGCTGTTAGGCTCAAGCCGACAAAATGTCACAAATTAACATATGTCTCTTGTGTCCGCAATGACATCGTTGAACCCTCAGAATTCATGCAACAACGAGACATAGAGTAGAATCTGAAATCGGTTTCGATGATGATCCACCTATATTATGGCACTTACGCTGACGCGAAAACATGAACTTGACAAAAGGCACTGATAATGCTGTTTTTTCTTGATTTCCTTGTGGGAAGAAAAACATACCAAAACACATCTTCTCCAAATGGAATTCTTTTCAAATCAGAATGCCAAAATTAGTGTCACTGTAGAGTGTGCACAAACGGACCGATGCGACAACGCGAACCCAGATTTGCGTTTTGTTGCATGTGCCAAAATGTCATATATCGTTGGTCCTCATCACAATTGATTTTAGAGCCTGGTCATGCTATCTTTGTTCCCCTTTTCTAGAGATTAGAACATGTCATCACGGTCATTAGCAATGTCATATCTATTCAGGACATCTTCCCAGCTCAAGCCTGGCAAGCCGTATGCGTTGCGGTTAGAGAAAAACCCATGAAAATGCATGAAAGTTGATAAACAGAGAGAAGAAAATTTCCACACATTCTTAATGATTTGAAAAATGACATTTGTATTAAATGACTAAGAGTTAGGGAGAGTGAATGTTAAAAAAAAAAGGGGGTGGAAAAAGGTGTAACTTATGTTGCTAGGGTTCGAACCCTATGGCCAAGTTTAAAAAAAGATTCTTGGCCCTGCCGCCCAGCCTATTGAGCTAGGGAAGCAGTTGAATTCAACACAGAAAATAAATCGACTTAAATAGCTCCCCCCCTCTTTCTTTCAAAACATTGTGACAGAAGTAAAAAAAAAATCATTTGAAAATTTTGAAGATTTGATATCAAGCTAATTTGTTACTATTGAGGGAGGAAAGCAGTTGAATTTAACCCAGAAAATTAATCGACACCAGTGCCCTCCCCTTTCTTCCAAAACATTGAGACAGAAGTAAAAAAAAATTTCATTTAAAATTTTTGAAGATTTTATATCAAGCTAATTTGTTACTATTGAGCTAGGAAAACAGTTGAATTTAACTTAGAAAATTTATCTACTTATATAGGCCCCCCCTTTTTTTTCAAAACATTTCGGCAGAAGTCAAAAGTAGTTCCATTTGAAAATTTGATACGAAGCAGATTTGTTATTTTGTTTTATCAGAAAAATGGAAGGACATGTTTAAAAGGTGTTTTTGGTGTTGGTTTGATCGTATCTTGAAAAAGTGAGCGTGGCTGTGTTATTTGTCTAGGGACTATTTTGTTTTTTTATGACCTAATTACGCACTATGGTCTACTACGAGTCAGAAATTCGTTTTTTTCTGAATTTCCGAGTGTATTTGAAGGCTTATATGTAATCTTTTGAAGAGAGGAAGGCATGCACTGTCGATACATGCCAAAAGACACCAACATTGGGCGATTCTTTGAATAAAACAGGTGACAGAAGGTCGGGCTCTGAACCGACCCCCACCCACCTGAGTCACCTGTTTGACAGGAATTTCCCATATGTTGTTAAGATCAGCTTCTTGTGTCTCTCATTGAAACTTTGGATATGTCCAGACTATCAATTGTCTATGTAGATTAAAAGTCGGGAAGAATTGTGGCCTAATTGAATAAACCAGAGAGACTCCTTTTCAGAAGCAATGATAGCTGTTGCATTAAAAAAAAAAAAAAAAAAAGCAATTTTTTCAAGTGCCTTTTTCCCTACATAAAGTTGTTGAGAACACATAGAAAATAATTAGATAATTAGAGTTTTTACTGATGGTACCTTTGGACAGGAAAGATATGAGAGAAAAAAATAGATAAATCATTGATGAATAAATAATGGAATAATTTAAGTAAAAGAGGGAGCAGTTTTCCTCAGTGCAGTCAGGGGGAAATTCCTTTAATGTTGCTTTTTGAATAGCCTGAAAGGTTTAAAGGACTTATCAATTAATGTTGCATGGTAATGCTGAGAGGCATAATGGTCTGTCGCATTGCGCTTTGCCTGGCATACAGCTGTTAGGCTCAAGCCGACAAAATGTCACAAATTAACATATGTCTCTTGTGTCCGCAATGACATCGTTGAACCCTCAGAATTCATGCAACAACGAGACATAGAGTAGAATCTGAAATCGGTTTCGATGATGATCCACCTATATTATGGCACTTACGCTGACGCAAAAACATGAACTTGACAAAAGGCACTGATAATGCTGTTTTTTCTTGATTTCCTTGTGGGAAGAAAAACATACCAAAACACATCTTCTCCAAATGGAATTCTTTTCAAATCAGAATGCCAAAATTAGTGTCACTGTAGAGTGTGCACAAACGGACCGATGCGACAACGCGAACCCAGATTTGCGTTTTGTTGCATGTGCCAAAATGTCATATATCGTTGGTCCTCATCACAATTGATTTTAGAGCCTGGTCATGCTATCTTTGTTCCCCCTTTCTAGAGATTAGAACATGTCATCATGGTCATTAGCAATGTCATATCTATTCAGGACATCTTCCCAGCTCAAGCCTGACAAGCCGTATGCGTTGCGGTTAGAGAAAAACCCATGAAAATGCATGAAAGTTGATAAACAGAGAGAAGAAAATTTCCACACATTCTTAATGATTTGAAAAATGACATTTGTATTAAATGACTAAGAGTTAGGGAGAGTGAATGTTAAAAAAAAAAGGGGGTGGAAAAAGGTGTAACTTATGTTGCTAGGGTTCGAACCCTATGGCCAAGTTTAAAAAAAGATTCTTGGCCCTGCCGCCCAGCCTATTGAGCTAGGGAAGCAGTTGAATTCAACACAGAAAATAAATCGACTTAAGTAGCTCCCCCCCTCTTTCTTTCAAAACATTGTGACAGAAGTAAAAAAAAAATCATTTGAAAATTTTGAAGATTTGATATCAAGCTAATTTGTTACTATTGAGGGAGGAAAGCAGTTGAATTTAACCCAGAAAATTAATCGACACCAGTGCCCTCCCCTTTCTTCCAAAACATTGAGACAGAAGTAAAAAAAAAATTTCATTTAAAATTTTTGAAGATTTTATATCAAGCTAATTTGTTACTATTGAGCTAGGAAAACAGTTGAATTTAACTTAGAAAATTTATCTACTTATATAGGCCCCCCCTTTTTTTTTCAAAACATTTCGGCAGAAGTCAAAAGTAGTTCCATTTGAAAATTTGATACGAAGCAGATTTGTTATTTTGTTTTATCAGAAAAATGGAAGGACATGTTTAAAAGGTGTTTTTGGTGTTGGTTTGATCGTATCTTGAAAAGTGAGCGTGGCTGTGTTATTTGTCTAGGGACTATTTTGTTTTTTTATGGCCTAATTACGCACTATGGTCTACTACGAGTCAGAAATTCGTTTTTTTTCTGAATTTCCGAGTGTATTTGAAGGCTTATATGTAATCTTTTGAAGAGAGGAAGGCATGCACTGTCGATACATGCCAAAAGACACCAACATTGGGCGATTCTCTGAATAAAACAGGTGACAGAAGGTCGGGCTCTGAACCGACCCCCACCCACCTGAGTCACCTGTTTGACAGGAATTTCCCATATGTTGTTAAGATCAGCTTCTTGTGTCTCTCATTGAAACTTTGGATATGTCCAGACTATCAATTGTCTATGTAGATTAAAAGTCGGGAAGAATTGTGGCCTAATTGAATAAACCAGATAGACTCCTTTTCAGAAGCAATGATAGCTGTTGCATTAAAAAAAAAAAAAAGCAATTTTTTCAAGTGCCTTTTTCCCTACATAAAGTTGTTGAGAACACATAGAAAATAATTAGATAATTAGAGTTTTTACTGATGGTACCTTTGGACAGGAAAGATATGAGAGAAAAAAATAGATAAATCATTGATGAATAAATAATGGAATAATTTAAGTAAAAGAGGGAGCAGTTTTCCTCAGTGCAGTCAGGGGGAAATTCCTTTAATGTTGCTTTTTGAATAGCCTGAAAGGTTTAAAGGACTTATCAATTAATGTTGCATGGTAATGCTGAGAGGCATAATGGTCTGTCGCATTGCGCTTTGCCTGGCATACAGCTGTTAGGCTCAAGCCGACAAAATGTCACAAATTAACATATGTCTCTTGTGTCCGCAATGACATCGTTGAACCCTCAGAATTCATGCAACAACGAGACATAGAGTAGAATCTGAAATCGGTTTCGATGATGATCCACCTATATTATGGCACTTACGCTGACGCAAAAACATGAACTTGACAAAAGGCACTGATAATGCTGTTTTTTCTTGATTTCCTTGTGGGAAGAAAAACATACCAAAACACATCTTCTCCAAATGGAATTCTTTTCAAATCAGAATGCCAAAATTAGTGTCACTGTAGAGTGTGCACAAACGGACCGATGCGACAACGCGAACCCAGATTTGCGTTTTGTTGCATGTGCCAAAATGTCATATATCGTTGGTCCTCATCACAATTGATTTTAGAGCCTGGTCATGCTATCTTTGTTCCCCCTTTCTAGAGATTAGAACATGTCATCACGGTCATTAGCAATGTCATATCTATTCAGGACATCTTCCCAGCTCAAGCCTGGCAAGCCGTATGCGTTGCGGTTAGAGAAAAACCCATGAAAATGCATGAAAGTTGATAAACAGAGAGAAGAAAATTTCCACACATTCTTAATGATTTGAAAAATGACATTTGTATTAAATGACTAAGAGTTAGGGAGAGTGAATGTTAAAAAAAAAAGGGGGTGGAAAAAGGTGTAACTTATGTTGCTAGGGTTCGAACCCTATGGCCAAGTTTAAAAAAAGATTCTTGGCCCTGCCGCCCAGCCTATTGAGCTAGGGAAGCAGTTGACTTCAACACAGAAAATAAATCGACTTAAATAGCTCCCCCCCTCTTTCTTTCAAAACATTGTGACAGAAGTAAAAAAAAAAATCATTTGAAAATTTTGAAGATTTGATATCAAGCTAATTTGTTACTATTGAGGGAGGAAAGCAGTTGAATTTAACCCAGAAAATTAATCGACACCAGTGCCCTCCCCTTTCTTGCAAAACATTGAGACAGAAGTAAAAAAAAATTTCATTTAAAATTTTTGAAGATTTTATATCAAGCTAATTTGTTACTATTGAGCTAGGAAAACAGTTGAATTTAACTTAGAAAATTTATCTACTTATATAGGCCCCCCCTTTTTTTTTCAAAACATTTCGGCAGAAGTCAAAAGTAGTTCCATTTGAAAATTTGATACGAAGCAGATTTGTTATTTTGTTTTATCAGAAAAATGGAAGGACATGTTTAAAAGGTGTTTTTGGTGTTGGTTTGATCGTATCTTGAAAAAGTGAGCGTGGCTGTGTTATTTGTCTAGGGACTATTTTGTTTTTTTATGACCTAATTACGCACTATGGTCTACTACGAGTCAGAAATTCGTTTTTTTCTGAATTTCCGAGTGTATTTGAAGGCTTATATGTAATCTTTTGAAGAGAGGAAGGCATGCACTGTCGATACATGCCAAAAGACACCAACATTGGGCGATTCTCTGAATAAAACAGGTGACAGAAGGTCGGGCTCTGAACCGACCCCCACCCACCTGAGTCACCTGTTTGACAGGAATTTCCCATATGTTGTTAAGATCAGCTTCTTGTGTCTCTCATTGAAACTTTGGATATGTCCAGACTATCAATTGTCTATGTAGATTAAAAGTCGGGAAGAATTGTGGCCTAATTGAATAAACCAGATAGACTCCTTTTCAGAAGCAATGATAGCTGTTGCATTAAAAAAAAAAAAAAAAAAAAAAGCAATTTTTTCAAGTGCCTTTTTCCCTACATAAAGTTGTTGAGAACACATAGAAAATAATTAGATAATTAGAGTTTTTACTGATGGTACCTTTGGACAGGAAAGATATGAGAGAAAAAAATAGATAAATCATTGATGAATAAATAATGGAATAATTTAAGTAAAAGAGGGAGCAGTTTTCCTCAGTGCAGTCAGGGGGAAATTCCTTTAATGTTGCTTTTTGAATAGCCTGAAAGGTTTAAAGGACTTATCAATTAATGTCGCATGGTAATGCTGAGAGGCATAATGGTCTGTCGCATTGCGCTTTGCCTGGCATACAGCTGTTAGGCTCAAGCCGACAAAATGTCACAAATTAACATATGTCTCTTGTGTCCGCAATGACATCGTTGAACCCTCAGAATTCATGCAACAACGAGACATAGAGTAGAATCTGAAATCGGTTTCGATGATGATCCACCTATATTATGGCACTTACGCTGACGCAAAAACATGAACTTGACAAAAGGCACTGATAATGCTGTTTTTTCTTGATTTCCTTGTGGGAAGAAAAACATACCAAAACACATCTTCTCCAAATGGAATTCTTTTCAAATCAGAATGCCAAAATTAGTGTCACTGTAGAGTGTGCACAAACGGACCGATGCGACAACGCGAACCCAGATTTGCGTTTTGTTGCATGTGCCAAAATGTCATATATCGTTGGTCCTCATCACAATTGATTTTAGAGCCTGGTCATGCTATCTTTGTTCCCCCTTTCTAGAGATTAGAACATGTCATCACGGTCATTAGCAATGTCATATCTATTCAGGACATCTTCCCAGCTCAAGCCTGGCAAGCCGTATGCGTTGCGGTTAGAGAAAAACCCATGAAAATGCATGAAAGTTGATAAACAGAGAGAAGAAAATTTCCACACATTCTTAATGATTTGAAAAATGACATTTGTATTAAATGACTAAGAGTTAGGGAGAGTGAATGTTAAAAAAAAAAGGGGGTGGAAAAAGGTGTAACTTATGTTGCTAGGGTTCGAACCCTATGGCCAAGTTTAAAAAAAGATTCTTGGCCCTGCCGCCCAGCCTATTGAGCTAGGGAAGCAGTTGAATTCAACACAGAAAATAAATCGACTTAAGTAGCTCCCCCCCTCTTTCTTTCAAAACATTGTGACAGAAGTAAAAAAAAAATCATTTGAAAATTTTGAAGATTTGATATCAAGCTAATTTGTTACTATTGAGGGAGGAAAGCAGTTGAATTTAACCCAGAAAATTAATCGACACCAGTGCCCTCCCCTTTCTTCCAAAACATTGAGACAGAAGTAAAAAAAAAATTTCATTTAAAATTTTTGAAGATTTTATATCAAGCTAATTTGTTACTATTGAGCTAGGAAAACAGTTGAATTTAACTTAGAAAATTTATCTACTTATATAGGCCCCCCCTTTTTTTTTCAAAACATTTCGGCAGAAGTCAAAAGTAGTTCCATTTGAAAATTTGATACGAAGCAGATTTGTTATTTTGTTTTATCAGAAAAATGGAAGGACATGTTTAAAAGGTGTTTTTGGTGTTGGTTTGATCGTATCTTGAAAAGTGAGCGTGGCTGTGTTATTTGTCTAGGGACTATTTTGTTTTTTTATGGCCTAATTACGCACTATGGTCTACTACGAGTCAGAAATTCGTTTTTTTCTGAATTTCCGAGTGTATTTGAAGGCTTATATGTAATCTTTTGAAGAGAGGAAGGCATGCACTGTCGATACATGCCAAAAGACACCAACATTGGGCGATTCTCTGAATAAAACAGGTGACAGAAGGTCGGGCTCTGAACCGACCCCCACCCACCTGAGTCACCTGTTTGACAGGAATTTCCCATATGTTGTTAAGATCAGCTTCTTGTGTCTCTCATTGAAACTTTGGATATGTCCAGACTATCAATTGTCTATGTAGATTAAAAGTCGGGAAGAATTGTGGCCTAATTGAATAAACCAGATAGACTCCTTTTCAGAAGCAATGATAGCTGTTGCATTAAAAAAAAAACAAAGCAATTTTTTCAAGTGCCTTTTTCCCTACATAAAGTTGTTGAGAACACATAGAAAATAATTAGATAATTAGAGTTTTTACTGATGGTACCTTTGGACAGGAAAGATATGAGAGAAAAAAATAGATAAATCATTGATGAATAAATAATGGAGTAATTTAAGTAAAAGAGGGAGCAGTTTTCCTCAGTGCAGTCAGGGGGAAATTCCTTTAATGTTGCTTTTTGAATAGCCTGAAAGGTTTAAAGGACTTATCAATTAATGTCGCATGGTAATGCTGAGAGGCATAATGGTCTGTCGCATTGCGCTTTGCCTGGCATACAGCTGTTAGGCTCAAGCCGACAAAATGTCACAAATTAACATATGTCTCTTGTGTCCGCAATGACATCGTTGAACCCTCAGAATTCATGCAACAACGAGACATAGAGTAGAATCTGAAATCGGTTTCGATGATGATCCACCTATATTATGGCACTTACGCTGACGCGAAAACATGAACTTGACAAAAGGCACTGATAATGCTGTTTTTTCTTGATTTCCTTGTGGGAAGAAAAACATACCAAAACACATCTTCTCCAAATGGAATTCTTTTCAAATCAGAATGCCAAAATTAGTGTCACTGTAGAGTGTGCACAAACGGACCGATGCGACAACGCGAACCCAGATTTGCGTTTTGTTGCATGTGCCAAAATGTCATATATCGTTGGTCCTCATCACAATTGATTTTAGAGCCTGGTCATGCTATCTTTGTTCCCCCTTTCTAGAGATTAGAACATGTCATCACGGTCATTAGCAATGTCATATCTATTCAGGACATCTTCCCAGCTCAAGCCTAGCAAGCCGTATGCGTTGCGGTTAGAGAAAAACCCATGAAAATGCATGAAAGTTGATAAACAGAGAGAAGAAAATTTCCACACATTCTTAATGATTTGAAAAATGACATTTGTATTAAATGACTAAGAGTTAGGGAGAGTGAATGTTAAAAAAAAAAGGGGGTGGAAAAAGGTGTAACTTATGTTGCTAGGGTTCGAACCCTATGGCCAAGTTTAAAAAAAGATTCTTGGCCCTGCCGCCCAGCCTATTGAGTTAGGGAAGCAGTTGAATTCAACACAGAAAATAAATCGACTTAAATAGCTCCCCCCCTCTTTCTTTCAAAACATTGTGACAGAAGTAAAAAAAAAATCATTTGAAAATTTTGAAGATTTGATATCAAGCTAATTTGTTACTATTGAGGGAGGAAAGCAGTTGAATTTAACCCAGAAAATTAATCGACACCAGTGCCCTCCCCTTTCTTGCAAAACATTGAGACAGATGTAAAAAAAAATTTCATTTAAAATTTTTGAAGATTTTATATCAAGCTAATTTGTTACTATTGAGCTAGGAAAACAGTTGAATTTAACTTAGAAAATTTATCTACTTATATAGGCCCCCCCTTTTGTTTTTCAAAACATTTCGGCAGAAGTCAAAAGTAGTTCCATTTGAAAATTTGATACGAAGCAGATTTGTTATTTTGTTTTATCAGAAAAATGGAAGGACATGTTTAAAAGGTGTTTTTGGTGTTGGTTTGATCGTATCTTGAAAAAGTGAGCGTGGCTGTGTTATTTGTCTAGGGACTATTTTGTTTTTTTATGACCTAATTACGCACTATGGTCTACTACGAGTCAGAAATTCGTTTTTTTCTGAATTTCCGAGTGTATTTGAAGGCTTATATGTAATCTTTTGAAGAGAGGAAGGCATGCACTGTCGATACATGCCAAAAGACACCAACATTGGGCGATTCTCTGAATAAAACAGGTGACAGAAGGTCGGGCTCTGAACCGACCCCCACCCACCTGAGTCACCTGTTTGACAGGAATTTCCCATATGTTGTTAAGATCAGCTTCTTGTGTCTCTCATTGAAACTTTGGATATGTCCAGACTATCAATTGTCTATGTAGATTAAAAGTCGGGAAGAATTGTGGCCTAATTGAATAAACCAGATAGACTCCTTTTCAGAAGCAATGATAGCTGTTGCATTAAAAAAAAAAAAAAAAAAAAAAGCAATTTTTTCAAGTGCCTTTTTCCCTACATAAAGTTGTTGAGAACACATAGAAAATAATTAGATAATTAGAGTTTTTACTGATGGTACCTTTGGACAGGAAAGATATGAGAGAAAAAAATAGATAAATCATTGATGAATAAATAATGGAATAATTTAAGTAAAAGAGGGAGCAGTTTTCCTCAGTGCAGTCAGGGGGAAATTCCTTTAATGTTGCTTTTTGAATAGCCTGAAAGGTTTAAAGGACTTATCAATTAATGTTGCATGGTAATGCTGAGAGGCATAATGGTCTGTCGCATTGCGCTTTGCCTGGCATACAGCTGTTAGGCTCAAGCCGACAAAATGTCACAAATTAACATATGTCTCTTGTGTCCGCAATGACATCGTTGAACCCTCAGAATTCATGCAACAACGAGACATAGAGTAGAATCTGAAATCGGTTTCGATGATGATCCACCTATATTATGGCACTTACGCTGACGCAAAAACATGAACTTGACAAAAGGCACTGATAATGCTGTTTTTTCTTGATTTCCTTGTGGGAAGAAAAACATACCAAAACACATCTTCTCCAAATGGAATTCTTTTCAAATCAGAATGCCAAAATTAGTGTCACTGTAGAGTGTGCACAAACGGACCGATGTGACAACGCGAACCCAGATTTGCGTTTTGTTGCATGTGCCAAAATGTCATATATCGTTGGTCCTCATCACAATTGATTTTAGAGCCTGGTCATGCTATCTTTGTTCCCCCTTTCTAGAGATTAGAACATGTCATCACGGTCATTAGCAATGTCATATCTATTCAGGACATCTTCCCAGCTCAAGCCTGGCAAGCCGTATGCGTTGCGGTTAGAGAAAAACCCATGAAAATGCATGAAAGTTGATAAACAGAGAGAAGAAAATTTCCACACATTCTTAATGATTTGAAAAATGACATTTGTATTAAATGACTAAGAGTTAGGGAGAGTGAATGTTAAAAAAAAAAGGGGGTGGAAAAAGGTGTAACTTATGTTGCTAGGGTTCGAACCCTATGGCCAAGTTTAAAAAAAGATTCTTGGCCCTGCCGCCCAGCCTATTGAGCTAGGGAAGCAGTTGAATTCAACACAGAAAATAAATCGACTTAAATAGCTCCCCCCCTCTTTCTTTCAAAACATTGTGACAGAAGTAAAAAAAAAATCATTTGAAAATTTTGAAGATTTGATATCAAGCTAATTTGTTACTATTGAGGGAGGAAAGCAGTTGAATTTAACCCAGAAAATTAATCGACACCAGTGCCCTCCCCTTTCTTGCAAAACATTGAGACAGATGTAAAAAAAAATTTCATTTAAAATTTTTGAAGATTTTATATCAAGCTAATTTGTTACTATTGAGCTAGGAAAACAGTTGAATTTAACTTAGAAAATTTATCTACTTATATAGGCCCCCCCTTTTTTTTTCAAAACATTTCGGCAGAAGTCAAAAGTAGTTCCATTTGAAAATTTGATACGAAGCAGATTTGTTATTTTGTTTTATCAGAAAAATGGAAGGACATGTTTAAAAGGTGTTTTTGGTGTTGGTTTGATCGTATCTTGAAAAAGTGAGCGTGGCTGTGTTATTTGTCTAGGGACTATTTTGTTTTTTTATGACCTAATTACGCACTATGGTCTACTACGAGTCAGAAATTCGTTTTTTTCTGAATTTCCGAGTGTATTTGAAGGCTTATATGTAATCTTTTGAAGAGAGGAAGGCATGCACTGTCGATACATGCCAAAAGACACCAACATTGGGCGATTCTCTGAATAAAACAGGTGACAGAAGGTCGGGCTCTGAACCGACCCCCACCCACCTGAGTCACCTGTTTGACAGGAATTTCCCATATGTTGTTAAGATCAGCTTCTTGTGTCTCTCATTGAAACTTTGGATATGTCCAGACTATCAATTGTCTATGTAGATTAAAAGTCGGGAAGAATTGTGGCCTAATTGAATAAACCAGATAGACTCCTTTTCAGAAGCAATGATAGCTGTTGCATTAAAAAAAAAAAAAAAAAAAAAAAAGCAATTTTTTCAAGTGCCTTTTTCCCTACATAAAGTTGTTGAGAACACATAGAAAATAATTAGATAATTAGAGTTTTTACTGATGGTACCTTTGGACAGGAAAGATATGAGAGAAAAAAATAGATAAATCATTGATGAATAAATAATGGAATAATTTAAGTAAAAGAGGGAGCAGTTTTCCTCAGTGCAGTCAGGGGGAAATTCCTTTAATGTTGCTTTTTGAATAGCCTGAAAGGTTTAAAGGACTTATCAATTAATGTCGCATGGTAATGCTGAGAGGCATAATGGTCTGTCGCATTGCGCTTTGCCTGGCATACAGCTGTTAGGCTCAAGCCGACAAAATGTCACAAATTAACATATGTCTCTTGTGTCCGCAATGACATCGTTGAACCCTCAGAATTCATGCAACAACGAGACATAGAGTAGAATCTGAAATCGGTTTCGATGATGATCCACCTATATTATGGCACTTACGCTGACGCGAAAACATGAACTTGACAAAAGGCACTGATAATGCTGTTTTTTCTTGATTTCCTTGTGGGAAGAAAAACATACCAAAACACATCTTCTCCAAATGGAATTCTTTTCAAATCAGAATGCCAAAATTAGTGTCACTGTAGAGTGTGCACAAACGGACCGATGCGACAACGCGAACCCAGATTTGCGTTTTGTTGCATGTGCCAAAATGTCATATATCGTTGGTCCTCATCACAATTGATTTTAGAGCCTGGTCATGCTATCTTTGTTCCCCCTTTCTAGAGATTAGAACATGTCATCACGGTCATTAGCAATGTCATATCTATTCAGGACATCTTCCCAGCTCAAGCCTGGCAAGCCGTATGCGTTGCGGTTAGAGAAAAACCCATGAAAATGCATGAAAGTTGATAAACAGAGAGAAGAAAATTTCCACACATTCTTAATGATTTGAAAAATGACATTTGTATTCAATGACTAAGAGTTAGGGAGAGTGAATGTTAAAAAAAAAAGGGGGTGGAAAAAGGTGTAACTTATGTTGCTAGGGTTCGAACCCTATGGCCAAGTTTAAAAAAAGATTCTTGGCCCTGCCGCCCAGCCTATTGAGCTAGGGAAGCAGTTGAATTCAACACAGAAAATAAATCGACTTAAATAGCTCCCCCCCCTCTTTCTTTCAAAACATTGTGACAGAAGTAAAAAAAAAATCATTTGAAAATTTTGAAGATTTGATATCAAGCTAATTTGTTACTATTGAGGGAGGAAAGCAGTTGAATTTAACCCAGAAAATTAATCGACACCAGTGCCCTCCCCTTTCTTGCAAAACATTGAGACAGAAGTAAAAAAAAATTTCATTTAAAATTTTTGAAGATTTTATATCAAGCTAATTTGTTACTATTGAGCTAGGAAAACAGTTGAATTTAACTTAGAAAATTTATCTACTTATATAGGCCCCCCCCCTTTTTTTTTTCAAAACATTTCGGCAGAAGTCAAAAGTAGTTCCATTTGAAAGTTTGATACAAAGCAGATTTGTTATTTTATCAGAAAAATGGAAGGACATGTTTAAAAGGTGTTTTTGGTGTTGGTTTGATCGTATCTTGAAAAAGTGAGCGTGGCTGTGTTATTTGTCTAGGGACTATTTTGTTTTTTTATGACCTAATTACGCACTATGGTCTACTACGAGTCAGAAATTCGTTTTTTTCTGAATTTCCGAGTGTATTTGAAGGCTTATATGTAATCTTTTGAAGAGAGGAAGGCATGCACTGTCGATACATGCCAAAAGACACCAACATTGGGCGATTCTTTGAATAAAACAGGTGACAGAAGGTCGGGCTCTGAACCGACCCCCACCCACCTGAGTCACCTGTTTGACAGGAATTTCCCATATGTTGTTAAGATCAGCTTCTTGTGTCTCTCATTGAAACTTTGGATATGTCCAGACTATCAATTGTCTATGTAGATTAAAAGTCGGGAAGAATTGTGGCCTAATTGAATAAACCAGATAGACTCCTTTTCAGAAGCAATGATAGCTGTTGCATTAAAAAAAAAAACAAAGCAATTTTTTCAAGTGCCTTTTTCCCTACATAAAGTTGTTGAGAACACATAGAAAATAATTAGATAATTAGAGTTTTTACTGATGGTACCTTTGGACAGGAAAGATATGAGAGAAAAAAATAGATAAATCATTGATGAATAAATAATGGAATAATTTAAGTAAAAGAGGGAGCAGTTTTCCTCAGTGCAGTCAGGGGGAAATTCCTTTAATGTTGCTTTTTGAATAGCCTGAAAGGTTTAAAGGACTTATCAATTAATGTCGCATGGTAATGCTGAGAGGCATAATGGTCTGTCGCATTGCGCTTTGCCTGGCATACAGCTGTTAGGCTCAAGCCGACAAAATGTCACAAATTAACATATGTCTCTTGTGTCCGCAATGACATCGTTGAACCCTCAGAATTCATGCAACAACGAGACATAGAGTAGAATCTGAAATCGGTTTCGATGATGATCCACCTATATTATGGCACTTACGCTGACGCAAAAACATGAACTTGACAAAAGGCACTGATAATGCTGTTTTTTCTTGATTTCCTTGTGGGAAGAAAAACATACCAAAACACATCTTCTCCAAATGGAATTCTTTTCAAATCAGAATGCCAAAATTAGTGTCACTGTAGAGTGTGCACAAACGGACCGATGCGACAACGCGAACCCAGATTTGCGTTTTGTTGCATGTGCCAAAATGTCATATATCGTTGGTCCTCATCACAATTGATTTTAGAGCCTGGTCATGCTATCTTTGTTCCCCCTTTCTAGAGATTAGAACATGTCATCACGGTCATTAGCAATGTCATATCTATTCAGGACATCTTCCCAGCTCAAGCCTGGCAAGCCGTATGCGTTGCGGTTAGAGAAAAACCCATGAAAATGCATGAAAGTTGATAAACAGAGAGAAGAAAATTTCCACACATTCTTAATGATTTGAAAAATGACATTTGTATTAAATGACTAAGAGTTAGGGAGAGTGAATGTTAAAAAAAAAAGGGGGTGGAAAAAGGTGTAACTTATGTTGCTAGGGTTCGAACCCTATGGCCAAGTTTAAAAAAAGATTCTTGGCCCTGCCGCCCAGCCTATTGAGCTAGGGAAGCAGTTGAATTCAACACAGAAAATAAATCGACTTAAATAGCTCCCCCCCTCTTTCTTTCAAAACATTGTGACAGAAGTAAAAAAAAAATCATTTGAAAATTTTGAAGATTTGATATCAAGCTAATTTGTTACTATTGAGGGAGGAAAGCAGTTGAATTTAACCCAGAAAATTAATCGACACCAGTGCCCTCCCCTTTCTTGCAAAACATTGAGACAGATGTAAAAAAAAATTTCATTTAAAATTTTTGAAGATTTTATATCAAGCTAATTTGTTACTATTGAGCTAGGAAAACAGTTGAATTTAACTTAGAAAATTTATCTACTTATATAGGCCCCCCCTTTTTTTTTCAAAACATTTCGGCAGAAGTCAAAAGTAGTTCCATTTGAAAATTTGATACGAAGCAGATTTGTTATTTTGTTTTATCAGAAAAATGGAAGGACATGTTTAAAAGGTGTTTTTGGTGTTGGTTTGATCGTATCTTGAAAAAGTGAGCGTGGCTGTGTTATTTGTCTAGGGACTATTTTGTTTTTTTATGACCTAATTACGCACTATGGTCTACTACGAGTCAGAAATTCGTTTTTTTCTGAATTTCCGAGTGTATTTGAAGGCTTATATGTAATCTTTTGAAGAGAGGAAGGCATGCACTGTCGATACATGCCAAAAGACACCAACATTGGGCGATTCTCTGAATAAAACAGGTGACAGAAGGTCGGGCTCTGAACCGACCCCCACCCACCTGAGTCACCTGTTTGACAGGAATTTCCCATATGTTGTTAAGATCAGCTTCTTGTGTCTCTCATTGAAACTTTGGATATGTCCAGACTATCAATTGTCTATGTAGATTAAAAGTCGGGAAGAATTGTGGCCTAATTGAATAAACCAGATAGACTCCTTTTCAGAAGCAATGATAGCTGTTGCATTAAAAAAAAAAAAAAAAAAAAAAAAGCAATTTTTTCAAGTGCCTTTTTCCCTACATAAAGTTGTTGAGAACACATAGAAAATAATTAGATAATTAGAGTTTTTACTGATGGTACCTTTGGACAGGAAAGATATGAGAGAAAAAAATAGATAAATCATTGATGAATAAATAATGGAATAATTTAAGTAAAAGAGGGAGCAGTTTTCCTCAGTGCAGTCAGGGGGAAATTCCTTTAATGTTGCTTTTTGAATAGCCTGAAAGGTTTAAAGGACTTATCAATTAATGTCGCATGGTAATGCTGAGAGGCATAATGGTCTGTCGCATTGCGCTTTGCCTGGCATACAGCTGTTAGGCTCAAGCCGACAAAATGTCACAAATTAACATATGTCTCTTGTGTCCGCAATGACATCGTTGAACCCTCAGAATTCATGCAACAACGAGACATAGAGTAGAATCTGAAATCGGTTTCGATGATGATCCACCTATATTATGGCACTTACGCTGACGCGAAAACATGAACTTGACAAAAGGCACTGATAATGCTGTTTTTTCTTGATTTCCTTGTGGGAAGAAAAACATACCAAAACACATCTTCTCCAAATGGAATTCTTTTCAAATCAGAATGCCAAAATTAGTGTCACTGTAGAGTGTGCACAAACGGACCGATGCGACAACGCGAACCCAGATTTGCGTTTTGTTGCATGTGCCAAAATGTCATATATCGTTGGTCCTCATCACAATTGATTTTAGAGCCTGGTCATGCTATCTTTGTTCCCCCTTTCTAGAGATTAGAACATGTCATCACGGTCATTAGCAATGTCATATCTATTCAGGACATCTTCCCAGCTCAAGCCTGGCAAGCCGTATGCGTTGCGGTTAGAGAAAAACCCATGAAAATGCATGAAAGTTGATAAACAGAGAGAAGAAAATTTCCACACATTCTTAATGATTTGAAAAATGACATTTGTATTCAATGACTAAGAGTTAGGGAGAGTGAATGTTAAAAAAAAAAGGGGGTGGAAAAAGGTGTAACTTATGTTGCTAGGGTTCGAACCCTATGGCCAAGTTTAAAAAAAGATTCTTGGCCCTGCCGCCCAGCCTATTGAGCTAGGGAAGCAGTTGAATTCAACACAGAAAATAAATCGACTTAAATAGCTCCCCCCCCTCTTTCTTTCAAAACATTGTGACAGAAGTAAAAAAAAAATCATTTGAAAATTTTGAAGATTTGATATCAAGCTAATTTGTTACTATTGAGGGAGGAAAGCAGTTGAATTTAACCCAGAAAATTAATCGACACCAGTGCCCTCCCCTTTCTTGCAAAACATTGAGACAGAAGTAAAAAAAAATTTCATTTAAAATTTTTGAAGATTTTATATCAAGCTAATTTGTTACTATTGAGCTAGGAAAACAGTTGAATTTAACTTAGAAAATTTATCTACTTATATAGGCCCCCCCCTTTTTTTTTTTCAAAACATTTCGGCAGAAGTCAAAAGTAGTTCCATTTGAAAGTTTGATACAAAGCAGATTTGTTATTTTATCAGAAAAATGGAAGGACATGTTTAAAAGGTGTTTTTGGTGTTGGTTTGATCGTATCTTGAAAAAGTGAGCGTGGCTGTGTTATTTGTCTAGGGACTATTTTGTTTTTTTATGACCTAATTACGCACTATGGTCTACTACGAGTCAGAAATTCGTTTTTTTCTGAATTTCCGAGTGTATTTGAAGGCTTATATGTAATCTTTTGAAGAGAGGAAGGCATGCACTGTCGATACATGCCAAAAGACACCAACATTGGGCGATTCTTTGAATAAAACAGGTGACAGAAGGTCGGGCTCTGAACCGACCCCCACCCACCTGAGTCACCTGTTTGACAGGAATTTCCCATATGTTGTTAAGATCAGCTTCTTGTGTCTCTCATTGAAACTTTGGATATGTCCAGACTATCAATTGTCTATGTAGATTAAAAGTCGGGAAGAATTGTGGCCTAATTGAATAAACCAGATAGACTCCTTTTCAGAAGCAATGATAGCTGTTGCATTAAAAAAAAAAACAAAGCAATTTTTTCAAGTGCCTTTTTCCCTACATAAAGTTGTTGAGAACACATAGAAAATAATTAGATAATTAGAGTTTTTACTGATGGTACCTTTGGACAGGAAAGATATGAGAGAAAAAAATAGATAAATCATTGATGAATAAATAATGGAATAATTTAAGTAAAAGAGGGAGCAGTTTTCCTCAGTGCAGTCAGGGGGAAATTCCTTTAATGTTGCTTTTTGAATAGCCTGAAAGGTTTAAAGGACTTATCAATTAATGTCGCATGGTAATGCTGAGAGGCATAATGGTCTGTCGCATTGCGCTTTGCCTGGCATACAGCTGTTAGGCTCAAGCCGACAAAATGTCACAAATTAACATATGTCTCTTGTGTCCGCAATGACATCGTTGAACCCTCAGAATTCATGCAACAACGAGACATAGAGTAGAATCTGAAATCGGTTTCGATGATGATCCACCTATATTATGGCACTTACGCTGACGCAAAAACATGAACTTGACAAAAGGCACTGATAATGCTGTTTTTTCTTGATTTCCTTGTGGGAAGAAAAACATACCAAAACACATCTTCTCCAAATGGAATTCTTTTCAAATCAGAATGCCAAAATTAGTGTCACTGTAGAGTGTGCACAAACGGACCGATGCGACAACGCGAACCCAGATTTGCGTTTTGTTGCATGTGCCAAAATGTCATATATCGTTGGTCCTCATCACAATTGATTTTAGAGCCTGGTCATGCTATCTTTGTTCCCTCTTTCTAGAGATTAGAACATGTCATCACGGTCATTAGCAATGTCATATCTATTCAGGACATCTTCCCAGCTCAAGCCTGGCAAGCCGTATGCGTTGCGGTTAGAGAAAAACCCATGAAAATGCATGAAAGTTGATAAACAGAGAGAAGAAAATTTCCACACATTCTTAATGATTTGAAAAATGACATTTGTATTAAATGACTAAGAGTTAGGGAGAGTGAATGTTAAAAAAAAAGGGAGGTGGAAAAAGGTGTAACTTATGTTGCTAGGGTTCGAACCCTATGGCCAAGTTTAAAAAAAGATTCTTGGCCCTGCCGCCCAGCCTATTGAGCTAGGGAAGCAGTTGAATTCAACACACAAAATAAATCGACTTAAATAGCTCCCCCCCCTCTTTCTTTCAAAACATTGTGACAGAAGTAAAAAAAAAATCATTTGAAAATTTTGAAGATTTGATATCAAGCTAATTTGTTACTATTGAGGGAGGAAAGCAGTTGAATTTAACCCAGAAAATTAATCGACACCAGTGCCCTCCCCTTTCTTGCAAAACATTGAGACAGATGTAAAAAAAAATTTCATTTAAAATTTTTGAAGATTTTATATCAAGCTAATTTGTTACTATTGAGCTAGGAAAACAGTTGAATTTAACTTAGAAAATTTATCTACTTATATAGGCCCCCCCCTTTTTTTTTCAAAACATTTCGGCAGAAGTCAAAAGTAGTTCCATTTGAAAATTTGATACGAAGCAGATTTGTTATTTTGTTTTATCAGAAAAATGGAAGGACATGTTTAAAAGGTGTTTTTGGTGTTGGTTTGATCGTATCTTGAAAAAGTGAGCGTGGCTGTGTTATTTGTCTAGGGACTATTTTGTTTTTTTATGACCTAATTACGCACTATGGTCTACTACGAGTCAGAAATTCGTTTTTTTCTGAATTTCCGAGTGTATTTGAAGGCTTATATGTAATCTTTTGAAGAGAGGAAGGCATGCACTGTCGATACATGCCAAAAGACACCAACATTGGGCGATTCTCTGAATAAAACAGGTGACAGAAGGTCGGGCTCTGAACCGACCCCCACCCACCTGAGTCACCTGTTTGACAGGAATTTCCCATATGTTGTTAAGATCAGCTTCTTGTGTCTCTCATTGAAACTTTGGATATGTCCAGACTATCAATTGTCTATGTAGATTAAAAGTCGGGAAGAATTGTGGCCTAATTGAATAAACCAGATAGACTCCTTTTCAGAAGCAATGATAGCTGTTGCATTAAAAAAAAAAAAAAAAAAAAAAAAAAGCAATTTTTTCAAGTGCCTTTTTCCCTACATAAAGTTGTTGAGAACACATAGAAAATAATTAGATAATTAGAGTTTTTACTGATGGTACCTTTGGACAGGAAAGATATGAGAGAAAAAAATAGATAAATCATTGATGAATAAATAATGGAATAATTTAAGTAAAAGAGGGAGCAGTTTTCCTCAGTGCAGTCAGGGGGAAATTCCTTTAATGTTGCTTTTTGAATAGCCTGAAAGGTTTAAAGGACTTATCAATTAATGTCGCATGGTAATGCTGAGAGGCATAATGGTCTGTCGCATTGCGCTTTGCCTGGCATACAGCTGTTAGGCTCAAGCCGACAAAATGTCACAAATTAACATATGTCTCTTGTGTCCGCAATGACATCGTTGAACCCTCAGAATTCATGCAACAACGAGACATAGAGTAGAATCTGAAATCGGTTTCGATGATGATCCACCTATATTATGGCACTTACGCTGACGCAAAAACATGAACTTGACAAAAGGCACTGATAATGCTGTTTTTTCTTGATTTCCTTGTGGGAAGAAAAACATACCAAAACACATCTTCTCCAAATGGAATTCTTTTCAAATCAGAATGCCAAAATTAGTGTCACTGTAGAGTGTGCACAAACGGACCAATGCGACAACGCGAACCCAGATTTGCGTTTTGTTGCATGTGCCAAAATGTCATATATCGTTGGTCCTCATCACAATTGATTTTAGAGCCTGGTCATGCTATCTTTGTTCCCCCTTTCTAGAGATTAGAACATGTCATCACGGTCATTAGCAATGTCATATCTATTCAGGACATCTTCCCAGCTCAAGCCTGGCAAGCCGTATGCGTTGCGGTTAGAGAAAAACCCATGAAAATGCATGAAAGTTGATAAACAGAGAGAAGAAAATTTCCACACATTCTTAATGATTTGAAAAATGACATTTGTATTAAATGACTAAGAGTTAGGGAGAGTGAATGTTAAAAAAAAAAGGGGGTGGAAAAAGGTGTAACTTATGTTACTAGGGTTCGAACCCTATGGCCAAGTTTAAAAAAAGATTCTTGGCCCTGCCGCCCAGCCTATTGAGCTAGGGAAGCAGTTGAATTCAACACAGAAAATAAATCGACTTAAGTAGCTCCCCCCCTCTTTCTTTCAAAACATTGTGACAGAAGTAAAAAAAAAATCATTTGAAAATTTTGAAGATTTGATATCAAGCTAATTTGTTACTATTGAGGGAGGAAAGCAGTTGAATTTAACCCAGAAAATTAATCGACACCAGTGCCCTCCCCTTTCTTCCAAAACATTGAGACAGGAGTAAAAAAAAAATTTCATTTAAAATTTTTGAAGATTTTATATCAAGCTAATTTGTTACTATTGAGCTAGGAAAACAGTTGAATTTAACTTAGAAAATTTATCTACTTATATAGGCCCCCCCCTTTTTTTTTTTCAAAACATTTCGGCAGAAGTCAAAAGTAGTTCCATTTGAAAGTTTGATACAAAGCAGATTTGTTATTTTATCAGAAAAATGGAAGGACATGTTTAAAAGGTGTTTTTGGTGTTGGTTTGATCGTATCTTGAAAAAGTGAGCGTGGCTGTGTTATTTGTCTAGGGACTATTTTGTTTTTTTATGACCTAATTACGCACTATGGTCTACTACGAGTCAGAAATTCGTTTTTTTCTGAATTTCCGAGTGTATTTGAAGGCTTATATGTAATCTTTTGAAGAGAGGAAGGCATGCACTGTCGATACATGCCAAAAGACACCAACATTGGGCGATTCTTTGAATAAAACAGGTGACAGAAGGTCGGGCTCTGAACCGACCCCCACCCACCTGAGTCACCTGTTTGACAGGAATTTCCCATATGTTGTTAAGATCAGCTTCTTGTGTCTCTCATTGAAACTTTGGATATGTCCAGACTATCAATTGTCTATGTAAATTAAAAGTCGGGAAGAATTGTGGCCTAATTGAATAAACCAGATAGACTCCTTTTCAGAAGCAATGATAGCTGTTGCATTAAAAAAAAAAACAAAGCAATTTTTTCAAGTGCCTTTTTCCCTACATAAAGTTGTTGAGAACACATAGAAAATAATTAGATAATTAGAGTTTTTACTGATGGTACCTTTGGACAGGAAAGATATGAGAGAAAAAAATAGATAAATCATTGATGAATAAATAATGGAATAATTTAAGTAAAAGAGGGAGCAGTTTTCCTCAGTGCAGTCAGGGGGAAATTCCTTTAATGTTGCTTTTTGAATAGCCTGAAAGGTTTAAAGGACTTATCAATTAATGTCGCATGGTAATGCTGAGAGGCATAATGGTCTGTCGCATTGCGCTTTGCCTGGCATACAGCTGTTAGGCTCAAGCCGACAAAATGTCACAAATTAACATATGTCTCTTGTGTCCGCAATGACATCGTTGAACCCTCAGAATTCATGCAACAACGAGACATAGAGTAGAATCTGAAATCTGTTTCGATGATGATCCACCTATATTATGGCACTTACGCTGACGCAAAAACATGAACTTGACAAAAGGCACTGATAATGCTGTTTTTTCTTGATTTCCTTGTGGGAAGAAAAACATACCAAAACACATCTTCTCCAAATGGAATTCTTTTCAAATCAGAATGCCAAAATTAGTGTCACTGTAGAGTGTGCACAAACGGACCGATGCGACAACGCGAACCCAGATTTGCGTTTTGTTGCATGTGCCAAAATGTCATATATCGTTGGTCCTCATCACAATTGATTTTAGAGCCTGGTCATGCTATCTTTGTTCCCCCTTTCTAGAGATTAGAACATGTCATCACGGTCATTAGCAATGTCATATCTATTCAGGACATCTTCCCAGCTCAAGCCTGGCAAGCCGTATGCGTTGCGGTTAGAGAAAAACCCATGAAAATGCATGAAAGTTGATAAACAGAGAGAAGAAAATTTCCACACATTCTTAATGATTTGAAAAATGACATTTGTATTAAATGACTAAGAGTTAGGGAGAGTGAATGTTAAAAAAAAAAGGGGGTGGAAAAAGGTGTAACTTATGTTGCTAGGGTTCGAACCCTATGGCCAAGTTTAAAAAAAGATTCTTGGCCCTGCCGCCCAGCCTATTGAGCTAGGGAAGCAGTTGAATTCAACACAGAAAATAAATCGACTTAAATAGCTCCCCCCCTCTTTCTTTCAAAACATTGTGACAGAAGTAAAAAAAAAATCATTTGAAAATTTTGAAGATTTGATATCAAGCTAATTTGTTACTATTGAGGGAGGAAAGCAGTTGAATTTAACCCAGAAAATTAATCGACACCAGTGCCCTCCCCTTTCTTCCAAAACATTGAGACAGAAGTAAAAAAAAAATTTCATTTAAATTTTTTGAAGATTTTATATCAAGCTAATTTGTTACTATTGAGCTAGGAAAACAGTTGAATTTAACTTAGAAAATTTATCTACTTATATAGGCCCCCCCTTTTTTTTTTCAAAACATTTCGGCAGAAGTCAAAAGTAGTTCCATTTGAAAATTTGATACCAAGCAGATTTGTTATTTTGTTTTATCAGAAAAATGGAAGGACATGTTTAAAAGGTGTTTTTGGTGTTGGTTTGATCGTATCTTGAAAAAGTGAGCGTGGCTGTGTTATTTGTCTAGGGACTATTTTGTTTTTTTATGACCTAATTACGCACTATGGTCTACTACGAGTCAGAAATTCGTTTTTTTCTGAATTTCCGAGTGTATTTGAAGGCTTATATGTAATCTTTTGAAGAGAGGAAGGCATGCACTGTCGATACATGCCAAAAGACACCAACATTGGGCGATTCTCTGAATAAAACAGGTGACAGAAGGTCGGGCTCTGAACCGACCCCCACCCACCTGAGTCACCTGTTTGACAGGAATTTCCCATATGTTGTTAAGATCAGCTTCTTGTGTCTCTCATTGAAACTTTGGATATGTCCAGACTATCAATTGTCTATGTAGATTGAAAGTCGGGAAGAATTGTGGCCTAATTGAATAAACCAGATAGACTCCTTTTCAGAAGCAATGATAGCTGTTGCATTAAAAAAAAAAAAACAAAGCAATTTTTTCAAGTGCCTTTTTCCCTACATAAAGTTGTTGAGAACACATAGAAAATAATTAGATAATTAGAGTTTTTACTGATGGTACCTTTGGACAGGAAAGATATGAGAGAAAAAAATAGATAAATCATTGATGAATAAATAATGGAATAATTTAAGTAAAAGAGGGAGCAGTTTTCCTCAGTGCAGTCAGGGGGAAATTCCTTTAATGTTGCTTTTTGAATAGCCTGAAAGGTTTAAAGGACTTATCAATTAATGTCGCATGGTAATGCTGAGAGGCATAATGGTCTGTCGCATTGCGCTTTGCCTGGCATACAGCTGTTAGGCTCAAGCCGACAAAATGTCACAAATTAACATATGTCTCTTGTGTCCGCAATGACATCGTTGAACCCTCAGAATTCATGCAACAACGAGACATAGAGTAGAATCTGAAATCGGTTTCGATGATGATCCACCTATATTATGGCACTTACGCTGACGCGAAAACATGAACTTGACAAAAGGCACTGATAATGCTGTTTTTTCTTGATTTCCTTGTGGGAAGAAAAACATACCAAAACACATCTTCTCCAAATGGAATTCTTTTCAAATCAGAATGCCAAAATTAGTGTCACTGTAGAGTGTGCACAAACGGACCGATGCGACAACGCGAACCCAGATTTGCGTTTTGTTGCATGTGCCAAAATGTCATATATCGTTGGTCCTCATCACAATTGATTTTAGAGCCTGGTCATGCTATCTTTGTTCCCCCTTTCTAGAGATTAGAACATGTCATCACGGTCATTAGCAATGTCATATCTATTCAGGACATCTTCCCAGCTCAAGCCTGGCAAGCCGTATGCGTTGCGGTTAGAGAAAAACCCATGAAAATGCATGAAAGTTGATAAACAGAGAGAAGAAAATTTCCACACATTCTTAATGATTTGAAAAATGACATTTGTATTAAATGACTAAGAGTTAGGGAGAGTGAATGTTAAAAAAAAATGGGGGTGGAAAAAGGTGTAACTTATGTTGCTAGGGTTCGAACCCTATGGCCAAGTTTAAAAAAAGATTCTTGGCCCTGCCGCCCAGCCTATTGAGCTAGGGAAGCAGTTGAATTCAACACAGAAAATAAATCGACTTAAATAGCTCCCCCCCTCTTTCTTTCAAAACATTGTGACAGAAGTAAAAAAAAAATCATTTGAAAATTTTGAAGATTTGATATCAAGCTAATTTGTTACTATTGAGGGAGGAAAGCAGTTGAATTTAACCCAGAAAATTAATCGACACCAGTGCCCTCCCCTTTCTTCCAAAACATTGAGACAGAAGTAAAAAAAAATTTCATTTAAAATTTTTGAAGATTTTATATCAAGCTAATTTGTTACTATTGAGCTAGGAAAACAGTTGAATTTAACTTAGAAAATTTATCTACTTATATAGGCCCCCCCCCTTTTTTTTTTCAAAACATTTCGGCAGAAGTCAAAGGTAGTTCCATTTGAAAATTTGATACAAAGCAGATTTGTTATTTTATCAGAAAAATGGAAGGACATGTTTAAAAGGTGTTTTTGGTGTTGGTTTGATCGTATCTTGAAAAAGTGAGCGTGGCTGTGTTATTTGTCTAGGGACTATTTTGTTTTTTTATGACCTAATTACGCACTATGGTCTACAACGAGTCAGAAATTCGTTTTTTTCTGAATTTCCGAGTGTATTTGAAGGCTTATATGTAATCTTTTGAAGAGAGGAAGGCATGCACTGTCGATACATGCCAAAAGACACCAACATTGGGCGATTCTTTGAATAAAACAGGTGACAGAAGGTCGGGCTCTGAACCGACCCCCACCCACCTGAGTCACCTGTTTGACAGGAATTTCCCATATGTTGTTAAGATCAGCTTCTTGTGTCTCTCATTGAAACTTTGGATATGTCCAGACTATCAATTGTCTATGTAGATTAAAAGTCGGGAAGAATTTTGGCCTAATTGAATAAACCAGATAGACTCCTTTTCAGAAGCAATGATAGCTGTTGCATTAAAAAAAAAAAAAAAAGCAATTTTTTCAAGTGCCTTTTTCCCTACATAAAGTTGTTGAGAACACATAGAAAATAATTAGATAATTAGAGTTTTTACTGATGGTACCTTTGGACAGGAAAGATATGAGAGAAAAAAATAGATAAATCATTGATGAATAAATAATGGAATAATTTAAGTAAAAGAGGGAGCAGTTTTCCTCAGTGCAGTCAGGGGGAAATTCCTTTAATGTTGCTTTTTGAATAGCCTGAAAGGTTTAAAGGACTTATCAATTAATGTCGCATGGTAATGCTGAGAGGCATAATGGTCTGTCGCATTGCGCTTTGCCTGGCATACAGCTGTTAGGCTCAAGCCGACAAAATGTCACAAATTAACATATGTCTCTTGTGTCCGCAATGACATCGTTGAACCCTCAGAATTCATGCAACAACGAGACATAGAGTAGAATCTGAAATCGGTTTCGATGATGATCCACCTATATTATGGCACTTACGCTGACGCGAAAACATGAACTTGACAAAAGGCACTGATAATGCTGTTTTTTCTTGATTTCCTTGTGGGAAGAAAAACATACCAAAACACATCTTCTCCAAATGGAATTCTTTTCAAATCAGAATGCCAAAATTAGTGTCACTGTAGAGTGTGCACAAACGGACTGATGCGACAACGCGAACCCAGATTTGCGTTTTGTTGCATGTGCCAAAATGTCATATATCGTTGGTCCTCATCACAATTGATTTTAGAGCCTGGTCATGCTATCTTTGTTCCCCCTTTCTAGAGATTAGAACATGTCATCACGGTCATTAGCAATGTCATATCTATTCAGGACATCTTCCCAGCTCAAGCCTGGCAAGCCGTATGCGTTGCGGTTAGAGAAAAACCCATGAAAATGCATGAAAGTTGATAAACAGAGAGAAGAAAATTTCCACACATTCTTAACGATTTGAAAAATGACATTTGTATTAAATGACTAAGAGTTAGGGAGAGTGAATGTTAAAAAAAAATGGGGGTGGAAAAAGGTGTAACTTATGTTGCTAGGGTTCGAACCCTATGGCCAAGTTTAAAAAAAGATTCTTGGCCCTGCCGCCCAGCCTATTGAGCTAGAGAAGAAGTTGAATTCAACACAGAAAATAAATCGACTTAAATAGCTCCCCCCCTCTTTCTTTCAAAACATTGTGACAGAAGTAAAAAAAAAATCATTTGAAAATTTTGAAGATTTGATATCAAGCTAATTTGTTACTATTGAGGGAGGAAAGCAGTTGAATTTAACCCAGAAAATTAATCGACACCAGTGCCCTCCCCTTTCTTCCAAAACATTGAGACAGAAGTAAAAAAAAATTTCATTTAAAATTTTTGAAGATTTTATATCAAGCTAATTTGTTACTATTGAGCTAGGAAAACAGTTGAATTTAACTTAGAAAATTTATCTACTTATATAGGCCCCCCCTTTTTTTTTTCAAAACATTTCGGCAGAAGTCAAAAGTAGTTCCATTTGAAAATTTGATACAAAGCAGATTTGTTATTTTATCAGAAAAATGGAAGGACATGTTTAAAAGGTGTTTTTGGTGTTGGTTTGATCGTATCTTGAAAAAGTGAGCGTGGCTGTGTTATTTGTCTAGGGACTATTTTGTTTTTTTATGACCTAATTACGCACTATGGTCTACTACGAGTCAGAAATTCGTTTTTTTCTGAATTTCCGAGTGTATTTGAAGGCTTATATGTAATCTTTTGAAGAGAGGAAGGCATGCACTGTCGATACATGCCAAAAGACACCAACATTGGGCGATTCTTTGAATAAAACAGGTGACAGAAGGTCGGGCTCTGAACCGACCCCCACCCACCTGAGTCACCTGTTTGACAGGAATTTCCCATATGTTGTTAAGATCAGCTTCTTGTGTCTCTCATTGAAACTTTGGATATGTCCAGACTATCAATTGTCTATGTAGATTAAAAGTCGGGAAGAATTGTGGCCTAATTGAATAAACCAGATAGACTCCTTTTCAGAAGCAATGATAGCTGTTGCATTAAAAAAAAAAAACAAAGCAATTTTTTCAAGTGCCTTTTTCCCTACATAAAGTTGTTGAGAACACATAGAAAATAATTAGATAATTAGAGTTTTTACTGATGGTACCTTTGGACAGGAAAGATATGAGAGAAAAAAATAGATAAATCATTGATGAATAAATAATGGAATAATTTAAGTAAAAGAGGGAGCAGTTTTCCTCAGTGCAGTCAGGGGGAAATTCCTTTAATGTTGCTTTTTGAATAGCCTGAAAGGTTTAAAGGACTTATCAATTAATGTCGCATGGTAATGCTGAGAGGCATAATGGTCTGTCGCATTGCGCTTTGCCTGGCATACAGCTGTTAGGCTCAAGCCGACAAAATGTCACAAATTAACATATGTCTCTTGTGTCCGCAATGACATCGTTGAACCCTCAGAATTCATGCAACAACGAGACATAGAGTAGAATCTGAAATCGGTTTCGATGATGATCCACCTATATTTTGGCACTTACGCTGACGCGAAAACATGAACTTGACAAAAGGCACTGATAATGCTGTTTTTTCTTGATTTCCTTGTGGGAAGAAAAACATACCAAAACACATCTTCTCCAAATGGAATTCTTTTCAAATCAGAATGCCAAAATTAGTGTCACTGTAGAGTGTGCACAAACGGACCGATGCGACAACGCGAACCCAGATTTGCGTTTTGTTGCATGTGCCAAAATGTCATATATCGTTGGTCCTCATCACAATTGATTTTAGAGCCTGGTCATGCTATCTTTGTTCCCCCTTTCTAGAGATTAGAACATGTCATCACGGTCATTAGCAATGTCATATCTATTCAGGACATCTTCCCAGCTCAAGCCTGGCAAGCCGTATGCGTTGCGGTTAGAGAAAAACCCATGAAAATGCATGAAAGTTGATAAACAGAGAGAAGAAAATTTCCACACATTCTTAATGATTTGAAAAATGACATTTGTATTAAATGACTAAGAGTTAGGGAGAGTGAATGTTAAAAAAAAATGGGGGTGGAAAAAGGTGTAACTTATGTTGCTAGGGTTCGAACCCTATGGCCAAGTTTAAAAAAAGATTCTTGGCCCTGCCGCCCAGCCTATTGAGCTAGGGAAGCAGTTGAATTCAACACAGAAAATAAATCGACTTAAATAGCTCCCCCCCTCTTTCTTTCAAAACATTGTGACAGAAGTAAAAAAAAAATCATTTGAAAATTTTGAAGATTTGATATCAAGCTAATTTGTTACTATTGAGGGAGGAAAGCAGTTGAATTTAACCCAGAAAATTAATCGACACCCGTGCCCTCCCCTTTCTTCCAAAACATTGAGACAGAAGTAAAAAAAAATTTCATTTAAAATTTTTGAAGATTTTATATCAAGCTAATTTGTTACTATTGAGCTAGGAAAACAGTTGAATTTAACTTAGAAAATTTATCTACTTATATAGGCCCCCCCTTTTTTTTTTTCAAAACATTTCGGCAGAAGTCAAAAGTAGTTCCATTTGAAAATTTGATACAAAGCAGATTTGTTATTTTATCAGAAAAATGGAAGGACATGTTTAAAAGGTGTTTTTGGTGTTGGTTTGATCGTATCTTGAAAAAGTGAGCGTGGCTGTGTTATTTGTCTAGGGACTATTTTGTTTTTTTATGACCTAATTACGCACTATGGTCTACTACGAGTCAGAAATTCGTTTTTTTCTGAATTTCCGAGTGTATTTGAAGGCTTATATGTAATCTTTTGAAGAGAGGAAGGCATGCACTGTCGATACATGCCAAAAGACACCAACATTGGGCGATTCTTTGAATAAAACAGGTGACAGAAGGTCGGGCTCTGAACCGACCCCCACCCACCTGAGTCACCTGTTTGACAGGAATTTCCCATATGTTGTTAAGATCAGCTTCTTGTGTCTCTCATTGAAACTTTGGATATGTCCAGACTATCAATTGTCTATGTAGATTAAAAGTCGGGAAGAATTGTGGCCTAATTGAATAAACCAGATAGACTCCTTTTCAGAAGCAATGATAGCTGTTGCATTAAAAAAAAAAACAAAGCAATTTTTTCAAGTGCCTTTTTCCCTACATAAAGTTGTTGAGAACACATAGAAAATAATTAGATAATTAGAGTTTTTACTGATGGTACCTTTGGACAGGAAAGATATGAGAGAAAAAAATAGATAAATCATTGATGAATAAATAATGGAATAATTTAAGTAAAAGAGGGAGCAGTTTTCCTCAGTGCAGTCAGGGGGAAATTCCTTTAATGTTGCTTTTTGAATAGCCTGAAAGGTTTAAAGGACTTATCAATTAATGTCGCATGGTAATGCTGAGAGGCATAATGGTCTGTCGCATTGCGCTTTGCCTGGCATACAGCTGTTAGGCTCAAGCCGACAAAATGTCACAAATTAACATATGTCTCTTGTGTCCGCAATGACATCGTTGAACCCTCAGAATTCATGCAACAACGAGACATAGAGTAGAATCTGAAATCGGTTTCGATGATGATCCACCTATATTTTGGCACTTACGCTGACGCGAAAACATGAACTTGACAAAAGGCACTGATAATGCTGTTTTTTCTTGATTTCCTTGTGGGAAGAAAAACATACCAAAACACATCTTCTCCAAATGGAATTCTTTTCAAATCAGAATGCCAAAATTAGTGTCACTGTAGAGTGTGCACAAACGGACCGATGCGACAACGCGAACCCAGATTTGCGTTTTGTTGCATGTGCCAAAATGTCATATATCGTTGGTCCTCATCACAATTGATTTTAGAGCCTGGTCTCTTCGTTCCCCCTTTCTAGAGATTAGAACATGTCATCACGGTCATTAGCAATGTCATATCTATTCAGGACATCTTCCCAGCTCAAGCCTGGCAAGCCGTATGCGTTGCGGTTAGAGAAAAACCCATGAAAATGCATGAAAGTTGATAAACAGAGAGAAGAAAATTTCCACACATTCGTAATGATTTGAAAAATGACATTTGTATTAAATGACTAAGAGTTAGGGAGAGTGAATGTTAAAAAAAAAAGGGGGTGGAAAAAGGTGTAACTTATGTTGCTAGGGTTCGAACCCTATGGCCAAGTTTAAAAAAAGATTCTTGGCCCTGCCGCCCAGCCTATTGAGCTAGGGAAGCAGTTGAATTCAACACAGAAAATAAATCGACTTAAATAGCTCCCCCCCTCTTTCTTTCAAAACATTGTGACAGAAGTAAAAAAAAAATCATTTGAAAATTTTGAAGATTTGATATCAAGCTAATTTGTTACTATTGAGGGAGGAAAGCAGTTGAATTTAACCCAGAAAATTAATCGACACCAGTGCCCTCCCCTTTCTTCCAAAACATTGAGACAGAAGTAAAAAAAAATTTCATTTAAAATTTTTGAAGATTTTATATCAAGCTAATTTGTTACTATTGAGCTAGGAAAACAGTTGAATTTAACTTAGAAAATTTATCTACTTATATAGGCCCCCCCTTTTTTTTTTCAAAACATTTCGGCAGAAGTCAAAAGTAGTTCCATTTGAAAATTTGATACGAAGCAGATTTGTTATTTTGTTTTATCAGAAAAATGGAAGGACATGTTTAAAAGGTGTTTTTGGTGTTGGTTTGATCGTATCTTGAAAAAGTGAGCGTGGCTGTGTTATTTGTCTAGGGACTATTTTGTTTTTTTATGACCTAATTACGCACTATGGTCTACTACGAGTCAGAAATTCGTTTTTTTCTGAATTTCCGAGTGTATTTGAAGGCTTATATGTAATCTTTTGAAGAGAGGAAGGCATGCACTGTCGATACATGCCAAAAGACACCAACATTGGGCGATTCTTTGAATAAAACAGGTGACAGAAGGTCGGGCTCTGAACCGACCCCCACCCACCTGAGTCACCTGTTTGACAGGAATTTCCCATATGTTGTTAAGATCAGCTTCTTGTGTCTCTCATTGAAACTTTGGATATGTCCAGACTATCAATTGTCTATGTAGATTAAAAGTCGGGAAGAATTGTGGCCTAATTGAATAAACCAGATAGACTCCTTTTCAGAAGCAATGATAGCTGTTGCATTAAAAAAAAAAAACAAAGCAATTTTTTCAAGTGCCTTTTTCCCTACATAAAGTTGTTGAGAACACATAGAAAATAATTAGATAATTAGAGTTTTTACTGATGGTACCTTTGGACAGGAAAGATATGAGAGAAAAAAATAGATAAATCATTGATGAATAAATAATGGAATAATTTAAGTAAAAGAGGGAGCAGTTTTCCTCAGTGCAGTCAGGGGGAAATTCCTTTAATGTTGCTTTTTGAATAGCCTGAAAGGTTTAAAGGACTTATCAATTAATGTCGCATGGTAATGCTGAGAGGCATAATGGTCTGTCGCATTGCGCTTTGCCTGGCATACAGCTGTTAGGCTCAAGCCGACAAAATGTCACAAATTAACATATGTCTCTTGTGTCCGCAATGACATCGTTGAACCCTCAGAATTCATGCAACAACGAGACATAGAGTAGAATCTGAAATCGGTTTCGATGATGATCCACCTATATTATGGCACTTACGCTGACGCGAAAACATGAACTTGACAAAAGGCACTGATAATGCTGTTTTTTCTTGATTTCCTTGTGGGAAGAAAAACATACCAAAACACATCTTCTCCAAATGGAATTCTTTTCAAATCAGAATGCCAAAATTAGTGTCACTGTAGAGTGTGCACAAACGGACCGATGCGACAACGCGAACCCAGATTTGCGTTTTGTTGCATGTGCCAAAATGTCATATATCGTTGGTCCTCATCACAATTGATTTTAGAGCCTGGTCTCTTCGTTCCCCCTTTCTAGAGATTAGAACATGTCATCACGGTCATTAGCAATGTCATATCTATTCAGGACATCTTCCCAGCTCAAGCCTGGCAAGCCGTATGCGTTGCGGTTAGAGAAAAACCCATGAAAATGCATGAAAGTTGATAAACAGAGAGAAGAAAATTTCCACACATTCGTAATGATTTGAAAAATGACATTTGTATTAAATGACTAAGAGTTAGGGAGAGTGAATGTTAAAAAAAAGGGGGGTGGAAAAAGGTGTAACTTATGTTGCTAGGGTTCGAACCCTATGGCCAAGTTTAAAAAAAGATTCTTGGCCCTGCCGCCCAGCCTATTGAGCTAGGGAAGCAGTTGAATTCAACACAGAAAATAAATCGACTTAAATAGCTCCCCCCCTCTTTCTTTCAAAACATTGTGACAGAAGTAAAAAAAAAATCATTTGAAAATTTTGAAGATTTGATATCAAGCTAATTTGTTACTATTGAGGGAGGAAAGCAGTTGAATTTAACCCAGAAAATTAATCGACACCCGTGCCCTCCCCTTTCTTCCAAAACATTGAGACAGAAGTAAAAAAAAATTTCATTTAAAATTTTTGAAGATTTTATATCAAGCTAATTTGTTACTATTGAGCTAGGAAAACAGTTGAATTTAACTTAGAAAATTTATCTACTTATATAGGCCCCCCCTTTTTTTTTCAAAACATTTCGGCAGAAGTCAAAAGTAGTTCCATTTGAAAATTTGATACGAAGCAGATTTGTTATTTTGTTTTATCAGAAAAATGGAAGGACATGTTTAAAAGGTGTTTTTGGTGTTGGTTTGATCGTATCTTGAAAAAGTGAGCGTGGCTGTGTTATTTGTCTAGGGACTATTTTGTTTTTTTATGACCTAATTACGCACTATGGTCTACTACGAGTCAGAAATTCGTTTTTTTCTGAATTTCCGAGTGTATTTGAAGGCTTATATGTAATCTTTTGAAGAGAGGAAGGCATGCACTGTCGATACATGCCAAAAGACACCAACATTGGGCGATTCTTTGAATAAAACAGGTGACAGAAGGTCGGGCTCTGAACCGACCCCCACCCACCTGAGTCACCTGTTTGACAGGAATTTCCCATATGTTGTTAAGATCAGCTTCTTGTGTCTCTCATTGAAACTTTGGATATGTCCAGACTATCAATTGTCTATGTAGATTAAAAGTCGGGAAGAATTGTGGCCTAATTGAATAAACCAGATAGACTCCTTTTCAGAAGCAATGATAGCTGTTGCATTAAAAAAAAAACAAAAAAAACAAAGCAATTTTTTCAAGTGCCTTTTTCCCTACATAAAGTTGTTGAGAACACATAGAAAATAATTAGATAATTAGAGTTTTTACTGATGGTACCTTTGGACAGGAAAGATATGAGAGAAAAAAATAGATAAATCATTGATGAATAAATAATGGAATAATTTAAGTAAAAGAGGGAGCAGTTTTCCTCAGTGCAGTCAGGGGGAAATTCCTTTAATGTTGCTTTTTGAATAGCCTGAAAGGTTTAAAGGACTTATCAATTAATGTCGCATGGTAATGCTGAGAGGCATAATGGTCTGTCGCATTGCGCTTTGCCTGGCATACAGCTGTTAGGCTTAAGCTGACAAAATGTCACAAATTAACATATGTCTCTTGTGTCCGCAATGACATCGTTGAACCCTCAGAATTCATGCAACAACGAGACATAGAGTAGAATCTGAAATCGGTTTCGATGATGATCCACCTATATTATGGCACTTACGCTGACGCGAAAACATGAACTTGACAAAAGGCACTGATAATGCTGTTTTTTCTTGATTTCCTTGTGGGAAGAAAAACATACCAAAACACATCTTCTCCAAATGGAATTCTTTTCAAATCAGAATGCCAAAATTAGTGTCACTGTAGAGTGTGCACAAACGGACCGATGCGACAACGCGAACCCAGATTTGCGTTTTGTTGCATGTGCCAAAATGTCATATATCGTTGGTCCTCATCACAATTGATTTTAGAGCCTGGTCATGCTATCTTTGTTCCCCCTTTCTAGAGATTAGAACATGTCATCACGGTCATTAGCAATGTCATATCTATTCAGGACATCTTCCCAGCTCAAGCCTGGCAAGCCGTATGCGTTGCGGTTAGAGAAAAACCCATGAAAATGCATGAAAGTTGATAAACAGAGAGAAGAAAATTTCCACACATTCTTAATGATTTGAAAAATGACATTTGTATTAAATGACTAAGAGTTAGGGAGAGTGAATGTTAAAAAAAAAGGGGGTGGAAAAAGGTGTAACTTATGTTGCTAGGGTTCGAACCCTATGGCCAAGTTTAAAAAAAGATTCTTGGCCCTGCCGCCCAGCCTATTGAGCTAGGGAAGCAGTTGAATTCAACACAGAAAATAAATCGACTTAAATAGCTCCCCCCCTCTTTCTTTCAAAACATTGTGACAGAAGTAAAAAGAAAATCATTTGAAAATTTTGAAGATTTGATATCAAGCTAATTTGTTACTATTGAGGGAGGAAAGCAGTTGAATTTAACCCAGAAAATTAATCGACACCAGTGCCCTCCCCTTTCTTGCAAAACATTGAGACAGAAGTAAAAAAAAATTTCATTTAAAATTTTTGAAGATTTTATATCAAGCTAATTTGTTACTATTGAGCTAGGAAAACACTTGCATTTAACTTAGAAAATTTATCTACTTATATAGGCCCCCCCCTTTTTTTTTTCAAAACATTTCGGCAGAAGTCAAAAGTAGTTCCATTTGAAAATTTGATACGAAGCAGATTTGTTATTTTGTTTTATCAGAAAAATGGAAGGACATGTTTAAAAGGTGTTTTTGGTGTTGGTTTGATCGTATCTTGAAAAAGTGAGCGTGGCTGTGTTATTTGTCTAGGGACTATTTTGTTTTTTTATGACCTAATTACGCACTATGGTCTACTACGAGTCAGAAATTCGTTTTTTTTCTGAATTTCCGAGTGTATTTGAAGGCTTATATGTAATCTTTTGAAGAGAGGAAGGCATGCACTGTCGATACATGCCAAAACATTGGGCGATTCTTTGAATAAAACAGGTGACAGAAGGTCGGGCTCTGAACCGACCCCCACCCACCTGAGTCACCTGTTTGACAGGAATTTCCCATATGTTCTTAAGATCAGCTTCTTGTGTCTCTCATTGAAACTTTGGATATGTCCAGACTATCAATTGTCTATGTAGATTAAAAGTCGGGAAGAATTGTGGCCTAATTGAATAAACCAGATAGACTCCTTTTCAGAAGCAATGATAGCTGTTGCATTAAAAAAAAAAAAAAAAAAAAAACAAAGCAATTTTTTCAAGTGCCTTTTTCCCTACATAAAGTTGTTGAGAACACATAGAAAATAATTAGATAATTAGAAATTTTATTGATGGTACCTTTGGACAGGAAAGATATGAGAGAAAAAAATAGATAAATCATTGATGAATAAATAATGGAATAATTTAAGTAAAAGAGGGAGCAGTTTTCCTCAGTGCAGTCAGGGGGAAATTCCTTTAATGTTGCTTTTTGAATAGCCTGAAAGGTTTAAAGGACTTATCAATTAATGTCGCATGGTAATGCTGAGAGGCATAATGGTCTGTCGCGTTGCGCTTTGCCTGGCATACAGCTGTTAGGCTCAAGCCGACAAAATGTCACAAATTAACATATGTCTCTTGTGTCTGCAATGACATCGTTGAACCCTCAGAATTCATGCAACAACGAGACATAGAGTAGAATCTGAAATCGGTTTCGATGATGATCCACCTATATTATGGCACTTACGCTGACGCGAATACATGAACTTGACAAAAGGCACTGATAATGCTGTTTTTTCTTGATTTCCTTGTGGGAAGAAAAACATACCAAAACACATCTTCTCCAAATGGAATTCTTTTCAAATCAGAATGCCAAAATTAGTGTCACTGTAGAGTGTGCACAAACGGACCGATGCGACAACGCGAACCCAGATTTGCGTTTTGTTGCATGTGCCAAAATGTCATATATCGTTGGTCCTCATCACAATTGATTTTAGAGCCTGGTCATGCTATCTTTGTTCCCCCTTTCTAGAGATTAGAACATGTCATCACGGTCATTAGCAATGTCATATCTATTCAGGACATCTTCCCAGCTCAAGCCTGGCAAGCCGTATGCGTTGCGGTTAGAGAAAAACCCATGAAAATGCATGAAAGTTGATAAACAGAGAGAAGAAAATTTCCACACATTCTTAATGATTTGAAAAATGACATTTGTATTAAATGACTAAGAGTTAGGGAGAGTGAATGTTAAAAAAAAAAGGGGGTGGAAAAAGGTGTAACTTATGTTGCTAGGGTTCGAACCCTATGGCCAAGTTTAAAAAAAGATTCTTGGCCCTGCCGCCCAGCCTATTGAGCTAGGGAAGCAGTTGAATTCAACACAGAAAATAAATCGACTTAAATAGCTCCCCCCTCTTTCTTTCAAAACATTGTGACAGAAGTAAAAAAAAAATCATTTGAAAATTTTGAAGATTTGATATCAAGCTAATTTGTTACTATTGAGGGAGGAAAGCAGTTGAATTTAACCCAGAAAATTAATCGACACCAGTGCCCTCCCCTTTCTTGCAAAACATTGAGACAGAAGTAAAACAAAATTTCATTTAAAATTTTTGAAGATTTTATATCAAGCTAATTTGTTACTATTGAGCTAGGAAAACAGTTGAATTTAACTTAGAAAATTTATCTACTTATATAGGCCCCCCCTTTTTTTTTCAAAACATTTCGGCAGAAGTCAAAAGTAGTTCCATTTGAAAATTTGATACGAAGCAGATTTGTTATTTTGTTTTATCAGAAAAATGGAAGGACATGTTTAAAAGGTGTTTTTGGTGTTGGTTTGATCGTATCTTGAAAAAGTGAGCGTGGCTGTGTTATTTGTCTAGGGACTATTTTGTTTTTTTATGACCTAATTACGCACTATGGTCTACTACGAGTCAGAAATTCGTTTTTTTCTGAATTTCCGAGTGTATTTCAAGGCTTATATGTAATCTTTTGAGGAGAGGAAGGCATGCACTGACGATACATGCCAAAAGACACCAACATTGGGCGATTCTTTGAATAAAACAGGTGACAGAAGGTCGGGCTCTGAACCGACCCCCACCCACCTGAGTCACCTGTTTGACAGGAATTTCCCATATGTTGTTAAGATCAGCTTCTTGTGTCTCTCATTGAAACTTTGGATATGTCCAGACTATCAATTGACTATTTAGATTAAAAGTCGGGAAGAATTGTGGCCTAATTGAATAAACCAGATAGACTCCTTTTCAGAAGCAATGATAGCTGTTGCATTAAAAAAAAAAAAAAAAAAAAAGCAATTTTTTCAAGTGCCTTTTTCCCTACATAAAGTTGTTGAGAACACATAGAAGATAATTAGAGTTTTTACTGATGGTACCTTTGGACAGGAAAGATATGAGAGAAAAAAATAGATAAATCATTGATGAATAAATAATGGAATAATTTAAGTAAAAGAGGGAGCAGTTTTCCTCAGTGCAGTCAAGGGGAAATTCCTTTAATGTTGCTTTTTGAATAGCCTGAAAGGTTTAAAGGACTTATCAATTAATGTCGCATGGTAATGCTGAGAGGCATAATGGTCTGTCGCATTGCGCTTTGCCTGGCATACAGCTGTTAGGCTCAAGCTGACAAAATGTCACAAATTAACATATGTCTCTTGTGTCCGCAATGACATCGTTGAACCCTCAGAATTCATGCAACAACGAGACATAGAGTAGAATCTGAAATCGGTTTCGATGATGATCCACCTATATTATGGCACTTACGCTGACGCGAAAACATGAACTTGACAAAAGGCACTGATAATGCTGTTTTTTCTTGATTTCCTTGTGGGAAGAAAAACATACCAAAACACATCTTCTCCAAATGGAATTCTTTTCAAATCAGAATGCCAAAATTAGTGTCACTGTAGAGTGTGCACAAACGGACCGATGCGACAACGCGAACCCAGATTTGCGTTTTGTTGCATGTGCCAAAATGTCATATATCGTTGGTCCTCATCACAATTGATTTTAGAGCCTGGTCATGCTATCTTTGTTCCCCCTTTCTAGAGATTAGAACATGTCATCACGGTCATTAGCAATGTCATATCTATTCAGGACATCTTCCCAGCTCAAGCCTGGCAAGCCGTATGCGTTGCGGTTAGAGAAAAACCCATGAAAATGCATGAAAGTTGATAAACAGAGAGAAGAAAATTTCCACACATTCTTAATGATTTGAAAAATGACATTTGTATTAAATGACTAAGAGTTAGGGAGAGTGAATGTTAAAAAAAAAGGGGGTGGAAAAAGGTGTAACTTATGTAGCTAGGGTTCGAACCCTATGGCCAAGTTTAAAAAAAGATTCTTGGCCCTGCCGCCCAGCCTATTGAGCTAGGGAAGCAGTTGAATTCAACACAGAAAATAAATCGACTTAAATAGCTCCCCCCCTCTTTCTTTCAAAACATTGTGACAGAAGTAAAAAAAAAATCATTTGAAAATTTTGAAGATTTGATATCAAGCTAATTTGTTACTATTGAGGGAGGAAAGCAGTTGAATTTAACCCAGAAAATTAATCGACACCAGTGCCCTCCCCTTTCTTGCAAAACATTGAGACAGAAGTAAAAAAAAATTTCATTTAAAATTTTTGAAGATTTTATATCAAGCTAATTTGTTACTATTGAGCTAGGAAAACAGTTGCATTTAACTTCGAAAATTTATCTACTTATATAGGCCCCCCCTTTTTTTTTCAAAACATTTCGGCAGAAGTCAAAAGTAGTTCCATTTGAAAATTTGATACGAAGCAGATTTGTTATTTTGTTTTATCAGAAAAATGGAAGGACATGTTTAAAAGGTGTTTTTGGTGTTGGTTTGATCGTATCTTGAAAAAGTGAGCGTGGCTGTGTTATTTGTCTAGGGACTATTTTGTTTTTTTATGACCTAATTACGCACTATGGTCTACTACGAGTCAGAAATTCGTTTTTTTCTGAATTTCCGAGTGTATTTGAAGGCTTATATGTAATCTTTTGAAGAGAGGAAGGCATGCACTGTCGATACATGCCAAAAGACACCAACATTGGGCGATTCTTTGAATAAAACAGGTGACAGAAGGTCGGGCTCTGAACCGACCCCCACCCACCTGAGTCACCTGTTTGACAGGAATTTCCCATATGTTGTTAAGATCAGCTTCTTGTGTCTCTCATTGAAACTTTGGATATGTCCAGACTATCAATTGTCTATGTAGATTAAAAGTCGGGAAGAATTGTGGCCTAATTGAATAAACCAGATAGACTCCTTTTCAGAAGCAATGATAGCTGTTGCATTAAAAAAAAAAAAAAAAAAACAAAGCAATTTTTTCAAGTGCCTTTTTCCCTACATAAAGTTGTTGAGAACACATAGAAAATAATTAGATAATTAGAGTTTTTACTGATGGTACCTTTGGACAGGAAAGATATGAGAGAAAAAAATAGATAAATCATTGATGAATAAATAATGGAATAATTTAAGTAAAACAGGGAGCAGTTTTCCTCAGTGCAGTCAGGGGGAAATTCCTTTAATGTTGCTTTTTGAATAGCCTGAAAGGTTTAAAGGACTTATCAATTAATGTCGCATGGTAATGCTGAGAGGCATAATGGTCTGTCGCATTGCGCTTTGCCTGGCATACAGCTGTTAGGCTCAAGCTGACAAAATGTCACAAATTAACATATGTCTCTTGTGTCCGCAACGACATCGTTGAACCCTCAGAATTCATGCAACAACGAGACATAGAGTAGAATCTGAAATCGGTTTTGATGATGATCCACCTATATTATGGCACTTACGCTGACGCGAAAACATGAACTTGACAAAAGGCACTGATAATGCTGTTTTTTCTTGATTTCCTTGTGGGAAGAAAAACATACCAAAACACATCTTCTCCAAATGGAATTCTTTTCAAATCAGAATGCCAAAATTAGTGTCACTGTAGAGTGTGCACAAACGGACCGATGCGACAACGCGAACCCAGATTTGCGTTTTGTTGCATGTGCCAAAATGTCATATATCGTTGGTCCTCATCACAATTGATTTTAGAGCCTGGTCATGCTATCTTTGTTCCCCCTTTCTAGAGATTAGAACATGTCATCACGGTCATTAGCAATGTCATATCTATTCAGGACATCTTCCCAGCTCAAGCCTGGCAAGCCGTATGCGTTGCGGTTAGAGAAAAACCCATGAAAATGCATGAAAGTTGATAAACAGAGAGAAGAAAATTTCCACACATTCTTAATGATTTGAAAAATGACATTTGTATTAAATGACTAAGAGTTAGGGAGAGTGAATGTTAAAAAAAAAAGGGGGTGGAAAAAGGTGTAACTTATGTTGCTAGGGTTCGAACCCTATGGCCAAGTTTAAAAAAAGATTCTTGGCCCTGCCGCCCAGCCTATTGAGCTAGGGAAGCAGTTGAATTCAACACAGAAAATAAATCGACTTAAATAGCTCCCCCCCTCTTTCTTTCAAAACATTGTGACAGAAGTAAAAAAAAAATCATTTGAAAATTTTGAAGATTTGATATCAAGCTAATTTGTTACTATTGAGGGAGGAAAGCAGTTTAATTTAACCCAGAAAATTAATCGACACCAGTGCCCTCCCCTTTCTTGCAAAACATTGAGACAGAAGTAAAAAAAAATTTCATTTAAAATTTTTGAAGATTTTATATCAAGCTAATTTGTTACTATTGAGCTAGGAAAACAGTTGAATTTAACTTAGAAAATTTATCTACTTATATAGGCCCCCCCTTTTTTTTTTCAAAACATTTCGGCAGAAGTCAAAAGTAGTTCCATTTGAAAATTTGATACGAAGCAGATTTGTTATTTTGTTTTATCAGAAAAATGGAAGGACATGTTTAAAAGGTGTTTTTGGTGTTGGTTTGATCGTATCTTGAAAAAGTGAGCGTGGCTGTGTTATTTGTCTAGGGACTATTTTGTTTTTTTATGACCTAATTACGCACTATGGTCTACTACGAGTCAGAAATTCGTTTTTTTCTGAATTTCCGAGTGTATTTGAAGGCTTATATGTAATCTTTTGAAGAGAGGAAGGCATGCACTGTCGATACATGCCAAAAGACACCAACATTGGGCGATTCTTTGAATAAAACAGGTGACAGAAGGTCGGGCTCTGAACCGACCCCCACCCACCTGAGTCACCTGTTTGACAGGAATTTCCCATATGTTCTTAAGATCAGCTTCTTGTGTCTCTCATTGAAACTTTGGATATGTCCAGACTATCAATTGTCTATGTAGATTAAAAGTCGGGAAGAATTGTGGCCTAATTGAATAAACCAGATAGACTCCTTTTCAGAAGCAATGATAGCTGTTGCATTAAAAAAAAAAAACAGCAATTTTTTCAAGTGCCTTTTTCCCTACATAAAGTTGTTGAGAACACATAGAAAATAATTAGATAATTAGAGTTTTTACTGATGGTACCTTTGGACAGGAAAGATGTGAGAGAAAAAAATAGATAAATCATTGATGAATAAATAATGGAATAATTTAAGTAAAAGAGGGAGCAGTTTTCCTCAGTGCAGTCAGGGGGAAATTCCTTTAATGTTGCTTTTTGAATAGCCTGAAAGGTTTAAAGGACTTATCAATTAATGTCGCATGGTAATGCTGAGAGGCATAATGGTCTGTCGCATTGCGCTTTGCCTGGCATACAGCTGTTAGGCTCAAGCCGACAAAATGTCACAAATTAACATATGTCTCTTGTGTCCGCAACGACATCGTTGAACCCTCAGAATTCATGCAACAACGAGACATAGAGTAGAATCTGAAATCGGTTTCGATGATGATCCACCTATATTATGGCACTTACGCTGACGCGAAACCATGAACTTGACAAAAGGCACTGATAATGCTGTTTTTTCTTGATTTCCTTGTGGGAAGAAAAACATACCAAAACACATCTTCTCCAAATGGAATTCTTTTCAAATCAGAATGCCAAAATTAGTGTCACTGTAGAGTGTGCACAAACGGACCGATGCGACAACGCGAACCCAGATTTGCGTTTTGTTGCATGTGCCAAAATGTCATATATCGTTGGTCCTCATCACAATTGATTTTAGAGCCTGGTCATGCTATCTTTGTTCCCCCTTTCTAGAGATTAGAACATGTCATCACGGTCATTAGCAATGTCATATCTATTCAGGACATCTTCCCAGCTCAAGCCTGGCAAGCCGTATGCGTTGCGGTTAGAGAAAAACCCATGAAAATGCATGAAAGTTGATAAACAGAGAGAAGAAAATTTCCACACATTCTTAATGATTTGAAAAATGACATTTGTATTAAATGACTAAGAGTTAGGGAGAGTGAATGTTAAAAAAAAAGGGGGGTGGAAAAAGGTGTAACTTATGTTGCTAGGGTTCGAACCCTATGGCCAAGTTTAAAAAAGGATTCTTGGCCCTGCTGCCCAGCCTATTGAGCTAGGGAAGCAGTTGAATTCAACACAGAAAATAAATCGACTTAAATAGCTCCCCCCCTCTTTCTTTCAAAACATTGTGACAGAAGTAAAAAAAAAATCATTTGAAAATTTTGAAGATTTGATATCAAGCTAATTTGTTACTATTGAGGGAGGAAAGCAGTTGAATTTAACCCAGAAAATTAATCGACACCAGTGCCCTCCCCTTTCTTCCAAAACATTGAGACAGAAGTAAAAAAAAATTTCATTTAAAATTTTTGAAGATTTTATATCAAGCTAATTTGTTACTATTGAGCTAGGAAAACAGTTGAATTTAACTTAGAAAATTTATCTACTTATATAGGCCCCCCCTTTTTTTTTTCAAAACATTTCGGCAGAAGTCAAAAGTAGTTCCATTTGAAAATTTGATACGAAGCAGATTTGTTATTTTGTTTTATCAGAAAAATGGAAGGACATGTTTAAAAGGTGTTTTTGGTGTTGGTTTGATCGTATCTTGAAAAAGTGAGCGTGGCTGTGTTATTTGTCTAGGGACTATTTTGTTTTTTTATGACCTAATTACGCACTATGGTCTACTACGAGTCAGAAATTCGTTTTTTTCTGAATTTCCGAGTGTATTTGAAGGCTTATATGTAATCTTTTGAAGAGAGGAAGGCATGCACTGTCGATACATGCCTAAAGACACCAACATTGGGCGATTCTTTGAATAAAACAGGTGACAGAAGGTCGGGCTCTGAACCGACCCCCACCCACCTGAGTCACCTGTTTGACAGGAATTTCCCATATGTTCTTAAGATCAGCTTCTTGTGTCTCTCATTGAAACTTTGGATATGTCCAGACTATCAATTGTCTATGTAGATTAAAAGTCGGGAAGAATTGTGGCCTAATTGAATAAACCAGATAGACTCCTTTTCAGAAGCAATGATAGCTGTTGCATTAAAAAAAAAAAAAAAAAAAACAAAGCAATTTTTTCAAGTGCCTTTTTCCCTACATAAAGTTGTTGAGAACACATAGAAAATAATTAGATAATTAGAGTTTTTACTGATGGTACCTTTGGACAGGAAAGATATGAGAGAAAAAAATAGATAAATCATTGATGAATAAATAATGGAATAATTTAAGTAAAAGAGGGAGCAGTTTTCCTCAGTGCAGTCAGGGGGAAATTCCTTTAATGTTGCTTTTTGAATAGCCTGAAAGGTTTAAAGGACTTATCAATTAATGTCGCATGGTAATGCTGAGAGGCATAATGGTCTGTCGCATTGCGCTTTGCCTGGCATACAGCTGTTAGGCTCAAGCCGACAAAATGTCACAAATTAACATATGTCTCTTGTGTCCGCAACGACATCGTTGAACCCTCAGAATTCATGCAACAACGAGACATAGAGTAGAATCTGAAATCGGTTTCGATGATGATCCACCTATATTATGGCACTTACGCTGACGCGAAAACATGAACTTGACAAAAGGCACTGATAATGCTGTTTTTTCTTGATTTCCTTGTGGGAAGAAAAACATACCAAAACACATCTTCTCCAAATGGAATTCTTTTCAAATCAGAATGCCAAAATTAGTGTCACTGTAGAGTGTGCACAAACGGACCGATGCGACAACGCGAACCCAGATTTGCGTTTTGTTGCATGTGCCAAAATGTCATATATCGTTGGTCCTCATCACAATTGATTTTAGAGCCTGGTCATGCTATCTTTGTTCCCCCTTTCTAGAGATTAGAACATGTCATCACGGTCATTAGCAATGTCATATCTATTCAGGACATCTTCCCAGCTCAAGCCTGGCAAGCCGTATGCGTTGCGGTTAGAGAAAAACCCATGAAAATGCATGAAAGTTGATAAACAGAGAGAAGAAAATTTCCACACATTCTTAATGATTTGAAAAATGACATTTGTATTAAATGACTAAGAGTTAGGGAGAGTGAATGTTAAAAAAAAAGGGGGGTGGAAAAAGGTGTAACTTATGTTGCTAGGGTTCGAACCCTATGGCCAAGTTTAAAAAAGGATTCTTGGCCCTGCTGCCCAGCCTATTGAGCTAGGGAAGCAGTTGAATTCAACACAGAAAATAAATCGACTTAAATAGCTCCCCCCCTCTTTCTTTCAAAACATTGTGACACAAGTAAAAAAAAAATCATTTGAAAATTTTGAAGATTTGATATCAAGCTAATTTGTTACTATTGAGGGAGGAAAGCAGTTGAATTTAACCCAGAAAATTAATCGACACCAGTGCCCTCCCCTTTCTTCCAAAACATTGAGACAGAAGTAAAAATAAATTTCATTTAAAATTTTTGAAGATTTTATATCAAGCTAATTTGTTACTATTGAGCTAGGAAAACAGTTGAATTTAACTTAGAAAATTTATCTACTTATATAGGCCCCCCCTTTTTTTTTTCAAAACATTTCGGCAGAAGTCAAAAGTAGTTCCATTTGAAAATTTGATACGAAGCAGATTTGTTATTTTGTTTTATCAGAAAAATGGAAGGACATGTTTAAAAGGTGTTTTTGGTGTTGGTTTGATCGTATCTTGAAAAAGTGAGCGTGGCTGTGTTATTTGTCTAGGGACTATTTTGTTTTTTTATGACCTAATTACGCACTATGGTCTACTACGAGTCAGAAATTCGTTTTTTTCTGAATTTCCGAGTGTATTTGAAGGCTTACATGTAATCTTTTGAAGAGAGGAAGGCATGCACTGTCGATACATGCCAAAAGACACCAACATTGGGCGATTCTTTGAATAAAACAGGTGACAGAAGGTCGGGCTCTGAACCGACCCCCACCCACCTGAGTCACCTGTTTGACAGGAATTTCCCATATGTTCTTAAGATCAGCTTCTTGTGTCTCTCATTGAAACTTTGGATATGTCCAGACTATCAATTGTCTATGTAGATTAAAAGTCGGGAAGAATTGTGGCCTAATTGAATAAACCAGATAGACTCCTTTTCAGAAGCAATGATAGCTGTTGCATTAAAAAAAAAAAAAAAAAACAAAGCAATTTTTTCAAGTGCCTTTTTCCCTACATAAAGTTGTTGAGAACACATAGAAAATAATTAGATAATTAGAGTTTTTACTGATGGTACCTTTGGACAGGAAAGATATGAGAGAAAAAAATAGATAAATCATTGATGAATAAATAATGGAATAATTTAAGTAAAAGAGGGAGCAGTTTTCCTCAGTGCAGTCAGGGGGAAATTCCTTTAATGTTGCTTTTTGAATAGCCTGAAAGGTTTAAAGGACTTATCAATTAATGTCGCATGGTAATGCTGAGAGGCATAATGGTCTGTCGCATTGCGCTTTGCCTGGCATACAGCTGTTAGGCTCAAGCCGACAAAATGTCACAAATTAACATATGTCTCTTGTGTCCGCAACGACATCGTTGAACCCTCAGAATTCATGCAACAACGAGACATAGAGTAGAATCTGAAATCGGTTTCGATGATGATCCACCTATATTATGGCACTTACGCTGACGCGAAAACATGAACTTGACAAAAGGCACTGATAATGCTGTTTTTTCTTGATTTCCTTGTGGGAAGAAAAACATACCAAAACACATCTTCTCCAAATGGAATTCTTTTCAAATCAGAATGCCAAAATTAGTGTCACTGTAGAGTGTGCACAAACGGACCGATGCGACAACGCGAACCCAGATTTGCGTTTTGTTGCATGTGCCAAAATGTCATATATCGTTGGTCCTCATCACAATTGATTTTAGAGCCTGGTCATGCTATCTTTGTTCCCCCTTTCTAGAGATTAGAACATGTCATCACGGTCATTAGCAATGTCATATCTATTCAGGACATCTTCCCAGCTCAAGCCTGGCAAGCCGTATGCGTTGCGGTTAGAGAAAAACCCATGAAAATGCATGAAAGTTGATAAACAGAGAGAAGAAAATTTCCACACATTCTTAATGATTTGAAAAATGACATTTGTATTAAATGACTAAGAGTTAGGGAGAGTGAATGTTAAAAAAAAAGGGGGGTGGAAAAAGGTGTAACTTATGTTGCTAGGGTTCGAACCCTATGGCCAAGTTTAAAAAAGGATTCTTGGCCCTGCCGCCCAGCCTATTGAGCTAGGGAAGCAGTTGAATTCAACACAGAAAATAAATCGACTTAAATAGCTCCCCCCCTCTTTCTTTCAAAACATTGTGACAGAAGTAAAAAAAAAATCATTTGAAAATTTTGAAGATTTGATATCAAGCTAATTTGTTACTATTGAGGGAGGAAAGCAGTTGAATTTAACCCAGAAAATTAATCGACACCAGTGCCCTCCCCTTTCTTCCAAAACATTGAGACAGAAGTAAAAATAAATTTCATTTAAAATTTTTGAAGATTTTATATCAAGCTAATTTGTTACTATTGAGCTAGGAAAACAGTTGAATTTAACTTAGAAAATTTATCTACTTATATAGGCCCCCCCTTTTTTTTTTCAAAACATTTCGGCAGAAGTCAAAAGTAGTTCCATTTGAAAATTTGATACGAAGCAGATTTGTTATTTTGTTTTATCAGAAAAATGGAAGGACATGTTTAAAAGGTGTTTTTGGTGTTGGTTTGATCGTATCTTGAAAAAGTGAGCGTGGCTGTGTTATTTGTCTAGGGACTATTTTGTTTTTTTATGACCTAATTACGCACTATGGTCTACTACGAGTCAGAATTTCGTTTTTTTCTGAATTTCCGAGTGTATTTGAAGGCTTATATGTAATCTTTCGAAGAGAGGAAGGCATGCACTGTCGATACATGCCAAAAGACACCAACATTGGGCGATTCTTTGAATAAAACAGGTGACAGAAGGTCGGGCTCTGAACCGACCCCCACCCACCTGAGTCACCTGTTTGACAGGAATTTCCCATATGTTCTTAAGATCAGCTTCTTGTGTCTCTCATTGAAACTTTGGATATGTCCAGACTATCAATTGTCTATGTAGATTAAAAGTCGGGAAGAATTGTGGCCTAATTGAATAAACCAGATAGACTCCTTTTCAGAAGCAATGATAGCTGTTGCATTAAAAAAAAAAAAAAAAAAAACAAAGCAATTTTTTCAAGTGCCTTTTTCCCTACATAAAGTTGTTGAGAACACATAGAAAATAATTAGATAATTAGAGTTTTTACTGATGGTACCTTTGGACAGGAAAGATATGAGAGAAAAAAATAGATAAATCATTGATGAATAAATAATGGAATAATTTAAGTAAAAGAGGGAGCAGTTTTCCTCAGTGCAGTCAGGGGGAAATTCCTTTAATGTTGCTTTTTGAATAGCCTGAAAGGTTTAAAGGACTTATCAATTAATGTCGCATGGTAATGCTGAGAGGCATAATGGTCTGTCGCATTGCGCTTTGCCTGGCATACAGCTGTTAGGCTCAAGCCGACAAAATGTCACAAATTAACATATGTCTCTTGTGTCCGCAATGACATCGTTGAACCCTCAGAATTCATGCAACAACGAGACATAGAGTAGAATCTGAAATCGGTTTCGATGATGATCCACCTATATTATGGCACTTACGCTGACGCGAAAACATGAACTTGACAAAAGGCACTGATAATGCTGTTTTTTCTTGATTTCCTTGTGGGAAGAAAAACATACCAAAACACATCTTCTCCAAATGGAATTCTTTTCAAATCAGAATGCCAAAATTAGTGTCACTGTAGAGTGTGCACAAACGGACCGATGCGACAACGTGAACCCAGATTTGCGTTTTGTTGCATGTGCCAAAATCTCATATATCGTTGGTCCTCATCACAATTGATTTTAGAGCCTGGTCATGCTATCTTTGTTCCCCCTTTCTAGAGATTAGAACATGTCATCACGGTCATTAGCAATGTCATATCTATTCAGGACATCTTCCCAGCTCAAGCCTGGCAAGCCGTATGCGTTGCGGTTAGAGAAAAACCCATGAAAATGCATGAAAGTTGATAAACAGAGAGAAGAAAATTTCCACACATTCTTAATGATTTGAAAAATGACATTTGTATTAAATGACTAAGAGTTAGGGAGAGTGAATGTTAAAAAAAAAGGGGGGTGGAAAAAGGTGTAACTTATGTTGCTAGGGTTCGAACCCTATGGCCAAGTTTAAAAAAGGATTCTTGGCCCTGCTGCCCAGCCTATTGAGCTAGGGAAGCAGTTGAATTCAACACAGAAAATAAATCGACTTAAATAGCTCCCCCCCTCTTTCTTTCAAAACATTGTGACACAAGTAAAAAAAAAATCATTTGAAAATTTTGAAGATTTGATATCAAGCTAATTTGTTACTATTGAGGGAGGAAAGCAGTTGAATTTAACCCAGAAAATTAATCGACACCAGTGCCCTCCCCTTTCTTCCAAAACATTGAGACAGAAGTAAAAAAAAATTTCATTTAAAATTTTTGAAGATTTTATATCAAGCTAATTTGTTACTATTGAGCTAGGAAAACAGTTGAATTTAACTTAGAAAATTTATCTACTTATATAGGCCCCCCCTTTTTTTTTTCAAAACATTTCGGCAGAAGTCAAAAGTAGTTCCATTTGAAAATTTGATACGAAGCAGATTTGTTATTTTGTTTTATCAGAAAAATGGAAGGACATGTTTAAAAGGTGTTTTTGGTGTTGGTTTGATCGTATCTTGAAAAAGTGAGCGTGGCTGTGTTATTTGTCTAGGGACTATTTTGTTTTTTTATGACCTAATTACGCACTATGGTCTACTACGAGTCAGAAATTCGTTTTTTTCTGAATTTCCGAGTGTATTTGAAGGCTTATATGTAATCTTTTGAAGAGAGGAAGGCATGCACTGTCGATACATGCCTAAAGACACCAACATTGGGCGATTCTTTGAATAAAACAGGTGACAGAAGGTCGGGCTCTGAACCGACCCCCACCCACCTGAGTCACCTGTTTGACAGGAATTTCCCATATGTTCTTAAGATCAGCTTCTTGTGTCTCTCATTGAAACTTTGGATATGTCCAGACTATCAATTGTCTATGTAGATTAAAAGTCGGGAAGAATTGTGGCCTAATTGAATAAACCAGATAGACTCCTTTTCAGAAGCAATGATAGCTGTTGCATTAAAAAAAAAAAAAAAAAAAACAAAGCAATTTTTTCAAGTGCCTTTTTCCCTACATAAAGTTGTTGAGAACACATAGAAAATAATTAGATAATTAGAGTTTTTACTGATGGTACCTTTGGACAGGAAAGATATGAGAGAAAAAAATAGATAAATCATTGATGAATAAATAATGGAATAATTTAAGTAAAAGAGGGAGCAGTTTTCCTCAGTGCAGTCAGGGGGAAATTCCTTTAATGTTGCTTTTTGAATAGCCTGAAAGGTTTAAAGGACTTATCAATTAATGTCGCATGGTAATGCTGAGAGGCATAATGGTCTGTCGCATTGCGCTTTGCCTGGCATACAGCTGTTAGGCTCAAGCCGACAAAATGTCACAAATTAACATATGTCTCTTGTGTCCGCAACGACATCGTTGAACCCTCAGAATTCATGCAACAACGAGACATAGAGTAGAATCTGAAATCGGTTTCGATGATGATCCACCTATATTATGGCACTTACGCTGACGCGAAAACATGAACTTGACAAAAGGCACTGATAATGCTGTTTTTTCTTGATTTCCTTGTGGGAAGAAAAACATACCAAAACACATCTTCTCCAAATGGAATTCTTTTCAAATCAGAATGCCAAAATTAGTGTCACTGTAGAGTGTGCACAAACGGACCGATGCGACAACGCGAACCCAGATTTGCGTTTTGTTGCATGTGCCAAAATGTCATATATCGTTGGTCCTCATCACAATTGATTTTAGAGCCTGGTCATGCTATCTTTGTTCCCCCTTTCTAGAGATTAGAACATGTCATCACGGTCATTAGCAATGTCATATCTATTCAGGACATCTTCCCAGCTCAAGCCTGGCAAGCCGTATGCGTTGCGGTTAGAGAAAAACCCATGAAAATGCATGAAAGTTGATAAACAGAGAGAAGAAAATTTCCACACATTCTTAATGATTTGAAAAATGACATTTGTATTAAATGACTAAGAGTTAGGGAGAGTGAATGTTAAAAAAAAAGGGGGGTGGAAAAAGGTGTAACTTATGTTGCTAGGGTTCGAACCCTATGGCCAAGTTTAAAAAAGGATTCTTGGCCCTGCTGCCCAGCCTATTGAGCTAGGGAAGCAGTTGAATTCAACACAGAAAATAAATCGACTTAAATAGCTCCCCCCCTCTTTCTTTCAAAACATTGTGACACAAGTAAAAAAAAAATCATTTGAAAATTTTGAAGATTTGATATCAAGCTAATTTGTTACTATTGAGGGAGGAAAGCAGTTGAATTTAACCCAGAAAATTAATCGACACCAGTGCCCTCCCCTTTCTTCCAAAACATTGAGACAGAAGTAAAAATAAATTTCATTTAAAATTTTTGAAGATTTTATATCAAGCTAATTTGTTACTATTGAGCTAGGAAAACAGTTGAATTTAACTTAGAAAATTTATCTACTTATATAGGCCCCCCCTTTTTTTTTTCAAAACATTTCGGCAGAAGTCAAAAGTAGTTCCATTTGAAAATTTGATACGAAGCAGATTTGTTATTTTGTTTTATCAGAAAAATGGAAGGACATGTTTAAAAGGTGTTTTTGGTGTTGGTTTGATCGTATCTTGAAAAAGTGAGCGTGGCTGTGTTATTTGTCTAGGGACTATTTTGTTTTTTTATGACCTAATTACGCACTATGGTCTACTACGAGTCAGAAATTCGTTTTTTTCTGAATTTCCGAGTGTATTTGAAGGCTTACATGTAATCTTTTGAAGAGAGGAAGGCATGCACTGTCGATACATGCCAAAAGACACCAACATTGGGCGATTCTTTGAATAAAACAGGTGACAGAAGGTCGGGCTCTGAACCGACCCCCACCCACCTGAGTCACCTGTTTGACAGGAATTTCCCATATGTTCTTAAGATCAGCTTCTTGTGTCTCTCATTGAAACTTTGGATATGTCCAGACTATCAATTGTCTATGTAGATTAAAAGTCGGGAAGAATTGTGGCCTAATTGAATAAACCAGATAGACTCCTTTTCAGAAGCAATGATAGCTGTTGCATTAAAAAAAAAAAAAAAAAACAAAGCAATTTTTTCAAGTGCCTTTTTCCCTACATAAAGTTGTTGAGAACACATAGAAAATAATTAGATAATTAGAGTTTTTACTGATGGTACCTTTGGACAGGAAAGATATGAGAGAAAAAAATAGATAAATCATTGATGAATAAATAATGGAATAATTTAAGTAAAAGAGGGAGCAGTTTTCCTCAGTGCAGTCAGGGGGAAATTCCTTTAATGTTGCTTTTTGAATAGCCTGAAAGGTTTAAAGGACTTATCAATTAATGTCGCATGGTAATGCTGAGAGGCATAATGGTCTGTCGCATTGCGCTTTGCCTGGCATACAGCTGTTAGGCTCAAGCCGACAAAATGTCACAAATTAACATATGTCTCTTGTGTCCGCAACGACATCGTTGAACCCTCAGAATTCATGCAACAACGAGACATAGAGTAGAATCTGAAATCGGTTTCGATGATGATCCACCTATATTATGGCACTTACGCTGACGCGAAAACATGAACTTGACAAAAGGCACTGATAATGCTGTTTTTTCTTGATTTCCTTGTGGGAAGAAAAACATACCAAAACACATCTTCTCCAAATGGAATTCTTTTCAAATCAGAATGCCAAAATTAGTGTCACTGTAGAGTGTGCACAAACGGACCGATGCGACAACGCGAACCCAGATTTGCGTTTTGTTGCATGTGCCAAAATGTCATATATCGTTGGTCCTCATCACAATTGATTTTAGAGCCTGGTCATGCTATCTTTGTTCCCCCTTTCTAGAGATTAGAACATGTCATCACGGTCATTAGCAATGTCATATCTATTCAGGACATCTTCCCAGCTCAAGCCTGGCAAGCCGTATGCGTTGCGGTTAGAGAAAAACCCATGAAAATGCATGAAAGTTGATAAACAGAGAGAAGAAAATTTCCACACATTCTTAATGATTTGAAAAATGACATTTGTATTAAATGACTAAGAGTTAGGGAGAGTGAATGTTAAAAAAAAAGGGGGGTGGAAAAAGGTGTAACTTATGTTGCTAGGGTTCGAACCCTATGGCCAAGTTTAAAAAAGGATTCTTGGCCCTGCCGCCCAGCCTATTGAGCTAGGGAAGCAGTTGAATTCAACACAGAAAATAAATCGACTTAAATAGCTCCCCCCCTCTTTCTTTCAAAACATTGTGACAGAAGTAAAAAAAAAATCATTTGAAAATTTTGAAGATTTGATATCAAGCTAATTTGTTACTATTGAGGGAGGAAAGCAGTTGAATTTAACCCAGAAAATTAATCGACACCAGTGCCCTCCCCTTTCTTCCAAAACATTGAGACAGAAGTAAAAATAAATTTCATTTAAAATTTTTGAAGATTTTATATCAAGCTAATTTGTTACTATTGAGCTAGGAAAACAGTTGAATTTAACTTAGAAAATTTATCTACTTATATAGGCCCCCCCTTTTTTTTTTCAAAACATTTCGGCAGAAGTCAAAAGTAGTTCCATTTGAAAATTTGATACGAAGCAGATTTGTTATTTTGTTTTATCAGAAAAATGGAAGGACATGTTTAAAAGGTGTTTTTGGTGTTGGTTTGATCGTATCTTGAAAAAGTGAGCGTGGCTGTGTTATTTGTCTAGGGACTATTTTGTTTTTTTATGACCTAATTACGCACTATGGTCTACTACGAGTCAGAATTTCGTTTTTTTCTGAATTTCCGAGTGTATTTGAAGGCTTATATGTAATCTTTCGAAGAGAGGAAGGCATGCACTGTCGATACATGCCAAAAGACACCAACATTGGGCGATTCTTTGAATAAAACAGGTGACAGAAGGTCGGGCTCTGAACCGACCCCCACCCACCTGAGTCACCTGTTTGACAGGAATTTCCCATATGTTCTTAAGATCAGCTTCTTGTGTCTCTCATTGAAACTTTGGATATGTCCAGACTATCAATTGTCTATGTAGATTAAAAGTCGGGAAGAATTGTGGCCTAATTGAATAAACCAGATAGACTCCTTTTCAGAAGCAATGATAGCTGTTGCATTAAAAAAAAAAAAAAAAAAAACAAAGCAATTTTTTCAAGTGCCTTTTTCCCTACATAAAGTTGTTGAGAACACATAGAAAATAATTAGATAATTAGAGTTTTTACTGATGGTACCTTTGGACAGGAAAGATATGAGAGAAAAAAATAGATAAATCATTGATGAATAAATAATGGAATAATTTAAGTAAAAGAGGGAGCAGTTTTCCTCAGTGCAGTCAGGGGGAAATTCCTTTAATGTTGCTTTTTGAATAGCCTGAAAGGTTTAAAGGACTTATCAATTAATGTCGCATGGTAATGCTGAGAGGCATAATGGTCTGTCGCATTGCGCTTTGCCTGGCATACAGCTGTTAGGCTCAAGCCGACAAAATGTCACAAATTAACATATGTCTCTTGTGTCCGCAATGACATCGTTGAACCCTCAGAATTCATGCAACAACGAGACATAGAGTAGAATCTGAAATCGGTTTCGATGATGATCCACCTATATTATGGCACTTACGCTGACGCGAAAACATGAACTTGACAAAAGGCACTGATAATGCTGTTTTTTCTTGATTTCCTTGTGGGAAGAAAAACATACCAAAACACATCTTCTCCAAATGGAATTCTTTTCAAATCAGAATGCCAAAATTAGTGTCACTGTAGAGTGTGCACAAACGGACCGATGCGACAACGTGAACCCAGATTTGCGTTTTGTTGCATGTGCCAAAATGTCATATATCGTTGGTCCTCATCACAATTGATTTTAGAGCCTGGTCATGCTATCTTTGTTCCCCCTTTCTAGAGATTAGAACATGTCATCACGGTCATTAGCAATGTCATATCTATTCAGGACATCTTCCCAGCTCAAGCCTGGCAAGCCGTATGCGTTGCGGTTAGAGAAAAACCCATGAAAATGCATGAAAGTTGATAAACAGAGAGAAGAAAATTTCCACACATTCTTAATGATTTGAAAAATGACATTTGTATTAAATGACTAAGAGTTAGGGAGAGTGAATGTTAAAAAAAAAGGGGGGTGGAAAAAGGTGTAACTTATGTTGCTAGGGTTCGAACCCTATGGCCAAGTTTAAAAAAGGATTCTTGGCCCTGCTGCCCAGCCTATTGAGCTAGGGAAGCAGTTGAATTCAACACAGAAAATAAATCGACTTAAATAGCTCCCCCCCTCTTTCTTTCAAAACATTGTGACACAAGTAAAAAAAAAATCATTTGAAAATTTTGAAGATTTGATATCAAGCTAATTTGTTACTATTGAGGGAGGAAAGCAGTTGAATTTAACCCAGAAAATTAATCGACACCAGTGCCCTCCCCTTTCTTCCAAAACATTGAGACAGAAGTAAAAATAAATTTCATTTAAAATTTTTGAAGATTTTATATCAAGCTAATTTGTTACTATTGAGCTAGGAAAACAGTTGAATTTAACTTAGAAAATTTATCTACTTATATAGGCCCCCCCTTTTTTTTTTCAAAACATTTCGGCAGAAGTCAAAAGTAGTTCCATTTGAAAATTTGATACGAAGCAGATTTGTTATTTTGTTTTATCAGAAAAATGGAAGGACATGTTTAAAAGGTGTTTTTGGTGTTGGTTTGATCGTATCTTGAAAAAGTGAGCGTGGCTGTGTTATTTGTCTAGGGACTATTTTGTTTTTTTATGACCTAATTACGCACTATGGTCTACTACGAGTCAGAAATTCGTTTTTTTCTGAATTTCCGAGTGTATTTGAAGGCTTACATGTAATCTTTTGAAGAGAGGAAGGCATGCACTGTCGATACATGCCAAAAGACACCAACATTGGGCGATTCTTTGAATAAAACAGGTGACAGAAGGTCGGGCTCTGAACCGACCCCCACCCACCTGAGTCACCTGTTTGACAGGAATTTCCCATATGTTCTTAAGATCAGCTTCTTGTGTCTCTCATTGAAACTTTGGATATGTCCAGACTATCAATTGTCTATGTAGATTAAAAGTCGGGAAGAATTGTGGCCTAATTGAATAAACCAGATAGACTCCTTTTCAGAAGCAATGATAGCTGTTGCATTAAAAAAAAAAAAAAAAACAAAGCAATTTTTTCAAGTGCCTTTTTCCCTACATAAAGTTGTTGAGAACACATAGAAAATAATTAGATAATTAGAGTTTTTACTGATGGTACCTTTGGACAGGAAAGATATGAGAGAAAAAAATAGATAAATCATTGATGAATAAATAATGGAATAATTTAAGTAAAAGAGGGAGCAGTTTTCCTCAGTGCAGTCAGGGGGAAATTCCTTTAATGTTGCTTTTTGAATAGCCTGAAAGGTTTAAAGGACTTATCAATTAATGTCGCATGGTAATGCTGAGAGGCATAATGGTCTGTCGCATTGCGCTTTGCCTGGCATACAGCTGTTAGGCTCAAGCCGACAAAATGTCACAAATTAACATATGTCTCTTGTGTCCGCAACGACATCGTTGAACCCTCAGAATTCATGCAACAACGAGACATAGAGTAGAATCTGAAATCGGTTTCGATGATGATCCACCTATATTATGGCACTTACGCTGACGCGAAAACATGAACTTGACAAAAGGCACTGATAATGCTGTTTTTTCTTGATTTCCTTGTGGGAAGAAAAACATACCAAAACACATCTTCTCCAAATGGAATTCTTTTCAAATCAGAATGCCAAAATTAGTGTCACTGTAGAGTGTGCACAAACGGACCGATGCGACAACGCGAACCCAGATTTGCGTTTTGTTGCATGTGCCAAAATGTCATATATCGTTGGTCCTCATCACAATTGATTTTAGAGCCTGGTCATGCTATCTTTGTTCCCCCTTTCTAGAGATTAGAACATGTCATCACGGTCATTAGCAATGTCATATCTATTCAGGACATCTTCCCAGCTCAAGCCTGGCAAGCCGTATGCGTTGCGGTTAGAGAAAAACCCATGAAAATGCATGAAAGTTGATAAACAGAGAGAAGAAAATTTCCACACATTCTTAATGATTTGAAAAATGACATTTGTATTAAATGACTAAGAGTTAGGGAGAGTGAATGTTAAAAAAAAAGGGGGGTGGAAAAAGGTGTAACTTATGTTGCTAGGGTTCGAACCCTATGGCCAAGTTTAAAAAAGGATTCTTGGCCCTGCCGCCCAGCCTATTGAGCTAGGGAAGCAGTTGAATTCAACACAGAAAATAAATCGACTTAAATAGCTCCCCCCCTCTTTCTTTCAAAACATTGTGACAGAAGTAAAAAAAAAATCATTTGAAAATTTTGAAGATTTGATATCAAGCTAATTTGTTACTATTGAGGGAGGAAAGCAGTTGAATTTAACCCAGAAAATTAATCGACACCAGTGCCCTCCCCTTTCTTCCAAAACATTGAGACAGAAGTAAAAATAAATTTCATTTAAAATTTTTGAAGATTTTATATCAAGCTAATTTGTTACTATTGAGCTAGGAAAACAGTTGAATTTAACTTAGAAAATTTATCTACTTATATAGGCCCCCCCTTTTTTTTTTCAAAACATTTCGGCAGAAGTCAAAAGTAGTTCCATTTGAAAATTTGATACGAAGCAGATTTGTTATTTTGTTTTATCAGAAAAATGGAAGGACATGTTTAAAAGGTGTTTTTGGTGTTGGTTTGATCGTATCTTGAAAAAGTGAGCGTGGCTGTGTTATTTGTCTAGGGACTATTTTGTTTTTTTATGACCTAATTACGCACTATGGTCTACTACGAGTCAGAATTTCGTTTTTTTCTGAATTTCCGAGTGTATTTGAAGGCTTATATGTAATCTTTCGAAGAGAGGAAGGCATGCACTGTCGATACATGCCAAAAGACACCAACATTGGGCGATTCTTTGAATAAAACAGGTGACAGAAGGTCGGGCTCTGAACCGACCCCCACCCACCTGAGTCACCTGTTTGACAGGAATTTCCCATATGTTCTTAAGATCAGCTTCTTGTGTCTCTCATTGAAACTTTGGATATGTCCAGACTATCAATTGTCTATGTAGATTAAAAGTCGGGAAGAATTGTGGCCTAATTGAATAAACCAGATAGACTCCTTTTCAGAAGCAATGATAGCTGTTGCATTAAAAAAAAAAAAAAAAAAAACAAAGCAATTTTTTCAAGTGCCTTTTTCCCTACATAAAGTTGTTGAGAACACATAGAAAATAATTAGATAATTAGAGTTTTTACTGATGGTACCTTTGGACAGGAAAGATATGAGAGAAAAAAATAGATAAATCATTGATGAATAAATAATGGAATAATTTAAGTAAAAGAGGGAGCAGTTTTCCTCAGTGCAGTCAGGGGGAAATTCCTTTAATGTTGCTTTTTGAATAGCCTGAAAGGTTTAAAGGACTTATCAATTAATGTCGCATGGTAATGCTGAGAGGCATAATGGTCTGTCGCATTGCGCTTTGCCTGGCATACAGCTGTTAGGCTCAAGCCGACAAAATGTCACAAATTAACATATGTCTCTTGTGTCCGCAATGACATCGTTGAACCCTCAGAATTCATGCAACAACGAGACATAGAGTAGAATCTGAAATCGGTTTCGATGATGATCCACCTATATTATGGCACTTACGCTGACGCGAAAACATGAACTTGACAAAAGGCACTGATAATGCTGTTTTTTCTTGATTTCCTTGTGGGAAGAAAAACATACCAAAACACATCTTCTCCAAATGGAATTCTTTTCAAATCAGAATGCCAAAATTAGTGTCACTGTAGAGTGTGCACAAACGGACCGATGCGACAACGTGAACCCAGATTTGCGTTTTGTTGCATGTGCCAAAATGTCATATATCGTTGGTCCTCATCACAATTGATTTTAGAGCCTGGTCATGCTATCTTTGTTCCCCCTTTCTAGAGATTAGAACATGTCATCACGGTCATTAGCAATGTCATATCTATTCAGGACATCTTCCCAGCTCAAGCCTGGCAAGCCGTATGCGTTGCGGTTAGAGAAAAACCCATGAAAATGCATGAAAGTTGATAAACAGAGAGAAGAAAATTTCCACACATTCTTAATGATTTGAAAAATGACATTTGTATTAAATGACTAAGAGTTAGGGAGAGTGAATGTTAAAAAAAAAAGGGGGTGGAAAAAGGTGTAACTTATGTTGCTAGGGTTCGAACCCTATGGCCAAGTTTAAAAAAAGATTCTTGGCCCTGCCGCCCAGCCTATTGAGCTAGGGAAGCAGTTGAATTCAACACAGAAAATAAATCGACTTAAATAGCTCCCCCCCTCTTTCTTTCAAAACATTGTGACACAAGTAAAAAAAAAATCATTTGAAAATTTTGAAGATTTGATATCAAGCTAATTTGTTACTATTGAGGGAGGAAAGCAGTTGAATTTAACCCAGAAAATTAATCGACACCAGTGCCCTCCCCTTTCTTCCAAAACATTGAGACAGAAGTAAAAAAAAATTTCATTTAAAATTTTTGAAGATTTTATATCAAGCTAATTTGTTACTATTGAGCTAGGAAAACAGTTGAATTTAACTTAGAAAATTTATCTACTTATATAGGCCCCCCCCCCTTTTTTTTTCAAAACATTTCGGCAGAAGTCAAAAGTAGTTCCATTTGAAAATTTGATACGAAGCAGATTTGTTATTTTGTTTTATCAGAAAAATGGAAGGACATGTTTAAAAGGTGTTTTTGGTGTTGGTTTGATCGTATCTTGAAAAAGTGAGCGTGGCTGTGTTATTTGTCTAGGGACTATTTTGTTTTTTTATGACCTAATTACGCACTATGGTCTACTACGAGTCAGAAATTCGTTTTTTTCTGAATTTCCGAGTGTATTTGAAGGCTTACATGTAATCTTTTGAAGAGAGGAAGGCATGCACTGTCGATACATGCCAAAAGACACCAACATTGGGCGATTCTTTGAATAAAACAGGTGACAGAAGGTCGGGCTCTGAACCGACCCCCACCCACCTGAGTCACCTGTTTGACAGGAATTTCCCATATGTTGTTAAGATCAGCTTCTTGTGTCTCTCATTGAAACTTTGGATATGTCCAGACTATCAATTGTCTATGTAGATTAAAAGTCGGGAAGAATTGTGGCCTAATTGAATAAACCAGATAGACTCCTTTTCAGAAGCAATGATAGCTGTTGCATTAAAAAAAAAAAAAAAAAACAAAGCAATTTTTTCAAGTGCCTTTTTCCCTACATAAAGTTGTTGAGAACACATAGAAAATAATTAGATAATTAGAGTTTTTACTGATGGTACCTTTGGACAGGAAAGATATGAGAGAAAAAAATAGATAAATCATTGATGAATAAATAATGGAATAATTTAAGTAAAAGAGGGAGCAGTTTTCCTCAGTGCAGTCAGGGGGAAATTCCTTTAATGTTGCTTTTTGAATAGCCTGAAAGGTTTAAAGGACTTATCAATTAATGTCGCATGGTAATGCTGAGAGGCATAATGGTCTGTCGCATTGCGCTTTGCCTGGCATACAGCTGTTAGGCTCAAGCCGACAAAATGTCACAAATTAACATATGTCTCTTGTGTCCGCAATGACATCGTTGAACCCTCAGAATTCATGCAACAATGAGACATAGAGTAGAATCTGAAATCGGTTTCGATGATGATCCACCTATATTATGGCACTTACGCTGACGCGAAAACATGAACTTGACAAAAGGCACTGATAATGCTGTTTTTTCTTGATTTCCTTGTGGGAAGAAAAACATACCAAAACACATCTTCTCCGAATGGAATTCTTTTCAAATCAGAATGCCAAAATTAGTGTCACTGTAGAGTGTGCACATACGGACCGATGCGACAACGCGAACCCAGATTTGCGTTTTGTTGCATGTGCCAAAATGTCATATATCGTTGGTCCTCATCACAATTGATTTTAGAGCCTGGTCATGCTATCTTTGTTCCCCCTTTCTAGAGATTAGAACATGTCATCACGGTCATTAGCAATGTCATATCTATTCAGGACATCTTCCCAGCTCAAGCCTGGCAAGCCGTATGCGTTGCGGTTAGAGAAAAACCCATGAAAATGCATGAAAGTTGATAAACAGAGAGAAGAAAATTTCCACACATTCTTAATGATTTGAAAAATGACATTTGTATTAAATGACTAAGAGTTAGGGAGAGTGAATGTTAAAAAAAAAAGGGGGTGGAAAAAGGTGTAACTTATGTTGCTAGGGTTCGAACCCTATGGCCAAGTTTAAAAAAAGATTCTTGGCCCTGCCGCCCAGCCTATTGAGCTAGGGAAGCAGTTGAATTCAACACAGAAAATAAATCGACTTAAATAGCTCCCCCCCTCTTTCTTTCAAAACATTGTGACAGAAGTAAAAAAAAAAATCATTTGAAAATTTTGAAGATTTGATATCAAGCTAATTTGTTACTATTGAGGGAGGAAAGCAGTTGAATTTAACCCAGAAAATTAATCGACACCAGTGCCCTCCCCTTTCTTGCAAAACATTGAGACAGAAGTAAAAAAAAATTTCATTTAAAATTTTTGAAGATTTTATATCAAGCTAATTTGTTACTATTGAGCTAGGAAAACAGTTGAATTTAACTTAGAAAATTTATCTACTTATATAGGCCCCCCCCCCTATTTTTTTTCAAAACATTTCGGCAGAAGTCAAAAGTAGTTCCATTTGAAAATTTGATACGAAGCAGATTTGTTATTTTGTTTTATCAGAAAAATGGAAGGACATGTTTAAAAGGTGTTTTTGGTGTTGGTTTGATCGTATCTTGAAAAAGTGAGCGTGGCTGTGTTATTTGTCTAGGGACTATTTTGTTTTTTTATGACCTAATTACGCACTATGGTCTACTACGAGTCAGAAATTCGTTTTTTTCTGAATTTCCGAGTGTATTTGAAGGCTTATATGTAATCTTTTGAAGAGAGGAAGGCATGCACTGTCGATACATGCCAAAAGACACCAACATTGGGCGATTCTTTGAATAAAACAGGTGGCAGAAGGTCGGGCTCTGAACCGACCCCCACCCACCTGAGTCACCTGTTTGACAGGAATTTCCCATATGTTCTTAAGATCAGCTTCTTGTGTCTCTCATTGAAACTTTGGATATGTCCAGACTATCAATTGTCTATGTAGATTAAAAGTCGGGAAGAATTGTGGCCTAATTGAATAAACCAGATAGACTCCTTTTCAGAAGCAATGATAGCTGTTGCATTAAAAAAAAAAAAAAGCAATTTTTTCAAGTGCCTTTTTCCCTACATAAAGTTGTTGAGAACACATAGAAAATAATTAGATAATTAGAGTTTTTACTGATGGTACCTTTGGACAGGAAAGATATGAGAGAAAAAAATAGATAAATCATTGATGAATAAATAATGGAATAATTTAAGTAAAAGAGGGAGCAGTTTTCCTCAGTGCAGTCAGGGGGAAATTCCTTTAATGTTGCTTTTTGAATAGCCTGAAAGGTTTAAAGGACTTATCAATTAATGTCGCATGGTAATGCTGAGAGGCATAATGGTCTGTCGCATTGCGCTTTGCCTGGCATACAGCTGTTAGGCTCAAGCCGACAAAATGTCACAAATTAACATATGTCTCTTGTGTCCGCAATGACATCGTTGAACCCTCAGAATTCATGCAACAACGAGACATAGAGTAGAATCTGAAATCGGTTTCGATGATGATCCACCTATATTATGGCACTTACGCTGACGCGAAAACATGAACTTGACAAAAGGCACTGATAATGCTGTTTTTTCTTGATTTCCTTGTGGGAAGAAAAACATACCAAAACACATCTTCTCCAAATGGAATTCTTTTCAAATCAGAATGCCAAAATTAGTGTCACTGTAGAGTGTGCACAAACGGACCGATGCGACAACGCGAACCCAGATTTGCGTTTTGTTGCATGTGCCAAAATGTCATATATCGTTGGTCCTCATCACAATTGATTTTAGAGCCTGGTCATGCTATCTTTGTTCCCCCTTTCTAGAGATTAGAACATGTCATCACGGTCATTAGCAATGTCATATCTATTCAGGACATCTTCCCAGCTCAAGCCTGGCAAGCCGTATGCGTTGCGGTTAGAGAAAAACCCATGAAAATGCATGAAAGTTGATAAACAGAGAGAAGAAAATTTCCACACATTCTTAATGATTTGAAAAATGACATTTGTATTAAATGACTAAGAGTTAGGGAGAGTGAATGTTAAAAAAAAAAGGGGGTGGAAAAAGGTGTAACTTATGTTGCTAGGGTTCGAACCCTATGGCCAAGTTTAAAAAAAGATTCTTGGCCCTGCCGCCCAGCCTATTGAGCTAGGGAAGCAGTTGAATTCAACACAGAAAATAAATCGACTTAAATAGCTCCCCCCCTCTTTCTTTCAAAACATTGTGACAGAAGTAAAAAAAAAATCATTTGAAAATTTTGAAGATTTGATATCAAGCTAATTTGTTACTATTGAGGGAGGAAAGCAGTTGAATTTAACCCAGAAAATTAATCGACACCAGTGCCCTCCCCTTTCTTGCAAAACATTGAGACAGAAGTAAAAAAAAATTTCATTTAAAATTTTTGAAGATTTTATATCAAGCTAATTTGTTACTATTGAGCTAGGAAAACAGTTGAATTTAACTTAGAAAATTTATCTACTTATATAGGCCCCCCCCTATTTTTTTTCAAACCATTTCGGCAGAAGTCAAAAGTAGTTCCATTTGAAAATTTGATACGAAGCAGATTTGTTATTTTGTTTTATCAGAAAAATGGAAGGACATGTTTAAAAGGTGTTTTTGGTGTTGGTTTGATCGTATCTTGAAAAAGTGAGCGTGGCTGTGTTATTTGTCTAGGGACTATTTTGTTTTTTTATGACCTAATTACGCACTATGGTCTACTACGAGTCAGAAATTCGTTTTTTTCTGAATTTCCGAGTGTATTTGAAGGCTTATATGTAATCTTTTGAAGAGAGGAAGGCATGCACTGTCGATACATGCCAAAAGACACCAACATTGGGCGATTCTTTGAATAAAACAGGTGACAGAAGGTCGGGCTCTGAACCGACCCCCACCCACCTGAGTCACCTGTTTGACAGGAATTTCCCATATGTTGTTAAGATCAGCTTCTTGTGTCTCTCATTGAAACTTTGGATATGTCCAGACTATCAATTGTCTATGTAGATTAAAAGTCGGGAAGAATTGTGGCCTAATTGAATAAACCAGATAGACTCCTTTTCAGAAGCAATGATAGCTGTTGCATTAAAAAAAAAAAAAAGCAATTTTTTCAAGTGCCTTTTTCCCTACATAAAGTTGTTGAGAACACATAGAAAATAATTAGATAATTAGAGTTTTTACTGATGGTACCTTTGGACAGGAAAGATATGAGAGAAAAAAATAGATAAATCATTGATGAATAAATAATGGAATAATTTAAGTAAAAGAGGGAGCAGTTTTCCTCAGTGCAGTCAGGGGGAAATTCCTTTAATGTTGCTTTTTGAATAGCCTGAAAGGTTTAAAGGACTTATCAATTAATGTCGCATGGTAATGCTGAGAGGCATAATGGTCTGTCGCATTGCGCTTTGCCTGGCATACAGCTGTTAGGCTCAAGCCGACAAAATGTCACAAATTAACATATGTCTCTTGTGTCCGCAATGACATCGTTGAACCCTCAGAATTCATGCAACAACGAGACATAGAGTAGAATCTGAAATCGGTTTCGATGATGATCCACCTATATTATGGCACTTACGCTGACGCGAAAACATGAACTTGACAAAAGGCACTGATAATGCTGTTTTTTCTTGATTTCCTTGTGGGAAGAAAAACATACCAAAACACATCTTCTCCGAATGGAATTCTTTTCAAATCAGAATGCCAAAATTAGTGTCACTGTAGAGTGTGCACATACGGACCGATGCGACAACGCGAACCCAGATTTGCGTTTTGTTGCATGTGCCAAAATGTCATATATCGTTGGTCCTCATCACAATTGATTTTAGAGCCTGGTCATGCTATCTTTGTTCCCCCTTTCTAGAGATTAGAACATGTCATCACGGTCATTAGCAATGTCATATCTATTCAGGACATCTTCCCAGCTCAAGCCTGGCAAGCCGTATGCGTTGCGGTTAGAGAAAAACCCATGAAAATGCATGAAAGTTGATAAACAGAGAGAAGAAAATTTCCACACATTCTTAATGATTTGAAAAATGACATTTGTATTAAATGACTAAGAGTTAGGGAGAGTGAATGTTAAAAAAAAAAGGGGGTGGAAAAAGGTGTAACTTATGTTGCTAGGGTTCGAACCCTATGGCCAAGTTTAAAAAAAGATTCTTGGCCCTGCCGCCCAGCCTATTGAGCTAGGGAAGCAGTTGAATTCAACACAGAAAATAAATCGACTTAAATAGCTCCCCCCCTCTTTCTTTCAAAACATTGTGACAGAAGTAAAAAAAAAAATCATTTGAAAATTTTGAAGATTTGATATCAAGCTAATTTGTTACTATTGAGGGAGGAAAGCAGTTGAATTTAACCCAGAAAATTAATCGACACCAGTGCCCTCCCCTTTCTTGCAAAACATTGAGACAGAAGTAAAAAAAAATTTCATTTAAAATTTTTGAAGATTTTATATCAAGCTAATTTGTTACTATTGAGCTAGGAAAACAGTTGAATTTAACTTAGAAAATTTATCTACTTATATAGGCCCCCCCCCTATTTTTTTTCAAAACATTTCGGCAGAAGTCAAAAGTAGTTCCATTTGAAAATTTGATACGAAGCAGATTTGTTATTTTGTTTTATCAGAAAAATGGAAGGACATGTTTAAAAGGTGTTTTTGGTGTTGGTTTGATCGTATCTTGAAAAAGTGAGCGTGGCTGTGTTATTTGTCTAGGGACTATTTTGTTTTTTTATGACCTAATTACGCACTATGGTCTACTACGAGTCAGAAATTCGTTTTTTTCTGAATTTCCGAGTGTATTTGAAGGCTTATATGTAATCTTTTGAAGAGAGGAAGGCATGCACTGTCGATACATGCCAAAAGACACCAACATTGGGCGATTCTTTGAATAAAACAGGTGACAGAAGGTCGGGCTCTGAACCGACCCCCACCCACCTGAGTCACCTGTTTGACAGGAATTTCCCATATGTTCTTAAGATCAGCTTCTTGTGTCTCTCATTGAAACTTTGGATATGTCCAGACTATCAATTGTCTATGTAGATTAAAAGTCGGGAAGAATTGTGGCCTAATTGAATAAACCAGATAGACTCCTTTTCAGAAGCAATGATAGCTGTTGCATTAAAAAAAAAAAAAAGCAATTTTTTCAAGTGCCTTTTTCCCTACATAAAGTTGTTGAGAACACATAGAAAATAATTAGATAATTAGAGTTTTTACTGATGGTACCTTTGGACAGGAAAGATATGAGAGAAAAAAATAGATAAATCATTGATGAATAAATAATGGAATAATTTAAGTAAAAGAGGGAGCAGTTTTCCTCAGTGCAGTCAGGGGGAAATTCCTTTAATGTTGCTTTTTGAATAGCCTGAAAGGTTTAAAGGACTTATCAATTAATGTCGCATGGTAATGCTGAGAGGCATAATGGTCTGTCGCATTGCGCTTTGCCTGGCATACAGCTGTTAGGCTCAAGCCGACAAAATGTCACAAATTAACATATGTCTCTTGTGTCCGCAATGACATCGTTGAACCCTCAGAATTCATGCAACAACGAGACAGAGTAGAATCTGAAATCGGTTTCGATGATGATCCACCTATATTATGGCACTTACGCTGACGCGAAAACATGAACTTGACAAAAGGCACTGATAATGCTGTTTTTTCTTGATTTCCTTGTGGGAAGAAAAACATACCAAAACACATCTTCTCCAAATGGAATTCTTTTCAAATCAGAATGCCAAAATTAGTGTCACTGTAGAGTGTGCACAAACGGACCGATGCGACAACGCGAACCCAGATTTGCGTTTTGTTGCATGTGCCAAAATGTCATATATCGTTGGTCCTCATCACAATTGATTTTAGAGCCTGGTCATGCTATCTTTGTTCCCCCTTTCTAGAGATTAGAACATGTCATCACGGTCATTAGCAATGTCATATCTATTCAGGACATCTTCCCAGCTCAAGCCTGGCAAGCCGTATGCGTTGCGGTTAGAGAAAAACCCATGAAAATGCATGAAAGTTGATAAACAGAGAGAAGAAAATTTCCACACATTCTTAATGATTTGAAAAATGACATTTGTATTAAATGACTAAGAGTTAGGGAGAGTGAATGTTAAAAAAAAAAGGGGGTGGAAAAAGGTGTAACTTATGTTGCTAGGGTTCGAACCCTATGGCCAAGTTTAAAAAAAGATTCTTGGCCCTGCCGCCCAGCCTATTGAGCTAGGGAAGCAGTTGAATTCAACACAGAAAATAAATCGACTTAAATAGCTCCCCCCCTCTTTCTTTCAAAACATTGTGACAGAAGTAAAAAAAAAATCATTTGAAAATTTTGAAGATTTGATATCAAGCTAATTTGTTACTATTGAGGGAGGAAAGCAGTTGAATTTAACCCAGAAAATTAATCGACACCAGTGCCCTCCCCTTTCTTGCAAAACATTGAGACAGAAGTAAAAAAAAATTTCATTTAAAATTTTTGAAGATTTTATATCAAGCTAATTTGTTACTATTGAGCTAGGAAAACAGTTGAATTTAACTTAGAAAATTTATCTACTTATATAGGCCCCCCCCCCTATTTTTTTTCAAACCATTTCGGCAGAAGTCAAAAGTAGTTCCATTTGAAAATTTGATACGAAGCAGATTTGTTATTTTGTTTTATCAGAAAAATGGAAGGACATGTTTAAAAGGTGTTTTTGGTGTTGGTTTGATCGTATCTTGAAAAAGTGAGCGTGGCTGTGTTATTTGTCTAGGGACTATTTTGTTTTTTTATGACCTAATTACGCACTATGGTCTACTACGAGTCAGAAATTCGTTTTTTTCTGAATTTCCGAGTGTATTTGAAGGCTTATATGTAATCTTTTGAAGAGAGGAAGGCATGCACTGTCGATACATGCCAAAAGACACCAACATTGGGCGATTCTTTGAATAAAACAGGTGACAGAAGGTCGGGCTCTGAACCGACCCCCACCCACCTGAGTCACCTGTTTGACAGGAATTTCCCATATGTTGTTAAGATCAGCTTCTTGTGTCTCTCATTGAAACTTTGGATATGTCCAGACTATCAATTGTCTATGTAGATTAAAAGTCGGGAAGAATTGTGGCCTAATTGAATAAACCAGATAGACTCCTTTTCAGAAGCAATGATAGCTGTTGCATTAAAAAAAAAAAAAGCAATTTTTTCAAGTGCCTTTTTCCCTACATAAAGTTGTTGAGAACACATAGAAAATAATTAGATAATTAGAGTTTTTACTGATGGTACCTTTGGACAGGAAAGATATGAGAGAAAAAAATAGATAAATCATTGATGAATAAATAATGGAATAATTTAAGTAAAAGAGGGAGCAGTTTTCCTCAGTGCAGTCAGGGGGAAATTCCTTTAATGTTGCTTTTTGAATAGCCTGAAAGGTTTAAAGGACTTATCAATTAATGTCGCATGGTAATGCTGAGAGGCATAATGGTCTGTCGCATTGCGCTTTGCCTGGCATACAGCTGTTAGGCTCAAGCCGACAAAATGTCACAAATTAACATATGTCTCTTGTGTCCGCAATGACATCGTTGAACCCTCAGAATTCATGCAACAACGAGACATAGAGTAGAATCTGAAATCGGTTTCGATGATGATCCACCTATATTATGGCACTTACGCTGACGCGAAAACATGAACTTGACAAAAGGCACTGATAATGCTGTTTTTTCTTGATTTCCTTGTGGGAAGAAAAACATACCAAAACACATCTTCTCCGAATGGAATTCTTTTCAAATCAGAATGCCAAAATTAGTGTCACTGTAGAGTGTGCACATACGGACCGATGCGACAACGCGAACCCAGATTTGCGTTTTGTTGCATGTGCCAAAATGTCATATATCGTTGGTCCTCATCACAATTGATTTTAGAGCCTGGTCATGCTATCTTTGTTCCCCCTTTCTAGAGATTAGAACATGTCATCACGGTCATTAGCAATGTCATATCTATTCAGGACATCTTCCCAGCTCAAGCCTGGCAAGCCGTATGCGTTGCGGTTAGAGAAAAACCCATGAAAATGCATGAAAGTTGATAAACAGAGAGAAGAAAATTTCCACACATTCTTAATGATTTGAAAAATGACATTTGTATTAAATGACTAAGAGTTAGGGAGAGTGAATGTTAAAAAAAAAAGGGGGTGGAAAAAGGTGTAACTTTTGTTGCTAGGGTTCGAACCCTATGGCCAAGTTTAAAAAAAGATTCTTGGCCCTGCCGCCCAGCCTATTGAGCTAGGGAAGCAGTTGAATTCAACACAGAAAATAAATCGACTTAAATAGCTCCCCCCCTCTTTCTTTCAAAACATTGTGACAGAAGTAAAAAAAAAAATCATTTGAAAATTTTGAAGATTTGATATCAAGCTAATTTGTTACTATTGAGGGAGGAAAGCAGTTGAATTTAACCCAGAAAATTAATCGACACCAGTGCCCTCCCCTTTCTTGCAAAACATTGAGACAGAAGTAAAAAAAAATTTCATTTAAAATTTTTGAAGATTTTATATCAAGCTAATTTGTTACTATTGAGCTAGGAAAACAGTTGAATTTAACTTAGAAAATTTATCTACTTATATAAGCCCCCCCCCTATTTTTTTTCAAACCATTTCGGCAGAAGTCAAAAGTAGTTCCATTTGAAAATTTGATACGAAGCAGATTTGTTATTTTGTTTTATCAGAAAAATGGAAGGACATGTTTAAAAGGTGTTTTTGGTGTTGGTTTGATCGTATCTTGAAAAAGTGAGCGTGGCTGTGTTATTTGTCTAGGGACTATTTTGTTTTTTTATGACCTAATTACGCACTATGGTCTACTACGAGTCAGAAATTCGTTTTTTTCTGAATTTCCGAGTGTATTTGAAGGCTTATATGTAATCTTTTGAAGAGAGGAAGGCATGCACTGTCGATACATGCCAAAAGACACCAACATTGGGCGATTCTTTGAATAAAACAGGTGACAGAAGGTCGGGCTCTGAACCGACCCCCACCCACCTGAGTCACCTGTTTGACAGGAATTTCCCATATGTTCTTAAGATCAGCTTCTTGTGTCTCTCATTGAAACTTTGGATATGTCCAGACTATCAATTGTCTATGTAGATTAAAAGTCGGGAAGAATTGTGGCCTAATTGAATAAACCAGATAGACTCCTTTTCAGAAGCAATGATAGCTGTTGCATTAAAAAAAAAAAAAGCAATTTTTTCAAGTGCCTTTTTCCCTACATAAAGTTGTTGAGAACACATAGAAAATAATTAGATAATTAGAGTTTTTACTGATGGTACCTTTGGACAGGAAAGATATGAGAGAAAAAAATAGATAAATCATTGATGAATAAATAATGGAATAATTTAAGTAAAAGAGGGAGCAGTTTTCCTCAGTGCAGTCAGGGGGAAATTCCTTTAATGTTGCTTTTTGAATAGCCTGAAAGGTTTAAAGGACTTATCAATTAATGTCGCATGGTAATGCTGAGAGGCATAATGGTCTGTCGCATTGCGCTTTGCCTGGCATACAGCTGTTAGGCTCAAGCCGACAAAATGTCACAAATTAACATATGTCTCTTGTGTCCGCAATGACATCGTTGAACCCTCAGAATTCATGCAACAACGAGACATAGAGTAGAATCTGAAATCGGTTTCGATGATGATCCACCTATATTATGGCACTTACGCTGACGCGAAAACATGAACTTGACAAAAGGCACTGATAATGCTGTTTTTTCTTGATTTCCTTGTGGGAAGAAAAACATACCAAAACACATCTTCTCCGAATGGAATTCTTTTCAAATCAGAATGCCAAAATTAGTGTCACTGTAGAGTGTGCACATACGGACCGATGCGACAACGCGAACCCAGATTTGCGTTTTGTTGCATGTGCCAAAATGTCATATATCGTTGGTCCTCATCACAATTGATTTTAGAGCCTGGTCATGCTATCTTTGTTCCCCCTTTCTAGAGATTAGAACATGTCATCACGGTCATTAGCAATGTCATATCTATTCAGGACATCTTCCCAGCTCAAGCCTGGCAAGCCGTATGCGTTGCGGTTAGAGAAAAACCCATGAAAATGCATGAAAGTTGATAAACAGAGAGAAGAAAATTTCCACACATTCTTAATGATTTGAAAAATGACATTTGTATTAAATGACTAAGAGTTAGGGAGAGTGAATGTTAAAAAAAAAAGGGGGTGGAAAAAGGTGTAACTTTTGTTGCTAGGGTTCGAACCCTATGGCCAAGTTTAAAAAAAGATTCTTGGCCCTGCCGCCCAGCCTATTGAGCTAGGGAAGCAGTTGAATTCAACACAGAAAATAAATCGACTTAAATAGCTCCCCCCCTCTTTCTTTCAAAACATTGTGACAGAAGTAAAAAAAAAAATCATTTGAAAATTTTGAAGATTTGATATCAAGCTAATTTGTTACTATTGAGGGAGGAAAGCAGTTGAATTTAACCCAGAAAATTAATCGACACCAGTGCCCTCCCCTTTCTTGCAAAACATTGAGACAGAAGTAAAAAAAAATTTCATTTAAAATTTTTGAAGATTTTATATCAAGCTAATTTGTTACTATTGAGCTAGGAAAACAGTTGAATTTAACTTAGAAAATTTATCTACTTATATAGGCCCCCCCCCCTATTTTTTTTCAAAACATTTCGGCAGAAGTCAAAAGTAGTTCCATTTGAAAATTTGATACGAAGCAGATTTGTTATTTTGTTTTATCAGAAAAATGGAAGGACATGTTTAAAAGGTGTTTTTGGTGTTGGTTTGATCGTATCTTGAAAAAGTGAGCGTGGCTGTGTTATTTGTCTAGGGACTATTTTGTTTTTTTATGACCTAATTACGCACTATGGTCTACTACGAGTCAGAAATTCGTTTTTTTCTGAATTTCCGAGTGTATTTGAAGGCTTATATGTAATCTTTTGAAGAGAGGAAGGCATGCACTGTCGATACATGCCAAAAGACACCAACATTGGGCGATTCTTTGAATAAAACAGGTGACAGAAGGTCGGGCTCTGAACCGACCCCCACCCACCTGAGTCACCTGTTTGACAGGAATTTCCCATATGTTCTTAAGATCAGCTTCTTGTGTCTCTCATTGAAACTTTGGATATGTCCAGACTATCAATTGTCTATGTAGATTAAAAGTCGGGAAGAATTGTGGCCTAATTGAATAAACCAGATAGACTCCTTTTCAGAAGCAATGATAGCTGTTGCATTAAAAAAAAAAAAAGCAATTTTTTCAAGTGCCTTTTTCCCTACATAAAGTTGTTGAGAACACATAGAAAATAATTAGATAATTAGAGTTTTTACTGATGGTACCTTTGGACAGGAAAGATATGAGAGAAAAAAATAGATAAATCATTGATGAATAAATAATGGAATAATTTAAGTAAAAGAGGGAGCAGTTTTCCTCAGTGCAGTCAGGGGGAAATTCCTTTAATGTTGCTTTTTGAATAGCCTGAAAGGTTTAAAGGACTTATCAATTAATGTCGCATGGTAATGCTGAGAGGCATAATGGTCTGTCGCATTGCGCTTTGCCTGGCATACAGCTGTTAGGCTCAAGCCGACAAAATGTCACAAATTAACATATGTCTCTTGTGTCCGCAATGACATCGTTGAACCCTCAGAATTCATGCAACAACGAGACATAGAGTAGAATCTGAAATCGGTTTCGATGATGATCCACCTATATTATGGCACTTACGCTGACGCGAAAACATGAACTTGACAAAAGGCACTGATAATGCTGTTTTTTCTTGATTTCCTTGTGGGAAGAAAAACATACCAAAACACATCTTCTCCGAATGGAATTCTTTTCAAATCAGAATGCCAAAATTAGTGTCACTGTAGAGTGTGCACATACGGACCGATGCGACAACGCGAACCCAGATTTGCGTTTTGTTGCATGTGCCAAAATGTCATATATCGTTGGTCCTCATCACAATTGATTTTAGAGCCTGGTCATGCTATCTTTGTTCCCCCTTTCTAGAGATTAGAACATGTCATCACGGTCATTAGCAATGTCATATCTATTCAGGACATCTTCCCAGCTCAAGCCTGGCAAGCCGTATGCGTTGCGGTTAGAGAAAAACCCATGAAAATGCATGAAAGTTGATAAACAGAGAGAAGAAAATTTCCACACATTCTTAATGATTTGAAAAATGACATTTGTATTAAATGACTAAGAGTTAGGGAGAGTGAATGTTAAAAAAAAAAGGGGGTGGAAAAAGGTGTAACTTTTGTTGCTAGGGTTCGAACCCTATGGCCAAGTTTAAAAAAAGATTCTTGGCCCTGCCGCCCAGCCTATTGAGCTAGGGAAGCAGTTGAATTCAACACAGAAAATAAATCGACTTAAATAGCTCCCCCCCTCTTTCTTTCAAAACATTGTGACAGAAGTAAAAAAAAAAATCATTTGAAAATTTTGAAGATTTGATATCAAGCTAATTTGTTACTATTGAGGGAGGAAAGCAGTTGAATTTAACCCAGAAAATTAATCGACACCAGTGCCCTCCCCTTTCTTGCAAAACATTGAGACAGAAGTAAAAAAAAAATTCATTTAAAATTTTTGAAGATTTTATATCAAGCTAATTTGTTACTATTGAGCTAGGAAAACAGTTGAATTTAACTTAGAAAATTTATCTACTTATATAAGCCCCCCCCCCTATTTTTTTTCAAAACATTTCGGCAGAAGTCAAAAGTAGTTCCATTTGAAAATTTGATACGAAGCAGATTTGTTATTTTGTTTTATCAGAAAAATGGAAGGACATGTTTAAAAGGTGTTTTTGGTGTTGGTTTGATCGTATCTTGAAAAAGTGAGCGTGGCTGTGTTATTTGTCTAGGGACTATTTTGTTTTTTTATGACCTAATTACGCACTATGGTCTACTACGAGTCAGAAATTCGTTTTTTTCTGAATTTCCGAGTGTATTTGAAGGCTTATATGTAATCTTTTGAAGAGAGGAAGGCATGCACTGTCGATACATGCCAAAAGACACCAACATTGGGCGATTCTTTGAATAAAACAGGTGACAGAAGGTCGGGCTCTGAACCGACCCCCACCCACCTGAGTCACCTGTTTGACAGGAATTTCCCATATGTTCTTAAGATCAGCTTCTTGTGTCTCTCATTGAAACTTTGGATATGTCCAGACTATCAATTGTCTATGTAGATTAAAAGTCGGGAAGAATTGTGGCCTAATTGAATAAACCAGATAGACTCCTTTTCAGAAGCAATGATAGCTGTTGCATTAAAAAAAAAAAAAGCAATTTTTTCAAGTGCCTTTTTCCCTACATAAAGTTGTTGAGAACACATAGAAAATAATTAGATAATTAGAGTTTTTACTGATGGTACCTTTGGACAGGAAAGATATGAGAGAAAAAAATAGATAAATCATTGATGAATAAATAATGGAATAATTTAAGTAAAAGAGGGAGCAGTTTTCCTCAGTGCAGTCAGGGGGAAATTCCTTTAATGTTGCTTTTTGAATAGCCTGAAAGGTTTAAAGGACTTATCAATTAATGTCGCATGGTAATGCTGAGAGGCATAATGGTCTGTCGCATTGCGCTTTGCCTGGCATACAGCTGTTAGGCTCAAGCCGACAAAATGTCACAAATTAACATATGTCTCTTGTGTCCGCAATGACATCGTTGAACCCTCAGAATTCATGCAACAATGAGACATAGAGTAGAATCTGAAATCGGTTTCGATGATGATCCACCTATATTATGGCACTTACGCTGACGCGAAAACATGAACTTGACAAAAGGCACTGATAATGCTGTTTTTTCTTGATTTCCTTGTGGGAAGAAAAACATATCAAAACACATCTTCTCCAAATGGAATTCTTTTCAAATCAGAATGCCAAAATTAGTGTCACTGTAGAGTGTGCACAAACGGACCGATGCGACAACGCGAACCCAGATTTGCGTTTTGTTGCATGTGCCAAAATGTCATATATCGTTGGTCCTCATCACAATTGATTTTAGAGCCTGGTCATGCTATCTTTGTTCCCCCTTTCTAGAGATTAGAACATGTCATCACGGTCATTAGCAATGTCATATCTATTCAGGACATCTTCCCAGCTCAAGCCTGGCAAGCCGTATGCGTTGCGGTTAGAGAAAAACCCATGAAAATGCATGAAAGTTGATAAACAGAGAGAAGAAAATTTCCACACATTCTTAATGATTTGAAAAATGACATTTGTATTAAATGACTAAGAGTTAGGGAGAGTGAATGTTAAAAAAAAAAGGGGGTGGAAAAAGGTGTAACTTTTGTTGCTAGGGTTCGAACCCTATGGCCAAGTTTAAAAAAAGATTCTTGGCCCTGCCGCCCAGCCTATTGAGCTAGGGAAGCAGTTGAATTCAACACAGAAAATAAATCGACTTAAATAGCTCCCCCCCTCTTTCTTTCAAAACATTGTGACAGAAGTAAAAAAAAAATCATTTGAAAATTTTGAAGATTTGATATCAAGCTAATTTGTTACTATTGAGGGAGGAAAGCAGTTGAATTTAACCCAGAAAATTAATCGACACCAGTGCCCTCCCCTTTCTTGCAAAACATTGAGACAGAAGTAAAAAAAAATTTCATTTAAAATTTTTGAAGATTTTATATCAAGCTAATTTGTTACTATTGAGCTAGGAAAACAGTTGAATTTAACTTAGAAAATTTTTCTACTTATATAGGCCCCCCCCCCTATTTTTTTTCAAACCATTTCGGCAGAAGTCAAAAGTAGTTCCATTTGAAAATTTGATACGAAGCAGATTTGTTATTTTGTTTTATCAGAAAAATGGAAGGACATGTTTAAAAGGTGTTTTTGGTGTTGGTTTGATCGTATCTTGAAAAAGTGAGCGTGGCTGTGTTATTTGTCTAGGGACTATTTTGTTTTTTTATGACCTAATTACGCACTATGGTCTACTACGAGTCAGAAATTCGTTTTTTTCTGAATTTCCGAGTGTATTTGAAGGCTTATATGTAATCTTTTGAAGAGAGGAAGGCATGCACTGTCGATACATGCCAAAAGACACCAACATTGGGCGATTCTTTGAATAAAACAGGTGACAGAAGGTCGGGCTCTGAACCGACCCCCACCCACCTGAGTCACCTGTTTGACAGGAATTTCCCATATGTTCTTAAGATCAGCTTCTTGTGTCTCTCATTGAAACTTTGGATATGTCCAGACTATCAATTGTCTATGTAGATTAAAAGTCGGGAAGAATTGTGGCCTAATTGAATAAACCAGATAGACGCCTTTTCAGAAGCAATGATAGCTGTTGCATTAAAAAAAAAAAAAGCAATTTTTTCAAGTGCCTTTTTCGCTACATAAAGTTGTTGAGAACACATAGAAAATAATTAGATAATTAGAGTTTTTACTGATGGTACCTTTGGACAGGAAAGATATGAGAGAAAAAAATAGATAAATCATTGATGAATAAATAATGGAATAATTTAAGTAAAAGAGGGAGCAGTTTTCCTCAGTGCAGTCAGGGGGAAATTCCTTTAATGTTGCTTTTTGAATAGCCTGAAAGGTTTAAAGGACTTATCAATTAATGTCGCATGGTAATGCTGAGAGGCATAATGGTCTGTCGCATTGCGCTTTGCCTGGCATACAGCTGTTAGGCTCAAGCCGACAAAATGTCACAAATTAACATATGTCTCTTGTGTCCGCAATGACATCGTTGAACCCTCAGAATTCATGCAACAACGAGACATAGAGTAGAATCTGAAATCGGTTTCGATGATGATCCACCTATATTATGGCACTTACGCTGACGCGAAAACATGAACTTGACAAAAGGCACTGATAATGCTGTTTTTTCTTGATTTCCTTGTGGGAAGAAAAACATACCAAAACACATCTTCTCCGAATGGAATTCTTTTCAAATCAGAATGCCAAAATTAGTGTCACTGTAGAGTGTGCACATACGGACCGATGCGACAACGCGAACCCAGATTTGCGTTTTGTTGCATGTGCCAAAATGTCATATATCGTTGGTCCTCATCACAATTGATTTTAGAGCCTGGTCATGCTATCTTTGTTCCCCCTTTCTAGAGATTAGAACATGTCATCACGGTCATTAGCAATGTCATATCTATTCAGGACATCTTCCCAGCTCAAGCCTGGCAAGCCGTATGCGTTGCGGTTAGAGAAAAACCCATGAAAATGCATGAAAGTTGATAAACAGAGAGAAGAAAATTTCCACACATTCTTAATGATTTGAAAAATGACATTTGTATTAAATGACTAAGAGTTAGGGAGAGTGAATGTTAAAAAAAAAAGGGGGTGGAAAAAGGTGTAACTTTTGTTGCTAGGGTTCGAACCCTATGGCCAAGTTTAAAAAAAGATTCTTGGCCCTGCCGCCCAGCCTATTGAGCTAGGGAAGCAGTTGAATTCAACACAGAAAATAAATCGACTTAAATAGCTCCCCCCCTCTTTCTTTCAAAACATTGTGACAGAAGTAAAAAAAAAATCATTTGAAAATTTTGAAGATTTGATATCAAGCTAATTTGTTACTATTGAGGGAGGAAAGCAGTTGAATTTAACCCAGAAAATTAATCGACACCAGTGCCCTCCCCTTTCTTGCAAAACATTGAGACAGAAGTAAAAAGAAATTTCATTTAAAATTTTTGAAGATTTTATATCAAGCTAATTTGTTACTATTGAGCTAGGAAAACAGTTGAATTTAACTTAGAAAATTTATCTACTTATATAGGCCCCCCCCTTTTTTTTTTCAAAACATTTCGGCAGAAGTCAAAAGTAGTTCCATTTGAAAATTTGATACGAAGCAGATTTGTTATTTTGTTTTATCAGAAAAATGGAAGGACATGTTTAAAAGGTGTTTTTGGTGTTGGTTTGATCGTATCTTGAAAAAGTGAGCGTGGCTGTGTTATTTGTCTAGGGACTATTTTGTTTTTTTATGACCTAATTACGCACTATGGTCTACTACGAGTCAGAAATTCGTTTTTTTCTGAATTTCCGAGTGTATTTGAAGGCTTATATGTAATCTTTTGAAGAGAGGAAGGCATGCACTGTCGATACATGCCAAAAGACACCAACATTGGGCGATTCTTTGAATAAAACAGGTGACAGAAGGTCGGGCTCTGAACCGACCCCCACCCACCTGAGTCACCTGTTTGACAGGAATTTCCCATATGTTCTTAAGATCAGCTTCTTGTGTCTCTCATTGAAACTTTGGATATGTCCAGACTATCAATTGTCTATGGAGATTAAAAGTCGGGAAGAATTGTGGCCTAATTGAATAAACCAGATAGACTCCTTTTCAGAAGCAATGATAGCTGTTGCATTAAAAAAAAAAAAAGCAATTTTTTCAAGTGCCTTTTTCCCTACATAAAGTTGTTGAGAACACATAGAAAATAATTAGATAATTAGAGTTTTTACTGATGGTACCTTTGGACAGGAAAGATATGAGAGAAAAAAATAGATAAATCATTGATGAATAAATAATGGAATAATTTAAGTAAAAGAGGGAGCAGTTTTCCTCAGTGCAGTCAGGGGGAAATTCCTTTAATGTTGCTTTTTGAATAGCCTGAAAGGTTTAAAGGACTTATCAATTAATGTCGCATGGTAATGCTGAGAGGCATAATGGTCTGTCGCATTGCGCTTTGCCTGGCATACAGCTGTTAGGCTCAAGCCGACAAAATGTCACAAATTAACATATGTCTCTTGTGTCCGCAATGACATCGTTGAACCCTCAGAATTCATGCAACAACGAGACATAGAGTAGAATCTGAAATCGGTTTCGATGATGATCCACCTATATTATGGCACTTACGCTGACGCGAAAACATGAACTTGACAAAAGGCACTGATAATGCTGTTTTTTCTTGATTTCCTTGTGGGAAGAAAAACATACCAAAACACATCTTCTCCGAATGGAATTCTTTTCAAATCAGAATGCCAAAATTAGTGTCACTGTAGAGTGTGCACATACGGACCGATGCGACAACGCGAACCCAGATTTGCGTTTTGTTGCATGTGCCAAAATGTCATATATCGTTGGTCCTCATCACAATTGATTTTAGAGCCTGGTCATGCTATCTTTGTTCCCCCTTTCTAGAGATTAGAACATGTCATCACGGTCATTAGCAATGTCATATCTATTCAGGACATCTTCCCAGCTCAAGCCTGGCAAGCCGTATGCGTTGCGGTTAGAGAAAAACCCATGAAAATGCATGAAAGTTGATAAACAGAGAGAAGAAAATTTCCACACATTCTTAATGATTTGAAAAATGACATTTGTATTAAATGACTAAGAGTTAGGGAGAGTGAATGTTAAAAAAAAAAGGGGGTGGAAAAAGGTGTAACTTTTGTTGCTAGGGTTCGAACCCTATGGCCAAGTTTAAAAAAAGATTCTTGGCCCTGCCGCCCAGCCTATTGAGCTAGGGAAGCAGTTGAATTCAACACAGAAAATAAATCGACTTAAATAGCTCCCCCCCTCTTTCTTTCAAAACATTGTGACAGAAGTAAAAAAAAAAATCATTTGAAAATTTTGAAGATTTGATATCAAGCTAATTTGTTACTATTGAGGGAGGAAAGCAGTTGAATTTAACCCAGAAAATTAATCGACACCAGTGCCCTCCCCTTTCTTGCAAAACATTGAGACAGAAGTAAAAAAAAATTTCATTTAAAATTTTTGAAGATTTTATATCAAGCTAATTTGTTACTATTGAGCTAGGAAAACAGTTGAATTTAACTTAGAAAATTTATCTACTTATATAGGCCCCCCCCCCTATTTTTTTTCAAAACATTTCGGCAGAAGTCAAAAGTAGTTCCATTTGAAAATTTGATACGAAGCAGATTTGTTATTTTGTTTTATCAGAAAAATGGAAGGACATGTTTAAAAGGTGTTTTTGGTGTTGGTTTGATCGTATCTTGAAAAAGTGAGCGTGGCTGTGTTATTTGTCTAGGGACTATTTTGTTTTTTTATGACCTAATTACGCACTATGGTCTACTACGAGTCAGAAATTCGTTTTTTTCTGAATTTCCGAGTGTATTTGAAGGCTTATATGTAATCTTTTGAAGAGAGGAAGGCATGCACTGTCGATACATGCCAAAAGACACCAACATTGGGCGATTCTTTGAATAAAACAGGTGACAGAAGGTCGGGCTCTGAACCGACCCCCACCCACCTGAGTCACCTGTTTGACAGGAATTTCCCATATGTTCTTAAGATCAGCTTCTTGTGTCTCTCATTGAAACTTTGGATATGTCCAGACTATCAATTGTCTATGTAGATTAAAAGTCGGGAAGAATTGTGGCCTAATTGAATAAACCAGATAGACTCCTTTTCAGAAGCAATGATAGCTGTTGCATTAAAAAAAAAAAAAGCAATTTTTTCAAGTGCCTTTTTCCCTACATAAAGTTGTTGAGAACACATAGAAAATAATTAGATAATTAGAGTTTTTACTGATGGTACCTTTGGACAGGAAAGATATGAGAGAAAAAAATAGATAAATCATTGATGAATAAATAATGGAATAATTTAAGTAAAAGAGGGAGCAGTTTTCCTCAGTGCAGTCAGGGGGAAATTCCTTTAATGTTGCTTTTTGAATAGCCTGAAAGGTTTAAAGGACTTATCAATTAATGTCGCATGGTAATGCTGAGAGGCATAATGGTCTGTCGCATTGCGCTTTGCCTGGCATACAGCTGTTAGGCTCAAGCCGACAAAATGTCACAAATTAACATATGTCTCTTGTGTCCGCAATGACATCGTTGAACCCTCAGAATTCATGCAACAACGAGACATAGAGTAGAATCTGAAATCGGTTTCGATGATGATCCACCTATATTATGGCACTTACGCTGACGCGAAAACATGAACTTGACAAAAGGCACTGATAATGCTGTTTTTTCTTGATTTCCTTGTGGGAAGAAAAACATACCAAAACACATCTTCTCCGAATGGAATTCTTTTCAAATCAGAATGCCAAAATTAGTGTCACTGTAGAGTGTGCACATACGGACCGATGCGACAACGCGAACCCAGATTTGCGTTTTGTTGCATGTGCCAAAATGTCATATATCGTTGGTCCTCATCACAATTGATTTTAGAGCCTGGTCATGCTATCTTTGTTCCCCCTTTCTAGAGATTAGAACATGTCATCACGGTCATTAGCAATGTCATATCTATTCAGGACATCTTCCCAGCTCAAGCCTGGCAAGCCGTATGCGTTGCGGTTAGAGAAAAACCCATGAAAATGCATGAAAGTTGATAAACAGAGAGAAGAAAATTTCCACACATTCTTAATGATTTGAAAAATGACATTTGTATTAAATGACTAAGAGTTAGGGAGAGTGAATGTTAAAAAAAAAAGGGGGTGGAAAAAGGTGTAACTTTTGTTGCTAGGGTTCGAACCCTATGGCCAAGTTTAAAAAAAGATTCTTGGCCCTGCCGCCCAGCCTATTGAGCTAGGGAAGCAGTTGAATTCAACACAGAAAATAAATCGACTTAAATAGCTCCCCCCCTCTTTCTTTCAAAACATTGTGACAGAAGTAAAAAAAAAAATCATTTGAAAATTTTGAAGATTTGATATCAAGCTAATTTGTTACTATTGAGGGAGGAAAGCAGTTGAATTTAACCCAGAAAATTAATCGACACCAGTGCCCTCCCCTTTCTTGCAAAACATTGAGACAGAAGTAAAAAAAAAATTCATTTAAAATTTTTGAAGATTTTATATCAAGCTAATTTGTTACTATTGAGCTAGGAAAACAGTTGAATTTAACTTAGAAAATTTATCTACTTATATAAGCCCCCCCCCCTATTTTTTTTCAAAACATTTCGGCAGAAGTCAAAAGTAGTTCCATTTGAAAATTTGATACGAAGCAGATTTGTTATTTTGTTTTATCAGAAAAATGGAAGGACATGTTTAAAAGGTGTTTTTGGTGTTGGTTTGATCGTATCTTGAAAAAGTGAGCGTGGCTGTGTTATTTGTCTAGGGACTATTTTGTTTTTTTATGACCTAATTACGCACTATGGTCTACTACGAGTCAGAAATTCGTTTTTTTCTGAATTTCCGAGTGTATTTGAAGGCTTATATGTAATCTTTTGAAGAGAGGAAGGCATGCACTGTCGATACATGCCAAAAGACACCAACATTGGGCGATTCTTTGAATAAAACAGGTGACAGAAGGTCGGGCTCTGAACCGACCCCCACCCACCTGAGTCACCTGTTTGACAGGAATTTCCCATATGTTCTTAAGATCAGCTTCTTGTGTCTCTCATTGAAACTTTGGATATGTCCAGACTATCAATTGTCTATGTAGATTAAAAGTCGGGAAGAATTGTGGCCTAATTGAATAAACCAGATAGACTCCTTTTCAGAAGCAATGATAGCTGTTGCATTAAAAAAAAAAAAAGCAATTTTTTCAAGTGCCTTTTTCCCTACATAAAGTTGTTGAGAACACATAGAAAATAATTAGATAATTAGAGTTTTTACTGATGGTACCTTTGGACAGGAAAGATATGAGAGAAAAAAATAGATAAATCATTGATGAATAAATAATGGAATAATTTAAGTAAAAGAGGGAGCAGTTTTCCTCAGTGCAGTCAGGGGGAAATTCCTTTAATGTTGCTTTTTGAATAGCCTGAAAGGTTTAAAGGACTTATCAATTAATGTCGCATGGTAATGCTGAGAGGCATAATGGTCTGTCGCATTGCGCTTTGCCTGGCATACAGCTGTTAGGCTCAAGCCGACAAAATGTCACAAATTAACATATGTCTCTTGTGTCCGCAATGACATCGTTGAACCCTCAGAATTCATGCAACAATGAGACATAGAGTAGAATCTGAAATCGGTTTCGATGATGATCCACCTATATTATGGCACTTACGCTGACGCGAAAACATGAACTTGACAAAAGGCACTGATAATGCTGTTTTTCCTTGATTTCCTTGTGGGAAGAAAAACATATCAAAACACATCTTCTCCAAATGGAATTCTTTTCAAATCAGAATGCCAAAATTAGTGTCACTGTAGAGTGTGCACAAACGGACCGATGCGACAACGCGAACCCAGATTTGCGTTTTGTTGCATGTGCCAAAATGTCATATATCGTTGGTCCTCATCACAATTGATTTTAGAGCCTGGTCATGCTATCTTTGTTCCCCCTTTCTAGAGATTAGAACATGTCATCACGGTCATTAGCAATGTCATATCTATTCAGGACATCTTCCCAGCTCAAGCCTGGCAAGCCGTATGCGTTGCGGTTAGAGAAAAACCCATGAAAATGCATGAAAGTTGATAAACAGAGAGAAGAAAATTTCCACACATTCTTAATGATTTGAAAAATGACATTTGTATTAAATGACTAAGAGTTAGGGAGAGTGAATGTTAAAAAAAAAAGGGGGTGGAAAAAGGTGTAACTTTTGTTGCTAGGGTTCGAACCCTATGGCCAAGTTTAAAAAAAGATTCTTGGCCCTGCCGCCCAGCCTATTGAGCTAGGGAAGCAGTTGAATTCAACACAGAAAATAAATCGACTTAAATAGCTCCCCCCCTCTTTCTTTCAAAACATTGTGACAGAAGTAAAAAAAAAATCATTTGAAAATTTTGAAGATTTGATATCAAGCTAATTTGTTACTATTGAGGGAGGAAAGCAGTTGAATTTAACCCAGAAAATTAATCGACACCAGTGCCCTCCCCTTTCTTGCAAAACATTGAGACAGAAGTAAAAAAAAATTTCATTTAAAATTTTTGAAGATTTTATATCAAGCTAATTTGTTACTATTGAGCTAGGAAAACAGTTGAATTTAACTTAGAAAATTTTTCTACTTATATAGGCCCCCCCCCCTATTTTTTTTCAAACCATTTCGGCAGAAGTCAAAAGTAGTTCCATTTGAAAATTTGATACGAAGCAGATTTGTTATTTTGTTTTATCAGAAAAATGGAAGGACATGTTTAAAAGGTGTTTTTGGTGTTGGTTTGATCGTATCTTGAAAAAGTGAGCGTGGCTGTGTTATTTGTCTAGGGACTATTTTGTTTTTTTATGACCTAATTACGCACTATGGTCTACTACGAGTCAGAAATTCGTTTTTTTCTGAATTTCCGAGTGTATTTGAAGGCTTATATGTAATCTTTTGAAGAGAGGAAGGCATGCACTGTCGATACATGCCAAAAGACACCAACATTGGGCGATTCTTTGAATAAAACAGGTGACAGAAGGTCGGGCTCTGAACCGACCCCCACCCACCTGAGTCACCTGTTTGACAGGAATTTCCCATATGTTCTTAAGATCAGCTTCTTGTGTCTCTCATTGAAACTTTGGATATGTCCAGACTATCAATTGTCTATGTAGATTAAAAGTCGGGAAGAATTGTGGCCTAATTGAATAAACCAGATAGACGCCTTTTCAGAAGCAATGATAGCTGTTGCATTAAAAAAAAAAAAAGCAATTTTTTCAAGTGCCTTTTTCGCTACATAAAGTTGTTGAGAACACATAGAAAATAATTAGATAATTAGAGTTTTTACTGATGGTACCTTTGGACAGGAAAGATATGAGAGAAAAAAATAGATAAATCATTGATGAATAAATAATGGAATAATTTAAGTAAAAGAGGGAGCAGTTTTCCTCAGTGCAGTCAGGGGGAAATTCCTTTAATGTTGCTTTTTGAATAGCCTGAAAGGTTTAAAGGACTTATCAATTAATGTCGCATGGTAATGCTGAGAGGCATAATGGTCTGTCGCATTGCGCTTTGCCTGGCATACAGCTGTTAGGCTCAAGCCGACAAAATGTCACAAATTAACATATGTCTCTTGTGTCCGCAATGACATCGTTGAACCCTCAGAATTCATGCAACAACGAGACATAGAGTAGAATCTGAAATCGGTTTCGATGATGATCCACCTATATTATGGCACTTACGCTGACGCGAAAACATGAACTTGACAAAAGGCACTGATAATGCTGTTTTTTCTTGATTTCCTTGTGGGAAGAAAAACATACCAAAACACATCTTCTCCGAATGGAATTCTTTTCAAATCAGAATGCCAAAATTAGTGTCACTGTAGAGTGTGCACATACGGACCGATGCGACAACGCGAACCCAGATTTGCGTTTTGTTGCATGTGCCAAAATGTCATATATCGTTGGTCCTCATCACAATTGATTTTAGAGCCTGGTCATGCTATCTTTGTTCCCCCTTTCTAGAGATTAGAACATGTCATCACGGTCATTAGCAATGTCATATCTATTCAGGACATCTTCCCAGCTCAAGCCTGGCAAGCCGTATGCGTTGCGGTTAGAGAAAAACCCATGAAAATGCATGAAAGTTGATAAACAGAGAGAAGAAAATTTCCACACATTCTTAATGATTTGAAAAATGACATTTGTATTAAATGACTAAGAGTTAGGGAGAGTGAATGTTAAAAAAAAAAGGGGGTGGAAAAAGGTGTAACTTTTGTTGCTAGGGTTCGAACCCTATGGCCAAGTTTAAAAAAAGATTCTTGGCCCTGCCGCCCAGCCTATTGAGCTAGGGAAGCAGTTGAATTCAACACAGAAAATAAATCGACTTAAATAGCTCCCCCCCTCTTTCTTTCAAAACATTGTGACAGAAGTAAAAAAAAAAATCATTTGAAAATTTTGAAGATTTGATATCAAGCTAATTTGTTACTATTGAGGGAGGAAAGCAGTTGAATTTAACCCAGAAAATTAATCGACACCAGTGCCCTCCCCTTTCTTGCAAAACATTGAGACAGAAGTAAAAAAAAATTTCATTTAAAATTTTTGAAGATTTTATATCAAGCTAATTTGTTACTATTGAGCTAGGAAAACAGTTGAATTTAACTTAGAAAATTTATCTACTTATATAGGCCCCCCCCCTATTTTTTTTCAAAACATTTCGGCAGAAGTCAAAAGTAGTTCCATTTGAAAATTTGATACGAAGCAGATTTGTTATTTTGTTTTATCAGAAAAATGGAAGGACATGTTTAAAAGGTGTTTTTGGTGTTGGTTTGATCGTATCTTGAAAAAGTGAGCGTGGCTGTGTTATTTGTCTAGGGACTATTTTGTTTTTTTATGACCTAATTACGCACTATGGTCTACTACGAGTCAGAAATTCGTTTTTTTCTGAATTTCCGAGTGTATTTGAAGGCTTATATGTAATCTTTTGAAGAGAGGAAGGCATGCACTGTCGATACATGCCAAAAGACACCAACATTGGGCGATTCTTTGAATAAAACAGGTGACAGAAGGTCGGGCTCTGAACCGACCCCCACCCACCTGAGTCACCTGTTTGACAGGAATTTCCCATATGTTCTTAAGATCAGCTTCTTGTGTCTCTCATTGAAACTTTGGATATGTCCAGACTATCAATTGTCTATGTAGATTAAAAGTCGGGAAGAATTGTGGCCTAATTGAATAAACCAGATAGACTCCTTTTCAGAAGCAATGATAGCTGTTGCATTAAAAAAAAAAAAAGCAATTTTTTCAAGTGCCTTTTTCCCTACATAAAGTTGTTGAGAACACATAGAAAATAATTAGATAATTAGAGTTTTTACTGATGGTACCTTTGGACAGGAAAGATATGAGAGAAAAAAATAGATAAATCATTGATGAATAAATAATGGAATAATTTAAGTAAAAGAGGGAGCAGTTTTCCTCAGTGCAGTCAGGGGGAAATTCCTTTAATGTTGCTTTTTGAATAGCCTGAAAGGTTTAAAGGACTTATCAATTAATGTCGCATGGTAATGCTGAGAGGCATAATGGTCTGTCGCATTGCGCTTTGCCTGGCATACAGCTGTTAGGCTCAAGCCGACAAAATGTCACAAATTAACATATGTCTCTTGTGTCCGCAATGACATCGTTGAACCCTCAGAATTCATGCAACAACGAGACATAGAGTAGAATCTGAAATCGGTTTCGATGATGATCCACCTATATTATGGCACTTACGCTGACGCGAAAACATGAACTTGACAAAAGGCACTGATAATGCTGTTTTTTCTTGATTTCCTTGTGGGAAAAAAAACATATCAAAACACATCTTCTCCAAATGGAATTCTTTTCAAATCAGAATGCCAAAATTAGTGTCACTGTAGAGTGTGCACAAACGGACCGATGCGACAACGCGAACCCAGATTTGCGTTTTGTTGCATGTGCCAAAATGTCATATATCGTTGGTCCTCATCACAATTGATTTTAGAGCCTGGTCATGCTATCTTTGTTCCCCCTTTCTAGAGATTAGAACATGTCATCACGGTCATTAGCAATGTCATATCTATTCAGGACATCTTCCCAGCTCAAGCCTGGCAAGCTGTATGCGTTGCGGTTAGAGAAAAACCCATGAAAATGCATGAAAGTTGATAAACAGAGAGAAGAAAATTTCCACACATTCTTAATGATTTGAAAAATGACATTTGTATTAAATGACTAAGAGTTAGGGAGAGTGAATGTTAAAAAAAAAAGGGGGTGGAAAAAGGTGTAACTTATGTTGCTAGGGTTCGAACCCTATGGCCAATTTTAAAAAAAGATTCTTGGCCCTGCCGCCCAGCCTATTGAGCTAGGGAAGCAGTTGAATTCAACACAGAAAATAAATCGACTTAAATAGCTCCCCCCCTCTTTCTTTCAAAACATTGTGACAGAAGTAAAAAAAAATCATTTGAAAATTTTGAAGATTTGATATCAAGCTAATTTGTTACTATTGAGGGAGGAAAGCAGTTGAATTTAACCCAGAAAATTAATCGACACCAGTGCCCTCCCCTTTCTTCCAAAACATTGAGACAGAAGTAAAAAAAAATTTCATTTAAAATTTTTGAAGATTTTATATCAAGCTAATTTGTTACTATTGAGCTAGGAAAACAGTTGAATTTAACTTAGAAAATTTATCTACTTATATAGGCCCCCCCCCCCTATTTTTTTTCAAAACATTTCGGCAGAAGTCAAAAGTAGTTCCATTTGAAAATTTGATACGAAGCAGATTTGTTATTTTGTTTTATCAGAAAAATGGAAGGACATGTTTAAAAGGTGTTTTTGGTGTTGGTTTGATCGTATCTTGAAAAAGTGAGCGTGGCTGTGTTATTTGTCTAGGGACTATTTTGTTTTTTTATGACCTAATTACGCACTATGGTCTACTACGAGTCAGAAATTCGTTTTTTTCTGAATTTCCGAGTGTATTTGAAGGCTTATATGTAATCTTTTGAAGAGAGGAAGGCATGCACTGTCGATACATGCCAAAAGACACCAACATTGGGCGATTCTTTGAATAAAACAGGTGACAGAAGGTCGGGCTCTGAACCGACCCCCACCCACCTGAGTCACCTGTTTGACAGGAATTTCCCATATGTTCTTAAGATCAGCTTCTTGTGTCTCTCATTGAAACTTTGGATATGTCCAGACTATCAATTGTCTATGTAGATTAAAAGTCGGGAAGAATTGTGGCCTAATTGAATAAACCAGATAGACTCCTTTTCAGAAGCAATGATAGCTGTTGCATTAAAAAAAACCAAAAAAAACAAAGCAATTTTTTCAAGTGCCTTTTTCCCTACATAAAGTTGTTGAGAACACATAGAAAATAATTAGATAATTAGAGTTTTTACTGATGGTACCTTTGGACAGGAAAGATATGAGAGAAAAAAATAGATAAATCATTGATGAATAAATAATGGAATAATTTAAGTAAAAGAGGGAGCAGTTTTCCTCAGTGCAGTCAGGGGGAAATTCCTTTAATGTTGCTTTTTGAATAGCCTGAAAGGTTTAAAGGACTTATCAATTAATGTCGCATGGTAATGCTGAGAGGCATAATGGTCTGTCGCATTGCGCTTTGCCTGGCATACAGCTGTTAGGCTCAAGCCGACAAAATGTCACAAATTAACATATGTCTCTTGTGTCCGCAATGACATCGTTGAACCCTCGGAATTCATGCAACAACGAGACATAGAGTAGAATCTGAAATCGGTTTAGATGATGATCCACCTATATTATGGCGCTTACGCTGACACGAAAACATGAACTTGACAAAAGGCACTGATAATGCTGTTTTTTCTTGATTTCCTTGTGGGAAGAAAAACATACCAAAACACATCTTCTCCAAATGGAATTCTTTTCAAATCAGAATGCCAAAATTAGTGTCACTGTAGAGTGTGCACAAACGGACCGATGCGACAACGCGAACCCAGATTTGCGTTTTGTTGCATGTGCCAAAATCTCATATATCGTTGGTCCTCATCACAATTGATTTTAGAGCCTGGTCATGCTATCTTTGTTCCCCCTTTCTAGAGATTAGAACATGTCATCACGGTCATTAGCAATGTCATATCTATTCAGGACATCTTCCCAGCTCAAGCCTGGCAAGCCGTATGCGTTGCGGTTAGAGAAAAACCCATGAAAATGCATGAAAGTTGATAAACAGAGAGAAGAAAATTTCCACACATTCTTAATGATTTGAAAAATGACATTTGTATTAAATGACTAAGAGTTAGGGAGAGTGAATGTTAAAAAAAAAAGGGGGTGGAAAAAGGTGTAACTTATGTTGCTAGGGTTCGAACCCTATGGCCAAGTTTAAAAAAAGATTCTTGGCCCTGCCGCCCAGCCTATTGAGCTAGGGAAGCAGTTGAATTCAACACAGAAAATAAATCGACTTAAATAGCTCCCCCCCTCTTTCTTTCAAAACATTGTGACAGAAGTAAAAAAAAAATCATTTGAAAATTTTGAAGATTTGATATCAAGCTAATTTGTTACTATTGAGGGAGGAAAGCAGTTGAATTTAACCCAGAAAATTAATCGACACCAGTGCCCTCCCCTTTCTTGCAAAACATTGAGACAGAAGTAAAAAGAAATTTCATTTAAAATTTTTGAAGATTTTATATCAAGCTAATTTGTTACTATTGAGCTAGGAAAACAGTTGAATTTAACTTAGAAAATTTATCTACTTATATAGGCCCCCCCCCTTTTTTTTTTCAAAACATTTCGGCAGAAGTCAAAAGTAGTTCCATTTGAAAATTTGATACGAAGCAGATTTGTTATTTTGTTTTATCAGAAAAATGGAAGGACATGTTTAAAAGGTGTTTTTGGTGTTGGTTTGATCGTATCTTGAAAAAGTGAGCGTGGCTGTGTTATTTGTCTAGGGACTATTTTGTTTTTTTATGACCTAATTACGCACTATGGTCTACTACGAGTCAGAAATTCGTTTTTTTCTGAATTTCCGAGTGTATTTGAAGGCTTATATGTAATCTTTTGAAGAGAGGAAGGCATGCACTGTCGATACATGCCAAAAGACACCAACATTGGGCGATTCTTTGAATAAAACAGGTGACAGAAGGTCGGGCTCTGAACCGACCCCCACCCACCTGAGTCACCTGTTTGACAGGAATTTCCCATATGTTCTTAAGATCAGCTTCTTGTGTCTCTCATTGAAACTTTGGATATGTCCAGACTATCAATTGTCTATGGAGATTAAAAGTCGGGAAGAATTGTGGCCTAATTGAATAAACCAGATAGACTCCTTTTCAGAAGCAATGATAGCTGTTGCATTAAAAAAAAAAAAAAAAAAAAAAAAAGCAATTTTTTCAAGTGCCTTTTTCCCTACATAAAGTTGTTGAGAACACATAGAAAATAATTAGATAATTAGAGTTTTTACTGATGGTACCTTTGGACAGGAAAGATATGAGAGAAAAAAATAGATAAATCATTGATGAATAAATAATGGAATAATTTAAGTAAAAGAGGGAGCAGTTTTCCTCAGTGCAGTCAGGGGGAAATTCCTCTAATGTTGCTTTTTGAATAGCCTGAAAGGTTTAAAGGACTTATCAATTAATGTCGCATGGTAATGCTGAGAGGCATAATGGTCTGTCGCATTGCGCTTTGCCTGGCATACAGCTGTTAGGCTCAAGCCGACAAAATGTCACAAATTAACATATGTCTCTTGTGTCCGCAATGACATCGTTGAACCCTCAGAATTCATGCAACAACGAGACATAGAGTAGAATCTGAAATCGGTTTCGATGATGATCCACCTATATTATGGCACTTACGCTGACGCGAAAACATGAACTTGACAAAAGGCACTGATAATGCTGTTTTTTCTTGATTTCCTTGTGGGAAGAAAAACATACCAAAACACATCTTCTCCAAATGGAATTCTTTTCAAATCAGAATGCCAAAATTAGTGTCACTGTAGAGTGTGCACAAACGGACCGATGCGACAACGCGAACCCAGATTTGCGTTTTGTTGCATGTGCCAAAATGTCATATATCGTTGGTCCTCATCACAATTGATTTTAGAGTCTGGTCATGCTATCTTTGTTCCCCCTTTCTAGAGATTAGAACATGTCATCACGGTCATTAGCAATGTCATATCTATTCAGGACATCTTCCCAGCTCAAGCCTGGCAAGCCGTATGCGTTGCGGTTAGAGAAAAACCCATGAAAATGCATGAAAGTTGATAAACAGAGAGAAGAAAATTTCCACACATTCTTAATGATTTGAAAAATGACATTTGTATTAAATGACTAAGAGTTAGGGAGAGTGAATGTTAAAAAAAAAAGGGGGTGGAAAAAGGTGTAACTTATGTTGCTAGGGTTCGAACCCTATGGCCAAGTTTAAAAAAAGATTCTTGGCCCTGCCGCCCAGCCTATTGAGCTAGGGAAGCAGTTGAATTCAACACAGAAAATAAATCGACTTAAATAGCTCCCCCCCTCTTTCTTTCAAAACATTGTGACAGAAGTAAAAAAAAAATCATTTGAAAATTTTGAAGATTTGATATCAAGCTAATTTGTTACTATTGAGGGAGGAAAGCAGTTGAATTTAACCCAGAAAATTAATCGACACCAGTGCCCTCCCCTTTCTTCCAAAACATTGAGACAGAAGTAAAAAAAAATTTCATTTAAAATTTTTGAAGATTTTATATCAAGCTAATTTGTTACTATTGAGCTAGGAAAACAGTTGAATTTAACTTAGAAAATTTATCTACTTATATAGGCCCCCCCCTTTTTTTTTTCAAAACATTTCGGCAGAAGTCAAAAGTAGTTCCATTTGAAAATTTGATACGAAGCAGATTTGTTATTTTGTTTTATCAGAAAAATGGAAGGACATGTTTAAAAGGTGTTTTTGGTGTTGGTTTGATCGTATCTTGAAAAAGTGAGCGTGGCTGTGTTATTTGTCTAGGGACTATTTTGTTTTTTTATGACCTAATTACGCACTATGGTCTACTACGAGTCAGAAATTCGTTTTTTTCTGAATTTCCGAGGGTATTTGAAGGCTTATATGTAATCTTTTGAAGAGAGGAAGGCATGCACTGTCGATACATGCCAAAAGACACCAACATTGGGCGATTCTTTGAATAAAACAGGTGACAGAAGGTCGGGCTCTGAACCGACCCCCACCCACCTGAGTCACCTGTTTGACAGGAATTTCCCATATGTTCTTAAGATCAGCTTCTTGTGTCTCTCATTGAAACTTTGGATATGTCCAGACTATCAATTGTCTATGTAGATTAAAAGTCGGGAAGAATTGTGGCCTAATTGAATAAACCAGATAGACTCCTTTTCAGAAGCAATGATAGCTGTTGCATTAAAAAAAACCAAAAAAAACAAAGCAATTTTTTCAAGTGCCTTTTTCCCTACATAAAGTTGTTGAGAACACATAGAAAATAATTAGATAATTAGAGTTTTTACTGATGGTACCTTTGGACAGGAAAGATATGAGAGAAAAAAATAGATAAATCATTGATGAATAAATAATGGAATGATTTAAGTAAAAGAGGGAGCAGTTTTCCTCAGTGCAGTCAGGGGGAAATTCCTTTAATGTTGCTTTTTGGATAGCCTGAAAGGTTTAAAGGACTTATCAATTAATGTCGCATGGTAATGCTGAGAGGCATAATGGTCTGTCGCATTGCGCTTTGCCTGGCATACAGCTGTTAGGCTCAAGCCGACAAAATGTCACAAATTAACATATGTCTCTTGTGTCCGCAATGACATCGTTGAACCCTCAGAATTCATGCAACAACGAGACATAGAGTAGAATCTGAAATTGGTTTCGATGATGATCCACCTATATTATGGCACTTACGCTGACGCGAAAACATGAACTTGACAAAAGGCACTGATAATGCTGTTTTTTCTTGATTTCCTTGTGGGAAGAAAAACATACCAAAACACCAAAAAAATTTCCACACATTCTTAATGATTTGAAAAATGCCATTTGTATTAAATGACTAAGAGTTAGGGAGAGTGAATGTTAAAAAAAAAAGGGGGTGGAAAAAGGTGTAACTTATGTTGCTAGGGTTCGAACCCTATGGCCAAGTTTAAAAAAAGATTCTTGGCCCTGCCGCCCAGCCTATTGAGCTAGGGAAGCAGTTGAATTCAACACAGAAAATAAATCGACTTAAATAGCTCCCCCCCTCTTTCTTTCAAAACATTGTGACAGAAGTAAGAAAAAAATCATTTGAAAATTTTGAAGATTTGATATCAAGCTAATTTGTTACTATTGAGGGAGGAAAGCAGTTGAATTTAACCCAGAAAATTAATCGACACCAGTGCCCTCCCCTTTCTTCCAAAACATTGAGACAGAAGTAAAAAAAAATTTCATTTAAAATTTTTGAAGATTTTATATCAAGCTAATTAGTTACTATTGAGCTAGGAAAACAGTTGAATTTAACTTAGAAAATTTATCTACTTATATAGGCCCCCCCCTTTTTTTTTTCAAAACATTTCGGCAGAAGTCAAAAGTAGTTCCATTTGAAAATTTGATACGAAGCAGATTTGTTATTTTGTTTTATCAGAAAAATGGAAGGACATGTTTAAAAGGTGTTTTTGGTGTTGGTTTGATCGTATCTTGAAAAAGTGAGCGTGGCTGTGTTATTTGTCTAGGGACTATTTTGTTTTTTTATGACCTAATTACGCACTATGGTCTACTACGAGTCAGAAATTCGTTTTTTTCTGAATTTCCGAGGGTATTTGAAGGCTTATATGTAATCTTTTGAAGAGAGGAAGGCATACACTGTCGATACATGCCAAAAGACACCAACATTGGGCGATTCTTTGAATAAAACGGGTGACAGAAGGTCGGGCTCTGAACCGACCCCCACCCACCTGAGTCACCTGTTTGACAGGAATTTCCCATATGTTGTTAAGATCAGCTTCTTGTGTCTCTCATTGAAACTTTGGATATGTCCAGACTATCAATTGTCTATGTAGATTAAAAGTCGGGAAGAATTGTGGCCTAATTGAATAAACCAGATAGACTCCTTTTCAGAAGCAATGATAGCTGTTGCATTAAAAAAAAAAAAAAAAAAACAAAGCAATTTTTTCAAGTGCCTTTTTCCCTACATAAAGTTGTTGAGAACACATAGAAAATAATTAGATAATTAGAGTTTTTACTGATGGTACCTTTGGACAGGAAAGATATGAGAGAAAAAAATAGATAAATCATTGATGAATAAATAATGGAATAATTTAAGTAAAAGAGGGAGCAGTTTTCCTCAGTGCAGTCAGGGGGAAATTCCTTTAATGTTGCTTTTTGAATAGCCTGAAAGGTTTAAAGGACTTATCAATTAATGTCGCATGGTAATGCTGAGAGGCATAATGGTCTGTCGCATTGCGCTTTGCCTGGCATACAGCTGTTAGGCTCAAGCCGACAAAATGTCACAAATTAACATATGTCTCTTGTGTCCGCAATGACATCGTTGAACCCTCAGAATTCATGCAACAACGAGACATAGAGTAGAATCTGAAATCGGTTTCGATGATGATCCACCTATATTATGGCACTTACGCTGACGCGAAAACATGAACTTGACAAAAGGCACTGATAATGCTGTTTTTTCTTGATTTCCTTGTGGGAAGAAAAACATACCAAAACACATCTTCTCCAAATGGAATTCTTTTCAAATAAGAATGCCAAAATTAGTGTCACTGTAGAGTGTGCACAAACGGACCGATGCGACAACGCGAACCCAGATTTGCGTTTTGTTGCATGTGCCAAAATCTCATATATCGTTGGTCCTCATCACAATTGATTTTAGAGCCTGGTCATGCTATCTTTGTTCCCCCTTTCTAGAGATTAGAACATGTCATCACGGTCATTAGCAATGTCATATCTATTCAGGACATCTTCCCAGCTCAAGCCTGGCAAGCCGTATGCGTTGCGGTTAGAGAAAAACCCATGAAAATGCATGAAAGTTGATAAACAGAGAGAAGAAAATTTCCACACATTCTTAATGATTTGAAAAATGACATTTGTATTAAATGACTAAGAGTTAGGGAGAGTGAATGTTAAAAAAAAAAAGGGGGTGGAAAAAGGTGTAACTTATGTTGCTAGGGTTCGAACCCTATGGCCAAGTTTAAAAAAAGATTCTTGGCCCTGCCGCCCAGCCTATTGAGCTAGGGAAGCAGTTGAATTCAACACAGAAAATAAATCGACTTAAATAGCTCCCCCCCTCTTTCTTTCAAAACATTGTGACAGAAGTAAAAAAAAAAATCATTTGAAAATTTTGAAGATTTGATATCAAGCTAATTTGTTACTATTGAGGGAGGAAAGCAGTTGAATTTAACCCAGAAAATTAATCGACACCAGTGCCCTCCCCTTTCTTCCAAAACATTGAGACAGAAGTAAAAAAAAATTTCATTTAAAATTTTTGAAGATTTTATATCAAGCTAATTTGTTACTATTGAGCTAGGAAAACAGTTGAATTTAACTTAGAAAATTTATCTACTTATATAGGCCCCCCCCCTTTTTTTTTTCAAAACATTTCGGCAGAAGTCAAAAGTAGTTCCATTTGAAAATTTGATACGAAGCAGATTTGTTATTTTGTTTTATCAGAAAAATGGAAGGACATGTTTAAAAGGTGTTTTTGGTGTTGGTTTGATCGTATCTTGAAAAAGTGAGCGTGGCTGTGTTATTTGTCTAGGGACTATTTTGTTTTTTTATGACCTAATTACGCACTATGGTCTACTACGAGTCAGAAATTCGTTTTTTTCTGAATTTCCGAGTGTATTTGAAGGCTTATATGTAATCTTTTGAAGAGAGGAAGGCATGCACTGTCGATACATGCCAAAAGACACCAACATTGGGCGATTCTTTGAATAAAACAGGTGACAGAAGGTCGGGCTCTGAACCGACCCCCACCCACCTGAGTCACCTGTTTGACAGGAATTTCCCATATGTTCTTAAGATCAGCTTCTTGTGTCTCTCATTGAAACTTTGGATATGTCCAGACTATCAATTGTCTATGTAGATTAAAAGTCGGGAAGAATTGTGGCCTAATTGAATAAACCAGATAGACTCCTTTTCAGAAGCAATGATAGCTGTTGCATTAAAAAAAAAAACAAAGCAATTTTTTCAAGTGCCTTTTTCCCTACATAAAGTTGTTGAGAACACATAGAAAATAATTAGATAATTAGAGTTTTTACTGATGGTACCTTTGGACAGGAAAGATATGAGAGAAAAAAATAGATAAATCATTGATGAATAAATAATGGAATAATTTAAGTAAAAGAGGGAGCAGTTTTCCTCAGTGCAGTCAGGGGGAAATTCCTTTAATGTTGCTTTTTGAATAGCCTGAAAGGTTTAAAGGACTTATCAATTAATGTCGCATGGTAATGCTGAGAGGCATAATGGTCTGTCGCATTGCACTTTGCCTGGCATACAGCTGTTAGGCTCAAGCCGACAAAATGTCACAAATTAACATATGTCTCTTGTGTCCGCAATGACATCGTTGAACCCTCAGAATTCATGCAACAACGAGACATAGAGTAGAATCTGAAATCGGTTTCGATGATGATCCACCTATATTATGGCACTTACGCTGACGCGAAAACATGAACTTGACAAAAGGCACTGATAATGCTGTTTTTTCTTGATTTCCTTGTGGGAAGAAAAACATACCAAAACACATCTTCTCCAAATGGAATTCTTTTCAAATCAGAATGCCAAAATTAGTGTCACTGTAGAGTGTGCAAAAACGGACCGATGCGACAACGCGAACCCAGATTTGCTTTTTGTTGCATGTGCCAAAATGTCATATATCGTTGGTCCTCATCACAATTGATTTTAGAGCCTGGTCATGCTATCTTTGTTCCCCCTTTCTAGAGATTAGAACATGTCATCACGGTCATTAGCAATGTCATATCTATTCAGGACATCTTCCCAGCTCAAGCCTGGCAAGCCGTATGCGTTGCGGTTAGAGAAAAACCCATGAAAATGCAAGAAAGTTGATAAACAGAGAGAAGAAAATTTCCACACATTCTTAATGATTTGAAAAATGACATTTGTATTAAATGACTAAGAGTTAGGGAGAGTGAATGTTAAAAAAAAAAGGGGGTGGAAAAAGGTGTAACTTATGTTGCTAGGGTTCGAACCCTATGGCCAAGTTTAAAAAAAGATTCTTGGCCCTGCCGCCCAGCCTATTGAGCTAGGGAAGCAGTTGAATTCAACACAGAAAATAAATCGACTTAAATAGCTCCCCCCCTCTTTCTTTCAAAACATTGTGACAGAAGTAAAAAAAAAATCATTTGAAAATTTTGAAGATTTGATATCAAGCTAATTTGTTACTATTGAGGGAGGAAAGCAGTTGAATTTAACCCAGAAAATTAATCGACACCAGTGCCCTCCCCTTTCTTCCAAAACATTGAGACAGAAGTAAAAAAAAAATTCATTTAAAATTTTTGAAGATTTTATATCAAGCTAATTAGTTACTATTGAGCTAGGAAAACAGTTGAATTTAACTTAGAAAATTTATCTACTTATATAGGCCCCCCCTTTTTTTTTTCAAAACATTTCGGCAGAAGTCAAAAGTAGTTCCATTTGAAAATTTGATACGAAGCAGGTTTGTTATTTTGTTTTATCAGAAAAATGGAAGGACATGTTTAAAAGGTGATTTTTGGTGTTGGTTTGATCGTATCTTGAAAAAGTGAGCGTGGCTGTGTTATTTGTCTAGGGACTATTTTGTTTTTTTATGACCTAATTACGCACTATGGTCTACTACGAGTCAGAAATTCGTTTTTTTCTGAATTTCCGAGTGTATTTGAAGGCTTATATGTAATCTTTTGAAGAGAGGAAGGCATGCACTGTCGATACATGCCAAAAGACACCAACATTGGGCGATTCTTTGAATAAAACAGGTGACAGAAGGTCGGGCTCTGAACCGACCCCCACCCACCTGAGTCACCTGTTTGACAGGAATTTCCCATATGTTCTTAAGATCAGCTTCTTGTGTCTCTCACTGAAACTTTGGATATGTCCAGACTATCAATTGTCTATGTAGATTAAAAGTCGGGAAGAATTGTGGCCTAATTGAATAAACCAGATAGACTCCTTTTCAGAAGCAATGATAGCTGTTGCATTAAAAAAAAACAAAAAAAACAAAGCAATTTTTTCAAGTGCCTTTTTCCCTACATAAAGTTGTTGAGAACACAGAAAATAATTAGATAATTAGAGTTTTTACTGATGGTACCTTTGGACAGGAAAGATATGAGAGAAAAAAATAGATAAATCATTGATGAATAAATAATGGAATAATTTAAGTAAAAGAGGGAGCAGTTTTCCTCAGTGCAGTCAGGGGGAAATTCCTTTAATGTTGCTTTTTGAATAGCCTGAAAGGTTTAAAGGACTTATCAATTAATGTCGCATGGTAATGCTGAGAGGCATAATGGTCTGTCGCATTGCACTTTGCCTGGCATACAGCTGTTAGGCTCAAGCCGACAAAATGTCACAAATTAACATATGTCTCTTGTGTCCGCAATGACATCGTTGAACCCTCAGAATTCATGCAACAACGAGACATAGAGTAGAATCTGAAATCGGTTTCGATGATGATCCACCTATATTATGGCACTTACGCTGACACGAAAACATGAACTTGACAAAAGGCACTGATAATGCTGTTTTTTCTTGATTTACTTGTGGGAAGAAAAACATACCAAAACACATCTTCTCCAAATGGAATTCTTTTCAAATCAGAATGCCAAAATTAGTGTCACTGTAGAGTGTGCACAAACGGACCGATGCGACAACGCGAACCCAGATTTGCTTTTTGTTGCATGTGCCAAAATGTCATATATCGTTGGTCCTCATCACAATTGATTTTAGAGCCTGGTCATGCTATCTTTGTTCCCCCTTTCTAGAGATTAGAACATGTCATCACGGTCATTAGCAATGTCATATCTATTCAGGACATCTTCCCAGCTCAAGCCTGGCAAGCCGTATGCGTTGCGGTTAGAGAAAAACCCATGAAAATGCATGAAAGTTGATAAACAGAGAGAAGAAAATTTCCACACATTGTTAATGATTTGAAAAATGACATTTGTATTAAATGACTAAGAGTTAGGGAGAGTGAATGTTAAAAAAAAAAGGGGGTGGAAAAAGGTGTAACTTATGTTGCTAGGGTTCGAACCCTATGGCCAAGTTTAAAAAAAAGATTCTTGGCCCTGCCGCCCAGCCTATTGAGCTAGGGAAGCAGTTGAATTCAACACAGAAAATAAATCGACTTAAATAGCTCCCCCCCTCTTTCTTTCAAAACATTGTGACAGAAGTAAAAAAAAAATCATTTGAAAATTTTGAAGATTTGATATCAAGCTAATTTGTTACTATTGAGGGAGGAAAGCAGTTGAATTTAACCCAGAAAATTAATCGACACCAGTGCCCTCCCCTTTCTTCCAAAACATTGAGACAGAAGTAAAAAAAAAATTCATTTAAAATTTTTGAAGATTTTATATCAAGCTAATTTGTTACTATTGAGCTAGGAAAACAGTTGAATTTAACTTAGAAAATTTATCTACTTATATAGGCCCCCCCTTTTTTTTTTCAAAACATTTCGGCAGAAGTCAAAAGTAGTTCCATTTGAAAATTTGATACGAAGCAGATTTGTTATTTTGTTTTATCAGAAAAATGGAAGGACATGTTTAAAAGGTGTTTTTGGTGTTGGTTTGATCGTATCTTGAAAAAGTGAGCGTGGCTGTGTTATTTGTCTAGGGACTATTTTGTTTTTTTATGACCTAATTACGCACTATGGTCTACTACGAGTCAGAAATTCGTTTTTTTCTGAATTTCCGAGTGTATTTGAAGGCTTATATGTAATCTTTTGAAGAGAGGAAGGCATGCACTGTCGATACATACCAAAAGACACCAACATTGGGCGATTCTTTGAATAAAACAGGTGACAGAAGGTCGGGCTCTGAACCGACCCCCACCCACCTGAGTCACCTGTTTGACAGGAATTTCCCATATGTTGTTAAGATCAGCTTCTTGTGTCTCTCATTGAAACTTTGGATATGTCCAGACTATCAATTGTCTATGTAGATTAAAAGTCGGGAAGAATTGTGGCCTAATTGAATAAACCAGATAGACTCCTTTTCAGAAGCAATGATAGCTGTTGCATTAAAAAAAAAAAAAAAAAACACAAAGCAATTTTTTCAAGTGCCTTTTTCCCTACATAAAGTTGTTGAGAACACATAGAAAATAATTAGATAATTAGAGTTTTTACTGATGGTACCTTTGGACAGGAAAGATATGAGAGAAAAAAATAGATAAATCATTGATGAATAAATAATGGAATAATTTAAGTAAAAGAGGGAGCAGTTTTCCTCAGTGCAGTCAGGGGGGAATTCCTTTAATGTTGCTTTTTGAATAGCCTGAAAGGTTTAAAGGACTTATCAATTAATGTCGCATGGTAATGCTGAGAGGCATAATGGTCTGTCGCATTGCGCTTTGCCTGGCATACAGCTGTTAGGCTCAAGCCGACAAAATGTCACAAATTAACATATGTCTCTTGTGTCCGCAATGACATCGTTGAACCCTCAGAATTCATGCAACAATGAGACATAGAGTAGAATCTGAAATCGGTTTCGATGATGATCCACCTATATTATGGCACTTACGCTGACGCGAAAACATGAACTTGACAAAAGGCACTGATAATGCTGTTTTTTCTTGATTTCCTTGTGGGAAGAAAAACATACCAAAACACATCTTCTCCAAATGGAATTCTTTTCAAATCAGAATGCCAAAATTAGTGTCACTGTAGAGTGTGCACAAACGGACCGATGCGACAACGCGAACCCAGATTTGCGTTTTGTTGCATGTGCCAAAATGTCATATATCGTTGGTCCTCATCACAATTGATTTTAGAGCCTGGTCATGCTATCTTTGTTCCCCCTTTCTAGAGATTAGAACATGTCATCACGGTCATTAGCAATGTCATATCTATTCAGGACATCTTCCCAGCTCAAGCCTGGCAAGCCGTATGCGTTGCGGTTAGAGAAAAACCCATGAAAATGCATGAAAGTTGATAAACAGAGAGAAGAAAATTTCCACACATTCTTAATGATTTGAAAAATGACATTTGTATTAAATGACTAAGAGTTAGGGAGAGTGAATGTTAAAAAAAAAAGGGGGTGGAAAAAGGTGTAATTTATGTTGCTAGGGTTCGAACCCTATGGCCAAGTTTAAAAAAAGATTCTTGGCCCTGCCGCCCAGCCTATTGAGCTAGGGAAGCAGTTGAATTCAACACAGAAAATAAATCGACTTAAATAGCTCCCCCCCTCTTTCTTTCAAAACATTGTGACAGAAGTAAAAAAAAAATCATTTGAAAATTTTGAAGATTTGATATCAAGCTAATTTGTTACTATTGAGGGAGGAAAGCAGTTGAATTTAACCCAGAAAATTAATCGACACCAGTGCCCTCCCCTTTCTTCCAAAACATTGAGACAGAAGTAAAAAAAAAATTCATTTAAAATTTTTGAAGATTTTATATCAAGCTAATTTGTTACTATTGAGCTAGGAAAACAGTTGAATTTAACTTAGAAAATTTATCTACTTATATAGGCCCCCCCCCTTTTTTTTTCAAAACATTTCGGCAGAAGTCAAAAGTAGTTCCATTTGAAAATTTGATACGAAGCAGATTTGTTATTTTGTTTTATCAGAAAAATGGAAGGACATGTTTAAAAGGTGTTTTTGGTGTTGGTTTGATCGTATCTTGAAAAAGTGAGCGTGGCTGTGTTATTTGTCTAGGGACTATTTTGTTTTTTTATGACCTAATTACGCACTATGGTCTACTACGAGTCAGAAATTCGTTTTTTTCTGAATTTCCGAGTGTATTTGAAGGCTTATATGTAATCTTTTGAAGAGAGGAAGGCATGCACTGTCGATACATACCAAAAGACACCAACATTGGGCGATTCTTTGAATAAAACAGGTGACAGAAGGTCGGGCTCTGAACCGACCCCCACCCACCTGAGTCACCTGTTTGACAGGAATTTCCCATATGTTGTTAAGATCAGCTTCTTGTGTCTCTCATTGAAACTTTGGATATGTCCAGACTATCAATTGTCTATGTAGATTAAAAGTCGGGAAGAATTGTGGCCTAATTGAATAAACCAGATAGACTCCTTTTCAGAAGCAATGATAGCTGTTGCATTAAAAAAAAAAAAAAAAAAAAACAAAGCAATTTTTTCAAGTGCCTTTTTCCCTACATAAAGTTGTTGAGAACACATAGAAAATAATTAGATAATTAGAGTTTTTACTGATGGTACCTTTGGACAGGAAAGATATGAGAGAAAAAAATAGATAAATCATTGATGAATAAATAATGGAATAATTTAAGTAAAAGAGGGAGCAGTTTTCCTCAGTGCAGTCAGGGGGAAATTCCTCTAATGTTGCTTTTTGAATAGCCTGAAAGGTTTAAAGGACTTATCAATTAATGTCGCATGGTAATGCTGAGAGGCATAATGGTCTGTCGCATTGCGCTTTGCCTGGCATACAGCTGTTAGGCTCAAGCCGACAAAATGTCACAAATTAACATATGTCTCTTGTGTCCGCAATGACATCGTTGAACCCTCAGAATTCATGCAACAACGAGACATAGAGTAGAATCTGAAATCGGTTTCGATGATGATCCACCTATATTATGGCACTTACGCTGACGCGAAAACATGAACTTGACAAAAGGCACTGATAATGCTGTTTTTTCTTGATTTCCTTGTGGGAAGAAAAACATACCAAAACACATCTTCTCCAAATGGAATTCTTTTCAAATCAGAATGCCAAAATTAGTGTCACTGTAGAGTGTGCACAAACGGACCGATGCGACAACGCGAACCCAGATTTGCGTTTTGTTGCATGTGCCAAAATCTCATATATCGTTGGTCCTCATCACAATTGATTTTAGAGCCTGGTCATGCTATCTTTGTTCCCCCTTTCTAGAGATTAGAACATGTCATCACGGTCATTAGCAATGTCATATCTATTCAGGACATCTTCCCAGCTCAAGCCTGGCAAGCCGTATGCGTTGCGGTTAGAGAAAAACCCATGAAAATGCATGAAAGTTGATAAACAGAGAGAAGAAAATTTCCACACATTCTTAATGATTTGAAAAATGACATTTGTATTAAATGACTAAGAGTTAGGGAGAGTGAATGTTAAAAAAAAAAGGGGGTGGAAAAAGGTGTAACTTATGTTGCTAGGGTTCGAACCCTATGACCAAGTTTAAAAAAAGATTCTTGGCCCTGCCGCCCAGCCTATTGAGCTAGGGAAGCAGTTGAATTCAACACAGAAAATAAATCGACTTAAATAGCTCCCCCCCTCTTTCTTTCAAAACATTGTGACACAAGTAAAAAAAAAATCATTTGAAAATTTTGAAGATTTGATATCAAGCTAATTTGTTACTATTGAGGGAGGAAAGCAGTTGAATTTAACCCAGAAAATTAATCGACACCAGTGCCCTCCCCTTTCTTCCAAAACATTGAGACAGAAGTAAAAAAAAATTCATTTAAAATTTTTGAAGATTTTATATCAAGCTAATTTGTTACTATTGAGCTAGGAAAACAGTTGAATTTAACTTAGAAAATTTATCTACTTATATAGGCCCCCCCCCCCTTTTTTTTTTCAAAACATTTCGGCAGAAGTCAAAAGTAGTTCCATTTCAAAATTTGATACGAAGCTGATTTGTTATTTTGTTTTATCAGAAAAATGGAAGGACATGTTTAAAAGGTGTTTTTGGTGTTAGTTTGATCGTATCTTGAAAAAGTGAGCGTGGCTGTGTTATTTGTCTAGGGACTATTTTGTTTTTTTATGACCTAATTACGCACTATGGTCTACTACGAGTCAGAAATTCGTTTTTTTCTGAATTTCCGAGTGTATTTGAAGGCTTATATGTAATATTTTGAAGAGAGGAAGGCATGCACTGTCGATACATACCAAAAGACACCAACATTGGGCGATTCTTTGAATAAAACAGGTGACAGAAGGTCGGGCTCTGAACCGACCCCCACCCACCTGAGTCACCTGTTTGACAGGAATTTCCCATATGTTGTTAAGATCAGCTTCTTGTGTCTCTCATTGAAACTTTGGATATGTCCAGACTATCAATTGTCTATGTAGATTAAAAGTCGGGAAGAATTGTGGCCTAATTGAATAAACCAGATAGACTCCTTTTCAGAGCAATGATAGCTGTTGCATTAAAAAAAAAAAAAAAAACAAAGCAATTTTTTCAAGTGCCTTTTTCCCTACATAAAGTTGTTGAGAACACATAGAAAATAATTAGATAATTAGAGTTTTTACTGATGGTACCTTTGGACAGGAAAGATATGAGAGAAAAAAATAGATAAATCATTGATGAATAAATAATGGAATAATTTAAGTAAAAGAGGGAGCAGTTTTCCTCAGTGCAGTCAGGGGGAAATTCCTCTAATGTTGCTTTTTGAATAGCCTGAAAGGTTTAAAGGACTTATCAATTAATGTCGCATGGTAATGCTGAGAGGCATAATGGTCTGTCGCATTGCGCTTTGCCTGGCATACAGCTGTTAGGCTCAAGCCGACAAAATGTCACAAATTAACATATGTCTCTTGTGTCCGCAATGACATCGTTGAACCCTCAGAATTCATGCAACAACGAGACAGAGTAGAATCTGAAATCGGTTTCGATGATGATCCACCTATATTATGGCACTTACGCTGACACGAAAACATGAACTTGACAAAAGGCACTGATAATGCTGTTTTTTCTTGATTTCCTTGTGGGAAGAAAAACATACCAAAACACATCTTCTCCAAATGGAATTCTTTTCAAATCAGAATGCCAAAATGAGTGTCACTGTAGAGTGTGCACAAACGGACCGATGCGACAACGTGAACCCAGATTTGCGTTTTGTTGCATGTGCCAAAATGTCATATATCGTTGGTCCTCATCACAATTGATTTTAGAGCCTGGTCATGCTATCTTTGTTCCCCCTTTCTAGAGATTAGAACATGTCATCACGGTCATTAGCAATGTCATATCTATTCAGGACATCTTCCCAGCTCAAGCCTGGCAAGCCGTATGCGTTGCGGTTAGAGAAAAACCCATGAAAATGCATGAAAGTTGATAAACAGAGAGAAGAAAATTTCCACACATTCTTAATGATTTGAAAAATGACATTTGTATTAAATGACTAAGAGTTAGGGAGAGTGAATGTTAAAAAAAAAGGGGGTGGAAAAAGGTGTAACTTATGTTGCTAGGGTTCGAACCCTATGGCCAAGTTTAAAAAAAGATTCTTGGCCCTGCCGCCCAGCCTATTGAGCTAGGGAAGCAGTTGAATTCAACACAGAAAATAAATCGACTTAAATAGCTCCCCCCCTCTTTCTTTCAAAACATTGTGACAGAAGTAAAAAAAAAATCATTTGAAAATTTTGAAGATTTGATATCAAGCTAATTTGTTACTATTGAGGGAGGAAAGCAGTTGAATTTAACCCAGAAAATTAATCGACACCAGTGCCCTCCCCTTTCTTCCAAAACATTGAGACAGAAGTAAAAAAAAAATTCATTTAAAATTTTTGAAGATTTTATATCAAGCTAATTTGTTACTATTGAGCTAGGAAAACAGTTGAATTTAACTTAGAAAATTTATCTACTTATATAAGCCCCCCCTTTTTTTTTTCAAAACATTTCGGCAGAAGTCAAAAGTAGTTCCATTTGAAAATTTGATACGAAGCAGATTTGTTATTTTGTTTTATCAGAAAAATGGAAGGACATGTTTAAAAGGTGTTTTTGGTGTTGGTTTGATCGTATCTTGAAAAAGTGAGCGTGGCTGTGTTATTTGTCTAGGGACTATTTTGTTTTTTTATGACCTAATTACGCACTATGGTCTACTACGAGTCAGAAATTCGTTTTTTTCTGAATTTCCGAGTGTATTTGAAGGCTTATATGTAATCTTTTGAAGAGAGGAAGGCATGCACTGTCGATACATGCCAATAGACACCAACATTGGGCGATTCTTTGAATAAAACAGGTGACAGAAGGTCGGGCTCTGAACCGACCCCCACCCACCTGAGTCACCTGTTTGACAGGAATTTCCCATATGTTGTTAAGATCAGCTTCTTGTGTCTCTCATTGAAACTTTGGATATGTCCAGACTATCAATTGTCTATGTAGATTAAAAGTCGGGAAGAATTGTGGCCTAATTGAATAAACCAGATAGACTCCTTTTCAGAAGCAATGATAGCTGTTGCATTAAAAAAAAAAAAAAAAAAAACAAAGCAATTTTTTCAAGTGCCTTTTTCCCTACATAAAGTTGTTGAGAACACATAGAAAATAATTAGATAATTAGAGTTTTTACTGATGGTACCTTTGGACAGGAAAGATATGAGAGAAAAAAATAGATAAATCATTGATGAATAAATAATGGAATAATTTAAGTAAAAGAGGGAGCAGTTTTCCTCAGTGCAGTCAGGGGGAAATTCCTCTAATGTTGCTTTTTGAATAGCCTGAAAGGTTTAAAGGACTTATCAATTAATGTCGCATGGTAATGCTGAGAAGCATAATGGTCTGTCGCATTGCGCTTTGCCTGGCATACAGCTGTTAGGCTCAAGCCGACAAAATGTCACAAATTAACATATGTCTCTTGTGTCCGCAATGACATCGTTGAACCCTCAGAATTCATGCAACAACGAGACATAGAGTAGAATCTGAAATCGGTTTCGATGATGATCCACCTATATTATGGCACTTACGCTGACGCGAAAACATGAACTTGACAAAAGGCACTGATAATGCTGTTTTTTCTTGATTTCCTTGTGGGAAGAAAAACATACCAAAACACATCTTCTCCAAATGGAATTCTTTTCAAATCAGAATGCCAAAATGAGTGTCACTGTAGAGTGTGCACAAACGGACCGATGCGACAACGTGAACCCAGATTTGCGTTTTGTTGCATGTGCCAAAATGTCATATATCGTTGGTCCTCATCACAATTGATTTTAGAGCCTGGTCATGCTATCTTTGTTCTCCCTTTCTAGAGATTAGAACATGTCATCACGGTCATTAGCAATGTCATATCTATTCAGGACATCTTCCCAGCTCAAGCCTGGCAAGCCGTATGCGTTGCGGTTAGAGAAAAACCCATGAAAATGCATGAAAGTTGATAAACAGAGAGAAGAAAATTTCCACACATTCTTAATGATTTGAAAAATGACATTTGTATTAAATGACTAAGAGTTAGGGAGAGTGAATGTTAAAAAAAAAAGGGGGTGGAAAAAGGTGTAACTTATGTTGCTAGGGTTCGAACCCTATGGCCAAGTTTAAAAAAAGATTCTTGGCCCTGCCGCCCAGCCTATTGAGCTAGGGAAGCAGTTGAATTCAACACAGAAAATAAATCGACTTAAATAGCTCCCCCCTCTTTCTTTCAAAACATTGTGACAGAAGTAAAAAAAAAATCATTTGAAAATTTTGAAGATTTGATATCAAGCTAATTTGTTACTATTGAGGGAGGAAAGCAGTTGAATTTAACCCAGAAAATTAATCGACACCAGTGCCCTCCCCTTTCTTCCAAAACATTGAGACAGAAGTAAAAAAAAAATTCATTTAAAATTTTTGAAGATTTTATATCAAGCTAATTTGTTACTATTGAGCTAGGAAAACAGTTGAATTTAACTTAGAAAATTTATCTACTTATATAGGCCCCCCCCTTTTTTTTTCAAAACATTTCGGCAGAAGTCAAAAGTAGTTCCATTTGAAAATTTGATACGAAGCAGATTTGTTATTTTGTTTTATCAGAAAAATGGAAGGACATGTTTAAAAGGTGTTTTTGGTGTTGGTTTGATCGTATCTTGAAAAAGTGAGCGTGGCTGTGTTATTTGTCTAGGGACTATTTTGTTTTTTTATGACCTAATTACGCACTATGGTCTACTACGAGTCAGAAATTCGTTTTTTTCTGAATTTCCGAGTGTATTTGAAGGCTTATATGTAATCTTTTGAAGAGAGGAAGGCATGCACTGTCGATACATACCAAAAGACACCAACATTGGGCGATTCTTTGAATAAAACAGGTGACAGAAGGTCGGGCTCTGAACCGACCCCCACCCACCTGAGTCACCTGTTTGACAGGAATTTCCCATATGTTGTTAAGATCAGCTTCTTGTGTCTCTCATTGAAACTTTGGATATGTCCAGACTATCAATTGTCTATGTAGATTAAAAGTCGGGAAGAATTGTGGCCTAATTGAATAAACCAGATAGACTCCTTTTCAGAGCAATGATAGCTGTTGCATTAAAAAAAAAAAAAAAAAAACAAAGCAATTTTTTCAAGTGCCTTTTTCCCTACATAAAGTTGTTGAGAACACATAGAAAATAATTAGATAATTAGAGTTTTTACTGATGGTACCTTTGGACAGGAAAGATATGAGAGAAAAAAATAGATAAATCATTGATGAATAAATAATGGAATAATTTAAGTAAAAGAGGGAGCAGTTTTCCTCAGTGCAGTCAGGGGGAAATTCCTCTAATGTTGCTTTTTGAATAGCCTGAAAGGTTTAAAGGACTTATCAATTAATGTCGCATGGTAATGCTGAGAGGCATAATGGTCTGTCGCATTGCGCTTTGCCTGGCATACAGCTGTTAGGCTCAAGCCGACAAAATGTCACAAATTAACATATGTCTCTTGTGTCCGCAATGACATCGTTGAACCCTCAGAATTCATGCAACAACGAGACATAGAGTAGAATCTGAAATCGGTTTCGATGATGATCCACCTATATTATGGCACTTACGCTGACGCGAAAACATGAACTTGACAAAAGGCACTGATAATGCTGTTTTTTCTTGATTTCCTTGTGGGAAGAAAAACATACCAAAACACATCTTCTCCAAATGGAATTCTTTTCAAATCAGAATGCCAAAATTAGTGTCACTGTAGAGTGTGCACAAACGGACCGATGCGACAACGCGAACCCAGATTTGTGTTTTGTTGCATGTGCCAAAATGTCATATATCGTTGGTCCTCATCACAATTGATTTTAGAGCCTGGTCATGCTATCTTTGTTCCCCCTTTCTAGAGATTAGAACATGTCATCACGGTCATTAGCAATGTCATATCTATTCAGGACATCTTCCCAGCTCAAGCCTGGCAAGCCGTATGCGTTGCGGTTAGAGAAAAACCCATGAAAATGCATGAAAGTTGATAAACAGAGAGAAGAAAATTTCCACACATTCTTAATGATTTGAAAAATGACATTTGTATTAAATGACTAAGAGTTAGGGAGAGTGAATGTTAAAAAAAAAAGGGGGTGGAAAAAGGTGTAACTTATGTTGCTAGGGTTCGAACCCTATGGCCAAGTTTAAAAAAAGATTCTTGGCCCTGCCGCCCAGCCTATTGAGCTAGGGAAGCAGTTGAATTCAACACAGAAAATAAATCGACTTAAATAGCTCCCCCCCTCTTTCTTTCAAAACATTGTGACAGAAGTAAAAAAAAAATCATTTGAAAATTTTGAAGATTTGATATCAAGCTAATTTGTTACTATTGAGGGAGGAAAGCAGTTGAATTTAACCCAGAAAATTAATCGACACCAGTGCCCTCCCCTTTCTTCCAAAACATTGAGACAGAAGTAAAAAAAAATTTCATTTAAAATTTTTGAAGATTTTATATCAAGCTAATTTGTTACTATTGAGCTAGGAAAACAGTTGAATTTAACTTAGAAAATTTATCTACTTATATAGGCCCCCCCCCCTTTTTTTTTCAAAACATTTCGGCAGAAGTCAAAAGTAGTTCCATTTGAAAATTTGATACGAAGCAGATTTGTTATTTTGTTTTATCAGAAAAATGGAAGGACATGTTTAAAAGGTGTTTTTGGTGTTGGTTTGATCGTATCTTGAAAAAGTGAGCGTGGCTGTGTTATTTGTCTAGGGACTATTTTGTTTTTTTATGACCTAATTACGCACTATGGTCTACTACGAGTCAGAAATTCGTTTTTTTCTGAATTTCCGAGTGTATTTGAAGGCTTATATGTAATCTTTTGAAGAGAGGAAGGCATGTACTGTCGATACATACCAAAAGACACCAACATTGGGCGATTCTTTGAATAAAACAGGTGACAGAAGGTCGGGCTCCGAACCGACCCCCACCCACCTGAGTCACCTGTTTGACAGGAATTTCCCATATGTTGTTAAGATCAGCTTCTTGTGTCTCTCATTGAAACTTTGGATATGTCCAGACTATCAATTGTCTATGTAGATTAAAAGTCGGGAAGAATTGTGGCCTAATTGAATAAACCAGATAGACTCCTTTTCAGAAGCAATGATAGCTGTTGCATTAAAAAAAAAAAAAAAAAACAAAGCAATTTTTTCAAGTGCCTTTTTCCCTACATAAAGTTGATGAGAACACATAGAAAATAATTAGATAATTAGAGTTTTTACTGATGGTACCTTTGGACAGGAAAGATATGAGAGAAAAAAATAGATAAATCATTGATGAATAAATAATGGAATAATTTAAGTAAAAGAGGGAGCAGTTTTCCTCAGTGCAGTCAGGGGGAAATTCCTTTAATGTTGCTTTTTGAATAGCCTGAAAGGTTTAAAGGACTTATCAATTAATGTCGCATAGTAATGCTGAGAGGCATAATGGTCTGTCGCATTGCGCTTTGCCTGGCATACAGCTTTTAGGCTCAAGCCGACAAAATGTCACAAATTAACATATGTCTCTTGTGTCCGCAATGACATCGTTGAACCCTCAGAATTCATGCAACAACGAGACATAGAGTAGAATCTGAAATCGGTTTCGATGATGATCCACCTATATTATGGCACTTACGCTGACGCGAAAACATGAACTTGACAAAAGGCACTGATAATGCTGTTTTTTCTTGATTTCCTTGTGGGAAGAAAAACATACCAAAACACATCTTCTCCAAATGGAATTCTTTTCAAATCAGAATGCCAAAATTAGTGTCACTGTAGAGTGTGCACAAACGGACCGATGCGACAACGCGAACCCAGATTTGCGTTTTGTTGCATGTGCCAAAATGTCATATATCGTTGGTCCTCATCACAATTGATTTTAGAGCCTGGTCATGCTATCTTTGTTCCCCCTTTCTAGAGATTAGAACATGTCATCACGGTCATTAGCAATGTCATATCTATTCAGGACATCTTCCCAGCTCAAGCCTGGCAAGCCGTATGCGTTGCGGTTAGAGAAAAACCCATGAAAATGCATGAAAGTTGATAAACAGAGAGAAGAAAATTTCCACACATTCTTAATGATTTGAAAAATGACATTTGTATTAAATGACTAAGAGTTAGGGAGAGTGAATGTTAAAAAAAAAAGGGGGTGGAAAAAGGTGTAACTTATGTTGCTAGGGTTCGAACCCTATGGCCAAGTTTAAAAAAAGATTCTTGGCCCTGCCGCCCAGCCTATTGAGCTAGGGAAGCAGTTGAATTCAACACAGAAAATAAATCGACTTAAATAGCTCCCCCCTCTTTCTTTCAAAACATTGTGACAGAAGTAAAAAAAAAATCATTTGAAAATTTTGAAGATTTGATATCAAGCTAATTTGTTACTATTGAGGGAGGAAAGCAGTTGAATTTAACCCAGAAAATTAATCGACACCAGTGCCCTCCCCTTTCTTCCAAAACATTGAGACAGAAGTAAAAAAAAAATTCATTTAAAATTTTTGAAGATTTTTTATCAAGCTAATTTGTTACTATTGAGCTAGGAAAACAGTTGAATTTAACTTAGAAAATTTATCTACTTATATAGGCCCCCCCCTTTTTTTTTCAAAACATTTCGGCAGAAGTCAAAAGTAGTTCCATTTGAAAATTTGATACGAAGCAGATTTGTTATTTTGTTTTATCAGAAAAATGGAAGGACATGTTTAAAAGGTGTTTTTGGTGTTGGTTTGATCGTATCTTGAAAAAGTGAGCGTGGCTGTGTTATTTGTCTAGGGACTATTTTGTTTTTTTATGACCTAATTACGCACTATGGTCTACTACGAGTCAGAAATTCGTTTTTTTCTGAATTTCCGAGTGTATTTGAAGGCTTATATGTAATCTTTTGAAGAGAGGAAGGCATGCACTGTCGATACATACCAAAAGACACCAACATTGGGCGATTCTTTGAATAAAACAGGTGACAGAAGGTCGGGCTCTGAACCGACCCCCACCCACCTGAGTCACCTGTTTGACAGGAATTTCCCATATGTTGTTAAGATCAGCTTCTTGTGTCTCTCATTGAAACTTTGGATATGTCCAGACTATCAATTGTCTATGTAGATTAAAAGTCGGGAAGAATTGTGGCCTAATTGAATAAACCAGATAGACTCCTTTTCAGAGCAATGATAGCTGTTGCATTAAAAAAAAAAAAAAAAAAACAAAGCAATTTTTTCAAGTGCCTTTTTCCCTACATAAAGTTGTTGAGAACACATAGAAAATAATTAGATAATTAGAGTTTTTACTGATGGTACCTTTGGACAGGAAAGATATGAGAGAAAAAAATAGATAAATCATTGATGAATAAATAATGGAATAATTTAAGTAAAAGAGGGAGCAGTTTTCCTCAGTGCAGTCAGGGGGAAATTCCTCTAATGTTGCTTTTTGAATAGCCTGAAAGGTTTAAAGGACTTATCAATTAATGTCGCATGGTAATGCTGAGAGGCATAATGGTCTGTCGCATTGCGCTTTGCCTGGCATACAGCTGTTAGGCTCAAGCCGACAAAATGTCACAAATTAACATATGTCTCTTGTGTCCGCAATGACATCGTTGAACCCTCAGAATTCATGCAACAACGAGACATAGAGTAGAATCTGAAATCGGTTTCGATGATGATCCACCTATATTATGGCACTTACGCTGACGCGAAAACATGAACTTGACAAAAGGCACTGATAATGCTGTTTTTTCTTGATTTCCTTGTGGGAAGAAAAACATACCAAAACACATCTTCTCCAAATGGAATTCTTTTCAAATCAGAATGCCAAAATTAGTGTCACTGTAGAGTGTGCACAAACGGACCGATGCGACAACGCGAACCCAGATTTGCGTTTTGTTGCATGTGCCAAAATGTCATATATCGTTGGTCCTCATCACAATTGATTTTAGAGCCTGGTCATGCTATCTTTGTTCCCCCTTTCTAGAGATTAGAACATGTCATCACGGTCATTAGCAATGTCATATCTATTCAGGACATCTTCCCAGCTCAAGCCTGGCAAGCCGTATGCGTTGCGGTTAGAGAAAAACCCATGAAAATGCATGAAAGTTGATAAACAGAGAGAAGAAAATTTCCACACATTCTTAATGATTTGAAAAATGACATTTGTATTAAATGACTAAGAGTTAGGGAGAGTGAATGTTAAAAAAAAAAAGGGGGTGGAAAAAGGTGTAACTTATGTTGCTAGGGTTCGAACCCTATGGCCAAGTTTAAAAAAAGATTCTTGGCCCTGCCGCCCAGCCTATTGAGCTAGGGAAGCAGTTGAATTCAACACAGAAAATAAATCGACTTAAATAGCTCCCCCCCTCTTTCTTTCAAAACATTGTGACAGAAGTAAAAAAAAAATCATTTGAAAATTTTGAAGATTTGATATCAAGCTAATTTGTTACTATTGAGGGAGGAAAGCAGTTGAATTTAACCCAGAAAATTAATCGACACCAGTGCCCTCCCCTTTCTTCCAAAACATTGAGACAGAAGTAAAAAAAAATTTCATTTAAAATTTTTGAAGATTTTATATCAAGCTAATTTGTTACTATTGAGCTAGGAAAACAGTTGAATTTAACTTAGAAAATTTATCTACTTATATAGGCCCCCCCCCCTTTTTTTTTTCAAAACATTTCGGCAGAAGTCAAAAGTAGTTCCATTTGAAAATTTGATACGAAGCAGATTTGTTATTTTGTTTTATCAGAAAAATGGAAGGACATGTTTAAAAGGTGTTTTTGGTGTTGGTTTGATCGTATCTTGAAAAAGTGAGCGTGGCTGTGTTATTTGTCTAGGGACTATTTTGTTTTTTTATGACCTAATTACGCACTATGGTCTACTACGAGTCAGAAATTCGTTTTTTTCTGAATTTCCGAGTGTATTTGAAGGCTTATATGTAATCTTTTGAAGAGAGGAAGGCATGTACTGTCGATACATACCAAAAGACACCAACATTGGGCGATTCTTTGAATAAAACAGGTGACAGAAGGTCGGGCTCCGAACCGACCCCCACCCACCTGAGTCACCTGTTTGACAGGAATTTCCCATATGTTGTTAAGATCAGCTTCTTGTGTCTCTCATTGAAACTTTGGATATGTCCAGACTATCAATTGTCTATGTAGATTAAAAGTCGGGAAGAATTGTGGCCTAATTGAATAAACCAGATAGACTCCTTTTCAGAAGCAATGATAGCTGTTGCATTAAAAAAAAAAAAAAAAAAACAAAGCAATTTTTTCAAGTGCCTTTTTCCCTACATAAAGTTGATGAGAACACATAGAAAATAATTAGATAATTAGAGTTTTTACTGATGGTACCTTTGGACAGGAAAGATATGAGAGAAAAAAATAGATAAATCATTGATGAATAAATAATGGAATAATTTAAGTAAAAGAGGGAGCAGTTTTCCTCAGTGCAGTCAGGGGGAAATTCCTTTAATGTTGCTTTTTGAATAGCCTGAAAGGTTTAAAGGACTTATCAATTAATGTCGCATAGTAATGCTGAGAGGCATAATGGTCTGTCGCATTGCGCTTTGCCTGGCATACAGCTTTTAGGCTCAAGCCGACAAAATGTCACAAATTAACATATGTCTCTTGTGTCCGCAATGACATCGTTGAACCCTCAGAATTCATGCAACAACGAGACATAGAGTAGAATCTGAAATCGGTTTCGATGATGATCCACCTATATTATGGCACTTACGCTGACGCGAAAACATGAACTTGACAAAAGGCACTGATAATGCTGTTTTTTCTTGATTTCCTTGTGGGAAGAAAAACATACCAAAACACATCTTCTCCAAATGGAATTCTTTTCAAATCAGAATGCCAAAATTAGTGTCACTGTAGAGTGTGCACAAACGGACCGATGCGACAACGCGAACCCAGATTTGCGTTTTGTTGCATGTGCCAAAATGTCATATATCGTTGGTCCTCATCACAATTGATTTTAGAGCCTGGTCATGCTATCTTTGTTCCCCCTTTCTAGAGATTAGAACATGTCATCACGGTCATTAGCAATGTCATATCTATTCAGGACATCTTCCCAGCTCAAGCCTGGCAAGCCGTATGCGTTGCGGTTAGAGAAAAACCCATGAAAATGCATGAAAGTTGATAAACAGAGAGAAGAAAATTTCCACACATTCTTAATGATTTGAAAAATGACATTTGTATTAAATGACTAAGAGTTAGGGAGAGTGAATGTTAAAAAAAAGGGGGGGATGGAAAAAGGTGTAACTTATGTTGCTAGGGTTCGAACCCTATGGCCAAGTTTAAAAAAAGATTCTTGGCCCTGCCGCCCAGCCTATTGAGCTAGGGAAGCAGTTGAATTCAACACAGAAAATAAATCGACTTAAATAGCTCCCCCCCTCTTTCTTTCAAAACATTGTGACAGAAGTAAAAAAGAAATCATTTGAAAAGTTTGAAGATTTGATATCAAGCTAATTTGTTACTATTGAGGGAGGAAAGCAGTTGAATTTAACCCAGAAAATTAATCGACACCAGTGCCCTCCCCTTTCTTGCAAAACATTGAGACAGAAGTAAAAAAAAATTTCATTTAAAATTTTTGAAGATTTTATATCAAGCTAATTTGTTACTATTGAGCTAGGAAAACAGTTGAATTTAACTTAGAAAATTTATCTACTTATATAGGCCCCCCCCTTTTTTTTTTCAAAACATTTCGGCAGAAGTCAAAAGTAGTTCCATTTGAAAATTTGATACGAAGCAGATTTGTTATTTTGTTTTATCAGAAAAATGGAAGGACATGTTTAAAAGGTGTTTTTGGTGTTGGTTTGATCGTATCTTGAAAAAGTGAGCGTGGCTGTGTTATTTGTCTAGGGACTATTTTGTTTTTTTATGACCTAATTACGCACTATGGTCTACTACGAGTCAGAAATTCGTTTTTTTCTGAATTTCCGAGTGTATTTGAAGGCTTATATGTAATCTTTTGAAGAGAGGAAGGCATGCACTGTCGATACATGCCAAAAGACACCAACATTGGGCGATTCTTTGAATAAAACAGGTGACAGAAGGTCGGGCTCTGAACCCACCCCCACCCACCTGAGTCACCTGTTTGACAGGAATTTCCCATATGTTGTTAAGATCAGCTTCTTGTGTCTCTCATTGAAACTTTGGATATGTCCAGACTATCAATTGTCTATGTAGATTAAAAGTCGGGAAGAATTGTGGCCTAATTGAATAAACCAGATAGACTCCTTTTCAGAAGCAATGATAGCTGTTGCATTAAAAAAAAAAACAAGAAAAAACAAAGCAATTTTTTCAAGTGCCTTTTTCCCTACATAAAGTTGTTGAGAACACATAGAAAATAATTAGATAATTAGAGTTTTTACTGATGGTACCTTTGGACAGGAAAGATATGAGAGAAAAAAATAGATAAATCATTGATGAATAAATAATGGAATAATTTAAGTAAAAGAGGGAGCAGTTTTCCTCAGTGCAGTCAGGGGGAAATTCTTTTAATGTTGCTTTTTGAATAGCCTGAAAGGTTTAAAGGACTTATCAATTAATGTCGCATGGTAATGCTGAGAGGCATAAGGGTCTGTCGCATTGCGCTTTGCCTGGCATACAGCTGTTAGGCTCAAGCCGACAAAATGTCACAAATTAACATATGTCTCTTGTGTCCGCAATGACATCGTTGAACCCTCAGAATTCATGCAACAACGAGACATAGAGTAGAATCTGAAATCGGTTTCGATGATGATCCACCTATATTATGGCATTTACGCTGACGCGAAAACATGAACTTGACAAAAGGCACTGATAATGCTGTTTTTTCTTGATTTCCTTGTGGGAAGAAAAACATACCAAAACACATCTTCTCCAAATGGAATTCTTTTCAAATCAGAATGCTAAAATTAGTGTCACTGTAGAGTGTGCACAAACGGACCGATGCGACAACGCGAACCCAGATTTGCGTTTTGTTGCATGTGCCAAAATGTCATATATCGTTGGTCCTCATCACAATTGATTTTAGAGCCTGGTCATGCTATCTTTGTTCCCCCTTTCTAGAGATTAGAACATGTCATCACGGTCATTAGCAATGTCATATCTATTCAGGACATCTTCCCAGCTCAAGCCTGGAAGGCCGTATGCGTTGAGGTTAGAGAAAAACCCATGAAAATGCATGAAAGTTGATAAACAGAGAGAAGAAAATTTCCACACATTCTTAATGATTTGAAAAATGACATTTGTATTAAATGACTAAGAGTTAGGGAGAGTGAATGTTAAAAAAAAAAGGGGGTGGAAAAAGGTGTAACTTATGTTGCTAGGGTTCGAACCCTATGGCCAAGTTTAAAAAAAGATTCTTGGCCCTGCCGCCCAGCCTATTGAGCTAGGGAAGCAGTTGAATTCAACACAGAAAATAAATCGACTTAAATAGCTCCCCCCCTCTTTCTTTCAAAACATTGTGACACAAGTAAAAAAAAAATCATTTGAAAATTTTGAAGATTTGATATCAAGCTAATTTGTTACTATTGAGGGAGGAAAGCAGTTGAATTTAACCCAGAAAATTAATCGACACCAGTGCCCTCCCCTTTCTTCCAAAACATTGAGACAGAAGTAAAAAAAAATTTCATTTAAAATTTTTGAAGATTTTATATCAAGCTAATTTGTTACTATTGAGCTAGGAAAACAGTTGAATTTAACTTAGAAAATTTATCTACTTATATAGGCCCCCCCCCTTTTTTTTTTCAAAACATTTCGGCAGAAGTCAAAAGTAGTTCCATTTGAAAATTTGATACGAAGCAGATTTGTTATTTTGTTTTATCAGAAAAATGGAAGGACATGTTTAAAAGGTGTTTTTGGTGTTGGTTTGATCGTATCTTGAAAAAGTGAGCGTGGCTGTGTTATTTGTCTAGGGACTATTTTGTTTTTTTATGACCTAATTACGCACTATGGTCTACTACGAGTCAGAAATTCGTTTTTTTCTGAATTTCCGAGTGTATTTGAAGGCTTATATGTAATCTTTTGAAGAGAGGAAGGCATGCACTGTCGATACATGCCAAAAGACACCAACATTGGGCGATTCTTTGAATAAAACAGGTGACAGAAGGTCGGGCTCTGAACCGACCCCCACCCACCTGAGTCACCTGTTTGACAGGAATTTCCCATATGTTGTTAAGATCAGCTTCTTGTGTCTCTCATTGAAACTTTGGATATGTCCAGACTATCAATTGTCTATGTAGATTAAAAGTCGAGAAGAATTGTGTCCTAATTGAATAAACCAGATAGACTCCTTTTCAGAAGCAATGATAGCTGTTGCATTAAAAAAAAAAAAAAAAAAAAAGCAATTTTTTCAAGTGCCTTTTTCCCTACATAAAGTTGTTGAGAACACATAGAAAATAATTAGATAATTAGAGTTTTTACTGATGGTACCTTTGGACAGGAAAGATATGAGAGAAAAAAATAGATAAATCATTGATGAGTAAATAATGGAATAATTTAAGTAAAAGAGGGAGCAGTTTTCCTCAGTGCAGTCAGGGGGAAATTCCTTTAATGTTGCTTTTTGAATAGCCTGAAAGGTTTAAAGGACTTATCAATTAATGTCGCATGGTAATGCTGAGAGGCATAAGGGTCTGTCGCATTGCGCTTTGCCTGGCATACAGCTGTTAGGCTCAAGCCGACAAAATGTCACAAATTAACATATGTCTCTTGTGTCCGCAATGACATCGTTGAACCCTCAGAATTCATGCAACAACGAGACATAGAGTAGAATCTGAAATCGGTTTCGATGATGATCCACCTATATTATGGCACTTACGCTGACACGAAAACATGAACTTGACAAAAGGCACTGATAATGCTGTTTTTTCTTGATTTCCTTGTGGGAAGAAAAACATACCAAAACACATCTTCTCCAAATGGAATTCTTTTCAAATCAGAATGCCAAAATTAGTGTCACTGTAGAGTGTGCACAAACGGACCGATGCGACAACGCGAACCCAGATTTGCGTTTTGTTGCATGTGCCAAAATGTCATATATCGTTGGTCCTCATCACAATTGATTTTAGAGCCTGGTCATGCTATCTTTGTTCCCCCTTTCTAGAGATTAGAACATGTCATCACGGTCATTAGCAATGTCATATCTATTCAGGACATCTTCCCAGCTCAAGCCTGGCAAGCCGTATGCGTTGCGGTTAGAGAAAAACCCATGAAAATGCATGAAAGTTGATAAACAGAGAGAAGAAAATTTCCACACATTCTTAATGATTTGAAAAATGACATTTGTATTAAATGACTAAGAGTTAGGGAGAGTGAATGTTAAAAAAAAAGGGGGGATGGAAAAAGGTGTAACTTATGTTGCTAGGGTTCGAACCCTATGGCCAAGTTTAAAAAAAGATTCTTGGCCCTGCCGCCCAGCCTATTGAGCTAGGGAAGCAGTTGAATTCAACACAGAAAATAAATCGACTTAAATAGCTCCCCCCCTCTTTCTTTCAAAACATTGTGACAGAAGTAAAAAAGAAATCATTTGAAAATTTTGAAGATTTGATATCAAGCTAATTTGTTACTATTGAGGGAGGAAAGCAGTTGAATTTAACCCAGAAAATTAATCGACACCAGTGCCCTCCCCTTTCTTCCAAAACATTGAGACAGAAGTAAAAAAAAATTTCATTTAAAATTTTTGAAGATTTTATATCAAGCTAATTTGTTACTATTGAGCTAGGAAAACAGTTGAATTTAACTTAGAAAATTTATCTACTTATATAGGCCCCCCCCCCTTTTTTTTTTCAAAACATTTCGGCAGAAGTCAAAAGTAGTTCCATTTGAAAATTTGATACGAAGCAGATTTGTTATTTTGTTTTATCAGAAAAATGGAAGGACATGTTTAAAAGGTGTTTTTGGTGTTGGTTTGATCGTATCTTGAAAAAGTGAGCGTGGCTATGTTATTTGTCTAGGGACTATTTTGTTTTTTTATGACCTAATTACGCACTATGGTCTACTACGAGTCAGAAATTCGTTTTTTTCTGAATTTCCGAGTGTATTTGAAGGCTTATATGTAATCTTTTGAAGAGAGGAAGGCATGCACTGTCGATAAATGCCAAAAGACACCAACATTGGGCGATTCTTTGAATAAAACAGGTGACAGAAGGTCGGGCTCTGAACCCACCCCCACCCACCTGAGTCACCTGTTTGACAGGAATTTCCCATATGTTGTTAAGATCAGCTTCTTGTGTCTCTCATTGAAACTTTGGATATGTCCAGACTATCAATTGTCTATGTAGATTAAAAGTCGGGAAGAATTGTGGCCTAATTGAATAAACCAGATAGACTCCTTTTCAGAAGCAATGATAGCTGTTGCATTAAAAAAAAAAAAAAGAAAAAACAAAGCAATTTTTTCAAGTGCCTTTTTCCCTACATAAAGTTGTTGAGAACACATAGAAAATAATTAGATAATTAGAGTTTTTACTGATGGTACCTTTGGACAGGAAAGATATGAGAGAAAAAAATAGATAAATCATTGATGAATAAATAATGGAATAATTTAAGTAAAAGAGGGAGCAGTTTTCCTCAGTGCAGTCAGGGGGAAATTCCTTTAATGTTGCTTTTTGAATAGCCTGAAAGGTTTAAAGGACTTATCAATTAATGTCGCATGGTAATGCTGAGAGGCATAATGGTCTGTCGCATTGCGCTTTGCCTGGCATACAGCTGTTAGGCTCAAGCCGACAAAATGTCACAAATTAACATATGTCTCTTGTGTCCGCAATGACATCGTTGAACCCTCAGAATTCATGCAACAACGAGACATAGAGTAGAATCTGAAATCGGTTTCGATGATGATCCACCTATATTATGGCACTTACGCTGACGTGAAAACATGAACTTGACAAAAGGCACTGATAATGCTGTTTTTTCTTGATTTCCTTGTGGGAAGAAAAACATACCAAAACACATCTTCTCCAAATGGAATTCTTTTCAAATCAGATTGCCAAAATTAGTGTCACCGTAGAGTGTGCACAAACGGACCAATGCGACAACGCGAACCCAGATTTGCGTTTTGTTGCATGTGCCAAAATGTCATATATCGTTGGTCCTCATCACAATTGATTTTAGAGCCTGGTCATGCTATCTTTGTTCCCCCTTTCTAGAGATTAGAACATGTCATCACGGTCATTAGCAATGTCATATCTATTCAGGACATCTTCCCAGCTCAAGCCTGGCAAGCCGTATGCGTTGCGGATAGAGAAAAACCCATGAAAATGCATGAAAATTGATAAACAGAGAGAAGAAAATTTCCACACATTCTTAATGATTTGAAAAATGACATTTGTATTAAATGACTAAGAGTTAGGGAGAGTGAATGTTAAAAAAAAAAAGGGGTGGAAAAAGGTGTAACTTATGTTGCTAGGGTTCGAACCCTATGGCCAAGTTTAAAAAAAGATTCTTGGCCCTGCCGCCCAGCCTATTGAGCTAGGGAAGCAGTTGAATTCAACACAGAAAATAAATCGACTTAAATAGCTCCCCCCCTCTTTCTTTCAAAACATTGTGACAGAAGTAAAAAAAAAATCATTTGAAAATTTTGAAGATTTGATATCAAGCTAATTTGTTACTATTGAGGGAGGAAAGCAGTTGAATTTAACCCAGAAAATTAATCGACACCAGTGCCCTCCCCTTTCTTCCAAAACATTGAGACAGAAGTAAAAAAAAATTTCATTTAAAATTTTTGAAGATTTTATATCAAGCTAATTTGTTACTATTGAGCTAGGAAAACAGTTGAATTTAACTTAGAAAATTTATCTACTTATATAGGCCCCCCCCTTTTTTTTTCAAAACATTTCGGCAGAAGTCAAAAGTAGTTCCATTTGAAAATTTGATACGAAGCAGATTTGTTATTTTGTTTTATCAGAAAAATGGAAGGACATGTTTAAAAGGTGTTTTTGGTGTTGGTTTGATCGTATCTTGAAAAAGTGAGCGTGGCTGTGTTATTTGTCTAGGGACTATTTTGTTTTTTTATGACCTAATTACGCACTATGGTCTACTACGAGTCAGAAATTCGTTTTTTTCTGAATTTCCGAGTGTATTTGAAGGCTTATATGTAATCTTTTGAAGAGAGGAAGGCATGCACTGTCGATACATGCCAAAAGACACCAACATTGGGCGATTCTTTGAATAAAACAGATGACAGAAGGTCGGGCTCTGAACCCACCCCCACCCACCTGAGTCACCTGTTTGACAGAAATTTCCCATATGTTCTTAAGATCAGCTTCTTGTGTCTCTCATTGAAACTTTGGATATGTCCAGACTATCAATTGTCTATGTAGATTAAAAGTCGGGAAGAATTGTGGCCTAATTGAATAAACCAGATAGACTCCTTTTCAGAAGCAATGATAGCTGTTGCATTAAAAAAAAAAAAAAAAAAAAAAAAAAAAGCAATTTTTTCAAGTGCCTTTTTCCCTACATAAAGTTGTTGAGAACACATAGAAAATAATTAGATAATTAGAGTTTTTACTGATGGTACCTTTGGACAGGAAAGATATGAGAGAAAAAAATAGATAAATCATTGATGAATAAATAATGGAATAATTTAAGTAAAAGAGGGAGCAGTTTTCCTCAGTGCAGTCAGGGGGAAATTCCTTTAATGTTGCTTTTTGAATAGCCTGAAAGGTTTAAAGGACTTATCAATTAATGTCGCATGGTAATGCTGAGAGGCATAATGGTCTGTCGCATTGCGCTTTGCCTGGCATACAGCTGTTAGGCTCAAGCCGACAAAATGTCACAAATTAACATATGTCTCTTGTGTCCGCAATGACATCGTTGAACCCTCAGAATTCATGCAACAACGAGACATAGAGTAGAATCTGAAATCGGTTTCGATGATGATCCACCTGTATTATGGCACTTACGCTGACGCGAAAACATGAACTTGACAAAAGGCACTGATAATGCTGTTTTTTCTTGATTTCCTTGTGGGAAGAAAAACATACCAAAACACATCTTCTCCAAATGGAATTCTTTTCAAATCAGAATGCCAAAATTAGTGTCACTGTAGAGTGTGCACAAACGGACCGATGCGACAACGCGAACCCAGATTTGCGTTTTGTTGCATGTGCCAAAATCTCATATATCGTTGGTCCTCATCACAATTGATTTTAGAGCCTGGTCATGCTATCTTTGTTCCCCCTTTCTAGAGATTAGAACATGTCATCACGGTCATTAGCATTGTCATATCTATTCAGGACATCTTCCCAGCTCAAGCCTGGCAAGCCGTATGCGTTGAGGTTAGAGAAAAACCCATGAAAATGCATGAAAGTTGATAAACAGAGAGAAGAAAATTTCCACACATTCTTAATGATTTGAAAAATGACATTTGTATTAAATGACTAAGAGATAGGGAGAGTGAATGTTAAAAAAAAAATGGGGTGGAAAAAGGTGTAACTTATGTTGCTAGGGTTCGAACCCTATGACCAAGTTTAAAAAAAGATTCTTGGCCCTGCCGCCCAGCCTATTGAGCTAGGGAAGCAGTTGAATTCAACACACAAAATAAATCGACTTAAATAGCTCCCCCCCTCTTTCTTTCAAAACATTGTGACAGAAGTAAAAAAAAAAATCATTTGAAAATTTTGAAGATTTGATATCAAGCTAATTTGTTACTATTGAGGGAGGAAAGCAGTTGAATTTAACCCAGAAAATTCATCGACACCAGTGCCCTCCCCTTTCTTCCAAAACATTGAGACAGAAGTAAAAAAAAATTTCATTTAAAATTTTTGAAGATTTTATATCAAGCTAATTTGTTACTATTGAGCTAGGAAAACAGTTGAATTTAACTTAGAAAATTTATCTACTTATATAGGCCCCCCCTTTTTTTTTTCAAAACATTTCGGCAGAAGTCAAAAGTAGTTCCATTTGAAAATTTGATACCAAGCAGATTTGTTATTTTGTTTTATCAGAAAAATGGAAGGACATGTTTAAAAGGTGTTTTTGGTGTTAGTTTGATCGTATCTTGAAAAAGTGAGCGTGGCTGTGTTATTTGTCTAGGGACTATTTTGTTTTTTTATGACCTAATTACGCACTATGGTCTACTACGAGTCAGAAAGTCGTTTTTTTCTGAATTTCCGAGTGTATTTGAAGGCTTATATGTAATCTTTTGAAGAGAGGAAGGCATGCACTGTCGATACATGCCAAAAGACACCAACATTGGGCGATTCATTGAATAAAACAGGTGACAGAAGGTCGGGCTCTGAACCGACCCCCACCCACCTGAGTCACCTGTTTGACAGGAATTTCCCATATGTTGTTAAGATCAGCTTCTTGTGTCTCTCATTGAAACTTTGGATATGTCCAGACTATCAATTGTCTATGTAGATTAAAAGTCGGGAAGAATTGTGGCCTAATTGAATAAACCAGATAGACTCCTTTTCAGAAGCAATGATAGCTGTTGCATTTAAAAAAAAAAAAAAAAAGCAATTTTTTCAAGTGCCTTTTTCCCTACATAAAGTTGTTGAGAACACATAGAAAATAATTAGATAATTAGAGTTTTTACTGATGGTACCTTTGGACAGGAAAGATATGAGAGAAAAAAATAGATAAATCATTGATGAATAAATAATGGAATAATTTAAGTAAAAGAGGGAGCAGTTTTCCTCAGTGCAGTCAGGGGGAAATTCCTTTAATGTTGCTTTTTGAATAGCCTGAAAGGTTTAAAGGACTTATCAATTAATGTCGCATGGTAATGCTGAGAGGCATAATGGTCTGTCGCATTGCGCTTTGCCTGGCATACAGCTGTTAGGCTCAAGCCGACAAAATGTCACAAATTAACATATGTCTCTTGTGTCCGCAATGACATCGTTGAACCCTCAGAATTCATGCAACAACGAGACATAGAGTAGAATCTGAAATCGGTTTCGATGATGATCCACCTATATTATGGCGCTTACGCTGACGCGAAAACAAACTTGACAAAAGGCACTGATAATGCTGTTTTTTCTTGATTTCCTTGTGGGAAGAAAAACATACCAAAACACATCTTCTGCAAATGGAATTCTTTTCAAATCAGAATGCCAAAATTAGTCTCACTGTAGAGTGTGCACAAACGGACCGATGCGACAACGCGAACCCAGATTTGCGTTTTGTTGCATGTGCCAAAATGTCATATATCGTTGGTCCTCATCACAATTGATTTTAGAGCCTGGTCATGCTATCTTTGTTCCCCCTTTCTAGAGATTAGAACATGTCATCACGGTCATTAGCAATGTCATATCTATTCAGGACATCTTCCCAGCTCAAGCCTTGCAAGCCGTATGCGTTGCGGTTAGAGAAAAACCCATGAAAATGCATGAAAGTTGATAAACAGAGAGAAAAAAATTTCCACACATTCTTAATGATTTGAAAAATGACATTTGTATTAAAGGACTAAGAGTTAGGGAGAGTGAATGTTAAAAAAAAAAGGGGGTGGAAAAAGGTGTAACTTATGTTGCTAGGGTTCGAACCCTATGATCAAGTTTAAAAAAGATTCTTGGCCCTGCCGCCCAGCCCATTGAGCTAGGGAAGCAGTTGAATTCAACACAGAAAATAAATCGACTTAAATAGCTTCCCCCCTCTTTCTTTCAAAACATTGTTACAGAAGTAAAAAAAAAAATCATTTGAAAATTTTGAAGATTTGATATCAAGCTAATTTGTTACTATTGAGGGAGGAAAGCAGTTGAATTTAACCCAGAAAATTAATCGACACCAGTGCCCTCCCCTTTCTTCCAAAACACTGAGACAGAAGTAAAAAAAAATTTCATTTAAAATTTTTGAAATAGGGACTATTTTGTTTTTTTATGACCTAATTACGCACTATGGTCTACTACGAGTCAGAAAGTCGTTTTTTTCTGAATTTCCGAGTGTATTTGAAGGCTTATATGTAATCTTTTGAAGAGAGGAAGGCATGCACTGTCGATACATGCCAAAAGACACCAACATTGGGCGATTCATTGAATAAAACAGGTGACAGAAGGTCGGGCTCTGAACCGACCCCCACCCACCTGAGTCACCTGTTTGACAGGAATTTCCCATATGTTGTTAAGATCAGCTTCTTGTGTCTCTCATTGAAACTTTGGATATGTCCAGACTATCAATTGTCTATGTAGATTAAAAGTCGGGAAGAATTGTGGCCTAATTGAATAAACCAGATAGACTCCTTTTCAGAAGCAATGATAGCTGTTGCATTAAAAAAAAAAAAAAAAAAGCAATTTTTTCAAGTGCCTTTTTCCCTACATAAAGTTGTTGAGAACACATAGAAAATAATTAGATAATTAGAGTTTTTACTGATGGTACCTTTGGACAGGAAAGATATGAGAGAAAAAAATAGATAAATCATTGATGAATAAATAATGGAATAATTTAAGTAAAAGAGGGAGCAGTTTTCCTCAGTGCAGTCAGGGGGAAATTCCTTTAATGTTGCTTTTTGAATAGCCTGAAAGGTTTAAAGGACTTATCAATTAATGTCGCATGGTAATGCTGAGAGGCATAATGGTCTGTCGCATTGCGCTTTGCCTGGCATACAGCTGTTAGGCTCAAGCCGACAAAATGTCACAAATTAACATATGTCTCTTGTGTCCGCAATGACATCGTTGAACCCTCAGAATTCATGCAACAACGAGACATAGAGTAGAATCTGAAATCGGTTTCGATGATGATCCACCTATATTATGGCGCTTACGCTGACGCGAAAACAAACTTGACAAAAGGCACTGATAATGCTGTTTTTTCTTGATTTCCTTGTGGGAAGAAAAACATACCAAAACACATCTTCTCCAAATGGAATTCTTTTCAAATCAGAATGCCAAAATTAGTCTCACTGTAGAGTGTGCACAAACGGACCGATGCGACAACGCGAACCCAGATTTGCGTTTTGTTGCATGTGCCAAAATGTCATATATCGTTGGTCCTCATCACAATTGATTTTAGAGCCTGGTCATGCTATCTTTGTTCCCCCTTTCTAGAGATTAGAACATGTCATCACGGTCATTAGCAATGTCATATCTATTCAGGACATCTTCCCAGCTCAAGCCTTGCAAGCCGTATGCGTTGCGGTTAGAGAAAAACCCATGAAAATGCATGAAAGTTGATAAACAGAGAGAAGAAAATTTCCACACATTCTTAATGATTTGAAAAATGACATTTGTATTAAAGGACTAAGAGTTAGGGAGAGTGAATGTTAAAAAAAAAAGGGGGTGGAAAAAGGTGTAACTTATGTTGCTAGGGTTCGAACCCTATGATCAAGTTTAAAAAAGATTCTTGGCCCTGCCGCCCAGCCCATTGAGCTAGGGAAGCAGTTGAATTCAACACAGAAAATAAATCGACTTAAATAGCTTCCCCCCTCTTTCTTTCAAAACATTGTTACAGAAGTAAAAAAAAAATCATTTGAAAATTTTGAAGATTTGATATCAAGCTAATTTGTTACTATTGAGGGAGGAAAGCAGTTGAATTTAACCCAGAAAATTAATCGACACCAGTGCCCTCCCCTTTCTTCCAAAACACTGAGACAGAAGTAAAAAAAAATTTCATTTAAAATTTTTGAAGATTTTATATCAAGCTAATTTTTTTACTATTGACCTAGGAAAACCGTTGAATTTAACTTAGAACATTTATCTACTTATATAGGCCCCCCTTTTTTTTTTGAAAACATTTCGGCAGAAGTCAAAAGTAGTTCCATTTGAAAATTTGATACGAAGCAGATTTGTTATTTTGTTTTATCAGAAAAATGGAAGGACATGTTTAAAAGGTGTTTTTGGTGTTGGTTTGATCGTATCTTGAAAAAGTGAGCGTGGCTGTGTTATTTGTCTAGGGACTATTTTGTTTTTTTATGACCTAATTACGCACTATGGTCTACTACGAGTCAGAAATTCGTTTTTTTTCTGAATTTCCGAGTGTACTTGAAGGCTTATATGTAATCTTTTGAAGAGAGGAAGGCATGCACTGTCGATACATGCCAAAAGACACCAACATTGGGCGATTCTTTGAATAAAACGGGTGACAGAAGGTCGGGCTCTGAACCCACCCCCACCCACCTGAGTCACCTGTTTGACAGGAATTTCCCATATGTTGTTAAGATCAGCTTCTTGTGTCTCTCATTGAAACTTTGGATATGTCCAGACTATCAATTGTCTATGTAGATTAAAAGTCGGGAAGAATTGTGGCCTAATTGAATAAACCAGATAGACTCCTTTTCAGAAGCAATGATAGCTGTTGCATTAAAAAAAAAAAAACAAAGCAATTTTTTCAAGTGCCTTTTTCCCTACATAAAGTTGTTGAGAACACATAGAAAATAATTAGATAATTAGAGTTTTTACTGATGGTACCTTTGGACAGGAAAGATATGAGAGAAAAAAATAGATAAATCATTGATGAATAAATAATGGAATAATTTAAGTAAAAGAGGGAGCAGTTTTCCTCAGTGCAGTCAGGAGGAAATTCCTTTAATGTTGCTTTTTGAATAGCCTGAAAGGTTTAAAGGACTTATCAATTAATGTCGCATGGTAATGCTGAGAGGCATAATGGTCTGTCGCATTGCACTTTGCCTGGCATACAATTGTTAGGCTCAAGCCGACAAAATGTCACAAATTAACATATGTTTCTTGTGTCCGCAATGACATCGTTGAACCCTCAGAATTCATGCAACAATGAGACATAGAGTAGAATCTGAAATCGGTTTCGATGATGATCCACCTATATTATGGCGCTTACGCTGACGCGAAAACAGGAACTTGACAAAAGGCACTGATAATGCTGTTTTTTCTTGATTTACTTGTGGGAAGAAAAACATACCAAAACACATCTTCTCCAAATGGAATTCTTTTTAAATCAGAATGCCAAAATTAGTGTCACTGTAGAGTGTGCACAAACGGACCGATGCGACAACGCGAATCCAGATTTGCGTTTTGTTGCATGTGCCAAAATGTCATATATCGTTGGTCCTCATCACAATTGATTTTAGAGCCTGGTCATGCTATCTTTGTTCCCCCTTTCTAGAGATTAGAACATGTCATCACGGTCATTATCAATGTCATATCTATTCAGGACATCTTCCCAGCTCAAGCCTAGCAAGCCGTATGCGTTGCGGTTAGAGAAAAACCCATGAAAATGCATGAAAGTTGATAAACAGAGAGAAGAAAATTTCCACACATTCTTAATGATTTGAAAAATGACATTTGTATTAAATGACTAAGGGTTAGGGAGAGTGAATGTTAAAAAAAAAAGGGGGTGGAAAAAGGTGTAACTTATGTTGCTAGGGTTCGAACCCTATGACCAAGTTTAAAAAAAGATTCTTGGCCCTGCCGCCCAGCCAATTGAGCTAGGGAAGCAGTTGAATTCAACACAGAAAATAAATCGACTTAAATAGCTCCCCCCTCATTCTTTCAAAACATTGTGATAGAAGTAAAAAAAAAAAATCATTTGAAAATTTTGAAGATTTGATATCAAGCTAATTTGTTACTATTGAGGGAGGAAAGCAGTTGAATTTAACCCAGAAAATTGATCGACACCAGTGCCCTCCCCTTTCTTCCAAAACATTGAGACAGAAGTAAAAAAAAATTTCATTCAAAATTTTTGAAGATTTTATATCAAGCTAATTTTTTACTATTGAGCTAGGAAAACAGTTGAATTTAACTTAGAAAATTTATCTACTTATATAGGCGCCCCCCTTTTTTTTTCAAAACATTTCGGCAGAAGTCAAAAGTAGTTCCATTTGAAAATTTGATACGAAGCAGATTTGTTATTTTGTTTTATCAGAAAAATGGAAGGACATGTTTAAAAGGTGTTTTTGGTGTTGGTTTGATCGTATCTTGAAAAAGTGAGCGTGGCTGTTTTATTTGTCTAGGGACTATTTTGTTTTTTTATGACCTAATTACGCACTATGGTCTACTACGAGTCAGAAATTCGTTTTTTTCTGAATTTCCGAGTGTATTTGAAGGCTTATATGTAATCTTTTGAAGAGAGGAAGGCATGCACTGTCGATACATGCCAAAAGACACCAACATTGGGCGATTCTTTGAATAAAACAGGTGACAGAAGGTCGGGCTCTGAACCCACCCCCACCCACCTGAGTCACCTGTTTGACAGGAATTTCCCATATGTTGTTAGGATCAGCTTCTTGTGTCTCTCATTGAAACTTTGGATATGTCCAGACTATCAATTGTCTATGTAGATTAAAAGTCGGGAAGAATTGTGGCCTAATTGAATAAACCAGATAGACTCCTTTTCAGAAGCAATGATAGCTGTTGCATTAAAAAGAAAAACAAAGCCATTTTTTCAAGTGCCTTTTTCCCTACATAAAGTTGTTGAGAACACATAGAAAATAATTAGATAATTAGAGTTTTTACTGATGGTACCTTTGGACAGGAAAGATATGAGAGAAAAAAATAGATAAATCATTGATGAATAAATAATGGAATAATTTAAGTAAAAGAGGGAGCAGTTTTCCTCAGTGCAGTCAGGGGGAAATTCCTTTAATGTTGCTTTTTGAATAGCTTGAAAGGTTTAAAGGACTTATCAATTAATGTCGCATGGTAATGCTGAGAGGCATAATGGTCTGTCACATTGCGCTTTGCCTGGCATACAGCTGTTAGGCTCAAGCCGACAAAATGTCACAAATTAACATATGTTTCTTGTGTCCGCAATGACATCGTTGAACCCTCAGAATTCATGCAACAACGAGACATAGAGTAGAATCTGAAATCGGTTTCGATGATGATCCACCTATATTATGGCACTTACGCTGACGCGAAAACATGAACTTGACAAAAGGCACTGATAATGTTGTTTTTTCTTGATTTCCTTGTGGGAAGGAAAACATACCAAAACACATCTTCTCCAAATGGAATTCTTTTCAAATCAGAATGCCAAAATTAGTGTCACTGTAGAGTGTGCACAAACGGACCGATGCGACAACGCGAACCCAGATTTGCGTTCTGTTGCATGTGCCAAAATGTCATATATCGTTGTTCCTCATCACAATTGATTTTAGAGCCTGGTCATGCTATCTTTGTTCCCCCTTTCTAGAGATTAGAACATGTCATCACGGTCATTAGCAATGTCATATCTATTCAGGACATCTTCCCAGCTCAAGCCTGGCAAGCCGTATGCGTTGCGGTTAGAGAAAAACCCATGAAAATGCATGAAAGTTGATAAACAGAGAGAAGAAAATTTCCACACATTCTTAATGATTTGAAAAATGACATTTGTATTAAATGACTAAGAGTTAGGGTGAATGAATGTTAAAAAAGAAAAAGGGGGTGGAAAAAGATTTAACTTATGTTGCTAGGGTTCGAACCCTATGACCAAGTTTAAAAAAGAGTCTTGGCCCTGCCGCCCAGCCCATTGAGCTAGGGAAGCAGTTGAATTCAACACAGAAAATAAATCGACTTAAATAGCTCCCCCCTCTTTCTTTCAAAACATTGTGACAGAAGTAAAAAAAAAAAATCATTTGAAAATTTTGAAGATTTGATATCAAGCTAATTTGTTACTATTGAGGGAGGAAAGCAGTTGAATTTAACCCAGAAAATTAATCGACACCAGTGCCCTCCCCTTTCTTCCAAAACATTGAGACAGAAGTAAAAAAAAATTTCATTTAAAATTTTTGAAGATTTTATATCAAGCTAATTTGTTACTATTGAGCTAGGAAAACAGTTGAATTTAACTTAGAAAATTTATCTACTTATATAGGCCCCCCCTTTTTTTTTCAAAACATTTCGGCTGAAGTCAAAAGTAGTTCCAATTGAAAATTTGATACGAAGCAGATTTGTTATTTTGTTTTATCAGAAAAATGGAAGGACATGTTTAAAAGGTGTTTTTGGTGTTGGTTTGATCGTATCTTGAAAAAGTGAGCGTGGCTGTGTTATTTGTCTAGGGACTATTTTGTTTTTTTATGACCTAATTACGCACTATGGTCTACTACGAGTCAGAAATTCGTTTTTTTCTGAATTTCCGAGTGTATTTGAAGGCTTATATGTAATCTTTTGAAGAGAGGAAGGCATGCACTGTCGATACATGCCAAAAGACACCAACATTGGGCGATTCTTTGAATAAAACGGGTGACAGAAGGTCGGGCTCTGAACCCACCCCCACCCACCTGAGTCACCTGTTTAACAGGAATTTCCCATATGTTGTTAAGATCAGCTTCTTGTGTCTCTCATCGAAACTTTGGATATGTCCAGACTATCAATTGTCTATGTAGATTAAAAGTCGGGAAGAATTGTGGCCTAATTGAATCAACCAGATAGACTCCTTTTCAGAAGCAATGATAGCTGTTGCATTAAAAAAAAAAGCAATTTTTTCAAGTGCCTTTTTCCCTACATAAAGTTGTTGAGAACACATAGAAAATAATTAGATAATTAGAGTTTTTACTGATGGTACCTTTGGACAGGAAAGATATGAGAGAAAAAAATAGATAAATCATTGATGAATAAATAATGGAATAATTTAAGTAAAAGAGGGAGCAGTTTTCCTCAGTGCAGTCAGGGGGAAATTCCTTTAATGTTGCTTTTTGAATAGCCTGAAAGGTTTAAAGGACTTATCAATTAATGTCGCATGGTAATGCTGAGAGGCATAATGGTCTGTCGCATTGCGCTTTGCCTGGCATACAGCTGTTAGGCTCAAGCCGACAAAATGTCACAAATTAACATATGTTTCTTGTGTCCGCAATGACATCGTTGAACCCTCAGAATTCATGCAACAACGAGACATAGAGTAGAATCTGAAATCGGTTTCGATGATGATCCACCTATATTATGGCGCTTACGCTGACGCGAAAACAAACTTGACAAAAGGCACTGATAATGCTGTTTTTTCTTGATTTCCTTGTGGGAAGAAAAACATACCAAAACACATCTTCTCCAAATGGAATTCTTTTCAAATCAGAATGCCAAAATTAGTGTCACTGTAGAGTGTGCACAAACAGACCGATGCGACAACGCGAACCCAGATTTGCGTTTTGTTGCATGTGCCAAAATGTCATATATCGTTGGTCCTCATCACAATTGATTTTAGAGCCTGGTCATGCTATCTTTGTTCCCCCTTTCTAGAGATTAGAACATGTCATCACGGTCATTAGCAATGTCATATCTATTCGGGACATCTTCCCAGCTCAAGCCTGGCAAGCCGTATGCGTTGCGGTTAGAGAAAAACCCATGAAAATGCATGAAAGTTGATAAACAGAGAGAAGAAAATTTCCACACATTCTTAATGATTTGAAAAATGACATTTGTATTAAAGGACTAAGAGTTAGGGAGAGTGAATGTTAAAAAAAAAAGGGCGTGGAAAAAGGTGTAACTTATGTTGCTAGGGTTCGAACCCTATGACCAAGTTTAAAAAAGATTCTTGGCCCTGCCGCCCAGCCCATTGAGCTAGGGAAGCAGTTGAATTCAACACAGAAAATAAATCGACTTAAATAGCTTCCCCCCTCTTTCTTTCAAAACATTGTTACAGAAGTAAAAAAAAAAATCATTTGAAAATTTTGAAGATTTGATATCAAGCTAATTTGTTACTATTGAGGGAGGAAAGCAGTTGAATTTAACCCAGAAAATTAATCGACACCAGTGCCCTCCCCTTTCTTCCAAAACACTGAGACAGAAGTAAAAAAAAATTTCATTTAAAATTTTTGAAGATTTTATATCAAGCTAATTTTTTTACTATTGACCTAGGAAAACCGTTGAATTTAACTTAGAACATTTATCTACTTATATAGGCCCCCCCTTTTTTTTTGAAAACATTTCGGCAGAAGTCAAAAGTAGTTCCATTTGAAAATTTGATACGAAGCATATTTGTTATTTTGTTTTATCAGAAAAATGGAAGAACATGTTTAAAAGGTGTTTTTGGTGTTGGTTTGATCGTATCTTGAAAAAGTGAGCGTGGCTGTGTTATTTGTCTAGGGACTATTTTGTTTTTTTATGACCTAATTACGCACTATGGTCTACTACGAGTCAGAAATTCGTTTTTTTTCTGAATTTCCGAGTGTACTTGAAGGCTTATATGTAATCTTTTGAAGAGAGGAAGGCATGCACTGTCGATACATGCCAAAAGACACCAACATTGGGCGATTCTTTGAATAAAACGGGTGACAGAAGGTCGGGCTCTGAACCCACCCCCACCCACCTGAGTCACCTGTTTGACAGGAATTTCCCATATGTTGTTAAGATCAGCTTCTTGTGTCTCTCATTGAAACTTTGGATATGTCCAGACTATCAATTGTCTATGTAGATTAAAAGTCGGGAAGAATTGTGGCCTAATTGAATAAACCAGATAGACTCCTTTTCAGAAGCAATGATAGCTGTTGCATTAAAAAAAAAAAAAACAAAGCAATTTTTTCAAGTGCCTTTTTCCCTACATAAAGTTGTTGAGAACACATAGAAAATAATTAGATAATTAGAGTTTTTACTGATGGTACCTTTGGACAGGAAAGATATGAGAGAAAAAAATAGATAAATCATTGATGAATAAATAATGGAATAATTTAAGTAAAAGAGGGAGCAGTTTTCCTCAGTGCAGTCAGGAGGAAATTCCTTTAATGTTCCTTTTTGAATAGCCTGAAAGGTTTAAAGGACTTATCAATTAATGTCGCATGGTAATGCTGAGAGGCATAATGGTCTGTCGCATTGCGCTTTGCCTGGCATACAGTTGTTAGGCTCAAGCCGACAAAATGTCACAAATTAACATATGTCTCTTGTGTCCGCAATGACATCGTTGAACCCTCAGAATTCATGCAACAATGAGACATAGAGTAGAATCTGAAATCGGTTTCGATGATGATCCACCTATATTATGGCGCTTACGCTGACGCGAAAACATGAACTTGACAAAAGGCACTGATAATGCTGTTTTTTCTTGATTTACTTGTGGGAAGAAAAACATACCAAAACACATCTTCTCCAAATGGAATTCTTTTAAAATCAGAATGCCAAAATTAGTGTCACTGTAGAGTGTGCACAAACGGACCGATGCGACAACGCGAATCCAGATTTGCGTTTTGTTGCATGTGCCAAAATGTCATATATCGTTGGTCTTCATCACAATTGATTTTAGAGCCTGGTCATGCTATCTTTGTTCCCCCTTTCTAGAGATTAGAACATGTCATCACGGTCATTAGCAATGTCATATCTATTCAGGACATCTTCCCAGCTCAAGCCTAGCAAGCCGTATGCGTTGCGGTTAGAGAAAAACCCATGAAAATGCATGAAAGTTGATAAACAGAGAGAAGAAAATTTCCACACATTCTTAATGATTTGAAAAATGACATTTGTATTAAATGACTAAGGGTTAGGGAGAGTGAATGTTAAAAATAAAAGGGGGTGGAAAAAGGTGTAACTTATGTTGCTAGGGTTCGAACCCTATGACCAAGTTTAAAAAAGATTCTTGGCCCTGCCGCCCAGCCAATTGAGCTAGGGAAGCAGTTGAATTCAACACAGAAAATAAATCGACTTCAATAGCTCCCCCCTCATTCTTTCAAAACATTGTGACAGTAGTAAAAAAAAAAAATCATTTGAAAATTTTGAAGATTTGATATCAAGCTAATTTGTTACTATTGAGGGAGGAAAGCAGTTGAATTTAACCCAGAAAATTAATCGACACCAGTGCCCTCCCCTTTCTTCCAAAACACTGAGACAGAAGTAAAAAAAAATTTCATTTAAAATTTTTGAAGATTTTATATCAAGCTAATTTTTTTACTATTGAGCTAGGAAAACCGTTGAATTTAACTTAGAACATTTATCTACTTATATAGGCCCCCCCTTTTTTTTTGAAAACATTTCGGCAGAAGTCAAAAGTAGTTCCATTTGAAAATTTGATACGAAGCAGATTTGTTATTTTGTTTTATCAGAAAAATGGAAGAACATGTTTAAAAGGTGTTTTTGGTGTTGGTTTGATCGTATCTTGAAAAAGTGAGCGTGGCTGTGTTATTTGTCTAGGGACTATTTTGTTTTTTTATGACCTAATTACGCACTATGGTCTACTACGAGTCAGAAATTCGTTTTTTTTCTGAATTTCCGAGTGTACTTGAAGGCTTATATGTAATCTTTTGAAGAGAGGAAGGCATGCACTGTCGATACATGCCAAAAGACACCAACATTGGGCGATTCTACGAATAAAACGGGTGACAGAAGGTCGGGCTCTGAACCGACCCCCACCCACCTGAGTCACCTGTTTGTTATTAATTATTATCAATGGGTGTTTTAAGGCGCATCGACAGCTGTGGTCATTTAGCGCGCATGAAGATAATAATTAGAAATTAAACAATAAAATGTTAATTTGAAAGTCTATATTTTATTATAAAAATCTATCTCTTTTAGGTATTCTAAAATGTTATTCTGTTGTACATGTAAAAATAAGTTTTGTAAGCTATCAACACTAAAATGTTTTGACCGTATACGGTCGAAATTTTTACATTTTAATAAAATATGTTTTATAGTTAAAGGCTCATTACAGTTTATACATTGTGGTGCTCTCTCATTATTTAAAAGATGCACATGTGAAAACCTTGAGTGTCCCACACGACATCTTGTTAAAATTACTTGACTTTTTCGGTTACAATAAAATTCATATTTATCATTAAAATTTGGCTTGATCGCTAAAAGCTTGTTGTTAAAACATTGTTGCCATTTAATTTGACATTCAGACTTGATAAATTCATTTATTAGTTGTTTTTTGTCAGTATAAGGAGTTTTTATGTTGGCTATGTTCATATTTACGGCATCCTTTGCTTCTTGATCAGCTATTTCATTACCTTTTATATTAATGTGGCTGGGTATCCAGCAGAATATTATTGACTTTGATCTACTTAAATAAACATATTTTCTGAAAAATTGTTGAATCAATGGATTTGGGTTATCAGGATGTTTTAAAGATTGTAAAACTGACATTGAATCAGAAAAAACTATGAATTTCTTGTTATTATTGTTTTGTATTGAACAGAGAGCAATGTTTAAAGCCACAGCTTTTGCTGAAAAAATAGAGCTATGATCTGGTAGTCTTATTTTGGCAGTTTCTTGCTTGTGTACTGAAGCGCAACCAACTTTATTATCTTGTTTCGAACCATCAGTATAAATTGAAATGTAATCTTTATACTGTGATTTGATTTCTAAAAATTTATTTTGATAAAATAATGGATTTGTAACTGATTTCTTATTTACGTTGAGATCAAAAATAATATTTGGTGGATCTATGGTCCACGGCTCTTTTACAGGAAGTTTAAAGGGCTTAATATTCTTTACATTTATATTTGATTCATCAAGAAGAGGTTCAACTCTTAGACCAAGTGGTTTGATAAAATTAGGTTTATTTTGAAAAAGTATTTTGTTTGATGAATTAAAAATGTCATTGTAAACCGGATTCTTTGAATTTGAAGCCAGTTTAGTTACGTATTGTAAGGATAGTTTTTTCCTTCTATCATATAAGGATGGCTCCTGGGCCTCTGAATACAAACTTTGAACAGGTGACGTACGGAAAGCTCCCAAAGCTAACCGAAGACCCTGATGATGAATAGTGTCCAACTTTTTCAGGTAGCTTTTTCGTGCAGAGCCATATATAATACATCCATAATCCAGTTTTGAGCGTATTAAAGATCTGTATAGATTTAAAAGTGTTTTCTTATCTCCTCCCCAGTCAGAGTGGGAAAGTATTTTTAAAACATTTAAAGCTTCAGTTTCAAAGCATTAATATGTGGTATGAAAGAAAGTTTTTTGTCAAAGATAACTCCTAAAAATTTTGCTTGATCTATTATTGGAATTGGACTATTATATATTTTCAGTGATGGATCCAAGTGCAACCTGTGCTCTTGGCAGAAGTGTACACAGTTTGTCTTTGTCTTGGAAAATTTAAAACCATTTTCTATAGTCCATTTCTCAATTTTGTCTAAATTATTTTGAAGCTTAGTTTCAATTGTTTTCATATCTTTGGACCTGTAACATATTAAAAAATCATCCACATATAAGGAACAGTTCACATCGTCATCTAAACATTTTACAATATTGTTAATCTTGATATTGAACAGAGTAGGTGAGAGGATACTTCCTTGAGGAACTCCCTGTTCTTGTTCATAGTCATCAGAAAAAGATGTGCCTACTTTAACTTTGAAAGATCTATTTGATAAAAAGTTTGAAATAAACTTGGGTAGATTTCCCCTTAATCCAATTTTATGAATATCTTTTAAAATGCCATGTTTCCACGTGGTGTCATAAGCTTTTTCTAGATCAAAAAATATGGCAACTACATGTTGTTTCTTTACAAAAGCATTTCTGATAAAAGATTCTAATCGTACTAATTGATCTGTCGTGCTTCTGTTTTTTCGGAACCCTGATTGATGTTCCGATATAATATTATTGGATTCGAGGTAAAAATTAAGTCTATTGTTTATCATTCTCTCCATGGTCTTACATATACAACTAGTTAAAGCTATGGGTCTATAATTTGTTGGATTTGTATGATCTTTATTTGGCTTAGGAATTGGAATGATTGTAGCTTTGGACCAACTTTTCGGGAAGATACCTTGTTCCCATATAATGTTAAAAATGTTTAACAGAGTTTGTAATGAAATACGAGGTAAATGTTTTAAAAGTTGATAGTGTACTTCGTCTGCACCTGCAGCAGAATCGTGAGCATTTTTTAGAGAATCTTCAAGTTCCGATAGTGTGAAAGGTAAGTTGTAGTTTTCATTTGTATCCGTTTCAAAATTAGGTTCTTCCATTTCTGCTTCTTGCTTATGTTTTTTAAATTGTGGTTGATAATTTGCAGAAGAAGAGTTTGTTTTGAAAGTTTTACCCAGGATATTAGCGATTTCTTCTTTACTTTAGTAGATTTTGTCATCTACCTTGATATGCGAGTGTTTCATGGTTTGATTCTTTCCATTTATTTTCCTTAACATATTCCAAATGGTTGTCATGGGAGTTCTAGCATTAAGTTTAAAAATGAAATCTTTCCAAGATGATCGTTTTGCTTGTTTAATAGTACGTCGAGCCTTAGCTCTCATAATTTTACAAACATTTAAGTTTGTTTTTGTTGGATATTGTTTGAAACGTTTTAAACTGTCTTTACGTTTTTTAATAGCTTCTTTACAATCACCATTAAACCATGGCTTTTTTTTTCTTTAAAGTATTTGTTGAAATCTTCGGGATGCACTGATTTGATATGTCAATTAAAGTTTCAGTAAAAGAAAGCACTGGATCTTCTGAATTTTCAAAATTGTCAATCAGTAATTTTTCATGGCAAAGAATATTGAATTTTTCCCAGTTAGCTTTTTTAAAATTCCATTTTGGAATTTTCTCATCTTCTGTATTCTCAGTTTCTTGTATAATGATAGGAAAATGATCACTTCCATGAGAATCTTCACATACTTTCCATTCATAATCAAGGTACAAGGAAGGATGGCAGAGTGAAAGATCTATTGCTGTGAAAGAACCTGATCCAGGATGCAGGTATGTATGTTGATTGGAATTAAATAAACATAAATTATTCTCTGCAATGAAATCTTCAATTATTTTACCTCTATCATTGGTATCTGAACAACCCCATAATTCGCTATGTCCATTAAAATCACCACATATGATGTAAGGTTGAGGTAGTTGTAGTAAAAGATTTTCTAAATCATTTTGATCTATTCTTTTATTTGGTGGGATATAGATAGAGCATATTGTTATAGTTTTATTTAAATATGCTTTTATTGCTATTGCTTGTAGATTTGTGTTTAAGTCTATCTTACGATGAGGTACCGTAGAATGTATTATGATAGAAGAACCACCAGATGCTCTTTGGCAATCATTATGTATGTAGTGATAGGAAGAATAATTGCGAATTTCCAAGTCATCATTGGGGGTTATAAAAGTTTCTTGAAGACAACAAATTTGTGGATTTAATAAAGATAAAAGAATTAGTAGTTCATTAAAGTTGGCTTTAAGACCTCTACAATTACATTGTAAAATTGAGTTTTGACCCATTATACTTGTATATTGGGAGTTTGAATTTACTTAAAAGTTATTTGACTGAGGAGTCAATTTCCAATTCCATATCTTCTAAACTTTCAAATTTATTTGCCAGCTTAATAGGATCCTGTGACCCTTTCTTCTGTCTATTTGATTGTTGTTTATCTTTTTCTTTTTTATCTGGTTTATTTTTCTGGCTTTTATTTGGTGATGTAGGGCATGAATTAGCTCTAGAAGCTGATCTTGATCTACTAGAGTCTTTTGTTTGGTTAGATTTTGAACCTGTTTCAGATGTTCGAGGTGGTTGGACAGATGGAGACGTAGATTTCGAGGAAGGTTTAGCGCCTTGCTCAAAATCCACGGGATCATACTGTGTTCCACAAGTTCTCGTCTGAGGTTTTGCTGTTGCTGATTGAGCTATCTTAGATTACCTAGGTTCAAAAGCTGTCTCATATTGTTTTTTTGCCTCAAAGTACGAAATCTTTCTTATTGTTTTAATTCTCATAATTTCTTTTTCTCTTTTCCAGACTTCACAGTTGGTTGATCTTGCACTGTGATCTTTACCACAATTTACACATTTGAAAGGTCTTTGGCAGATGCTAGATGTGTGTTTGGATTCACCACATCTATCACAGATTACTGCATCTGTGAGCTTGCAGTTGTCTTCGTGGTGTCCAAATTTTTGACAATTAAAACAGCGCAAAGGATTTGGGATGAACTGTTCCACTGGTACTGTACGATTAAAAATTCTAATACTCTGAGGCAAAGTGGTGGTGTTAAAAGTGAGGAGTAGTGTATTGGTTTCAAGTTGAACATTATCTTTTTTTATTTTGAATCTTTTGCACGCAACAACTCCTTGCCGTGCAAGATATTCAACAATTTTTTTCCTCTGTTTCTCCTTTCAGTACCCTGTCTTTCACAATTCCTCTGGATTTGTTAAGTGAGTTGTGTTCTGAGACTGAGACTTTCAAGTTGTAAAACTTTTTCACTTTTAACAGAGATTCAACTTGACTTGCTCTTGATGTTTCAACGAGCAGCAGTTCGTTTTTTAATTTTTTAACTGATTTTGGGGTGTCTATCAAACTTTCTATCTGTTTTTCTATTATGAAGGGAGACAGAGATGTGATGGGCTTTGCCTCCTCACTTTTAATAACCAAGAACTTTGTATTGTTTAAGTAAGACGTTTCGTTTTCTTTATTCGGTCGGGGTCTTTTGTTTTGGGAAGCCATGATTTTGATAGTGTAATTTCAATAGCTATGCGCTCCACCCTCCTCGGAGCCCTACAAGGGGACGTCTAATGGAAATGGGTTTCCTATTTCCGACGCCAGAGCTACATAGCTATTATACTTAACAAACCTTAAGCGAAGAGAAACTATAGGTCTATTAATTAGCCCATCAGCCGCCGCTTTATAAAGGAAAACAATGTAAAAGATAAGAAAAAAGAAAAAATCTAACCCGGTTGGTATCATAAGATACAAAGAAAGAAATATAGATAAAAGTACGTAATCCTAAAAGCTAGGCACGACCGAGCCGATTGAGACGGGTCGGGCCTAACCCATCCCTCTCGTCTATCCGAGGCCAGGGCCAAAGTAGTGTGTTGAGTGCTGGAGATCCCTGGGCACTCTCAACTACCAGGATCCCCTTTTCCGGCATACGAGATGCCACCCACGGCAAACAAGTGGCTTCTGAATCAAAGACACAAATCTTTTATCAGAAGAAAGTTTGCTCAATGAAATATTTTCAATCAAGAAAGCTTTAGATATAGAGTGTTAGCATGATAACTTTAATGATTAGAGCTGATAACTTAGAGCTTACTAGATTTCCCATTGTAGATCTCTACTTGTAGGTAAGGTTCTAAATACAAGTATGCCAAATTTTTCAAATTCTTCAAACATATAGTGCTAGAGATTGGAAAAGGTGTTGACGAATACAAGAACAAAACATAGATGTTATACACAGATGTTGTTATACTCTTCGTCCAGTGTGCTACCCACTGGCACAGATGATAAACACACAAATGAGCATGTTAGTATACGAGACAGGAAAGTGTATAGGAAAGATATGTTTTCAAAAAAATAAAAAAAATAAAAAACCACTTTTGGAATGAAAAATTTGTTTTCGAAATCATTTGATCTTAATTTGTATTGTTCTTCAGCAACTTTTATGTTTTAATTTTCGGTTTGTTAATTTTTTCTGGAAATATTTAACAGTATTGACTTTAGTACTTTTATTTTCATATTTAGGTTGATTTTGTTATTGTCATATTTTTTCTAATATTTACTTTGAATTGAATTATTTTGGATCTGTTTTATTAATTTTAGTTGTATTATTATCGGTCTCCTCTGTTTCTGGGGACTTTTACCACCCATATGCCATAGAGGCGAAGGCAGCCACCAATTTCTAAGGCCCCGAGTGGCGAGGGCCCAGTCACCTGTTTGACAGGAATTTCCCATATGTTGTTAAGATCAGCTTCTTGTGTCTCTCATTGAAACTTTGGATATGTCCAGACTATCAATTGTCTATGTAGATTAAAAGTCGGGAAGAATTGTGGCCTAATTGAATCAACCAGATAGACTCCTTTTCAGAAGCAATGATAGCTGTTGCATTAAAAAAAAAAAAACAAAGCAATTTTTTCAAGTGCCTTTTTCCCTACATAAAGTTGTTGAGAACACATAGAAAATAATTAGATAATTAGAGTTTTTACTGATGGTACCTTTGGACAGGAAAGATATGAGAGAAAAAAATAGATAAATCATTGATGAATAAATAATGGAATAATTTAAGTAAAAGAGGGAGCAGTTTTCCTCAGTGCAGTCAGGGGGAAATTCCTTTAATGTTGCTTTTTGAATAGCCTGAAAGGTTTAAAGGACTTATCAATTAATGTTGCATGGTAATGCTGAGAGGCATAATGGTCTGTCGCATTGCGCTTTGCCTGGCATACAGCTGTTAGGCTCAAGCCGACAAAATGTCACAAATTAACATGTGTTTCTTGTGTCCGCAATGACATCGTTGAACCCTCAGAATTCATGCAACAACGAGACATAGAGTAGAATCTGAAATCGGTTTCGATGATGATCCACCTATATTATGGCGCTTACGCTGATGCGAAAACATGAACTTGACAAAAGGCACTGATAATGCTGTTTTTTCTTGATTTCCTTGTGGGAAGAAAAACATACCAAAACACATCTTCTGCAAATGGAATTCTTTTCAAATCAGAATGCCAAAATTAGTGTCACTGTAGAGTGTGCACAAACGGACCGATGCGACAATGCGAACCCAGATTTGCGTTTTGTTGCATGTGCCAAAATGTCATATATCGTTGGTCCTCATCACAATTGATTTTAGAGCCTGGTCATGCTATCTTTGTTCCCCCTTTCTAGAGATTAGAACATGTCATCACGGTCATTAGCAATGTCATATCTATTCAAGACATCTTCCCAGCTCAAGCCTGGCAAGCCGTATGCGTTGCGGTTAGAGAAAAACCCATGGAAATGCATGAAAGTTGATAAACAGAGAGAAGAAAATTTCCACACATTCTTAATGATTTGAAAAATGACATTTGTATTCAATGACTAAGAGTTAGGGAGAGTGAATGTTAAAAAAAAAAGGGGGTGGAAAAAGGTGTAACTTATGTTGCTAGGGTTCGAACCCTATGACCAAGTTTAAAAAAGATTCTAGGCCCTGCCGCCCAACCCATTGAGCTAGGGAAGCAGTTGAATTCAACACAAAATAAATCGACTTAAATAGCTCCCCCCCTCTTTCTTTCAAAACATTGTGATAGAAGTAAAAAAAAAAAAATCATTTGAAAATTTTGAAGATTTGATATCAAGCTAATTTGTTACTATTGAGGGAGGAAAGCAGTTGAATTTAACCCAGAAAATTAATCGACACCAGTGCCCTCCCCTTTCTTCCAAAACATTGAGACAGAAGTAAAAAAAAATTTCATTTAAAATTTTTGAAGATTTTATATAAAGCTAGTTTGTTACTATTGAGCTAGGAAAACAGTTGAATTTAACTTAGAAAATTTATCTACTTATATAGGTCCCCCCTTTTTCTTTTCAAAACATTTCGGCAGAAGTCAAAAGTAGTTCCATTTGAAAATTTGATACGAAGCAGATTTGTTATTTTGTTTTATCAGAAAAATGGAAGGACATGTTTAAAAGGTGTTTTTGGTGTTGGTTTGATCGTATCTTGAAAAAGTGAGCGTGGCTGTGTTATTTGTCTAGGGACTATTTTGTTTTTTTATGACCTAATTACGCACTATGGTCTACTACGAGTCAGAAATTCGTTTTTTTTCTGAATTTCCGAGTGTATTTGAAGGCTTATATGTAATCTTTTGAAGAGAGGAAGGCATGCACTGTCGATACATGCCAAAAGACACCAACATTGGGCGATTCTTTGAATAAAACGGGTGACAGAAGGTCGGGCTCTGAACCGACCCCCACCCACCTCAGTCACCTGTTTGACAGGAATTTCCCATATGTTGTTAAGATCGGCTTCTTGTGTCTCTCATTGAAACTTTGGATATGTCCAGACTATCAATTGTCTATGTAGATTAAAAGTCGGGAAGAATTGTGGCCTAATTGAATCAACCAGATAGACTCCTTTTCAGAAGAATGATAGCTGTTGCATTAAAAAAAAACAAAGCAATTTTTTCAAGTGCCTTTTTCCCTACATAAAGTTGTTGAGAACACATAGAAAATAATTAGATAATTAGAGTTTTTACTGATGGTACCTTTGGACAGGAAAGATATGAGAGAAAAAAATAGATAAATCATTGATGAATAAATAATGGAATAATTTAAGTAAAAGAGGGAGCAGTTTTCCTCAGTGAAGTCAGGGGCAAGTTCCTTTAATGTTGCTTTTTGAATAGCCTGAAAGGTTTAAAGGACTTATCAATTAATGTTGCATGGTAATGCTGAGAGGCATAATGGTCTGTCGCATTGCGCTTTGCCTGGCATACAGCTGTTAGGCTCAAGCCGACAAAATGTCACAAATTAACATATGTCTCTTGTGTCCGCAATGACATCGTTGAACCCTCAGAATTCATGCAACAACGAGACATAGAGTAGAATCTGAAATCGGTTTCGATGATGATCCACCTATATTATGGCGCTTATGCTGACGCGAAAACATGAACTTGACTAAAGGCACTGATAATGCTCTTTTTTCTTGATTTCCTTGTGGGAAGAAAAACATACCAAAACACATTTCTCCAAATGGAATTCTTTTCAAATCAGAATGCCAAATTTACTGTCACTGTAGAGTGTGCACAAACAGACCGATGCGACAACGTGAACCCAGATTTGCGTTTTGTTGCATGTGCCAAAATCTCATATATCGTTGGTCCTCATCACAATTGATTTTAGAGGCTGGTCATGCTATCTTTGTTCCCCCTTTCTAGAGATTAGAACATGTCATCACGGTCATTAGCAATGTCATATCTATTCAGGACATCTTCCCAGCTCAAGCCTGGCAAGCCGTATGCGTTGCGGTTAGAGAAAAACCCATGAAAATGCATGAAAGTTGATAAACAGAGAGAAGAAAATTTCCACACATTCTTAATGATTTGAAAAATGACATTTGTATTAAATGACTAAGAGTTAGGGAGAGTGAATCTTAAAAAAAACAAAGGGCGTGGAAAAAGATGTAACTTATGTTGCTAGGGTTCGAACCCTATGACCAAGTTTAAAAAAAGATTCTTGGCCCTGCCGCCCAGCCCATTGAGCTAGGGAAGCAGTTGAATTCAACACAGAAAATAAATCGACTTAAATAGCTCCCCCCCTCTTTCTTTCAAAACATTGTGACATAAGTAAAAAAAAACATCATTTGAAAATTTTGAAGATTTGATATCAAGCTAATTTGTTACTATTGAGGGAGGAAAGCAGTTGAATTTAACCCAGAAAATTAATCGACACCAGTGCCCTCCCCTTTCTTCCAAAACATTGAGACAGAAGTAAAAAAAAAAATTTCATTTGAAATTTTTGAAGATTTTATATCAAGCTAATTTGTTACTACTGAGCTAGGAAAACAGTTGAATTTAACTTAGAAAATTTATCTACTTATATAGGCCCCCCCTATTTTTTTTTCAAAACATTTCGGCAGAAGTCAAAAGTAGTTCCATTTGAAAATTTGATACCAAGCAGATTTGTTATTTTTTTTTATCAGAAAAATGGAAGAACATGTTTAAAAGGTGTTTTTGGTGTTGGTTTGATCGTATCTTGAAAAAGTGAGCGTGGCTGTGTTATTTGTCTAGGGACTATTTTGTTTTTTTATGACCTAATTACGCACTATGGTCTACTACGAGTCAGAAATTCGTTTTTTTTCTGAATTTCCGAGTGTATTTGAAGGCTTATATGTAATCTTTTGAAGAGAGGAAGGCATGCACTGTCGATACATGCCAAAAGACACCAACATTGGGCGATTCTTTGAATAAAACGGGTGACAGAAGGTCGGGCTCTGAACCGACCCCCACCCACCTGAGTCACCTGTTTGACAGGAATTTCCCATATGTTGTTAAGATCAGCTTCTTGTGTCTCTCATTGAAACTTTGGATATGTCCAGACTATCAATTGTCTATGTAGATTAAAAGTCGTGAAGAATTGTGGCCTAATTGAATAAACCAGATAGACTCCTTTTCAGAAGCAATGATAGCTGTTGCATTAAAAAAAAAAAAACAAAGCAATTTTTTCAAGTGCCTTTTTCCCTACATAAAGTTGTTGAGAACACATAGAAAATAATTAGATAATTAGAGTTTTTACTGATTATACCTTTGGACAGGAAAGATATGGGAGAAAAAAATAGATAAATCATTGATGAATAAATAATGGAATAATTTAAGTAAAAGAGGGAGCAGTTTTCCTCAGTGCAGTCAGGGGGAAATTCCTTTAATATTGCTTTTTGAATAGCCTGAAAGGTTTAAAGGACTTATCAATTAATTTCGCATGGTAATGCTGAGAGGCATAATGGTCTGTTACATTGCACTTTGCCTGGCATACAGCTGTTAGGCTCAAGCCGACAAAATGTCACAAATTAACATATGTCTCTTGTGTCCGCAATGACATCGTTGAACCCTCAGAATTCATGCAACAACGAGACATAGAGTAGAATCTGAAATCTGTTTCGATGAAGATCCACCTATATTATGGCGCTTACGCTGACGCAAAAAGCATGAACTTCACAAAAGGCACTGATAAAGATGTTTTTTCTTGATTTCCTTGTGGGAAGAAAAACATACCAAAACACATCTTCTCCAAATGGAATTCTTTTCAAATCAGAATGCCAAAATTAGTGTCACTGTAGAGTGTGCACAAACGGACCGATGCGACAACGCGAACCCAGATTTGCGTTTTGTTGCATGTGCCAAAATCTCATATATCGTTGGTCCTCATCACAATTGATTTTAGAGCCTGGTCATGCTATCTTTGTTCCCCCTTTCTAGAGATTAGAACATGTCATCACGGTCATTAGCAATGTCATATCTATTCAGGACATCTTCCCAGCTCCAGCCTGGCAAGCCGTATGCGTTGCAGTTAGAGAAAAACCTAGGAAAATGCATGAAAGTTGATAAACAGAGAGAAGAAAATTTCCACACATTCTTAATGATTTGAAAAATGACATTTGTATTAAATGACTAAGAGTTAGGGAGAGTGAATGTTAAAAAAAAAAGGGGGTGGAAAAAGGTATAACTTATGTTGCTAGGGTTCGAACCCCATGACCAAGTTTAAAAAAGATTCTTGGCCCTGCCGCCCAGCCCATTGAGCTAGGGAAGCAGTTGAATTCAACACAGAAAATAAATCGACTTAAATAGCTCCCCCCCTCTTTCTTTCAAAACATTGTGACAGAAGTAAAAAAAAAAAATCATTTGAAAATTTTGAAGATTTGATATCAAGCTAATTTGTTACTATTGAGGGAGGAAAGCAGTTGAATTTAACCCAGAAAATTAATCGACACCAGTGCCCTCCCCTTTCTTCCAAAACATTGAGACAGAAGTAAAAAAAAATTTCATTTAAAATTTTTGAAGATTTTATATCAAGCTAATTTGTTACTATTGAGCTAGGAAAACAGTTGAATTTAACTTAGAAAATTTATCTACTTATATAGGCCCCCCCTTTTTTTTTTTCAAAACATTTCGGCAGAAGTCAAAAGTAGTTCCATTTGAAAATTTGATACCAAGCAGATTTGTTATTTTGTTTTATCAGAAAAATGGAAGAACATGTTTAAAAGGTGTTTTTGGTGTTGGTTTGATCGTATCTTGAAAAAGTGAGCGTGGCTGTGTTATTTGTCTAGGGACTATTTTGTTTTTTTATGACCTAATTACGCACTATGGTCTACTACGAGTCAGAAATTCGTTTTTTTTTTTCTGAATTTCCGAGTGTATTTGAAGGCTTATATGTAATCTTTTGAAGAGAGGAAGGCATGCACTGTCGATACATGCCAAAAGACACCAACATTGGGCGATTCTTTGAATAAAACGGGTGACAGAAGGTCGGGCTCTGAACCGACCCCCACCCACCTGAGTCACCTGTTTGACAGGAATTTCCCATATGTTGTTAAGATCAGCTTCTTGTGTCTCTCATTGAAACTTTGGATATGTCCAGACTATCAATTGTCTATGTAGATTAAAAGTCGGGAAGAATTGTGACCTAATTGAATAAACCAGATAGACTCCTTTTCAGAAGCAATGATAGCTGTTGCATTAAAAAAAAAAACACAAAGCAATTTTTTCAAGTGCCTTTTTCCCTACATAAAGTTGTTGAGAACACATAGAAAATAATTAGAGTTTTTACTGATGGTACCTTTGGACAGGAAAGATATGAGAGAAAAAAATAGATAAATCATTGATGAATAAATAATGGAATAATTTAAGTAAAAGAGGGAGCAGTTTTCCTCAGTGCAGTCAGGGGGAAATTCGTCTAATGTTGCTTTTTGAATAGCCTGAAAGGTTTAAAGGACTTATCAATTAATGTCGCATGGTAATGCTGAGAGGCATAATGGTCTGTCGCATTGCGCTTTGCCTGGCATACAGCTGTTAGGCTCAAGCCGACAAAATGTCACAAATTAACATATGTCTTTTGTGTCCGCAATGACATCGTTGAACCCTCAGAATTCATGCAACAACGAGACATAGAGTAGAATCTGAAATCGGTTTCGATGATGATCTACCTAAATTATGGCGCTTATGCCGACGCGAAAACATGAACTTGACTAAAGGCACTGATAATGCTCTTTTTTCTTGATTTCCTTGTGGGAAGAAAAACATACCAAAACACATCTTCTCCAAATGAAATTCTTTTCAAATCAGAATGCCAAAATTAGTGTCACTGCAGAGTGTGCACGAACAGACCGATGCGACAACGCGAACCCATATTTGCGTTTTGTTGCATGTGCCAAAATGTCATATATCGTTGGTCCTCATCACAATTGATTTTAGAGCCTGGTCATGCTATCTTTGTTCCCCCTTTCTAGAGATTAGAACATGTCATCACGGTCATTAGCAATGTCATATCTATTCAGGACATCTTCCCAGCTCAAGCCTGGCAAGCCGTATGCGTTGCGGTTAGAGAAAAACCTAGGAAAATGCATGAAAGTTGATAAACAGAGAGAAGGAAATTTCCACACATTCTTAATAATTTGAAAAATGACATTTGTATTAAATGACTAAGAGTTAGGGAGAGTGAATGTTAAAAAAAATAGGGGGTGGAAAAAGGTATAACTTATGTTGCTAAGGTTCGAACCCTATGACCAAGTCTAAAAAGATTCTTGGGCCCTGCCGCCCAGCCCATGGAGCTAGGGAAGCAGTTGAATTCAACACAGAAAATAAATCTACTAAAATAGCTCCCCCCCTCTTTCTTTCAAAACATTGTGACAGAAGTAAAAAAAAATTCATTTGAAAATTTTGAAGATTTATATCAAGCTAATTTGTTACTATTGAGCTAGGAAAACAGTTGAATTTAACTTAGAAAATGTATCTACTTATATAGCCCCCCCCCCTTTTTTTTTCAAAACAGTTCGGCAGAAGTCAAAAGTAGTTTCATTTGAAAATTTGTAGTGTGTTCACTGTAGAGTGCGCCGCTTACGATAACAAGAAAATATCGGCAATTCGTCTTTTTGTTGCTATTGAAAGCAGTTGAATTTAACCCAGAACATTAATCGACTTAAATGGGCACCCCCTCCCCCCCGTATTCCGAAACATTGTGACATAATAAAAAAAAACTTTCATTTAAAATTTTTGAAGATTTGATATCAAGCTAATTTGTTACTATTGAGCTGGGAAAATAGTTGAATTTAACTTAGAAAATTTATCTACTTATATAGGCCCCCTTTTCTTTCAAAACAGTTCGGCAGAAGTCAAAAGGAGGTTCGAACCCTGTGACCACGAATGACCAAGTCTAAAACGATTACTGGCCCTGCCGCTCAGCCCATTGAGCTAGGGAAGCAAATATATTCAACCCAGAAAATTATTCCACTTAAATGGGCCCCTTCTTTCTTCCAAATCATTGACAGAAGTCAAAATAACTTTCATTCGAAACTTTTGAAGATTTGATATCGAGCTTATTTGTTACTATTGTGCTAGGAAAACAGTTGAATTTAACCTAAAATATTAATATACTAATATAGGCGCCCCCCCCTTCTTTCAAAACAGTTCGGCAGAAGTTGACAGTAGTTCCAAAAGTCGAAAGTAGCTCCAGAAGTCAAAAAAACTTTCATTTAAAATTTTTGAAGGTTTTATATCAAGCTACTTGGTTACTATTGAGCTAGGAAAGCAGTTGAATTTAACCTAGAAAATTAATATACAAATATAGCCCCCCTTTCAGTCCGGCAGAAGTTGAAAGTAGTTTGATTTGAAAATTTGATACCAAGCACATCTGTTACTCTGTTTTATCAGAAAAAAATGGAAGGACATGTTTAAAACGTGTTTTTGGTGTTTGTTTGACCTTATCTTGAAAAAGTGAGCGTGGCTGTGCTATCTCTTTAGGAACTTTTTTTTTTTACCTTTATATGCACCATTGTCTACTTTTGAGTCAGACTTTTTTTTTTACTTCGATTTTCCAAGTGAACTTTTAGGCCCTATATGTAACCATTTGCAGACCGGTAAGCATACACCATCGCTACATGTATGCCAAAAAAATATCGACATTGGCACAGTCTTAAAATAAAACGGGTGAAAGAAGTTGGGGCTCTTATCCTCCTTGAAACCTTTTCTCACCTTGAAACTTTAGATATGTTGAGACCATGATTTGTCCATGTAAAAGTCATAAAGTATCATGGCCTATTTAACAAACCAGTGACGACTTTTTCAATAGCAACTGGTAGCTGCTACATAAAACAAACAAAGCCAACTTTCAAGTGCTTCTTTCTTTACATAACGTTTTTGGTTGATTGATTGTATGGTGTTTAACGCCGTTTTCAACATTATTTCCGTTATATCGCGGCGGCCAGTGCACCTATCCATGCTTTCCTGGAGTCTCTTTTACCAGTACTCCGCACAATTTTTGTTTCCAAGCCACTGGCTGCTTTCCCACAATCATCGTCGAGACAATGGTCAGCGGTAGGAGAGGAATGATTCCTGTCGCAGTGACTATCATCAATCCTCGGAAAGAAATTGGCCGAGCCAGGGGTCGTACCCAGGGATCGAACCCTGGACCCCGTGTTCTCAAGTCCTGCACGCTACCGACTGAGCTACCGGGGCTCGGCACATAACGTTTTTGAACACACCAAGAAAATAATTTGAGTTTTTACTGATGGTAGGTTTTGACATGAAAGATGTCGGAGAAAATAAATACATGAATAGATCTTGTAAGAAAAGAAGAATGAATGAATGAATGTTGTTTTATGGCGCATCGACAGCTTTGGTCATTTAGCGCGCAAAGAAAAGAAGAGGATCAGTTTTCCACACCAAAGTGCAGTCAGCGGGAATGAGTTCAGTATTGCTTTTGGAACAGCCTTGTAGGTTTAAAGGACCTTTTAAATTTGCATTTAATACCCAAGAATATGGAGTATGTCTTATATCTTTGACTATAGAAGCTGGTGTTAGAGATCCAAATTCAGACTAGACGTTTTGTGCAGTCCTATCTTGATCTATTTTTGCAGATGGCGCTGAAAGGGATAATATTGGAATATTGGTATCTGAGATTTTGATAGATCAATTTTTGGGAATTTTATTTCGGCCAATACTGGACCAAAAAACGGATAGGAAAATCCCTGAATAAGATTAAAAAGTTAATTGTACTCACCAGTGCTGACCGTTCATGTAGCATCTCCAAGTTCTAGTTTCATGTAATACATCTACATTTACGAATGAACTAATATGCACAGAAAAAGCACAAGAATTTTTCCATGGCCCACAGTTTCAAACACTTACGAGGGATACCCCAATAAATTTTGGACCTTGCTAATTTCTTTACCTGACGTTCATTCGTCATAAAATTCTGCAAGTAAATTCAGGCATTCAGTTTCAATCAAGTATGTGCATCAGTAATAAGCTAAGATTATACAAATGTAATCCCTTTATTATGCGTCGTAAATGATCAAAGATAAGCGTACCCTGTAATTCTATATTTTGCGCAGATATAATGGAGATATTTTGCTGTAAGTTTGTGTTTGCACTCAAAATACATGATAAAAGAAGAAAATTGAAAGTTTGTATGGTTATCATTTTCTCTAATGTAAGCTCGGTCCACGAGTTACTGGGACAACCCTCTTTTATATGAAGAACAAATGATCTGAGAGTATTTGAATACGATGAATTCAAACAAATTATTTTCACTTCGATACCCCGATACAATATTTATACAAAATTTCGAAATTTAGCGTTGTATCAGATATTCAGTAGCGTGGTACACTTAAGTATACTTAGGCATCTTAGGCTGGTTCGCTAGCTAGCTGGCTCGCTGGCTGGCTGACTAGCTGGCTGACTGGCAGAATGACTGACAACCGACTGGCTGATTGATTGATTGGTCACGGCGACAGCTCGCTTATTCATATACGTATGTCCTTGGTTCACTTCAGTAGAGCGGTACACTTAAGTATACAGTGTGTATGATATACCTCATTTTATACCATCCTCTTAAGTCCAATTCCTAGTACTAAAACGTATAGTCTCTAATGCTGATGGTATTGTTTTGAAATTTTTAAAAATGGCTCAAGCCGGGTTGTATTTAATGGCATGATCACAAAAGCCCTTTGCATCTCAGTTTTATTTCCAGGCCTCTGTATATTTTTGATGCCACATATTGATTGATTGATTGATTGATTGATTGATTGATTGATTGATTGATCGATCGATCGATCGATCGATCGATCGATTGGCTGGCTGGTTGGCTCGCTGGCTGGCTAGCTGGCTGGCTCACAGGCTGGCTGACTGGCTGGCTGACTGGCTGACTTACTGACTTACTGACTGATTGATTAATTGGTCACGGCGACAGCTTGCTTATTCATATATATCCTAGGTTTCGCCAGTACAAGATTAGGTTCTGAAGTGTTTTGCCCATGAACACTCCCACTAAAAATCCAGTGCTTCCAGTGAGGCTCAAACCTCGGGCCCTCATGTTACGAGTCCTACAATTTACCAATGAGCCACGCAAGTAGTTAGGAAAATGGGCATCCTAGCACATTTTTAACTTTTTTTAATTTTTTGATTAAATTTTTATAAAATTGTTCTAGGATGCCCATACGATTTTCAGTATAAAATAGATTTTCACGGCATTCCCCTTAACCCCTTAACCCCTTAACCCCTAACCAACAATCCAACAAAACAACAAAACAACAAAACAACAATCTCCCTAAGCGCGCGCGCACGTAACGAGAAAAAATTGTAATATGTTACGATGATGTAATGTAACGACCGAATAATGTAATGACATATAATATATAAATGGTTGGTATATATTATATGTGTAACCTTATTAGATAGGGGGTTAACCAGGTAAATTCAAAAATAAAGAAGTGAAAAAATTTTTTTGAATTTTTTCTATGGAATTATAAATAAATATTGTAAGATGGATGGTAAATTAGAAATAATAAAGGATTATAAAAATAAATTAGAGGAAATTAAAGATAAAATAGATAAGAGTTGTGAATTATTTAATGTTACTTTACGAATGTTAGTCACTGATGAAGAAAAAAAAGATTTTAAGTATGAAGTTGGTAGAATAAAAAGAAAAATTAGTAAAAATAATGAACGTTATGAACGAGTATATGATTATGTTTATAATCATCTTTCACCATCAATGGAAGATGATGATTTTAATGGTATGAATTGTGAAGTTAGTATTGAATTCATATGTTTAAAGAGTGATGTTTATAAGAGGCTTCCATTTGATGTGTTCGATTTTGATAGTATGATATGGGATTATAAAGAATATAATGATACTGATGCTAGTATTAGTGTTAAAAATTTTCTTGATTTATATTATGATTATTAGGATAATAAGTAATTGTTTTTTTGAATTTCTTAAATTTTAAATTATAAATTAATTCAAGATGGATAACTTACATGCAAATGAAGTTTTTTATGATGTGGTTGATATAATGCCACCTAAAGCAAAAGTACTAAATTGGCTTACCTCTGATGAATTAAATAAATTAGAAGAACATATCCAATCTAAATATAATGAAACACCTGTTTATAACCATCGAGAAAGAAAAGTATATATCCCTGGAATTTACGGTAATGATTATGTTAAAACTTTACAAAATGCAAAAGCAGTTATATATTATTGTTTTAGCGCAGAATTAAAAAAAGAACTCGAAATGAATTTAATAATGCAATTTGGGCTTTATAACAATACATCACCAACAAAAAGAAGAGTAGGTATATTTTGGGGAGAAGTTTATAATAAATATGATTATGTAAATTATTTACATAACTATCATAGGCTAATAGAAAATATGTCTGATGAAGAAGCATTAACTCCAGAAGGATTAAATGTGACTGAAGAAGATTTTCATAAACTATCACCTCTTATAGAATTTAGAGAAATAATTCCTACAGAAACCCAGTATGATTTTGAATTTGTGCCCGCAGAAGATGAAAGGAATCAACATATGGTTTTATCTGACGAAATTTCGCAAATAATAATATCTTGTCTAAAAGGGTCAAATGGTTCAAAAACTTTTTATTTAGAATCTTGTGTTATATGTAATGAAGCTAAACCTAACGTGCTATATTGTATTTGTGGTCATATACCGATATGTGAAAAATGTAATAAACTTACAACTAATAAATGCCCCATATGTAGAACAGAATCTTATGTTAAAAGAATTTTGTAAAATAAATATATAATATATTTTTTTTATAATATATTATATATATTTACAAGTCTAACTCTATCAAAATAGATATGTAAGCGTGTGTTACATCTCGGTTATCTGTTCTCGAAATAAAGTTTATTATATCGCATTGATTTACCTCCAACGCCCTTGGAAAAATCGTACAGCTACAAGTTTCGTCCGCTTTTTTAATAATAGTGTAATCAACCTGTTCATTTCCGTTTACCGTTATATTAATTTTTACCTCTTCTGGTACATTACGATCCCTTTTAACGATCGTTAAATTTCCTCTTATAATTCTACCTGACACATTCATACAATAACCCCCTAAACCGTGTCTTTTACCCGAATTACCATTGCCGAATGAAAACTCATAATTACCGTTTGAAATTGGTCCCTGTTCTTCAGCCCACACGGTTATAATAGGTTTTGGCTTATATGCTCTGAAGAAACGCTCCATATATTCTCTAGTGACAACATCTTTACGGTCTTTTGGGTCCGCTATATTATATATTCTTAAATTATTCATATCAATATTTTGGTTTACTGTTAGTTCTCCATCCGCTTTCATTGAGAAAGATTTATACATAGCACCTTGGCCACCTCTAATATTTTTAACGAGGTCATCAACATAACCTTTAGTGGTAACCGCATCTTGGGATACAGGATTTGGCAACCCAGTAATCGAGTTACCATTCATATCTATTCCACCATCTATTGAATAGGATCCATCTTGTTTTCTCGTTAAAGCTTTTTCACCTGCGGTAGCCACATCAATAGCGGTATCCACGTAAAACTTATTAGAGGCTTGGTCGTGCCTCGTGGGGGTTCCGAGATTGTTAATTACTCGTCCTCCCATTGAGATTGCATCATCTGCCTCATACCACCTTCCATCTTTATAAACGAAGGCTCTATCAACATTATCCACATAATTTTTAGTAGCAGCTTCACCCGGTTCTTTTGGGTCCTTAACATTTCTTATCGGATTAAAACCCATATTTAAATATCCAGTAACATGGTATCCTCCGTTTTCATCCAACAACCCTGAGTTGGCGTCAACATAAGCCTTAGTTGCAACATCATGAGAATTTACTGGATTACTAACCCTCGTTAATGTATTACCATTCATGTTTATAGAACCAGTAACAACAGTTGTTCCATCTTTGCGTAAAAAATTATTATTTATGTAAGCGAGTGACACACCATCACCGCTTGTTTCACCATCATCCATTCTTCCAAATTTATCAACAGGCATTTTTTTTATATAGTACTAAAAAAGTTTATTTAAAACATTTTGAAACTGGTTACCTCTAGATAACTCTTTTAGAATGTACAAACATAAATGACCACAAAAAACTTGCCCAGCTTGTTGTAATTGGTCAGTATTGTATTGTATTGGACTTTTTAAATAATCTCGAATTTCAATAGGTGGTTGTATACCATAACTATCAAAATAAATTTTAGTTTTACCATTTTTATACCAAGCGACCCAATGTGTACCAGGTCCATCACTTTTATCAAAGTTTACTATACCACATTCTGTTTTACTCGGTTTTCTCGGTAATGTATCTAGTAAAAAAACTCCTCTAAAATAAGGAATCTTTAATCTTTTTACGGCACCCTCTAATTCGAAATTGTTCAACGGTTTATTCGGTAAAATTACGTTTTCAATCGAAATATTTGACATTTTTTTTAATAGTTAAATATTTCTAATATCTTTATTGTCAACCCACGAATTAAATTCATCAGGATAACCTTTCCACTTTACGAGAGATTTCTTTTTTTCTTTTTTAATAACCTTTTCTATCCTATACAGCTCTTGACTGGTTTTCTGCAGTTCAGGTTCATAAAAGGTACCTTGTATTTCTTCTCCATTAAAATCTTTAATTTTATATGTTATAGGTGATGTAAGTTTTACTTCAGAAACTGTAAAAACCTCCTCAGTCCATCTTGTTGTATAACCTTTCTCAAAAGTCTTTTTCTTTTTAGTTATCCTTACTTTGTCTCCAACAGAGAAATTAGGATTAGAATCTTTTATTTCAAGATTATCAGGGTAAAGATTTCTCCAAACTCTCGTTTCATTTTCTTTTTTACTAGCGTCTACCGGGGTCATCTTAATAGATGAATGCCTCGTGTTGTTATATTCTTTAACCAAATCCGGTAGCACATTAATGTAAACGTTTGTAGAGTTAGCGGAGAAATACTTCCACATTTTTTCTTTCATTGTTCTAATCCATCTCTCAACCACACTTGATTTTTCCTCATTTTCGGTAGAATATAATTCAACCAAGTCTTTTACATCTTTGTTATAAAACTCTTTACCCTTATCCACCCACATTTTTTCAGGTTTTCTCTCCTTAAAAATATTTTTTAATGCTATAGCAACAGATTTTCCTGTTTTGTCTTTTAATGGCACCAGATATCCATATTTAGAAAAGATGTCAATGACAGCGAGAAGGTATTTAACACCACGATTAAACTTAGAAAATGTTTGCATGTCTACTAAATCCGCAGCCCATATCCTATCTATACCGTTTACTCTAACTCTCCTTTTCTTAAAATTTCTTTTTACGGGTTTATGTAATTCTTCCGCTAAATTTTTTTTTTTACTCCCATTCCAAATTTCATCTTAGTTCCAATGAGTCTACTTACCAAACCTCTTTCCATTTTTTCTCTAATACTAGGATTGTAAATCCCTTCTAACTCCGTTAACATATTCTTATCACACACTGCGTTTCTTGTAGCAGTATCATTGTGTTGAAGATAGCAAACATCATGATTATAAGCGGCTTTATCAACACGGTTTATAGGTTTACTCCATTCCTTCGGTGTTAAATCTGGATTGAGTCTTTTATTTAGTTTGGTACCTGGTCCTGTAAAGTTGTGCCCTGGTAGATGCATTTCAACGGGTAAATTATTTATAAATTTATTTAATATACTACTCCCGGTAGTTTTTTTTTTTATAAATTGTGATTTAGTTATTCCACAAATAACACATTTCCCCTGCATCATATTTCTTCCATTTTTAGAAACAGAATATTTTATATCATTCGTATCTGTATGTTTTTTACATTTAACGCAATACATCTTATTTTATATATAAAAAATAAAAGTATTTAAATAAAAAATGGATATTATGAACTTATCATGGAATGAAGTAGTATCAAAGAGATTTAATCACCCCCTTTTACCGAGAAGTATTAGGGGTTTAATTATAGGTAAATCAGGATGTGGTAAAACTACTTTATTGTTAAACCTTTTACTCAGACCAGATTGGCTTGACTACAACGATTTAAACGTTTTTGGAAAAAGCCTTTTTCAACCGGAATACCGAATACTAAAAAAGGCTTTTGAAGAAAAACTACCAAAAGAATGTATCTTAAGATTGTTTAACATGCGTGATGACATACAAGAACTAAACATTCCACCAACAGCTTTAGTTGAAGAATGGATTAAAACGATTAAAAACAAATCGGATATAAATTGCAACTTCTTTGAAAATGCTAGTGATGTACCTGACCCGAGAGAGTTAAACTCAGGAAATAAAAATTTAATGATTTTCGATGATTTACTTTTAGAAAAGCAAAATAAATGTGAGTGTTACTACATTCGAGGAAGACATAGTAATGTTGACTGCTTTTACCTCTCACAGAATTATTTTAGACTACCAAGGCAAACTATTAGAGAAAACGCTAATTTTATTTGTCTATTCCGACAAGACCTAAAAAACCTTAATCATATTTATAGTGACCACATAGGTGAAGATATGCCTAAGGATGAGTTTAGAAAGTTTTGTCAAAAGGCATGGGAAAGACCACATGGTTTTGCTATCATTGACTTAACCAGTAAAAAACATGATGGGAAGTATAGAAACGGTTTTGATAACTTCTACATACCTAAGTCGGTATAAAAAATATTTAAACATTATAAAATGGAAAAACTTTTAGAACAAATTGTAAAAAATACGAACCATAAAACATCATTTCAAATCATAGTAAGCGACAACAAAACACGTTTTAGAACAAGGTTTAATCCTCCAATTCAACTGGAAAAGGATAAAGTATACGAAATAGCTCTGGTAAACCTTGAAACATACTACTCTTTTCCAAACATTGATGAAACGAACAACACATTCGTTTATTCTCCGGACAATGGTAATTCGTGGGTTAAAATAAAATTACCCATAGGAAGTTATGACCTCGTTGACATTAATGATACTATTCAACAGGAAATGAGAAAAAAAGGTCATTACGATAGAGTTAATGAAGAGTATCCTATTAACATTTCTGCAAACACCAATACTCTAAAGTCTATTATTACCTTAGAAGCTGGTTATCAAGTAGATTTTAATCAACCAGGTTCCGTCGCTAAAGTATTAGGATTTACTCGAGCTAAATATACGCAAGGATTTCACGAGTCAGAGAATGTAGTAAACATTCTTAGCATAAATAGTTTGCTCGTTAACATAGATATTATTTCAGGAAGTTATGTTAATGGTTCAACAAAAAACACTATTTACTCTTTTTTCCCAGATGTTGCACCTGGATATAAGATAATTGAGTCACCAATTAATTTAGTATACTTACCAATAACATTAGATGAAATACATAACCTAGAGGTAAATATTACTGACCAAAATTACAATTTACTAAATCTTAGAGGTGAAAATTTAACGATTAGGTTTCATATTAGAGAAGCGAGATGAGCTAAATAAAAAAATACTCGTATATAAAATGACGAGTTACACTAATGTTAAAGTAAATATATCTGAAGGACAAAAGCAAAAACTTCAACATGCTGTTAAAGCTAGTTGTCCAGTAAGTATTCGTTTAGGTCATGAAGATTTACAAGGTAATGATGTTTTAGCAATTACCAATTCACAAGCGAAGAAAATGGCTAAAGCCTATGAGGATGGTGTGGGTATAACTATTAAAATGACTGCGAAACAACTTAAACATAACATGAAGATAGAAGGGGGTTTCCTCGGAATGTTAGCTGGGTTGGCTGCTAGAGCTTTACCGATGCTTGCAAAAACCGTTTTACCAGCTTTAGGTGTTGGTGCTCTTTCTGGATTAGCTCAAACAGGTGTTCAAAAAGCTATGGGGTCAGGTCTTTACCTTAAAAAAGGAGGATGTGTTTGTCAAGTTGAAACTGATGGAAGTGGATTATACTTAAAACCATACAAAGGTAAAGGATTAGATTCCGTTGGTGATGGGTTGTATTTAAAGCAAGGAGGAAAAATGTATGATGGGAAAGGGCTTTTACTCGGGCCTAATAGTCCATTTGCTAATATCCCTATCCTAGGAGCTATATTATAAATATTATTTTGCAATAAATAAAAAATGGATATACATAAATTTGGTATAAAACCTAATATTACTACCCAACATAAAACTATATTTTGGAAACCTCATTTACACGGAGTAAGATATCCTCCCTTAAAGCAAGATTCTCTAAAATGGAAAATATATTCGCAAGTAACTATCAAGATTCCTCCTAATGATGGTAAGAGAGTTCCGTTAGGATTTGGTTATATAACTACACAAGGAGTTGTAGTGATATCTATTAGTAATAAATGGAAAGATAGTTTAACCATTTCTAATGGTATACATCTTGATAATGATGTTAATGATATCTTAGTCTACATTTATAATTTCTCTCAAAAACCAATCGAAATACCTGAGGGAGAGTTATTCTGCTATCTAAAATATTTGTCATAAAAAAATTATTATATTTATAAAATGGCAGATACAAATCAAGAACACCCTAATAAAATATATCCTATATTACCTAAAGAACGAGGTACCGCAAGCGCCCCACCTATTGAAATGGATAACGGTCATTCTTATAGGCTTCAAAAAATATCGGAAGTACAAAATTTTCTCAAGAAGGAAATAAATGAAAGGGAAAGATTGAATAAGAAGTATGCTAGAATGGCTAAAGTAGTTGATAATGTTGAAGGTGGATTGGTTGTTGTTTCATTAGCGTTAGGTGGTGTAGGTGTTGTTTTGCTTTCAACTGTTGCAGCGGCACCCGTTGCTGTAGGTTTGGAAGCTGCTGCTGGTGTAATCGGTCTTTCTTCATTGGTTAGTAAAGTATTTGTTAGGAAAACCACTGCTAAAGCTGAAAAGCATTTAAAAATTCAAACTCTCGCTGCTGCTAAGCTTAATACTATAGATAATCATGTATCAAAGGCTTTGATGGATAATCATGTATCTGATGATGAATTTAAGTTGATAATGGATGAAATGAATAAATATGAAGACATGAAGAGTGAAATAAGAAGTAAGTTTAAGAAGAAGGTAACGCTCGAAGAAAAGGAAAGTTTGATTGAGAAAGGGAGGCAAGAAGCTCATGAGTCCTTTCGGAGGCTTATTGAAAAGAAAGATGGTGGAGAACTTTCGTATTAAGTTTCCTAAATTAAAATTTAGGTGTAAGTGTATGTGTGAAATAGGGGATGAATAAATATATAAAAGCATTATATATGCTCTTATATATTAAAATCTATGATAAAATCTATGATAAAAACACGTTAAAAAAAATATGTTGCTAATTAAAAATGTCATTTCTAAAAATAACTGACCCTGCAAAAAGAGACTTAATTGTAAAAGAGTATCTCGAAACGAGAAAGAGGATTCGGGGTAATCTACTAGCAGAGAGAACGGGTGAAAAAGAATTACAAACCGACCTGTCAAAGTTTTTTAGACCTATTACAGAAACACAAAAAGCTACAACAAAGGAGATTACAGAGGGGCTTAAACCTATTAAAGAGGGTATCGAACAGTTACCACAAGCTATTAAACTACCAGAATTTCCAACAATAGAAGCTTATCCCTCTGGAGAAAAACCAATTATTGAGAAAGAGGAATTAAAAGAACATGGAGGCACAATTGAAATTGGACCACTTGCAACAGAGTATCTAACAAAATATCGTGGTAAAGATATTGATAAAACATATGGAATACGTGATGAAAATGGTAAATTTGTTATTGGTAGCAAAACTGTCGTAATTGAGCATGATAATATTATTCTTGGTACAAATATATATATGGGAACACCTGGTTTTTGGGAGTTACTTGTTGCTAAAAACCCAAGATTAATTTTTACAGATGAGGATAGGATGCAATATTATGATTTAATGACAAAAACCAACACTCTTTATCGAGATAACGACCCAGATGAACGATATCCTAAAAGTTCTAGAGGGGAAAAATGGAATAAAATTCTTAAACCTCTTTGGATTAATATTAAAGAGCATAAAGAGCATGAAGGAGAAGGAATTGTTATCCCATCTGACCCTAACGCATTAATAGAAAGACTAGACCTGTTGATGGCAAGTAAAGGAGCAGGTAATACAGGTGTAAGAAATGAGGTAGTAAGCATTTGTGATGAATTAAAAAGACAAGGTGTTTTAAATTCAAACGCTTATAAAAATTTAATGTCTATACTATAAAAAGATGATAATCACTAAGAAACACGGATTTAAAAAAAGGTATTCATACGGTGGTGCGGGAATCTTTGATAGTATTGCTAACTTTTTAGCGGGGCTTTTTACTAGTAGTGCAGCTAAACAAATTGCGTCTTCTGCCCTTGATGTAGGAAAGAGTGTAGCTAAGGAAGGAGCAAAGAAAGCTTTAGAGGTTGGAAAAAGTGCGGCTGTAGAAGCAGGGAAAAAATTAGTTACTAAAGCCTTAACACCAAAATCGAAGCAAATTTTACAGAAATATAACACAACACCAAAACCTAATGATGCTCCTAAAACGCAAAACATTAGCACATTAATAGATGGAAGTGCCATTGCTATTCAAGACTTAGTTAAAAAATTAAACAGTGGAGCGGGTATTAAAACAGTATAAAAAATATATATATATATAAAAAAGAATGTTACATTTTAATCGTGTAGATCATAAAAAATACAATAGTGCTACTATTGAAATAACAGGCGCTTCTTTAAACATAGAAGATTGTGATATCCTTGAAATTAATAAAACGAAATATAGTTATAAAAAAGCTGTTGTGAAGTTATCTCCTGAAAAGGTAACCAAGATGAAAGAGATTGAGGAAAAGGTGAATAAATATTTAAAAAATTGGGGTATACCTGAAATAAAACTTGTATATGGTAATAAAGTTTATCCTAAAGCTATACTGGATACCGCAAAAAGCATTAAACTTCGAGGTGTTTTTGCTAATAATAATAATAAGTCTTTTCCCCAGCTTTGGTTTGAACAATTATAATTTTTATTTCATTTAAAAATTATAATCACTATTATAAAATGGATATTTTAAAAATCACCGAACCAATTTTAAAAGATGATAGTATTGTTGAGTATGAACACCATGAGTATGAACCAATCACTGGTACCAATATCAACAACGCAGGAGGAGAAATTAGGATTAACATTGAGACTCAAGATATTTTTACTCATCCTAGTGAGAGTTATTTACTTATTGAAGGACAATTACTAAGAAGTGATGATGGAGCAGAATACGCTGCTAACACCAATGTTTCTTTAACAAACAATGGCCTTATGTATCTTTTTAAAAATATTAAGTATCAACTTTCGGGTATGGAGATTGAATCCGTATTGAATCCTGGCCAGGCTACTACAATGCTTGGGTTGTTAAAATATCCGGATGATTTCTCTAAATCACAAGGGTTAAATCAATGTTGGTATAAGGACACCAACGTCGCTGCTGCTTCTAATCCTGGTGATGTTGGTACCTATAACTTGGGTTTTGTTGTACGAAGAAATTATATTATTAGTAGTCCTGACCCAAGAGGTACCTTTAGCTTCAGAGTTCCATTAAAACATATATTTGGTTTTTGTGATGATTATGATAAGATATTGTATGGAATGAAGCAAACTCTCACATTAACGAGAAATAATGATAATGATGCGGTCTTTAGAGCTGCTGCTGCTCCTGCTGATGGTAGAATTAATTTAACTAAAATATCTTGGTTTATGCCACACGTGCTACCCGCAGATGAAGAGAAAATGCAACTTTATAAAATTATCGAGAAAAAAGAAAAAATACCGGTTGGATATAGAATGAGGCAGTGTGACTCTATTGCGGTTCCCGAGTCAACATCATTTACCTGGAGACTTGCTGTCAAATCATCACCTGAAGTGCCACGTTTTATCATTGTTGGTTTTCAGACTGGTAAAAGCGGTGACCAACAACAAAATCCAGCTATATTTGATCATAGAAACGTTCAAAACATTTATGTTACGTTAAATTCTAATAGATATCCCGCTGTTGATTATAATCTCAGTTTTACCGCAAACCAATTTAGTAGAGTGTATGGTGACGCTTCTCTATTTAGGTCTAAGTTTTATAACATGAATGAAATGGTGTCAAACCCTAACATTACTCCCTCAGATTATAAAACCCTTTATCCTTTGTTTTTGTTTGATGTTTCCAAACAGAGTGAGAGATTGAAATACTCTGTCACTGATATCCAAATTAAAACACATTTTACTGAAAATGTGCTTGCGAATACAGAGGCATATGCCGTTATTATTAGTGATAGGTTAATTAACTTCCAGTCTGATGGAAATAAAATGAGTGTAGTGTATTAAGATCTAAATTCCCAAAATCGCCAACCAGTTTTATGTATAAGGTTTCTATTTAAATCTGGTTTGATACCATTACGAACTAGTTTTTCAATTATCTCATGTTTAGGTGTATGTTTTAATCCTTTTTCATTATACATTCTGGGTACCTTAGCTTCACATAATTTCATTACTTCAACTCTAGTATATCTTTTCATAAATTCTATTTTATCGTCCATTTTATATATATATTAATGCGATTAATATATATATAATTTTTTTTAAAAAAATGATTTTTAATAGTAATATATATTGTATATAAATAAAAATGAGTTGGTTTAATAGAATTTATAATATAGCTAGAAGAGCTGCATCAAATGTTGGGAGGACCGTAACGAGTGTTATACCTCAATCAATCCAACGTAGAATCAATAATTTTACTAATTGGTTAACTGGTAATGTTGAAGAAGAACAATTACCACAAGTTTTTAATGAAATTGTTGAGCGTGTTAGAGAAAATTACCCACCAAGACAACCGTTTGAGATTAGAATAGAGCGCTCAGCATTTAGAGAGTATGCTAGTCAATATGTTATAGAGGGTAGAGAAAATTATAACCCGCAAAGATTTTTCGCAGAAACGTGGACGCCTCTTATAAATACTCTTCGAAATAATTTACGAACAAAGGTAAAACTTGTACTTAGGTGTAAATTATGGCAAATGACAGATATTGACATGGGTCCCATGGAACGTGCTTTTCATAGTAGTCAACATTTAAATTTAAACAGTGAAGAAATAGAGGATTTATTGAATACAATGATAGATGAAGTTTTAGAAAATTTAGCTAAGTTCCAAAGAGAAGGTAGTGGTTGGACTTTTGGAAGTATCATAAAACTAGAACTACATACAGCTACTTATGTTCCTTTAAGAGCTGATGGTTACTTACCTTTGCCAAAGTGGATTGCTAACAAAAAAGCAGTTATCAATATGAAAAATAAAGATGAAGAATGTTTTATTTATTGTGTGCTTAGATACCTACACCCTAAAGATGAAAACCCTCAAAGGATTACTGACCTGATACCATTAAAAGGAACTTTAAATATGGAGGGTATCAGATGCCCGGTCTCCTTAGAAGATATAAAAAAGTTCGAAAAACAAAATCCTGAAATTAGTGTAAACGTATATGGGTATAAGGAATATATTTATCCGCTTAGACTTACAAAATGTGAAAAAAGTAAACATGTTGACCTTCTTTTTATTAAAAATGAGAAAAACATGCACTACGCTCTCATAAAAAACTTTAATAAATTAGTTAAAAAACAAATAACGAGTACTCATAATGGAAATATAGAATGTTGTAAACGATGTCTAAATCATTTTGGTAGTAAAGAACTTTTGGAAAAACATAAAAAATACTGTAACGAACACGAACCTATTACTTTAGAAATGCCAAAACCAGATACCTGGTTAGCTTTTGAAAACCATTCTAGAAAACTTGAGGTTCCCTTTGTTGTATACGCTGATTTTGAAAGTGTTTTGGAACCAATACACACATGCCAACCAAACCCAGAAAAAAGTTATACTATACAACGCCAAAAGCATGTACCTTGCAGTTTTTACTATATTATAAAATGCCTTGACGATGTTGTGTGTGCTCCTATAAAAAGAAGTTATGTTGGAGAAAATGCTGAGGAAGTTTTTATAAACTGGTTAGAAGATGATATACGGGAAATTCATCAACAATATCACCAAAAACCAAAACCTATTGAAATTATGAGAGAGGAAGAAATAAAACATAGGCAACAAACACACTGTTGGATTTGTGGTGGAAAGTTTAATCATGCTAATTATAGAGTAAGAGACCATTGTCATTTTACGGGTAAATATAGAGGTGCCGCACACAATGAATGCAATCTAAAGGTTAAAAATCCTAACTTCACACCTGTATACCTTCATAATCTTAGTGGATATGACGCTCATCTTTTTATTAAATGTCTTGGCAAATCTGAAGGGAAGATTGATTGTATTCCAAACAATGAAGAGAAATATATTAGTTTTAGTAAAGATATTTGGGTTGGAAAAAATATAAAACATAAAATTAGATTTCTTGATAGCTTTAAGTTTATGAGTTCTAGTTTAGACAAGCTTTCGAGTAACTTAGAAGAAAGCCAATTAAAAATTTTATCGAAATATTTCACTAAGAATCTCCTACCATTGGTTAGGAGAAAAGGAGTCTTTCCTTATGAGTACCTAGATTCATTTGATAAACTTAAAGAAGAGAAATTACCACCTAAAGAAGCATTTTACTCAAGTTTAAACAAAGAAGGAATTAGTGATGAAGATTATGCTCATGCGCAAAAGGTTTGGAAAGCTTTTAATATGAAAACGTTGAAGGATTACTTAGAACTTTACAATAAAATAGATGTATTGCTTTTAGCGGATGTTTTTGAGAATTTTAGAGATGTTTGCCGTGAAAACTATAATTTAGACCCTAGTTGGTATTATACAGCTCCTGGTTTAGCTTGGGATGCAGCATTAAAAATAACGAAAGTAAACCTAGAACTTTTATCTGATCCTGATATGCTCTTAATGGTTGAAAATGGTATCAGAGGTGGTGTTAGTATGTGTAGTAAAAGATATGCAAAAGCAAATGATAAGTATATGGGTGAATTATATGATTCAAGTAAACCATCAAAATATTTATTATATATAGATGCAAACAGTCTTTATCCTTGGGCAATGAGTCGTCCTCTTCCTACACATGGTTTTAAATGGATGACAAATAAAGAATTAGAAATTTGGCAAAAAATCCCATGTATATTAGAAGTAGATTTAGAATATCCTAAAGAATTACACGATTTACATAATGACCTTCCTTTAACGCCTGAACGTTTAAAAATAGAAAAGGTAGAAAAACTTATTCCAAACTTAAATAATAAAGAAAATTACATTATTCATCATGAAACTTTAAAAACATGCGTTGATTTAGGTTTAAAAATTACTAAAATACATCGAGGAATTAAGTTTGAGGAAAGCTCATGGCTTAAATCATATATTGATACAAACATTGAACTAAGAAAAGCGGCTAAAAATAATTTCGAAAAAGATTTTTTTAAATTAATGAATAATTCAGTCTTTGGTAAGACTATGGAAAACTTGAGAAACAGAGTAACGATAGAACTGGTTTCTAGTGAAGAGCGTTATAAAAAATTAGTAGCAAAACCAAATTATAACCACGCAACAATATTCGATGAAAACCTAACAGCGGTACACATGAAAAACACTGTTTTAAAATATAATAAACCTATTTACTCAGGATTAAGCATCTTAGATATTAGTAAAACGCATATGCAAAAAACTTATTATAATTACTTTAAAGCTAAGTATGGTGAAAAGGTTAGAATGTGTTATACTGATACAGATAGTTTCATCCTTGAGATAGAAACTGAAAATTTATATAAGGATATGGAGAAAGATGTGGTTGAAATGTTTGATACAAGCAATTATCCTAAAGACCATTTCTTAAAAAATGATTGTAATGCGAGAGTAGTTGGAAAGTTTAAAGATGAGTTAGGTGGTAAGATTATGACTGAGTTTGTTGGTCTAGGAGCAAAAATGTATGCTTATAAAACTTTAGATGGTGAGGAAGATAAAAGATGTAAAGGTGTTAAAAAAGCGGTTATCAAGAAAGAAATAAACTTTAATAATTACAAAGAGTGTTTACTTACAGAAAAGGACCAGTATAGAAAGATGACTGTTTTAAGAAGTAGGGAGCATAATATGTATACTGAAGAGTTAAACAAAAAAGCGTTAGGGTCAAGCGATGATAAAAGGTTTGTTTTGAAAGACAAGATTGATACTTTAGCATTGGGGCATCATAAAATATAATTTAATTTTTATAGATTAAATTATATTTATAAATTTTTTTGAATTTCTTATGTAGATTTCTTAATAAATATTTTAAGATGGATATGTTAAAAGAGTTTATAAAAGAAATAAAGTTAGATAACAATAAAAATTTAATGAGTGCAATAGATAATATGGAAGATAATTTAATATATATGGATATAGTTAAAGATAAGATTAAATTTTTAATTTTAGATAAAGAAATTTTAGCAAAATTTGCAATGCTTTTATCTAATTACGCAAAAACTATTTTAGATTCAATAAACCCTGAACTTAACCAAAATAAAAGTATTAAAACTTTATTTCTTGCTGAAATTTATCGATACAGAGACTTTTCAAAAAAAGCTTTAAGAATTTATTATATAAAAAATTATGGATATAAAATGGATAAGAAATTAAGTAAAAACCAATTAATATATAAATTTATAACAACTAATTTTATTGATTATAAAAAATCTTTAAAATATCCATGTAATATTAAAAAAATACTAATGAATAAAATGGTGTCTTCTGAAGATACATTTATACCAAATCAAGCAGATATACTTAGCAAACTTAAATTTTTGAATTTACCTGGTTAACCACCTATCTAATAAGGTTACACATATAATATATATCAACCATTTATATATTATATGTCATCACATTATTCAGTCGTTACATTACATCATCGTAACATATTACAATTTTTTCTCGTTACGTGTGCGCGCGCTTAGGGAGATCGTTGTTTTGTTGTTTTGTTGGGTAAGGGATCGTTATGTTATTGGATTGTTTGGTTGTTGTGTTGACAAGTTGACTGGTTGTTTGGAGGGTTCAAGTTGGCAGGTTGTTTTATCACTTGCCCAAAAAAGAATTAAGGGGAAAATCTATTTTTATAGAAAATCGTATGGGCATCCTAGAACAATTTTATAAAAATTTAATCAAAAAATTAAAAAAAGTTAAAAATGTGCTAGGATGCCCATTTTCCTAACTACTCACGCAGGATCCCTTTTGATGCTGCAGACAGAGTCCAGCTTTTCCTTAATTGATGATGAATTTAATGTGAATTTCTAATCCTTCGCATAAATCGACAAGTCGCTTAAGATATGAATGGTAACTCACATTTCTCTCTGTTTTTGTCGACGTAAATGCTTTTCTTTCCAGAGGGTAGCTGTACCACAAAACAAGAGCACCAAGCTTTGAGTGGCAATTCACATTTCTTCCAAAAGTCAAGTTTTGTTTGGAAATCTTATTGTTGATGAAGTTGTTGACGTAAATACTGTTTTTCCCAAGAGGGCAGCTGTAACAACAAACAAGAAACCCATTAGAATAAGAATTACTGGGGCATGTTTATTTTTTATGTGAAATGTATATGCAGGTTGGTTTGTTCTTGTGGCGGTTGTTGCTTGACAACTGCCTTTGTTTCTCCAAACATCGCAAAATGACTAAATGGTTGAAAGGGTAACATGTCATAGGCCGTATATAACCGTTTGCATATATGGCATATAATGTCATTTGAGTAATAATTTGGCATTATATTGCAAATTTAGCATCAATATCGCAATGCAAGTATTTAGACAAAGCAAGGTCCATACAGAAAAAAGCAGTGCCGATACATATATGAGTCGATTTGATTGGCTGCTGCATCAGGGCCAATACATGTTCATTCTTTATAGAGGCTCTTTTCCGAGAAATTTCATTGAAATCGACCCCGTTTGATTACTTTTAGTCATTTATTTCGATACTCTATGACACTTTACCTTTCAGTTGCACAAATAATTTATAAGGGTGTAGCCACATGCATTTTTTTTCACTAAAATTTACCGTTAACGGCTCGAGTCATTTCTGCTGAAGCAAGGTTATCTGCCAAAGGTCCTGTCGTACACAATTACCTACAATGAAGGGAAAATTAGACGAAATACAGTACAGTTACCAAAGTTATGTACGGAAAAGAACATTTTTTTACACTTTTAAAAGGTTGGTAGGTACTGTTATTCATGATTGGTGATATCTAAAGCTTGATAATGGGTATTGCTGGTCAGAATTGTCGCATATTTTTACGTCCTATTGCTGTCTACTGACAAACATATTTTAACCATTCCGTTTAACTACTAATTTGTAAAAGACAGGTAAAACAGGGGGTACTACGTTGCTCATTTGTGAGGTGTTGGATTTTTTTTTTTTATCCCATACATACTTCAAACAACTACCATTTGATTTGTGAGTTCAAACCAGTGAAGGTATTCATTGTCGACCGATTACAGTGATGACAGCACTTTGATTTAAGTGTTTCTCAGGCGTAGCAATCAGAATACCGCGTTACTGAGGTGGGCGTGCCAAACTCGCGGTATGTTGGGGGGTGTGAGGGGTGGATGCGGGGGTGTAAGTGTATGTGTGTAGGTGTTGGGGTGTTCGGTAAACAGTGATGTTCGTGTCTGGCAAATAACTTCCAGGTGCATGGTCCGATTTTTAAATAATTTGGCAAAAATGATCACCATTGATAGATGACGTGTCGCGTGTAAAACAGTGTCAACGGCTCAAAGGATAAAGTCACAGTGCTCAGTTGAACTTGGTCAGTATTTGCTACAATAACAATGATGAAAGGTTGCGGGGGCATCCGTATCGGTGACACATTTCTAGTTTTGAAAAACCATGGGCAAAACTACTTATGCTGATCAATCTTCCTGTAAAGTTTGATGTTTTCTAACAAGGTTTGCTGGACCAGGAATCTTATACTCTATATACGATCCCTGGCTGGACAAAAAGGATCGACCCTTTACAAAACAACCCCTCATTTTAACGACACTTGGGAAGATTGATTGATTGATTGATTGATTGATTGTATGGTGTTTAACACCGTTTTAAACATTATTTCAGTTATGTCGCGGCGGCCAGTGCACTTATCCATGCTTTCCTGGAGTCTCTTTTACCAGTACTCCGCACATTTTTCTTTCCAAGCCACTGGCTGCTTTCACACATAACCATCGTCGAAACAATGGTCAGCGGTAGGAGAGGAATGAATCCTGACGCAATGACCATCATCAATCCTCGGAAAGAAATTGGCCGAGCTAGGCAGATCGAACCCACGACCCCTCTCTTCTCAAGTCCTACACGCTACCGACTGAGCTACCGAGGCTCGGCGACCCTTGGGAGGAAGGGCTTTAACACTTTACCAAACGACAGTATTTTCAATTCGACCAAATTGAACGTGTTTGAAGACAACAAATTAACTGTAGCTCAAATGATGACTTCTGTCTTTGATTGGGTGGAAAACATGGTGAGAAAAGGACAAAATGCTGGTTATCTTCCTTTCCCACAATGTTTTCAAATCCCCTCCTCCCTTCGGGATTCTCAGTAAAGAGTTATATAACTTGGTAACATATAGGGATTGAAACCATAAGTCGTCGGGTTGATTCCCAGCTGCTCAGTTAAGTTCTTTTCCAAGGACTCATGACAGTTTTTGTGACGGAATTCATTCCTTTGTCAGTCCTGCATTGATGCTAGTGTGGGAAAGCTTCTAGTGGTTTGGAAATAACGTATCGCAAAAACCTGGTTACTGGTACTGGTTACTGATACGCTGGGAAAGCATGTATAGGTGCACTGGTTGCTGCGATACAACTGAAATAACGTTGAGTATGTGGCGTTAAACACACAGGCACACACAAACAAACAAAAAATGTGCATATTTATAGACTGTTTTCTTTATTTCTCTATTTGAAACAGTGTAAAAATAGATATATTTTCTACTTAAATGGATAAGAATTGCAACCACACTTTTTACACAAGCTATGTCACTTTCATCCAATACTCAAATTTGAATTGCATGTTACAACACTTTACCAAACAAGCCTTTGTCTAATACTACTTGATATGGACATTTTTTAAGCATTGTGGAGAAAGGAGACAATTCTGGTAGACAGCATTATTTTGTTTTTCCACAATGTTTTCTACCCACTGTGAACTCTTTACCAAATGACAAAATTTTGGACGAGACCAAATTGAAAGCGTTTTCAGATGACAAATGTCCCTCAAATGATAATGTCTATGATAGGGTCAAAAACATTGTTTTCCATCAATATTTTCAAAAGCCTTTATATTCAGAGTCGTTTAACCACACAATCCCGACTGTTAACGACCCTGAGAAAGAAGCCTTTAGAAAACATTGAGGGAAAAAGAGAAAATGCTGGTAACCAGCATTTTCTCCTTTTCCCGCATTGTTTTCTGTCCTTTTACAGACAAATCTCACCATATAAGCCATGTCTAATTTGTCGTCTGTAAATGCTTTCAATTTGGATATGTATAAAATTTTGTCGTGTGGTAAAGGGTTAAAGTTAGAATTGTAAGGTAAAAGGTTTAGACGACTTCCGTAGTTAATAACGTGTTTAATTTGTTGTCTGCAGTTGCTTCCAAGCATTTTAGTCAGTTTTAGTCAGGTAAAAAGTTAACCTTTGGGCCCCTAAGCGCGACTCGATGCTCTTCTGCTGACAGTGAAGCTTTATCTCAGACTGCATAGAATGAACAGTCTGATCTTGTATCTACTCTATCTGATACAGTTAGTTTTCCCAGCAACGAGCACTTTGTAATCGCAATGTTTCGATACGGCTTGCAACACGCGAAAAGGGGCATTCGGACACTTGCGTAAAGTGTCGTCTCGGATCAGCCTGCGCAATCCGCGCAGGCTAATCTGAGACGGCACTTTACGACTACATTAAATTTTGTCCTACAGTAGACTTGTGCAAAACAGAAAATTACATAAAAACGGAAAGTGTCGTTTCGGATTTAGCCTGCGCAGGCTGATCCGAGACGACACTTTACGCCAAACGCCCCTTTTCCCGTGTTGCAGGCCAATTATTTGCTATTGGCTGAAAATCTTCATTCTATTTATTAAGCAGTTTATCCCTTTACTGCACAACTCCTAGTTTTAATGACCCTGAAGAAGAAAGCCGTTTGATAACATTGTGGGAAAAGGTGAAAATGCTAGTAACCAGCATTTTCTCCTTTTCTGAGATTGTTTTCTACCATATCACAGGCATACTCCGTTATTTGAGCCACATTTAGTTCGTAGTCTGTAAATACTTTCAATTTGGACAAGTTGATATTTTTGTTGTGTGGTAAAGAGTTAAGGGTTAACACTTAGGGAAGTAATACGGTACAACTTTTTTATGCCCTCGAATGCAAATGATAGGATTTTTAAAAAAATACAGGAATAGGAACTTTTGCTAATAACTAGCAATTACTCCTATTGCCACAATTTCTTCAATACTTTCCGTCCATAATACCTTATAAATCACTTTCTTCTCAAGAATTGGATAAACAAACCAACATCTAACCACTTGTTCATGAATGGAGTCTGCTACAGTTGCAGTGCACTAACTGCTAATGAATAATAGAAAATGGTTTTCAAAATGTTGTTTTTTACCAATTTGTGTTGATAGTGCAAGTTAACAAGCTTTAGAACATTACAAAATGTAGCAAAAAAAATCTGGCTGCTTCAACCATTTACCAAACAATCCTGAGTTTTAGCGACCCTAAGGAAGAAAGGCTGAAAGCTTCTGAAAACCTTGTGGAAGAGGGAGAAAATTCTAGTAGCCAGTATATTGTCCTTTTCCCAAAATCTGTCTGTCCGCTCAAAGAAAATCCCATCTTTTGAGTCACATTTTATTTGTCATGTTCAATCGCTATGAATATGGAGGAGTCTTAAATTTTGTCATCTGCTAAAGGGTTAAAAAGACATTTCTTGCTAAAAAGACAAAGAATGCAAGTTCTATCATAGGTATTTTAAATTCCTTCCAATAAACTACCAGCCAACGCCTTGTTTTGCTGGGATAAACACAGTTTTACGTCCACTTGGGCAGGAAAATTGTTCTCTATAATCTTCACACAACGGGCTGGCACAATGGTATGCACCCTTTCTAGCCTTCCATTCACTCATAAAACATACTATTTATGGGCAGCAGTCCAAAATCCTTTGTGCCCTTCACTGTTTCTACATGATGAGCAAATACATAATTCCTTAATGTCTGCTGAATGTGTAAGGGCAGCACATCCTATAACATGACCCATTTCCTGAAAAAAAAAAAGTTGATTACCAAGATAAGTTTACATGTAGATCATTATAATTAGCCTGCAACACGAAAAAGGGTCATTCGGACATTTTGCGTAAAATGTCGTCTCGGATCAGCCTGCGCAGTCTCTTAAACTGAATATATGTTTGCTAAAATCAGTAAGTGAACGAGAGAGAAAGATTTCTGTAGTGCTGGTTAACTCTTTATCGAACACAAAATTTAGACTTGACTATATTGGAAGGATTTGCAGACGAGAAAATACATTTAAATACAAAAATTAAATTTTGTGTCTGGAAGGTTAGAAAACATCGTGGGAAAAGAAAGGTATGCTGAAAACCAGCTTTTTCTACTTTTCCCACAATGTTTTCAACAATCATCTTTCTCAGGGTCGTTAAAACTCGGGACTGTAGTAAAGGGATAAACGCATGTATGGACTATGGATAGGTAAACTGGCCAACAGGTTATAGCCTTGCGATCCAATGGTTCCGATTGGTTACGGTCCGATCAAGAAAAAGCCAAAATTTTAACAATTTTAGAATCGATTGCCATTTATTTATTTATCTTATTTTATTTATTTATTTATTTTTTATTTCATCATTAATTTAGTTTCACAAAAAATACCATGCAATTTCACTGAAACATTTGAAAGAAATTCCATCTTGACCTTGACCTTCATCACTATCACCTTCACCGGCTGCCATTTTGAAATTGAATCATGTGACTTCGATGGTATTCATACAAAAATCGTTGCAACTTGATATATTGAAGCGCCAATTTGTAGTCAGTCACATGATTTGAAAATATTGCCACATGATCTAGCAGATGATCTAAATACGACATCATATCTGGTTCTTGGTAAAACTGCGTGTAATGAAGGATTTAAGAGGGTGGATAAATGGTGTTAAGCATGTAGGTACTGATTACATTGTCTTCACTTCCGGTATATTTTTCTTCCTTCCTAAACTTTTTTTGTTTTGGAAATTGAAGTTCGCTTAGGGAAAGAAATGCCTGAGTCAAGGTATTTACACTAAGAATAGAGGCCAAACAACTCGCTACGGGGCGCCTACGTTCATTATGACGGAAAAATACTGATTACCTCGAAGCAAAATGAACCGTGAACCTACATATCGTGACTATAAATGAAACGCCACTTGCATTCAAATTACATCACGTCGACAATTCACTTATTCATGGGTACTATAGGTTTCACGAATAACACGCATATGCTAACCTTCAATTTTAATTGCAAAAGACATGGAGCAAGATCCGGTTATAAATTTACATTGAGTAAACAAATTGTTTTGACTTTTGGGTTTCACTCCACAATACAAAGCATTTGAGACGACCCCGCCACCTACACTACTCAAAAAATATTAAAGGAACACATGTCCCCGTTTTTGATCACAAGATAATTCTTTCGGTGAATGACAATGCAAATATTTTTTTGCTCGTAAGTTCATTGTCTTAACACTATAAAACCTCAGAACAGGCAAAACGATTTGGTTTGCACAAAAGATGCATGGGCTATGACTGTAAAAGCCGTCTTTCTGATATGCCACAAAGGCTTTTAAGAGAACCGGAGGTGTCATTTTTCAATCTCGTTTTCTTATTTCATATGATTTGACAAAAATGTCAACAAAAGATTGGAAAAATATGAGTTTTTAACAAAAACAAGGAATACAAATTTCTTGATTTTCTTTTTAACATGGCTTATCAGCATTTAAAAACAAAGAAAAGTATTGAGCCATTTTGTCCAGTAAGAATGTAAGTTTATAGTTTTCAGAGTACAAAGACTAAATGTTTAACGAAATTATAGATTTGAATTTCGGTATTTTTTGTCCTTCAATTCTTTTGAATAGTGTATTACTTATCACATTGTATGGCAATCCGACAGAAAGTGATCTACTTAAAGTGACAATGAAGGCCAAATGTAAACAAAGCGGGTGTTTAAATGCATTTGAATTTATATCATACCAGTTAAAAGTATGGAAGTTATTGTGAAGATGAAAATCTGTCATTGCACGGTCGGTCTAAGTGTTAGTTGCTGACAGAGAAATTGATTTCAAAACTAGGTTAAAACCTGCCAGGTAGCTGTATTTTTTGTTTACTTTTTGCCCGATTTTAAAATTCTTTTTTCTGCCAGCGACTAACATATGGCAAGACCACACGATAACAGATTGTCATCTCCACAATATTTTCCATACTTTGACATGGTATGATTTAAATTTAATTGTCTTATGACACCTGCTTTGATATTTTGGCCTTTACTGGGCCTTTAAGTCCATTGATGGCTATGGTGTGTCAAATTATGATTAGATGCACGAGACACTCAATTTAAATCGTGAAAATTTACAAGGGAAAGAAGTGCAATGACTTACTTCGACACTTGATCTGGGCGAGTTCGTAATTGTGTTTGTTTGGATGTTCTCTTTTTACGATCATCATTCGGCAAACCTCGGCTGATCCGTTGATCAAGTCTCTCGGCTATATCATGTCGCTTGATATGCACCTTTGCGATACTTTTCTTCTCCGGAATAACACCACTTCATCGTTCTTAGAATCATAACACTCCACTACGGAAGCAAACACTAGTCACAATTTTCCATGGGAACCTTTCGAAATACATTTCCAATGACAAACAGTGTATACATTTGTTTTCTAACTCGGTCTATCGGTGAATTTTTCAGCGATAGGTTGCGTATCACCGTGGTTGTTGTTGTTGTTGCCGTTGCTAATCGATTTACATGGCGCTGCCATGTTTAAGACCATGTGACTGGCAGTATTTCAAAATGGAAACCCCCTTGATACGAACAAGGTTTGATGTAGGTACGGAGTCGGCCAAGTTTTGACGAGTGTACGATCACGTGACAACCTCATAAATACCGATGACGTTATCTGATCACGTTACAGTTACGCAGAACTTAGCTTCATTTTAAAGCAGGATCGGCTCCGACTCCAGGATGAAAAGTGTTTTCCACCTCAAAATACATTTTTAATTTCGCTTTGTAATTCTGATAAATGCCACTATGTATTTATGTCTTCGAAAAAATATAAATAAACAAGATTTTTTTTTTTTGTCAAAATACGAGTTCCATGCCCCTTTAAACCGTATTAAATTTGTTTCACGTTTTGTGAAGTCTGATCTTGATTCACAATGGTCGCAAAGGCAACTTCATCTGTAAGATGCACTTCAAGGGTTAAGAAATTTTGATGTCGTATTTAGTAAGGCGTCAGAACATTCAGAATGCATCAGGTTTTTTTTTTCTAATCTTTACGGCACCCTTAAGCTTGAACGAGAATCCACATTAACAGAGAGCTGGTGAAGCCCTGACAGGGATTAACAATGCACTAGAAATATGAATTTACCTGTCAATGTTCGGATTATTATTTCCAGGCTCAAATCACAAATCACACTGTCGGGATCCTGCGCGGCTCAGTGGTAAACTGACTCGTGACCTGAAGGTCCGGGGTTTGAGCCTCACCGGATCCACTGGGCCTATCATGGGAGTGTCCTTGAGACACTTTGACAGAGCCCTAACCTAGTACTGGTGAAACCAAGGAAATACATGAATATATGAGCTGTTTCCGTGATGTGACAAATAATGTCGAAAGTGGCCTAAAACAACATTCAATCAATCAATCAAAATACACTGTCACTTACCAGGGTTAAAGAGTACCTTATTACAGATTAAAAAAAAAAACAGTTTCCTTTGGATCAGTCTGATCTCCCACATATGACTTGCAACATGCGAAAAGGGCCATTCGGACATTTGCGTAAAGTATCGTCTCGGATCAGCCTGCGCAGGCTAATCCGAGCAGCACTTTACGACTACATTAGATTTTGTGTTAAAGTAGACTTGCACAAAACAGAAAATTACATAAAAACGGAAAGTGCCGACTCGGATAAGCCTGCGCGGATTGCGCAGGCTGATCCGAGACGACACTTTACGCAAGTGTCCGAATGCCCCAGGCCATATCAAGCTGACATCGTTGAATTTCAAAGGAATAATAACTATTTCAAAGAATCCGTTCTGTGTCATGACCAAAAACGTTATTTACAAGAAAAAGGTATTTCAAAAAACTAAAAAAAAAAATCATTTATGTGACACTCAAAAGCTTAACTGTGTTTTTTTTTGTCTAAAAGTTCAACTTGTTTTTATATAGCTTTATTTTCTTACAATAAGCAAGTACATGTATGAAGGGCACTCGAAATATGCTTGGAAGTCTTTCCAAGACGACCAAATTTTAGACTTTCCCATATTGAAAGCATTTGCAGACAAGAAATTAAATGTATCTGAAATGATAGTCTTTAATATGGAAAGGATATGAAAAATTGTGAGAAAAGAAGAAAAAGCCGGTTTCATGCATTTGTTTCTTTTCCCACAATTTCAAAAGTTTTCCTTCTCAGCGTGGTTAAACTCGGGTTTAATAAGGGTTAAGACAGCTGCTTGCTTAGTACATTTCAACATAGATATGAGCCATGCTCTGTGAAAAGGGGGCTTAATGCATCTGCTCAAAGTATCGACAAAGGTCACCCTGCGCAGTTCGCGCAGGCTGACCTGGGCCGAAAGTTTTAGCTATTGGATAATTTTCTCTATGTCAAAAGACCAGTCTACCTCACTGATTAAGTCGGTTATTAAAAAAGTGGCTATAGTGGATCTATGAATCTTATATGATGGCTTGCTTCGTATAATGCATCACGGAAATACATAAAGCTCCCTTTTGCAAGCACATGGCTTATATGTATATGCTTTTACCGGGAACTTAAGATATTCTTGCTTAATCCTCAACTTCACTGGAACATTTTGAGATTTGTCCAAGTTGAAGTGTTGCAGGCAACAAATTAAGTGTAGCTTCGAAAATGAAATGTCATCGAAAAGGCAGAGAACAATGAGGGAAAGGGCAAAAATGTTGGTTATCAGCAATTCTTCCCCTTTTTCTCGCTGTACGTTCAAAAGCTTTCTTCCTCAAGGCTGTTAGAAGTTGGGATCTTTGGTTAGGGATCAATACAGGTTGCTTGACTAGCAGATGTTACCCCTTTCGGCATAATACCGGAAAACGCCCCGCCATAAATCGCGAAAACCCATGAAAATCAAAATTACGTGTCAAACAAATTGCAATTGTTTTACGGATTCATTTCGTATTTATCAAATAAAATATTTGTCAACGGAATGAAGCTGAAAATTTAATTAATTTCTTCTTTTAACTCAAAAAACAATGCCACATGTATGCATAGACTTTATAGCGTCGGGGCGTTTGCCGGTATTATGCCCTTTTTTCTTAATAGGCACATGTCTATGTTGCCTGGCAACATGTTTACTTTCAGGGTGAGCTGTGGCACTGGCAGCGGGAATTGTTGCCCTAGTTTGCAGCATTGGCGGATCAAATATTTGCTTATTTCATTTAAAGTATTGAAACTCTCCCTTTGAAATAAATGCACCACATTACTGCAATGCTTCTGTTCAAAAACAGATATATCTGAAAATTTCTCATTGAGTAGTTATGTACAAAGGGTCACCTGGTCGCGTAATTGTGATATTTCTTCCATCAGTACATGGATATATGAGTTGTTATATGACTGAAATAATGTTGACAGCGGTGTAAAACATAAATCGATCAATCAATCAATTAAAAAAAGCAAACTTGGACTGTAACATACCTGTTTTTATGAGTTCTAGCGTTAAGCACTTGTAACCATTGGGTACGTGAAATATCGTCTTTATACAATTCTTCTTCTTCCAACAAAAAGTCAAAATCCGGTTTTGTGTCTGCTATTGTGAAAAAGGCAATACCACGTATACATTTTCCTTCGCCAAAAAATGGGCTTTGAGACACGCATACATGAACCTACTGTGCATGAGGCAATGCACGAGAGAGTTTTGTGGTCTCGTGCAATGGGCGTGTCTTTAAAATGAATTAGATCTATGAGATTTCTATGAAAAACATACATACATGTATCTGGTCATATGTCATGTGGGCGTATTTATAGGGTCACGTGGTAATAAAGGAATGTCTTTGCATTAAAAGTAGGGCAAACTTTATATCGAAGAAAGTCTATATAAAATTGGTTTATATAAAAAGTTAGTCGATCACTAAGTTGGTTAGAGCTCTAAAAAAAAAATGAAAATTCTTCGAGAAAATAAAAGCTACGGCACAAAGCGCCTTCCGGACCTCCCCTTTTATTTTCTCTAAGAGTTCTGTTTTTTTTTTAGTTCTACACATTGCATACATGTTAGTATCCATCAACTGTTCAAAATGTCGATTCAGCGCTGATGTCAACGCATCCTCCGCCCGCCTTTTTTACTGTCAAGATTTGTCGTCTTTTTTTTTTAATTGAATTTTAACAAGTGTGCCGAAATTTCGTTAGATGATCAAATAATTCTTTTCAAACTGCCTTTTCAGTGTGGTGATTAAAGAGATGTGTTTGGAGTCCTGAAAAGAACTGTTTCTCTGTACTTGGGTTGAATCTTCCTGTCTGTTGATTTCGAGATTAGTAATCTGTGATGATTTCTCTCAAGCTGTTGATATCAATTTGTTTGTCAAACTCAGCAAAGACAATTTAACGTTGATGACGTGTGCGAGAGCTTGGGCAAACTGAAGCTCAATTCGAAGACTTCCAGTTTTTATAGGATAAAGTTTTCCTTCACTGCCTTGATCGGCTGTCAAATCTTATTCCCAAAAACAGTATCCGCCAACATAATCTTCTTTGGTAACATCAAATAATTCATTGAGGTCTAAGGCTGAGACAGCCTGGTACAATGACAAATGTGATTTCAAATACAGTCCTTGTTCGAAGCTATATATATAGGTTCAAATGGTCTGTTATGAATACTGTGGCCATTATATGACGCATCTAATTTTGACGGATTAAAACGTTGAAAGAAAAATGAGTTAGTGTCATATTAAAAGCAGCATTTGTTACCGTTGCAATGAAAATATGTTTTTGAAGTTGTCCTTGAAACAAATGATCTTCAACTTTTAGAGTGAAGTCCGCCACCGATGGAACAGGTCTTTAATTTTACCCTACGGATAGAAATTTTTATGGTATGTTGGGCAATAACATGATTTAAATCGTTTACAATAATGGCAACTATTCAACTCACACGCAAACTAATTGTTTCAAGTACAATTTTTGCAGCTAGAGCACAGCACCTCCTGTGAGACAAAGGTTTGGTGAAGCTCTGTTTAATGTTAGTCTAATTTCAATGCCATTAGGCTAAGAGATGCATTAAACCCTATTTACCAGCGCATGACTTATAATATCAGTTTTTATCATACAATTAAGCCATCTCCGACCTGAAATCACATGCATGATAACATAAATTGTTATCAGGAAGGACCTAATTTGCATATCCAACGCTGACCCGCAGGAACTATTTTCGACCTATATAATGACGTAAATAAGCTTGCAAATTTCAGGACACAGAAATGTACAGTTATTTCATAAATCGCTCTAGCATCTTTGCCGAGTCTCAAAAAAAATATATATATATATATATTCTGGGCTACTACGAAATACAAAAAATAGTACAGTCGTTTAGGCAGTAGCGGATCGCTAACGAAATTATCGCTGCGTACGTTTTTAATCCATCATGTATGGGATAATAAATGATACCATTCGACAGCAAAACATGTGATCTTTAAAAATCAGTCCACATTTTTAGCTGAAAAGTCGTTTAACGATACAGAATACTTTCTATTTTGAACACGCTAATTAGGTCAATAACGGATAGCTTTGGGTAGTAACGGATAGTATAGAATAATGTAGTTGAGGGGTCATCTCAAATCAGTCTGAAAGCTGCCAAGTGCTGTAAATCTACAATTAAATCGTTGGTGGTGCACTCTTGATATATTTACATGGATCCAGAGTTTTATTCACAGACAGGCCATGATTGTTTTTCACATTTAACAGTTTCAGTCTTAGTCTCAGCACCACCCAGCCAATCCAGCTGCAAGAGAGGTTTTTTGTGTGCCGTAATTGTAATTGAAAACACGATAAAATAGACTGTAAGGTTAATTGGCTTCAGTAAAATGGTTGAAAGTAGAAAACAGCATCCTTTTTAAATAGCATTAGAAGGGTGGGGGCAAGTTCAAGGCATAAGTCAGAGATAAAAAGTGGTAAATTGCATCAGTTCACTGTTTAATGATATCGATTGTTGCACTCAAGTAAAATTTAAGAACAGTATAAACTAGTCAAACCGGTATACTGACACATTCATGAATCAGTAACCCATGATTGTGTCAGTAACTAAATTAATTTCTGTCTCCCATTATACGATATTCTTTTTTGGTGCAATTTGAAAAAAAAAAGTTTTGACAACAGGTGAGAATTCCTCATGATAAGCATTTTCACCATTCATTGTTTTCACTGAAAGCTAATAAAAAACAAGCATGCTGTCTAGAAAGACTCCAGCCAATAGTTTGACATCATTAGTACAACACAGTTTGTTCCCACATATTTTGTTAGTACATGACGTATCATCTTTCTTCATCAATATGAAATAAACTGGTTTGTATTGCATGGAAATCAATGTTGCGAAAATTGATCATAATGAGTACTTTCATCAATTGTCACATTTTTTTCAAACCAAACAGGTATATGTATGTTAAATTCTGTATTAAATCATATCTGAGGATGGCTGTTTATTCTTTTGTTAGGAATATCAATAAAACAATCCACAATCATACAAGGAAGAAGAAACCAATTTAAGAATGCACAGCAAGTTAGTTATTGCAGATATGCTGGTTAGGACAACAGTTTTACCTTCTGACACAGAATATATTGAGTAAAGTGTGCCATACAAAGAATATCTTTCTGATGTGGTGGGTTTACAACATATTTTAACAAGTTGTATGCTTCAAAAGAGGAGGGTTTTCAATTATAATGCAGTTACAGCTTATTGTTTGCTGCTTTATACAATAAGCTCCATGGAAAGATGTAAACAGCTTCGACTGTCTGATGAAATCTCAGATACAATTCTTAAAAAAAAATAATCAGTAACCTTAATATTCATACTGCCTTTTGGCATAGAAGACATTGTTTTATTTAGCTCTTTAAGCACACAACAGTGTTTTAGACTGCTCCAAAATGAAAGCATTTGCAGAGGACAAATTATAATTATATGGCTCAAATTATTGTTTCTAAAAATTTTGAAAACCTTGAGGGAATTAAAAGGAGAAAATGCTGGTTACAAGCATTTTCTCCTTTTTCCACGATGTTTTCAAAGCTGTTGTTGCCTAGGCATTATATCTGCTACAGTCTGCAATAAATCATTAAAACAACTTGCCAATGATCTAAGTGACAGATGACCAATAGTTAAACCTGCTACATCAGAAATTATATGATTTCTTTGCTCATCTGTAACCATTTTATGCAGAGTTCTATCAAATATCAATAAATCTGGAATCCACACTAGACAAGCATTTTTGTCATTCATATTGGAGTATTCTCGATTGACTAATAACTTTATTTTTGTTTCAGCTTGTGGTGGCTTTATTTTGAAGGCTTAAATTACTGAGTTTACTGTCAAAATAGTTGCAATGCCACTGCATGCAGAACTGAGTGTTGATTTTCTTTGTTGAGGAAAACAATTGTCAGATGGTCCTGGTTCAGTCATGAGTACCTGGAACAAGACAAAACTACTTGTAATTAATGCACAAAATCACGCTAGCCTTGCTTGAGCTAAAAAAAATTACCAGTTACACTAAGTTTTTTTGTAAAAAGTCTGTTTCTCATTTGATATAAGTGCTAGTGGCACTAAATTTCCACCATGCATTGGTCACAAAGGCCATATCATAATTTATGCATCAGATATAAACTAGTCTACAAACATTTTGATCAGAGATGAAAATCAACCCCAAGGTGCACTTTTGACGAGATAGATCTACCTGGTTTTAACCAATACCAGATATATATACATAAACCCCGTTATAACAAAGTCCAGGTCCTGATTTTACAGTGACCTATATTTTCTATTTTCTAGACCTTCATCCTCATGTTATATAGTAACAGATTAAGTTCAATTCACATTTTACATCGGTTTGACAGTCAACATTGATTTTGGGAAGGCCCCTCTGAAGTTCTTCATGTACACATTACCTCGCATGGCCGATACACTACTGACCAAATCGGTTGCGGTATTTTTAGGTCAATATTCAATGTCACTCTTTGATACATAGAGTTGGTATTCTTTGTGGTAAAAGATGACATATTTATACACCATTTCATACCAAAAACTTGTGGTTTAAACTTTACATACCTGAAAATTTGATTGAAGGTTTCGTCTGCTGTATTTTTTCCTGCGTAAAAAATGGAACTTCCGGTTGCCCCATTTTGGTTTTTGTGAGATTAGAATACCGTCACAAATGCAAATTGTAAAAGAAAATCATCAATCCATTGCGGAAATATCATTCTTTTCAATGGTACGTAGATTTGTTCTATTACATGCCCACAGAAGATTTTCTCGGTAAAACATTAACGGCCTATCCGCTATACCCCAAGATCCGCTACTGCCTAATCGACTGTACTGTGCACCCCATTGGTACGATTATTAACAGTCCTCAATCGGCCACTGTTTCATCGTTGGAACAGTTGGCATTTAAACTGAGCGTCGTACCCAATGCGAGTTATGTTTTTAATGGCCGACGTATGTCATACTGCACTGTACAGTCCTACGAGACACTTTGACAAGTGTAGCTTTAATCAACTCACCAGTTAGATCTATTTCCTCTAAACTACTTAAGTCGTCTGTTTGATTTTAAGAGTTCTTCCTAAAATATGTTCATATTCTGTCCGTCAAAATTTTTGGTCTCCCAGTTCTAGGCTTGTGATCAATATCGCCCCTCTCACGCCAACGTATTAAAATTATTGACACTGTGTATTCACTTATTCCGACCCTTTCTTAACATTTCTAGCTTTCAAAATACTTTCTATCAAATCTACGATGACTTTTTCTGATCAATTGGCAGTTGTGTACCGTGCTGTTATTAAATCCTCGCTCCCGACAAACTCAAAATAACTCGGTCATGAAACAAATAAATCAACTTTGTTTTAAAACATGAATTAGATCTAATCGTAGACCTGTGTAAACAGTGTACTAGATTTTAACTCAGCGACCTCGGTTTCATAGAAATGGACCGCTGACATATCGAATGATGTAAATGATGACGTCGGCCATTAAAAAAAACCCTTGGTTAACTCTTAGGACGATGCTGCACCGAACTAGCGTCCATTTTCAACAACCATTCTAACAGTGTTCTTTGTCTTTATATATAAGTAACACAACTTCTGACTGGCAAAACCAAGTAATTCAGCCAATCAGAAGTTGTGGTACTTTTAAATTTAGAAAATTCTGGAGAATAAGTCTAAGCATGGTTGGTGAATACGGACCCAGGTTTCCCTATCGTTAGCCAGACACGTAATTCCAATTTCGATATGGCTTGCATCACGCGAAAAGGGGCATTCGGACATTTGCGTAAAGTGTCGTCTCGGATCAGCCTGCGCAATCCGCGCAGGCTAATCCGAGATGGCACTTTATGACTACATTAGATTTTGTTCTTCAGTACACTTGCGCAAAGCAGAAAATTACATAAAAACGGAAAGTGTCGTTTCGGATTAGCCTGCGCGGACTGCGCAGGCTGATCCGAGACGACATTTTTCGCAAATTTATGTCCGAATGCCCCTTTTCGCGTGTTGCAGTTCAATTATACTATCATTGGGCGTAAGAAGCACAAATAATACCAGGAACATAACCCCAATTTTCAACGGAGGAGTTTGAATGTCGGCACATTTAGCGTTGACTGTTCATGGCCCCCACATAAACAAAATTAAGAAAATCTATTTTCTGTGCTAGTCGGTAAATCCGTAACATTGGCGATCTGGGTCAAACTGAGGAAAGGGGCTGGACATTGAAAACATTGTGGAAAAGGGAGAAAATGCTGGTTACCAGCATTTTCTTCTTTTCCCACACTGTTTTCTTCTTCTAGTTTCAAAAACAAAACTCACACACATCATTTGAGTCCTGTTTAATTTCTCCTCTACAAAATACTTCCAATATGGATGAGTCTAAAAATTTGTAGTGTGATTATGGGTTAAGATTACATCTCAAGTACAAAAACACACAGCATAAAAATTTAGCCATGCTCTGGTAAAAGGGGGCTAAATGCACCGACGTGATGCATTACACCAAGCAAGTCATCACATAATCATTAAATATTCTCAGTCTATCAAGTGACTGTATCCAGAGGTAGAATGATCCTTTGACAAGCAGAAAATTTACAAATAGCAAGAAGTTTCAACCCATGTCAGCCTGTACGGACTGATCAGACTGACATGAGTCGATACTTTTTGCAGTCGCAGTAAGGACCATTTTGCAGATGCAGTTAGCCCCTTTTTCATAGAGCATGGCTCAATTATATGAAACGCTCTCTGTAAAAGAGGGCTTAAATGTATTTTCGTACGAACGCATAATATCAAGGAAGTCATCACATAATATAGATACTTTTTGTCTAAAAACCAAATAAAGTTTAAGGTAGAAGTCTGGAATGTTCCTGCATGGGCTGACATTGATTGACACTTTTTGCAGACTGGTCAAATTCCAGAGTATGCAAATGCAGACAACAAATTATGTTAAAATTATGAAATTTGTCTGTGATAGGGTGGAAAAGGTTGTGGAAAATGGAGAAAATGCTTGTAACCAGCATGTTCTCCTTATTCGACAATGGTTTCAAAAGTCCTTTTTTCTAAAAGTCTTCAAAACTCGGGATTGTGTGCTACAGAATCAAAATACCTTTCATTATTTTTCTAATGTTTTCCAAAACCAAAAAGTAAATCAGATAGACATGGGTTGACAACAGATAAATTTGAGTCTTGCTCTGTGAAAAGGGGGCTTAATGCATTTGCAAAAAGCATCGACCCATGTCAGCCTGCGCAGTCCGCGCAGGCTGACCTGGGCCGAAACATTTTGCTATTGGTCAATTTTCTGCATGTCAAAGGACCAGTCTACCACATGATTCAGTCAGTTGTCAGGCAAAACGGATTTTATAGACCTACGATTAAGCGATGACCTGGTAGGTATCATGCATCATGGAGATGCAGTAAGCCCCCTTTTAACATAGTATGGCTCATTTGTATTTTTGTCTCCAGTCATAACACTATTTTATCACACTGAGAAAGTATAATCAACTGCGGTTTGCAAATGTATCTTTAACTCTTATTCTGCTAAATAAGTGAAATAAAACTTTCAAGCTGATAGACTAGTATAAACCAAGATTTTGCTTTTTCTAAGGTATTTTTTTGGGAAAGATATCTCCTTATCGGACAGTGTAGATCCAAGATCAGACTGCACGTTCTGTGCAGTCTGATCTTGATCTACACTGGCCGCAAAAGGTCAGTGAGTCGTGCTTAGCAGCCTAAGGGTTAAGAGTTCTTTAACAATATGATGCAGCATGATTTTTCATTGTGATGTCAGTGTAAAGTGATATGAGAATATCATTATAAAGGTTGTGTGTTACTTAAGAAATAATCTTCTTTCTATCGTGGTTTATCGTTCAATAAGCCACAGTTGTGAGTTATGAGGCACAATAAATAATCCACAAGGGCGATAGCCCGAGTGGTTTATTCATTAATTGCGCCTCATAACTCACAACGTGGTTTATTGAACGATAAACCACGATAGAAAGAAGATTATTTCGATTCTAACTCTTAATCAAAGGAAAATAAGTTCATACTTAGAGTAAAAACGCGGATGCAGATTATATTCCATTGAATAACTTACTTACTTTATACAGAATGACGTCTCTCTATATAGAATGACGTAACTCTACATAGAATAACGTAGATTTTACCACGCTTTCGTTGCATTGTGTTTATAGAGCCGAATTCACGTGTCGTATTAGAATTGATCTTATCTCTTTGTAATTTCCGCATGTAACTTAAGAGTACCGATCCCGGGAACTTTCGAAATCATTGTCAAATCATCCTTCATTTCATTCCGTCGTGTTGCAGTAAGGGAGGTTACTCATTCATACGTGAAAATTCGAAAGTACGACTTATTTCCCTTAGTCCATACTTCAAATTTGAGGGAACACACTGCTGCGATTCAAGAATTTCCTTCCAATTCGAGTTCTTTTACGAGTCTCAGCAAACATTCTATGGACGAAAGTGACCCAGTTTTAATTTGTTTTTAATAAAGGGTTTAATTAACATATACTGACAATATTCTATCATCATTCTTACAATGTTTAAGTTTTTTGTCTCAACGTTCAGAGTTCTAACTTGTAACTTCATGACACTAGATAGGAGTAAAGTCATATTGATATACAGCTTGTGTACATTTATCTTTAAGTTTCTTTCCATATTGTTTCACGCCATGACAAAAAATCTGTTGTTCTTTCTATCAAGAGGTTTTATTTTCTTTTCTTTCAAGGTTAAGTTTCTAGGGATCCCAGTTTCTAGTTCGATTAAGACGTTCCGAAAGACGACAGGCTTATAATTACGAATCGAACAAAATCAGGTCAAACTAGCAACCACCACGCCTGCGCAGATCAGGGGAGATAATTTAATTTTTTTTCCGGAAATATGACCTCACTAAGGGTCAAATAGATACGCGCCAATTATGGAAAACTACGGCTTTTCTTGATGTCGTTTGTCATTGGAAGCTAAAGTCTAAAGATAGGAGTTTGCGAAATGGCTTGCCTCTCGCGCGAAACGATTTGAGAACCCCAAACGGGAACCGAGAGAAAATTTCACTGACCGATATTTTTTGGAAAAAAGGCGATTTCACTATTTAAACTGGTATTTTTTTGTAGTTCGATAATCCATTTATACCAAAAATGTGATTTGAAATACAAAAATCGCGCGTGGATAATTGTTTTTAAGCATTTTTCTGACTCGGTATATTTCATGGTAGGGGAGATAAATCGACACCGGAAGTGAAACAGAGTCACAAAATAACCCTTGACGACAGGCTCTGTGGCTAAATTAAACCACTATTTCCACCCAAGATGTTCATATAACGGTCCAGTTTGATAAATTACAACTAATTGAATATGTACATTGTAAAGTTTGGTTAGATTTACGAATCAAATTCTTAAAATTGCGTTCGTTTTATAGTAGGGATTCGTACTCAAAATTCAACGTACTGTTTCGTAACCAGGATCTACATGTTTTGTATTCCTCTAACATATGAGTACTGCGCAGCATGATTGTTTTCTTATTCATAATTTTGGGTTCTCACACAAAACCTTGTGTCAGATATATCGGTTTCTTTGCATTAATTAGTAATATTGTAATATCAACTGGAATATTATGTTATTACTTATTTAATTATTGGCAACCATATCACTTTATTCAAGTAACTTCAGTAAGTCAAATCTCCAAACATTTCCCCCATTTTAACAGAACCGCACATTTATAATTAAGCTACTTTACTAAGTAAATATGCATAAGTATGCATTTGAAAATGTACAACTTTGTATTTGCAGACTAAGTGAGTAAGTCTCAATCAGCATGTTCATGGGCAGTTTGATCAGAGGCTACACATTTTGTCAGAACCTCCTGCATAGCTTATCATTTCATATGTAAGCAAATGAAACAATGGAAGCATCTGCAGATTACAAATTATATGTGGTTCAAATGATAGACTTTGTCTATGATAGGGTAGAAAACATTGTGGGAAAAGCAGAAAATACTGGTTACTACCCTTTTTTTAGGGTTGTGGAAAATCCTGATTGTCTGATAAAGTGTTGAAAAAAAGCTACTATCACTTGAACTTAATAGGTGTATGTCTTTTCCCAAATTGACAGAATTCCAATCAATGTTACAAAAATTCCATTTTCTAATTCAATAAATCCTTCTCTCAAGACTGGTTATATATAATCTTGGATGCACTGTACTGAAATAGAAAGGAGAAAACATAGACAAGAAATAAGTGTCATGTTTTAAATCATATCTGTGGTTCACACATTTTCAAATGAGTCTATTTTTCCTATAGCATTAACCTATATTTTCCCCATTGTAAAATGGGTGGGTGGGGTAACGTTATTTCCTTTATATAACATATACAGTGTTTTTTGGGTGTATAAACCTTTCAAAACTGAATGGGAGATCATTTTATCATTTACAAGCTATTAGATGTCATCTAGATGACTTTAACTAAGCTCAAAAACCTTACATATTGTAGAAAGTGTGCTTTTTCTCTTTTTCAATATCAAAATGGGGTTCAGTCCGACAGATATAACATCAGAAAAAGACACAATAAAATCACCTAACAGCTAAGGTAGAGTATATAATTAATCATTGATGTTCTGCCCACTATGTGGACACTTCATTAACTGCATATCAAGCAGACTCTTATAGTTACAGAGTGAGGTCATTTTTTGCTGAAAAATTAAAATTTGTGTTTTCAGAAACATGATTTTTTGCCTTTTGTCAAGGTATTTTTGACGTAAAGAAATAGTACAACCTATATAAGCTATATATTTCCTGATTTGTATTGATGAGATCTTTCAGAAAATGTATAGTTTTTACAGATTAGACTCCTTTCAGAAAAAGGGTGGTGGTTGCTAGTCAAACACAACAACAACAGCCTAACATAACATTAAAAATATGGCCGTCGGATACGTAACAAAAGTATCAGCGAAAAATACAAATATTTCATCAAGAGAGTGTGTTTTTCTGTGGTTTATCATACTGGAAGGCTTAGTAATTCAAGTGTTGTGTAAATCAGACTGTAATGGAATACCGTGTCATAATGGAATTTGTAATGCGACTGGAACGAATAGCTGCGAGTGTTATGAAGGCTGGGCTGGTGTTTCTTGTTCATACTGTTCCGGAAGAATAAGGTAGTGTTTTGCTTACAAACCTGTAGATCTATATTTCTACCACCCCATTACTTTTCTTGATCACCTCAGTATTTGTCTGTTACAATTATTTGATATCTCTTTAGGACTCGCCCCTTCCTGTTTTAGGAAATGATCAAGATCTTGAAGAATACACAAAGACAAGGAGAATGATATTCTGATGACAGTAGGCACTGACTCGGAGTCGTTTTGAAGATATTTTTGTATTGCTTTCCATGGTACCATTCAGCAAGGCTGTATATAGGAGGGTTTTGGGGGCTCTTTCAATCTTTAAAGCCAGTCCTCTATACTCACACTCACCATTTCTGTGCCCAACCTTTGATCTTAACACTTTACCACACAATCCCGAGTTTTAACGACCCCCTAGGAAAAGGACTTTTGAAAACAGTGTGGGAAAAGAAGATAATGCTTGTAACCAGCATTTTCTTCTTTTCCCACTATGTTTCCCACCCTTTCAAAGATAAATTTCCTAATTTGTGCAACATTTAAAATGTCGTCTGCAAATGGTTTCAATATTTGTACCAGTCTAAAATTTTGTCGTTTGGTAAAGAGTTAAGGCTTGCACGGATGTTATTTTTTAGATAGTTTCTCTGCTCGCCTTCACAGCAGCCATTCTTTAAATGCTTCTGGAAATTTCAAAATCTTACCAGTTACCAGTCATCTTTCAGTCTTTAACCTACTTGTCAGCTACGAAAGTAGATGATCCAGTCGATAAATGATTTAACTTCATATTGACACCAAGTTTAGTGCAAGGTTTTCATTGATCTTTTTGTAATTTACCTTTTTTTTATTTTACATAAACACATGTGGGCAATTTATAAACAAATGCTTATTATAAATTCAGCTAATTGTGCATGTGCATTGAATTTCAACTGGAAAAAATACCACTGTGATTGTCAGTTTAAGTGTTAGATATGACTTTTTGTGAAGGAAATACATCCAGTACGTTTTTGTTTCCTTTTCGACGCACATATGTATATGAATGGGAACCCTGTATAAACTATTGTCCTTGGGTCAAAATTGACCCCACCCCAGGGATCAGAAGTTTTACATTGGATTCTATATTGAAAACTTCAAAAATCTTTTTCCTAACCATAAGGCCTCAGTGACTGGGAAAGGCTTGCGCCATGCGCCATAGTCGCATTACAATCCAAAATGTCACATCGTTTTTGCCAATGAGTGCGCCCTTGTCCCATTCAATTTTCGACATTGTAAAAGTACGAAATTTAGTCAGACGAATCTCCTTTGATTGGCGCCGATTAGACGTTTTAAAAAATGAGTAGCTATGTGCGTGTGACGTCACGTTTTCAATCATAAAACGCTTATTGAATATTGAACCTATTTTGTCGTCTTGATCAAACTGCCATGATTTTGCCGTAAAATTCAAATTCAACAACTACCTAAGCATTAGAATATACCACCGAAAATTTAAAATTGCATGAAGGTCAGGGCTCCATCAGTAATTTCTTTCCCACAATGATCGTTTATTAACAGACTCATACAGACGATCCTAGCGAGAATCAGAGCAACTCTCAGATCACATCTCTCTCCGAGCCTATTCCAAGCATATCCATGGACATGCAGCATACATTTATCAGTGTATATCATGCTGATTGAGAAGGCCACTTTTTTTTTTTCATCATGAATTAGATAGGTAACATTCTCAATCAGCTTATGGTCTAATAGTATTTATGTTCCCTGCTACCCCATTTGGTAAGTTCATTTCAATCATCATGCTATAATACTGCTAAAAGAAATAAAAAGATAAGAAAGTCCGATCAGAGTTGTCTCAAATTGTTTCTTCATCAATTATAATGAATTTAAACAGTGAATTTACATAATTATATGTAAAGAATGATAATGAGAAATAAAGTTCGTTTTTTTTTCTTTAATGAAATGAAAATAACAATGAAAGGGGGTGAAGGTCAGACCTTCGTCTTATGGAACAATGAAAGGGGGGTGAAGGTTAGGCCTTTGTCTTTTGGTGTCATCCTTATATTTCCATAATAACCAAGTAATTTTGACCCTTGATCATTTCTCTTTGACGCTTGGAAATTTCATTTTGACTCTTGAAAATTTCAGCCCAAGATTCAATGACTCTAGGGATTCAGGACCTAATGAGAACCCAGATGACTATGTTTCATTCCAAGCATTAAATATAGAACCAGCATAAGCATTTAGATACATTTTGACTTGCATTGGGATAGTACTATTTTAAAAAAATAAATGAAAGCAATTAAAAGATTTTGTGTTTTTTTCTAAAATTGTCACATTGGTTTTCAAAATGTCACATTGATTTTCCTGGAGGAAGGGACATTGTCCCATTGAAAATAATTCTTTCCCAATCACTGAGGCCTAGGGCTACCAAATTTGGCATGCTGCTTCATGCAGTGAATCTCTACCAAGATTGTTCCATTTATAGCCCTGAGGGCAAAACTGGCCCCACCTGAGCAGTGTGTGCGATCACTTATAAATGTACGTGATTCACGTATAAAATAGAGAAATCACGTACAGTTTTTCTCTGTTATACATACCAGAACGTACAAAAAACTTGCCCTAAAAACAATGAAATTTGTAGAACTATGTAGTTTCTAGGATAATCTGCAGCGAAATGTTTACAGTCACTCACTTTTGTCTGGGGTTTTCAAATTCCAAATATAGATGCTTAACCGAAATGTTCTGAGGTTATCATATAATGTACATGTTATATTCTTAGTGTCCAAAATGTTGTGGCTATGTTTTGATCGGTTTGCCCTCTTTTAACATTTTTGTGGCTAGGATTCCATGGTATTCCACTTACCTGCTTGTTTTAGCAAACATTGGAATTGATTTTGACAAAAATATTCTTGCACGGTTTGAGGAAAGGTTCCCAAGGTGTTTAAAGAGCTCATAACTGTGTACATGTATCTATAAAAACTTGTTAGTGCATATCGCATGAAAACAGTTGATCTTTAAATAAGCTGTCATTAAAACTGATATTAAAGTGAAATTATGTAGATTAGATCTGAACCCCCATCTTTGTTTGTGTACCCCAAACTCCTGTTACCAAAGGGTACAAAAACATCAAGCTAGAAAAAGCACAGCACACTCTGCCTGAGGGTCAAAAGTTTCACAGGGTTTATAAACTGAAAACTGAAATAATAATCTGGTTCTGAACAGTAAGGTCTAGTCTGACCAAGTTTGCATTCGTCTAGTCAACCTGAAGCAAGGTGTTTAATTAATACTATAGCCCTTGAGGTAACAAATTTTAGTTTTTACAAAGGCTAAAATAGTGAAAACTTTAACAATCTTCATGAAGTCACAGTGACTTAAACGTATGTGTGTACTGATCAAGGCAAATAACTCCTGTTTCTTTGACATAATCTTTGAATTTGAATTTGAAAAATATGGATCTTTTATTTTATTTTTTTTTTTTTTGAAAGGGGGGGGGGTGGAACTAGGCTATGTTTACAATGAAAGTTTATTGCCATACAAACTTTTTATGATTTAAGTCTCTGTCAGTGCCAATTCAGTGCTTGATACATCGCCTTTTCAAAAGCCAGTGGAGCGATAAAGGGCCATTATGGTCCTCTTGTTAATTATTTTAGAGTTTTAGTAAAGAATAATCAATTAATAGTCTATCAGTCAAGAAATTTATTGTAAGCTGACAAACATCGGATTTAGCCTCCAAAATGGGGTATCTGTGTACCCATGCCCTCTATTAACATACTTTCCAAGGAAAATAAAACTGCTGTAATCTTTAAAGGAGGCAGAATTAGACGTTTTGCCGTAATTGAAATTTCTTGCTTAACCATTTACCACACAATCCTGACTTTAAAGGACTCTGGGAAAAAAGGCTCTTGAAAACATTGTGGGAAAAGAGGAAAATGCTCTGTTTTTCCCTCATTTTTTTCTACTCTTTCTGTTACAGATCTCATCATTTTTGCCCCATTCAATTCTTTATTCAGTCTAAAATTTTGTCATTTGGTAAAGGGTTAAACAATATACAACTTTTTATATCCCTTCCAAGAAGAGGCTTCAAAATAACCCACCTGCCCAAAGCCAGGGAAAAGTAAAAATTGCGGCGAACAAGCTGCTCTGTTGCTATTTTGAAAACACTTTGGCACAAAAAACAAAACACTGACAAGAGTGCAGACCAATCCTTTACCACGTTATCCCAACTTTTAACAACCCATAGAAAGAGAGCTTTTAAAAAAACCTTGTGGGAAAAGGAGAAAATGCTGGTAACCAGCATTTTCTCCTTTTCCAACAATGTTTTCTACTCTTTCATAGCTTAATCTCGTAACTCCAGCCACATCTGAATTGTCTGCAAATGCTTTCAGTTTTCACCAGTTTAAAATTTTGTTGTCTGGTACAGAGATTGTTGTGGTTCAAATTGTAGAATTTTCCCTGAAATGGTAAAAAATGAGGGAAAAGGAGAAAATGCTGGTTACTATATACTTTTTTTTCGTCCTTTCCCACAATGTTTTCAAAAGCCTTATGTTGGAGGTTGTTAAACCTTGTGATTGTTTGGTAAAATGTTAAAAAGAGGTATGAAAGAGGCCAAGAGTTTTATATGTTAAAAAGGTTATATATTGATTAGACATGGAGATTTTATGATGTTTTACTTACCTAGTCACGTTTTACTTGCAATGGTTGAGTGAGGGCAGGTCCTGTTTTTATCATCAGGGGTTACTTTCTCTCATTCCATATTTTATTTCAATAAATATTTGATATATATTCTCTTTCCAAGAGCTTTTTGCCCTTTTCACAACTACTGGTTGCCTTTTTAAACTGTTGTAGATCTATCGAGTATCGAGATAAGACTGCATAAAGGGTGCAGTCTGATATTTGATCTAAACCATCCGCTTTGCTGAGACATTCTGGACAAAAGCTTCTTCATATTTATTATGGTCTTATTTTCCAGACTGAAACATCTGTAAGGTTTATTTAGGGTTCTAAATTTAAAAAAATTATATAGTGAACAACAAAATTTAACTCTACTCATATTGAGAGTATTAACCATGCAGAAGACAAAATTTTAATTGAAATCTCACTCAAAAGATCAGATATGTCTGTAACTCTTTACCAACTGACAAAGCCAAGCCCAGGTAGCTCATTTGGTAGTGTACAGGACTTAAGAACGGGTAGCGGGTTCGATCCCAGACTCGGCCAATTTCTTTCTAAGGAATGATGATAGTCATTGTGACAGGATTCATTCCTCTCTCACCGCTGACCATTGTTTCAACGATGGTTATGTGGGAAAGCAGCCAGTGGCGTAGAAAGAACCTTGTGCAGAGTTCTGGTAAAAGAGACTCCAGGAAAGCATGGGTAGGTGCTCAGGCTTACGTGATATAAATGAAATAATGTTGAAAACGGCGTTAAACACTATACAATCAATCAATCAACCAAACGACAAAGTTTTAGATTAGTCCACATTCAAAGCTTTTGCAGATAACAAAATGAACATGACTCTAATATTAAAATTCATTTGAGAAGGGTAGAAAACATTGTGGGAAAAGGAGAAAATGCTGATTACCAGCATTTTCTCCTTTTCCCACAATGTTTTCAAAAGGCTTCTTCTTCAGCACTGTTAAAACACAGGATTGTGTGATAAAGGGTTAATACATGTAGAAAAAGTTGTTTGTCGTAGAAAAAAATATTAGTTACCAACATTTTCCTATTTTCTTACTGTATGTTTTTGAAACCTTCTTTTTCATGCTTGTAAAACTTTAAGTATTGGATTGTTTGATAAAGGATTGACCCTTTAACCCTTTACCACACAATCCCGAGTTTTAACGACCCTGAGAATGAAGCCTTTTGAAAACATTGTGGGAAAAGGAGAAAATGCTGGTAACCAGCATTTTCTCCTTTTCCCACAATGTTTTCTACTCTTCCTAAAAGAAGTTTCAATTTTTCAGTTACATTTATTTTATTGTCTGCAAAATGCTATCAATTTGGACAAGTCTGAAATTTTGTCGTTTGGTAAAGGGTTAATACAGTGGCATGTAAAACAATATAGTTTAGTTACAATGCAGAATAATGAAGATTACAAATAGCGAGGCTTAGACTACATAAAACATGCAAAAATGCACCCTGATCTCACTTTACAATGTTTGATCTGCAGACATGTTATGGCTTAGAAGCAGTGTTGCAATATTTTTGTCTTTTAACCCTTTACCGCGCAATGCTGACTTTTGACGACCCCAAGAAAGAAAAGTTTTGAAAATATGTTGGAAAAGAAGAAAATGCTGGTAACCAGCATTTTCTTTTTTTCCCACAATTTTTTCTACCCAATCAAGGACAAATTTTGTCAATTGTGTTACCTTCAATTTGTCGTCTGCAAATGGTTTCTGTTTGGACCAATCTGGAATTTTGTCGTCTGGTAAAGAGTTAACCTGAAAGAAAATGTGAATGGCATTTTGTCATGGTATTTTTTTCCATCTAATGATTCTCATTAACTCTTTACCAGACAAAAAGATCTTTAGACTTGTCAAAACTGAAAGCATCTGCAAGTGACAAATTAAATGTTCCCCAAATTATGACTTTGTCTGTAAAAGGCAAGAAAATATCCTAGGGAATTCTGAAAAGGAGAAATTGTTGGTAACCAGCCTTTTCTAATATTCAGACGATGTTTTCAGAAGCCCTCTTTCCCATTACTGTGAAACATGGAATCATTTGGTACAGGGTTAATTCTTGTCATATACTAATTATTGGCATGTCTGAAGTCAGCTTTTGTATTAACTTAGGATGACTCTTTACTAGACGACAAATTTTTTTATCTTGTCCAACTTGAAAGCATTTACAGATGACTATCTAGATCCTACCATAATAATTGAGTTTGCTTTCGAAATTAAAGAAAACATTGTGGGAAAAGGAGATGCTGTTTAGCATTATTTTCTCCTCTCCTTTTCCCATGATGTTTCCAAAAGGCCTTTTTCCTTGAGTCGTTAAAAACTCAATTATTTGATTAAAGGGTTAAAGTATCTGCACACAACAAACCAAACGGTGCTGAAATTTTCAATGTATCTAAAAACTGTCTGCTTTTGTATTGTTAAAATTTAGCCCTTTACCACACAATCCCGACTTTAAGCAACACTGATGAAATGAGCTTTTGGAAAAAGTGTAGGAAAAAGAAGAAAATGCTGATATTAGTAGACAAAATTCAACTTGACCTTCATTTACTTTTGTAATAGTTATCAGCTATAATAATAATACAAAGAGATAAATGAATATGCACCGAGTGCATGTCCAACCTTGTCTCATAATAACCACCATTGTCTTCTTTTCCCACAATATTATGTATCCTTATACGGACAGATTTCAGCATTTAACTTACATTTAATTTGTCTTCTGCAAATTCTTTTAATTTGGGCAAGTCTGAAACTTGGTCACTTGGCAAAGAGTTATAACCACTGAATTGTTGGGTAAAAGATCTTAATCCTTAAAGTGCCTTTCATGACTATAGTTGCCTTTGTGGACACTGTAGATCAAGATCAGCGTACAGTCTGATCATTGATCTACACTGTGCTTTGCTGAGATAGTCTGCAGAACCACAGAGTTGCAGTTATTTTGGTCTTATTCTAAATCAATAACTACACTCATCAAGAAGTTTGTTTGGTTTTCCACACAATCATTGTATCCACCCAATGTATCCCACTCAGGTAGATGTTTTGAAATGATGACTGGGTCTGTAATATAGGATCTAGTGAACTATGACTATGGTATGGTATATCATTTATACATAATGCTAAGTTTTCTTGCTGTGACCGTAATAGTTGAAGCCTTTTACAAAAGAAAAGTAACTGTTAATGACCCTGGTGAATAAAGTTTTTGAAAACATTGTAAACAATGGAGAAAATGCTGGTGACCAGTATTTCATCCCTAGGTTGAGTTGTCAAAACCAAAGTCATTTTTTACCTGCGGTTTTAACCACTGAATCTTGACTTAACAACTCCTCAAGATAAACGCTTTTGGAAACATTATGAGAAAAGGAGAAAATGCTGGTAACCAGCATTTTCTTTCTTTCCTGCAATGTTTTCTACCCAACCAAAGGGAAGTTTCAGCTTTTGTGTCAATTTAAATTCCTTTTCATCTTCAAAAAGCTTTCCATAATTATGGGCAAGTTTAAAATTTTATTTTATTTACCATGTTCCAACAAAGATTTTTATGTAATTTTTTTGAGGACAGATCCCATTATTTGAGACACACTCATTTTGTTGCCTGGCTGTTATGTGCTTTGAAAATGAACAACACATGTAAAATTTTCTCATCTCATCTGGTAAAGTGTTAATTAGGTTTAGGTGGAGATAAAGGTTGAAAAATTAATTTGAAGGAAAAAGCTGCTAGAATATGATTAGATCAGGTAGTGTTCTGTCACATGGTGATGGCAGATTTATTGAACTGAGGATTTGACCGGTCTCTGATAGGGAGTTTTCTCTTTACCTGGTGACAGTATTAATGTGTAGACTCTAACGAATTGAAACCACTTGCAGACAACAAAATTAATCCTTTACCAAACAATGAAATTTTGTACCCAACTAAATTGAAAGCATTTGCAGTCAACAACTTGGGTATAGCTCCAATGATGATTTCTGTCTTTGATAGGGTAGAAAACAATATGGGAAAAAGAGAAAATGCTGCCAGCATTTTCTCCTTTTCCAACAATGTTTTCAAATGCCTTCTTTTTTAGGGTGGTTCAAACTGGTGATTGTGTGGTAAATAGTTAAACTCTTTCCAAATTGCAACCACTTGCAGGCAACAAAATAAATGTGTCATAGGTGTTGAAACTTTTTTGTCTTTGAAAGGGTAGATATCATTATGGGGAAAAAGGAAAATGCTGGTTACAAGTATTTTCTCCTTCCCCAAGATGTTATAGAAAGCATTCTTCTACAGGGTCATAAAACATGTGATTGGTTACATGTACACATATTTCCAGCACTTAGTTCCGCAAAGCTTTTTCTGAAGATTGACAATAAGTCACTGCGACAAGATTTATTTCTCTCTTAACGCCAAACATTGTTTCACTGAAGCAGACAGTGGCTCGGAAATGATTATTGGTGAATTTATGGACTGCATGATAGCATGCCTGTCTGCTATGAAATAATGCTGAAAAGATGATGTCAACTCTTTACCAAAAAAAAAAATTACAGGCTGGTCCAAAGCATGTGGCAGACCACAAATTAAATACATGTATTGATCAGATGGTAAGATGTGTCCGGATAGGATAGAAAACATTGTTGGAAAAGGAGAAAATGCTGGTTACAAGTATTTTCTCCGTTCCACAAATGTTTTCAGTTGCCCTTTTTCCCTGGGTTGTTAAAAGTCAGGGTTCTGTGGTAATGGGTTAGAGCGAGACCGGGTATTTCCGAACAGTTAAGCAATAATCATTGTTGTTCGATAATACCCACAGGTTGGCGTATGTTTGACATACATGTCACCCTGTAAATTGAAATGTGCTGTTTCTTCATGGACCATTCACGATACATAAACTGCAGCGATTACCGAGTAACCTTATGTTAAAGTTTCTAAGTAAGAGAGGCCATCACCAAACATGTCGGCACTTTCAAACACCCACATCGGGTATTTACGAACAATTCCGAATTTTTTCAAAAAATTGTCTTTACTTCAAAGTTATCTCAAAAACCTATAATCTTAACAAAATTTGCATTCAAATGGCAGAACATCGTTCATTTGGCTCCTAATAGTGTTAAAGAAATAGCATATTTCAATGTATGAAATGACATGACAAACCGTTATGTCTATCAGCGGGTATTACCGTACAACGGAGATGATTGATTAACTGTTCGGAAATACACGGTCTTACTCTCGTTTGTAATGTAATTTGGAATTAGATCAGGTATGCCCGTGAGGGTCCTTTATGGGAGAATTAAATGATCTCTTCTGTTCTATTCCCAATTCAATTCAAAGTTATTCAATCAGCTACAGTTCGTAAATACCCTCACATATTAGTTTAGGCGAGGGCTTTTCCGAACATGCTTTTCAAGCACTCAACCACGTGGTAAGACTATTTTACACAGTGTTATATGTTTTAATGTTTATAGTACATGTGAAAGAACCTCAAATATCGACCCCTGGGAGAAAAAGGTGTATTTTACACTCATAACAAAAGTTCTTGAAAAATTAAGAAAATGGTAATTTTCTAACCATGGTGTTGTCATTTTTAGAAAATGACCGATATTTCTTCTGACAGTGGCTTTAACCTTCCCAGTTTAAAATCAAAGCGTTGAGAACGCTGATGTGGCATTTGTCAAGGAAGCCACTGTGTAAATTTAATAATTTGAAAACAGGAGGGCCATGATGGCCCTGGATCGCTCACCTGAGTCAATAGGCGAAATTCACTCCACGCGCGTAATTCAATTTCTGACCAATTGTCTGGTCAATTGAGCTTAAAATGTGGCCTCTGGAGCGTCCACAAGGAATTTCCTGAAGTTGACCCAGTGACCTAATTTATCACCCGATGTGACCCAATTTAGAACTCGTCAAAACATTTATCAAGACAAACATTCTGAACTGTTTTCAAGTTAATTCAGCAATAAATGTGGCCTCTAGAGTGCCCACAAGGTATTTCTTAAATTTACCAAGTGACCTAGTTCATGACCCCAGGTGACCCAATTCCAAACTCACCCAATATTTCATCAAGACAAACATTCTGACCAATTTTCAAGTCAATTGAGCAAAAAATATGGCCTCTAGAGTGCCCACAAAGTATTAGTTTAATTTAATCTTGAGACCTAGTTTATGACCCCAGGTGACCCAATTTTGAACTGACTGAACACCTTGTGCTCAGGTGGGCTAACAAACTTAGAACAGGTTCACTACATACCAAATAACAAAGCTCTATGCTTTCCAGTTTTAGAAAAGAAGAATTTTAAAGTTTTCCTTCTTTGTTCCTTTGTTCGAACTTGTGACCCCCGGGGCAGGGCCAGTTTTGACCCCAGCGGCATCATTGAACAAACTTGGTAGAGGTCCACTAGGAATTGCTACATGCCAAATATCAAAGCTCCACACCTTCCAGTTTTAGGGAAGAAGAAGTTTTCCTTCTTTGTTCCTATGTTCGAAATTGTGACCCCTGGGGCGGGGCCAGTACTGACCCCAGGGGCATCATATGAACAAAATTGGTAGAGGTCCACTAGGAGATGCTAGATCCCAAATATCACAGCTCCATGCCTTCCAGTTTCAGAGAAGAAGAATTTTAAAGTTTTCTTTCTTTGTTCCTATTTTCGAACTTGTGACCCCCGGGGCGGGGCCAGTTTTAACCCCAGGGGCATCATATGAACAAACTTGGTAGAGGTCTACTAGGAGATGCTACATACCAAATGTCAAAGCTCTACGCCTTTTAATGTCAGAGAAGAAGATTTTCTAAGATTTTACTGTTTTTTTCCTTTCTGTTGCCATAGCAACCAGAGTTAAGGGTGGAATTCAATCTCTTGAACAACTTTGGTAGAGCTTCACCCAAGGAACATCCCTGCCAAATTTCACCAAGATTGGCCCAGCGGTTTAGGAGGAGAAGATGTTTAAAGGAATTGTGGACAGACGGACAGATGGACGCCGGACAATGACCGATCACAATACCTCACCTTAGCACTTCGTGCTCAGGTGAGCTAAAGAAAAAAAGAGAAATATTATTTAAATATTAACTTGAAAATCAACCTCCTAAGCAAATTAATACGTCTCTTTGGTTAAAGGGAGATTACTGGTGCCTAAGTTTGCGTTATTTGTGTATTGGTGGTCTCCCTTTGATCTTTCAAGAGGAGTCAGGAGTAACGTCCCTTGACGGAAAGATGCACGATGGGTAGAGAGAGAAGCCATGTAAATATATTGAATTCAATTAAGTTTATACCTGAGATATCTTTGGCCATCAGGACCTAATTCCCAACATTACATTAAAGTTTTCTTCCTGTAAATATTCATGCACAATCAAATGAGTAGCGTGCAATCATGGGACGAACAAGCCCAGGGACAAACTGGTTTTGGAACGAACAACCCTGGAAGCAAAGCGGTCAGAAGACAAATTTTGTTCATATCATTGCGCCAATAGAAGGCTATGAAGAGGTGAAGTTATTTTTTTCTCAAAAAGAAGTATTTCCATGATCGATAGCCTTTTGCAGTTTATTTCAATACGCCATTTCCAATTATATATCTGAGTGCTATTGAAAAACTCATTTGTCTTGAAAAATTGAGTTTAATTGGGTTTACTTCCTTCGGTTTTGGACAAAATGCCATACATGGTCTTCAAAATTCAATATTGAACATTTATTATTGATCTCATAGTGGCATTGTCTTCGACAAATGCCACAAAAATGGCAAAGAAGAGAAATGTGCCGTAAACTTGATAACGTTATATGACATCTATATTGTCTCTAGGAAGGATATGACAATTTTTTAAAACTTGATCATTAATTGCCGATGGTTTGGAAATACCCGATCTTGCTCTACAGCGTAAAAAGAAAAAGAAATAAAAACCCATAGGTTACTGATGATTGTCATTGGGACTGGTGTTTTCCTGGTGGGATAAATAAGCTAGGCTGGACAGAAAATACAATTACATGTACATGTATGTTGTAGGTGTACTTTATACCCCCGTCACACCAAACTCGTTCTCACTCCGTTCCTAAAATTTTTACCAAACGGACTTAAACTGTGTTCGGACGAAGCAGACATATTAACAACCTTTTACGATCTGTTTACGAACTTAATGGACGGGTTAGGACAGGAAAGGTGCCCCAGAACTTAGAGCCTGCTCAAAATTTTTTGCCGTCCATCCGAGATAGATGTACATGTACTACAAATGGAACTGCCGTATTTCGGTCCTATTAGAGACACGGTGCAGTCGAGCATCAATTGGCAGTGCGTTTGCATTTTACCGACCGAAATTACACGTCCTATCCCGACAGCAGCCCGCTTTCGATTTTGTTGACTGAGGTAAGACTTTCTAAGAACAGGTTTCGTGAGACAGGGGCTTCAGGCATAATCAGGCCAAAATTACAAGTTCAACCCCGATCGTAACTCGTTTTCTGATAATGTCAGGACGGGGTAAGACGTTTCAAGTACTAGTTTGGTGTGACGGGGGCTTTACAATTCAAGAACTTAAATCTTTACCACATGACATATCTGTGGACTTGTCCAAACCAAAGTAAACAACATATCAAATATGGTTCAAATTGTGGAATTTGTCTCTGAAAGGGTAGAAAACATTGTTGGAAAAGGAAAAAATGCTGGTCACCAGCATTTTCTCCTTTTCCCACAGTGTTTCAAAAACCTTCTCTGTTAGGGGTTGACAATATTCAGGATTGTGTGGCAAAGGGTCAACTTCTCATTACCACACAACAAAATGAAAGAATCTTTATATTTGAACAGGGTTTCCATGACCTCCTGTTTCTTTGAATTTTGACTCCCACACTTTCAAAATGACCCCCAAAATTTATATGTGTGCCTTCTTTTATTCATTTAACTCTTTACCAAACGACAAAATTTTAGACTAGTCCAAATTGAAAGCATTTGCAGACAACAAAATAAATGTGATTTGAAAATTGAAACTTGTTTTGAGAAGGGTAGAAAACATTGTGGGAAAAGAAGAAAATGCTGGTTACCAGCATTTTCTTCTTTTCCCACAATGTTTTCAAAAGCTTTCTGTCTCAGGGTCATTAAAAGTCGGGATTGTGTGGTAAAGAGTTAAACCTTGGATTTTCTGGTCATGGGATAAGGACATTACCCCATTGGCCAGATGATGAAAAACCTAATATTTACGTACCAGCCTGGTTTTTGGCCACAGTATTTCACCATAGAGGACTGTCATACTGTGTAGATTAAGGATCAGACTGAATCATTTATGAAGTCTGATCTTGAATCTTGGGCCTTTGGATACATGTTACACTCATGCTCCACCTATCTGTAAGGTTAAAGGGCCGTCTTCACTAGCAAACATTTGTTTGCAAACACCACCAAACTTTTGTTTGGTGATGTCCGTTGATCTTTGTCTGTAGGCTGTCTACACTACAACAAACAATGGCAAACAACGTTTGGTGATGTTTGAAGATCATTTGATACACCCATCACATGATAAAAAGACAGCTTCTGACTGGTCAGTATATGTAAAAACTACCAAACACCAGCAAACATAGCAAACAAAAATGAACATGTCCAAACATCACCAAACACTGTTTGGTGATGCTTGCTGACTTGTCTACACTAGCAAACTTTTGTTTGCAAACATCAGCAAACATGGTGTTTGCAAAGAAAAGTTTGCTAGTGTAGACGGGCCTTAACTCTTTACCAAACGACAGAATTTTAGACTTGCGGAGTTGGAAGTTGTATGCAGAAAATCAGTGAGGCTCAAATAATATGATTTGTCTGTAAAAGACTAGAAGACATTCTTTAAAAAGGAGAAAATGTTTGTTACAAGCATTTTTTCCTTTCCCACAATGTTTTCAAAAGCTTTTTCCCTCACGGATTATTTAAATATAGGGTTGTATGGTAAAATGGTTAATCATTCTGTTTGGTAAGGTTCACACTTGACGGAGGATGATTGACCTTCGTGAGAAGGTGGACCTTCTAAGACTTGGTTTGATGCACAGCTTGTCACCAAAAGTGATGACTAAGCAGTAAATATAGTATATGTATCAACCCTTTACCACACAATCCCAGGCTTCTGGTTTCTAAACCATTATGGTTTAGCCAAAGAGAAATCACATTACTCTCTAATTCCAGATTTAGACTAAGAATATATTTGAGAATGGTTGGTGAATATGATCCCAAGTGTTAGATACACAGCTTTGGAAAGGGTAGAAAACAGTGTTGGAAAGGCATGAAAAGGTGGCGACCACTATTTTCTCCTTTTCCCAAAAGGATTTTTCGAAAGCCTTTTCTCTCAGAGTTGAATTTGTCTGTTTTTTAACAGTTTTCAATGTTATTTCAGTTATTTCATCGCAGCCAGTGCACCTGTCTGTGCTGTACTGGAGTTTCTTTTACAATTACTTCACACAATATTCTTCCAAAGCCACTGACTGCTCTCCCACATAACCATCATCAAGACAATGATCAGTGCTTAGAGAGGATGTAATTCTGTTGCATTGACTATCATCAATCCTCCAAAAGAAATTGGCCTAGTTGGTGATTTGAACCTGCAACCCCCTGGTCTCAAGTCCTGTATGGTACAAACCGCGCTACCCAGGCTCAGGCTCGAGCTCAAGAGTTGAAATCTCCTGATTCTTTGGTAAAGGATTAAAGTACATCTACATTTATGTTTCCTTGCTTGTAGTAATTAATATATTAATTACAGTAGATTTTCAGAAGTTGTCAGAGGTTATTCATAGATGTCTTTCTTTTGCAAGATCCATGTATCACTTGTACTGCTGTCAAGTTGTCAACATTTAGGATTGCCTTAATTTACAGATGTACATGTATAGTGCTTGTAAAATGATGCGTAGATCTTGCAGGAAACATTTTTTATACTGGTACACTGGCAGTAATTAACCCTTTACCACAAAATCCCAACATTTCATGATCCTTAGAAAGAAAGCTTTTGAAAACATTGTGGGAAAAGGAGATAATGCTGGTTACCAGCATTTTCTTCTTTTCCCACAATGTTTTCTTCCGTACCAAAGACAAATCCCATTACTTGAACCACATTAAAACTTTAGTCTGAAAAAGCTTTCAGTTTGGACAAGTCTACATTTTTCCAGGCTTGCAAAGAGTTGAAAGTCAGTTTTTTTTTTTTGGTACAAATACAGCTTTATATGCCCTTGCCTTTGATTGCTTCTGAAACCCCGTTGGAAAAGAGTAATTGCTTAAGAACAAGCAATTACTCCATTTTCCAGAATATTTGTGACCACTTTCTCTAGTGGCCTACCATCAGTCTTGGGTCTTTCTTATCATATGTTCAATACCCTATTAAGGATAGGGCACCCTAATGGGAGATGTGTAACACCATCTTTCATCGCCGAAAAAAAGGTACGGATTCAGCTAAGACTTTGGAAATCTGAAATCGATCGGCCAAAAGATGCTGGTCCCAGCCTCGATTACGGATTACCTGAGTCTTATCCGAATCCGCATGATTTTGGCGATGAAAGGCAACGTTACACGAATGTTACATGAATCCCATTAGGGTGCCCAATCCTTAAATTGAAATGAATATTCTCAGTTTGAGAAGATTCCCAAATCAACATTATATCAAATTTCAAGGCTTATGGTATATGTATATTTATCAAGTGAATATACCAGACTGTGTAGGTTCTAGATCAAAGTGCAAGTGTTATGTAGTCTGATCTTGATCTCCATTGTCTGCAAGAGTTATTGAAGTTAAGCTTGGGCCTATTCTCAACAGGTTTTCAAACACATATTTAAACTAGTACAACTGACGTTAGAAAATGTGTGCTGAATAAACTTTAGAGGCATTTTCAGTCTCCAAATTAAGTGCAGCTCAAAGGTTGCTTATGTCCAGAATATTTCAGCAAAGAGGACAGTGTAGATCAAAGATCAGACTGCACATTCTTTGCAGTCTGATCTTGATCTTTACTGGCCGCAAAGGCAACTAAAGTGGTGAAAGGCACTCCAGGGTTAAACTCATATATACCAGGGTCATAGTGAATTGTATGGAAAACATGATATGAAGAGGCAATAACTTATTACAAGCAATTGCTCCTTTTTCCACAATATTTTCCAGAGCAACATGTTTGTATTGGGGGGATGTTAAAAGTCATATTGATGTGAGTGGGTTCACATTGTGATGATGTGTGTCGGTGTCAGTTGTTTTGGGGAGATATTTACATAATACATGTGCACCTGTGGGCTAAATGAGTCAGCCTTCAAAGTACAAGGGCAATGTTCAAAAACATTTTTTTTTTTGTACCATGTTGTTATACAGCAGCAAAGAGGGGACATGTGAGAACAGAAAAATTATCTCAGGGTGACAACTTAGCTAATCATGGCCATGACTTTTTCTTTTTGTGGCTACAAGTTTAACTAGCATTTTCTCCTTTTCCCACAATGTTTTCTATCCTATTAACCCTTTACCACACAATGACGCCTTTTGACGCCCCTAAAAAAGAGGCCTTTTGAAAACATTGTGGGAAAAGGAGAAAATGCTGGTAACCAGCATTTTCTCCTTTTCCCACAAAGTTTTCTACCCTATCAAAGGAAAGTTGCATCATTTGAGCCACTATGAAATTGTCATCTGCAAATGCTTTCAATTTGGATAGGTCTTAAATTTTGCCGTGTGGTAAAGGGTTAAAGACAAATTTTATGTTTTGAGTAACATTTAATTTGTCATTTGCAAATGCTCTCAATTTGGACAAGGCTAAAATTTTTTCATCTGTTAAAGAGTTAAATTAACTTTATAGATGCCGCATGCATCAGACGGAATTATTTTTCTTATGTAATGATTGCTTTTTGCAATAATAGAAAATAAAAATATAGAAATTATAATGTGAAATTACAAAAGAAAGAAAAGTTTAGAATTTACACAGCAACACAAAAAAATGTGAAAAGAAATGGAATGGCTGTTAACAATCATCAAGCACTGAAGAAGACCGGTCAAATGGAAATTGGTCTCGGATGGAATGGACAAAACATAACCTTTTCTGGCGATGTGTGTAAAAACTGGCTAATTTGATGGAATTTCCACTTGTATAACATTTCCTATTGATTTTATCAGGGCAGTGAACTGGCCTCTCTTCCACTTTTCCTGGAATTCACTCTTTTAACTCTTTACCAAACGACAAAATTTTAGACTGGTCCAAATTGAAAGGATTTGCAGACGACAAATTAAATGTGACTGAAATGATGTTTTTTTGTTTTGGATCTGGTAGAAAACATTGTGGGAAAAGGAGAAAATGCTGGTTACCAGCATTTTCTCCTTTTCTCACAATGTTTTCAAAAGCCTTCTCTAACAGGGGTGTTAAAACTAGGGATTATGTGGTAATGGGTTAACCCTTTACCAGACAACAAAATTTGTGACTCAACCAAACTGAAAGCAATTGCAGATGACATATAAAATGTAGCTCAAATGATGATTTCTCTCTGATATGGTAGATTTTTAATCATTGTGGGGAAAAGGAGAAAATGTTTCCCAACATTTTCTCCTTTTCCCACTGTGTTTTCAAAAGACTTCTTCAGGGTCATTAAAACATGGGACTGTGTGGTAAAAGGTTACCCCTTTATCAAACAATTCTATGTTTTTATGAATCTGAAAAGGAGGACTTTGAAAACATTGTTGGAAAATGAGAGAATGTGGGAAATGAAAATTTTCTCCTTTTTCTGCTATGTTTATCTATCCTGCCATAGACAATTTTGATTATTCGAGCCTCATTCTGTTTGTCATCTGTCAATGTTTTCAATATTGAGAAATGTAAAGTTGTCTGGCAAGTAAACTCATATTAAACTTGAGGTGCTCTCTGGGAAAAGGGATTTCAATGAATTCTCCGTAATGCATCATATCAAGCAAGTTTTGACATAACTATGGATCCATGAAATCCATTTAGTCTAACAACTAACAGAATCATGAGGTATAAGTTTCCATGGACATGCAGAAAATTTGCAAATAGCAACGTCTGAGCAGACTGCGCTGGCTGACATGGGCTCAGACCTTTTGCAGATGCATTACCGTAATCCTTTACCACACATTACAGACTTTTATATTCTCTGAAAGAAGTTTCTCAGAAAACATAGTGGGAAAAGGAGAATATGCTGATAACCAGCATTTTTCTCCTTTTCCCCCAATGTTTATTAACTTATCAAGGACAAATATCGCCATTCAAGCAACCGTTAATTTATGGTCTACAATTGCTTTCAGGCAATTTTTTTACCTGTCACCTCTGATGTGAGAAAAGTAGTCAGTGACTTTGAAAGAAAGTTGTGTCAGTACTGGTGTCAGACAGCCAGGAAACACATGCCTAGGTGTACTGACTGCCGTGACATGATCTAAGTTGTTAAAACGGTGTTAAACTCCAATTCCATCAACAGTCAACAATTATTGCTTTTAACTCTTTACCAGACGACAAAATTTTAGACTTGTCCAAATTGAAAGCATTTACAGACAACAATTTAAATGTGGCTCAAAAGTTGAAAATTGACTTTAGAAGGGTAGAAAACATTGTGGGAAATGGAGAAAATGCTGGTTACCAGCATTTTCTCCTTTTCCCACAATGTTTTCAGAAGGCTTCTTCCTCTGGGTCGTAAAAGCCAGGGATTGTTTGGAAAAGGGTTAATTTATACATGTCTAAAATTTGATGTGGTTAAGAGTTAAACAACCTTTTCACATATATTATACTTCCTTTCAACAAATCCGCATCGGATGATTCTGATAGATCTAGTATGCCTTGGAAATATATACATGTAGTATCAGCATGAGTTACCCTGAATTGCAATAATAGATGTGTGAATATCAGGGCAAGAGATGAACTGCTTGCTTTTACCGAACTCTCCTTTGGCCATGATGTTTTCTACATTTGTCTGATGCAAGAAAAAAACAGGGGCCAATGTGTTTTTTACAGTCAACTATTGGTAACAATTTGAACTTTGTACTGTTCATTATCTCAAGGGTTTGAAGATATATAGGCACTTGAATATGCATGTTTTTGATAAATTTAGAATGTCCTTTGAAAATCGTTTGTAACCAGCACTTCTATTTGTTCATTACAATGATGAGAAGTGGTTTTGCAATATTTTCAAAAGGAAAAACAATCCATATAAGTAAATCCTACATGTGCATCTTTTCATGGCATTTGACTTGTTTTCCAGTGAATTGTAGACGAACTGATTTATACCGACAATATAATTCAACACCTTGGTGCATCTTATCAGAATTATCATGATTTGATTCTTTCTGCAATATATAAAACATAATTAAATAATAATCAGGATTTACTAAAAAAAAAAAATGTGGCTGCACTGAAAAAATTAAGTCACCGATGACTTCATTCTGTCTGTCAGCCCATATATCCAGCTGCCTGTCGTGTTTTCCTCTCTTATCTTCTGAACCTAGTGTCTAATTTTGAAAAAAGTAAACACCACTGTGCAGCTTGGTGAGACACATACAGTGCCAAGATTTGACACACCAGTCTCCAAGGTCAAGGTCATTGCAGGTGTTCAAAGATCATGTGAGGGGAGACATCAGTTAAAAAGGAAAACAAGCATGGTTTTTTTTTTATTAAGAATACCAATTTACTTCCTTCTGTTTCAGCATCAACTAACAGCCATAATTCATAATGCGGAGCTTAACCCTTAAAGCGCCAAATAAAACCAACCAACATGTTCATCCTAGAAATAGGACCCAAATAACTGCAATTACATGGTTGCTATTGTCTACAGTGTTTTAGTAAAGCAGACAGTGCAGATCAAAGATCAGACTGCATGTTTTGTGCAGTCTGATCTTGATCTACACTGGGCGCAGTGGCAACTATAGTAGTGAAAGGTACTTTAAGGGTTAATAATGCACAGAGCAGGCTTTTCACTATAGTCTAAGGTTCCACATATCTAACAAAATCTCTCTCGTGCATGTTTTGGAGAAGTTCATATAAATCACATTTGTGGACAGTTATAATCAGATTCCACAGAATGTGCAATCTGATCTTGGGTCCTGCTGTCCAATATTCTCTAAGAACCTCATTGAATTATATTGGTTGTTTTTTAAAAATGAAAATTGAAAATATACAGGTTGAATTTCATCCAGTGCTTTCGCAGTAAATCATTATGCTGTATTTTTATATTTACAGGTTAAATGCCACCAGTGGGGTAATCACGGAGGGGGTAGGAAATTATTCAGAAGACAACAAATGTATGTGGCTGCTGGAACCTGACCCTCCTGGTGGACCCATACATCTAAAATCACACCAGTTTGCCACAGAATGTGGGTGGGATCATTTATACATATTTAATGGAGACTCCGTTTTCTCACCTCTAATAGCAGCTTACAGGTATATCTTCTCTATTGATTTATCTCTTTACCAAATGCTCTTGTGTTTTTCTTTCCAACTCGAACAAGATGGCATTGGAAAATACAGTGGGAAAAGGAGAAAATGCTGGTATCCAGGATTTTTTCCTTTCCCAACCATGTTTTCTGCCTTTTCAAACAAATTCTAACATGTAAGCCATATTTTATTTGTTGCCCTCAAAATTTAATGCTTTCACAATCAAATGTTTTTTCAACTCATCAGAAGATGGCATTGGAAAACATAACAGGAAAAGCAGAAAATGCTGGTATCCAGCATTTTCTCCTTTCCCAACCATGTTTTCTGCCTTTTCAAACAAATGTAGCATGTGAGCCACGTTTTATTTGTTACCTGCAAAATTAATGCTCTAAAAACTGACAAGTCTCAAATTTTTAATTTTTGAAAAAGAGATTTAAGGTAAAAAATAAAACACAAGATGAGCATGTCACTGTAGTCAAACAACCAGGGACCCTACAAGCTATCTTCAGACCTTCCAAAAAGTTTGGCTCCACAAAGAAAGAGTTAACTCTTTACCATAGGGTAAAATTTTAGATTGGTCCAAATTGAAAGCATTTGCATGCGACAGTTTTAGTGTGGCTCAAATGGTGCAATCTTTCTTTGATAGGGTAGAAAATATTGTGGGAAAAGGAGAAAATGCTGGTTACCAGCATTTTCTCCTTTTTCCACAATGTTTTCAAAAGGCTTCTTCAGTGTCGTTAAAAGTCAGCATTGTGTGTTGAAGGGTTAAACCTTTACTACACAATCCCCAGTTTTAATGACCTTAAGAAAGAAATCTTTTTAAAAAACATTGTGGAAAAAGGACAAAATGCTGGTAACCAGCTGGTAACCAGCATTTTCCTTCTTTTCCACAATATTTTCTGCCCTTTCCCAGACAATCTTCCTTTTTATTTTTGAACACTTTATATTTGTCTTCTGCAAATGCTTTCAATTGGGACAAATCTAAAATTTTGCCATTCAGTAAAGAGTTAAATGAAATGGAACTTGTTTTTTTTTTTGTAATGATATGTAAACATTGTGAGAAAAGAAGCAACAAATGATTATTGCTTCTACATAAATGTTTTCAAAGGCTTCATGGGAGTGTCCTTGGGCAAGTAACTTTGGAGCCCTAGCCTAGTACTGGTGAAACCTAAGACATACATGAATATTAGAGCCATCTCCTCATGACTGAAATAATGTTGAAAGCTTGGTAAAATGCCATTAAGTCAACTGTATACTGTTATAGTGTTAAAGCTTATGTCTGTATGGTAAAGCATAACCCCTCACGTTGCCAAATATAGCCAGAAGACATTTTCAGTCTACATGTAGATATAAGATCCAGATAAATGCAATTCCAAGGTTGCTTTTGCCTTTAGCCTTATGAAAAAGAGACCAATGTAGGTCAAAGATCAGACTGTACCATTTGTTCAGGCTGATCTTGATCTACACTTGTCGCAAAAGGCAACTATAGCTATGAAAGGCACTTAAACTCTTTACCAAATGCCAGAATTTTAGATTTGTCCGAATTGAAAAGTATTTTCAGATGACAAATAAGATGGCGAGTAAGTGATTGAAATTGCGTTTGAAAATGGAGAAAACATTTTGGGAAAAGGAGAAAAGGCTGGTCACCAGCATTTTCTCCTTTTCCTGAAATGTTTTCAAAAGCTCTTTTCATCAGGGCTGTTAAAACTCGGAACCATGTAGTAAATGGTTAAATGTCAAAGCTTTTTATATTTTTATCATTTCAGTGGCCTTGTAAAGCAAGAGTTGGATGTCAATAACAGCGTGTCAGAGATAGTAGCTGACTCAGGAAAAGCTTACCTTTATTTCTACAGTGACGCTGCCTACAATATGACAGGATTTCACCTATATTACGCGTAAGATTTTGTAAAGCTTCATGTAACTTTTGAAGGTTTTTTGCCCAATGGACTTGCCCACATTCTGTTTCTATACTATTACAGGCTGTTGCTGTTCATCCTTAACCCTATTATACTAAATCACAAAGAACTGGACTCACTCAAATTGGAAGCCTTTGCAGATAAGAATTTATATGTAGCTCAAAGGATAATTGCTGTCTATGAAATAGAAGAAAATATTTTGGAAAAAGGAGAAAATGCTGGTTTCCAACAATTTCCCCTTTTCCCACAATGTTTTCAAAAGGCCTCTATTTGAAATTCATTAAAACCCTGGATTGATTGGTAAAGGGTTAAAGGAAGTTACTAAGTTTTTTGATTACCTCACCAAGATAACTTCATCAAACTTCAAAAATGATTTAGCTCTGAATTAAGTAAGCTGATAGCTGGTGAATCATCACTGAAGAAAAAAAGGCAAAATTAAGAAAAATTATTTTTCAGTGGTTAGTCCTTTTATGGGATATGGTGCCTCTTAAGTTATGTTTAGGTTTCATGCCAGAGTTTGGCAAAGACTTTCGGGAATGTCAATGATCAATAACAAACATTGGCTATAAGGCTTCATGTTCAAATCAGTACAGTGACAGAGCTTTAACGACCCTGAACAAGAAGGCTTTTGAACCAGCATTTTCTCCTTTTCCCATGATGTTAATTTTGGTCTACATATGCTTTCAATTTGCACAAATCCAAAGTTTGTCATTTAGCATAGGGTTAAAAGCCAAAAATTGCAATGTTTTCTTAAATATTGAACTGTACAATTAATAGGGATCGAAGAAAAATATATCTAGTTGTTTTTATCAGCAATTTACAAGAAATTTTGATTTGGGTCTTGAGAGCTAAATAGCCCCCTTTAACTCTTTCACCTCTGAATAAATAAATTGCATTTTCTCAAAGGCTAAAAATACATTTCCTCTGCAAGATCAAGAGACAGTTTGGTCATAGTCTAGAATATAGCAGTGAACAGTGTAGCACATTCTGTGCAGTCTTTTCTAGATCTACACTGTCCACAAAAGCTTCTGCTGTAGTCTATTGTATGGAAAGAGTTAAAGCACTAAAGGAATGAAAAAGGTACTAGTATTCTCAAACAGGAAAACAGACCAAAGTAATTGTGTTCTGCCCTGGATATTTAGAAATAGCAAACAGTTTGGATCCAAGATCGGACTGCACATTCCATGGAGTCTGATCTTGATCTACAGTTCAATGTCTAGAAAAGGCAGTCAGGTATTACTGTACATTTTCAACATATACAGTTTAGTGCCAATGGGTGAGCAATATTGCTTACCAGCAATGTGACAAAAAGGAAACATTTTGCAAGCACATTGTTTTTGAAAAATAGTAGAAGTCCTCTGAATGATTTTTTAAAAAATATTTACAGGGTTGGGACTTGTATCAATAACTGCTCAAACCATGGGGACTGTAATGATAGTGGATGCACCTGTCATGCTGGTTATAAGGGCACATACTGTGAGAAAGAGATCTGTCCGAAAAGCTGTAGTGGCCATGGCCAGTGTTTACAGGACAAGTGTGTATGTGACCTTGGCCACAAAGGTAAGTTTTGTATCATAACTTTTACTACACGAATTTCAGAAGTACCCGGGACAAATACCAAAGCATGTAGCTCAATTGGTAATATACAGTTACTTTTAACATACTAAATCTTGTCCAGACATATAGGATCTGATATGAGTTGGTGTTTGAGATAAAATTTTATTAAACGAGTGTAGGGAAAATGTTATTAAGCGAGTCTTTGGCGAGCTTAACAACGTTTTTCCTTGTCGAGTTTGTCGAGATGCACCCGCAGTAATATCCATAAAACCAATTCACTTCTATGAAATACGCACCAAATGACATTAAAAATGACGTCATACAATTTTGATATCAAACATGTATAAGATAAGAAAATTTGTGAAGGGTATATTACACTGAAAACAAGGGAGGTTATGTGATGAAATAGGTATTCCATGTTTTGACCCAGGCTTCAGAAACTTTTCATGGCATAGTATACAAGATCTGTATTGTTGTTTACGTCAAAGATCAATGTGACTGTCAACATAATAAACGTTGTCTGAATAGTAGGTAGACAGTTTGATCCAGTTTCTTCAAACTACAGATATTCACTAAAAGGTGTACAAGATTCTTGTTTTTGAGGTGAAAGATCTCTGACTTTCAACAATAGGTAGACACTGTTTTGACCAGATTATCATAAGTGAGTATACAATTCTTATTCTAGTAATGTTCACAAATTATGTATATTTAATTTACATTTTTTTTTTTCAATTCTGTATAGGTGAAGACTGTAGGTTACGCATCAGCGAAGAATCCTGGATGAGGCAGGAGACCATGAACGCACCTCTGGGTCGTGCTTCTCCTGCGTCTGTTCTCATTGGTAACGAGATTTGGGTGACAGGAGGGTACTCTTTTGGCAGAGATATTGACTTTCTTGTAGTGTAAGTTCTGTGAAACATTTTGCGCAAATCATTACCAGACGATCATGTTGTTTCATGACACGGAGATACATGGCTTTGGAAAGCATAGATGGGAAAAGGAGAAAATGCTGGTAACCAGCATTTTCTCCTTTTTCCACAAAGCTTTCTGATTTCTGTTCAAAGGCAAATTGCTTGATTTGAAGCATCCTTGCTGTCTACTGAATTTTCAATGCTGACAAGTCTGATATATTGCAAGGGTAAATGAGAAGAAAGATTGACTATCTTTTTGAAGGCCCATGGGTGAAGAAACAAAAAGTACATGTGGTAATATTTGAAAAGAATGTTACAATAGAAGGAGCTGCTTCTTCAAGCAAGCTTGCCCCACTAACAACTATGTTTTCCATGTCTTTATAGAAAATTGCTTTTTTCTAAATTATTTCTCCATTATGATGCTTTACTACCTTTTTTTGTGGGTCCAACAATGACTTCTATGGTAGCCCATTAAACCTTTCAGACCTAGCAATAACTATTGAAACTGACACAAAAGACAAACAAATCAAGGATTGGAATTAATCGCTCTATCTACTGATTTGAAAGAAATGGCTGTTTAGAAAGTGCTCTTTTTAAAACTTTGTTTTCCAAAGTTATAAAGTGAAGTGTATGGGCATAAAAAGCTGAACATTGTATTTGTACACTGTACAGACATTTGTTAATACATCCATTTTTTTGTTTTGTTCAGATACAATATAGAAACTCAGGAATGGAGGACTGTAACACCAGATAGCACTGACAATCCAAAACATCTTTATGGTCATTCTGTAGTACATTATAAGGTAATTTATGGCTTTTTTATTTCTCTGATATTTTCAAGTTTGGATAAACGCTGTATTTAGTTCATCAGAAAAGAAGGAGAAAACAGTTTTATCCAGTCCAGTATGGGTCAGGTATTTAACCCTTTACCACACAATCCCGAATTTTAATGACTCCAAGTAAAAAGACTTTTTATTTTGAAAACCTTGTGGGAAAAGGAGAAAATGTTGGTAACCAGCATTTTCTCTTTTTCCCACAATGCTTTCTACCCTTTCAAAGACACATTTCATAATTTGTTCTACCTCTAATTTTCAGTCTGCAAGTGCCACCAATCTAGACCAGTCTACAATTTTGTTGTTTGGTAAAGAATAAAGTACCTTTATAATGATAATTTTTATACTTGTAAATGTATAAGAAAATATTCTTACAAAGAAGAATAGCAGCATTTCTAATGGATGATATACACAATTAAAACTACTGCTCAGTGTCTCTACTTATATCTGTGGTGTGGGTACTTAGTAGAATTTTCTCTATAGGACCCAAAACATAGGTGTCAGTGATAACCTAAAGTTACTTTACTCTTTAGACTTGGAAATATACTCCCTGTACCGTTGAGTCTGTTAATGCCAATACTGAATTTGAAAAAAAAAATTGATTAGTCCATTTTTGTATAATTGAAATTTCATTTGTTATTCTTATTCCTTTCAGAATTGTCTATATATCTATGGTGGAGTAGCAGGACAGCATATAGAAAGTCAACTGTGGATCTATAATATAACCAGTAATACATGGACTTACCAGAACTACAATGAGACAGCTGCTATTGCCGGACACTCGGCAGTGATTGTAGACAGTAGAATGCTCATTATCTTTGGACACAGTCCTCTTTATGGATATATGAATAGAGTTCATGAGATTGATTTAGGTATGGGATAGAACACAAGCTCAGTTGTTTATGCTATGGCACGGGCCCAGTCTCTCACTTGGTAACAGTAACAATCAGTAACGATCAGGGATCACTGGTTTCTTCCAAACTCAATCTAGGTCTTACCTAGAATTGACTATAGTCACTGCTACAGGATTTATTTCTTTCTCACCTATGCTGAGATTTTGTTTCCACAAAGTGCCAGAAGCTTGGGGAAAATGTTGTACTAAGTTCTGGTGAGAAATAACCCTGGAAGCATAGATTGCTTATTATTTAAACCATAGCTTATTCTTTTTCCATTTTCCACATTGTTTTCAAAGACTGCTGTTGTTAAAACTTAGGATTTTGTTGTAAAGGGTAAAAAACCATAGGTTAAGGTAAAAAAACTGAAGAAATGGACTTCAAATGAAAAGGCAAGTTATCACTTAATGGTGCAAAAGAAGCAGTATTATATAATTCAATTGGTTATAATCATGAAGATGTAGTAAATGAAAATATCTTTCATCTAAAGAGCTTTTTCTAGACTTACATCTAGTTGCAAGTTAATACTTCTTTTGTAGATACAGAATTACGAAAAATCTCAGTGGTTCAGACATCTGGTGCTTTGATTAAAGGAGGCTATGGCCACTCCAGTGTGTATGTAGAAAAAACAGGAGAGATATTGGTATATGGCGGGTATATCTCAGGCAGCACCACGCAATACTTGCTGACAGATAAACTGTACTCATACAACCCGATGACTAAGTTTTGGTATGACAATCATTTCTTTTTTCTTATGTAAATTTCCATGGGAGAATATATCAGTGAATAACAACCTGATAATATCACCAATATAACTTCAGAGGTTTATGGCCCTGTACAGCACAATGGTGTATTTTGGCGGTCTTGATACTGGGTTCAAAAATACTTATGACATGGCTCATGAAAGTAATTGAACAACAGAATATTACCAAATCAAATGGCTGTTTTTGTACACACACTTTATTTAAGCATTAGATGGTGATGTGCAGGTTTCTGTAAACTCTTTCTAAATTTTTCTCATTCAGGAAAATTCTTGCTAAAAGTGGCTCCCCTCGTTATCTGCATTCAGCAGTGATATATGGGAACCAGATGCTGGTTTTTGGAGGGAACACACATAATGATACCAACATTAGTTTTGGAGCAAAGTGCTACTCTCCCGACTTCATGGCATATGATTTAGGTAACATAGATAGTTTTAAGTTTGAGTTCTATTTATTTATCAAATTGCATGAAGGATTTCTTAAAAGGAGGTTGATGATTTTCATTTATTACCACCCCTTAATCCTGTACCAAACAATCCCATGTTTTAAGGCCCCTCAGGAAAAAAGCATTTGAAAACATAATGGAAAAAAGGAAAAACTGCTCTTATCCAGCATTTTGTCCTTTTCTGACAGTGTTTTCAACTGCATTAAACTCAATTCAAACAAACGAGTAACATTAACTGTGTTCTAATACCCCTTAACACCTTACCAAATGACAAAATTTTTGACAGGACCGAATTGAAAGACTTTGCAGACGACAAATAAAATGTAGATCAGATGATGATTTTGAATTAGCCTATTTGTCCGTCTTAACTGTTATACCTCAACAGGCATAATAAATAACTTTAAGCTACAATATAGATAAAAGATCTTGGCAGTGTGACCTTGCTTTTAAATTGTCCACCTCATAATTCTAAATTTAACCAAGGAAAGTTTTCATTTATGCTTGAATTGTAATCCTAGTTTGATAAAAGGTGATTTTATTTTTTTTTGTAGAATGATGTTTATGTAGACCACAATTTGTATTTCAGACTGTAACTCGTGGCGATTCATTACATCTTCTGAATTACCTGAACAAGCAGCCAGATATGGACATGTGGCACACACCTACACTGGGTATGTGATATTTCTGATGTTTTTGCTCTTAACTGTCAGTTGTATTGCCAATGAATTGAAGTTGTCGAAGTTAAAAACAAAAAAACACCAAAATCAGACCATGGCATGAAAGAGGTAAGCCTTTTCCAAATAACCCCTGGTTTTAACAACCCAAAGAAAGAAGGGTTTTGAAAACATTATGGGGAAAAAGAGAGAATGAAAGCAATCAGCATTTTTTCTGTTTTGAACAATTTTTACTGTTTCCAAGTATGAATCCTATTGTTTGACTAGAAATTAATTTTTTGTCTGCAAGTAATTCAAATAAGGGTGAGTCTTTGATTTTGTTGTCTGGTAAAAAGTGTAGGAAAACACTGTAAATGTGTATAAATTGAGATCATCTAGTAAGTTTACTGGTATATATTCCTAAAAACCACATACTTGCCTTGCCAATAGGTGTATTTGCAGTGATAGGTCTATGCATTGGAATGAACTTCCAAATTATTGAGAGAGTATTTCAAGAAGATTTTTTTTCTAAGCTTTATCTTCAAAGCTTTTCCAAATTTTAGGAATCTTTAAATAGATGTATTTGCAGTGACTGGTATACATGTATATGGTAGATGAACAGCCACATTATTGAAAATTAATTTCAAGAAGAAATTGTTTTTAAGCACTATCTTAATGCTTTTCCAAATTTTACTGCTGGAAAATTGAAGGAAGATTTCTCTTGATGGTCAGACATTTTATTAAACCAAACCATTACATTTCACTTGCAATGTTTGCGCAATAGATACTTTATACTGTATTATATACATGTAGTACTTTGGGAAAAAAAGCATTCACTCCAATCTCTTGATATCGTATTATTATCCATTCACATATCCATTCGTCTACCAACCCATTCACCCATTTATTGATCCATTCATTTATTGAATATTTCATCCATGTTTTTAGGTTGAACAATCATTCAAGAATGGTTATATTTGGTGGATTTACTGGAGTTATGTTGAATGATGTATTAGAATACCAGACAGGTAAGTTAACCTTTTCATGATAAACAAAATTGTGGACTAGACTAAAATGAAAGCATTTACAGAGGACAAACTAAATGTGGCTCAAGTGATGACTTCTTTATAATGTAAAAAACATAGTGGGAAAAGGAAACAATGCTGGTCAGCGGTGAGAGATGAATGAATCCTGTTGCAATGACTATCATCAGTCCTCGGAAAGAAATTGGCCAAGCCCAGAATCGAACCAGCAACCTCATGTTCTCAAGTTCTGTGCACTACCGACTGAGCTAATGGGGCTGGACTGAGGGGGATTAGTACTGATCCAGAAGATAATATATTTTTGGAATGATTTAGCAACACTAAGCATGATTTGGAGTTGCTGTAAAGCATTGGCTTTGTATTTTAAGACATGGTAAAGCAGCAACAAAATTTTAGGATGGCAAGGCAAAAAGGTTTAAACCATAGGAACTGTCTTTGAAAGGGTAGAAAAAAATCTGGGATAAAGAGAAAATGCTGGTCTCCTTTTCCCACCCTTATGACTGCGATCTTGAAACCTGAGCAATAATCAGCCAGTGATCTGGGCAGAACCAAAGGTTGACCTTTCTTTTCTAGTGGTCACAAATCCAGAACTTCTGATGTAAGAAGCCGTTCTTCAAAGTCTATACAGCTCTCTTTGAAGAGTTTATTTCAATTCACATGTGTAGAGAAAATTAAGTTCAATGCCATCTAACCTATGTTTCTGATCATACATATTTCTGTTTCAGGTGAATGTGACAACTATACCAACAAAACAGTGTGTGTGTCTAGTTTCCCTGGTAAAACCTGTGTGTGGACTGATGTAGATATCTGTCTGGACAAGGAAACAGCTATAAATAACCAAAATAACTATGAACCAGTCTGTAATCCTGCTGCGGGTAATAATATTTTCAGATGTCTGTATAACTTTCTTACTGTTGGCTCAACCGTTTACAAATCAATCCTGTATTTGTAAAGACCTGGAGGAAAAGGGAAGTCAAAAAATTCTTGGAAAGAAGGGAATACTAGTAAACAGCATTTTGTCATTTTCCCACAATGTTTTCAGTCTCTCGGGGACAAATTCCTTGGTATGACCCACACTGAATTCTTCATATGTGAATGCTTTTGACTTTAGCCAAGTCTAAATTTTGTCATCTGATCAAGAGTTAAGTATACCCAGTATGTCTGTTGATAGTTTTTTGCGTAAAGCATTATTTTAAACCCCCCCCCCCCCCAAAAAAAAAAAAAAAAAAAATTGACGGCAAAAAGATTTGACCCATGTCAGCCCGTGCAGATTGACCTGTGTCGATACTTTTTCCAGATGCAGTAAACCTCCTCCAGAATATGATTCGTATGTTTATGGAAAGTGTATCTAAATTGTTTTCATCCCCTCCCCCCTCAAAAAAAAGTCTATATATATGTGAATATGAAGTATACAGGAATCAGCCTCTTTGTCAGTCTGTCCAATGAGTGCAAATATTTAAGTGTCGAGGTTTTGATTTAATATATTACAGTGTGACAGCAATTAGACATAGTATGTTAAATCTACATTCTTATCTTGATCTATGCTGTCTGCATAAAGCAACATAGTCTGTTCTTAGCAATGTCAGGCTTAATGTTTATTACTTACAGGTGCAGCTGAATACTGTGCTAAAGAAACATCCTGTGGTTCTTGCCTGTCAACAGCTTATAACTGTCAGTGGTGTTCAAATAACTGTTCTCAGTCATGTTCGGATAAGGATAAGGTAACTAACTTATTATATTGTTTTTTAAATATTTACTCGAAGAAAAAATTCTTGGTTTTTTCCAGATTGAAGGCATTTTCAAACTTCATATAAAATGCGGTTTAAATGATGAAATATGTGATCAGTAAAGCATAAAACATGATAGGAAAGGGAGAAAATTCTGGATGCCAATAATTTCTTATTTTCCCAAAATGTTTTCCAAAGCCTTCTTTGCGGGATAACTTAAACATAGGATAGGGTAACTGAAACATAGTCTGGTGAAAGGTTAACCCTGTACCACACAATCCCGAGTTTTAATGACCCTGAGAAAGAAAGCCTTTGAAAACATTGTGGGAAAAGGAGAAAATGCTGGTAACCAGCATTTTCTTCTTTTCCCACCACGTTTTCTTTTCTTTTACAGACAAATCCCATTACTTGTGCCACATTTACTCTGTCCTTTCGAAATGCATCCAATTTCGATCTGTCTAAAATTTTGTTGTGTGGTAAAGGGTTAACTCTTTACCAGATGACAAAGTTTTAGTCCGTTCAATATTGAAAGCAATTTAGGATGGCATATTAAATCCTACTCAATGTTTGGGGTTTTCTTTGAAGGGGTAGAAAACATTGTGGAAAATGGAGAAAATGCTGGTTACCAGTCTATCCTGTACCTCTTGCTATGCTTTCAAAAGCCTGCTCTAGGGTTGTAAAACCACAGGATTGATTGTTAAATAAGTTAATTCATCTTGTACAATGTTAGAATCTACAGTTTCAAAAATCAGTTGCAAAATAGAGCAAAAGACGCATAGCAAATGATAAAAAAAAACTTAGATTGGTAGAAAGATAATGAATCATAAGCCTAGATTAATTTCACAAAGTGTAATCCTTTACTAGACGACAGAATTTATATATATATATATATATATATACACACACACACACACACACACACACACACACACACACACACACACACACACACACTTGTCTATGTTGAAAGCTCTTGCAGACAACAAAGTAAATGTGACTCACATTATTAGATTTGTCTGTGAAAGAGAGGAAAATATTGTGAAAAAAGAAGAAATTGCCTTTTTCCTTTTCCCTCATTGTTTTCAAAAGCCCTCTCTGTCTGGGTTCTTAAAACTTGGGATTGTTTGGTAAAGGTTTATCTTGTATAAAGACTTTTTTAGATGACACAGTTTATATTATATTTGACCAAACTGAAAGCACTTGCAGACGACAATTTAAATTTAGCTCAAATAATGGATTTGGCAGTGAAAGGGTAGAAAATATTGTGGAAAAAGGGGAAAATGCCTTCTTCCTCAGGGCTGTTAAAAGATAGTTGTGTGGTGAAGGGTTAACCCTTTTAAGATCAAATGGACAAACTTTATATTGCTGTCAAGAATTGTGGACTGGATGCTCCAAGTTTTTATTTGAGAAAACAAAAGATCTTAGACTTTGTGTCCATCTATAGAAATGTAATTTTTGTTTGTTTGTTTGTCAGTATAATTATTTGGTTTGTATATGTTGAAAAAATACCTTTTTTGCCTCAATATCCCTTTATAGTATTATTGCAAAAATGATATTGTTAGAACACTCCAGCTGATCTTTTGTCACAAAACCTCCCTTGTTTACAATATGGTCTGCAATATGCGAAAATGGGCTTTCAGACATTTGTGTAAAGTGTCGTCTCGGATCAGCCTGCGCAGTCCACGCAGGCTAATTCGAGAAAGCACTTTATTTCAATATTAGATTTTATCCTACATTAGACTTGCGTGAAACAGAAAATCACAAACAATTGGAAAGTGTCGTCTCGGATCAGCCTGCGCGGACTGCGCTGGCTGATCCAGGACAACACTTTACGCAAATGTCCGAATGCTCCTTTTCGCGTGTTGCAGGCCACATAATATAGCCAATACAAGTTTTCTTATCCTACGCATGCTTGAGAAAAGCATTTTATGACATCATAGGAGCATTATGTGACATTTATTAATGTATTCTATTTCTGCCCAACATTTATAAAGCAGGTCAAAGATAAATTATCATGTCAGTTCAATTTTCAAAATTATTGATCATGGCAAAGCTAAAATAAATGTTTGTTTTATTTTAAGATTTGAAATCAAGTAGCTGCACACCAGCTTTATGGGGGATTATTTGTACCCCAGCTGTCAAAGTAGCAAATTGATCTTAATTCACATATATGAGGATTATATATATAATCCTACTATTAATTCTACATATAGATATTGAGATACATTCATGTGATAAAAGACATAAATGGCTTTTGAGATCAGGGTCCGTATTCACCAAACGTTCTTAAGAACGTTCTTTGTCTTATTCTCCACAATTTTCGAAATTTGAAAGGAACACAACTCCTGATTCGCTAAACCATTTGGTGTAGCCAATCTGAAGTTGTGTTACTTTCAAATTTAGAAAATCTTGGAGAATAAGACTGAGAATATTCTTAAGAATGGTTGGTGAGTATGGGCCCAGATTTTATTAAACTTATCCATTGATAACATGCTTCTAGACTTGTTTTATAGAATTTCATTTCAAAACCCAACTATTAATATAATTTCCTCTTTTCTTTAATTTATTATGCTCTGCAGATGACCTTTTGCATTTTGCAGATCATTTTTAAAAACATGGTGGACTCTTCAGATTTGCTGAATTTTTCAAGTTCTTGAAAGGGATTTTTTTTGTCTACATTAATTTTTGTGCATGTATATTGTAACCAAATTTTGTACAGTTGTCAAATGTCATTTTTCTTTTAATTTCTTTTTTTTTTTTCATGAGGTTTTATACATGTGCTTAGAATGTGCCTACACAGTAGTTTGTATATGTTGTACAGTGAGTGGATTTAGTTCCTGTGGAAATTTATTTCCTGCTTTAAAGATATTAGCCCTTACCACACAATAACAAATTTTAACTGCCTTGAGGAAGAATGCTTATGAAAACATTGTGGGAAAAGGAGAAATGCTGGTAGCCAGCATTTTCTCTTTTTCCCACAATATTTTTCTGTCCTTTCAAAGAAATATTTTACCATAAAAGTCACATGCTTTTAATTTGGTTTAGTCTAAAGTTTTCTCGTTTGGTAAAGTGTTAGAGAAACCCTGTTGATGGCAGGAAATGGTGACTGTAAGCCATCAATTGAATTCTACTCTCTTTCAGAAGTGAACAATGTGCTAGTTTATATTTAACCCTTTACAGAATGACAAAATGTTGGACTGGTCCAAATTGAAAGCAGTTGCAGAGGGCAATTTTGATGTGGCTCAAAAGTAGAAAATTGACTTAGAAAGGGTAGAAAACATTGTGGGAAAAGGAGAAAATGCTGGTAACCAGCATTTTCTCCTTTTCCCACAATGTTTTCAAAAGGCTTTCTTCTTCAGGGTTGTTAAAACTTGGGTTTGTGTGGGAAAGGGATAACTCCTTGTAGAATGACAAAAATCTGGACTTGTCCAAAACGATAACATTTGAATATGGCAGATGAAAGGGGGCTCAAATAAGGTCATTTGTTTGTAAAAGATTAGAAAACTGCTCTGTTATGAGATGAAAAAGTTCTCTAATGACTATTTCAAAGTTATCTGCTGCAAATTTATCTAGGAAGATCCCGAGTTGGTAACCAGCACTTCCCTTTTCCCAGGATGGTTTCGAAGTCTTTATTCCTTAAAATTGTTAAAACACAGGATATATGGCCTGCAACACACGAAAAGGGGCATTCGGACATTTGCGTAAAGTGTCGTCTCGGATCAGCCTGCGCAGCCCATGCAGGCTAATCCAAGACGGCACTTTATGACTACATTTGATTTTGTCTTGCAGTAGACTTGCACAAAACAGAAAATTACATAAGAACGGAAAGTGTCGTCTCGGATTAGCCTGTGCGGACTGCGCAGGCTGATCCGAGATGACGCTTTACACAAATGTCCGAATGCCCTTTTTAGCTCACCTGAGCACGAAGTGCTCAGGATGAACTATTGTGATCACTCACCGTCCATCGTCGGTCCGTCCGTCGTCTGTCAGTCCGTCCGTCCATTCACATTTCTTTGTTTACACTCTAGCATCTACAAATATTAACCAATCAGCACCAGACTTGGTCAAAATATATATGACCATAAGATCTTGGATGAGTTCAATTATGGGTGTAATCGGATCAGAACAACTGGAGTTATTTGCCCTTGAATTAGAAAAATTGCTATGTTTGACTTTGTTTACACTCTAGCATCTACAAATATCAACCAATCAGCATTAAACTTGGTCAAAATATATATGACCATAAGATATCGGATGAGTTCGATTATGGGTCTAATTGGACCAGAACAACTGGAGTTATTTGCCCTTGAATTAGGAAAATTGCTATATTTGACTTTGTTTACACTCTAGCATCTACAATTTTCAACCAATCAACAGTAAACTTGGTCAAAATATATATGACCATAAGATCTCAGATGAGTTTGATTATGGGTGTAATCGGACCAGAACAATTGGAGTTATTTGCCCTTGAATTAGAAAAATTGCTATATTTGACTTTGTTTACACTCTAGCATCTACAATTTGTAACCAATCAGCATTAAACTTGATCAAAATACTTATGACCATAAGATATCGGATGAGTTCAATTATGGATCTAATCAGACCAGAACGACTGGAGTTATTTGCCCTTGAATTAGAAAGTTCTGTAGAATAGTTCTTTGTCCAGAGCATAGCTTTGTCATCTCCAGTCCGATTGACTTGAAACTTGGCATTTGTAGTTGTTGCAATAATACAGAGTGCAGTGCGAAAGAACCATAACTCTACCTCGTACTATCTATGAGTTATTTCCCTTTGATCGTCAGTTTTATAGCATTTTCTGCTTGTCTGGAATATTACTTTGTCATCTCAAGCCTGAACATCTTCAAATTTGGTATGCATGATTGTTGAAAAATTATGGAGTGCAGTGCACAAGAACCGTAACTCTTCCTAGCACAAATTTTGAGTTATTCCCCTTTTGACCTTCATTTTTATAGCATTTCTTGCTTGTCCGAAGTAAAACTTTGTCATCTTAAGTAGGAATGACTTGAAATATGGTATGCTTATTTGTTGCAATATGTGGAAGTGCAGTGCACAAGAATTGTAACTCTACCTCGTGCTGTCTTTCAGTTATTTCCCTTTGATCGTCATTTTTATAGCCTTTAGTGCTTGTCCGGAATATATCTTTGTCATCTCAAGTCAGAACGACTTCAAACTTTGTATGCATGTTTGTTGCAATATTACTGAGTACAGTGCACAAGAACAATAACTCTGCCTAGTGCAGATTTTGAGTAATTCCTCTTTGATCTTCATTTGTACAGTATTTCTTGCTTGTCCGGAACAGAACTTTGAAGTCAAATTGACTTGAGACTTGGTAAACATGTTTGTTGCATTACCTGCCCTTTATGATTATTATACCTCCTTGACAACTGGCGGTGGGACCGGCTTATCTTGCGACAATTTGCCGCTCTTGTTTCATTATCATTTGGCCTTGAACCTCGATATTTGGTATTTATCTTCATTGTAGACCTTTACTGCTTAGTACTCAGTTGAGCGATATAGGACCATCATGGTCCTCTTGTTTGCTTTTTGCAGGCCTTAATATTATGGTGAAAGTATAACATATTCCTCAGGCACTTGATTTATTCACTGTATCACAATGTTCAACACATACACCATCTTTTCTTCACCTAGGGTTTTCCATGACCCCCTGTTTCTCTGAATTTTGACCCCCAAATTTTCAAAATGACCCCCAAAATTTATGTGTGTGCCTTCTTATAATCCCCAAATCAGAAAGCCAAGGGAAAACCATGTTCACCGAAAGCAATGTTGTACGCTCGTTTAAACCAACGCCATTGTTACCATTGTGGAGCTACTTTTTACCCAATGGTGTTCCTTCAGATCTCTTAACTCCTACCAGATGACAAAATTTTAGACATGTTCAGAATGAAAGTGTTTGCAAATGACAATTAAATGTGGCTCTAATGATAGGGTTAGTCTTTGAATGGGTGAAAAACATTGTGGATGCAGGAGAAAATTCTCATCTCCTTTTCCCACAAAGTTTTTCTGTCTTTCCAAAGACAGATAAATTCATCATTTGAACTACTGGTAAGTTTTTTTTGTTGTATCCCAAGAGCATGCAAATTGAACAAGTCTAAATTTTCTGTCATCTTGTAATAGGTTAAAGCAGATATGACCTAAAATTACTTCAAAACTACACCAGGGAGAAAATAAAGTTGTATTTCTATGGTAAAGCTTTAACCCTGTACAAAACAACCCAGAGTTTTCACAATTCTGAAAAAGAAGGCTTTTGAAGATATTGTGGGAAAAGCAGAAAGTTCTGATAACCAGCATTTTCTCCTTTTCCCGCAATATCTTCTACTATTCTAAATACAAATCAAATCATATGAGACATGCTCTGTTTGTCTTCTGCAAATCTCCTCTATTTGGGCAGGTCTGAAATTCCTTTGTTTGGTAAAGGGTTAAGACACAATATTTGAATTGCAGGCAACAACTGACTTCAATAATTGTTCTAAGTGGGAAATTACAAAATGCATCCTGATAAATAACTGTCAGGCCTGCCATTTAAATGATTCATGCAGATGGGAGGTTGGCCACAAGTGTTCGTTTGAACCTATGGGTTTGTATTGTCTTACTGCCTGATGCCGCTTCCCACTGTACACCAGTTTGCCTGTACATGTAGATGTGTAGTCCTTGTATTTTCATTTCCTCTGTGTGTTTCATGCATGATAGATAAATTAATCTTTTACCATACAATCCAGGCTTTTAACAACTCTGAGAAAGAATGCTTTTGAGAACATTGTGGGAAAAGGAGAAAATGCTGGTAACTAGCATTTTCTCCTTTTTTCCACAATGTTTTCTACCCTACCCAAAAGAAATTTAATTTTTTGAGTCATATTTATCTTGTTTTCTGCAGATGGTTTGAATTTGGACCAGTCTCAAATTTTGTTGTTTGGTAAAGAGTTAAGCATTTGGTTTTGCCATCAAATTAAATCAATACCAGACATATTTTAGATCTGTCTAAATTGAAGGCATGTGCAGATGGCAAATTAAGTGTTGCTGAAAAGAAGGTGTTTGTAGAAAAAGATGAACAGCATTTTCTCCTTTTTCCACAATGGTCATGAGGTTGTTTGGTAAAAAGTTCAAACAACTCTGTGTTTTTTTTTGATCCTCAGAAAGAATGCTTTTCCCACTATCTTTGCTACCAAATCAAAGACAAATTCCATCATTTAATTGTCTGCGAATGCTTTCCACATACACCATTTGAAATTTCTTGTTGTCTGGCAAAGTCAAATATACTATGATATTGAATTAGGATCAGGATATTTTTGGTCGGACTTTCTCACAAATATTGTTGTGAAAGCAAAAGTACAAATTTGCCTGTTAGAGAAATGCCTCTAATGCTTTTCAAATAAGACCAAAATGTACTTTATGAGCTTTTCAAAAACAGCCTCTCGGCTTAACTCTTTACAAACAAAAAGGATTTTAAAACTTGTTTAAACTGAATGTAATTGCAAGTTGAAGATTTAGTGTATTTCAAAGGATGGGACTGAAAGAATAGAAAACATCAAAAGAAAAGTAGAAATAGCTGGTTACAAGTATTTTTTTTCCTTTTACAACCATGTTTTGAAAAACCTTCTCTCTCAGGGTCATAAAAGTTCAGGATTGTTTGGGGCTGAATAAGGGTGTATCATTGTTGCTCTTCTGTAATACATTATACCCTGTAATTATCTGCATGTTCCACAGGGTTCACTGTTTGGTGCTTGAATAGATTTTTGTAATACTTACTAGCAGTACTCTGGGAAAAGGGGGTTTAATGCATCTCTGTGATGCACTACACCAAGCAAGTCATCAAATAATTATTGATCCATAGAATCCATTTTGTCTAATAACCAACTGAATCTGGAGGTAGAATTGTCCTTCAAAATGCAGAAAATTCAACAATAGCAAAAAATACTGACCTTGGTTGATGTACTTTTTGCAGATGCAGAAAGCTCCCTTTCCACAGATCATTGCTCATATATGTGTATTTAGAAGTTCTAACCTTCCCTTTCAATGCATGTTTGGTAACAGTGACTTTTCAGCTGACATTGCATATGCTACTAACCAGTTTTGGCTTATTTGCAGCATTTTAACAGAGTACATATTTACTAACCATTACAGATTTGAGTTTTAGTCCTAAATTCCAAGGCTAGGCATCTGATTGGCAGAGAAAGTTTTGCTAGTCCAATCAGAATGCTAGTGTTGAATTTAAGAAAAGAAAACCAAAGGTTGGTGAAAATGTATCTATGACACAAGAGTTCATTCAAGGTAAGAAATAGACCTAGTTTAAGTTCAAATTTAATTGGAAGGCGAATCCTGTATTTTGTCCTGTTAATTTCGCAGTATCACATTACCAATGTGACGGAGTGTCCACTGAAGTATCGTGTGGTCTGTGATCAGATCAACAACTGCCGATCCTGTGGCACATTTAGGGACTGTATCTGGCACAAAGGAAGTAAAACATGTAGATACCGGGAGGGACAGCATTGGATTGGTGGGTATCCGGAAATAAATTAGTTAATACCTTGTCATGTTGTTTTGAGACTTTTAGTTTGAAACATGGTTTAGTGGAGTTAGTGGAGGGTTGAAGAAAGTCAGTGAACATTTCTGAGAATAGTCTAAAGCAAGCAAAATTTGTTTTATTAGCACAGTGCACTGATGTTCAATTGACAAGTATGACAATGGGTGAATCACACAGTCTGCTAAGCATGAGAAGTTGTTTTGTTCTGGTCTGATGTCTTGTTTGGTATTTTAACCCCTTACCAAACAACCCCATGTTTTAACAACCCTGAGGAAAAAGAAGCTTCTTGGATACATTGTAAGAAATGAAGAAAATGCTGGTAACCAGCTTTATCTCCTTTCCTCACAATTGTTTCTTCCCTGTAGGGAAGTAAAGACCATTTGTACAAGTTTCAAATTTGTTGTCTACAGATACTTTTAAAAGAAAGAGTCTTTTGGAAAGGGTTTAAGAGAAACATAGCCTTTTGTTTTCTCCTATCGACAGCACATAACATGTGTATCCACATACTGACATAACTCATTACCGAAAGACAAATTTATTTACTGGTCCAAATTCAAAGCGTTTGCAGACAACAAATTAAACATGATTGACATTGGCTCTGAAAGAGTAGAAAACATTGTGAGAAAAGAAGAAAATGCTGTTTACAAGCATTTTTTCCTTTTCCAGCAATTTTTCATAAACCTTACTCCTTAGGTTCATTAAAATACAGGATTGTTTTGTAAAGGGTTTAAGTTGAAAACTAGCACACTATCAAATCATATTCAATTGTGAAAACATTTTTTCAGTATTCCATATCTATTTCTTTTAATAATTTTTCCTCACTCCAATAGATCTAACCACTTTTATAACATGTAAATTAAATCTTTACAGTAAAGAAAAAGCAAATTTCTTATTTACACTACTGGATATTTGTGAAGTATGCATGGCTTAAACCTTTATCAGACAATACCCTGATTTAACAACCTCAAGGAAAACAGCTTTTGAAAACATTGTGGAAAAATAAGAAAATAATGGTAACCACAGTTTTCTCCTTTTCCCACAATATTTCAACCCTTTCAAAGATAAATCCACTTATCATATTTCAACCGTCATCTGTAAATGCTTTCAATGCTGACAAGTCTTATATTGTACTGTCCAGTAAAGAATGTCTGAAAAACTGTCTGATTGATATATCTAGCACTGTATTTGATAATAAGTAAAATAGATAAACAAAATCATGGAAAACAGTCCAGTTCTCAAGAGAAAAAATTGTAGATGTATCTAGTGATTTTGAAAGACAGATACTCATAATCCTAAATGATAAATTATAAGCGATATATGAATGAAATAGATTTCATAGTCGAGTGATTTTCTCTGGAATTCATGGTTCCCTTCTAAGACATTTCCTGTCAAACTTTTAGATGAATTTTCAACCCTAACCCAGTTTCTAAAAGAAATAACAGAGAGTGGTGAGTTCCTTGAAATCCTTTTAACCCTTTCCCAAACAATCCCTGGTTTTTACGGGTCAGGAATAGAAGCCTTTTGAAAACATTGTGGGAAAAGGAGAAAATGCTGGTAACCAGCATTTTCTCCTTTTCCCACAATGTTTTCTACCCTATCATATAGAAAAATCATCTTTTTAGCAACTGTAAATTTGTCATCTGCAAAATGCTTTCAATTTGGTCTGGTCCAAAATTTGCCATTTGGGAAAGGGTTAATTATTTAGCATGTTCTGTATTTGAAATGTAAAGCTTAGGTTATAGCAGACTGAATGGCTCATTAATCCTTTACCAAAGGACCAAAGTTTAGCCTGGCCCAAAGTGACGGCTGTTGCAGACAACTAAATAAGTCTGACTCAAAAATAGAAACTTGTATTTGTAAGGTTTAAAACATCATTTGAAGAGGAGAAAATGCTGGATCTTGCCACATTGTTTTCAAAAGCCTTCTTTTTCAGGGTCTTTAACCTGTTCCCAAACATTAAATTTTAGACTCTTTTTTTGTTCAAAAGGTCTGCAGATGACAAATTCAAAATTGGTATGAATGTGTGTAAGCTCTCTGATATGGTAGAAAACATTGTGGGAAAAGGAGAAAATGCTGGCTACCAGCATTTTCTCCTTTTCCCGCACTTTTTTCAGAAGGCTTCATTTCCAGGGCCGTGAAAACCTGGGGTTGTTTGGTAATGGGTTAAAACTCTGGATTGTGTGGTAAAGGGGTAAAAGAGATCAAAGGGCTGAAAGACCTTGGGACTTAAGACTTACAATAGACATAATTTAATTGTTTAGTTTATCTTGTGAAGTCTTTGAAAAAAATTGATGTTCTCTGTTAGGGAAAACTTTTCCAGAAAAAAGATTTTGGGCACTAAAGACTCACTCATACGAATAATATAGGAGCTTTTTCAGGCAGAGCACTGTTGCTCTCAACTTGAAGCACCTAGTTTATTTAGTTTCATTTATTCAACAGCAAAAACCAAAAAGGACTTTTTCACCTATAACTTTGTAAGCTAATTAATGCATTCTTTGTAGGGATAGTTTTTCTTGATAAAATGTGGTAGATACTAGTATATTTTGATGATTTGGAATTTAATGTGGATGTAACTTGCTTTTTTTGGTCCACTGGTTGAAGGCTAGCAAGCATATATCATGACTCCAATATGTGTATATGCATGCATCTATCGGCCTTTCTGTGCTTTTGTTGATTTTATTTTAATTGTCTGCCTTCTTCAGAAACTACTGGCTCATCTTGAACTGAGTTTGATTCAAATTATCCCACTATGGGCCACTGAAGAATTCTTGAAAAGCATACTTCAGTAAGAACATTGGTTGCCATGGCAACTAAGCTGAATTAACTCATCTTTTGTGTGATTACTGGTTGGGTGGACTTATGTCAGATTCCACATATTATACACTGATGGATAATTGTCACAGGTTATGCAAATGATAGCTCAAACATGTTATTATTCAGACAGGGCTATAATGGCCCTCTTGTTTTCTTTCTCAGTAGATCTCTTGGTGAAAAAAAAGGTCTTGTTACTATTTGGTCAGAGAAACTAAAAATTATGAACGAAAAAAAAGAACATTTTACTCAATCATACGACAAAATTTTGAATTTGTCCGAATTCAAAGCAGTTGAAGACGACAAATGAGATGTGTCTGAAATGGTAGAAATTGTCTTTGAAAATTTAGAAAACATTGTGAGGAAAACAGAAAATACTTGTTACAAGCATTTTCTACTTTTTTAAAAGCCTTATTTCTCAAGGTCATTAAAACTTGGGATTGTGTGGTAAAGAGAGAAGCATAATTTCAAATCGGCTTTGAAAATAATAGTACTTGTAACAATTTTGTGCATTTGTTTCAGGAGGTATTGAGTCAAGCAAATTCAGTGATTGAAAACTTGTGGGAAAAGGAGAAAATGCTGGTGACCAGCATTTTTTCGTTTTCCCACAAGGTTTTCTAACCTTTTAAAGGAAAAAAATCCTTTATGTGAGCCCTATTTAATTTTTTGTCTGCAACAGCTTTCAAGTTGAACCAGTCTATAATTTTGCAGTCTGTTCAAAGAGTTAATATAAATATCTGTATTGTTCTCACCCTGTCAGAATCAGGAGGTGAACAGAAGGATATGCCAGACTGTGAAACGCCATGTTACCAGCACAACAGCTGCGAGAACTGTACAAGTGGTGGATGTATGTGGTGTGGTTCCCAGCAACGATGTGTGGAGACAAATTCTTACGTGGCCTCGTTCTTGTATGGCCAATGTCAAGAATGGACAACCCATAGTGCTAAATGCACAGGTATAACTGTGAACAAACATATTCAATAAAATATATATGAGTAACACTCTAAGAAAAGAGGGTTTCATGCATCTTGGTAGTTCATTATACCAAATAATTTAATGCATTATATGGATCCATTTTGTCGTAGAATGGTCCTTAGGCATACAGAAAATTTACCAATAGCAAAAAGTTTCCACCCAGGTCAGACTGCTAGGACTTTGCCACTGATGTGGGTCAATACTTTTTGCAGAAGCACCAAACCACATTTTCATGGTGCATCATTTCCTGTAATTTAGTCTATCTATACAAACATTGCTATTAATAGGCAATTCTGTATTTGCTTTTATTGTCTTTCTATAACTAGTAATAAATTTCTTTTAGTTTTAGCTTAGTTGTTTTCAAAGAAAACATCAAGGTATTGTCATAGCCCTGTCTTCCTCATTGTTGTGCAAGAACTTTGACATTTTATGATACCTTTTCTCTGTCATTACTGAAGATATTTACTTCAAACCCAGACTAGTAAAAAACTATCAAAAGGGGTACCCATACCAGAATGGCAGGCAACCATCAAAATATTTTCTGACTCAGTTATGCCCTTTTCCTACTTAAAATTTTCACTGAAAATGTGTCTATTTCTAAAAGCAACTACAGCTGAGTGTTGGCACCCACATGTGGTGCTCTTGTTTGAACCAGTTTCTGTTGTCTAGAGAATTCTTTGACAAGACTGAAATGCTATTAAAACAATGATAGTCCTGAGTAAGCCAAAATGAATGAATTAATGTTTTCAAACAGTTGAAAAAGCCTTACAGTTGTTATTTTAAAGCCTGTTTTGGGTTGATTATCTCACAAAATGTTAAACAGTATAGATTAAAGATCAGTTGTCTTTGGCATTGTAAGGGTTTACTTGGAAATCCCAACTAGCCTTTTGATTTAAAGTTTGTTTGTTTACAATTTTTCAGCAACCAGATGTTCAGATTTACACAGTTGTGAAGAGTGCAAGTCGAACCCGTCATGTGGCTGGTGTAATGACGCCAGTGATACAGGTCTAGGAAAGTGTATAAAGGGATCAGCTGGCGGACCTGTCTCCTATAATGAAACCACTGAAGAATATTACGTAGATCAGGATACCTGTCCATACAGCCAATGGCATTTTATCGACTGTCCATGTGAGTGTTGTCTAACTTTTTATAAAACAATCCTGTGACTTAACAACCCTAAGGTCGAAAGCTTTGGAAAATATTATGGGATAAGGGGAAAATGATTTTAAGCATCATTTTCTCCTTTTCACACAATATATTTAAGAGGCTACTTTAAGGAAATGCCACTGATAAAAAATTTTGTCTTACATTCGTTTTTCTTCTTTGCTGATGGTTTGCCAGCTAATGCTTGACTTCATTCAGCAAGGAATCTCTTTTAAATGATGATAATATTATAGATATCTGAATAGCTCCTTTTTGAAAAAAAAAATTGCTATAAACATTGCTGTAGAATAACAATAACTTACGTAAATTAGTTTAAACCTGGATCAATGAATTAGACTTTGTCAATTAAAAAGAATAAATGAAAGTATTGTAGGGTATTTTGTACAGAATATTTCACCAAATAGAGAACAGAGATACAACCATTCTGTGCTGTCTGATCTTTATCTTTCCTCTCTGCAAAGGGAGGTCTGTTTTTAAGCTACATTGTGTACACTATAGCATTGTATCTGCTCAGTGTTCTAAGGGATAACAAGCTCATGCATATGAAAATATTTTGGCAAATGGAGAAATTGCTCATTATGAGCACTTTCTAGTTTTGCCACATTGTTTTTAAAAGTGTTTTCTGCAGGAGGTAATGTGTGAATATGCTCTTCATGTTTCAGCATGTCAGTGCAATGGCCACAGTAAGTGTACCAATGTATCTGGTAAATGTGACCTTTGTATGAATCTCACCATGGGCAACCATTGTGAAACCTGTGTGAAAGGCTACTATGGCAACCCCAAGAATGGAGGCAACTGTACAAGTAGGTTCTTGTTTTTTGCTGAAGCCTCAATAGCTGCCAAAAGTAAACAAAGGGGGTGATAAAATGCATTTAAATTTAAATCATACCATTCAAAAGTATGAAAATTATTGTGAAGATGACAATCTGTTGTTTTACAGTCGGTCCTAGTGAGAGCCACTCACAAAAAATTGAATTTTTAAAAGTAGGGTAAAGGTTGCCAGGTCGCTCCGTCTTTTGTTTTCTTTTTACCTGAACTTGAAATTCATTTTTCTGCCAACGACTAACTCAAGGACCAATTGCTACTGGGCCTATAGGTGATTCTAATCAATCTGAGGAAGTGGGCTTTTCAGCTTTGAAAATATTTTGCATAAAAGAGAAAATATTGGTTAGCACCATTTTCTTTTTCTCACAATGTTTCTCTTCTGGTCTATGAGATGATTTCACAGTATAGATATTTGATTTTCACATAATTGGTTGGTTCATTTCCCTGTTACCCCAGTTTGAGTTTAAGATTTGTTTTAGGCTCATAGTTGTATTTTCTGTTGTTTTCAGAGTGTAAATGTAATGATCAGGCCGACGAATGTGACAGTAGAACGGGGCAGTGTTTCTGTAAGACAAGAGGGGTAAAGGGAGACAAGTGTAATGAGTAAGTAGTCTAGTTGATATGCATTCATCTTTAGCATACCACAGGTTAACTCTGTACCATACAAGCCCAGTTTTTAATGACCTGGAGAAAGAAGGCCTTTTGAAAACACTGTGAGAAAAGGAGAAAATTCTGGTAACCAGCATTTCCTCCATTTCCCACTATGTTTTCTATCCTAGTAAAGACAAATCCAAGGACACGCCAAGAATGCTGTCTTTTTGTAAAAAGCTGAAGGTAAAAAATGAGAGAAAACAGTTACAGGTTTATATGTTTGAAGTGATCAAATTAATACCGTCATGCAACATGAATGTTATGTTCTATACCTTAGAATGATTCTTCCCCCTTTATTAATACTTGAAAAATGATATGATCTGTTTTCAAATGTGTCTGTAATGTAATGAGCAAGAATATTTTCTATATGTTGTATTTTTGTGAATTTTGCAGATGTGACGTTACCAACAACTATTATGGAAATCCAAATAACGGTGGAACTTGTTATTGTAAGTACATTTATATGAGGCATGCTCTTTGAAAGGGGAGTTGTATCTGCAAAAACTGCCGAGCCCTGGTAGCTCAGTCAGTAGCGTGCAGGACTTGAGAACAGGGGGTCGTGGGTTCGATCCCTGGCTCGGCCAATTTCTTTCCAAGGATTGATGATAGTCATTGCGACAGGGTTCATTCCTCTCTCTCCGCTGACCATTGTCTCGACGGTGGTTATGTGGGAAAGCACCCAGTGGCTTAGAAAGAAGATATGTGGAGTACTGGTGAAAGAGACTCCAGGAAAGCATGGATAGGTGCACTGGTCGCTGTGATATAAATGAAATAATGATGAAAACGGCGTTAAACACCATACAATCAATCAATCAATCTGCAAAAAGTGTTGACCCAGGTCAGCCTGCCCAGTCCCAGCAAGCTGACCTGTGTGGAAACGTTTTTTGCTATTGGCAATTTTTCTGCATGTCCAGGGAACAGTCTACCTGATGATTTAGACTAAATGGACTTAATAGATCCATAGTTACTTGATGACTTTCCTGGTATAATGCATCATGGAGATGCATGGAACCCTCTTTTGCCTGAGCCCTGCTCATACGTAGCTCATATGGCCTGCAACAAGCGAAAAGGGGCATTCGGACATTTGCATAAAGTGTCGTGTCGGATCAGCCTGTGCAGTCCGCGTAGACTAATCCGAAACGACACTTTCCGTTTTTATGTAATTTTCTGTTTTGGGCAAGTCTACTGTGGCACAAAATCTAATGTAGTCGTAAAGTGCTGTCTCGGATTAGCCTGCGCGGACTGCTCAGGCTGATCCGAGATGACACTTTACGCAAATGTCCGAATGCCCCTTTTCGCGTGTTGCATGCCATATGATGTGAAATGTATTTTTGAGAGATAATAAACATTGTACCAAATGAAATACCTACATATATGGAACAAACCCTTTAGGATTTGCTTATTTAGTTTTTACTTAATGTTCTTGTAGATTAATCTACAGCGTACTATGGTCAATCCAAAGCCAGCTAGGCACAATTCCACTTGCTTGCAGACTGGAACTGATGTCTGATATTTGATTTACAGATATTCTAGTTTAAAAAATCCTGAAAAGGCAATAGTTTGTTGTTTTTGGTACTGATCATGTTCATTTCATATATTTAGTATCTTAAAAATTACTTTTTTACAACAGGACAAAAATGTAGACCAGTCAGTCCAACTTGAAAGCATTTGCAGACAACAATTTGAATGTAGCTTAAATGAGGAAATTTGTCTGATAGGGTAGAAAACATTGTGGAACAAGGAAAAAAATGTTGGTTACCAGCATTTTCTCCTTTTCCAGCAATGTTTTCAAAAGGCTTCTTAGTCGGGATTTTTAAAACAGAGGATTGTTTGGTAAAGTGTGAACACATTGCAGGTTGCAAAGGGCTCACTTGTAAAATGTAGAACTGGTTTAGTAGCATCTATAAGCAGAAAGATCTTTTTGGTAAACCTTTCTATCTGTATGAACGATTTTGCATGGAAATGCAGTACATTCATGTCGATAAGCAAAGCTAGGTATGAGTAGATGGTTTATATTTTACTTATTGCTATATTTACCTCTATTTACTGTATTACAGATGATTTAAAAACAGATTACCAGTTTACATTCAATCTGTCCAAGCCAGACGACCACTACTATAATAACATCAACTTTATGAATATCCCACCTTCGGTGAGACTTTCCTTACATAGCACAAATAGTTTTAAGCATTTTTATATTTTACCAAGCATGGTTCGGGATACAAATTGTCGGCACATATAATCGGCTGTGATTTTATCTAGGCTAGTACAGGGTTATCCAGAGTATCTGATACCAGTTTGACACAAGACCTAGAACTGGTAAAACCCAGGACATGCATGAATAAGTAAGCTGTTGTCGCTATATGACTGAAATCATCTTGCAAGCAGTGTGAAACACCTTTCAAATCAACTCATCAAAAGATTTTCACTATAATCAAATACATAAGTATTCAATGACATTCTAGAACATTTCTGGTGTATTTTTTCTCCTTTTTTGACAAATGACTGTCATCTGTCATTTTACTGCAGGCAAAACATTGATATCTGTTGCTTTCATTGATTTAAACAAATACATGTACCTCATGATTATGTTGCCCAGTAAAAATTTCAAATCAAGATGGTATCAGATATTCTGAATCACCCTGTACTAGACCACAAAGGAGAGATATCTGAAGAAACAGAATCAACCTTGCTTGAGCAGTATGAAAAAAAGATAACATAAAGCAGTTATTGTGTTACCAGCAATGATTGCTTGTTATTGCTTCCTTTCTTCAGAATTTTAAATTATTGATGATATAAATTTTTAGCTCTGCTTTTTTTCTTGTCATGCAAAAACTTGAACATTTTTAGCTGTGCTGTTTTTGAAGAAAACATCCAGGTATTGGCATAGACACAATGTCTGCAGTGTCAACATGCAAAAATTTGGACACAGTCTGGTATGTCTGTCATTACTGAAGGTATATACCTCAAGCTGGGGGTAGTTGGTAACTTGAAGGAGGAACCTATACCAGAAGAGCAGGTGGCCCTCAAATATTTTTGACACAGTTATGGCTCTTTTCCATTATGGAATTTTTACTGATAAAAGAACTGCAGCTCTGCATTTCTACTCACATACCATACTCTTGTTGTTGATAAGAGTTAATGCTGTTACAAAAATACAGTCTTATCTTACAAATCGAATGGTTGTTTTACTTGTATATGTTTTGTATTTCTTCAGAGTGATAGAGATGTAGATTTTACAGTTAATTGCTCAGGGATAGCCTACCTCAACATTACCTGGAAATCTAGTGAGTTTGTTTCTTTTCCTGATAACATGCTTTTAATCAGAAATACCAAAGTGGTAAGTTAACCTATAGAGTGCAGAGTAAACCAAACTGACATTCCATTCCAGGAGAAAAGAGCATAATAAAAGCAATGATAAGGTTGCTATTGTCCAAAATGTCTCATCAAAGCAGACAGTGAAGATCAAAGATCAGACTACACGGTTTGTGCACTCTGATCTTGATCTACACTAGCCACAAAGGCAAGTATAGTCGTGAAAGGCACTTCAAGGATTATGAAATGGACATCCTCAATCTGACAAGGAAAAAGACCTTAATAATCAAATTGCAAATGTATTAGAGTATATGATAGTGTAGATCCTGTTTCAGACTGCTTTTTTTGTTGATACTCTCTTAAATTGCAAAACTAAATTACCGTACTTCCATGTTAGTTAACCACCTACATTTAGACTTACCAAGGAGTAAAACTTGTATCACAGAGAAGAAATTTGAAAGGAAAATATGGGGTTTTTTTTCATCTAGAGGCATACTTGCAGACAAAAGTAAACAATTGAGGAGTCAAAATGCAGGCAAAATTAATCCATACCATTGAAAAGAATAAAAAGTGTTCTGATTCTGACAATATGTTTATGACTGTCTTCCAAAATTCCAGTCTCTAACAAAAAGTGAATTGTTAAAGTAGAATTAAAGTTGCCAACTTAAATTCTTGGTTTAATATTAATTGTTTTGCCAGTGACTGGAACCTTGACCAACCACATTTAAACAGATCCCCAAACTTACAATAATCACAATACAGTAAAACATATTTTTAGCAAACTCTGATACTGCAAAGTTCTAGTTTGTAAGAAGTGAAATTGATTCCCTGACCAAGTGCTTCTTTAGCCTATATCAAAAAGCATTGTTACAGCGAATTTTGATATAGCGAAGTTTTGCATATGGCAAATCAAAAGTCCAGTCCCGAATGAATTAAAACTGATGAAAATACCTGCTGTAAAGCAAAGTCCTGAAGGAGCTTTAATCTCCCATAGTTATTTACACCTCTATGCTAACTTGTGTAATTTGTTACACGTTACATGCGTCCAAAGAGGTGATTATGTTATCAAACGATAATTACCGCAGCACAGTATAGAATTAATTGACCACTTAAATTGAAAATCATTGTCTGCAGATGATTTCAATCTCTACCTGTCAAAAAAGTATAGACTACATTCCAACAAACTACTTCCGCTATTGACTGCATAATTATACTGTAACTCGCTAATATATCCGGACAGAAAAAATAATTACTTGTTAAATAAATGATATTAGAAATTATCATTTGATAAAAACAGGGTGCCCAAAATAATGGGTTTTACCATGTTGCCCGAATGTTTGTCCAAAATAAATAATCCGACAAATTAAGATCTATTAATAGCACCAATGAGGGGGTCAAAACTGCAGTAGATTTATAGTTTTGGCATGTTTTCAATCTTGAAATACATGCGTTTTAAATATTTTCATTCCTTTTTTAGATCTTAAAGAATTAGCTTTCTAATACCATTTAACTCTTTACCAAACAATTTTACACTTGTCCAAATTGAAAGCATTTGCAGACAACATAATAAATGTGACTCAAAAATTGAAACTTGACTTTAGAAGAGTAGAAAACATTATAGGAAATGGAGAAAATGCTGGTTACCAGCATTTTCTCCTTTTCTCACAATGTTTTCAGAAGGCTTCTTCCTCCAGGTTGTAAAAACCAAGGATTGTTTGTTAAAGGGTTAAGTCATATTTCAGCAGTGGATGGTATAAATCAAGATCAGACTGCATGTTCTGTCGAGTCTGATGTCTATCAACACGATCCGCCAACGCTTTGAAAACTGCCATTTTGCCATCTGCAGAGTAAAGTAGAACAACAAAAAATGTAGAATAAGCCATCAGTCAACAAGATTTCACGCCTGTCACTGGTACATAAATGTTTGCAGTAAATGTATGATGTAACATGCAAATTATTCGAAGCAAGAGGGGTATACTGCATGTGTTTATTGTACACACTTACAAATGTTTTGCTCCAAGGAATTTATACCTGGTTACAGGTCGACCTCCAATCTGCACAAAATGACTGCGCAGTAAGCCAATATCATGTCTGCTTTAAACTAGCTGGTAATGCCTTTTTGTGTTTAGTGATGGTTGTTTCTAGACCACCTTGATGGTCATGTTATATGTTTTGCGTAGTCAGCAGAAAAATAAGTATGGCTGTTTTTAGCTCACCTGAGCACAAAGTGCTCAAGGTGAGCTTTTGTGATCGTGCTGTGTCCGTCATACGTCGTCTATCGTGTGTCATCAACTTTTACCTTGTGTACGCTCTAGAGGCCACATTTTCAGTCGAAAACTCTTGAAAGTTGGTCAGAATGTTTTTCTTGATGATATCTCGAACGAGTGTGAAAATGGGTCATGTTGGGTCAAAAACTAGGTCACTAGGTCAAATCTTAAAAAACCCTTGTGTATGCTCTAGAAGTCACATTTTCAGTCTAACACTCTTGAAAGTTGGTCAGAATGTTTGTCTTGGTGATATCTCGGACGAGTTCAAAAATGGATCATGTGGGGTCAAAAACTAGGTCACTCTTCAAATCTTACAAAAACCTTGTGTACGCTCTAGAGGCCACATTTTCAGCCAAATACTCATGAAAGGTGGTCACAATGTTGTCATAATGATAGCTTGAATGAGTTTTAAAATGGGTCACATTGGGTCAAAAACTAGGTCACCAAGTCAAATCTTTAAAATAGCTTGTGTAGCTTTAGAGTCATCATTTTCTGTCCAGTACTTATGAAAATTAGTCAGAATGTTTGTCTTGATGATCAGTGTGATGAAATTGAAAATGTGTCACATTCGGTAAAAAACTAGGTCGCCAAGTCAAATCTTGGAAAAACCTTGTGTACACTCTAGAGGCCACATTTTCTATCCAAAACTTATGAAAGGTGATCAGAATCTTTGCTTTGATAATATCTACAATGGGAAAATGGGCTATGTTTGGCTAAAAAGTAGGTCACTGAGAGAATTTCTAGAAAAAGCTTGTGTACAAGCTAGAGGCCAAATTTTCAGTCCAATAATTATGAAAGCTTGATAAAATGTTTGTCATAATATCTCGAAAGAGATTGAAAATGGGTCATGTTTGGTCAAAAGACTCAACTGAGCGACTTCAGGGCCATCATGGCCCTCTTGTTTATTAAACTCCTAGCAGCCGAAAATAAAAAAGGAATGCATACAGCAGTTTATTCTTTAATTTTGAATATGAGCGAATTACAGATAAAAAAAGAAAAACAACGCTAAATAATTTATTAACATAACATTTACTGTATCATATAACTACGGAAATATTTGTAAAGGTACGTTGGAACATCTCTTTCATTGAATAAATGTTTTACTGCATGTACATGTATCCATCTTGGAGTCAGAAAATAAAGCGAAGTTCGCACTATCAAAATAGTGAATTATGCTTACAGCGAATTAAATCTGGCGGTCCCCTGAAACTTGCAATATCAGAGTTTTACTGTACTTTTACATGGTATGGATGATTTACTTGTATTTTAGACACAGAAATGTTTACATGTAGCTGCTGTTGTGCCTTTAATGGAAAGCACTATGGGAAAAGGAGTAGCTTCTTGCATGAAGTAATTGCTCCCTTTCCCCCAGTGTTTCAAAAGGTATATACTACAGGAACTTTAAAAAAAATCCTATGGTAAGAGAGTTTTACTTTATTGTACGTGTGATTTTTACTTTCACTTCAAACAGAATCCAACCCAACTGAACAATTCAAAGCACGAGAATACAGATGTATGGATTTTCGAGCCAAATTTGAACATAAAGACTTTAATTTTGGGCCAGAGGAAAATGTGACATTCTTTGTGTATATTTATGGTTTTAAAACTCCTTTTTGGTTACAGGTAAGTGTCAAATATTCTTACGCTTTTTATACCTTTTTATTTTGCAATTACAAATTAATAACCTAAATATGAGAATGTAGGCCTGTATAACTAATTGCAGATAACCTCTCTCTCAAAGTTTTGAAATCATTGTGGAAATAGAAAAATTTGCTTGTAACAGGTTTTTTCTCCCTTAGCTTCAATATTTTTGTATGTATTTAAGCCACACTCTGGCTAAAGGGGGCTTAATGCAGCATCTCCGTGATGCATGATACCACACAAGCCATCACATAATTATGGATCCATATTGGCCACTTTTTTTTAATAAGGGACTTATTCATGAGGTAGACTGGCCCTCTGACATACAGAAAATTGACCGACAGCAAAAAGTATCGACCCAGGTCAGCCTGCGTGGACTGCGCACTGCGCAGGCTGACCTGGGTAGATATTTTTCACAGATGTATTAAGCCCCCTTTTCACAGGGCATGGCTTATTTGTTTTTTTCTTCTTTAATTCATGTTGGTTATCCATATTTTGTCAGAACCTTTTCAAAGTTATCTGCTGTAAATATGTTTAACTCTTTACCAAACGACAAAATTTTAGATATGTCCAAATTGAAAGCATTTGCAGACGACATATTAGATTTAGCTGGAATGATAGTCATTGTCTATGGTCTTCAAAATTGGGATTTTGTGGTAAAGATTTTAATATATTTGCTAATTCATTTATGGAGGTGATGATTTCAATAAATATGATTGAACAAATTTAAATAGAAAAGCACTTCTTAACAAGTCTTTAAACATAACTTTTACAATGAAGGATAGATCATGTCTAGTTGGAATTGTTCTCTATGGTTTAAGAAAAGCTTTGAATAAAATCTACATTTTGAACCATTGACAGAATGATCTTGAACTATGAAACTTCGTCTGAAAATGAATAGTAACATTGTTGAAACAAATTAACAAGGTTTGATTATCATTCTGAAATTATGTATTTACCTAAGGTTAGCTTTTGGTAGAGAAATTTAGACTCATCCACATTGAAAGCAATTGCACCTGATAAACAAAAAGCTACTGAAATAATGGGACTTGTTTTGAAAGGGTAGAAATGCAAAAGAATACTGGTTACCTGCATTTTCTCCTTTTTACCACCAATATTTTCAAGTCTTCTTCCTCAGGGTTGTGAAAGCATGGGATTGTTTGGTAAAAGGGTTAAGTAATTTTTTTTTTTGCTCTCATGAATGATCAAACTTCTTTTCTTTCTGTTACAGATATCGTTTTCACAGTTTCCAAAAATAGATTTGGTTCACTTCTTTGTAACTTTTTTTAGGTATGTTTTCTTCACCTTTTTAGCTCTACTGGCTGAAAGCCAGCAGAGCTTATGTCATGGCGTGGTTTCCGTCGTCCATCTGTCCGTCCATCTGTTAGTCTTTTTCTTGTTCACGCGATAAAGTCTGCATTTGTGGTCAGATTTTTGTGAAACTTGCACAGTTGCTTTGTCTCATCAACAGCTTGAACCCTATTGATTTTGAAAAAAATCCAGTGAACAGTACGGGAAAAGTAGCCATTTCAAGTTGAAAATTTCCATTTCTTGTTTATGCAATAAAGTCTGCATTTGTGGTCAGATTTCTGTGAAACTTGCACAGTTTGTGTATTTCATCATTAGCTTCAACTCTATTGATTTTGAAAGAAATCCAACAAACAAGATGGGAAAAGTAGCCATTTCAAGTTGAAAATTTCCATTTCTTGTTTACATGATAAAGTCTGCATTTGTAATCAGATTTTTGTGAAACTATCACAGTTTGTTTATCTCATCAATAGCTTCAACCCTATTGATTTTGAAAAAAAATCCAACAACAATATGGGAAAAGTGGCCATTTCAAGTTGAAAATTTCCATTTCTTGTTTACGCGATGATGTCAGCATTTGTGGTCGAATTTTCATGAAACTTGCACAGTTGCTTTGTATCATAAAGAGCTAGAACCTTATTGATTTTGAAAAAAATCTGACAATCAGTATGGGAAAAGTAGCCATTCAAAGTTGAAAATTTCCATTTCCTGTTTAGGCAATGAAGTTCACAGTGTTGATCCAATTCTTTTGAAACTTGCAAAGATTCGTCAAGGGATTGTACTCTATTAAAAGTGAAGACAATCTAGTAAGCCGTTCAGAAAAAGCAGCCATTTGATGACTTAGTATCGTTTACTCAACAATGTCCACATTATTAGTCACATTTCTTTGAAATTTGCTAGGATTGTTTAATACAAGGCGTACTGAAACCCTATCAAATTTGGCTGGATTCCAAACATTTAGTTTTGAGAAATTGCACTTCATTTTTTTTTCACTGTTCAATTCACCATGCCTACTTATGCTGCAAGAACACATTTTTGTGTTTTTTGTCTTTTTTCTTCGTGCATCATGAATTCATAATGTATGCTAGTAAAAACAAAATCACTGCCAGTAGAGCAATTTCAGGCCCTCAAGGGCCTCTAGTTTTTTAATGGAAGAACAAATTCTTTGGTGGAATGAGACATTGTAATGATACAAATTAATCCTTGCAGTAGTAAATGGATAAAATAGAGATTTTCAGCCATGGAAGAAAGATCTGAATTCTAAAAGTTTTTCAAGACTGTTGCCAGAATATCATATAAAATAGGAAACAGGCTAGATCTGACACCAGACTACAGTTCTCTAATGCAGTGATAAGATTTAGTTTGGATTCTGTTTGAACATGTTTCTATCAAAGATAAAAACTATATTTTCATCGCATGAACCCTCAACGCACCTATATGATACTCATAGAAAAAGGATAGGTACTGAGCATAGTTTTTTCATAAACTGAAGCATTGATTTTAGCCGTGCTCTGGCAAAAGGGGGTTTAATGCATCTCTGTGATGCATTATACAGAGCAAGTCATCACATTATTATTGATCCATAAAATCCAGTTAGTCTAACAATCCACTGGATCTGGAGGTATAATGGTACTTTGCCATGCTGAAAATTTAAACATATCAAAAAGTGAACTGAAACTGAAGCATTGATTTTAGCCGTGCTCTGGCAAAAGGGGGTTTAATGCATCTCTGTGATGCATTATACAGAGCAAGTCATCACATTATTATTGATCCATAAAATCCAGTTAGTCTAACAATCCACTGGATCTGGAGGTATAATGGTACTTTGCCATGCTGAAAATTTAAACATATCAAAAAGTTTCGACCCCTGTCAGCCTAAGCAGAGTGCACAGGCTGACATAGGTGGAAACTTTTTGCAGATACATTAAGCCCTTTTTTCACAGAGCATCCCTCTTATATTTTTAATTTGTTCAGTTACAGATCAGCTCTTAATTGTATTGTGCACATTTCTGTCTCAAAAAAAGTATTGGTGAGATGAAAAGTGATTTTTTAATTTCTTTCATGAAATTCAATCCATGTAACTATGATCTCATATATTTTCAGCTGTTTTATTGCCTTACTATTCATTGCTGCAGTCTTATACAAGATAAAACATAAATATGACAGCTACAGAAGAGCACAGGTAATTTTGTGTCAAGATTTTCTTTATAATAATATGACCATTGAGTCCGAAGTGCAACTTCAGTTTTTTTATGGACAATGTAGATCAAGATCAGACTGCCTTTTGCAGACAGTTTATATGAAGGTCTGATCTTGTATCAATACTAGCCGCTATTTTGAGATATATTTTGACCAATACACAGTGGAAATTGCAAGCATTCCAGGATTTTAGTAGTATAAGTCTAACTACAAAATGTGTTTTCAATGTTATGTGGTGAGGATTAAAATCATGACTTTGCTCTTTGAATTGACATTGACTGCATACAGTAAGAACATGAGTGTTAACACTCAAAGTACTTTGCACAGTTATAGCTGCTTTACAGCCAGTATAGACCAAGATCAGACTACAAAATGTGCAGTGTGATCTTAGATCTTCACTGTATTCTATGCTGAGAGTCAGAGAGATTCTGACCAAAAGCAAATGCAAAACAGCAATGATTTGTATGCTTAATTAAAAAAAAGAATAAATGTTTATTTTGCAAATGAGGCATAAACATATAAGTTAAAGCACAAGTGTCAAACAAACTGTTTTCTATGTTTGCAGAGAATGATAGTGGAAATGGAGGAGATGGCAAGCCGTCCATTTGCAACTGTGGTTGTGGAAGCAGAGAAAAAATCTGACATGGTTGATATTAAAGATGCCAATACTGATCTTAGAAAAAGAAAAAGGGTAATTCTTCTCTAATATTGATGCATGGCTAGCTCAGTGCCCTTACTTTATATCCAACAGCATCTTATTCATAATATGTGACCTAAAACCACACTGATATGGGTAATTTGAATGCATCTTTTGAATAAATCTGTGCCAGACAATGAAATGTTTGATTTGTTTGTATTGAAAGCATATGCAAATGACTAATTAGACAAGACTTAAATGATAGGATTTTTTTTTTTGAAAGTGTAGAAAACATTGGGGTGAAAGAGAACAATGTTTTCATAAGCCTTCTTTGACAGTGTTGTTAAAACAGAGGATTTAAACTGAAGCACAGAACTGTTGGTAAAGGTTTAAAATCACCATTCAGACTAAGGGGCTTTTCCACCTTATGTTTTTTTGTTCTGTCTTTAACTATATCTATCAATACATGGAGTCAACAAGTTAAATGTGACTCAAGTGATGGGATTTACCTTTGAAAGGTGAGAAAATTTGTAAGAAATGAAAAAAACTAAGTCACAAGCATTTGTTCTATTAACAGCCTTCTTTCTCAGTGCTTTATAAAATGTGATAGTTTGGTAAATGGTAATCAAAGATGGTGTCATTTTCTGTATTACTTACACTTAATTCTGTATTAATTTCAGACCTCCAATAAACCAGGTCAGATAGCTCTAGAGCCACTCAGTAATCAAAAAGCAGCTGTAGTGTCCTTATTTGTCCAGTTACCCACAGGGAATGATGAATGGACACCCGCTGGGCAGTCTGGTATAGCTATAGCTAGTGCTTTAGTTACATTTGGTAAGTGTACTATTACCTACACTCATTTATCCCATAACGACATATGTTTTCTGTATAATACAGCTATTACAAATTTTTAACGATAAAAGCTATGTTTGATCTGTGAACTGTACTGGGCTGCTCTGTAATGTACACTCATATCCATTTAGAATGAGTCAGTGTTTATGCAAATCTCAATCTTACAAGGCTTATATATTGATAGTCCATATTTTATAGCAAGGTTTTTAAAAATCTTGTGCTGCAACTTTGTTTAAGTAGAGTTTGATGAGCATAAGTGAAGTATGTTTACTTCTATGGACAAATTTAACCTGGTACCATACAGGCTATTTTTAGTTCGGCTGTTTTCAAAGTAAACATAGAGGTATTGTCATAGTCCTGTCGTCTGCGTCTTTGTTGTCGTGCAAAACCTTTGACATTTTGTAATACAAAATACCTTTGTCACTACTGAAGATATTTACTTCAGACTCAGACTAGTTGTTAACTAACAAAAGGGAAGCCCAAGCCATAGGGGCAGATAACCATCCAAATATTTTTGTCACAGTCATGCCCCAGGACCTTTTTTGACTTATAAATTTTCACTGAAAATCAATCTACTTCTAAAAGCAACTACAGCTTAGCGTTGCCACCCACACAAAGTGTTCTTTTTAGGTTCTTACGAACAAAGTCCGTAACAAAGAAACAAATGAACAAAAGCATGGCAGAAAGACAAACCGCATCTGGCGGAATTTGAACCCACGGCGGACAAGATCCTCATTTTTCGAGGTTTAAAAGACCAATACCATAACCACTGAGCTAAAGAGATATCTCCCTAAAGCAGTTGTTAGGTATTGTATTTAAATCCGGACGAAGCCATGCATGAAGGAGTGGTCTCCCGTAACACACCCCCTCTTAAAGTCATCATTTATTGATGACTCAAAGCCTTATTAGGCTGTAAGTCTATTATTTAGACAACAAATGGGATTAATGGCTCAATGGCCAATCCCGGACGAGCCCCCATCTTACGAACAAAGTCCGTAACAAAGAAACAAATGAACAAATGCATAGCTGAAATACAAACCGCATCTGGCTGGATTCGAACCCATGGCGGACAAATAACCTCATGTTTCAAGGTTTAAAAGACCAATACCATAACCACTGAGCTAAAGAGATATCTCCCTAACACAGCTGTCAGGTATTGTATTTAAATCGGGACGAAGCCATGCATGAAGGAGTGGTCTCCCGTAACAAGGTAAACCGGTTACCAGACAGGCAAGTTTTAGACAAAACAGTTACCATAAGGGCTATTTTTAGACCAACTTGTTGCCACACGGGCTATATTGGGACATTCCACAAATTGGTATAAGACACAAGAGATATTGTTAGGGAAGTGAAATCAACCTCGTCAGACTCCATATCAGATCTGTTTTTTCACCCACTTGTAATAAAGTATATGATAATGGATTTTAATGATCACCTTATGTCCTTTGCACAGTTTTACAACCTCAAATGTTCAGAAGCGTTTGCCAAGAATTATTTAGAGAGGGGACAGTTGTCCCTTAAACATGCAGAAATGGGAATAGTTTCAAAAGAAGTGGAAATAAAATGACTCAATACAGACTTTTGATATTTATCCAAGTGTTCCTTCAACTGAACTTGAAACTATTTCTTGTAAGAACCAGCCTTGCTGATACATGGGTTGTATGCTTGTACAGTGAAATACATGTACATGTATTTAAAATGTTGGAAATTTCTTTTCTTTCAGGTCACCAAAGAAAACAAAGTTTAGAACATGGAAAGACAGATAAAATCAAACATAAAAAGCATGCTTTTGCAGTAATAGACACTTGTGTATAGCACATAACTTTCATTGTAGCCTGTTTGTGTTATTGTTACATTCCTGTAGTTATTGTTTTCATTTTTGTTCGTTAACAATGTTTTTTTGTACAAATATTTAAAAAGAAAAAAAAAGATTCCCACGTTATTTCAATTATACATTGCACATCAAAGATAATCACTGTATGATGGATGGATGTAAATATGTTTTGAATTGATTGTAAAAGTTGAATATGCTTAACCTTTTACCACACAATTTTGAATTTTAACAGCCCCCGAGTAAAACTGTTTTTGAAAATATCGTGGGAATAGGAGAAAATGTTGGTAATCTGAATTTTCTCCTTTTCCCTCAACATTTTCTATCTTTTAAAGACAGACTGAATCATGTGAGCTTCATTGAATTTGCCATGTACAAAGCTCAGTGTTTGGACAAGTCTAAAGTTTTGTGGTGTGGTAATGAGGTAAATGATTTTTAAGTAAATGATTCTATTCTATGCGGGAATATATATTATATGACCCAAATATTTCAAATTCAAGAATTTTCTACTACAATGTTCTTTTATAATATAGGCTAGTACAGATCTGAGCTCAGACAGTTGTCTGATCTTAATCTATGCCATTCTCAAAAGCTACTTGTATCAGCTTTTGCAACTAAATTATTAATTAGTTCTGACAGACAACACAATACATGTATCTCTTAACCCCTTTACCATGCATTCCCATGTTTTAGCAACCCTGAGAAAGAGGGCTTTTTCCACAGTGTTTTTTAACCTTTTTAACGACAAATTCCAGTATTGGAACTACATCTGATTTATTGTATGTAAATGCTTTGAGTTTGGATAGGTTGAAAATTTTGTCTTCATGTAAATACGTGATTTTAAGTGCAAACATTGATAACATTTGAGGGGAATGTAGTTATCTTATATAGTCTGTTACATATTCCTTTACCACATGACAAAATTTTAGACTGGTGCAAATTGAAAGCATTTACAGATGACAAATAAAATGATACTCAAATGACCAGATTTGTATCAGAAAGGATAGAAAACATTGTGGGAAAAGGAGAAAATGCTGGTTACCAGCATTTTCTCCTTTTCCCACAGTGTTTCCATAAAACCTTCTTCCTCAATGTTTTTTAAAAAAGGATTGTTTGGTTAGGGTCAGTGAAATGAACTTGCAGTCATATATAGTTGAGACCCAATGTGGCAGCTGCCTGGCTGCTTTTGCCAGAATGTCTTACAATATTAGACAGTTCAGATCCACAATCAGACCCTGTGCTTATAAAACTTGGGTTCATGCTCAACTGAGTTTGTGCTCAAGCTTTGATTTTTATTAGTGCTTTTGCAATTACAGCATTGAGATAAAGACTTCTGTTTCGTAAGAAGATGGGAAAAAAAGTTCAAATAGTTAAACAGTTGCTCTATGAGGTGGATCCAATCTATTCTTTGTGATTTTGAAATTTTATGCTCAGCTTAGCTGAGCATGGGAAAAAAAAGTTATATAAGCACTGACTCTGACTTCACATTCAGTGCAGTCTGGTCTTGATCTACACTTTCTGCATCAAATTTACTTATGCTAAGTGCTTTATGGTTTAAAACGCATACTTTGTCCACATTTTACCGAATGTTTAAAAGTGCATTGTATAATGTAACATAGAATCATGTAACATAATTTTCGATGCCCTTAAAATCTGACTATAGTGCCTTTAACACTGCATTTTGCTGTAGCTGTTTTAGCTTGCATGTGGCAAAGAAAAAGTTGAGTTATTGTCATAGCCCTGTCTGCATCTGCATCATCTTCATGCAAAAACTTTGAAATCTTGTAATATCTCTGTTATCAATGAAGATATTTACTTCAGACTTGGACAAGTTGGAAACTATCAAAAGGGATACCCATACAACAATGGCTGGTAGCCATCAAAGTATTTTTGACACAGTTATGCCCCTTTTTGGGCTTAAAATTTTCACTGAAAATCAAGCAACTGCAGTTGAGGGTTGTCACCGACGTGGGGTGCTCTTGTTGTTGCTAGCAAATCAGCATGAACTACTGGTAGATTGGTATTTTTGACACAGTTATGCCCCTTTTTGGGCTTAAAATTTTCACTGAAAATCAAGCAACTGCAGTTGAGGGTTGTCACCGACGTGGGGTGCTCTTGTTGTTGCTAGCAAATCAGCATGAACTACTGGTAGATTGGTTACCAGTGACCCATAGACCCAAGCACCGCATTCCTAATGTTATAATTTTTCCCCCATATTATTTCACAAAAGCTGACTGAGGATTCAAGATGAGACTTTTTGTCCAGTGAAGTCTGATCTTGATCGATTTTGTCTGCAAAAGGGACTGAAAATATGGTTCATGGTTCATGGACCAAGTAAATCTCCTGTATCCAATGAATTTAAAATTTCATGCCAAAGATTTTCTCCATAAACTTTCTTGCTCTACATGTACATTTTTATCATGTTTAACCCTTTACCAGACAATCGCATATTTTAAAGACCTAGATGAAAAGGTTTTTTGAAAACATTGGTAATCAGCATTTTCTCCTTTTCCTGCAATGTTTTCCGGTCATTCAGAGACAAATTTCATCATTATATTTGATTTGTTGTCTGCAAATGACATCAATTTGGATGAATCTGAAATTCTGTCATTTGGTAAAGAGTTAAAACTGGTGCTTGATGAAATTTGGATTATGACTGATGTTAAGTAAAGTGTATATAGATGTATATAGACTTAAAGTTGGTTGTGCTTCTTTGAAGTTACATTATATTTAAGCGGAAAAAGTAGCCATGTAAGTAATATATTTTACTGGTGCTGGACACCTTACAGTTAGATCTAACATCGGACAAATTTGGGGTTATATGTTGTGTGAGTGGTTTTTATAAATGTAAAATAACTCTTAACCCTTTACCAAACAATCCCTGGTTTTTACGACCCAGAGGAAGAAGCCTTCTGAAAACATTGTGGAAAAAGGAGAAAATGCTTTCAATGTTTTCTACTCTTCTAAAATCAAGTTTCAATTTTAGAGTAATGTTTATTTTGTCGTCTTCAAATGCTTTCATTTTGGACAAGTCTAAGATTTTGTCATGTGGTAAAGATTTAAACCTTTACCAAACTACAAAAATTTAGACTTGTCCAAAACCAAAACTTTTGCAGATGACATATTAAATGTGGCTCAGATGGTTAAAATTGTCTGTGAAAGGGTCAAAGACATAGTTGGGAAAAAAATGATTACTTGCATTTTTTCATTTTCCCACAATGTTTTTAACCCATTACTACACAATCCCGAGTTTTGACGCCCCTGTAGGAGAAGGCTTTTGAAAACATTGTGGGAAAAGGAGAAAATGCTGGTAACCAGCATTTTCTCCTTTTCCCACAATGTTTTCTTCCCCATCCAAAACAAAAATCATCATTTCAGTTACATTTAATTTGTCGTCTGCAAATCCTTTCAATTTGGACCAGTCTAATTTTTTGTCGTGTGGTAAAGAGTTAAAAGCCTTCTTCCTCAAGGTTGTTAAAATTCTGGTTAAAGCTTTACTTGATCCCATGCTCTTTTAAACCTCTGGAAGAAGGCTTTTGAAAACATCTTGAGAAGAGGGCTTCAGAAAACATCATGATATTTAGTAATTCTCCTTTTCCTATAATGTTTTTTCTTCTCTATTGAAGACAAATTCAATCTTGAGCCATATTAATTTATTTGGTTTTGAATGGTTTCGATGTGAATATGTGTAAAATTTTGTTGTCTGGTAAAGAGTTAACAGTAAACCTTTTAATACACTATTCTAAGTTTTACAGCCTTTTGAAAACATTGTAGGAAAATGGAGAAAATGCCTGTAATCAGCATTTTCTCCTTTTCCCATATTGTTTTCAACCCTTTCAAAGACAAAATCCATCTTTTGAGCCACATTGCGTTGTCTGCTTTCACTTCTGACAAGTCTGCATTTTTGTTGTGTGGTAAAGAGATAACATTTTTTGTTGCTGTTGTTGTTGTCTTGATGCTAACAAAAAACTGGCTTATTTGTTTTAATAGTTGTGTATGAATGATTGGTGTTTTTGATGAATAGGTCATTCAAGCATGTAATAGGTTGAATACTTTGAATAATTAAAAGTTTGTTTTTTTTCAATATGAAATGATGAAGCAGCTGCCTTGATTGCTTTTATAAGCAATCAGAACAGCTGCCTCTCTGTTTTCATAGATAAAAATCATTGCAATGTATTTAAATACTAATGGGCTCTTTGCATCCATTTTATTTATCATCAGTATGTTATTGCTCATAACTGTTCTACATTTCTAAACTGTTTTACATTTAACTCTGTACAACACAATCCTGACTTTCAATGACCTGACGAGGAAAGCATTTGAAAATATTGTAGAAAAAGCAGAAAATGCTGAAAACCAGCATTTTCTCCTTTTCCAACAATGGTTTCTATCCTATCAAAGACAGAAGTTATCATTTTAGCTACATTTAAATTTTTCTGCAAATGCTCAAGGAGAAATTCTTTTAAATTTTTTGAAAGCTTAGAAGCCTAGTACCCAGCCCAGTGACTCACTTTGTATTGAGTAGAGCTAGTAATCCAGATACTGCCATGCTGCCAATTTAAACTTGAGCTCACCCAAACTCTTTATTGGGAGGGATCGTAATCAGTGCAATGGGATTCAGTTGCCTCTCACAGCTAAACATCCTTTCAACTTGGATTATATGGGAAAGCAGCAACGGGCTTGGAAAGAGATGCATACATGTATAACAGTATAACCATCATAAATTGGATTTTAGTAAATGAATGCATAAGTAGAAACTTCAAAATTACAATTGTGTGCTACAAAAAGAGAGTCTGAAGGCAAAAATGTACATGAAGATGTCTGATGAGAAAATTTTAATTCACTATGGTGACACACCTTGTAACTGCTAGTACAATGTTTCTCTTTGTGTATCCTTATTGCCAGTCAGTAATAATAAGTCAAGCTGAATGTAGTGGTAGATTTTTTTTCTCCCAGTGGTTATGGTTGTTTTGTATCAGCATGTATGCACTGCTTGTTTTATATCAGTGTGTGTATAGTTTAAATGTATTTTGTATCTAAACATCAAAGAAGGGCCAGACAGATGTACAGAAACGGTCTATTCTTTGGTGGCATAGATGGTTAAAGTTTATCAGCAGAAGAAATCTGTTATACAGGGTGCCTAATAGGCTTTGGATTTCTTCATGTAGCCAAATGTTCTTTAATTTCCACCAATTCCCATGATGTTCTGTGTGAAAGTAGGTTTAGGTCTACCACATAACTAAATTTCAGACTCATTTCAATTCAAAGCATTTGCAGACAACACAGTCAGTTTAAGGAAGATGATGGGGTTTGTCTAAACAAGTAGAAAATATTGTGGGAAAATGATAAATTGCCAGAACCAGCATTTTCTTCTTTTCCCAAAGTGTTTTCAAAAACCTTTCTTCAGAGTCATGCAGCAAGGGGTTGTTTGATAATGGATTAAGGCTTTACCACAACTCTGGGGAAGAGGCCTTTTGAAAACATTGTGGGAAAAGGAGAAAACACTGGTAACCAGCACTAGTCGCCTGCGCATGCTGTCAATTCAGAAGGGTCTAAAATTTGTTTTGAAAAAGGTTAAACATCAGTCTAGCAAATCACATAACCATTTTTAGGGGGTGGGGAGGGTTAAAAGAGAATAAGAGATAGAGAGAGATTTCTGCATTATGTGTAAAGAGTAATTGAACATTGAGGTAAAGCAGTAAAGTTTTTAACTTGAAAATAACTTGTTTGACTTGCCATTGTAAATGAACATTCTATGTTTTCCACGTTTACCAAGGGTTACCCTCTTCTTTGCCAGTACCAAAAAGTAGTCATATTTTGTTTGTGTTGCCATCGTACACCTGTCATCTCAATCTCTGTTGCAGTGTTCTTTCCATTAGACTGGTTACAACAAGTCCATTTGTGCAAAGGACCAAATCTCGGTGTTTTATATCACAACACCATACAATGTTACCAGCATTTTCTCCTTTCCCCACAATGTTTTTGAAAGTCTTCATCAATAATGATTAAACACAAGTTTAGACAAGTCTAAATTGAAAGTAATAGCAGACAACAAAATAAATGTGGCTCAAATGCTGAAAATTGTAAAGGACAAAGTGCTAGTAACTAGCATTGTCTCCTTTTCCGACAACGATTTCAGTCCTTTCAAAGACAATTTGCATTATATGAGTAACATTCAATTTATTTTCTGCAAATGATTTTAGCATTGTTAGGTCTGGTAAGACAACTTGAGAATTGAAATACCAGATAGAACCCAATGGTCAATTATACTCGGACACTAAATTTACAAAGCTGGTTTTTGAAAGAGTATTTCACAAAAAGGAACAACTCGGATCAAAGATCAGACTTCATAGAACACTGTATGTTCCATGGAGTCTGATATTGGTCTACAGTGTCCACAAAAGCAACTCTCGCTGTCCTTGACACTCTAAGATTTGAACTAGGACTACCTATTCAGTGTATGTTATTACCGATATCATCCTGTGTACCGTTCGTATTGCTATCATTATGAAATCCACGATACATGTATGTTTATTTTAAAATATGTCATATCACAAAATCATGAATTAAACAAAGAAATTTTCAGAGAATATTGTGACTCATTTTCCTTACTTTAAACCCATGTAGTCATATTACCCCTTTTTTATGCCCCTTCAAAAACTAGGTATTTAAAATGTTTTTGGAAAAGCAGCCATTGCAACTTGGAATGACAATATTTTAAATGATATTTTTCCCATATTTCCATGATTAAACCCATTCTGACATGAAATTCTAGACTTGTTCAAATTGAAAGCATTGATTTTGCAGACATCACAAAAATAAAATTATGTTTGGAAGGGTAGAAAATATCGTGGGAAAAGGAGAAAATGCTATTTACCAGCATTTTCTCCTTTTCCCACAACTTTGAAAGCTCACTTCTTCAGGGCTGTTGAAACACTGGATTTTTTTGGTAGAGGGTTAAATGGTACCCGAATGATGGCTTTTTCACTGTAGAAAACATTGTTTAGAAAAGGAGAAAATGCTGTTCACATTGTAGCTCAGTCGGTATCAAACAGGACTTTGAATCCGGGATCATGAGTTCTATTTCCAGCATGACCAAGTTGTTTCTGGGACTTGATGATAGTCTTTGCAAGAGGGTTGATTGCTCTCTCTTATTGCTGAACATAATTTTGATGATTTTCATGTTTGAAAGCTGGTAGTGGCTTAGAAAGAATCTTGTGTAAATAACTGATAATTAAAAAATCCCAAAAGAAGACATGGGTAGGAGCACCGCACTATGACAGGAATAAAACAGCCTCAAAAGATGATTTAATTTAGTGGTTATTCTTTGGCAGGATACAAGGAAAAAGAACACTACTTGTAATAATTAATTATCTGATTTTAATGATACATAACACTAAGCTTTTGAAGCACATTTGATGGCAAAGTAATGGTACAAACCTGTAACTTTGGAAAGAAATAAGCTTCTGCAAGTAACAACTTTAAAAAGTAGCCAACAAATGAAGAAAGCATAAGAACTGATAAAAAAAATTCCATAGATCATTTTATCACAGAGTATAGCACTATACTATTGAGCAATGCTCTGTGAAAAGCAGTTTTTAATGCAGCTGCAAAAAGTATCAACTCATAGCAGGCTGACAGGAGTCAAATTTTATGTCCATTTTCTGTATGTGAAAGGATCCATTTACCTCATGATTCAGTTGGTTATTAGACAAAATGAATTTTATAGATCCATAAGTATGTAATGAATACCTTGCTTTAACCCTTTACCACACAATCCTGACTTTTAACATACCTGAGAAAGAAGCATTTTGAAAACATAGTGGGAAAAGGAGAAAATGCTGGTAAACAGCATTTTCTCCTTTTCCCACAATATTTTTCTACCCTTCCCAAAACATATTCCAATTTTTGATTTACTTTTATTTTGTTGTCTGCAAATGCTTTCAATCTGGACTAGTCTAAAATTTTATCATTTGCTAAAGAGTTAATGCATCACGGAGATACATTAACCCTCTTTTCCTACATTTGACTCCATTATAATTCTCCCTTTACCACACAATCTCGAGCTTTAACAATCCTAAAGAAACCTTTTTAAAATACTGTGGGAAGAAAAGAGAGAACAGGTTACCGGTATTTGCTCCTTTTTCCCCACAATTTTTTCTATCTTTTGATAGACAAATCCCATGTGAGCAACATTCAAATTGTCGTCTGTAAATGCTTTCAATATGTATAAGTCTAAAATTTTGTCATCTTGTAAAGGCTTAATGAATATTTAGAAAATTAGAAAAAAAAAAATTAGCTTGTTAGTTATTATGACATAATAAATATGCATTTAAATGGATCTATGAAAATCTATGAAGAAAACAGATAAATTACAAAATATTGTGCCTTATGGAAAACTACTTTTCTCAATTGCTTGATTGTTTTCCTAACAAACTCTTCACCATGACAGTATTTGTCAATCATTCTAACCCTCTTCTTTGAGATACCTGTTTTGGAAATCATGCTGGTAACCAGTATTTTCTCCTTTTTCCCACATTTTCTTCCCTACCAAAAACAAATTCAATTTATATGTCAAATTTATTTTCAATTTTGACAAATCTAAAATTTTGTTATAGCTTTGTGGCCAGACAGTAAATCAGCCATGCGCTGGCAAAAAAGGGTTTAACTCTTTCCCACACAACAAAATTTTAGACTCGTCCAAATTGAAAGCGTTTACAGATGACAAATCAATTGTAGCTCAACATATTACTTCTGTCTTTGAAATGGTAGAAAACATTGTGGAAAAAGGAGAAAATGCTGGTAACCAGCATTTTCTCCTTTTCCCACAATGTTTTCAAAAGGCATCTCTGTTAAAGTCGTAAAAACCAGGGATTGTTTGGTAAAGGGTTAATGCATCTATGAGATGCACTATACCAAGGAAGTCATAACACAATTATGGATCAATAAAACCCATTTTGTCTAATATCAGGCATATTCCTGAGGCAAAATGATTCATGTTCAGTGAAAAATGGGCTTAATGCATCTGCAAAAACTATCTACTAAGGTCAGCTTGCGTAATCCGTACAGGTTGACTTGGATTGGAAATTTTTGATAATGGTCAATTTTCTACAAGGCAAAGGACCGGTGTACCTCATGATTTTGGCGGTTGATAGACAAAATGGATTTTAAGAATCCATAATTATTTGTTGGCTTGTTTGGTATAATGCATCACAGAGATGCATTAATCCCCCTTTTCCCAGAGCACTACTAATATTGCAATTTCTTTAGTTTTAATTTAAGTTGATTGCCTATAAAAGTTGGTATATCAGTTACAACACAATTTTTGAGGAACAAAATTATTTTTCTTTACAAGTCACAGAGTTTATGATTCCTTGTCAAAAAGTGCTACTTGCCAAAATTACCTGGCTAAACAGTCCTCCCCCTGTGGTTCCCTACATTCAGTTGATTAATTCTAAAGCATTTAACTTGTGCAAATGCTTGCATGAGACCTCTCACTTTTATTCTTATCTAATGCCCTCTATGCTGAGTTTTTTAGAGACATAACTGAATATATGTGTCCATTCACCTGTTTACACGATAAGGCTGTAACCTGATGGAACAAAACCATTCCTCCTTCATTAAAGAAGTATGATATCTAGACTACTGCTTACACTCAACCCTTATAGTGCTGAATCAATGAAATGGACTTTCTCAGTCAAATTTAAAGATACAGATACTGCAATTTTAAGACTGTTTCTCTTCAAACTATCTGGCATGGTAGCAGACAGTGTAGATTCAAGATCAGACTGCACATTCTGTGCAGTCTGATCTTGATCTATACAGTCTGCAGAAGCAACTAAAGTAAGGTTTAGTGGTTTAAGGGCTAAGTATGCACCATTATCATCTAGTTGCAGAAATCTCTTGTTTTCCAGAGTTCTCACTGTCACCTATATCTTCCCCATTACTACCATTGTCCTTTTTGTTCATTTCCTTTTCTTCCTTTTCTAGCTGTTTTTCCTGCTCCTCAAGCTCTTCTTCCTCTCTTAAGAGGTTCATCATGGCTGCCACTTCTGCTTTGTTTAATTTCAAATTCTCCCTACCCAAGAGTTCAGTTACCTGAAAATTAATATTTCGAAAAATATTTATCTCCAACATATAAAAAAATAATACCTTCAAATAGCACTATAAGTATGAACTCCTTAACTATAGAATTTTTGTTTGTCCATGTAAAAGCCTTTGCAGACAGACAACAAACACCATGGCATTCGTCTTTGATGGGGTGAAAAAACGTTGCAGAAAAAGGAAAAAATTTGGACCAGTCTGAAATTCTGTCATCTGGTAAAGAGTTAAAGCATAAGTCGGATGATGAATTCAATGTGGCTATAATGGTGGGATTTGCTGGTACAATTATATTCAGTTTTTCACGTTATGATGTGCAACTCTTTACTACCTGATAAATATGTAGATTTTGTCCCAATTGGATGCATTTTGCATACAACAATTTAAATATAGCTCAACTGATGGAATTAGCTTCAATACGGTGGAAACCATATTTTGGTAGGATGAGAAATTGCTGGTTATCAATATTTTCTTCTTATCCCACAATGTTTTCAAAAGGCTTTTTCTTCAGGGTTGTTAAGGCTTGGAATTGTGTGGTCAAGGGTTAAAAAAGGATTCTTCCTCAGGATCAATAAAACAAAGAACTGTTTGACAAAGGGTAAACGTTAATAAGTATCAATATCTACAATAAAACAAGAACTTTGAAAAGGTTGTCCTTGGACTTTCTCATTCTGAGGTCATTTGATCCCCTTCAAATGAATAAATGGTCACAAACCTTTAAATTAAGGCAGGGGTGTAGATTCTACTCACCCACTCACATTGACAAATAACTTTTGGCTTTGGGCTTGTATGATACCTAATAAGCTTGTCCTGCTGGGCGAGTACATTTTCCAGGAAGTACAATGCATTTTTATCCATCAGCAAACACAAAACACAAAGAAAGCCTAGATTGTCCAGCTATTACTTCAATCAACAGGATGTTTATATCAGACTGTTATGATTATGCATGCCAGTTACATGCTTGACATGTTCTCTTTTTCATTAAAAACAATAGGGGATTGCGATATGGAATACAGCCCATGTTGTTCATATTGACACCAGTTGTTACTAATTTACCAATAAATTACAAATTTAAGCTTAAAACATGTACAGAGTACAACTATGTAGATTAACACTAATATAACATATCAAAGGATTGATCAGTTCTCAGCAGTAAGTGATATTGCCATAAGGCCAAGTAACTTTTCAACCCACTAGTCCCAAAAGACCAGTGACTAAAAAATAATTTTACACCATGTTTGGTGACATTTGGAAAATTTGGGGCCTAAATTCAAGAAAACTGAGAGTGAGAGAAAACCCTGGCTGTTCTAATTCTGATTACCTACCTTTAAGACATCATTAATATCGATGAGACCATCATCATCTGTGTCTAGAACTGCCAGAACTTTCTGCATTCTCACTTCGTCTTTCTGTAGTCTATTAAGTGACAACAGTACCTCATTCACGCTGATCAAGTTTCTCCTGCAATTTAAAAAATATACAATGCTGGTGACCAGCTTTTCTCTTTTCCCACAATGATTTTTTTTTAAACTCTGCTTCAGGGTTGTTAAAACATGGGACTGATTGGTAAAGGGTTTGAGAGCCATTTTTAACAATATTTCAGTTGCATACTGAAAGACAAATTACATTTCAGTTGTGTAATAAAAGACAGTCTCCTATCTATTATACATGCCTGACTGTTTACTACACTGAAAACATTTTATGCCCTAGTTCCTGTAACTTCAATGTTAACTGTCAGAGAATTCTGCAAATATATATTGATCACTCTTGCAATAAGAAAATGATTGTATGAACCTACAGAGTGACAGGCAGAAAGGTTGAGGTTTTCCCTGAAACTGGCATATTTTGATGAGACTGTTGTATGAGGTTTCTGTGTGACAAATGTACAAATTCTTTACATGTTCTGCAGTATGTATATCTAGCTGTACAGTGCACAAGTAGATATTGTCTCTTTGAAGTTTTTAATTAGAGTGGTCCATAAAAGTTCTATGCAGCTACTGGGTTTGTAAGAACACAGATTTAATAAAGCAAAACAAGCCTTAAATCTTTACCAAACAATCGCGAATTTTAACGACCCTGGCAAAGAAGGCTTTTGAAAACACTGTAGGAAAAAAAGAAATTGCTCATAAGTAGCATATTCTCCTTTTTCTGCAATCTTTTCTTTCTTTTCTGAAACATATTCCGTCATTTGAACCACATCTTATTTGTCATCTGCAAATGCTTCCAAATTGGACAAGTCTACAAGTTTGTCGTTTGGGATAGGGTTGATAGATACACCTATAAGAGGCAATTTGCCCTGGTAAATAGAAAAAAATCTCCATGATCTCAAAAAAAAAACAACATCAATACAAGAAATGTACTTCAACAAAACTCACTTTTTATCAATTATGGCATCTAGAATCTTCTCTTTGTCAACTTCTTTACCCTCCATACTTTCTTGGATCTGTTCCCCTTTATCTTGAAGGTCGGCAATCATTCTATCTACTTTACCCAGGTACTTATCTAGTTTACGCCTAAGACGTTTAGCTCCTTTGGATTCTTGTATATGATCTTGTGAAGTGTCCAAACACAATGCCCTTACATCCTCAACATCCTGAGATAAATAGGAAAAATGAGAAATAAGATACTTTACATTTTTTCCCTTACAGAGCCATATAAAATAATCATTTTTAGTTTAGAACCCAAACCCAAATATTTACAATATTAAGGTTTGTCAAGAATGTCTCAGCACAGGACACAGTATAGGTCAAAAATAAGACTTCACGCTTCTTGCATCCAACACCTGTATTACAATATTTTTTTTTAAAATAAGACAAGTAAATTTAATTCCTTGCATCTAAATGGCCAAACATTCTGTGTTAACTTAATACCCAATGATTGATTAATCTTGCATACCCCTTTCTTCAATGACCCTCCAAAACAAAACAAAAAACTAAAAATAACAATAAACAGGCCATTGATGTGGTGACAGAGAGGACAAACACTGAATTTTCTCACTTTTCAATATTTAAAAAAAATTTTTTTTTTTAATTTTTGTCATGTTGTGGAAAAAAAACATTAATCACTTTAAAAAACATCATCTTTATACAGCACCATACATTTTTTATTTCATTATCAATTCTTTACTTAACTCTTTCCCACAAAACAGAATTTCAGACTTGTCCAACTTGTAAGAACTTGCAGACGACAAATTCACTGTAGTTCAAACGATGATTTCTGTCCTTCAATTTACAGGAAACATTGTAGGACAAGGAAAAAATGCTTGTTAGCAGCATATTCCCCTTTTCCAACAATGTTTCAAAGGCCTTCTTCCTCAGGAAATGCTGGTTACTGATAGCATTTGCAGACAACAAAGTCAGTTTAACCCAAAAGATAATTTTTGTCTTTGAAATTGTAAAGAACATTGTGGAAAAAGGAAAAAATGCTAGTAACAAGCATTTTCTCTTTTTCCCACAATGTTTCAAAGACCGTCTTTCTCAGGGTGAAAAGTTCAGCTGTCTTTACATTTCTGACAAACAATGAAGTACAATAACTGACTGTTCCAAATAAAGGTATATCTACCTCAATGTATTCATCAAGATCTTCTTTAACTTCCTCAAATTCATCTTGGTGATGTTTGGCCATGTCTTCAATAGCTTGTTCAATAATACCCAGGTCTTTAGATGTAATATCATCCAGGTCTCTCTCCACATCTTTTGTTACTTGATCAATAATCTCTGGAATTTTGGAGAGAGAAAAATCATTAAGTTTTGTAATTTACTTCTGAACGGCAGCTCATCTTTCTCACACACAAAAAAACCTGCCATTTAACTTAGCAAAAAATTGACATCAAAGTAAATAATCATCAGATACTTGTGGATACATTATACTATCAAGACTGGGCAAATTTCCAAATAATTCAAAACATTTATTTTCTTTCCTTCAAGTGTTTCCTGTTTATGTCCATAGTTTTTGGCATGGTTGATCTATCTTGCTTGCGTCCACGGACAATAATAAACTATAATTACCTTGCTCTGTGCCGGCGAGGATTGGTTTAGCAATATCAGGTGTTGGTGTGATTTCTTCAGTTATATCTTTCTCCTCAGACTGCATGTTTGGCGCTGTTGGAGGGGTAGAAAACAAACAAATGAGCCATGATCTTGCAAAATAGGGTTTAATGCATCCCCATGATGCATTATAACAAGCAAATCATTACATAATTATTAATCCATAAAATTCAATTTGTCTATCAACCGACTGCAAAATTAAGTAAATTGACATGCAGAAAAATGATCAACTTCAAAAATTAACCTGGGTCAACACTTTTTGCAGATGCATTGAACCTTTTCACAAAGCAAGGTTTTATATCATTACACAAGGATGGCTACAAAATACAGTTATGGGACTTAAAGGCATTTCAGCGAGTTATTTCTAGCGCAGAGAATTTCGTGAAATTTGACACAGAAACACTTCAAAGTATGTTCTTTCAATATGTGAAGAGATAATCAGACGTTGCCTAATGAACCAAAAAGTTCTGAGCCCACGAAGAACATAACCCTTTTTTCAAATTACACAAAACCCAATTATTGCAGCATACGTCAGAATTTTGTGATTAAAATCTGTAATTTCAGTCAAATCATGTTCTCTGTGTTTTAAATTCATAGTGAAACAATGGATCCTCTGACTTTGATGAGAAATTAACAGATATTTCAAATTAATGATACGCTATCTATGTTTCAGTAAAACCCTTAGCCCACAAAATTGCTTATTTTATCACAGAAAATCAGGACATTATTTGACCCTCAAAAAAATCTAGCGTAAAGATTTTTCTCATTTTTCTCAGAAATATTCTTGATGATATCCTTTATCAAAAAATGCAAAAAAAAAGATAGGTTGCCAGGCTACTTTTCCCAATATTCGAACTCAATTACCTCCCTTGGAACAAAGAAAGTGACACAAAACACCCAAGATTTCAAATTACTTAGTAAGATGTATTTTTTCTAGCACTAAATCATGTTTTTTTTCACAATAAAGATTGTACTCTGTCAACCCTTTCCTTGATATAGTCTCGATTTAACATTGGTATGGGACGGCTTTGGAAAACATTTTGGTAAAAGGGGTAATTGTTAGTTACAAGCAATTGTTCATTTCCCCACAACCTTTTCTGCACAGTTCTTTTAATCTCATTTAAACCTTGTTTAATTTGTCGTCTGCAGCTTCTTTCAATTTTGAAGTTCCAATTTAATTCATTTAGGAAAGGGTTAATACCAAATACATGTGGTATATTTTAATAGATGGGAGAATGGAAGAACAATACAAGTAGAACTGTCCAGAATTACTCAAAGGCATAGATTACTTACGAACCTTATAGCAAAATGAATCAAACGATCCTGATTTCTATCAATACCCAGGAAAGAGGGTTAGAAAACGTTGAAAAGGAGAAAATACTTGTAATTTTCTCTTTTTACCACACCAAACTTACTATCCGGATAAGTAATGTCCGACAAATGTACATGTTCCGTTTTCGCTGTTTAGGAATGATTTACACCTTCATAAACTGATCTTTAAAAAAAAAAATGTATCTACCACTACTTTCTCCACGTCTTGCAGCAAAAATCAGTAGTCCAATAATAGTACTACAATCAGACAAAGTTACGCTAGAAAACAGAGAAGCAAAGAGACATGCGCAAAAATGTTGCGCACTGACAACCCGATAAAACGTCATTAAATACAAAAGCCTACATTATTTTTACCAAAAGCTATGTTGTTGATAATATTACCAATTGCCTTTCATTACAGGAACATAGCCACCTATCTTTTGTCTCTGTATTAATTGTATTTTTTTCTAGGTCCAAAAAAATTTGAACATTTTGGTAAAATTTTTAACAAGTAATACAAGTACTGAAAAAAGGTTCTTAGAAGAAAAGATTTTTTTGCAAAACAACCCAACCCATTTTTTTTTTGTAATTTTAACAAAAGTACCACAAAACAAAATTTTTAACTTGTCCCTGTTGGAAATATTTGCAGAAGATAAATAACATGTATCTAAATGATCAGATTTGTCTTTGAAATAATAGAAATGAACTGATGGAGAAGAAGAAAATGCTAATTGTCAGCATTTTCTCACTTCCAAACAACATTTTCAAAAGCCTTCTCCTTCAGGTTTAATACAGGATTGTGTGGTATGAGGATTAAATGATGGGAGATTTCTTTGAGAGGGTAAGAAACATTGTGGGAAAGGGCAAAAATGCTGGTTACCAGCATTTTCTCTTTTTCCAACAAAGTTTTCAAAAGGCTTTTTTGTAGGCTTCTAAAAATACAGGGGATTGTTTGGTAAAACATTAAGCCATATGGCATTAGGAGGTTTATCATAACCAGATTTTGATGAATAAGAAAGAACAACTCACTGGCAGCTTGATAAGCAAGAACAGCTTCTGCTTCTTCTTTCTTTAGTCTCTCTATTTCCTCTGCTCGTTCCAGTTCTCTCTCTGCTTCTTGCTTAGCCAGTAACTCTTTCTCTAATTCTTCTCTCTAACAAAACAAACAAAAAAAGCAAAAATTGTCCTTTAGCACTGTACCAAACAACAGAATTTTAGAATCGACTAAGCTAAAGAATTTGCAGGAAAAAAATCAAATATGGTTCAATTGATAGACTTTGTCTTGAAATGGGTAGACAAGATTGTTGGAAAAGGAGAAAATTAATGTTGTTGATGTGCCTGATCTGAAAATAGTAGAGCATAACTTTTAAAACTAACTAGATACTCACCAGACATAAAAAAACAAGTGCTGAAATTTAATTTGGCCCTTTCACATTTACACTAAATAAACAAATACATAGCTGTGTATATCTTTTACAAAAAAAGGTCTTTTACTGCTTTGCAAGGAGAGCAGACGAGATCAGCCTACACATCTGTGCAACTTGATTGTGGTCTACTCTTTTCTTCTTGAAGGTCTAATAAACCCATTTAAGATAAAAAAGCAGCCTATGTTTTTTATTTGAATTAGGCTTTGTGCATTTGATGAATAAAGCCATTTTCAACATTATCTCATTCGACATCTTGGCACCAAAAGCACCTATCCATGCTTTCCCCAAGTCTCTTTATACCAGTAATTCACACAGCAGTCTTTGGGAGCTGCTGTTTGCTTCCCAAAATAAACAAAACAGCAGCTCCCCAAAATAAACAGTGTTGCAACAATGTTCAATAGTGAACTCTGTCCCAATGACATTTATAGATCCTCAGAAATTATTTGGCAGTGCTTGGAATCAAACCAATGACTCCTTTGTTTCAAGCCCAGTATGTTACCATCTACCGGGCTCGGACGCAGAAGATATTATGCTCTTTGTAACTCTGAATCTCACACTTGTTCCAGACTCCTCTATTGTCAGCGAAAAGCTCTACAAACCTCCTGTTTCTCTTCCTCCAGAATAGCTTTAGTTTCCTCTGATAGCACCTTAATCTTGGTTGCACTATCCACAACTTCTCCACTGGTTTCTGCTGCTTCTACTTTGACTTTGTCAACCTTTAAACAAGCAGTAAAATACTTCAGACATTCTATTTTAGCAACATGTACAACATGTTTTTTTTGTTTTTTTATTTTACATCTAAAAAAAAAAACAGTGTTGAAGTTTCTTGCACTAAACAAACTTTGAAGCCAGGATCTGTACTCACCAACCATTCTGAATTTCATTCTTGCTCTTACTATAGATTTAGAAAATAACAAAACTTCTGACTGGCTAAACCAAATGGTTTTAAATTTACTTATAAATTTAGAAAGTCTTGATAATAAGACTAAAAATGTTCTTATGAATGGTTGGTGAATACAGACCCAGGTCTACACCAGAACTTTAACAACACCAGACAATCTAATTTTTTACGACCTGAAATAGAAGGCATTAGAGAACATTGTGGTACAAGGACAAAATGCTGGTGACCAGCTTTTTCTCCTTATCTCACTGTGTTTGCCATCCTTTCAAAGGCAAATCTCATCATATGAACAACAATCAATTTGTCATCTACAGATGTTTTCAATAGGGATGGTCCTAAAATTATCCTGTCTATTGAAGACTTAAAAACCCAGAGAGAATAATCCAGTTTGCAATGAGCATTGTCTTTCATCTTAATTCCTGTTGATCATTCTTATTTCTAGAAATGTCTTTCAAACTCATCTGCTGCAAATTCGTTTCAGATGATTTTGTATCAAGGCATCACCAACTAGAACTGTCGCAAATGCAGACAAATACCCCCCACCAGCACTTTGTCACTGAAGTAGCAAAATCAAAGACTGAAATGATTTTCAAAACGAAGATCTCCTGTGACTTTGCCCTTTGACCCATGTGACCCAAACACAATAAGGAACCTCCTTTTTCATGAGTAACACTTATATAAAGTTCCAGGGTCCTAGGTCAAACATCTATTGAGTTAGCGCACAGAAATGAGTCTACAGAAAAAAGTCTACAGAGAGATGGATGGATGTAAGGACAGACAGACAGACATAGTGAAACCAGTTTAATCCCCTCTACTTTGTAGGTGAGGGGTATAAGAAAGAGACCTTGTTTTTCTCAACATAAACAACAAAAAGTGACAGTAACTCACAGTAGAGTCTGACAGAGCTGATATGGTCTGTTTAAGCTGTTCTGCCATTGACAAGTTTTCATCAAGATATAACACTCTTGACAGCAGCAGCAGAGTAATTGGTATCTTTTCCTGAAAAGTTCAGAAAAGGTTTCTTTGACTGCTTAGGAATTAACCCTTTGCCATACAATCCTGAGTTTAAAAGACCCTGAGAAAGAAGTCATTTGAAAACAGTAGGAAAAGGAAAAAATGCTGGTAACCAGCATTTTTCCCTTTTCTCACAATGTTTTCTACCCTTTCACAGACAAATCCATCATCTGAGTCACACTGAATTTGTTGTTTGCAAATGCTTTATATATGGACAAGTCTGAAATTTTGTCCTTTGGTAAAGAGTTAAGTGTTAAGCCTGAAGAAAAAAAGAAAAAATATTTCATTTAGCAATGAAAATAAAAAAGCACCACAAGCTTATGCTTAAGTTAAAAAAGGGGCATAATTGTCTCAAAAATATTTCAGGTTTACCTGCCCTTGTGGTCTGAAGTAAGTATCTGCAGTATAACAGAGATATGAGAAAACCTGATGATGACAAACACATGTCAACAGGGCTATGACAACATCTCTACTTTTCTTCAAAGACAGCTTTTTAGCTGAAAATTCTGATTATCTTGCTTTTTTAAAATCTGTCTTCTCATGATTCAAAAACAGTTAACTTTGATTTCCACAGCAAGGAAGGGAGCTATCATGGTTGTGAGTATCATGCGCCAAACAAGACGTTCAAAGAGAAAGACATGTATACAGCAGAGGGCATCAGTTTTATTAACCTTTACAACACAATCTCCTGTTTCAATGACCTTAATGAAGAACGCTTGAGAAAACAAAGTGAGGAAAGGGGAAAATGCCTGTCATTACAATTTTCTCCTTTTCCCACAAAGTTTTCTGACATCAAGGACACAGAAGTCATCTTTTATATTTCACTGACTCTGTTGCCTGCATATTTTTTTTCAATTTGGAGTAGTCTAAAATTTGGGTATGTGGTAGAGTCACAATATCTTTCAAATGTCATTGAAGAAACCCTGCATGCATTTAGGAAGTAATATGCTAAAAAAAAATTAGTTAACCTTTATAGGTCCAAATACATCTAACACACGTTTTAAGTCTAGGAATAAAACCTTTCTAATTGCCATTTCAAACTGCTTGTTCAAAATGTCTAAGCAAAGTGGACTATGCAATCTGATACAGATCTGCACTTGCCACAAAGGTAACAGAAGCAGTGAATGGCAGTCTAAAGATAAACAAAAAGCATGGCTTTTCATATGGCCTTACCTTAATGTGCAGTTCAAGCCATTGTTGGAGCTGAAATTTCAATCTGTCTTCTCGTACTCCCAAAGCTCTCATACCCCTGGCCCTGTTAGCTGCCTGCAGTTCCCATATAGTGAGACTATCAATCCCTTCTTTCATTATCAACTGCAACAGTATAACCATACATTTAAACCTTTACCAAACAATGTGGTGTTTTAACAACCCTATGCTCTTGACAATACTGTAGGGAAATGGGAAAATGCTGGTAACCAGCAGTTTCTCCTTTTGCCCAAAATGCAAAGTTTCATTTAAAGGAAACTCCCATCATTGTGGTCACATTTCATATGTCCTCTTCAACTGCTTCAAAAATGGACAGAAGAGTCTTCACAAGTATCTGGAATGTAATTGTACTTTACCATTACATGAAGATAACATTTGGTCTTTTATCCAAACATATCTACTCTAGGTACCTTTTCAACCCATTGAAATGTCTATACCTACCCCAGATTTGAAACAAGATCGCCGTATGAGGATGCCAACCCTTGGCTGCCGTTGCTTGCTTTTCAGTAAAAAAAGGGGCACAACTAAGTCAAAAATACTTTGATGGTTACCTACTCTTGTTGTATAGCTTCCTCCTTCAATAGTTAACAATTTCTATAAGTTTAAAGCAAATATCTTCAGTAATAATACAGATATTATAAAATAACTAAGTTTTTGCCTTTGAAGTTATTGTCTACCTCAAACTGTGAAAATTACCTTATCATCAACTTCCAGCTTACGTAATTTCATCCAGATCTGGAATCGCAATATTCGAGTACTTGGAATTTCTCCTAAGAAACCAATGCCCAGTAATTTACATAAACCGTGGAGTTGTTGTACATTCAGGTTCTCTAGAGTTAAGTCATCTTCAAACAATCGAGAAAACTTCATTATTTCTTCGTTATTTGGTATAACTTCTGTACTTTTAACCTATAATGTAAATAAATGAATTTAAAAATCTTTAAAAAAAAATTTAAATTGTAAAATCTAATTCTTCCCAAACATGCAAATCATTAACATAAATCAAAAGTTGTTAAAGCTATTACTGGGACATGTACTTGTTTGATAGATATATCACTGGAAAAAAGATGCCTCATGCAAGTAATCAGGACCGCTGCATTCCATTTTCCTGCGACATCTTTCGGGAAAAAAAATCATCGGTATTCCCAGTACCAAAGTAGAGTAGAATCAGAATGATTGACATTCCCCTCCCCCACTCCCAGGTATGATAAGCATGTTGTAACTGTATTTACCCTAAACAATCTTTAGTGATTCTCCAAAACAAACCAAAACAAAAGTTTAACTCTTTACCACACAACAAATTTAACACTGGTCCAAATTCAAAGCATCTGCAGAAGACAAAATAAATGTGGCTCAAAAAATGCAATTTGTTTAGGGAAGGGTTAAAAACATTGTGGGAAAAGGAAACAATGCTGGTAACCAGCATTTTCTCCTTTTCCCACAATGCCTTCAATAGGCTTTTTCTTCAGGGTCGTAAAAACCCTAAATTATGTAGTAAAGAGTTAAGAGAAAAACTACACAGATATTACTCTTTAAACCAGAGTATATTACCTTACCTTTTCCAAAAACTCTGTAAAATCTTTTAAAGTTGATGAACTTTCAGCAGAATCTTTTTTCTTGTGAAGTGGTACATTCTGTAAACTTTGTGTGAGGAGAGCGCTATACTCTAACTTCTTTTGTAGCTTCTGTCGGTTTTTCTCTTCCTGTCAATGTTACATGTAAATTCAGATATCAGACTATTAGCACACTACATCTTTACCAGAACTCAAAAGTTTAGACATCCTAGGTATAAAGCTTTAAACTCTTGACCAAACAACAAAATTTTGGACTTGACCGACTGAAAGACTTAGCAGAAAACAAAGTAAATGTAATTCGAATGATTTTTGTCTTTGATTGGGTAGAAATCATCTACTTGAATGTTTTCAAAAGCTATCTTTTTCAAGGGCATTAAAACTTGGGATTGTTTGGTTAAGGGTTAAGGACAGCATTTTGTATCTTTCATAAATTATCGCAATTTTCTTTAAAGGAGTAGAAAACAATGTGGCTGGCCCAAATTATGGCATTTTTCTTTAATAGGGTAGAAAACAAAGAGGGAAAAGGAGAAAATGCTTGCCACTGATGAAATCCAGGATCGAGCTATAAGTTTCATATCAATTTCATGATCATTTCAGCCATGTCACTGTAAACGCTTATTTATCCATGTGTGCTCTGGGTTTCACAAGTACTAGGCCAGTGCTCTGAACAGCAGGGGTAAAAGTTAAAAAATCTGAAAATACTGAAAATTGAGCTGGGGGCCTGGGGGCCGCTAGGGCCCCCGGTGGGTCCAGGGCAATGCCCTGGCCAGGGGTCCAGGGGGCCAGAGGCCCCCTGAAGCTCCTGAGATTTAGCTATTTTATGAGCATCAAATTCCTCTAATGAGATCCAGTTTTAGCATTTTAAAGTTGAAAAAATCTTGAAACGAATGAAAGAGATGATATGCTAAAACCTAAGAAAATCTAAAAGTTTTTAGCAGCCATGTTATTTTTGTCCTCTTTTATCTCCATTTTGTACACAGGACCTAATTAGATTAGCCCTACATCAGTTTTGTATTTGAAAGTACAACAAGTATGAGAAAAACATATCTAGTATTTAATATTTGATTCATTGAAATGCCATCACATGTGCTAAATTTCTGTCAAAAGAATAAAATCAAATCTGTCAAATAGGAAAACAACACTCTCTTTAAGAATGGCTAATTTATCAGGGAGAATGTGACAGAGTGTGCTGGGCATTTTCTAGCTTGAGGTCTTTGTACCCTTTGGTAACTGGAGTTTGGGGTACACAAACAAGGATGGGGGTTCAGATCTAAACTACATATTAATTTCATTAAAGTATCAAGTTTTAATGACAGCCTACTAAAAGATAAATTGTTTTCATGCAATATGCACAAACAAGATTTTATAGATAGATCTACATGTTCACAGTTAAAAGCTCTTCAAACACTTTAAGAACCTTTCCTAAAATGTGCAAACATTTTCTGCAAAATCAATTCTAATGTTTGCTAAAACAAGCAGGTAAGTGATATACCATGGAACTGGTCCAATTCCTGTAAAAAATCTATCAAATCGGCAGTGTGGGGCAATCAGTTGAAATGCAAAAATGATTATCACTTTGTAACCGGAAGAGCAAACCAAATAGCTATTGGTTGTACAATCGGTTTCTCCAATGAACTGAGAATGCCTTTTTGCTTTAAATACTTTGACAATTTGTCTACATGATATTAAGTTTATAAAGATGTAGTGTTTTGTACTTTAAAATTTTTTTACTTTATTTAATATCATTTATTTTGATTTCTAAATTTTAATTTCCAAACCAGTTAAAAAAAAATTCAGACATATTTCAAGTATTTGCAGACGACCCCCCCCCCCCTTTAGGTCTATATTTTCATTTCATAAAACAACAATTTTTTCACTCATGACAGAATTTTAGATTCCACTTATTGTTTTATTCAGTGTAAATTCACTGTTTAAATTCATTATTAAAGATGAGAAGATAGTTTGAAGTCCCTCTGATCAGACGATGCCACGCTGATCATGATAGTGTCATGGGTTTTCACGTTTTTTTTGGCGATCAATTTTTCGTGTCAATTAATTTCTGGAGAAGTATTACCACATGATTTGACATCAGTTAGTCATTTTGAATAGCAGGTAACTTTAAAATCTGTCACTTTACACTAGATCAGAGGATTAACACCGTTATTACGTTCTCGTAAATGACTCGCCAGCTTCATTAGATCACGCGCGTGTCCTTCACATTTTATACTGATCGTGTATAGCCCATATTTCTGCCGGATGCGCACAAGCTAGGTTATATGAAGCTCTTGACGATAATTTCATGCGTCAGATCAGGGATCTTATATACGGTCAGATTGACAATTAAGCAAATATTTTTTAGCGTCAAAGACATGTCATTTCAAATTTCCAAGCGTCAAAACCCGGTCTCAGGGATCAAATGAGAAACTTGCCGAGTTGTCGAGTTTTGACAAGACATCCATGGACAAAAATTTCTTTCTCATTTTTCCGGCCAATTTTCGTGTTTGTTATCACTATATTGAATCCTAGAGTGTGATTAATATCAGTCACAAAACCAAGCGCTACAAACCAGTATTCACGTTTCACGACCGAGCGAGCTTCGGTACCGACTGCAATCGATTCCGGGATTTCTCAAGAGCTAATCGCAATCGGAAGCCAAAACCAACTGACTTTAGACTATAATCAATCATTGGCCCACCACTACAAATCGGACTACAGTGTATGAATGAAACTTTTCCCCCTTTTTCGGTCGCTTCGGCATTTGAGTAGCATGTACTGTCATCTTCGGAAGATAGTTGCCGATCCCCAGCTCTGACATCCATTTGTTATTGAAAAGAACAAAGATAATTTAAACTGAGCCAACTTTCGCTAGCAAATAATCAAATTGCAGCCAATATTTGTCCCCTAAAACGAAAGGCTTTGTTAATGCTTTATTTTGTTTTACAATCCTAGCGGCAAAAATGTTAAAGTCGGCAAACCGATCAAAACACAGCCACAACATTTTGGACACGAACAATATAACATCATACAATAACCTTAGAACGTTCCGGTTCAGCATCTATATTTAGAATCGGGAAACCCTAAGCAAGAGTGAGTGAATGTAAACTTTTCGGTGCAAATTATCCCCGAAATTACAAAATTCTTTGAATTTCATTGTTTTTAGGGCGAGTGCGTTTGATGGGAGACATTAATGACCGAGATCAGCCCCGGACAAAGCAAATGCAGTGGGGCAATAAATTTTATTGATACGGCATCTGGAAATCTACTGACTTGCAATAGATACGAGATAAAGGGGTAACCCCCCCCCCCAAAAAAAAAAAAAATTTCTCCTCAGGTTTAAACGATTTGGAAAAATGACCTGGTCGGCCCCTGAAAATACGGAATTCCGTCACAATACGGAAAACTTTTACCCCTGGAACAGTATTGCCAGAGTCTTGCCCAAATACACTCCCACAAAAACCCCAGCACCTAGGAGGAGGATTGAACCCAGGGCCTCCAGGTTGTAACTACTACACCTTTGATCACTGAGCCATGCAAAACCTTTTGAAACACAGGAAATGCATTGTACAATAAGCTGTCACAATCGCATAATTAAAACACAATTAAAAGAGGCAAAGTACAGCATTCAAACAAACAAACAAACAATTTCATTCTAGAAGCATCTCTATTTGTATACTTACAACTTTTGTTTTACTCATGAAAACACTTGGCATCAACCCAAATGATATATACAGAGGAATGAGCAGTTCACCAAATGGAATCAGTATCATTGGTATAAGAGGTATCATTCGTATTAAATCTCCCAGTGTCCTCATCAACTGTAATGATAAAGATCAAATATCAATTGACATATAATTATGTTGACAGACAACCACTGAGAAAGTCTGCACATGTAGTAGATGATTAACTGCATAACCCTTTACTTGACATCACAATTTTAGAACTACCTATCAAGGCATTTTCCAAAATTGATTTTGTGTCAAAGGATGGGACCTGTCTTTCAAAGGGTAGAAAAACATTGTGGGAAAAAAGAAAATGCTGGTTACCAGCATTTTCTCCTTTTCCCACAATGTTTTCAAAGGCCTTTTTCTTCAGGGTTGTTGAACTCCCAATCAATGTATAAGGTAAAGGGTTAAGATTCTTCAACTACATAACCCAGAATGCATTTCCATCTAGGTTTACAGTGACTTACAAAGTCATGAAGACTGTAAAGTGAACATGTGATAACACACAGTGACTAAAAAAAAAAAGAAAAATTATGATAAATAGTAGGGATGGGAACGAGTACTCGATTAATCGAGTACTCGATCAAACGTCCGATTACCGATCAGCAATTTCAGTAATCGAATACTCGGAAAAAAAATTATAAAATCGGTCTTTTTTTATCGAAAAATTGTTGCCTTCTCGATATCTGCATTCTTACATTTTTACGTTTAAAATTTAGAGGTCGATAAAGGTGACTGAAGAAATGTGAAGGGTCACTTATCTGTGACATATTACCATCTGACGACAATTAATCAGCCATAAATTGGTAGTCTGTGTGCAATCACAGCATGTGATTTCCTAAATTTGCAATTTGGTGACAAACCGTGATTGTGACCCCTGCACCGTTCATTAGTTTGTTTATCAAAGCATTTTAATTGGACGTCCGTAAGATTTACACGCTTACGGATTGGTTAATCCGTCAACTAACTGACAGACAATAAAAAATGTGAGATAATCCATCACTCTTTTCTGATCACTACATGAGCCAACTACAATCGAATTCCAACGTTATATTCAGTATTCTTGAAAGAACGACAATGCCGCCTTCTAAATCCGTTGTCTGGAAATACTTTAAACGTGCAGCTGATGACAAGACAGTGAAGTGTTTAGTCAGCAAACTTCGAAACAGACTCTCTCCAGTTTTAGTTGACAATATCATTTTTTTGAATAAGAATACTTTTCCTTTAAGCGCCAGTGACTAATGTGTAATGAATTTGTCGTGTGCTTTAAAATTAGACGAATCTAAAAACGTTGTACGGATTATTGAATGCAGCCTGTTTGTATTTAACAGAGCGTGTAAATATTACGGACACCTGTTGCCATGGTAAAAATAACAAAGACGTATGCAGAGAACCATAGTTAATCAGTTTATTAAATGTAACAACTTTTCATTGTTTTATTATTATTATTTCAAAATATATTTTAATATCCACTATTAAATAACCCCTCTCCACGTTTGGTATCCAGATTGTCGAGATGCATGAATGTAAAAGCTTACTTTGACCAACGATGATTTTCATTTGAAAACAATCCGCCCACGGTCAACAAATTCTTTCGAGTACTCGAGTACTCGATCGAAAAGGTGACCGAGTAATCGATTACTAAAATGAGTTTCAGATCCCATCCCTAATAAATAGAGAAATTGCTTGTTTACTACTCCAGTATTTCTCTCCCATTTTTCCTGAAATAATTCTCTTTTAGATAATTCAAAATACTTCTGGGGGAAAAAAAAGAAATGATTTCCTCTTCAGGAAAACCACTTTAAAAATACTGTTGGAAAAGGAGATTTTGCTGGTACAAAGGTATCTCTACTTTTTTCACATGTACGAAACCTTAACAATTTACTCAATCTGATTATCTCTATTTTACAAGCTTGTTTTAAAACTGGTCCACGGTAAATTTGTTCATGGGATACTAAACTAAACCTTTCATCACACAATCCCACATTCTAAGAAACCCATAAAAGATAACAGTGTGGGAAAAGGAGAAAATGCTGGTAACGAGCATTCTTTATTTTTACATAAATGTTTTTCTAACCCTTCAAAGACATATCCAACCATATTAACCACATACAATTTGTTATCTGCAGATACTTAGAATTTTTGACTAGTCTAATATTTTGTAATCTCGTAAAGAGTTTTAGAAAAGATAATCAATTCTGACTTACCTGTTTGTGCTCCCGACGTTTCAGCGAAGACCGCCCTTGTCTAATATATTTGAATAAAAGAGGGAGACAAATCTTGGCATCAAGCATGATCAGTTTGAAACCATTTACATAATGTTTGATAAAACCTTTCACACTTTCATATATTCTCCTTATGAATCCAACCTCTTTTGTAGCTACACTGGTTGACTCTTTTTCTTGCATAGAAACATTTTCCTGGGCAACATCATCTTGAATTTCTTTAGAACTTCCTAGATTTGCCTTTTCGGAGATATCCTCTGCTATAGAAGTCTTTTCCTTTTCACTTGTCTTTTCTTTCAAGACTTTCACAGATTTTTCTACTTTAGATTCATCCTTCAGCTTACGTGAAGTTACATAATACAACCTAGTATGACTTAGTCTATCACTGTGAGGTATTTCTGTGTAACCATGAAGACTTACATAACTAAATAGATTAAGGTGGTACTGCTTTGTACACACAGGAAATGGTTTAAAATACCTATGTCTTTGACTGCCGTGAGGATATATATGCCGTATCTGTCTTGTGCCGGAGAATGTATGCTTGTCTCTGAATAGAAAAAAAAAAAACACACACACTCACAAATACGAAAGCATTCACACAAAATTCATGTATGAGGACTGTCACTGAACAACAATGTCGGAAACATGACCAGGTAACATCTACAGAATTTTGTAAATATCCATGCATCTTACCTTAAGTCTTTACCAAATTACAAAGTTTTCGACTGGACCAGATAGGAAGCATTTGGAGATGACAAATGAAATGTTACTGAAATGATGATTTCTGTCTTTGTTAGGGTAGAAAATAATTGTGGGAAATGGAGAATATGCTGATACAACCATTTTCTCCTTTTTCCACCATGTTTTCAAAAGCTTTCTTTTTCAGTTTTATTCAAAGTTGGAATTGTGTGATAAAGGGTTAAACAATTTCAAGTATTTATTAATTTTTCTGCCAAACACAAAAAGGTTTTTTCAAGGAAAAACTTTACAATTCTTCTGTAAATGAATATTTGTTTTGGTTTAGGTCAAAGTTTGCGCTAAAATGGCAAAAAATACATATGTAGATGAATGATAACTGACTTCAAGTTATGCTGTCTGGAAAAACTTCCAAGACATTGTTTTATGGTGTGGAGTTAAACAGTTTTCAACACTACTTGGCTTATATCACAGCTGCCAATGAACCAGTCTATTTAATTCCTCTACTTTCTTTTACAAGTACTTTGTAATATATTTTTTCCATGCCACTGGCTGCTTTTAGATATAAACATCACCAAACAATGATCAGCTGTGAGAGAGGAATGAATCCTGTCGCGATGACTATCACCAATCCTCAGAAAAAGCAGGGTATTTCAACCAGTGACCTCATGCTTTAAAGCCCTCTATGCAACTGACTCAGCATCAAGGCTCAGTGCTATGATATAGGTGAAAGGGATAACACTGTTACCTTAAAGCACCTTTCACAACTTTAGTTGCCTTTGCAGCCAGTGTGGATCAAGATCAGGCTGTACAAAATGTGCAGCCTGATCTTTGATCTACACTGTCCGCTTTGCTGAAACACTGTAGATAAAAGCAACCATGACATTGCAATTATTTGGGTTGTATTTCTAGGATGAAAATTTCTGATAGGTTCTTTTTTGGTGATTCATGGGTTAACTTACTTGTGGTCAATCACACTGCAGCATCCACAAATGTTTGTCTGTGTCAGCAGTCCTGGAAAAAGAAATTTTACTTTGTAAAGTTGTTTTTCATTAATCAAAAATAACCAATGGATAATTTTACATCACATGTCCTTGAATGAATGCATTTTCAGAGTCTTGATTCTTTGTTATCCGATTTCCTAGTACATGTACTTGTACTGTACTAGTGGCATATTTCTGAATCAGGTGACAGAGTTTTTTTTATAAATAAGTATTGCTAAATAAATTTTGTACAGTAATTTTCTAGGATTTTTAGAGCACAGGTAATTATACATATAAGGCTTATATAGTGTGATGTTTATCACACCTTATAACTGTGTTCAGTATCTATTTTCATCAACAGATTAAAACTCAATCAATTACTACACTGTCGATATCGATCCTAAGAAATCCTAAAAAAATTGTTGGGACACTAAAGGGAAAAAAAGCAGTGACTGGGAAAGGTTCGCGCCATGCGCCATAGTCACATTAAAATCCAAAATGTCACATCGTTTTTGCCAATGAGTGCGCCCTTGTCCCATTCAATTTTCGACATCGTAAAAGTATGAAATTTAGTCAGACGAATCTCCTTTGATCGGCGTCGATTAGACGCTCTATAAAATGAGTAGCTATGTGCGTCTGACGTCACGTTTTCAATCATAAAACGCTTATTGAATATTGAACCTATTTTGTCGTCTTGATGAAACTGCCCTGATTTTGCCGTAAAATTCAAATTCAACAACTACCTAAGCATTGGAATATAACACAGAAAATTTAAAATTGCATGAAGGTCAGGGCTCCATCAGTAATTTCTTTCCCACAATGATCGTTTATTAACAGACTCATACAGACGATCCTAGCGAGAATCAGAGCAACTCTCAGATCACATCTCTCTCCGAGCCTATCCCAAGCATATCCATGGACATGCAGCAAACGTTTATCAGTGTATATCATGCTGATTGAGAAGGCCACTTTTTTTTTTCATCATGAATTAGATAGGTAACATTCTCAATCAGCTTATGGTCTACTAGTATTTATGTTCCCTGCTACCCCAATTGATAAGTTCATTTCAATCATCATGCTATAATACTGCTAAAAGAAATAAAAAGATATGAAAGTAGATCGCTGAAAAAAAAAACGCGAAAACCCATGACACAACAACGGTCAATTTGACACCGTCCGATCAGAGTTGTCTCAAATTGTTTCTTCATCATTTATAATGAATTTAAACAGTGAATTTACATAATTATATGTAAAGAATGATAATGAGAAAAAAAGTTCTTGTTTTTTTTTTTTTCTTTAATGAAATGAAAATAACAATGAAAGGGGGTGAAGGTCAGACCTTCATCTTATGGAACAATGAAAGGGGGGGTGAAGGTTAGGCCTTTGTCTTTTGGTGTCATCCTTATATTTCCATAATAACCAAGTAATTTTGACCCTTGATCATTTCTCTTTGACGCTTGGAAATTTCATTTTGACTCTTGAAAATTTCAGCCCAAGATTCAATGACTCTTGGCATTCAGGACCTAATGAGAACCCAGATGACTATGTTTCATTCCAAGCATTAAATATAGAACCAGCATAAGTATTTAGCTACATTTTGACTTGCATTGGGATAGTACTATTTTAAAAAAATAAATGAAAGCAATTAAAAGATTTTGTGTTTTTTTCTTAAATTGTCACATTGGTTTTCAAAATGTCACATTGATTTTCCTGGAGGAAGGGACATTGTCCCATTGGAAATAATTCTTTCCCAATCACTGAGAAAGGAACATTGAATTTTTATGACAATAATACTATTGTAATGGAGAGAGGTTTAAATAGATATATAAGCACTTCAAATCTGCCTTGCTGTTGAGCTAGCTTTTACAGCGATGCGGTTTGGTGCATTTCTCTCCGTGGAAGTTAAGCATCGTGCATAAGGTTAGTGCCTGGATGGGTGACCAGGCCATTGCACGTTACATTTGGTGTCAGAATTGGGATTATGACAACTGCCTGACTGGAGTTGTCTTACCCATGTGTATTCCCCTGGTTTATTTGTATATACATGTTTGCATATAAGTCTCAGGGTCGAGACTTCTCGAAGGGGAGAGTAATGTCACGGACAGAGGTTAGATATATAAGCACTTCAAACCTGCCTTGCTGTTGAGCTAGCTTTTACAGCGATGCAGTTTGGTGCATTTCTCTCCATGGAAGTTAAGCAACATGCATCAGGTTAGTGCCTGGATGGGTGACCAGGCTGTTGCACGTTACACTATTTTTATTAAACCACAAATCTATTTACTCTGCGAGTTGATTCTACCATTTTTGTCATTTCCTTTAACTACTACAAATCTATGAGTCCTCACTGGTAAACATCTCAATATCTTTAATCCTTTACCAAACAATCAGGACTTTAAACAACCCTGAGTTAAAAGGTTTTTGAAACATTGTGGGAAAAGGAGAAAATGCTGGTAACCAGCATTTTCTCCTTTTCCCACAATGTTTTCTACCCTTTTTAAGACAATGATTATCTACCATTTGAGCCAACATCATTTTGTTGTCTTCAAATGCCAATGAGTCTAAAATCTTGTTGTCTGATACAGGGTTAATCCAATACAGGCATGACAGGCTGTACTTTATATCTGGGGTTGAGATAAGTATCCACAGGTAGGGTACAAAATAAATTAAAACAGTATCTAGATACAAGATTCCTGTTCGAGGAATTTGTAAAAATAGTCAACATACCACCAAGTGTATGAAGCTTTTAATTCTACTGTCTTCCCTTACCATGCTTATTTTTTTTTTATGTTTCACTTGAACATCATATGTTTCTATACTAACAAATGACAATGTAGCTCAGTTCTATTCCATATAACAGAGCTCGAGATAAGCATGTTTTTAGCGTAAAAACGCATTGGTTTTGTTTAAAAACGCATTAGAATTAAATTTTGTGCGTGAAAAAACGCATTGGGAATCGCCGATAACGCATTGATAGTAAATTCCAGTTTTTATTTTTCTATCTGTACCGGTTTTACCCGGTTTTTCATTTCCCCCGGAAAGTTGTTTGACTGGTTCCCGAAAGTAGACAACAAAGTGACGCTGTATTTCACGGAATTTATTCGGCACTGAAAAATCTGGAACCAAGCAGTCGGTATCAATTGAACGCTATTCAAGCGTTTTTTAAGTAATCGTTCGTCAGTCGCTCGTATTTCTCGTATTTAGATCTATAAATTAGAAACGAAATGTCTTGCAACAAACCGGGTCGTTTTAAGAGTGTTAACGAGCGCAAGATGTCTCTCCTTAATTTTTTCCAAAGGCAGGAAAGTCCCGAAAAGATGGTCCGAAGTATCGTAGATGATTTGATAAATTTGTCAATTGAAATTTCCGTAAGGAATGCAGCCCCTGAGTCGATCGTTTCTGAAAAAACGTTAGAGTCATGGTCTAGTAAATACCCCTGGCTGGTTGTGAAAAAGGATGGCAAAGAAATAAGGCTAGTGTGTAAAACATGTACTGTTAAAAAAACTAAAAGCATATGGGCCAATGAAGGGTCAGTTACTATTCAAAAAAACAGTGTAGAAAGGCATGCAAACTCTGATCTGCACAAACAGGCAGAGACAGGTATGATAAAACTATGCCAGAAACAATGCAACGTTATCACTCCAGCTTGTGAAACATTGACTGCAGATGAAGAATTTGGTTCTGTTCATGTAACAGTTGATGATGTAAAACTATTTCGCACAATTTACCATGCAGCAAAGGAAGAAATTCCTTCTAACAAAGTGAATTGTTTACTTGAGTTGCAAAACCTTAATGGTGCAAATATAAAGTACATGAACTTAAGTCATGGAACTGTAAGTGAAATACAAGAGTGCATCACTACCATGTTTGAGAGATCTTTAGTGGAAGAAATTAAGGAATCAGAATATTTTGCTGTAATGATAGATGAAAGTACAGACTTGTCAGTTCAAAAACATTTGTCAGTTTGTGTTCGCTTTGTGAAAAATGGGGAAGCTATTACAAAATTTCTTGGAAATATGTCAGTAGCAGATGGGAAAGCCCATACTATAGTACAGGCACTTGTTACTTGTCTGCATGATCATGGTCTAGATCCAACCAAAATTGTTTCTCTTGCGACTGATGGTGCTGCCACAATGATGGGCAAGAAAACTGGCGTCGGTGTACAGTTAAAATCAAAATACTCACCCTTTTTAGTGCAGTCACACTGTATTGCACACAGACTTAATCTGGCAATTGTTGATTCAATTAAAAAGATTGACATTCTGAAGAAGTTAAAAGATAATTTCAACTCATTATATTTTTTTATGAGTGGATCTGCTAACCGTATTGCAAAACTCAAGTCAATACAACTGTTGTTTGAAGAACCAGAATTGACAATCAAGGAACCAAATAATATCAGATGGTTAAGCCTAAGAAATGCTGTTGAAGCTGTTTATAGTTGTTATAGTTCTTTGTTGGCAACACTTTCTTGTCTTGCTGATGAAAATATGTCTACAGCTCAAGGTCTTCTGAAGTATTACTCACAGTACAAAACTGTGTTACTTACAGCTTTTATTCTGGATGTTCATGATGTGCTTGGAGTCCTATCTAAACAACTACAAAAAAGGAATCTCTTATTTAGTGAAATAAGGCCACTGATGGAGGGAACAGTATCAAAATTGGAATTTTTAGAAAATCAGTTTGGTCAGTCAGAATGTAAAATGAGGGATCAAATAGAAATTAGAGCAGAGGAAGATGGCACAAGTGCTTACATCAATGGGGAAAAGCTTACCAAATATTCTGATAGAACTGAGTCTGAACTTTTGGGTTTGAAGAAAGAATACATTTTCAATTTAAAGAAGAATATCAGGCATAGATTTAGAAGTGAAGACAGTGAGATCTTTAGAGATTTTAGTTTGTTATTAGAGCCATCAGTGGTAAATACATCTTGTAATGATGACATCACTTCAGCCTTGGAGGCATTGGGGACATTTTATAGTGAAAAGGAAGTAAAGATTGTCCATGGGAATATCTATGATGCAAGAGAAGAAACAAGAACAGTGAATCAACTCATAGATAAAGAAAAAATGAAGCAAGAATGGCCTGTTCTGAAAGGAATGATATCAGGGTCATACAAAAACTTAAATACCCAAAGTCTTTGTGCTAGGGTGATGCAGCTTCATGGTGATATGATTCCAGAACTTAAAAAATTGTGTACCATAGCTCTTTGCTTTTCTGTAACTAGTGTAGAATGTGAAAGGAGTTTTAGTGCTCAAAACCGGATCAAGACCAAATCCAGATGTTCCCTGACAACACAAAATTTGAATAATCTATTGCACATGCAGTTAAGCAATGTGTCTGTGTCTGATTACAACCCCCATAAAGCTATCAGACTGTGGCTAACCAAGAAGAAAAGGAGAGGTGGGAGACTTTGTCAGCCATTCAAACCCAGGGACAAATCTGATCCATGCAGTTCAAAGGTCACTTGCTGATCTCTTGAAAACATTTGATTTTTTTTATATTAAGACTTTTGGTGCAGGTAGACCATTTTTTTGTGGACAGAAGAATAACCAGGAATTTTGTTAAATATTTTGCAGACTTGGCAATCCAGTTTGTCTTTAGTTTACTCACTGTTGAAATTGGTGCATATGAACCAGTTACAAAAAAGTACATGTAATTATGTTGTAAGAAGATCATAAACTGAATTTTAATTAACAGTTTTAAGATAAAAGTAGTCATATTGTTTGCCACAAACAGTGATTCTAGTTAGAGGAAAGTTAAACAAGTGGCAATTACAACAGTTCATCAACCTGCATATTTCAATGTCTTTGTCATAAGGTAAGGCTCTGTTTACTCAGTTTGAAATATTAACCTTAAACAGATCAAAGTTTGAATTAAAACATGAAGCAGATAGTCAGTCCATTTTTGTTGTGTGTGTGTTGGGCAAATATGTTACATGTACAAGTCACACTTTAAGACAGCTGATTCAATTCAAATTGTTGTAAGGCGGGGGTAAATTTATGTGGATATTACTTACCAGATTTCCATCAAAGTAATGGAAATCTGATAAGTAATATAACAAATTCAATTGTATGAAACAACTGCTGCATACAATTTTAAGTTTTAGAAAATTAAGCATTGGGTTTTACAATTTAAGCATTGAGGTGAAAAACTGGTTTTGATTTAAGTATTAACACCTCAGCTTATCTCCAGCTCTGATATAAGTATCATTTTGCCTTTTATTTGTTTAGAAGTAGACTAATATACTTTCAAGCATCACTCATCATTGTCATTGAAGCATCTGCTTTCATTTTTTCCACACAACAAGGAAAGCCAGATTTTGTAAATTAGTGTAATGTTGTGATATATGACGTTGGGTGGACTCACGATCAGATGCCCGGCTAGCTCAGTTGGTAGAGCTGCAGTACTAGTGTTTCGGGGGTTGTGGGTTCGAGTCCCGCGTCGGGCACACTTTTCTCCCTTGATTTACTTCATTGGTGACGAGGTAAATTGGTGAACGCGGGATAGCGGCACTGGCGGTCCATGGGGGCTGAAGGGGAAGTTGGTTATTCCCAAAAATTCAGGAGGGGGAGGAGTGTTGTGATATATGACGTTGGGTGGACTCACGACCAGATGCCCGGCTAGCTCAGTTGGTAGAGCTGCGGTACTAGTGTTTCGGGGGTTGTGGGTTCGAGTCCCGCGTCGGGCACACTTTTCTCCCTTGATTTACATCAGTAACCTTACTCCCGATTCGGGGTCTAGCTCCGGTGTTATTTTTGTGATTGTTTCTCCGCTAGACTCCAGCAGCAGCCTTCTTTAAAAGTATCTGAAATGAATACGATTTTACTGGCATCTTTTCAAACGGCTCTATGCGACAAAATTTCCAATGACAGCTAATAAAATGGGCATGGGTATAGTCTCCTAGGACTGGCCAAACTAATCATGACACTGAGCAGCTTTGACAGACTGAGTACTGTGTGCTCTTCACAGATTTTTGAGAGAAATGAATTAAAGCACGAGGCAAGTACATATACAGCATTTCGTGTCATACGCTACTATATTTGTCTAATCCCACTTCTTGTTTCAATTATAAAAAATACAGAAGAGATTGTGTTGACACTAATTTGATATGGGTGGGGTAATGACGGCCAATCGGACCTTAATTAGCGCCATACTTACGTCTGTTAAGGAGAAAAGATCTCCTAATCACAACATAGACCATGCTTTTCTTTTTTTTTAAATACAGTTCACAGTTAAGACAATTTCATAACAGCTGATTGACCTCTACGACTGTTTATCTGTAGGTGTTTTTGACAACAGGAAGTGTCCGACACCATCACCGGGCATGCGCAGGGTTGAGTATTAGTTTATAAGGCGGATCAGTGGGACCAACTTTTGGTTTGTGATGCAACTGAAGCTTAAGTTACAAAGTTTTTCGCGGTGTCTATAATCTACACATATTTAGTATACCATCAAAATATGTGTTATTAACATATACCTAATACTTAATATTTGTAAATCGAGGTTGAAGAAGTTGCTATTATCTGCTGAAAAGATAAGAGCTATATCAGACATAGCCTATAGACCTAGAGCTGACCAATCAGACCTGTTATAGATGGAGCAATAACCCAGATTTTAACCATTTTTTGAGGGATTAGAAGGTGATAATGTGAAATAAAACTATTATAAGTTCGTGACTTTTTACCCACACCTGGATGAAAAACAAAAATAAGTGCTAGGAAGAAAAAGCCTTTGGTGGGACTCGAACCCACAAGCTCAAAAACCATAGCCAGCCAGTACTGTGCTTACATATAAAGAAATACATGTAACCCTGGATTCACAGTAACAGCTATACCATTACTAACAGTGTAGGAAATTTTATGATAAAAATACTCCTTGTGTTTTCTGTTTGTACTTTCATGTTTGTTTTGATTCTAGGCCATCTTTGCACGCAAGTGAAATTTAGCTGTCTCTGTAAAGATTTTCTAAAAAGAGTAAACTTGCAAACTGAAATCACATTTAAATACACCTTTAATTAAGATTAACTAACAATGACTGATAGAGCCCTGGGACAAAAAGACCTCTTCTTTTTAGTGAGACACTAGACCCCTAAGTCATAACAAGAGGGCAATTGGATAAATAAGCACTCACCTGAGTAAAGGCATCTAGGATTGATAAAGTTGAAGAGATCCTGGATATGATGTGGTACATAACAAATATAAAATGTACTCAACTGCATGAATGGAATTAAGTTTTTTCTTAATTTCACTTCTGTATGTGTAACATTAGTTGACATGAAGACAGCCCCAACTTTCATGAAAAATTTGACTGAAAATGTGGCCCCCAGAGGGTATACAAGGTTTTTCTTAGATATGTCCAAGTGACCCATATTTTGACCCAATGTGACCCATTTTCAAACCCGTCTGAGATGGCTTAAAGAAAAACACTCTCACGAAGAGTATTGGACTGAAATGTGACCTCTAGAGTGCAGTCCCAGTGACCTATTTTTTTACCCAACATGACCTAGTTTCAAACTTATCCAAGATAATATCAAGACAAGCATCTTGACTAATTTTCATGGTTATCCAACTGAAAATGTGGCCTGTAGTGTGCACACAAGGTTTTTCTATGATTTGTGCTGGTGACCCACTTTTTGACCCCACATGACCCAGTTTCAAAAGTGTTCTTCAAGATAATATCAAGACAAAGATTCGGACCAATTTTCATGAGTATTCTTCTGAAAATGTGGCCTCTAGAGCTCACACAAGGTTTTTCTAAGATTTGTCCTGCTGACCTACTTGTTGGTCCCACATGATTCAATTTTGACAGTCAGATATATTATCAAGACAAACATTTTGATCAATTTTCATGAGTATCTGACTGACAATGTGGCTTCTAGAGTGCACACAAGGTAATTCTTGGAGCCATCATGATAGACTGATGCATGCGGAACACAGCAGATTCCCAAAAGCTCACCTTTACTAAGTGCTTTAAATTGTGCTCTGGTGAGCTAAGAGTACAATTTATATTCAACTTAGTATGTTTATTGTGTTATTTGTAATTTTTGTCCTACAACATGAAATGCGTAGTTTGAGGCCATATTATAAATGGCTTATGAAATGTTTTTGATTTATTTTGCTACCAACAGACGAAAGAACTGTGGAAAATATTAATGAAATCAGACAAATAGATGGTGTTGATTCATAGATTGATTGTTCTTTTATTTATGGATGCTTCAACTGTACCTTCCCCTAAACTGTTTTTAAAATCTGTAATGGGTTAAGGATTTCTTTCAGCTCATTATGTTATCAAATTAATTTAGCTTTGCAGAGGCACAAAAAGCCTGTATTTGTGGAGTAAGCTTAGGTGTTAAAGTTGTTTCCCTTAACTTTCTTTTTCTAGCAGGCTGTCTGACTGTTTGTAAAAAACTTTCCTACTTATACAGCCTGTTGTTAATTCTGGTTTAACTTAAAATATATCTGAGAAATATACAAGCAGTAAAATCCAAAGTTTCAGCTATTTCAGTTGAGAGTATTTGAGTAAAAGTTAGACTGGGCTGTTAGTCATGTTACAGGGGATACTGCAAGATACGTGACAAATCTAACATGCATGCTATGTAGCACGATCGCACCTGGGGCCTAGGTTTAATGTCTCATCTGTAAGACTATAAATGATTTTTCTAGTTTGCCAGCCATGGGAATCAAACACACATTCTTAAGTGTGCCCACTGATTTGTGGATTACAAGGCTCACGCCCTACCACTGGAGAATTCTGGCTTACTTACAAGGTTACTTTTAGATTCCTTTTTCCATAAGAAGCAAATGCTTACTAGATTGTTATGAAAATACCACTCTTGTCAATGACCAAGGAAGATTATATAGCACACCTGTAGCTTAGATGTATGCCAATTACCGAATTATCTTTAATCCTCTAATTGAAGACAAAAAGAAATTATCTGATTTATCTTATTTTCTGTAATTTTTTAGTTAATTGGTACATGGTTGAATCCTGGTTTATGCTAAGTATCTATTTTTTTTACTGGTATTATAGTGTATGTGATTGCAGTTAAATATTGCTTATCTTTAATTTAAACAAGAGGGCCATGATGGCCCTGAAGTCGCTCACCTGAGTCTTTTGACCAAACATGACCCATTTTCAATCTCTTTTGAGATATAATGACAAACATTCTACCAAGCTTTCATAATTATTGGACTGAAAATTTGGCCTCTAGCTTGTACACAAGCTTTTTCTAAAATTTCTCTCGGTGACTTACTTTTTAGCTCAACATGGCGTATTTATTCATTGTAGATATTATCAAAACAAAGATTCTGACCACTTGTCATAAGTATTGGACAAAAAACGTGGCCTCTAGAGTGTGCACAAGGTTTTTCGAAGATTTGACAAGGGACCTAGTTTTTTACTCAATGTGACCCATTTTCAATTTCATGTTATTGATCAAGACAAACATTCTGACTAATTTTCATAAGTATTGGACAGAAACTGTTAACTCTTGAGCTACACAAGCTATTCTAAAGATTTGACCTGGTGACCTAGTTTTTGACCCAATGTGACCCATTTTCACTCACTCAAAATATCATAATGAGAAACATTCTGATCAACTTTCATGAGTATTGAACTTAAAAGGTGGCCTCTAGAGTGTACAAAAGGTTTTTCTAAGATTTGACCTAGTGATCTAATTCTTGACCTGACCTGACCCATTTTCAAAGTCATCTTGAGTGTCATCAAGACAAACATTCTGACCAAGTTTCATGAGTATTGGACTGAAAATGTGGCCTCTAGAGCGTACACAAGTTTTTTCATAGTTTGGTCCCAGTGACCTAGTTTTTGACCCGACACCCCCATTTTCAAAGTTGTCCAAGATAACATCAAGACAAAATCTCTGACGAACTTTTCTGAGTATTTGACTGAAAATGTGGCCACTAGAGCGTACACAATGTTTTTCTAAGATTTGACCAAGTGACCTAGTTTTTGAAACTACATGACCCATTTTCAAACTCATTCAAGAAATCAACAAGACAAAGATTCTGACCAGCTTTCAAGAGTATTGGACAGAAAATATTGCCTCTAAGTGTACACAAGGTATTTCTAAGATTTGATCTAGTGACCTAGTTTTTAACCCGACATGACCCATTTTCAAACTTGTCTAAGAAAGTATCAAGACAAACATCCTGACCAAGTTTCATGAGTATTGCACTGAAAATGTGGCCTCTAGAACGTACACTAGGTTTTTCTAAGATCTGACCCAGTGACCTAGTTTTTGATCGACATGACCCATTTTCTAAGTTGTCCGAGATATTATCAAGACAAACATTCTGACCAACTTTCAAAAAGTTTGGACTGAAAATGTGGCCTCTAGAGCGTACACAAGGTTTTTCTAAGATTTGACCTAGTGTTCTAGTTTTAGACTTGACATGACCCATTTTCGAACTCGTCCGAGATATCAGCAAGACAAATATCCTGACCCAGTTTCATGAGTATTGGACTGAAAATGTGGCCTCTGGAGCATACACAAGGTAAAAGTTGACGATGCACGACGGGCACAGCATGATCACAAAAGCTCACCTTGAGCACTTTGTGCTCAGGTGAGCTAAAAAAAGCATATGGAGTCTTCTCTTTGGAAAATTAATAGAAACTTAGGGATATTAGACTTGTCCAAATTCTAAGCATTTACAGAGGACAAATTAAATGTGGCTCAAAATGTGAGATTTGTCATTGAAAGGGTGGAAAACACTATTGACAAAGGAGAAAACGCAATGTTTTCTAATGCCTTCCTCCCTAGGTTCACTTAAACTTTGGATTGTTTGGTCGAGGGTTAATTGGATTATATAAGTGAATACAATGAAAATGTTGACCTCCAAGTCATTTATGTTTAGGTGTTGTAGTCCAAAGTATCTCTAGTATATTATTTACTAATACAGACATGTAAAGTAAAATCAGTACTTCATTGTATTAACCCTTAGCCTGTTAAATAAATTAACCAAACATTTCCACTCGGTTATAAAAACCAAATATTGCAATTTCAAAGTTGATTTCACCGGAAGAAAACTATCTTATCCGACAGTGTAGATCAAAGATCAGACTGCACAAATTGCAGTCTGATGTTGATCTATACTGTCCGCAAAAGTGCTCCCAGGTGCACTTAGCAGCCTAAGGGTTAGATTTCCAATCTGCAAAGTCAGAGTCTGCTGCCAAAAATATGTGACCTTCAACTCTTTACTGAACAACAAAAGTTTGGATGTTTCCATTTTGAAAGCATTTGCAGACAAATGAGGCTAGAACTGATTTAATATTAATAGGATGGAAAACATTTAGGAGAGGAGGAAATGCTGGTCACCAAGGTTGTTACAACACAGGATTGTGTGGTAGAATGTTAAGGAAATAATTTCTCTATTTCATCAATCCCCATTCATTTCCATCCAAGCCCACCAATCTGTCTGTGTGTATATCAAGCTACCTGCTGGCATATCTTCTGACTGCCTGTCCATTCAAGGATGTTTCTGCTTGCAGTCGTTTTGCATTCGACAATTTCATGAATTTGGCCTAGTTAATTTTGTAAAAATTTGCAGATGAGATGATTTTGCCCAATCAGTATCTCTTTTTCTTTGTACAGTCTTTCTTAGAAGACATATTTCATTTTCCTTTCACTGAGCCCTGTAGAGCAGCCTGTAGCATACAGGTCTTGAAACCATTAGGTTGGTGGTTCAAATCCAGGCTCAACTAAATTTCTTTCCAAGGGTTGATGAAAGTGATTGCAACTGGATTAAATTCTCTCTCACCTCTGATCAATGTTTGGACTATGGGTATGAAGGAAAGCAGCCAGTGGCTGTGGATGAATATTGTACCAAGTACTGGTTTATGAAACTCCAAGAAAGCATGGATAGGTAAGTTAGATACTGCAATATAACTGAAATAAGAAAATGGCAATAAACACAATACAAAGAAACTTCCCTTTCTGTTACCTGTTTTCTTGATTATTGAAGGGATGAACAAAACAAATGAGGAGCAAAATTCTTAAAACAATACATAAATCATTGAGAGATAAATTCAAAGTTTATACAAGTTACATGTGCAGGGTGATGATATCAGTCTCAAGTTTTAAGCACTCTGGGCAAGTAGGCTTTTGAAAAAGTTGTGAAAAAAAGGGAAAATGCTGGTAACCAGCATTTTCTCCTTTTCCCGTTACTTTTTCTACCCTTTGAGAGACAAACTGCATCATTTGAGCCATATTTATGGTCTGTGACACCTTTATATTTTGGACATATCTAAATTTTAGTCATTTAGTAAAGAGTTCAGTACCATTGAAACAACAAGCTTTACAGTAGTGACATTTTCACTCTGCAGAAAAACTCTAAATGGTACAATCCTTTATGCTTTAACTTGCAGCAAAACTTTTATCTTGCCCCTCTTGAAAGAGGCTGAATGGTCGATTGATTAAATGGTGTTTTATGCCACTTTCAACATTATTTCAGTCATATCACCACGACAGCTCACATATTCATGTATTTCCTGGGTTTTTACCAGTACTAGGCTAGGGCTCTGAGATGTCTTTCTGAAGGACACTCCCACGAAAAACCCAGTCTATCCAGTGTGGCTCGAACTTGGGGCCTCAAGGTTACGAGTCCCACACTTTACCTCTGAGTCACGCAGGACCCCTCTTGAGAGAGGTCAAATTTTATATGGGCAATGCTCTAAGAAAAGGGGGTTTGCTGTTTATTACATGTCAAAGGACCACTCCACCTCATGATTGAGTCTGTTGTTGGACAAAATGGATTTCATGGATCCATGATTATATGATGTCTTGCTTGGTATATTGTACTTCAAATATGTATTAACTCATTACCAAACGACAATATTTTAGGCTTGTCCAAATCGAAAGCATTTGCAGACGACAAAATAAAAGTGACTGAAAATTTGAAATTTGTTTTGTGAAGGGTAGAAAAAATTGTGGGAAAAGGAGAAAATGCTGGTTTTCTCCTTTTCCCACAATGTTTTCTAAAGGCTTCTTTCTCAGGGTCGTCAAAAGTAGGGATTGTGTGGTAATGGGTTAAACCCCCTTTTTTACAGAGCATGGCTCATATACTTAGCGCTGAAAGGATCAAGAGTCATCAATATTGTTGGGGAAAAGAAGATTGAAAGAGAAGATAACAAAGCATTTAGATTTCAGTCTGTTTATTTTCCAATGTTGGGTCTAAAACAATAATTTCCATTTCTTTTTTAAGACTGTCAATAAAAAAAACAACATAGATTCCACTGACTGCAGTTATCTATTACTTAAAAAAAAATACCAAAACTAAAAATAAAATTTAGAAAAAATGCAAAAAAAATTCTTGGTTTATTTTTTCATAAATGGTGTTTCAATTTTTTTATACAGCAAAACTCTGGTATGTCTCAGGCTAGCTACATCTTAACATGACAAATCCGCTACAAATGAGGAATTCATATGCCAGCTCTTGATAGAAAAATCATAAACCAAATTTTCTTACATGAAAATCAACAAAAAAAGTATAGAAAAACTAAGCACTCAAGCCTTGGTTATTTCAAACCTTAAACATAACTTTAAATATGGTGCATTGTATTTTTCTCTCAAAAGAATGCAGGTTTGATGGTATTTGATAAATTATTTTCCCCAAACTCTGACCTTGAGGGATACAATCACAACAAAATTTAACCAAATTGCTCCTAAAATTATAAGATGGCTTAGCACTAGTATTCAGTTGACTGAAACGTGTGTCAGTCAATCTGGAGGCCAGTTTTTGAGTTTTACAAAAACTATCCAGAACATAACAGTGACATAGACAAAAACTCATGTCCCATCATTCTTCTTTAGCTATGTAGAGGCAAGAGGCAGCTTTATCAGGTTTTATACGCTGTTAAAACTTCTATATTACAATATATGAAGTTTCTAATATTCACACATGTGAATTGGCTTTTAACGAAATCTGAAACAAAACGAAAAAACAGGGCAACAGCCAGGCTTATTATCAAGATACCCATGGCTGAAAGATTTTTCGCAATATTTAAGTGAAATAAAGATCAGAAATCAAATACATGAAGATTCTGAAATGCTTTTTAATCTCTTATTTACACCCAAAGAGCCAGTCACAGGTAGTTCAACGTAAAATCAGAATGTATAGAATATGCAATCTGACCTTGGGTCTGCACTTTCCAACTCAGAAATAATCTAAGTAGACCCAATTTTAAATTAATATACCCTGCTCTTTTTTTGACAGGAGGCTGGAAATGTCATCTATGTAATTTGGTACTCACAAGTTAAACTTTAAACTTGAATTACTTAAATTAGGATATACCTTTCATTTTTCATGAAAGGGCAGTAACACCATCACAAAATATATGCAAATCTGCTAAAATTCAGTGACCATCCTCTGTAATCAATAAAACTTTTCACATGGATTACAAGTACACAGCAATAATAACTAAAAGGGTCCTTTCACACACAGACAATTTTCCATGAAATAATGCAAATGGATTTCATAGAATATCATACCAAATTAAAATGTAATTCAATATGGTATGCATATGGTGTTTTGTGGAACTAAATGTATGATGAACTTCTACAGAAAATATTTTTTTCTAGAGAATTTATCTAGATTCCTCAACTTTTCTTAGGAAAAAAAAAAAAAAAAGTATAAAGACACTAAACCGTTCTAAGAAACTACCCTCTGTGGCCTGAATTAATGAAATGAACAGGTTCAGTTAGGAAAACTTGGCTAAATATTGCGATTTCAAGGTTGTTTTGGCCAGAATATATAACAAAGCAGCTGACTGTAGATCAAAGGTATACACTTCACACCATGTGCAGTTACATCACAGTCTATACTGTCAGCAAAAGCAAATATAGCCAGGCACAGTACTTAAAAGGGTCAAGACTATTTTTCACCGTAATTACACGATAAATCATAAGCTGTATGACATTACACAGATTTTAAACATTCAGACCCCATAGATGATGCAAGTATATACCATAGTAGCATTGTGAAATGGTATGGATCAAAACAAGATCATACATAAAACTTGCCTTGTGACCTTGGATTTATACTGTGCACTACTTCTTTCCAAGCTATAACAAAAACCTAACAAAAAACTACATATAAATATTTTTTTTGCTATTGTAATAGATTTACATGTTCAATTTGTCACAATAGAAGTATCTTTTACAATAGGTCATTAACCACTGTATGAAAGTATATGATCTTGCAGCCATTTAATCAGATCTGGCAAACATTAAGAGTGAACAGGTTAACCTGCACTTTATGTTAAGAAACCTGACACACATATATGATGATAATCATAGCCTCTTACTTACACTACATAAAGAGAATAAACCGGAATTCTTTGCCAGAAACACACATATGCGCTCCTCTGAGTTTAAATTTCTATACCTAGAGGATGCCACAAAAATGACAAACATCAATTTGCATAGTCCTGTTCATGTTGGTATTAACTGTAAAGCTCTATGGCACATTAACTCACAAACTGTTTCCAAACAAATAGCTCATGCATAGTGACGTTCTTTCTGGACAACAATATGAAAGGAGTTCTGATTTATTTAGAGCGGACTTGAATAGAAACAAAAGTAAGAAACTAAACTAGAACAGAGGCAAGTGACTGAAGGTAGTTCAGATGACAAAAGTAAGCTTCAAATCTGTGCAGAATATAGTCAAAAGTAGTTAAGAGCATAACCGCAACCTCAGGTTTTCATAATGACTATAGAGTTAACTCTCTACCAAACAATACTATGTTGGACTTGACCACATTGAGAGCATTTACATGGGATAAATTTAACGTGGCTTAAAATATGAAAGTTGACTTTGAAATGGTAGAAATCATTGTGGGGAAAAAAGAAAAAGCTGGAAATCAGCATTTTCTCGTTTTCCCATAATGTTTTTCAAAGCCATCTTCGACAGTATCGTCAAAACACAAGTTTGTTTTTGGAAAATGGTTAAAATCAGATATATATTGGCACTGAAACTTTAAAAAACATCTAATTATTACAAATAGCCATTCTACCCACATACACAGTTTATAACAAAAACTTAGTACCATAAGTTCATACTCATTCCTCTATCACTTTTCTGTGAATCCTTTACCATACAATCTTGTGTTTCAATGACTGCAAGGCCAAAGGCTTTTAAAACGATTGGGAGGGAAAATGAGCATTTTCTCCTATTCCTACAGTGGTCTCTTTCCTTGCAAAGACAATTTCGATCAATTTAGTAAAATGTAAATTGTCATCTGCAAATACTTTTTATTAAGAGGAGTCTAAAACCTTGATGTTTGGAAAATGGTTACGATACTATCTAACCCACTCTGATAACCCTTTACCACACAATAACGAATTTTAACGACCCTAAGGAAAAGGCCTTTTGAAAACATTGTGGAAAAAGGAGAAAATGCTGGTAACCAGCATTTTCTCCTTTTCCCACAATGTTTTCTACCTTTCCATAAGCAAATTTCAATTTTTGAGTCCTATTTATTTTGTTGTCTGCAAATGCTTTCAAAGTGGACTGGTCTAAAATTGCTTTGTTTGGTAAAGGGTTAAGTAATTATATCATTTTGATACCATGCAAGAAAAATCTTTTCATCTGTCACCTTTAACCTTTTACTACACAATCCCTACTCTTAAAGACCTTGAGGAAAAAGACAAACATTACGGAAAAAGGATAACATGCAGGTAACATTTTCTTCTTTTCCAACATTTTCTACTCTATTACAGACAAACTGCATCATTTGGGCCACTTTTTAACCATAATTTGCAAATGCTTTTAATCTGTACTGTACAAGTCTATTTTCTTTTTATGTTTAGTGAAGAGTTATGGCTTACACTACTTTCATGTTGTCATAAATTCTGAGAATTCTTGTAATACAGAATGACTGGTTTGATCTCTTTCTCATTATACACTAAGGTTTGCATATACCTCTTCCCATTCACAACAAAAAATCATTGAAAAATGTGAGGGTAACATGTATGCAGTGTTTCACAATAAAATGCACATTCCAAAAAAAAAAAAAATAACCAACAATATTTAGCGACAATACCTAGAGACAAGCAAAATTATGCAAAAGCTTTAAATCCATTTAATGTACATGTATAAGCTAATCTTTCACATGATTTTGGCAAAATTGGATGAATATTGGGAAGTTTAAATCCCTCAAGGTTCCACATAGCTTTTTTTTTCTCAATACATTTTGGTACAAATACATTATGTTGTCTTTTTCATTTATTTTGTAGGGTAAATACTATAACTAAAAACATAATAATGATGACTGAAATGAACCAATAGGTCACTTTTAACAGCTTGTAAGACAAAAAAAAAATAACTTGAAGTGATTGTTGCCCAACAATCAAGCTCAACTGAATTTACACAATTGCACTATTACATGTACAAGCATACACATTTCAGAACAGTTCTATTACCAAGAAAATCAGATATTTGGCTTGACTTGTTACAATCCACTAACTCTTTCAAAGATTAAGGGAAATTCTTTTAAAATATCAAACAGTGTTTGCACCATCTTTGTTTTGGTGTTTCTTTCTTTTTTTTATTCCTCAGAATAATCCAATATTAGCAGTGTGCACATTTACTGAGTAAAACAAGTAAAACAGTCTTTCTAAAACACTGGCCACTTTCAAACAATTTTGACCAACAGAGCAAGAGCATCTATGGTTGAAGGAAAATAAAAAAATTCCATCACCAATACAGAATTTATTATCATTACCCAATGTCAAAATATTTTAAAGGTTACTATGCATTCGTTTCTATGTAGGAGAAATCCCTTAAAGTTTGAATAAGGCTTATTTTTCTATTTTTCTAGTAACAAACATTTTTCAAACTTTTCAAAAACAAATGCCATCATTGTTGATCACGAATGTGTTGGCTGATTTTTTATCTTTTCTGTTCAATACTTTGCAAGATATTTAGATAACAGTTTTAGATCTAAAATTTTCTATCTTATGTATTTGGCACTTAAAGACTTCATTGTCTTGGCTATAGAGCAAAGAGTAGTGAGCCTGTACATCAATAAATAGGTACTATGCTCACCATCTGTCAATCATTCTAATATAAAATGTAAGATATACTCCATAAAGCTAAATATTTTGTTACTGTGTCGCTAATCAAATAAATCATATGCCTTACATTAGGATTTTGGTGAATTTTAGGTCCAATTTAGACGAAATTTCCTTACCCATGTATGTGTATCATTTATTACCTGTAATTTAAAACCAGGTCAGATACACAAATACAATTCCTTGTAACCTTACATTGAACTTGAAGTTTACAGTTACAGGTTTTTCTCAAAGGACAAATAATGAAAATTCACAAATACAACAGTACACAACAGGACTTGCAGACAAACAAATAATCACAGCTCAAGTTTTCCCCAGATCTACACACACAACAACAACAGCATGTAGATCTAACACATGTATCATCATTACAAAGATTGAAAAAAAAAAAAAAACACATGTTAGTAAAATCTGAACCACAGCCTAACCCTTTACTCTATTTCTACACATTTTTTTTTTTATCATCTGGGCTTTTCAAGACTAAGAATCAGTTTTTCGGAATAATTCTTTCTTTTTTCAAAATGCCTTAACTTTTTACCAAACAATCCAGTATTTTAAAGACCTTGAGGAAGACCTTTGAAAACACTGAGTAAAAAGGAGAAAATACTGATAACCAGCATTTTCTCTTTTATCCACAATGTTATCTACCCTGTTAGAGACAAATTCCATCATCTGGACCACAATTAATTTGTGATCAGCAAAATGGTTTCAAAGTATACAAGATTTTCTCCTGTGGTAAAGATTTAAGCCTTTTCATATTCATTTAGCTTTTTTATGATTTAGTAGCTGAGTACATTGTACCCGGTATATTGTTTGATAAGCCTTGAATTTTTAGAACCAGAAAGATATGTAGAAATCATTATAAACATAGGGCTATGTTTATCAGTACCACGATATCTTTCATGTTCCTACTGTTAAAAGTGAAAAACAAATCAATGTCCCCCAATGCAAGAAAATATCATCTTCCACAAGGTATAGACATTTGTGAGGTGTCCAGGTTCTGAAGAGTTAGACTGCTCTACAGAAACAATTGACATATATAAGGTACAATAATTCATGTACATGTAATTAACAAAAACATGTTTTTACATTCTGTGACAAAATACAAATAAACTCTGACATTTCTTTCAAAGTGAAAGATAAATACATCTAGTACATGAAATTTATAGTCACTGCAATAAATAAGTTTGTTTTTTCTTGAACAAATACTGCTTCTAGGCTAAAATCCAGTTATGCCCAAAAGTATCCAATAAACCCAATGGAATTTTCAGTCCGTAAATAAAAATCCAACTAGGAGCAGTATCTAGAATATATCAGCAAAACAGACAGCAAAGATCAAGATCAGACTGCAGGTTTTGTGCAGTCTGATCTTGATGTAAGATGTATGCGTTCTTTTCTCTTGTGTGTTTACAAAAGAGAAATAGCCAAGAACTCTATACTCTAAAAGTGTACCCTTGATAAAGAAGACCTTGAATGACACACAATTCAGCATTACATAACATGGCTGAAAGGCAATCATTAAACAAATTCTCTTTATTTCACCCCCCATCAATTCTTCTCTGCACTTGGACATACATGTACATAGTTATCAATGAAGCATATGGGCCATGCTCTGTGAAAATGGAATTTGATACATCTGCAAAAAGTATCAGTCCATGTTGACCTGTGCAGTCAGCCCAGGTCGACAAAGGTCAAACTTGTAGCATTTGGTCAATTTTTAGCCAGTTTAAAGACCATTCTTTCTCATAATTCAGACTGTTCTTCGACAAAATAGATTTCATTGATTCTTTGGATCCATGATTATGTGATGACTTCTTTGATACAATGCATCACAGAGAAACATTAGATCACCTTTTGCCAGAGCATGGTCATATCTATTTTCAATACAAAAAAATCAACAATACACATCAGTATAACAACCATCTTCAAGGCATTGAAGACTGGATTAAACATGTACCTCCCCATGCTGCCTTTCTAACCCTTTCTCTTGATTACATAAACTCTTATAACTTTTATAACTGACCACCCCATGATTTTACCATGTCAAGGAAGAAAATATAGGCAAACGTAGTGGTCATAGGACAAAAATGACAGTTACCTACATTTCCTTGCACCTTATCAAATTTCATCATCTAAGACTGATCCAATTTTTTGTCTTCAGATGTTATCAAAATAGACAGGTCTAACATTTTGGTCTTTCTTAAGGAGATAATTCTCTACTTCATACTCAACAAACTTGATCCATTGGTAGCAAAAAACAATGGAAATGAGCCATACTCTGTGAAAAGGGTTTAAATGTATCTGCAAGAAGTACTGACCAATGTCAGCCTGCATAGTTCATGCAAGGTGACCTGGGCTGTACCTTTTTGCTATTGGCCAATTTTCTGCATATCAACGGACCAGTCTACATTATGATTCAGCTGCCTGTAAAACACAATGGTTTTAATGGATCTATAAGTTTATAATGAATTGCTTGGTATAATGCATCACTGAGATGCATTAAACCCCCTTTTGCCAGAGCATGGCTCAAACTATTTTGAAAACATCGAAGAAGAATTATATTTTCATAACTGAAGTCTTTACCAAATGACAAAGTTATAGACTTGTCCAAATTGAAAGCATCTGCAGATGACAAATACAGTTTTATTCAAATGATGTCATTTGCCTCTGGAAAGGTAAAAAACATTGTAGGAAATGTCGTAAATTCTTGTTTCCAGCATTTTTTATCCTTTTCCCACAAATAACTGATTTTAAAAGCTTTCTTTCTATGGGTCATTAAAATCTGGAATAATGTGGTAAAAGCAAACAATCCAGTGTTTAAACAAACATTTTCCGTAAATGCTTTCAGTTAGAATGAATCCCAAGTTTGCATACAAAAAACATTGAGTGGATAAACACTGTTAAAAACTCAGCCAATACTTTCAAAGGTCATTCATGGTTCATCTTCCACAATAATTATTCCTTCTTCCCTCAGTTTTCATCGTCCAGCCCAACTTTTCTTCCTTCCCTCTATCAACTAGCTGTCTTCCCGTTTCTTAAGCCAGAGTGCTTAACTCATTACCAAACGACAAAATTTTAGGCTTGTCCAAATCGAAAGCATTTCCAGACGACAAAATAAAAGTGACTGAAAATTTGAAATTTGTTTTGTGAAGGGTAAAAAACATTGTGGGAAAAGGAGAAAATGCTGGTTACCTGCATTTTCTCCTTTTCCCACAATGTTTTCTATAGGCTTCTTTCTCAGAGTCGTCAAAAGTAGGGATTGTGTGGTAATGGGTTAATGCATCACAAGATGCCAAACAAAATATTTGTACATCTGAAAGCATATGCACAACATATAATAAATGGCTTAAATGAAGGAAATTGTCTTTGAAAAGGGGAAAAAATGTGCATTTTTTGCTACTTCCCCAAAAAAATTCTACCCTTCAAAGAAACACAACATCATTTGACCCACATTTTGTCAGTACTATACAAACGCTTTCATCTCGGATAAACCTAAAATTTTCATGTCAGGTAAAGAGTTTAGCATCTTATGGGTTTAACAGATGCAGTAACATCTACAGAACCATATGAGGTAATAGTGTAACAAATGAGAAAACATTGTGAAACAATACAAAGAATAATGAACATTTACTTTACACAAAACAGACCTAGGAACAGTCAGTGAGTATGTGTAGCTTTCTAGTTTTCAGTTCATGTTCCGCTGTGAAAATACAGAACAATTTACAATCTTCATCAGTTTTTTAAACCTTTACCACACAATTCCGCATTCATATGACCCTAAAGCTGAATCATTTTGAAAACATAATGGTAAAAGCAAACGCTGGTAACTAGCATTTTCTCCTTTTCCCTCAATATTTTTTTACCCTTTTAATGACAAATCCAGTCATATGAGCCATCTTTGATTTGTCAACTGCAATTGCCACACAATTCCCTTTCATATGACCCTAAAGCTGAACCCTTTTGAAAACATAGTGGAAAAAGAAAATGTTGGTAAATAGCATTTTCTCCTTTTCCCTCAATGTTTTTTTCCCTTTTAATGAAAAATCCAGTCATTTGAGCCATCTTTGACTTGTCAACTGCAGTTGCTTTGGATTTGGACAAATCTCAATTTCCGTGTTTGGTAAAGGGTTAAAATCCATGTGGGAGGCTGTTTCTTCAACTACTATGGTAAATGAAGCTCCCTATCCTAGGCATGTCTTAACCCTAATCAAACCACAAAACTTTTGACTTGAAAGCATCTGCCGACAACATACATATATCAACTATGACTTATGTGACTGGAGATGTTTATGAAACAGTAGAAAACATTGTGAGAAAAGAATAAAATGATGGTCACCAGCATTTTCTCCTTTTCCCATAATGTTTTCAAAAACTTTATTCCTAAGGGTCTTTTCAGACATGGGAATGTTTAGTAAAGGGTTAAAATAGGTCATATGGTAATTCTTCTCTAAATAGACCTTTTGCCCAAATATTTTCAAGAGTGGACCAATGAAATACAAAACAATTTTATTCAGGTGGACGTAAGTTGAATTCAACAAATCTGAAATTGACTTAATGTCTACAGGTATGCTCACTGACTTTACCTCTAGGCCTATCAAATGACTACATTTACCCTTAAGCGTCAAGTAAATGAAATGGATAATATTCATTCTGTAGTTTAGATCTTGGTATTTGTAGAGCAAGACCTTGTTTTTCTCACAATGTCTTAACCTTTTCAGCGCCATAGGCGAAATCAGGGACTTTTGTGGATGGCAAAGATCAAGATCAGACTGCACAGAATGTGCAATCTGATATTTGATCTATGCCATCCGCTTATTTTGCCAAGCCAATGAGGTATAAATCTTTCTTGGCTTCAATGGATGGTATTTTAAGCAGTTGGAAGAGGACAAGTTTATATATTTGGCGCTAAGTTAAAATACTGGACAGTGTAGATTCAGTCACACTGCACATACTGTGAAGTGTGATCTTGCACCTACAATGCCTGCAATGGTAATCAAAGCTGCCTTTTGGCACCAAAGGGTAAATAACAGAAAGTCATTGCAATGTATTTTATAAAACAATCAAGAACAATAAAATGTATACATGTACATCTAGATGAATCGAGTTCATGAACTATGGACAAGTGAGCAGCATAGCTAGATGAATATGTTTGTAAATTGTATTGGCATTTTACAAGAAAACTTCAGTTTCTATTTCTCTCCATCCCCTCCTCTCTATCTCTCCCCCCTCTTCATACCATCTCTCTCTCTCTCCCACTCAAGATAAGTTAAATAATAAACATGTACATGTACTTCATATTATAAGACTCACACAAGTTTACATTACATATTCATTGCAATAGTACTATTTTGTCCACATCCTTTCTTACAAGAAAAACTGACATTAGACTGTAAGTGTAGAATGAAACCTTGCATCAGTTAATAACTGACCTTGGGTGTGGGATACCTTGCAGGAAATTAATTTCATTGAAATATTCAAAATCAAAAACCTGTAAGACAAGAAGTGCAGCAAAAGGATACAATATCCTTTAACACTGCATGAATACAAGTATTATGCATATATCAGTCTGGTTGTGTAAAGAATAGATACATTCATCAAGATTTAACAACATTTTTCACCTTTTATTCCCACAATACATTTTGGTTTTCTTATCGTTTTTTTTCCTGTGTTCATTCATTCATTCTTTCACATTCTCATGTTTTCTTCTTGTGGTCATTTATTCACTTTTTTTTATGAATCATTCACTCCTTTTCTTTTAGTCATTTATTTACTTTTATAATATTTTGTTCATTCATCTATATTCATGATTCCATATCACTCCATACAAATTATCATTTCTTGTAATCATGCATAGAAAACAACTGTTTCTACATTCATCTAGCAGGAATGTTTACATTCTAACATCCCATATGAAAATCAATCTCTGCTATTTATATTAAGTAACAATCAAATAACCCCTAGAGCACAGCACCTAGTAAGACATGAACATGCAAAAAAATTAGGTTAACCATTTACAACAGATTCCCCAAATTTTAATGACCTTTTGAAAATGTTGTGGAAAAGGCAGAAAATGCAGGTAATTGGCATTATCTCCATTTCCACTATGTTTTACACTCTTTGAAAGACAATTTCTGCTATTTGAGCCATGTTTGGTCATTTGGTAGAATTAACCCTAGCAATGCTAAAACTAAATATTTTCTCTCAGTACAGAAGATGTATGTACTGTATTGCCGTTTCATGACTGTTGTTTGTAGGAGTATGTGGAAAAACAGCAGACAGGGTACAGCAAAGATAGACTGCAAGCTCTGTGTATACTCACCTATCCAGTGCTCTAAGGGTTAAAACAATGAATGACAAGTTGCAATGATGATTAAAATCACATTTCATGGAAAACACATAAAATAATTGCTAGTGATGTCTTGATGTTCATTAATGTAAATAGAATTTGCATCTTTTGCCAAAAGGTAAGTGTATGTACATGTACATTGAATATGCATTTGATGGACAATTCCAAAGTAATACATGTACCTATTACACCTGAAGATTAAGCACTTCCTACTAGAATTTGACCCTAGAATATCCATTGACAGGTTATTTTTTCTGTGTATTACCATAGGTAACAAGAAGGATGGTGGACATCAAGAGATTACACCATGAAGTCAGCAAAAGATCAAAAGCAGCCAAATTGCTAGGGTAATAGGTAATTCTAAATCAGATAGCTGTGATCTTTGTTTCAATCAAGCAATCTCCTACCATAAAGGGTGAAGATAAATAAGACTATAAACCATTTGAAAATGGGTGTCTTTAATACAAACATATTCTTGAAAATGACTGAAATGGGAAAGTATGAGTTGCATGACCAATGAAGTCCTCTGTCTAACATCATCTCTGGCATTCTAGTATGAGCATGAATTTCACAAAGATGTTTGTGGTTTATATTCATTTATACACAAATGATGCATGAAAAATAATGTTCCAGATCTACAAAAAGGAATCAAATGAAATGGGAATGCATTTTTAATTTAGGGGAAAAATAAATCCTAACCACAGCTGGTTGTGACTTTATTTTCCTGTATTATTCATTCTTTTCTTTATAAGACCTATTCCAAGTTAGTATTATTCTAAAAAGATGTTATTTGTTTAACAACATCCACCCCCATTCTCTTTTACAAAGAGAACCAATGATCAACTACTGACAACCTAAAAAAGGTTTTAATTCCCTTATCAATTAATCAACATACTTTACCAGTGAACATACCAGTAAAGAAATTCTACCGGATACTGAATCCTTATGTTCATAAATTAGAATTCTATCCATGATGTATGTGATCTACCTTTGTGTACTTTAGGATCACATGCTCTGCCTACTTTTTCTCGAATATTTCAGTTGATCTACAGTGACATGTCCATTCAAATAGTACCGGTATTATGAGAAAATATGTCTTGCAAATTACATGATAAAAAATCTGATTATATGATATTCTGTGATATGAATTAGCACGCCAATTCACTCATGATGTGCTTTTTCATAGAGCTTAAACCAAGCATTCATTATTCTGTCTTTATCTTTGGAAACACAAATGAGAAATGACTCATGGAATACTATATGCAATTATATGTTGAAGTCTAAAACCATCTTTTTCAATTAGTTCTAATGAACAATGTTTAACATACATAGGGTGAAAACACATTCTCATGAATTGCCTATGATTTGAAGTTTACATTACATTAAAAAAAAACTTGAATGATCAGTTTTATCATATTTCACATACATATTGATGATATAAATGAGGAGCGCTGTTTTTTTGTAACCCATTTCCATACAAGCATTTTTTAAGACATCACAATAAGAGTCAAATAACCCTTTATAAGAAGGCACATTTAAAAGAAAGGAAAGAGCAATCTTTTAATGCAATTGTAGCAAACAGAGCAATTACTCTTACAAGCAACTGTTCTTTTTCCCATTATTTTTTCAGAAGCTATATCCCCCAGAGCCAACAATTATAAACTTGACCTTGTGTGGAGATGGGTTCGAGATGATTAATGAAAACTTTGCTAGAATATACACATCTACATATACACTTCTTTATGGTATTTTTGTTGATTTTTTTTACATCATTTTCCAGATATGAAACAATACAATGACATGAATACATGATGAAATTAATAACTTAATTTAATGAATGATGTAACGATGACAATCAAACCTTTCTAATAATATATAAGTGATAGGCTTGGTGATGATTGATTATAAAACTAGGGCATATGATAAAGTCAACAATGACCCCTATCAATACATTGTCTTTGTTTTTATTAGCCCAAGTTTTGTTTATTTCTTTACACATTACAAACATGTAAATAAGGTTATACTTTCAATTCTATTCCAGATTCGTTCATTAGAATGGTGTTTTTAAGTTGTATCATGGCCAAAGCTCACTTCTCCATGTGTTTACCAGGTTACATAAGTTCTAGGCAGGGGCTCCAAAGAGCCTGACCAAAGGACATTTACATGCGACCAGTGGAATCAGACCTGGATCTTGAGGATACAAATGGAAAACATTTTCCACTGAGCCACCAAGTACTTAACTCATCCTCAATGGTACAATAATACATATATACTGAATGAGTCATGTTTAAATTCTTTAGATGTAAAACTGGTTCAGACGATCAGACTGGTTCAAACAGTGTGGATACAGATCAGACAACACAGAAAATGCCAAATGATCTTGGATCCAGTGTTGGGTATTTTGTGAGATAAATAAGCCAGTAAAGTCCCAAAAGTGCAACATATGGGTATATCTTCCTCAAATCTGTTCCATTTAAGTAGTACTGTAATATATAAAATAAAATTCATGTTCTGTACAACATTCACATGAAAAAGTCTACTTTTGAAAATATGTTGGGAAAACACAACTTCAATATATAGGACAACTTCTATTTATGCTACAATGATTTCACATGTTCTACACCTCGTTTGGGTTGGTTTTTTCATATCTTACAGGGATATTTCCAAGTTTGTCTGCTTCAGTTAGCTAAATGATATATTTACATTATCATTTTCAATCTTTGTCTTACATTGTTTTACTCTAACTTGGTAAGAAAGATCTTTAACGGTTTGGTTTTGTACTTAAATTTCTATTGCATAGTTTCTTTTGTCAATACCTTTAGCCATCATTTTGATGTTACAGTTTTCAAATCCTACTGTAGAGGAAAAGCCTACCAAATGTTTCATTATACATGAAATTGTTTTCAATTACTTTATACACAGTATGTTATACCAATTTGATAAAGATGATATTAAAATGTACTTTGTTTCAAACTTCTACTGACATTTTGTTAATTTCATACATTTTTCATGAAAAAATTATTATATTTTTGGTGTCTTACTCCATTTTTCTCAAAGACCAATATAGCAAAGTGACAGCAAACTATATAAGGAAAGAACATTTGTGAGACATTGCTTCAGTTAAGAATACTCAAAACAACAGTTAAGCCAGTGCTCTTACAATGCCTGTCATTCTCATGCTGACAATTTAGGCCAAGATCAGACTGCACATGCAGCATGATTGTATTTTACTGTTTGTTAATTTTTACTGGTACTTTTTTGGGAGGGGGATATTCTAACAAACAGATGTTGCAGTACCATGGTCTTTTCTATGTTGGCAGTATAGACATCTTTTGCTCTCTAGGCTAAAGTTTTCTGTTACTTTGTATTTGGACAATGACTTGTAGCCAACCTGCAGCCAAATTCAGTCATTTGATTACATTCTTGCAAATAGCTTTTCTCTATTTAATCAAAGCTTTAAAAAAAAGGGGTTGCATTTTATGCAAGTTTAAGGTTCTTGATCCATATTTCAGATCACATGAAAACTAGATCTGGTAGCCTAAAGACACAATTAGACATGTTCTTACTATATTTCAGACATTCAGGGGCTAAACTTTTATCAGTTCACATGGAACAACAGCTACAGAAGAAATAAATCCTCAACATAGAAATATATAGCCTATAGTAGTACTGAGGAGGAAAAACATGGCAACTTCTAATATATTTTTCATGTGACCTTGAATTTTGAATTGGAAACCATTTTCACTGACCATGATAAAAGCTGATCCAGTCCCAAATTTTAATACAAACAGAAAATCAGAATTTTTATACTTGGAAGGAGACATGTAACTTACACTAGTTCAAATATCTTCATGGAGACCTTACATTACATCAGTGATTCTACTGACAAGATCGCCATAGAAAAAAACGGTGAAAAACTAGATTCAGTTTCAAAAGCACTACACTTGTAGGTGCAGCAATGGCAACAAGTAGATTATTGCTTAAAAATACATTCAAATACATCCTCCTTCACAAAACTCTTGACTAGAATTCACACATAGACCTGCTGCATCTTGAGCCTGTATTTCTCTAACTCCATATATCATCCCTATTTACTAACTATCTCTGCCATTTTTTTATCCCAGTTTTAATTATGTCATTCTATTAACTAACTCTCTCTCTCTCTCTCTCTCTCTCTCTCTCTCTCTCTCTCTCTCTCTCTCTATCAACACCATACCGTTAATTCCTTTTTTGAAACTCAAACCTAACTTTTTCGTATCTAGCTCAACAACTACTCTTCCATGGCTCACTCAATAATATTAACTCTTTTTTCACTTGCTCAATAATTTTAACTCTTTAGCAGCAAAAATAAAGATTACTTTGTCCTTCACCAAGGTCTAAAAATGCATTTCCACAGCAAATGGATCTATTTTCAATAAGTAAGAACCAAAAAGCAGACACAGTAGATCATAAATCAGTTGATGTCTGATCTTTATCTATGCTGTATGCAAAAGATACTAGTGTCAACCACAGCAGTGAAACTTGCAAACTGAGGTTGCGACCAGTCACCTAAGAACTACAATTCTGTCTACATTTTAGATCTTCACTTTGAAAATCCATTCTTTGTAACTAATGACCGTAAGAATAGGTTGCAATCATATTGATCAAATATAAAATGAAGAAACCTATGGTTTAAACTAATAATTAACACATTTTGACAGGAAATTTGACATCTAGCTCTTAAATACTGCTGCTACACTTATCTACAATACATAACTCAATTCTGTTTTCTTTGTTACTATAACGGCGATTATTCTGTTTTCGATGTTTCTCCTTCTTCAATCCTGGCCCTGTCTGACGATTTGGTGTCCTAGTCACTCTTTCTTTAAAACTGTTTCCATTTGCCCCAGTCTTCTCCTTCTTTGTACTACTGGAACTCTGAGGAAATTAAGTTTGAACATTTAGAATGATTTATCTCAAAACCAGAAAAGAATCTGAGTCATACAGATCTTAAATGTTTTTCTTTTAATGAAGGCTTAAACAGATATCTCTTATTTTCTGCGTAGAGCATAGAAGTAGCAAATCAAGCATATCCATGTATAAAGAACAGCCTTAACACTTTTCTACACAATCCTGAGTTTTAACAACCCTGAGGAAGAAGCTTTTTGAAAAAATTGTGGGATAAGAAGAAAAAATGGTAACCAGCGTTTCCTCCTTTTCCAACAATATTTTCTACCCGATCAGAGACAAATTCCATCATTTGAGCCACATTTACCTTGTCGTCTGCAAATGCTTTTAATTTGAAAAGGCCACGGTTTTTGTTATGTGGTTAAGACCAGTAATTCCATATAAACACAGTGGTAAACATACACAATAAATGTTACAAATCAAATTTCTTGTCAAACTTGCAATTTGTTAAAGCCATTATTTCAGACAACTTACTACATTGCTCTGAACTTCATACAATACAATAGAATCCTTACATTCTCAAATCAATTTACCTATAACTTAATTCAGCAATAAGTTTAGAGCCACCAAAATAGTACATTTAACACAAAGGAGACCTATATAACAAACATCCATTTGTCCTCGCAATATATCATTTTTCTCCATTCCTGAAATATTTTTCGGTAAAAATCTGGCAGTATGCTGGTTTAAAGGTTATTAAACTAGATTTTGACTCCAAAATTTTTTGGGCTGAGAAAGATGATACATGTATATTGTTAAGAGAAATCATAAGCTGGTGACTGTTAACCCTTAGTAGGAAAAAATATGAACAAAAAATATTGCTGACAAAAAGAAAATTGCCTCAGAGGGACTGGGAAACAAGCTAAGGAGGCAACTGACATTTTCTTGTGTTAAAATTATATTTATCCCTTGTTAATGCAATGACAATTATACAATTACTAATGGTTTAGGCAATTTTATGTATAAAAAAAAAAACCTCTGTAATTCCTTGTTTTCAAAATGTACTTCTATCTGTGTTTTAATCTTAAAGCCGTCTTTGCACAAAGACGAATACTAGTAGTCTTTGTTAAGATTTTCTAAAAGCCTTTCAAAACAAATTCTGGTTTAAACCCCTTTCAAAAAGAACTACATCTTAAAATATGGAAAAAAGCAAGGGAAAAGAAGTGGTTGCCTGGAATAAACATTTGATCCTCTTTTCTCTATTATTTCTTAGGGTGTCAAAAGCAGGGACATGTCCTGTATTTGTAAGGCAACACATACAGAATATTATGTTGTAGCAACTTTCCTGATGGTAGTATTTGATTCAAACACCATGAGAAAATTTGATACCTGCCAGACGAAAGTATGAGCTAGATGTCAAAATTTTCTCAAGCAGCGAGAGACAAATATTAGCACTTGGAAAGTTACTACAACATAATATTCCTTTCAGTATATACCCTCAACTTTAAACAACAAAGTGTAGTAATTATTGACATTTTATATGAGGACAGTAAACAAAGTAAAACAAATAATAGTTTACTGGTAGTAACTTAGCTTTTACGAATGGCGTAAGAATATCATAGCGTAAGATTTTGACCTATCAAGTTGCAGATCAATATATACATATTCTTAAAGAGATTTATCTTCATACTATACTTGGAACCATATCTGACATAGTGTAGATACAGATTTTTTTCCTGTAGTGTGTCATATTTTACAACGCATGTATCTGAGCCAAAAAAATTTACAGGTAATATTAAGTTCATACATACCACAACAGTTGCTGCAAGTTCAGGAAACTCTTCACCTAGTAGGTCAAACTTTTTACAGGATTTTTCACTGGAGGGCAAAACACTGAAACAAATTAGAAATATTCTGATGTATTTAAGGCATGCTCTGTAAAGAGGGGGTTTCTACCCTTGCAGACTGACCTTGGTCAAAAAATTTTGCCAATGGTCAATTTTCTGCATGTCAAAGGACAGGTTACCTCATGAATTAGTTGATTGTTTGACAAACTCGATTTTATGGATTCATTTTTTGTGCCTGACTTGCTTAGTATAATGCACATTGGATATACATTAAACCCCCTTTTGCCAGAGCATGGCTCATTTATTTGTTTTAGCTAAACACTTCTGGGGAAAAGAAAGAATATATCCATTTGATGTTTTGCATTTAAAGGGGTGGCAATTGTTGTAATTTTTCACTAGTCATTTTCTGGTTCATTCAAAATAAGATTCATGAAGATAATCTGCATTTGATTTCCCCTCTATTTAAAGCTCCTCAGCAGGCTTTGCAACATGAACTACTTTGTGATACGTATATAATTTTCTAACAAATGAAATATACACTATAGCTGAAGCAACTTTACAGCCTCAAGAAAGTTTTAAATAGGACAGGTTGTTTGAATCATTCAAAGGAAAATCTACAGTTGATTTGGTAAAATGACTGCATCAAAGCTGGAAAGGATTAGTGATTTTGGTGTTATACTTTGTCTGTTGTATATTGCTTGATAAGGATAAATTCAGTAATACCATAGTACGACAAACATATTCAACAGTGTCTGTTCTAGGAATTGCGATATTTGCCCTTATTCTTATGAGATCTCCCATGGATTCAGACCCAATGCATGACAGTCCTTGCGTAAAAAATGAAAGATGATGAAAAAGCCCAAAAATAAAGACTTTACTCACTCCTTGCAGAAAATACCACTGTTCTGAATAAATAGGCATCATTGTCAGAGCTATTTTGAAAAATATTAAGTTCAGTATAGTAACCTTCCTTGACAGGAAGTCGGTCCAAACTGCCCACTTCCAAAACAACCCGGTCCAAAATGGCCCACTTTACCTAGTCTCAGACAAGTATTATTGCAATAAATTTTATCAGAATGAATTTTAAACCTGTCTTAGTCTTATCTATATTTCACCAGTCACCTCGCTGTTTACTCTTTGAATATCACTATGCCACAATGATAATTCTAGGTGACAGGATGGGATGCCACATCTACTATTTTTTCACTGGTTCTAGATGACAAATTCAGAGAATATACCTATTATATTCAAAACAAAAAATTGTTGTCTTTCAGACTATGCACTACAACTACTGCTTGCGTATATAATTACAACTACACCAATACCGTGCCGATTTTGAGATCAACCATATACAAGTACAAATGACACAAACATGAAATAATTGAAAGACGTGAAAATGTAAGTTTTGAATATGGGAAAATATTGTTTGGAAAGGAGCAATGGCTTCTTATAAGCAAGAGCTTCACCATAACATTTCAACAGACAATTATTGCACAGACATAAAAAGTGGTTTTTCATCTACTGTGATAAATCACAAACAGTGCACTGAATATATACCTTGGGTATCCATGAAGAAAAGGACAGAGGGGTCCCTTAAAGCACCCTCCTTCTTCCCAGAACCTGCAGGTTATGTTGGCTATGTCATGTGCGAATTTGCAATCTGTCCTTCGACAGTTTCCTTCCAAGAAGAAACTACATGGTTTTCTTTGCGAGCCTAGAAGCGCAGAAGAAATGTATGAGTATAGTGAAGAATGAAAGTGATTTAACACTTTACCAAACAGATCTGTGTTTTAATACCCTGAAGAGGAGAGCTTTTAAAAAACATTGTGGGAAAACAACAAAATGCAAGGAACCATTTTCTTTGACAACTATAATGCTTAATATTCTTTCAGAAGTCAATAGCTGCTTTCCTAAGTGAATAAAATCAAGATGATAAATATTAAGAATATCATCAAAAGGCCAAAAACAGTAAATGATAAGAACAATGTTCAATTTTGCTACAAGATCTTCATCAATCCTCCTAAAGAGATTGACATTAACTTTAACTCTTTACCGCACAACAAACCTGTACACTTGTCCATATTGACAGCATTTGAAGACGACACTTTAAATGTAGCTCAAATGATGGAATTTGTCATTGATAGAGAGGAAAGCATTGAGGGAAAAGGAGAAAATGCTGGTAACCAGCATTTTCTCCTTTTCCCACAATGTTTTCAAAAGGATTCTTTGCCAGGGTTGTTAAAAGCCAGGACTGAGTGGTAAAGAGTTAAATATGTTTGAGATTTCTGTCCATGCCTATGTCTTGTGTTATGCAGAGGTTCACATCAGTGACTTGTTTCCAATTTGAACATTCAACCCTTTAATAAAGGACAAAATTTTGGACAAGTCTAACGTAAAAGCACTCGCAGACAACAAATGAATAGTGGCTCAATTGGATGCCATTGATAGGAAGAAGACATTGTGACTAAATGGGCAATATGCTGGCTACCAGCATCTTCTCCTTTTTCTGAAATGTTTTAAAAGGTCTCTTCTCTAGGGTTGTTTAAACCTGGTATTTTTTGGTAAAGCCTTAAACTGCAAGCAATTCAAAACAGTAACGCTTAAAGCTGTTGCAGGCCTAAGAACAGCCCAACTAGTTGCCTGGCCACTGGATCCAGGTAAACAATTGAAAGGGTCATAACTTTGCAACAGTCTACTGAACATACTGGCAATTGCAGGTGCACAAGTTCAGATGGTTAGAAAGCTATCATTGAAATTTCAGCCATGTTGGTTGATAACTGTAGGAAGTAGCACAGACATGAAATGGTACCAAGGTCTTCAAAACGGGAGATTAATAACAAGACTCCAGTTTAACCGAAACCCTGTTACCTTCACTGTGAGGTTATAACTAACTACCTTCATATACAATACATTTCTCTGCTTCAGAACATAGAGTATGACACTAAATTACAAATAAAACAGGTTCCAAAAACAAGAATATTACACTGACACAAAGTTCCACTTACTTGATGGTATTATGTATCCTTCAGATCTTTCAAAATCAGGACTTAACCATTCTTTTTCCAACTCTGCAGATAATTTTGCAGCCTCTGGTATGGGCACAATTCCACAGCCCTTTGATACCTAAAGAATACATTTACAGAAAGTTCATATTGACAATAAACACAGATAAAAGTAAACAAAGGTGAAAAGCAGATAAATACTTCTCTAACAAAAAATCCTGTGTTTCAACAACCCTGAGAAAAGAAGCTTTTGAAGACACTAAAGGAAAAAAAAAAAAAAACATGTCAAAGACATATCTCATTATATGAGCCACAAGTAAGTTGTCCTCTAAGAATGTTTTCATTATGTATAAGTCTAAAACTTTGCCATCTAGAAAAGAGTTCAAGGTGTCAAACACCACTTAACTCTTTACCAGGTAAACAACATATACCAGTGGACTTGTCAAAGTTGGAAGTATTTTCAGACAATTTAAATCTTGCTCAAAAGATGGAATTTGTCTATGATAGGATAGAAAACATTGTGGGAAAAGGAGAAAATGCTGGTTACCAGCATTTTCCCCTTTTCCCACAATGTTTTCAAAAGACTTCTTCCTCAGGGTTGTTAAAACTCATCATTGTGTGGTAAAAGGGTTAGTGCTCTAACTCATTACCGGAAGTCAAAACTAAGGTTTCAAACATCACTTACGGCTTAAACTCTTCACCGAAAGAAAACAATTTTGATTGATCCAAACTGAAAGCATTTCAGATAACAAATTAATTCTGAAACAAATTATCAGACAAATCCCACCATTTGAGCCACATGCAATTTGTTATCTACAAATGCCTTGAATTTGGAAGAGTCCACAATTTGTTGTTCTGGAGAGAGTTAACACATGAAAACATTGTCGTTTGCTGCTAGATGATAACTGCTGTCAACAACTGTAATGACAAAATTTAATACCTGTAATATTTAATACATGTAATAATTTATAAGATATATTTTAAAATATTGAAAAAAAAAAAAAATAGGCCATTGGCAATAAAGCACTCATCTAAATAAAGTCATCTAGGATTGATAAAGTTGAAGACATCTAAGTTGTGATTATGTAAGACATAACAGTGATAGTGACCTACCTTTACATCTACTTTGACCCAGTCTCAGACATGTTTGACCTACTTTTTGACCCGAGTTGACTCAGTTTCAAACTTGTCAATATCATCAAGACAAACATCCTGACCAACTTTCGTGAGTATCAGATTGAAAATGTGGCCTCTGAACACCAGGTTTTTCTCAGATTTGTCCAGTTTAGCTACTTTTTTATCATAAATGACCCAATTAAAACTTGTCCGAGATATTATCAAGACAAAAAATTCTAACCAAGTTTCATGAGTATTGCACTGAAAATGTGTGTCATAGAGTGCAGACAAGGTATTTCTAAGAATTGTCCCAGTGAACTACTTTTTGACCTGAGTTGACCCAATTTCAAACTTGTCTGAGATATTATCAAGACAAAAAATCTGGCCAAATGTCATGAGTATCTGACAGAAAATGTGGCTTTTAAAGTGCATATAAAGTAATTGCTGATTACCGCATAAACGACGATGAACTATGGATGACAATCACATCGCCGTCAGAAAAAAATCAACATGAGCACTTCATGCTCAGGCAAGCTAAAAATTGATGGAGACACGATCACTTTTAAAGCCTAAATTATACATGATCACCTGTTAGTTTTCATTTGAAATTATTCATTATACAGGTATCCACTACCCAGGCCGATCTTTTCTTGTGCATGTATTATATGTAGCAGTTGGAGTGTGCCAGCAGAAACCTCAAACCTTTCACCAGCAATCCAGAGTCCCAACAAAATATGACATTTGAAAGCAACGTCTCTGATAGGGTAGAAATCTGGGAAAGGATAAAAATCGGGTTACCAGTATATTCATTATACCCGTAAAACAGCTCTTTCCGTAAGGTCATAAAAACATAGGAACAGGTTAGAATAACTTAACTTTCTGTATCATAAAAAATAAGAAAAAATACCTCATGTTTTCTGCTGAAGTTCACTGGTACATGGGTGGTATCCTTATACACCAATTTTACACGATAAAAATCATCATCAATTGGTGGAACTCCATGATTTCCTTCATTATTTTCTGATTTCTGAAAAAACATGCTGCTCTGTCCATTTTCACAGGCAAGAGATTTATTAACTAAAACCCCAGTTTCAGTTTCTTTATCTGATTCAACACGTGACATCTCTTTCATTTTAGTATCTGAACCCTCCCCTATAAAAAATTGGCTGCTGAACACTTTCAATCTTTGACAAGAGCCTGTCTGTTCATCATCTAGTTTTCCATCTTCTGGAATTCTTCCTTCCAATAGCTGTGAGTCAGACAAAGACAGGTTTGGATTAAACAGATTATCAACTAAATTTGTCTCCTCATCAGAGTTGTGATCAACATGAAAGCTATGCAATCTGAAGGTAAAATCTGAATCCCCATCATTTGTTACCTCGTCTTCCTTGTCAAATGAGCTCCAGCTAACCGGGTATATAGCCTTACAGTTTCCATCAAAATACAGAGTCCGCTCATAGTCTTCAGTCCACTGTCCTGGGATACCTATTTGTTCCTCATAGGGTACTACATAAGTATCTCTGACCCAATGTTCATAGCGATCTCTCTCATCACAATGATCACCAGGATCAGTTGATAAAACCTCATTATTCTCTACTTTATCATCAGCATCTACACAGGACATAAAATCATCAGTTGACCAAGTATTTTTCATAGGGCAGCCATGGAAGCTATGACTATGCCAGTCATAATTCCAGTATTGTCGTCCAGAATCATTTGGGCAGTTTAAGCTATGTGACATATCCGGCCAGTCTTGTGTGTGTGGATATGTGGCTTGGAACCTTTTCACAGTATAATTCATGACATGACCCACATCTAGTTTTTCTGTCTCACTTTTCCCTATGGGAACTTCTGTCAGGTTTTCTTGACAACATTTTCTATTACAGTCTTGGCATCCATCTTGGAGACCATCTTGTCCATGTTCACTATTTGACACCCCATAGTCAGTTTCATATGCTGAATCTGTATTTGCTGTGTCAAAATCTTCAGAGATAGGAACAAGAAAATCGTCATCTTTTTCCCCCATGACATCTTCAATCATTCCCAGTGTCAGTGTTTCAGGTGTATCTCTCATTTCAGCTTCACCAGCCAAATCCTCCTCTTCCTCAGAGCTTTCAACATTATCGAAACTCTCCCCTGTCTGGATCGATTTACTAAAATTTTTCAGCTTGAATTTTGGTATGAAGGCTTCCTCCTCGCTGTCTCCTTCATGCATGTGAAACTGTTGGTATGGAGTTTTTGTTGCCGGCAGACCACCAAACAGGTCATTTAGCACATACTGTGATCTGGTGGTACTAGATGACAATTCTGGTGCATAGGCAGGTGTTATTGGCCTAAAATGTGTTTTAGGAGAGAAAAAGAGATGCTCCTGTGGGGAGGAAGCTTTAGACTTACTTTCATCCAAGAAATCTTGCCGAAACTGAACCAAATTTGGTTCGCTGTGGACATGTACAAGTTTTCTTGGAACATCATAAAAAGCTGAGTGTTCTGAAGCAACAAGATCAAAACTTTTTGATAATTGCTGATCCGTGTATTTCTGTGAGTTGTCCAGCCATCCACAGACATCCCCTAGAGAAACACTCCTGTCCATGTTTGGAAGGCAAATCAAATTTGTATCATCACTGCTGTCATCAAGACCATCGTCTAGCACACTCTCATGATCATTTTGTTGATTATCAACCAAGACAACTGATATCTGTGGAATAAGAGTATTTTCATTTTCTGACAGATCTCCAGTCAAATCTTCTCCTAGGTCTACCATCTTATCTGTGGAAACAAACAGATTTTCTGAACACCAAGGATGGTTGTCTGTTGTTATTATCTGATGATCCCACAATGATACTTTTGACCTTTTCTGCATGTTGACATCCCACAGCTGTGCCATGCAATGTCCACCAAATTCCCACTGCTGCCAGGATGGTCTTTCACTTGAAATACATGTAGACTCCGATAACTCATCAGAAAATGCAACACTGTCAAGTAAGACTCGACTCTGCCAGGATGATAAGCTATGCCTTCGAGAGTTTGTATGATACCTGTCAGGAAGGAGACCATCATCATATTCTTGCCACATAGTTGACAAATAATCAAGATCTATCAAAGATACTTGCATCACATCACTGGTTGGTGTATTGCTGCTGCTTCTTTTCCATGTTTGGTTTTCAACTGGGTTATCTTTAGATTCAGATTGGTGAAAAACAGTATCTAAACTATTGAAAATTTCAGAACCGGATTTTCCTTTGACAGGATTTGGACTTGAAGCTTTGAAATCACAAAACTCATCCCCGATTCCACTTTGTTCATCATCAAAATCAGCCAGTAATTCTTCATTCAACCAAGATGGTATTAGACCAGATCCTTGCAGAATGAAGTCAGAGTCCGGTGATGTTCTGCTATCTCTTTGTTCACAGACTGAACTAGATGAGGAACTCAGAAAGCAGTCCTGGTAATGACTATCACTTGGATTTCCAACACCAGGGGATGATAAGGGCAGACTGTTTCGTTTATACAAACGAAGTTTAGAATCTTGTGTTTCCTTGACTTGATCCAAAAATACAATATCTATGGGCTGTGTATACCAAATTTCCTGTTCCTGTAATTCAGGACTCACACTATCCCTGCAGGATTGTTTGGAAAAGGAGCTCTGGCTGGACAAATTACTTCTTACATCTGTATCATCACTTCCAGCTTGTACTAATTCTGTGTTGTTATCTGTTGCTAAAGATGACATTTGCTGAAGCTCTATTGCTTCATCCTTAGTACTTGTCTTCTTCACCCTTTCTCTTTGTTCAAACTGGCTGTCAGTATCTACATCTTGCAATTCTTTATATGTTTTGTCAGGGGCAGGCATCAAATATCCCTTCAGAATAGTCTCCACTTGAGTGCAAATTTCATCCTGTGGTCTTTTGATGTCAGATCTCAAGACTAGCCTGTTTCCATACATGTCAATATTCTGCAATACATATGGATCAGTCTTTGCAAACCCAGGTGGCCAGCTCTGGATAGAGCCATCTTTCTCTACAGTGCCTCTACCAGCTGCTTGATTTGCACTTTGAGGCTTTGCAGATGCTTGTCTCTGAGCGTTCTTTTTCTTGTCTTGACTGCCTCTATTGTTGTTTCTGTTAGGGTTCTTCTTTTGTTTTCGATGCCTTGGAACAGCAATCTTGCAACTAATGTTTATTTTCTTTACTTCCACATCTTCGGAAGGACTGCTGCTGTCACACCCAGGTGTAGTGGTAGCAGATGGAGATGTTAATGCTGGGGACTTTGCTCTAGTGAGAGGGTTCTTTTTCCAAACATTCACTGATGGAGACTGACTAGGAGTGGGTACTGGTTCCTGGCTATTAAGGGATGGAAATGCAGCATAATACCTACAAAAAAAAAAAAATGTTTTTTTTTGCTTTGCCTATAAACCCCAACAAGTCATTCTACGACATTTATTTACTGACTAAATGGTGTGTTTGTCCTCTTTCAAGAGTGTTTCAGTAATATCACAGCAACAGTTCTTAAATCCATACATGTTTAAGGCTTCAACAGTATTAGGTCATGCCTCTGAAGTGTCTTGCTCATGGACACTCACATGAAAAACCCATTGCCTAGAGTGTGGATTATACCATGAGCCTCCAAATTGCAAGTCACTCATCTTTACCACTAAGCCACACAAGTTACCCCAATAAAGACCGAAAAAATATAAAATCGTAATTCTTTACCTATTTGTCAAACAATTACATGTTTTAAGAACTCTCAGGAAGAAGATTGTTGAAAACATTGTGGAAAAAGAGAAAATGCTGATGAGCAATAATCTCTTCTTTTTCCACAATGTTTTTGACTCTTTTCAAAGACAAGTTCCCTAGACTGAGCCCCACATCTATCTTCTGCAACAGCTTTTTATTTCGACAAACCAAAAATCTCATCTGGTGAAGACTCAATTATGGAAGAGCTACATGCATATGAACCATGCTCCGGCAAAAGGGGGCTTAATGCATCTCCGTGATCCATAGTACAAAGCAGGCCATCACATACTTATAGATCCATAAAAGCCATTTTTAACTACCAATGTAATCAGTAGGTAGCCTGGTCCTTGGCCATACCTAAGATTGACCAATAGCGAAAAGTTTTGGCCCAGGTCAGCCTGCGTGGACTGTGCAGGCTGACCTGGGTGGAAACTTTTCACAGATGCATTAAGCTCCCTTTTCACAGACTATGGCTCATACACATCTTGTGCAGAATGATATGAGCCATGTTGTGTGATAAGGGGATTAAATGCATCTGCAAAAAGTATCAAACAAGGTCAGCCTGCACAGTCTGTTAAAGCTTACATTGGTCAAAACTTTTTGCTATTTGTAAAATTTTCTGCACATCCTAGGACCACTCTACCTCCAGATTCAGTCAAAATGGAGATCTATGAGATGACATGCATGGTTTAATTCATCATTCAGAAGCATTAAATCCCCATTTGCCATGGCATGGCTCATGTAATGTAAAGGGCATTGGTGCTTAAAACTTTTAACAACTTATATAAGTGATTAGATGGTGTAACCTTGGAATTCCAGAAAATACATATATCATGGTTTTTTATAAATGTAACCAAGTTTTACATCACAAAAATAAAACTGATTGTTGATTGTTATAGAACATGCAGTCTGATCTTTGATTCTACACCATGCACCACCCTAACTCTGACTCAAGTCATCTTCAATAGCAGTAGGAATCTTCTGTCTTTTAGACATCGAAAAAAAAATTGAATTTCTTACTTTAGTAGTGAAAGAGCTTGGGAACAGTTTATACCTTTCAGCTGGATTTTGATTCTCTGTGCCACTATCTTCACTGCTGTCACTTGTAGTATTGGTGGTCTGGCTATTAGATGGTTCTGAGACTGAAAACAAAAAATAATGAGAAAACTAGAGCTGTCACTGAATGTGACTTAATACCCCCGCCAGCGCTTTGACAGAAAAAAGTGTGAAGTTCAAGGGGAAATAATTCCTCAACCAGGAGGAGTTGACACTTGAAAATTGCGTCTTGCAAACCTTCAATATATGATCAATATATGTGTAAAGTTTCAATACAATTGAAGGAAAACTGTAGGAGGAGTTCGCAACACAAAATTACTAGTATTTTGTACACAGACGGACACACAGACGGATGGACACACGGACGGACAGACAGGCTGATTCTAGTATACCCCCGAAAACACTCGTTTTGCGGGGGTATAATAATATCTGACATGCTATCAGTTGGATTTTATGGGTCAATATTTTTGTCTACTGTCATTTAATAATGTTATTCTTGTGCACCTTTTATATAAAAGTGTCATTTACCCTTAGGCTGCTGTGAGCAACTCAATGCTCTTTTGCAGTGTAGATCAAGATCAGACAGCACAGAACATGCAGTACGATCTTGGATCTACACTGTCCCATAGGGTGCATATTTTTCCAGCAACAAGCATTTTGTCATCACAATGTTATGGTATAAACTACTGACTGGAAATCTTTTTTCTATCTATTTAGCAATTTAAGGGTTATCTTTAATACCACTTTGATTGAAAATCATTATGAAAACATTTTTTTTAAATCTTATGACCAGTGAATGGTTAAGACATGATTAAAAAATAATCTTATTCATATCAAAGGTTTTTATATCCTTACTTTTCAATACTGTTGTCTTATTTTCTATCCGAACGATTAGATTTCTGGTTTTGCCCAATATTTCCTCTAATAAAGTTTTCAAGTTTAACAGGAAATGATCTCTGCTTATGACATAACCAACTTTCAACCTATCTCTGCATAATACAACTGTTGTTTAGCAATTTCAGCAGGGAAGAAGGTGTGTAAAAAAGGCATAAATCAAATATGAAATACATTCTTTCATGTATAATTCAGTTTCCTAGAGTAAATTTCCTTTGGAAAGTTTTTAATTCATCATATCAAACCTGTTTCTTTTTCTTTCAGCTTTGCACACAACTCTTCAACAAGACTTTTGATCTTGATACCAGTTTCCTGCAAAGGAAATTGTTTTTTCAAATGCTAAGTTACATATCCCTAATCATTTCTTTCACATGCTGAAATATGTAACATCATTTAATTTCTCACTCTAAACAAAGTATCACTTAAAAATACCTACAGAAAACATTCACTTCTTAAATAAGCAGTTCCACAGCTATGTAAAAGAGCACTAAGAAATCAAAAAGACAAACTCTTTATGTTCTTTACCCCAACCCCTGATGTGAACTTGGATAATTACCAAAATCATGGGTTTTGGTAGAGAATAAGGCACATGAAAGAGGAATAAATCAACTTTTAAAGGCCTCTTTGGTCTATGACTTTATGCTTATGGGACATAAAATCTGCCAGTATCCTCCTCAGTCTAAAGGACAAACTGACAAGTGAAGCATAACAGCCTTTTAAAATCTGAGGCTTTGCTGCTTAACCCTTCACCAAATAATCATGAGTTTTAACAAGCCTTCTGAATAAGTTTTTTCTAAACTTTGTGGCAAAAGAAGACAATGTTGATAACCAGCACTTTCTCCTTTTCCCACAATGTTTTCTTCAATTTCAAAAATCCCAATTATCTTTATTGCCTCATATAGTTACGGTATTCAGTGCTTTCATTAAACGTACTTAGATGTAATATACATCCAGAAAATTCAAAAAAACATCCAAATAAATGGAACTGGACCTTTTCCATATGTCGAGAAATTTCCAAAAACATCTGCAAATTCAAACCTCGGTGTTTTCACTGATTCTACGTAAGAGTTGTGAAATTGTCATATAGTATGTCGCCTGCGATGGGATTTTTACTGCTGGTCTCAGAATATCAGATTATTACATTTTTGAGATCACAAAAGCATAATTGCAACGCCAATAAAAAGTTAGCTCTACAGTCTAGTCCGAAACATGGTAAATTCTTTGCTGAAATGTCGTAAATTGTATTGTTTACGCTGTTGTCAAGATTAAGCTGATTTTGAAATTTGTTTTCATTAATGCACGAAAAAAAGATGTAAATGCTATGTGTTTTATTTGTTCTTTATATATATCTTTAACAACCAAAAACATCAATTTCCTCAATGGTGTGCATCCAACAGTAAATTACCATTTTCAAGATTGTCGCAAAATCAGTACCAGATATGTTACCAGTATTTTAGTGTTCGTACTTTACATGAAATATAGCAGTAAATTTGATTGCAGCGCAAATGAAACATCCTCCGTATATCCTTACTCAATGTATAAAATAATATTTCGGTTCAGCTTGAACACTTGTGATAGTAAAAGCGAATTCCCTGAAAAGTCTGTACAGTGACTTTCGACAAAACCAGATACGTAATTGAAATAATCAACGGTATCTAATTTGATATGGTATTTATTGTATAAATAGCGACTTACAAAAATAAATAATCAGCTGACGCTTTTATTTATCCACAAACAATAAGACACGACACTACATCGGTCAGTATTTTGAAAATAAACGTTTAGTGTAACCAGATACGTTACAAACCAGATACGATACTGTGTTGATAATTGGTTCAGAATTATTAAAAGAGATGACGTCACTGCCTTTCATACGACATATGATTACATTCCAAGAATATGTCACTTTTTTGCGTTCATTTTTCTGTGATTGGTTATATCTCTAGCAGCTTGTTTTCATCGCAGAAGAATATCCACGGAGGGTAGGTCGATTTTGATCATAAATAACTAAGTCGAATTTGTGGTGAACAGATGATTATTTGTAGTTTTTCAATCAGATTTTGATATGGTATGATTTTATCATTCTTTTTTTGCTATCTTTACCAGCTAGGACTATTTAAACATAGGTAACGTATCTTGCTTGGGTCAGTAATGATAAAACAATCATGGTTCTCCTGGATTTGCTTTCCGCTTAACCCTTTCCCAAACAATTAAGTCCTGGATATTAAGTCAAATTTGTGGTGAACAGATGATTATTTGTAGTTTTTCAATAAGATTTTGATATGGTACGATTTTATCATTCTTTTTTTGCTATCTTTACCAGCTAGGACTATTTAAACATAGGTAACATATCTTGCTTGGGTCAGTAACGATAAAACAATCATGGTTCTCCTGGATTTGCTTTCTGCTTAACCCTTTCCCAAACAACAAATTTTAAGGTTTGGTCACAACGAGCTAACGGACGAGTAACGGATAAAAAATCATTTTATCCATTCGTATCCGTTTTATGTCCATTTCTTATCTGGAGAATCCGCTACTTGTCCGGAGATGTCCATTCCGTCCGGTGGGAAGTTTTGAGCATGTTGGCCATTGGAGAAATAACTTTAATCAATGGATTTTAATTTTATCCTTGCAACCAAAAGTAAATGTTTCTTCCATTTTTACCCTAATGACCTGAATGCCTCTGAATGCCTCATGCATGTGCATGCGAGAAATTGTGTAAGCTTCAGTCAGTCTACCTGTCTTTCGTGCATAGAACACAAAACACTATATTTGGTGTTATGTTAGAACCGTTAATGACAACACTCTGCTCTCAGGTATCAAACTCGGGACCTTATGGCTACGGGGCTAACGCTCTACCTCACAACCACCAACACAACATGAAATAATCTCTGAAGTATACTAGCTGAATTAAAGATAAATTTCTTACAGTCACTGGTTTTGCAACAAGCATCGTCTGCTTTATCTCTTATTGAGGAAATCTGGTTGTGTTACCTTTACATAATTTTTTTGGTTATTTGGGGAAAAAAAAATAACCACTAAGACATCTGCTGTATGATGGAAGTAGCATGGTATTTTATTAAATTTTCAAGCATGCCGCTTTCGATTGGAAGTTATAGTTGACACGCCCACAGAAATAAACAATAAGTGCCCTCGTATTAATTCAACAGCACTTGATTCTTTAACAATGTGAATTGGAGGACAAAAACACATTATCAAATTAGCACCTTACGAAAAAAAAAGATGTGTCTGTTCGGCCCCAAGGTAAGATTTCTGATGCTCCAAAGATGGAAAATATGGGCCAATGGTGCAAGGGCGCTCTAGAATAAACCCTGGTCATACCCAAACTTTTGTCATTAGGAAAACTTTCATTTATATAGTTTTACTGCTATTACCTCTTCAGACACGGCAGATAAACAATCAATTACTGCTGTTTTCTTTGCCTCCTCCTCTGAGATGCTGGACTTTAGGTCTTGTTTTCTTCCCTTTTTCTTTGATTTGTCAAACTTTGCTTTATTACAGAACACATCATCATTATCGTACCAGTCCAAATCCTCAATACCCTTGGAAAAAAAAACAGACAGATTGATTACAATGATTAGATGTATGCAGTTTTTTCACTGTTGGACTCTGCTTGCAGTCACCAGTTCTAGAAGTCCAGCTAGAAATGCTGCTACTGGATATTGTCACTGTGTTTCATACTTTCAGAATTTTACAAAAATGTCTGTAAATTCAAACCGGGCTGTAAAGGAGTCAGATACCCCACCATTTGAGACACACACTTTGTCACCTTACGTTATCAGATACTGTACATCTAATCTCCTTGAAAACCAATTACACTGCCAGGAAAGGAGTAAAATCTGAGTATTCTAATCAGTTAAGTTTGTACCAATATGAAAAGCAATGGCGTTATGGCCTAATATGTTAAAATATAGAGCTAAGTTTCCTCTCCAAAATTACATCTTTTGAGACTCTAACTGGACATTTTCGAGAGTATTAGATCTACCACAGAAAATTATGATTTTCATATCTTTCCATGTATATATTATAACACGAAGAAATCTTTTTCAAAGAATAATTGTCATAAAAAAAAAAAATGGAATGGAAGCAACTTCACTTTTTCTCAATGAAATAGTTATTTATGATAATGAATTACATGCTAAAGATTCAAGCAAAACATGACTGGGGTTAACCCTTTGTTGTTAATATATGATGAAATTGTTTCATTGTGATAATTGTAATGAGTAACCACAAAACAGGGACTTTAGGAGGATTGTGGAATGATTCCAAGATTGAAGGCTAAACACTCACTGTCATCTGGACCATTGATAAAATGGGGGGGGGGGGGAAAAGAATAATAGGTTTGTCATGTTAAACTTCCTGAATTCTCATAAAAAATTTCTACAATTGAGACATGGAATATCAAAATTCCTGAAATTAGCCCACAACAAAGGCACTAGGTAATTTCACTTTCATTTCAGGTAACTTTTAGTACAAAAGCTGGGAAATACAGAACATATTCCCGACTCATGTTCTATAATGATTGATTTATTGTATGGTGTTTAATGTTGTTTTCAACATTATTTCAGTTATATCATGACAGCCAGTGCACCTATTCATGCTTTCCTGGAGTCTCTTTTACTAGTACTCCACACAATATTATTTCCAAGCCACTGACTGCTCTCCAACATAACCATCGTTGAAACAATGAAAGCAGTGGGAGAGGAATGAATCCTATTGCAATGACTATCACCAATCCTTTGAAAGAAATTGGCCGAGCCGAGGATCGAAGCACAGGCCTACTGTTCTCAAGTCCTGTACCCTACTGACTGAGCTACTGGGGATCGGCATATTTTATAACGAATTCATAAATGTTTTATGTAATAATTTAAACATTCGTATTTTTGGTCTGGTAAAAAAACATTTGGTCGGGTAAAAGATTTTTTTACACAACTATTTTTCAAGTAAGAACTAGGCAACTTTCAGAAAGACTGCCACAGCTCTGCTCTTTAAACTGGTAGGGTTTACTCAAGATTGTTGGGCAATCTTGTAGACTCAAAGTGTGTAATGAATATGTACGGCAATTCAATTTTACAGTTGAAGCAAAAACATGCACAATTTAAACACCCAAGGAAAATTTATCAAGAAATTGTGGCAATATATTCATTGCTTAATAAAATAGAAATGACACTAAAGGAGTGAATATATATATAAAATAGAATTTTGAACACTAAATTAATCTGTTACCACACAATCCTGAGTTTTAACAACCTCCAGAAAGATGTCTTTTGAAAACAATGTGGGAAAAAGAATGTTGGTAACTAGCACTTTCACCCTTAAACAAAATGTTTTCGTCCTTTCTAGGAGAAATTCCATTGTTTGAGCAAGTTCTAATGTGTCACCTGCAAATGTTTTGGATTTGGACAAATCCAAAATTTGTCATTTAGTAAGGAGTTAAGCCATTACCTGATGTAGAAGTAAGCTGATGATGTATCTAGTATAGATGAGAGAATCAATACCCAGCTGCTCTAATTCTTCTGTTAGCCACTTATGTACAGGTGAAGGCAAGCCTGCCTCCATGGATATGCAATGTTCTGGAAACTTCATGGGAAGCTAAGCTATACCCACTAGAAAGAAAAGGAACAATGATAGTTGAATAAAAGTATGTCAATGATCACTCATAGATTGAACAAAAGTGACTGTATGTGAGCACGGTAAAAATGATAATCTGAAATTATCTACACCTTGAAAGCATTTACTCAACAGTCATCAACAATATGTAATATTTATGTACAAAAGTATTTCCTAGGACAATTTTTTTACATACAAAGTATAGCTCAAACTTTATTTGATGACATTTTATTTGGTGACATTATTAAACATAGTATATATACATAATTATTCATTACTACATGATTCATTGTTAGATTGTCCTGATGATTTCTGAATGGAAGAAACCAGTCAGCAATACATGTTATTCATATAAACTCCCATGTAATGTAATTCTTGTTAATTACATTATTATTATACATGAATAGATCAAAGTCTATTTTGTAACCATTTGATACAAAGTATATCTCATACTTTATTTGGTGACATTTTATAACAAAAGTATAGCTCATAATTTGTGTGGTAACAATTTTTATACAGAATAGATGATACTTTACTTGGTGACAATGACAACCTAAAAATAATATCCAGGACTTAAATCTTCACAAAAAAAAAAAAACAATTTTAGACTTGTTCAAGTTCAGAGATTTTGCAGACAACTAATAAAAAATGGCCTTGACAATGGAATTTGTGTGCTAATTAGTAATTTGTAAATAAAATAATTGTGAACACCAGCATTTGCCACAATGCTTTTTCCAAAGCCGTTATCTTAAGGGTAGATAAACACTGGATTGTTTGGTAAAGGGTTAATGTAGGAAGTAAAGATACCCTTTATCTTTATTTAGGTCCTGACATAATACTCCATTTCTGACTCAACAACTCTCACTAAAGTAGATCTATATGTAAGTCTAAGATTTAGTGAAAAACAGTTTAATTTCCTACAAAGGTAGTATTTGCAACTAGCACTTTACCTGATTTTACCAGAACACTCAATAAATGGCAAACATTATAGAGATGATACCACTTCCATACACAGCTACAAAAATATGACTCTATTCTAGATCCACAAGACTCCTGGTACACATGAAATTGTTATGAGACGGGTCCATCTTGCTGATGATCAGGTTATACACTGAAATTCAAAATAAATTTTCTATGCGAACTTTTCTGCTTTTTTTCTTCAATTTAACTTAACCTAGATAGAATATGTAATACTTCCTGATATGCACCTACGTAAGAAATCCTGTAACATATAAGAGTGCCGCAAAAAAAGTACAGACATCTTAGCTCCTTACCAAATGAGATAATTTTGGACTTGACGAAATAAAATGCTACAAATTAAAAGTAACTTAAAAGATGATAGTCATCTTTGACATATAGTAGAAAACGATGTGTGAAACAGAGAACAGAGCATTTTCTCCTTTCCCCTCAATGTTTTCAAAAACCCTCTTCTTCAACATCGTTTAAAACATGGGACTGCTTGGTGTGCCTGGTAACCATGCTAGTAACAAGCATTTTCTCCTTTTCCCTAAATGTTTTAAAAAGCCTTTCTTCTCAGAGTTGTAAAATCTTGGGATTGTGTGGTTAAGGGTAAACGCTGATCCACTGGAGGCACAATGGCAGAAAACCCTCAACCGGGCTTGCTAATATAATGTTGATAAGAGCAGCTAAGCAGCTGGCTGCTTAAGATGCTAAATAGATCTATTAGTAAATTAGACGGAAAAGGTCACTTGTGGTCATAAATGAGGTCATATGTAACTGGACATAAAGTGAATTCCCTTCCACATGATTAGAATGATTTATTGAATCGTGAAATTCCAAACATTCCAAATGTATGTTCTGCATACAAATGAAGTCCTGCAATAAGTTCAGCCTTTTAATGCTCTAACGAGTTAGAGGTGGGAGGGGCTTACAAATGCAAACACAACGTTCGCATTTCGTCCATGGATGATGCAAGTGTCCACACCACGAATTCAGTCGCCCTGGATTCAACTAGATCTATACCTACTGTATGATTAAGTAAGACTATCCTCAGAATGATCTTCATAATGCCAGCTCGAGATCCTTGAGCCAATTACTGAACTAAAGAAAACGAGAAATGCGAAGAATGCCTGACCTGGATGAATTGAATGTTAAATTTCGTTAGTCGCTGCAATCAGGAAGAAAATGGATAAGTCCCTCTGCGGAATGATGTAAGCCATACTCTCAGATGAATAAAGAACACATATCCTTCAAATATTTTGATGCATTCGTTAAATCAGATGTGTTTGAAGAGTAGGTGTCAATTTAAAGTCATTTTTGACATTTTTCCTGTCCTTCGACAGAAAAAAACAATCCGAATGAAGGTGGAAATCGGCCCGGAATTAAATGAGCAAAGAAAGTAGTTCCCACACTAACCTTAATTCCCACAGAAAGCTTGTATAGAATGAAAAGATAAATTTAAATAGCATCAATTGAACATATTTTTAAGTGTTAAAGTTAGTGCATAGACTAGGAAATGTCATATATCACATGAAAATCTGCACGATCTACCATAAATCGCGCAATATTATATTTGCTGTAAAGTGGACTATTTTCAAATCAATTACGTCACCTAACGATATTTAGCAACGAGAATGTGTCCGGGAAGTTTGAAGTCAAACCCGACCACATGTAGATCTATATGCTTAGGCTACTTCCCTAACATTTTACACATAGAAAAAGTAAAGGGCTCTATATAGATCTATATAAGAATATCCGAAACCTGAACTTTACGGTGTGCAAACTTGTTAGAATAGTAGATCTTCAGGTGCGTACCCTAAATGTAGATCTCTAACTAGTACAAAATCTAGTAGTCCTATTTCAAAGCCTAATTAGATCTAATTCTAGATGTCCAAAGTGCTCAAGGTGAGCTTTTGTGATTGTGCTGTGTCCGTCGTCAACTTTAACCTTGTGTACGCTTTAGAGGCCACATTTTTAGTCTGATACTCATAAAACTTGGTCAGGATGTTTGTCATGATGATATCTCGGACGAATTCGAAAATGGGTCATGTAGGGTCAAAAACTAGGTCACTAGGTCATATCCTAGAAAAACCTTTTGTGCATTCTAGAGACCACATTCTCAGTCCAATACTCTTGAACTTTGATCAGAATATTTGTCTTGATAATATTTTGGATGAGTCTGAAAATGGGTCACATCAGGTCAAAAACTAGGTCACTGGGTCAAATCTTTGAAAAACCATGTGTACGCTCTAGAGGCCACATTTTCGATCAGAAAATTTTAAAACTTTGTCTAGATATTTGTCGTGATAATATCTTGGACGAATGTAAAAGTGGGTCACGTCGGGTCAAAAACGAGGTCACTAGGTCATATCTTTTGAAAACCTAGTGTATACTCTAGAGTCCACATTTTAAGTCTGATACTCATGAAACTTGGTCAGAATGTTTAGCTTGATGATATCTTGGACATGTTTGAAAATGGTTCATGTTGGGTTACTTAAGAACTAGCTAGGTTACCAGGTCAAATCTTACAAAAACCTTGTGAACCTTTCAGAGGCCATTTTCAGTCCAGTACTCTTGAATGTTGGTCCTGATGCTTGTATTGATGACACCTTTGACGAGTTTGAAAATGGGTCACATTGGGTAAAAAATACGGCCACTAGGTCAAATTTTTGAAAAACTTGTGTAAGCTCAAGACGCAGCATTTCAGTCTGATAATCTTGAAACTTGGTCACAATGTTCGTTTTGATAATATCTGAAAATGGGCCATGTTGGGTTTTAAAACTAGGTCACTATGTCAAATCCTAGATAAACCCTATGTACACTCTAGAGGCCATATTTTAAGTCCAATACTAATGAAAGTTTGTCAGAATGTTTGTCATATCTCGGATGAGCTAGCTTAGAAATGGGTCATGTATGGTAAAAAGGATCAGGTGAGCGACTTCGGGGCCATCATGGCTCTGTTGTTTTTTCCTTTCTTTGGTTGTTTTTCCTCAAGCAAAATAGACTTTTAAGCACATTAAAGAGCCAGGCACAACTTTTCCATTTTTTTAAAACAATGTGAATCACGATTAGACTGCATCTTGCAGAAAATGTAGATCGAGATCAGACTGCACCAGGGATTATAAATACACATACAAATACTATATACGATCCCTGGACTGCAGAGAACGTTAGTTTTTATTTTCTGGCAGAAGTAAATTTAAAATTGAGATGATTTATTCTCTATTCTTGTTTGAGAAAGCGTTTGTTTGAAGCATTTTGTTATACATGCCAGGGGCATAGCTAGGCCAAAATAAAGTGCACTTACAAGTACATACACAAGTAATACCGAAGGTATTATCCGAGGCGCAAAGTGCCGAGAAGAGGGGATTTCCCCGGAGGGCCTCCCGCAGAGAATTTTTAAAGACGGAGGCTATTTGGTGGCATCTGTTGTCGATCTCAGGCAAAATTTTCTTTCTTTTCCAATGCAAAGTGTATGCAAAGTCTGCGTTTTTGCGTACAGGCAGCTATGCCCCTTCATGTGATGCCGGGTAAATGTCGAAGCCCTGGCTTCCGGGTGTAGGCCTGGTGCCACACCACTGCGAGACTGCTATGTACAGGGTCGTAGTGGTCAAAAGTAGTTCCATGTGAAATTTTGCAGTAGCACTTCTGTTGCACTGTTTCAGCGAAGGGGTACTCGAAATAAAACTATAACGGGCAATTCTATTCTTGAAATTATAGATCCAAAATGTTCAGATCTTGTTTCAATCCCTTTATCGTTTTTTGCAGACAACGCTAGACAGTGTCAACGATTTTTAAAAGCGCTTTAAAGCTAGATCTGCTCAGTGAGTAAAGAAATACACTGGTTGCTCAGTTTATGATGGATGCTTACAGACAATTTAGCACTATTATTGCCCATAGCTCACAAGTGAAATTAAGTCTCTGATCTATAAAAAACATTTTCTGATACGGAAAAGAAAATGTAGCAATATAACCATTAAATAGAAATGACACCGAAGGAGGGGTCCCTGGATCTGATCTCAACATCTCGGTTGATCTTGGGATTTTAACCCTTAGGCTTCTAAGTGCGACTCATTGACCTTTTGCAGACAGTGTAGATCAAGATCAGTCTGCTCAGAACATGCAGTCTGATCTTGGATCTACACTCTCTGATATAGATAAAAAAAAATTGTAAATAAATAGCAAAATTTTGGTTTTAACAAAGTTTCCCTTGAAGTGATTTAGCAGGATAAGGATTAACTCTTTCCTGCCAAACAAATTCTGGACTCTTTCAGAAAGGATCTCCAAACAACAAATTTGACCCAAGTTCTCTGAAAGGGTAGAAAATACTTTGGGAAGGAGAGAAAAGTGTGTTACAATCAATTTGTCCCTTTCTGTGAGGCTATCCTCCGGTTAAAACACCAGATTGGTAAAGACTTAAGGGAGAAAGGTAAGCTAGTGTAAAGAAATATAAATCTAATGTCTCTATGACATTGCTATATTCTTTCTAAAAATGAGGGTATGGATTATGGATATCAGACATAGTTCTACGAGTTGTGCTTTCTGAAAAAAGGGTGTTATTGCATCTGAAAAAGTATTGACCCATGTCATCCTACACAGTCCGCACAGGCTGACATGACTTTTTGCTATTGATCAATATCTGCACTTCAAAGGATCAGTCTACCTCATGACCGAGTTGGCTTTTATACAAAATGGATTTTTGGATCGATAATCAAAGGTGCAGGCAGGATTTAAATATTAAAATGCGCAGTGATGATGTTTGCTCAACAGCATGATCGCATGAAATGTCACCATTTCTTACCTATAAAGCATATAGGAATTCCCTAGTCTAGTCATCAGTGCACCAATTTAATCCATCTATTTAGTTTGAAAAGGCGCAGATCTAGAGAAAAGTAAATGCATGCGTATGATTTTGTGATTTGCAACTTAGGTCAAGTTTTTTTTAATACACATGTGCGTTTTGTGCGTAATGTGCGCTATGCCCTTGCATAATTATGTGTCGGCTTGCTTGGTATAGCCTAATGCATCACAAAAATGCATTAAAACTCCTTCTGCCTCATTATCCCTTCATCAGATGACAATATTTAAGACTTGCCCAAATTTTAACCATTTACAGACTGCATTGTTGATGTGTCTCATCTGCTTGAATTAGTCTTTGGTAAGTTGGAAAACATTGTGGAGTAAAGGAGAAAATGCTGGTAACAGTAACAACAGTTACTATAAAGAAAATGCATGCACATGACTGTATATTTAACAAATGCTTTATATAATATGATTTTCCATCAGAAAAATTATGAGCTATGACAACAATATACATGTATGAAATTTTTTTTTTAAAAAAACATTCTCTGATAGAAAACATTGTCTGAAAAGGAGAAAGTGCTGGTTACCAGCATTTTTTCCTTTTCCCACATTGTTTTCAAAAGGCTTCTTTCTCATGATCATTGAAAGTCATGATTATGTGGTAAAGGGTTAATTAGTTTTGTAGACACTGTGGATCAAAATCAGACAGCACAGAATAAGCAGGCTAATCTAAAATCATTTAAATGCACATGTGTATTCAAATATTTTCTAACTGAAAACCTTAGAATATCTAGGGCTCTTTCATTGGAACTAAAAGTATTAATTTCCTTCAAACCCGTTGCAAAACGATCACATCTTTTTTTTCACAAACCTTCACCCTTTTCCATTGTGGGAAAGATAAACCTGGTTAGCAGCATTTGCAGCATTTTATCTGTCCTCTGCAAATGCTTTAAATTTGGACTAGTCTATTTTTTTGCCATTTAATAAAGGGTTAATAAGTGGGCTTTTGAGTAACCAGCATTTTCTCCTTTTCCCACAATGCTTTCTACCCTTTCAAACATAACTTTCCTTAATGTCAGCACAACCAAATTTACTTCTGCAAAGCCTTCAGTATGGACAGGTATCAAATTTTGTTGCCTGGAAAAAGACTTAACTCTTTACCAAATGACAGAATTTTAGACTGCTCCAAATTCAAAGCATCTGTAGGCGACAAATTAAAGGTGCCCCATATGACGAAATCTTTCCTTTATAGGGTAGAAAACCTTGTGGGAAAAGGAGAAAATGCTTCCTCAGGGTCGTTAAAAGTCCGGATTGTTTGGCAAAGGATTAAAGAGTGAAAACATTTAAAGGGTTAAATAATGGTGTAACTGTATACTGTTATTGGTTTTTAAACTTTGTTTTCCCTTTGTCAGGTGACAAAATTTTAGACTACTAAAAAATGGAGGCATTTGCATACAATGTCACTCAAATGATGATTCTTATCCTTAAACTAACAAGTTATTTCGTTGAAATCTCAAACCAAAAAAGACCTTTTTTGAGACAAACATATAAGAGGTATTAAGTTTTGCAAGTACATGTGGCCATTTTGTTATTGGTCCATAATGAAAATGTACATTAAACCCCCCTTTTCCATGACATGGCATTTTTTTTTTTTTTTTTTTAATAAAAAAATAATGATTGTCTGTGGCTTATGATAAACAATATGAATATGGAGTTTCATAAAATTTTGTCTAGTAGTTGAAAAGGTACTGGTCCATGATGGAAATATACATCAAGCCCCCATTTACCATGAAAAGGCATTAAAAAAAAAAAGGATATTGGTGGACTATGATAAGGAACACAGTCATGTATGAAGTTTCGTCAATTTTCGTCAAGGATTTTAGAAGATATCTGTCTGAACGGACAGATGGACGGACAATGCAAAATCTTTATCCCCTCGCCTTTGGCGCGGATAAAAAGGGTAGGTAGCACTGATTGAAAAGGAGACAATGCGTGTTACAGTGTTTTCTTTCAAGACTCTTCTCTCTTACAGTCGTTAAAAAATGAATTGTTTGGTAAAGAGATAAAATGCTGATTTAATTCCTAGTAGTTCATGGATCCATAATTATGTGATGACTTGCTTGGTATCACACATTATGGAGTTGCATTTAAACTTCTTTTCCCAGAGCGGTTTACATGTATAATCATCATAATAGGACAATGTTCCAGAATCTCCATATTGGTAGAATACTGCTTTTATGTTACTAATCATCTACTGTTATAGACAAAGCTTTAATTTCACTAAGTCGCTGCATAATTCTGGATTTCCTCTCTTTTTCTGTGAGTTTGGAATCTTGAAAGAGTTCAGATGTCACCGCACTATAAGCCTTAAAGGCATCATTATTGTTAGTGAGCTGGGCTCTTATTTGGCTGTTAAATGTTGGTTTGAAATACTCTATCCTCCCCTCATACAATGCTGGAATTTCTTGTCTCAAGGTGATGTCTTGAATTGTAAACTCTTCTTTTGCTGTTTCAAGAGCTTTTTTATTCTGAAATTACAAATTTAAAATACATTTACCATACTTCTCCTAATAAAAGCGCCCTCCCTAATATTAGCTCCCCCTAGAAAAAAACCCTTAAATCATGATAACCTAATGTATATTAGTTAATTAAAATGACAATAATTGAAGAACTTGATGAATATTTACCTCTAATTTGATTAATATTTCCTCTTAACAATCACTAAAAAACAAAGAAATACAAAATTGGACAGACTTTTTGCTTTGCAAATTGGGTACAAAATAAAGACTCCCTATCTCTGTTTTGCATAGCTCCCGGAAGCTTTTATTAGGAGAAATATGGACTAGAATTGTCACAAGATGACAAATAGCCCAGTCTGGTTGCCTTGTCATTGGATTAACCCTTTACCAAACAATCCCTGGTTTTTACGACCCAGGGGAAGAAGCCTTCTGAAAACATTGTGGGAAAAGGAGAAAATGCTGGTAACCAGCATTTTCTCCTTTTCCCGCAATGTTTTCTACTCTTCTAAAGTCAAGTTTCAATTTTTGAGTCATGTTTATTTTGTCGTCTGCAAATGCTTTCAATTTGGACAAGTCTAAAATTTTGTCGTTTGGTAAAGAGTTAAGGAAAAGAACCAAGGGGCCCTACCTTCTGTACCAGGCAACCAATTATAATGAAAGCTGCAGGGTCCAAATTTCACAAAGAATTCTTAACCCTTATCCTGCTAAATAAATGAAATAAAACTTTCAAGCCAGTACATTAAACCCCTTTTTCACAGAGCATGACTCATTTAAATGAGCTCATAGGATAAAAGGTTAGAATGATATGAGGCTCATAAGGGGATTTTTGACAGGAGCTGGATGAAATCATGATTTTTGTCCACAATCAAACTACTGATGTACACAATTTCAAGCCATGCAAAGGACCAAAACTTTGCCGAGTTCATTTCCATCAAAAATCCACTGATAACTACAGTATTACTATTACGTAATAATCAACATAATGCTTGATAGCAGTGTGATAAGTAAATGCATAATGTCAAGCTACAATCACATTGTTGATAGTGTCATAACTTTAACAGTGATTGTGGAGAAATGTATACTGTGCTGATAAACGTTATCTGTAATAAATTGTGTGTACCTCTTTACAAGGAGTTCTATAAAAACTTGACCACTTTAGAAATTGACACATGTATATTCATTCGTTACAAAAGATCCAAGTACCACAATATCAAGTCTGTTTTGTCACGAGTTTCAAACTAGAGGCGCTTGAGCGCCTGTATCGCTCCACAGGCCTGATATTTCTATAATGGCGAAAGGAAGTTTTTAACAATTATCATTCAATCCTGCATTTTAGCTCACTGAAGAAACAATTTGGTAGACAACCACCATAGGAACTTACCTGCAAAACAACAATGAAATCCAATGAATAGTTTTAGAGAAGAAATTTTTCAAAGATTTTACTTTATACCATAAAAGGAAAATGAGTCTCCCATAAAAGCCATGTTTTTTGACAGATCTTTTTTTTTTTATGGAATTCTGTAAACCTTTATCTAAGGAACATTCCTGCAAAATAATAATGCTATCCAAATAGCGGTTTGGGAGGAGAAGATTTTTAAAGGTTTTTTACTTTGGTTGCCATGGCAACCAGAATTCTTCATGGAACACAATTATTTGAAGGAATTTGAAAGAGGACCACCAAAGGAACATTCCTGTGAAATTTGGTAAAAATCCAGTCAATGGTTTCTGAGGAGAAGTTTTTTAAAGAAAAAGTTTACAGACGCACGCACGGACGAACGGACGGACGGACGGACGGACGGACGCACGACGGACACAACGCCATGACAATAGCTCTCTGGCCTTCGGCCAGTGGAGCTAAAAATTAAAAATTGTAAACAAGATAAGATTGTAGTTTTGTGCAGTCTGATGCAGTCTGATCTTTCAATGTTCTAATTAAACTGGAAATGCCCTTTAATACAAATACATGTATTAAATTAATAAAATTTGTCAATGGTATTTTAATAGCTAAATCATTACTTCATGCAACAAATCTTTAGCAAATTACTTTTAAAACTTCTGTGTGAAATATGAATAATCAATATGAATGAAGGTTTGATTAATGAATGAGTAAGGAAGCAATACAGCCAGAAGATGAAAAGTCAATCACAAAAAATTTCTCCTTTTCCAACACTATTTTAGTATGTTCTCTGCTGCAAGACACAAAATCTTGTTTGCAAGAGGTAACAAGTTAACACAACAATTATAAATTACTCTTCTGACAAGCCATAAAAGATAGACGGAACAGGAATTATTACTGTATCTAGTTTCACAATATTCTGTCCAGTTCTGTCCCTTTCCTGGTATTTGTTAAATTTAGCTTGAGTTCTGTTGTATTCCTGTAAACTTTGCTCCCTCTTTTTTACTGCTGTTTGAACACCAGGAAACACACCACTCAACCTGGAATGCAGTTCAACCCTTTATCACACTATCACAGCTTTTACCCACCTTGCTGAAGAAGACTTTTGAAAACATTGTGGGAAAAGGAGAAAATGCTGGTAACCAGCATTTTCTCCTTTTCCACAATGTTTTCTATCCTATTAAAGACAACTTCCACAATTTGAGCCATTTTTACTGTGTTGATTGCAAATGCTTTAGGTTTGGTCAAGTCTAAAATTCTGTTGTCTGGTATACGGTTAAGCACATATCTTGCCATAAACCACTATTGCTATTCGTCAAACATGGTGGAGACAATGATCAAAATGGCTATAAGAAGCACAGTGTGAAGACAAAGATAAGCCTGTCTACGGTCTCTACGCTCCCTCTGCATCCATTTTGATGTTTCTAGACATACAATTCTGGTTAACAGTTTGTCAGACCCACGATGTTTTCTACCCTTTTAACTCTTTACTACAGTCCCAACTTTTAACAACCCTGAGGAAGAAGCCTTTTGAAAACATTGTGAGGAAAGGAGAAAATGCTGGTAACCCGCATTTTCTCCTTTTCCCACAATGTTTTCTGTTCTATCATGGAAAAATTGTGTCATTTTTGCCACCTTTAACATGTCGTCTGCAACTGCTTTTAATTTGGACAAGTCAAAAATTTTGTCATTTGGTAACGAGTTAAAGACCAATCCCATCATTTGAGCCAAGTTTATCATCAGCAAATGCTTTTGATTTTGACAAGTCTACAATAGTGTTGTGTGGTAAAGAGTTACCCACGCCCCCCTGCATGTTTCAAGCCTCAAAATTAAGTTTGTGTCAAATACACGTAATCATAAACTCACTTTTTCATTGGTTCAACCATCGTCTTCTGGATCATTCCATTCTGTAATGAAAAAGAGTAATGCTAGAAAAGTAACATGTTTATCTGAAGGGTTTTTATCCCCACATTCACTATTATTTCAGTCATACCATGACAACAGCTCAGTAATTTTTGTCTTTCCTGGGATTTTACAGAAGTAAGTTTTGCAGTGCCTTGCCCATAAACAATCGAACAGCCAGCTCGGACTGAACAATTATCTCCTATTAAGGAACTAAAACCACATAATTACTGCACAATGGAGGATCCTATTCTTGACAAGATGTAACACTGGATTGAACAATGATGCAACATATTTCCATAGCCAACACTAATTCAAGTCTATGTTTTAATAGCAAAGTAATTTTGAGCCATGCTCTGTGAAAAGGGAGTTTAACGCATCTGCAAAAAGCATCGACTCGTGTCATCCTGCGCACAAAGATATGGATCATAACTTTTTGTAATTGGTAAATTTTCTGCATGGCATTTTTGCAAAGGACCATTCTACCTCCAGTCTGACAGTTGTCACACAAAATGGATTTTATGGATCCATAATAATGTGATGACTTGCTTGGTATAAGGTATCATGGAGATGCATTAACCCTTTACTACATAATCCTGAGTTTTAACTACCCTAAGGAGTAAGCCTTTTGAAAACATTGTGGGAAAAGAAGAAAATGCTGGTAACCAGCATTTTCTCCTTTTCCCACAATGTTTTCTACTCTATCAAAAACAGAATTCATCATTTGAGCCACATCTTAATTGTTGTCTGCAAATGCTTTCAATTTGGACTAGTCTAAAATTTTGTTGTTTGGTAAAGAGTTAAACCCTCTTATGTCAAAGAATTGTTCTTTTATATTGGTTGACAAAATTGGATGGAGACATCTACATATACATTGAACCCTACTTCAGTGTCCTGTCAAGAATTATTCAGTGAGAGGACAGCTGTCATACACACTTGCAGAAATATGTTACGCATTCAAAATAAGTCAGACACATGCATTCAAGGCTAGCTATCGCATAAACTTGAAATGGACAAAGTCCCACTTGTGTGTATTCTGATAGAATTTTTCTTTAACTAAATTAGTTTTAATTAAATTGAATTATGTCCACAATTCTCCTCCTTGGCAGAACACTGCTTCTTCGGTCAGGCTTCCCTTCCTTAATGACCAGTTTACTACACAGGAATTTGACATTCTATAAATCAAAATATATGATTAAATATGAAAAGAATAATCCCCTATATATATTCTTTATATATAGGGGAGTAATTTTTTTATATTTAGTCATATATTTTGATTATAGAATGTCAAATTCTTGTGGTTTACTATAACAGTTTTTCCTGTTTCTCATCTCAAGTAAAACCAAGTAAAACCATATGAAACGGTCCTTCAAAGAAATAGACAATGAGTGTGCCAAAGTATAATTCACACCATACTGTATCTTGTTTAACCCTTTACCACACAAAGCCATCTTTTAACAAACCCGAGGAAGAAGCCTTTAGAAAACATTGTGGGAAAAGGAGAAAATGCTGGTAACCAGCATTTTCTCCTTTTTCCACAATGATTTCTTCCCTATCAAAGAAAAATCACATTCTTTGAGCCACTTTAAAATTGTTGTCTGCAAATGCTTTCAATTTGGACGGGTCTAGAACTTTGTCGTTTGGTAAAGGGTTAAGTACAAAATAAACAATTTCTTGTATCAGGAACTGAAAATACAATTCTAAGAACACCATGATGGCCCTGAAGTCGCTCACCTGGGCCATTTGACCAAACATGACCCATTTCCAATTTCTTCCAAGATATTATGACAAACTTTCTAACAAACTCTCATGAGTATTGGACTGAAAATGTGGCCTCTTGAATGTATACAAGCTTTTTAGCACAATATGACCCATTTTCAAACTTGTTATTTTATCTAGACAAACACTCTGATAAACTTTTATGAGTATTGGACAGAAATATTTAACCCCTAGAGTGTACATGAGGTTTTCCAAGATTTGACCTGGTGACATTGTTTTAGAGACTCATTCTCAGACAATCTGGCCTATTAATGTCTCCATGTTTTAAAGCTCTCTTTACCGAAAATATTAATCAATAGAGGTAATGCAACTAAAAGTAAGTTGAGACCACACATATTTCAATATTCTGAGCTTAAGTTTACCTTTTCTTGACTTCATTTTATGATATGGTGCATATTTGAAGTTGCCCGGATGCTTGAAAACACCATGTCACCAGAACAGTGACTGTTACTTAAAAAGTGTGTATTAACTACAAAAGTGTTTCCTTCCTACAACTTTTTGCCCTTTTTTAAACCAAGACGTCAGTACTACACAGTAGGAGAGTTTGATCTACATGGCTACCATATTTCTGTCATTTTTTGACGTCTATTTCCCTGTCTCCGAAATTGAGTAACTAACGGGACAACATTTGTTTGTGTTGTAATCGACTGCACAAAGCATATAACAGTTCTTATATATACAGAGTTTGTGACTACCTGTCATGGTAATCAAACAAACATAAGCAGTTTTTCATGTAAACAAGTAAAATTTCCTTAGGACCAACATCAACCATTGATTAATGAGCGTAATTTTTAATAATAACATACAGGACAATAACTAACAAGGGTTTCATGTTTAAGTTTAAATGCCTATATCAACAGTGCAGTCGTTAAATGATGCCTTACAAGTTCCTTCTCTCTGTTATAAAATGAAATTTCTTAACATTGTAAATCACAGCTATGACAGAAGAATCAATTCGGCACCTTCTGTTGACAGTAATATACAAGTCCATAACATACAGAATTAACTAACCCTAACCCTTTTCCAAAAGACCGACAACTACAAAGTTTCTGTCGCTTTCTCGGTTTAGTAGGGTTCCTTCAACTGTCTGTTGATGCCCAGAGGTGTAAGTATTTTGTTTTGCACCATTTTTTTACGAATGAAAGATTGCTGTCAGAATTCATCTGTTGTTGGTCCTAAAGGTCTCAAAATTTATCATTCTTATTTTCTTTTCAATAGACACGATGGTAGACGTTTATGGTGTAGACCGCAAATAAGTTTGACATATATATTCTAGTTCTAATGTTACCATGTACCCATAGCACGACTTATGAAACAAAGAAAACCTCCTGCATCGTATGTTATGTACTGATGTCTCTTATGCTACTCCTGAAGTTTCATATTCAATTTCATATTGTTCATGCTGCAATCCATGTTTTATGATTTCTAAGATGTCTCGAACTTCAACCGCAGAGACTTTTGGCGTTGAAAGTAAGTTTTGACATCATTTTGTCTAAATTATGAATAAGTTTTAAATGAAGATGAATAACGATGTTGAACTTTTGTTCAGTCAATCTGTATCATAGTCGGTCATACATCATAAGTTTGAACGATAATGAATTTAAAAATCACATTGAACTATTCCTTGTGATTTAATACTGTTTTAAAAGTTTACTATGTGCAGTGTAAATAATCATCACATACAAAACGGGAACATGCAAAGTTAACGATTAAATTTGTAGGGGTATGAGTTGAATTAAACTAAAGATGTGTTATGGGATTTCAAGCTTTCTATTTCAGGTACATGTATTTATATGTTGTCTTTCCCAGAAGATGTCGGCAGCTTGTGCAAGAATAACTGAATGACACGTCTCAGAAGTCAAAGTTGAAAAATAAATAAATAAAAAAATCAGTGTGCACGATGATTTTGTTCTATAAAGTCGTCAGGAAGTCACACACAAATTTTGCCCTGTCATTCTCTAACATATACAAACTAATCTTAAATTGTAACAAAAATATGATCAAGAACTTTTAAAATCGTTGCAGACACAGTGAAGTCCTCAGAACAGGCATTCTTTGCTTTCCTAGTGTTGCTCAAATTTTATTCATTTATTTATTTTGTTATTATTATCATTTCCGTCTTTTAACGCTTATAAATTATTAGAGTCTAAATATTGAATTCTGGGAACAGGTTTAATATGAACATACCAGAGGAAGACTTGATCTGTGAATTTCCTGTAAGTTACAAGGATGAATTGCTTTTGGCTGAGGACTTCTAAGCTAAGCGTATGCCTATAAAGTTGTACGTAAAACACAGCTTGGTATTCACTCAATTGGATTTCACACTCTAATGATGGTAAACATTCTGCTGGTGATGTATAAAGGCTACATATTGGAAACCATAACATAGCCGAGTCTCCTTTTTCCATGCCATGAGCTTCTTTTTCCATGGTATGTGGATTAGTAATATTTTCTAAAATAATACCTTTTAAACATGTTTCCTTAATTTTGATAGACAATTTCAGTCAATATTTACCAATACTAAGATGTGATTTCTTTGATTCGAAAGCTCTATCAGGAACCTGTGCGCACTTGTCACTTACGGGACATTTGTAAAACAAGTCTTCCTCTCTGTGTCGTTTCTTTGGGACATACTTTACCCACGTGTTTTATAACATATGCCAAAGATTGTTATGACACAGTTTCAATAATTGTCGTTGAATGGGTTTCGTTTCAGAATACTCGATAAAACAGTTGAAAAAAAAAAAAAAAAAAACTTGCTGAAATCTAGAGTCAGCTGGTTGTTAAGAGCAGTCGTTCGGGAAGTCATAAAATTAATGAATGTTATGATCGAAGATAGTTTGTTTTTCTTGTTTTCTGCTTTCAATGCACACAATTTATCAAAAGACTGCTAAAATGCTGCCTTTCCCATCAGTGTCATAAACGAATCACATACGGGACAAAATAGTGTCACATGCTGGACACTCTATTTTTTTAATGTGGCGATGTATTGGTTAAACCTACCTGCGAGACACTGTTGGGATATATTTCTGTATTATAACAGTTGTCTGTTAAGTAAAGATAAAGTCATTATTCGACCTCTATTGTGGAATGATAATAGTTTTAAGACAACGGTTGTGAAAAAAGATAACTTAGACCACGCATGTAGCGAACTGACCAATCAGTGATCAGTATTTCAAAAGTATATATCAAAGATACAACTCCCACAGTTGTATATCTAGATATACAATGCTAGTATATCCTGCACGTGAATTCCGACAAGTTTTGTTTGCAATATCGAGTCAGAGCAAAATGTACCTGTCGCGATAAAACACAGTTTGGAAAATAGGCTTCAGGGGATCGAATACAGCATTTCGATGGGTGAGTGCAATACTATTCTACGTACATATACAACATGCAAGCACTTAGAATAGTATTGCACTTACTTATCAATTTACTAAAGTAACCTTTTCAGTGGAGTGTGTTTTGACAGAAGAAAAAATAAGACTCCAGTAAGGAAAAAACTAATTTTGGTATTAGATGATATCACGGCGGTCAATGAACCTATGCATATGTTTCCTGCCTTTCTCATACCATAACAAAACAACTAGGCAATTTTTTTCTATAATTCAAAAAAAGTAAAAATTCATTTTAACTAAAAAAAAATAAGAAATTCCACTGCGCTCTTGGGTTTGTTTTTACAAGAGTTTAACGCTGTTTTAATAGCTGTAAGGTCATATCATGGCGGTCAGTGGACCTATGCATATGCTCTCTGGCTTTCTCACACCAGTACTGACAAAAACTTAAAAACTGACAAAAAAAAGTGTCTACTTTTCTCAAATGCATCAGAGGTGAGAAGCGAAAAATCGAGGGAAAGACAGCTTGCCGCAAACGGGTATCGAACGCACAACTACCAGCTCACAAGTCAGATACGCTAGCCACTGAGCTACCAGGCAGGGCAGAAATTCACGTACTGAACATACTTGATAAAAAACATTATTTCTCAAAAACATTCTATGTTTTTCGTCATAAAATAGAAAGTTCAGTCGTAACGTTTTCAAAATAATGAAGACAAATACTAGTTCGATCTTGAACACTCCTCAATGAGGTTTACCTTGATTAAATATCCTGATGAATAATTTAGCATTTTGACAGAAATTATACCTTTTATTTGTTTCTTTTGAATCTGGTGCAAGACCTTTCATTGCAACGAACAGAATGACTTCATTTTGTAACAAGCTTTTTATCTCATCATATGCACATGTACATTTGACATGAAAAGCACGAATAAATAGTCACGTGGTCTAAGTTAGATAGAAAATCTCCTGCCGTGATATATGGAAAATATACACTCGCTAACGCTTGTGTGTATTTCCCATATACCATGGCACTCGTTTTCTATCCCATACATGTACGTTTTTCTTTCTCCTTTATAATTATATAGCACCAGAAAATCATGCAAAATGTCACTGATATTGTCATTTTCCTCACAAGCTTTTATCACTAAATCGTTAGCGTTGAAGTAAGTTGCTGGCAATTTTTGACTACTCCATGGTGAAATCAACATAACTGGTCATGTTTTTGAAAAATTTAAAAATGCCAGCACCCTTTACGGTATAACAATGCATAAATAGAAAGTTGTTGGCTCCTACTTCTAAAATAGAGAGTTAACATATATGTATATATGAAAATGAAAATGAAATAATTTGGCAATATGAAAAAATTGACATCTTTATATACCATTTGTCCAAGTTGTCTGAGAATGAGTCTAGACCTGACATGACACATTTTCAGACTTGTATAATACATCATCCAGATAAATATTCTGACTAACTTTCATGAGTGTTGGACTGAAAACGTGGCTTCTGGAGTGTACGCAAGGTTTTTCTAAGATTAGACCTGGTGACCTAGTTTTTGACCCAACATGACCCATTTTTAATCTCACCTAAAATATGATGAAGACAAACATTCTGCATTCTGATCAACTTTCATAAGAACTGGATAGAAAATGTGTCCTCTAGAGCATACACAAGGTATCTCAAAGATTTGATCCATTGACCTAGTTTTTCACACAGCATGACCAATTTTCAAGTTCATCCCAGATATCAAGATAAACATTTCAAGAATATTGGACAGACAATGTGGCCTCTAGAGCATAGACTGATCGAATGTTTTTTCAAATTATAGTATTTGTCCTTGAACAGGTAGAAAACATTGTGGGAAAAAGAGAAATGCTGATTACCAGCATTTACTCCTTTTCCCACAATGTTTTCAAATGGCTTCTTTCACAGGGTCGTCCAAACTCAAGGGTTGTGTAGTAAAAAGTTAAGAGAAAATTTATAATACTGTTTCTTACAAATTCATGTTTGTGTCTGTTCAAATCCTCTAGAGTTCTGTCCCATTCTAGAATCTTCCTTTGAAATTGTTCCTCATTCTGACAGAGTCCACTGTTCAATAAATCTTGTACAATCTTCTGTTCTGCTTTGATTGCCGCTATGATAAGAGAAAAATTTATTGAATACTGTTTAACATTTATACACAGAAATTCACATGCAAGTTTGTACATGTATTGTGTATAATACCCTTCCCAACATTATTTCTGTTATCTCACAGCTGCCAGTGTACCAATCCTTGCTTCCTAATTCTTCCCATGCAACTGGCTGCTCTCCCACATACCTACGGTATCTTTGAAAGAATGATCAGCAGTGAGAGAGTAATGAATCCTGCCACAATGACTATCATCAATCCTTGGAAAAGATTGGCCAAGCATGGGGTTTTGAACCAGTAACATTACGGATTCAAGCCCTGTACTATACAGACGGACTCACTGAGCTACTTGGCTTGGCAAATTCACATACAACTGACAATGTTTGTCATATAACTGATAGCTATCTATCGAACTTGTAAAGTGGGAGCATTATATCTCAAGCTATCAAAGTATCTCGAAATTCTGCCATTGGTAAAAGCACAGTCATGTATTTTCTATTTTTCTTTTTATTTATTGGAGGTTGACCCTTTCATTCTCAATTCTCAATACACATTAGATCTATTACCATAATGGACAATTTTATCAAGTAAACTTGCACTATGTCACTGTATAACAAGTTAGTGTCCGTGTCAAAAACAAACAAAAAATCAATCTTGTGAACTTTTTCAAGGCAAATAATGACTTGAAGGGTGAGATATTCTGCCAAGGAAGCAAAATAATGCTGAGAACGAAAGGCTTAATCGCCAGCCCTTTCTATTTTCTATTTTCACTTTGGATACAGTCCAACCTTGACCTTTAAGTTGACAAAAGTACATGTACATGTATCTCAACTCTTGCCCAAACAGTCACAAGTGCATTGCTCAAGGAAACTCCAATAGGCTAATAGAGATCAATCCCTAAACCTTGGTGACAAATTTGATGCTTTAGCTTCTGAGTCAAGAGACCCCATGCCAAACAAATTCTCCATATGCCACAATGATTTAAAGAACAGTCTGCAATAGATGCCTCGTAATTCTTGAAACCTTAAAATCCTAAATGAAATAAACATTTGGCATATTCCCAGAAGCAACATAAGAGTTCAGCCTTGTATATCTCCTATCCAGCTCTCTGATCTTGCTCTCACTCTCCCCAAAAGTACCTAAAGTAAAGCTCCTTCCAGCTATCCTTCTACAGAGATATTGTTTAGGTTTGAAAAATTCTGTTTCCGACCTACCATTATTGACTTCAACATATCTTTTTCCGTCTTTGTACAGTTTCTTTATTGCCTCATCTAGTCTGAAATATAAACCATACTTCTTAAAGCTCCCTCCCTCCATTCATCCAACTAACCCTGAGAATAATAAATCTTCAGCGAGGAGAATGGGTTAAATTTTTGTGCAACAAGGTTTTTTTGCAGGTATTAACTCTTTACCAACCAACAAAATTATAGACTGTTCTAAATTGAAAGCTATTCAAGACAACGAATTAAAGGTGGCTCAAAGGTCAAATATATCATTCATAGAGCAGAAAACACCAGCATTTTCTCCTTTTCCCACAAAGTCTTCAAACGGCTCCTTTTCTAAGGGTTGTTAAAAATTGAAATTAATGTCACAAAGGGTTGGACAGTGTCGTTTGATAAACAAGGCACATACTGCACAGTCTGATTAAAAACTACAGTCCCCACAAAATCATCTGTATTTGTAGCACAGCCAGCTGATCAAGGCATCCCCTTTGCTTTAATGAAGGTTAACAGCACACATACGTGTTCCTGATATGGTCCATACATAGCAAAAAAGTAACTAGATATGAATATTTTATAATAGCTATTAAAATAAATGAGCACCAGCTTGACTTATGGTGGGAACACAATTTTTAACACCCACGTCAATGGTATCCAGTCATTTCGACACCCGGTCATTTCGACACTTTTTGGTCATTTCAACCCCTATTTTGGTCATTTTGACACCCAATAAAAATCTTTGGCAAAAAACGGTCAGTTTGACACCCGTTGATTTTTTCCCCCTGTAAAAAAGGGAGAAAAGCGGGTCATTTTTTGTGCAGTATGTTATAAAATGCACCGATTTGTAATTTTAGGAGTACTTTTGCAGTATATCGAAAGTTGTCTTTGTGTTTACTTCTTTGGTTATTCTTTTGAAGATGGACAACTATGTTGATTGTTACATTCGTGGACATTTATATGCCGAGGTTGCTAAATGCAGAAGACCGATAATGTGTTATTTGTCAGGAATAATTCAATATCTACATGTATTTATGTTATTTTTTGTTGCTTTCATAATTGCTAATAATGCATGATTACTTTGTCTTATCATCTTAATTTTGTTTAAGTGTGTGATCAAAATATGTGTATTTGCTTTGTTTAGATAATTTTGTGTTAGGGAAATTTGTTAATTTCAATCACTGCGATCTAAAAAAAAATTATGTATATATACCTCAGTTAGTAAAGAGGCATACAGAGGAAACTGAATTGCTGTTTCAAAAAAAATTGTAATTAAAAACGGATTATGCTATGTAATATTTTTCACACCTTTACCTGGCTTTAAAATAACTGTGACCGACAGCTATTTTAATCCTTCAGAGTAAACTCACAATGAAGTGACACCTTTATGGTTATCAGAACATCTCAGAAAAAGTCAAAGAAAAATAAAAAGTTTGAAATATTACTGGTGTAAAAGGGTGTCTAAATGGTGCATGTTACCGAACCCGTCATTTATGGAAGCTTTTGTAAATCCAACACAGTATTTTGGTACATGGAGAACTCAGAAATGGTTTATACTTTTCAGAACATTTCCCTTTTTTAACATCAGTCAAACTGGAAACCTAGATGGATACCAAAATAATGTATCTGAAATCTTGACCCTTATGCTTAATTCTGTTTTTCCGTGGTTGTGAGCTGGGCTTAGGCCCCATAACCATAAGGTCGCCAGTTAGATACCGGGAACAGAAGTCAACTTTATGATTGTTCATTGGCCCCCACTTTCGGCGAGAGTACTGATGTAGTTCCCAAGCAGAATCGGGAGAGGTAAGTAGAAGTTGTAAGAAATTGTTTCTCAACCATTGTGAAATTGATTATGTTTTAGCTAAAACTAATTCTCATTTTCACTTCAGCCACTGCAGGTATGTCTTTCATGTTAAGCCTTTACCAAACAAATTTTGTAGCCTTGTCAAAATGGAAAGCATTTGCAGACGACAAATTATACGTTAATGGGACCGTGAAATTTATCTTTCATAGAATAGAAAACATTGTGGGAAAAGGAGAAAATGGTGGTTCCCATGCTGGGAACCACCATTTCCTCCTTTTCCCACAATGTTTTCAAAAGTCTTCTTCCTCAGGGTTGTTAAAATTCGGGATTGTGTGGTACAGAGTTCATAAATATTTTTTGTTTGCACTTTGCAGACAACGATATATAACTGATTAGTGCATTAGATGTTTTGTTGACGTATTCACTCCAAACAAACAATGTCATTATCCTAATTTAAACGCACTCATCCATTGATCGAATATTCTTCAACCCATCTTTTGTCAGTTTCTCCAAATGTTTCACAATTTCCACACACAGGTATGCTCATATTTGAAAAAAAAAGCTCTCTCTACCACAGTGCTATCACAGTGCTCTCTCTACCACAGCGCTACCCTGCTGCACGACGAGAGAGTCGGTTTTGCAAGATTTACGAAAGTTTCAGCTAATGACAGGTTCGGTAAAATGGAAGTATATAGATACCTTTTTATCTTGAATGTGCCAAGGATATATACTTTTTTTTTCTTTCCTGGATAGTTTTGATATTCATAAGATTGTCACTAATTGTGATTCATTCTGGAGGAAAAAAGCTGTCGGACACAGTTAAAGACAGGTAAAGGTATGATAAACATTACACGACAAAATCTTCTTTTAAAACGGCGAAATATAGATAGCTATAGAAGATTGTAAGAACATACTCGTACCCGGAGTAACTGTTTTTAAAGCTAAAACAAAATTATAATAATATAACAAAGTAAACATTTAATGCAATTTAATTCCAGTAACTCGAGTCTAAAAAGTGCTTGAAAAATATCTGGTGTCAAAATGACCAAATTTTGCAAAAAATAAAATTTCACCGGGGGTCGAAATGACCAAAAAGTGTCGAAATGACTGGGTGTCGAATTGACTGTCATTCAAGTCACTTGGAAAGTGACATATCGTCACTGTATAGAATCCCAAGTCGCACACAATGCATACTTCTGGTCCTACACTGTAATACTTACTCCTCTAACTTTTTAAGCTCTCTCTCTAGCTCTCTTTCAGCTTGTTTCGAGACAACACTTTTCTTTGAACTTGTATGTCTGCTAAATGGATTCCTGAACAGAGAACAATACAGTGGGAAATGTGTTCAAGCATTACAGTTACATCTACGATGCAAAGAAATAGCTTATTGGATTTATCACTAACTTGCAGGAGCATTCATTTATGCTTTCTGGTCAACTCGTACCTAAGTCAACTCGTACCTTAGTCAACTCGTTCCGATTTTGGTCAACTCGTACCTGTTTTTTGGTCAACTCGTACCTACCCAAGTCAACTCATACCTATTTTGGTCAACTCGTACCTGTTTTGGTTAAGTCATACCCTCAGTTCACATGAACATTGATAAACAATACAACAAAGATATATGACAATAATAGTTCTCTTCGCTGTGCAGGAACAGCAACATACGAAAATGCACGGAACATGCACATATACTTTCTCAGTGGAAATGTTCTTGTTTGTAGATAGTGTAAATTTTTGTATTGTTATGTTTTATATGTTGGTTTACGCTGAAGAAGAGTATTTTTTCAAGCAATTGTTGTTTGTATAGGACAAACTGATGATTATTTAAGCAGCGTCGCAAGGAAACTTGCCGAGATTTCAGATTTACGATGAAGAGAGATTGTACTATGCATGGAGCGAAATCAAAGGTGCAGATCAGCTAGTCTGCTCCTATGTTTTTGCATATAACATGTTTTCTCATGATAGACGCGGCTCTTTGTTATTTACATCTAATGGCTGTTTTATATTTTACAAGACAAAGAAAATAAAAAAATGTATTACATGTATGGCATTCATTTCTTTCCTTTATCAGAATTTTCAGTCATTTAGGTACTGATAACCAGGGTTCCCCTTTGACTCGGCACCCCAGGTTTTGACGCTTGAAAATCAGAAATGACTCATTTCTGACGCTCAAAAATAACTGCCTAAGCGTCAATCTGACGCATGATATTGTAGGATAAAGGGTCATATAAATAAGCTCGTATGCATCCGACAGAAATATAGACTGTAATTAATATGATCAGTATCTAATATGAAAGACACATGCAGCTCTGTTTATCACAATTCACAGCTAATCAAGCTGGCGAGTGGCGAGCCATTTGAAAACATTATAAAGTGTTAATCCAATTATCTAGAGTAAAAAGACAGGTTTAACAGTTACCTGCAACCCTAATTAACAAATTCCTATCAAATCATTCAGCCATACTTCTAAAAAAAAAATTTACTGACATGAAGAAAAGATCATTGAAAAAAAACGTGAAAACCCATGACACAACAAATGTCAGTTTGAGATCGACCGATCAGAGGCACTTCAAACATTTTTTTCATCTTTGAAAATGAATTTAAACGTGAATTTACACAAATTTCTGTATAAAACAATTTGTGAAAGCTAAAAATCTCTGTTTAATGATGAGAGAAAAGTGGTTGATTTTGAAATGAAAATATACAATAATTTAACCTATAAATGTGGGGGGAGAGAGAGATGAATGTTACGCCTTCTTGTCTTACAGTTTTAGCACTGGAATAAGTGTTAAAGAAGAAGTTATTGGACAAAAAAAGGAAACTAAATTTTAAGAAATACTTATGAAATAATACCTCAATAGATGTGACTTTTTTTTTCTCCCTTTTCCACAATGTTCTTAGATATGAATGATAAACCAAGCCGTTCAAGCCCCATTTGTATTGTCTAAAACATGATCAAGTACATGTTTGAATTTTGTGGCTTGCTAAACAGTTAAAAGTTTGTGTCCGTTTATTCATGAAGATGAGTTGCATCCTAGGACTGCAAGTTAAAATTCATCTATCCACTTCATTCCAAGCCTGTACATAAGATGATGTATTTTCTTGTCTAATTTTTCTCCATAAAGAAAGGACATTAATGAAAATTGTCTTCATTTCACACATTATGTCTCCATAATAGTAAGTCATTTTGACCCTTGGATATTTCTCTTTGACTCTTGAAAATTCCGTTTTGACTCTTGAAAATTTGGGCCCAACAGTCAATGACTCTTAGGATTCTGGACCTAGAGAGAACCAACTTGACATATGTTGGGTCTGAACACATGACGTCCATTCTATTGAAGCACCCAAAGTCCACCGAAAAAAAACATTTATATTTGGTTTTTGACTTGATTTTGTTTGCTATGAATGTAATTGGTCAGGTTTTAAAATAGGTGGTACATGGTATGGCATTGAGAATAATGTGATGATGTCAGATATATATATAAGAAACAGACAAAAAGATAAACAAGAACACAAAACTTAATTGTTTTAATATACTGATACAAGTCACAAAATAAAAGATATAAAAATACTTAGGTACGAGTTGACTCGGGTACGAGTTGACCCGGGTACGAGTTGACCAAAATAGTACGAGTTGACTGAGGTACGAGTTGATTTAGGTACGAGTTGACCAGTTACCTTCATTTATTTGTCTAAGAACGTGACAATACTAAAATACAAAAGCTATGCAAACTGTTCGTATACAGAATTCTCTACTGTTCAGTGGACTGTCGGACTCAGAGTCAAGAGTTCAACTTCCAGACCTGGCCAACTTCTGGAACAAATTAACAACGAATTCAAGTCTCATCGTTCATGGTATCATTCAAAACACGCTTCTCTATGCCAAATTAATATCATATCTGAACATAGAATTATTGATGAAGGAGGGGCCGTACCAACTCATCCTTGCAGCACTTTATTTCCTTGTTTTCGCCTGGTCGAATGGAAGAATGGTTGCTGCAACAAAATAATGGGATGTGACTAAAACGCGGACGCGTTAAGCGGACGGTATAAACAAAGAGGAAAGACGCGGACGTTATGAAACAAAGAGGGAAAAAGCGGACGCCGTCTTGCACTTAATTCGGTGTCTTATATTAGTTTTTTTTTTCAACAAACGTCTTCTTTTTTTGTTTTGCTTCGCTAAATACTTTGATAATTAAAAAAATATAAATATAATTTTAAGTGTTTGAGATAGATGTGTCCGGACAATAAAGACAAAGAGGGAAAACGAGGACAATATGAGATTTATAGAGGGAAAACGTGAACACTGTCTTACTCTTAATTCGATGTCTTATATTCATTTTTTTTAAGCAAGATATTTTTTCGTGCTGTGCTACATACTTTTGTAATTAATGTTGTCTTTAATCATTCTAAGTTATTTAAGATAGATGAACCAAAATCATTATATATTTTATTTCACTTTCCTAGATCATTAATACATATATAAATATACCAAAACCAGTGCCTATTATTGATATCAGAGGAAGGATCTTTGAAAAGAGCTTAAATTCAATAAAATTTACCTAGAAGACGCCCACGTTATTTAATATACAGAGGGCAAAAACGCGTATGCCGTTGCAAAAAGGCAAACGCGGACGATATGAAACAAAGAGGGAAAACGTGGACGGTATGAAACATAGAGGGAAAACGCGGAGACCGTCTTACACTACAATCGGTACCTGGTATTAGCATTTTAAATAACATTTTTTGTATTATTTTAACACGTCAATGTAAATTTGGCTCAACTGATAGAATTTGATTATGATAGGATAAAAAAAGGGGGGGGGGGGAGGGGGAGAAAATGCTTGTAACCAGCATTTTTTCCTTTTCTTACTGTGTTTTCAAAAGCCTCTTTTTAGGGTCGTAAACCTCGGCATTATGTGGTAAGAGTTAAGGAAAAGGTTGATTGGTAAAGGAGGAAAAGGATTACCGAAAGAAGTAATAAATAACGGTACATAATAGAAACAGTATGGCAAAATCAAACACGAACTGACCAGAGAAAGAGAGAGAGAGAGAGAGAGAGAGAGATAGAGTGAACATTGATGAAAATCGCTGACGATATGAAACAAAAAGGAAAAATGCGGTCGCTGTTTTATACTGAAATCCTTGCGGCATTTTAGCATTTTGAATATTTTGCAGATAACTTCTATTTTGTTTAAAAAAGAAAAAGAAACGAAAATGCAGACGCTTTCTAATATGACAGGGATGTCTTCTATGCTTTAAACAGGTAAAACAAACAAAGGGGGAAAACGCGGACGATATAGCACATATTGGGAAAATGCGGACGACATGGTACATAATATGGAAAATGCGGACGCCGTGTTGAGCCTTGTTGGACAAAAATTGAAGAGTCAGTAGAGATCTTTCTTCGTTCTTTTAATTCATTACCAATGAGTGGGGATGATTTTTTGGCAAAACCGTACCCTCTCTCGTAAATTTTCTGGAATTCTTGGCTCTAAAATTTCTAAGAAAACATTCATTGTAACGTTAAACCGTTTTTGGTTTCTGTTTCCGTGGATTTCTAGGTATAATGATACAAGGTTGGACGTGACCTCGGCGCATATTTTGTTATCTCCTTACATCATTATTATAGCCGATAACCGTTATAATATACGACTGTAGCAATATTTTGGTATATAGAACCTTTGCGTTACATAAGCCGGCCGGAATTTTAACTCAGGATTAACTGACCGATTTTATAAACTATATAACGGTTTTAGAAATTACCGCACGTGTAAATGTGTGTACTTCTTAAGCAAAAGTAACCCTGAATATTATTTGCGTACTTTGCGTACAGTTTTTTTAGAGATCGATAGATGCAAATATCATGACAAAGAAGCCGTCCCGACATGTAACTTTTGGTCAATGGAACATAAAAATAGTAGGAATTTATGGGAGAACGAAGATTTTACAACGATTTGGCCTATCCGCGAGGTTGGGAAAGGGGACTTTAATAACGGGGCTCGGATCTGAAGCTGGTCATTACCGTTCACCTCTTGGCAACTTGCAACTCGAACTACACCTTTGCCGTTTGATTTTCCTTTGCCTCTTTTTGCTGGTATTTTTCCTACAAACATTCAATGTTGAATTGCTGATCGGCGAAGATCGGCTGGTATCTGAGCTAATCCTGTCTGGTCCACAAATTCATCGTGCGGAATAAAAAGGAACTCATGCGGAGCCTGTCCTTTTTTAAAATTTGCCGACGGCTACTTTTCGTAAAAACCAGACAACACCCGTTTGACATTGTAATATTCAGCTGCTTTATCCTTTTCGCATTGGGTCCTTTGTGGCTTAGTGGTAAAACATGCGATTTTAACCTTGAAATCACGGGTTCGAGCCTCACTAGAAGCGCTGGATTTTCGTGGGAGTGTCCTTGGGCAAGATACTTCAGAGCCCTAGCATACTAATGGTGAAACTCCAGACATACATGAATATGTGAGCTGTCGCCTTGAAATGGCTGGACTAATGTTGAAAGCTGACAAACACGATGCACCGGAGTCCTTCCAATTGTAGCTCAGTCTGTAGCGTACAGGACTTGAGAACAGGAGGTCGATGGTTCCATCCCGGCTGGGCCAATTTCTCTCCGAGGATTGATGATTGTAATTGCGACGGGCTTCATTCCTCTCCAATTGCAGACCATTGTTTCGACAAGGGCTATGTTGGAAAGCATCCAATGGTATGGAAAGAATATTGTGCGGAGTACTGGTAAAAGAAACTCCAGGAAAGCGTGGATAGGTGTACTGGCCGCCACGATATAACTCAAATGACGTGGTTCGGTCATTCGTTTCGGCTGCGGAAACTCGTAATGGAAGTACAGCAGAATAGGTATTTTTCTCAGCATAACGGTTGAATGTACTTTATTTAGGATTAATAAAGGAATTTGAAGTATGGATACTTTGTCTTATCGGAAGAATAAACGACCTACAAAGTTTATTTTTCACTTTGGTGGGAAGTTATTGTATATAAACGATTTCGAAGCCAACTGTAGCCCATCATTTGGAGAAGCCACTAGGAAGATATTCAATTCGTCCTCTATATTCCCCTCTAAACGATCCAAAGGTGCTAGCATTAAAGAAACATAATAGTTGAAACAATTACTGGGTGAAGAAATTTAAGGACACTCAGATGACCTTTTCCTGCCCAGACTTTCCCGAGAGAGCACATGAAGTAAAAGATAGAAAAACGGTCATGTAGGAATATAAATATTGAAGAAGATGAGGGAGAATGACCTAACGGCAATTTTGTGAAATCCTTATTTATTAGCTTGATGCAATAAACAGTACGCTCCTGATTTCTGTCAAAAATCAATCGGAAAAAAACATGGCATATCTAAATATAAAAACTGATCACGTGATTCAGTCTTTCTTTCGGATGTAGAAATTTGTAATGGAAAAAGCACTGCTATTTTTCGCTGCTTGTGAGTTGGATATACTTTAATTTGGATTAACAATTGACTTTGAGGTATGGACACCAGGTTTTATCGAAATTATACATGATTTACAAGGTTCATTTTCGTACAGTTAAGAAATTATTGTGGAAAAGCGATTCTCAAGCCTTCCGTTGGCCCATCATTAGAGGTAGAAGTCAGAGGGCTCCATTGTGAAGACATTTAGTTCGTTTTACATATTCCTCTCTAAAGAATCAGAATGGTATAAGGAAAATAATACTTCAAACAATAAGCTGCCAAAGTAAAGAGATGTAATTTTAAGCGTATTTCTCTGTTTTTCGAGGACTCTAATTTCTAAAATCTAAATACAAATTGACAGGAAGTCCCAAGTTGTACATGCGCAGATGTAATCTATTCTTCTCAGTGATCACATGGTCCAAATATCCCATCAGCGCATAGCTTCCTGATCATCTGGACTAGATATCCAATCAGCGCACAGCATTGCTATCACATGATCCTAATACCCAATAAGCGCACATGAAGATTCTTTTCGGCTGCAGCGCTCATAAATGGAACAAGCACCCCTGCTTTTTCTCAGTGAAAAAAGTGAATATTTACATATTAGGAATTGAATAAGGCTATTCCAGGTATGAATTATTGAAAATATTTGAATATTACACAATTTACCAGGTTTATTTTGTACTTTTTGACATAAATTCTGTGTTAAAATGAATCTATGGGCAGTGGCCCAACGTCCGTCTTTGAATTTGAAGCATTTGCATTTCAAGTCTTCATCTGGTTTCCGTATTTATCACATATTATTTTTAGTCTTCCTCTGCAAAGTCAATATGATAAGCAACAAATGTTACCGAAAAACGGTTTTAATCCTTTATTTTTGGAAAATTATTCAGATGGCATGAAAGATTGAAATTGTTCTACACCCAGTTTTGTGACTTCCTAAGCAAGGAAAAGTGAAACGACCGGAGAGTTTTTAATTTTTTCAGCACCAAAAAAATAATTCCACCATTTCTCACTGTACAAGCGGAAGATACAGATCCAAGATCAGACTGCATGTTCTGTTTTTGATCTATGCCATTCACAAAAAGCGCCTGTCTGTGCCTCAGAAGATCAAACTTCATGGATATTCAGCAAGATCTTGTCCGCAAAAGGTGCCAATCTGCGCCTATCTATTCTAATATCATACTCCCCGGATGTTCAGGCGGGTCTTGGTATACTTTTATCGCAAAAACAAAAGCTTATTACTCAGGGGAATATGGGCTAGGATAAGGCAAGTTTTCACCGTTAAAAGAACAGAGTGAGCCCTGTTCGGTAGCACTGGTAAACATAATCCAGGAACGAACGGAAAGATGCGCTGGCCTTCGTGATATGACAAAAATGCTATTCAATCAATTTTTTACCATGCAAATCTCCTTCTCTCTCTCTCTCTCTCTCTCTCACTCACTCTCTCGAGATAGCTGTAAATACAATCTCTTAATGATCTTTTTTTTTAATCTTTAATTAAAGGCAATACGGACAAATGGTGTAGATAAAAGATCGGACTGCAGTTTCTTTGTTGTCTGATCTTGATCTATGCCTTTCGCAACAGCCAGTGTTTTTGCATATTGTACTGAGAGGGCTATTCCCCTTAGTACTCTTTTCTGTAAAAGTAGACAATGGCATACACTGTGGACACAGATCAGATGCAGCAAAAAGCGGCTTCTGATATCGGTCAACAGTACTTTTCCACTTAAAAAGAATATTTGAATCATACTCTGTGAAAGGGGGGTTTAATGCATCTGCAAATAAGTACTGACACAGGTCAGCCTGCGCAGTTGAAGCAGGTTGACCTGGATCTAAAAATTTTGCTTTTTGGTAATTTTTCTGCATGTCAAAGGACCCTTCTACCTCATTATTCGGTCTGTTGTCAGACAAAATGGGTTTTATGGATCCATGACTATGTGATGACTTACCTAGAATAATGCATCACGGGTATGCATTAAATCACCTTTTTTCAGAGCATGGCTCATTTGCCAAGAGCATGACCTACAATATCTGGCAGTAAAAGCAGGTAGGTACTCCGGTAAAAGCATGTGTAAATTATTTTATTTTCACGATAAGTTGCAGACTGGCGTGTAACACAGACACAAAACATGGACCGAATCCGCCAGGGACAAAATCTGCAAGAATTCAGCTCAGACAGAAACAGCACAAAGCCCGAAAAACAGCAAATGCACGAGCAGGAAGTACATTTAGTCCCGAAGCAGAAACTGTATGTTGAAAACAATTGTTAAAATGCAGAATTCATTCCTCAATGACCTAGCTGTTGTAATTTTTTTATTGATACACCCTTATGATATAAACTAAACTGCGGTTGATTTAACGAACAGTGTACATACAGATCAGACTGCATACTACCTATGTCTGATCTTGGATCTGCACTTTATACTCCATCTCATTGGCTATTCCAGTTAAATATTCATGGAAAAGCATTGATACACTGATAGGCCTTTGACCTCGCTGAAAGTATAGATTTCATTTATAAGCATTCTAACCCTTTACCAAGCACATCTTTCAAGCCAGAGAGAACAAAACACTTAAAAATTTATGGTGTGTAGCGTGGTTCAGGAATTGGTCAGCTGTGTAAAGATAGATGATAATCCTGCGGAAGAAAGCTTTTAAGAACAATGCTGTAAAATGAGAAAACCAGCATTTCCCCTTTTCCAATAATAAATTCTACTATTTCGAGAAAAAGTCTATTCAAATCGATTGAACCATATTTGATATGGTCCCTACAAACGCTCTATACAAGTCTTAATTTTTTGTCTTTTGGTAAAGTGTTAAACAATCCTGTGGAAAAACAGCTTTGGAAAACACTTTTGGAAAAGACGAAAATGCTGGTAACTCTCCCATGTTTTCAACCATTTCACACGGACAAATGAATTATAATGGACCAGTATAAAATTTTGTCATTCAGTTCAGAGATCGGGTTTAATAAATACAAGCGGATAGATTGGTTGCATGTTGATGTTTTTGGTGTCAAAGGTTTAGCTCTTAAAGTGCTAGAAGCTGTTGCTTTTAAAAACAATGTAGATTATGATCAGACTGCACAGAACGTGAAGACTGAGATTGGATCTTCAGTGAATGCTGCTTTGTTACATACTTTGGCAAAAGCAACCTTGAGATAACGAAAGTCTTCATGCTCTTCCTAATTGAAAATGGTCATTTTATCAATACAGCACTTCAGGGATTAAGGATCACAAGTTTCTTCTCTTCCAATCCAGTCAATTTTTAGTAAAAATGTTATACCCGGTACCCCATTCACTCCCATCTTTTCCTAAATATTGAGCCCATGAAGAATAATCGCTACATATTACCGAGTCAAAAGTTTGGAGGTACTTAACCCGTAGGCTACTAAGCGCGAATCAAGGACCTTTTGCGGACAATTTAGATCAAAATCAGACTGCACAGAACGTGCAGTCTGATCATACTTCTACACTGTCCGATAAGTAGGTATGCTTTACCCAAAAATGCATTTTAAATAGCAACGTTTAGGTGTACACTATTGGCTTGAAAGTTTTGTTTAACTTGTTTAGCAGGTTAAGGGTAAATTAACCCTTTCCAAACTACAAAACGACAAAATTTTCGACTTGTCCAAATTGAAAGCATTTGCAAACGACAAAATAAACGTGACTCAAAAATTCAAACTTGACTTTAGAAGAGTAGAAAACATTGTGGGAAAAGGAGAAAATGCTGGTTACCAGCATTTTCTCCTTTTCCCACAATGTTTTCAGAAGGCTTCTTCTTCTGGGTCGTAAAAACCAGGGATTGTTTGGTAAAGAGTTAAGTTAATGGGGTTTGTTCATTAATGTCAAAGAGGAATAAATTCTGCATAAATAGATATACTACAAACACTGAGACACAAGTGTACTTTAAACAATTGACTCGTCCACAGTGAAGGGTGTAGAGCAAATGCTGGGTTCCAAAATTCGAGATTTTTAACTTTTTCCCAAACGACAAAAAGATTAAACTAGTCCAAATTGAAAGCAATTGCAGACAGCAAAATTAAATATAGTTCAGATGCTTGAATTTGCTTTTGATAGGGTAGAAAACATTGTAGGAAAAAGAGAAAATGCTGGTTTCCAGCATTTTCTCCTTTTAACACGATGTTTTCAAAAGCCTTCTTCTTCAGGGTGGTTAGAACTCGGGATTGTGTGGTAAAAGGTTAATCTAAGGCACAAGCGTAAACTTTTATTGTGTAGTCTTGTAAATACAGTCAGTTAGCCAGACTGACTGAAACATTTGAAACAATAAATTTAGTTCTATTCATGCTAAGCGCTACTCACTGACCTTTTGCGGACAGTGTAGATCAAGATCAGACTGCACAGAACGTGACTGTCCGATAAGGAGGTATTTCCCCCCTCCAAAAAAAAAAACCCTTTGAAATACAAGTAGCAATAATTGTTTTTTTTTTTATAATCGACTTAAATGTATCGTTTAACTTATTCAGTAGGATGAGGTTTAACACAATCCTTTTACTTGGACCTGTCTCTCCAGTCTTTGTGGTATATCTATAGTGTTGTTTTTGTTTTGTTCTCTCGCCGGAGAAGTGTAATCAAACTGAATTCTTAGCTTCTGAAATCAAAATCAGTACTTTGGAACATGATAAAATCGTGTTTTTTTCCCGTCTTTGATTTATTCATTAACCTTTATCGAATGACAACATTTTAGCTTTTATTTAAAAAAAAATGCAGAGGACAATTCAAAATGTCGCTTTGGTAGATGTACTTGTTTTTTGAAAGGGTGGAAAACATTTTGGAAAAGGTAGAAAATGCTGGTTATTAGCATTTTATCCTTTTCCCGCAATGTTTTCAAATGTCCCAAGGTCGTAAAAACTCGGGATCGTTTGGAAAAGGGTCCAATGGGAATTTACAGCCAATGTTAAAACCGCAATTACAGCAATTTCAAAGTTCTCTTTCAGTCAGAGTTCAGATCTTAGAGGTCACGTGTACTCGTACAGGTGGGAAAACTTTATGTAAAGAAAAGTACTCTTGTTGAAAAATAACAAAAGTTGCCTCGATGTTTTTCAAGTTTTTTTTTTCCTACACAAATATGTCAGAGGGCGATTGAGAACGAAATCGACAAGGTCAAATTCCGTTTGGTGACACTTCCGACGGCATGTTTTGTTGAGCCAATCCCATGCACCTGTTGTTTTGACTCCTTTATGCACCTGACGATTATTAACCCTTTACTAAACAATTCCGCGTCTTAACGACCCGGAGGAAAAGTTGAATACATTGTGGGGAAAGGAGAAAATGCTGGTAATCAGCATTTTCTCCTTTTACCACGATGTTTCTACTCAGCCGAAGACATATTCCATCATTTGAGCCATATTTAAATTGTAGTCTACGATTGCTTTGAATTTGGACAAGTCTATATTTTCGTCGTGTGGTTATCCTTCTACCAAACAATGCCGTATATTAACGACCTTGAAGGAGAAGACTTTTGTTTGAAAACATTGTTGAAAAAGGAGGAAACGCACTTAACAAGGGTTTTTTTCCTTTTTCTCCCGATGTTTCCAGCCTCGGCCTTTCAAAGACGAAACCTACCATTTGATTCGTTTCCTGCAAATGCATTCTTCTAGGATAAGTCTAAAATTTTGCCCTTTGGTACAGTATTAACCCTGTGCCAAACAAACCCATGTTTTAACTACCATGATGAAAACGCATTTTTAAAACATGGAGGAAAAAGGAGGCAATGCTGCTTTCAAAGACAAATCAGTTAGTCATATTCATCTTGAAATCTGTAAATGAGCCGTGCTCTGTGAAAAGGGGGCTTAATGCATCTGCGAAACTATAGACCCAAGTCAGCGCAGTCCGCGCAAGCTGACCTGGGCCGAAACTTTTCGCTATTGGTCAATTTTTTATGCCCTAGGACCAGTCTACCTCACAATTAAGTTTGTTGTTAAAAAAAGCAGCAATAATGGATCCATACTTACGTGACGGCTTGATAGGTATCATGCATCACGGAGATGCCTTATGTCCCCTTTTGCCAGCGCGGGGTTCAAATGCTATTAAACCCTTACGAACTAATCACATGTTTTAACGACCGTGAAGAAGAAGGCTGTCGTGGGTCCAGGAAAAACTGCTGGCAATCAGCATTTCTCGTTTTCCCCATGATTTTTCTACCCTTTCTAAGAATTATGTCACAATTAGAGACACGTTTGTCATCTGCTTATGCTTTCAAGATGAACAAGTCTAAAAGTCGTTTAGGAAAGAGTCAACTCATTAACCCCCGAAACAAACTTGCAGCTGATGACATAAAATGGTATGGAAAATCAGCTAAACTTAAAATGTCATGCATGAATAAAAGAGGCAAAAGGATAAAATGCCGGGTACGAACAATTTCTCCCCACAGTGTTTTTCAACAATTTTCTGTTGCAAGAGAGAAGGAACGTTTTTCAGATGGAATAGACTCAATCTATATATGTTTAGCTGGTGCATAAATTATGTGCTGAAGTTGGACTCTAAAGAAATGATATCCAACAATATAAGATCCGCTCAAAACTCCAGAAGATGAAATTCAAGCATTAAACTGGGAAGCGCGACCTGAGGCGCTCTTGCGGACAGAATATATTAAGATCAGACTGCACAGAAAGTTCAGTCTGATCTCGGATCTATTTCGTCCGATACCGTGAGACACTTTCGGTGAAAGGAACTTTGAACTTGCAATATCGGCTGAAAATTAAGAAGTAGGTACAAGTTTCATTCATCACAATGTTTTACAAAAATTGCAAACTGCACATGTATCAAACTTATATTTCCACCCTTTATGCGCTGAAAAATTACAAACTTTTTCGGTTGAGGAAAATAGCGAAAATTATTGCTATTCCAACGCTGTTTTGGCTGGAGCATTTTTTGAAAGTAGTGGACAGTATATATTCACGATCAGATTGCACTTTATGTCTGCAAAAGCAGTATAATTTGTGTTAGCTCTATTAGAGTTTTAAGAGTAAGGGTAAAATTAAACAAGACTGAGTTTGCAAAATTGACCATTTAGGGTGCGGGATAAAATCCTAGGTAATTCTGCGGACAGTGCAGATTAAGATAAGACTGAACCAAAGTGCTACAGTGTTAAACGATCAAGATCAGCCTGAAAAAAAGAGTGCAGTCTGATGTTTGATTCACCGTACACTGGTCAAGATAGCTTTTCAAGTAGGCCTATATGTACCATTTCATGCATAATGAAAGCGTTACATATAGGGACTGCTTTTTTTTTTATCCGGTCATGTGCTGCTACTTTACGGACGAAGATAATCCAGTATGTAGGTTGGGTCTAATCTGATTCTGCACGTTCCTCCACTCTATTTACAATTTTTCTCACGAGTGTCAATGAAAACCCTGTACTTCAGTCAGTAATCTTCATAAGTTTCTGAGGATAAATAACTTCAGAGTCCATAACTTTCTGTGTACTGTGTATACATGCATGCATGGGGCCCGTTTTACTCAAATGTTCACAAAAATTTTCGTATCTGAAGACTTACGAAAGAGTTACCCAGTTCTTAAGCGCATTTTACAAAGCTTGAGTAAGTACATCGTACAGTGCCAATACTTTGAAGTTACATGTATATGAGCCATGTTCTATGAAAAGAGGGCTTAATGCATCTGCAAAAAGTTTAGATTCATGTCAGCCTGCGCACTCGGCGCAGGCTTACATGGGTTGAAACTTTTTTTTTTATTAATGTTTTGCATGTCGAAAGACCAGTCTACCTCATGATTCAGCAGGTTATTAGACAAAATAGATCTTATGGACCCACAACGATGCATATCGTGCATATATATATGTGATATCGATGCATATATAGAGTTACTATAATGAAGGCTCATTAAGCTCCCTTTTGCCAGAGCGCGGCTCATATATAAACTAGACACACTGATTTCTTGCTGGTGTCGCTATGCAGGGAATTTTTATAGCGTATCATCTAAAGCTGGATACACAGCGCTTGACATGACTTGATGGTAGAATAAAAATATAAAAAGTTCGGTGATAACGATGCATATATAGTTACTATAAAGAAGGCTCTTTTTCCGTCGTTTGCCTCGTCCTTCTTAAATCAGTTTTCTTCCGCGAATTGTTCGATTTTTTATTAATGACATGTAAGTACATCAGTTAAAAAGCTACCATATACTGAATATATATTTATGGATTTTATTTCAAGATATTAATTCTGTTGTAAATGATTTCACAAAATTAGAAAGATTGGAAACAAACCTGAAAAAAACATACAAAAATACGACTCGGAGAAAAAATACAGGATACATTACCGTTCAAGATCAGTATGAAAACAAACAAACGACAACTTTGCATTTTGTTTTGGTCCATCGACCACTTTTAAAAAGACACTTAGTCTTTATCTTTTTAACACACCATCTCGAGTTTTGGGGTCCACAAATGTGAGAAAGTAGAAGATGCTGGTAAGCATCATTTTATTCTTTTTCGATCATGTTTGTAGCTAGTCAAAGAACGTCGTCGTCTGCAGATGCTTTCGATTTGAAAAAGTCTAAAATTTGTCGTTTTGGAAGGGGTTAAAACCCCAAAACCCTTTTCTTAAAAGTATAAAGCCTTCTTATCAGGTCAGTCCGTGGTAGTGAGGTAGAGCATCGGCCTCGTAATCATGAGGTCCCGAGCTCGATACCCGGAGGCGCATGTCAACCTTGTAGCCCACACATTCGGCGCGAGTACTGGTGCAGTGCTTGCAAAGAAAAACACTGATGATTGCTGAGTCTAACATTAAACTGCGCGATATACTAAATTGTGTGTTTTTTTTTTAAATGAAAGTATCAAAACCCAGACTTTTGCGAGTTTAATTTTTTTTCCGACAAGGAAATCTAGCCATATTAAAGATCAAACAGCACACGTAAAAATGCTCAAAATTCTCACCCCGATCTCTGTATGTCAAATATAAACATTGAAAATGTCCAGTCACATAAACATTTAGGTTTTCACTTCTCAAACGACGGATCATGGGATCTTCATATTAAAAATTCTATCGAGAAAGCATGGAAAAGGATAAATATAATGCGTCGTCTTAAGATATGTCTTGATAGGAAATCTCTTCAAGTTATATATTTTACGTTCATTAGACCTATTATAGAATACGGAGACGTCGTTTGGGACAATATCCCTCAATACCTGAAAAATGATCTAGACAAAATCCAAAATGAAGCTGCCAGAATAGTAACAGGTTGTAGCAAACTAGTTTCCTTGGATGAACTAAAAAATGAATGTGGTTGGGAGTCACTTGGCGACCGCAGGCGTAAACACAAACTTGTATTGTTCTTTAAAATGACTAAATGCCTCGTTCCTTCCTACCTGAGTAATCTTGTCCCTGATTTGAATAGCAACCTTAACAATTACAACTTGCGCAATTCTAACAATATTCGAACCATTGCTTGTAGAACAAATCTCTATAAAAAATCCTTTCTTCCATCCGCTGTGGAAGAATGGAACTCAATTCCTCAAGATATCAGAAATTTGAATTCCTTGTCATGTTTCAAAAGGTATCTGGACATTAATAGGCCATATCCAAATAAATTGTTTTTTATAGGACAAAGACGCCTTCAAATTTTGCATACTAGGTTACGAAATAATTGCAGTTCCCTAAAGCACCATCTGTACTTAAGAAATGTAGTTGACTCTCCTAACTTTGTATGTGGTGCTATAGAGACAAATGCACACTATTTCTTTGAATGTCCACTTTATGAAACTATAAGAAATAAGTTCATTCGCTCCATATCGTATTACGAAATTACTATAGACCTTCAAACACTCCTTTTTGGAAATGATTTTCTTACTTTTCAGGAAAATGAAGAAATCTTTTTGAAAGTTCAATCGTATATAAGGGAAAGTAAGCGTTTTAACGAATGATTATCAAAAGGGTCCACCTCTACCTCTCTCTTTCTCTCTCTCTCTCTTTCTCTCTCTCTCTTTCTCCAGTTTGCTCACCAATTTTTGTATGTATATGTTTTTTTTTTTTCTCTTATTTTCTTTATTTCTGTCATGTGGATGTTGTTGCTTTGGAAAGGGACTCTATAAGCTCTTATCAGCTTTCGTCCCAATCCATTTGTATGTTTATATATACAATAAAATATGCTTAAACTAAAACAGCACGTTCTCAATTACCAATGGAAGGCTTTAAGTGATCATGACAGTGCATTAACACTGTTAGATAGTTGAAATATATATACTGGAGCCATGCTCTGACAAAAGGGGGTTTACTGCATCCCTGGTACATGAGACCAAGTAAGACATCACAATAATACAGATCCATAAAATCCACTTTGTATTACAACCGACTCAAGCATGAGGTAGAGCAGTCCTAGGGCATGAAGAAAATTGACCAACAGCAAAACAAAAAGTGTCGGCTCAGGTAAGCCTGTGCGGACTGCGCAGGCTGACCTGGGTCGATACTTTTTGCAGATGCATTAAGCCCCCTTTTCTCAGACCATGGCTCATTTCATTCGTCAGTATAGAACACGGTTTACAAAAGACAATACAATCATATACTATACATATACTGGAGAAATGTAAGCGTTAAACCCCAGTCACACTAGACCAAGTTCCCACTACGTCAATGTAAAACCGGTCGGGACATACTACGAACTTGTACGACGTAGAAGGAACACAATAGAAACCGATAAGGACGTAATGCGATCTTCATGGTCTTGGCGGACGTGGGTGAATTTTGAACATGTTCAAAAAATCGTAGCGAGGACCTGATCCAATCAGGACGCAGTAAGGACTCTATAAGGACGTGGGAACAACGGCACTGACGTAGTACCAACGGGGCATGAACCTAATATAGTCTTCATTGACGAAGTACAAACCTGGTATGGACGGGAAAGATTGCACTGCGTTCATACTGCGTTCATACCACAACAATTGCGTACCCACCACGACCGTTCTATGGTTCTGCAAAGGCAAAGGTACGTTCATACCACGTTGTATAAGACAACATTACGTTTGTTACACGTTCGTTCGGTGCTTAACACGTCCGTTGTACGCTTGCAGCAAGTTCTCATAGCGCCCATGTCACGTCCAGCATTTTAGTATAAATACTTCGCCGAATTTCTCACATTTTCACTTATGTTTCAACTCTTATCACTCTCACGGACTTCGGTAATTTCAAGCTGCTCTGCAGGAGGCTCTGGTGCTCCTGGTGGTTCTGCTATACCGGCATCAACGCTGGGGCCAGGTTGTGAAGTGCTACCCATTTTCTGGCCTTTTTGTCTTCTCCCACGACCTTTTGGAGGCATAGTTGTATGCGGGTTGTTCACTCAAGAAAACTTGCGGAACGAATGAGAACGGAGAGTGCGTGGACTTGAATTTATAAGATCACGAAGAGCGCAGTGAGAACGTAGTAAACTCGCAATAAGCGCGTGGTGCGATCTGAAAGGTCTTAGAAAGAACGTAATAAAAACGCAAAGGACGTGGTGCGTACTTTATCAGGCGCTCGACAAAACTTAGCTGGGACGTGTTAGACGCACTGACATCCTGGCAGGATAGCAGTAAAGACGTAGAACCAACTTGAAAACTGTGTTTTTTCCTGCTTTTCATCCCGTTCTCCCTGCGTTTGTCAAGTTTTAAGAACGCAGTACGGTCTTTGTGGTCTTTGTCTGAGTGTGACGGGGGCTTTAATCTAACGATTGCTTCTCCAAACATGTTTGCGTGCCCTCGTGGCTTGTGGCAGAGAGTGGAGCTCGAAGCCTGGAAGTTCTGATTTCGATCCGCGCTCGAAGCACTCCCTTTAGAGGTAATGTCATTTGGCAAAACATCTCAGAGCCCTAGCCGAGTACTGAAACCCAGGACACACATGGGTATGATATAACTCAAAAATGTTGATGCGGAGTAAAACGCCGTTCAGTCACTTAATAACTTAATCAATCTTAGTATCTTCTGTATACTTATAGCCACATGTCTCCTGTAAATATGGCCATCTGCATCGCTAGTTTTTCTTAACCCAAGGCTTACGCAGTTATGTACAATCTGTTGTATAAAGCAATAGGGTATAGTTTGTGCCGTTAAGTAATTATATTCTTTGTTATTTTATAGAATAATATAACTGTTGATCACCAACATCGACAGGATCGTCAGAGGCTCAGTGCTTATCATATTGTTGAAATCTTTTTTAAGAGTTTCTATTATAATTTTTCAATTTTGTAAGGCATTGTTGGGCACTTGCCCAGTGGTGACAAAACATATGAAACACGCGCAAAAGTGTGTCGTGACCTTCATACAACAGTAGTGTTCAAAAGCTGCATAAATCGACTTTTTTGGAGTTTGTTGTCATCCTGGACGATCTTATTCAACCGAATCGCCAATATAAGTATTTTAATTTCAAATGAATCTCGCTTAATAGTTCTAACCCTCTGAAATGGGCAACATTTACACAAAAGTTACATTTTTTTGTGCTCGTCAAGTTACGAAGAAACTTACGCTGAAATCAGTTACGAACTTTTTAATAAAACGCACTAAAGCATAATTCTCTAGAATTACGCAAAAATTACGAAAATTTTGTTCATAACTACCTAAAGTAAAACGGACCATGCTACTATTAAGAATACAGGAAAATTAGTGTTCATGCAATAAGCAAAGTCTACTTTCTTGCAATGACTTGTACAACCTTTTGATAATATAAGGGAGAAAAAAGATCAGTTAGCAAAAACATAATATTGTTGATAGACACATATATAATGTGGTTAAATTAGTATAAAACCTTATTCTGTCCATTCTCTCTCCGACAAACCCGTAGTTTGTCGTCAGAAATCAAGTGCTTTAATTTCATAGCGTAAATTTATGACGATTTTAAATTCATCACATAAATCTGGAGGAAAAAAAATCAGACCTTAAAGGTGGGTATTTAGATTTTTCACATCTCACCAAATTAAAATATATATATATCACTGAAACTTATATGAAAAAACAATACAAATCATCAATAATTAAGAATCATAAAATTACAAAAAAAAAATTTTTTATGGTGTTCCCTTAAAAGGCTACGTAGCCTCTTAAGGTATTTTTAGATTTCGCGCCAGAAATCAAAAAAGCGTTGTGGGAATGTCATGTGACTGGTACGTGACTAATGACGTTTAAATTCCATAACATAACAAACATGTAATTATTTTCCATAATGTCTTCTTCGGACGCTATGTTTGAAGCTTCGTCTGTGTATTTCCGGTATGTAAATGAGCAAGTTGCTCATGTGAAAATAGATCGTGTTTCCCGTCGGTGTCAACCTGGATCGTAGTAAATCTCCAATTTCTCTTGTTGTCGGATGGTTTTCGACTACTAGGGTTTTATGAATGAAAATTAAAAGGCTTTGGGAGTATAAAGATGATTTTTTTGTATTTTTGTAAAATTTTCTTCCCAAAATCTGAAGGGCCACCTTTAACAACTTGTGGTATAAGTATTTTATACAGAATTATCATGGCATCAATTCTTTATACACACGTGACGTTTATTAAACCCCCACAAACGAAAATTAGTAGGGGAATACTTCAGTAACCTTGTCCGCCCGTCTGTCTCTCCTTTTCTGTACGTGCGTTGTCCGGAACATAACTTCCAAAGTATAAAATCTATCGGCTTCAAACTTCATATGCAGATAGATCACATTGAGGACACGTGCAGTGTCAAAGATCTATAACTCTGTCAACAATATTTTTGGAGTTATTGCCCTTTGCTATTTTACAATTTGGATTTTTGTCCAGAGCATAACTTATGAAAGCCATCGGCTTCAAACTTCATAGATAGATCACATTAAGGACACATGCAGTGCAAAAGATACATAACTTTTTGTTTTTTACATATTTGATTTTTATCCGGAGCCTAACTTCTAAAGTAATAAGCTGTCGACGTCAATCTGCATATGCAGATAGGTCACATTGAGGCAAAGTGCAGTGCACAAGACCCATAACTCTGTCTTCATTATTTCTTTGCTATTTAAACAATGTCCGGAGCATAACTGCAAAAGCTATGGACTTAAAACTTCAGATACAGATAGATCACACTGCCCTCCACAAGATCTGTAACTCTGTCATTATTTCTTTTTGTTATTTTACATTTTGGGTTTTTGACAGAAACATAACTCCCAAAGTATTACAGCTATTGACCTTATACTTCAAATACAGATAGATAACATTGAGAAAAAGTGAAGTGCACAAGATCCGTAATCATGTCTTCAGTGTCTTTTGAGTTATTGCCAATGTTTTTTGGGTTTATTTTTGTCCAGAGCATGTTGTCCAAAGTATAAAAGCTATTGACTCGAAACTGCAAATACAGATCGGTCACATTGAGGACAAGTGCAGCATACAAGATCCATAACTCTGTCTGTAGTTTTTTGAGTTCTTGCCATTTGTTACTTTACATTTTGGGTACGAAAAGGGGCAGTCATTCAGTGACACGGAACTAGCTGGGGGTATTTTGTTCGCCTGCGGCAGTTCTAGTTATCATATATAAAAAGTAAATTTACATTTCAATCACTTGATTTCTGGCGTAATTAATACTGTGCATGTTTGTTACACAATTCATCATTTTTTTTTTTCCTGTTAGTTTTCATTGTTTGTGTTAGATTTTCAGCAAGGACTTCAGGTTAAAGGGCGGGACACTATAACGAAAGGTAAGTGAGGTCATTTCTTTAACCCTTTACCAAACAATCCAGTGTTTAACCCTTTCGGCGGCACAGGCGAAAACAGTGACTTATGCGGACGGCATAGATAAGATCAGACTGTACAGAACGTGCAATCTGATCTTTGATCTATACCGTCCGCTTGTGTAGTAAAGCATATACAATCGAAATCTTTGTAAGTTTCAATAGTATGTATTTAATAGATTGTATTTAGAGCCGTGGAAAGAGATCGAGTTTATTTATTTGGCGCTGAACGAGTTAAACGATCATGTGAAAAAAGTCTTTGGGATACATTGTGGGAAAAGGAAAAAACTCTAGTAGCCGGATTTTTCTCTTTCTCCTAGAGCAATGTGTCTTTCTTTTCAAAGACAATTCCTATCACTTGAGTAAATTGTGACTGTCGCCTGCTTTTAATTTGGAGATTTCTGAGATTTTGTCGCCTGGTTAAGAATTAAACTTTTCTACTAATGGTCTCAGATAACCGAAAAGAGTCCGAATTTTTTGTTTGTTTTGAGATGGTGGCATGTGCGGATAAGTGGTAGGATATGAAGACGATATAAATGCGCCATGCTCTGGGAAAAGGGGGCTTAATGCGTCTACGTGATGCATTGTACCAATCAAGCCGTCATATAATTATGGATCCATAATAGCCACCTTTTTGAACAATCAACTCAAATCGGTTTTGTGATAAAAGGAGAAGTGAATTCTAGCATAATTTGTTCTAACCCTTTCCCGAACAACAAATTTCAAAGCATTTGCAGACAATAAGGTAAATATGAACCAAAACTTGAAATTAGTCTTTGAGACGGTAGAAAACCTTGTGGGAAAGGAAGTGAATGCTGGTTACTAAGATTTTCTCCCATTTCCACAATGTTTTCAAAAGCAATATTTAGGGTAGTTTAAACCGGGGATTGCTCGTTATCCGTTTGTCAAACAATTATGAGTTTTAATGACCATAACAAAAAAGGCTTTTAGAAACATAGTAGGAAAAGGAAAAATACTGTTAACCAGTAGTTTCTCCTTTTCCCACATTGTTGTCTACCCAATCAAAACAAGTTCCATTACTTGAGCCACATTTAAATTGTCGTCTGTAAATGTTTTGAATCTGGACTAGTTAAAAATTTTGTCGTTTTGTAATGAGTAGCAGAGTACAGAGTATGATACTTTATTATACTTGAGTACAAAGTGCTCAAGGTGAGCTTTAGTGATTGCACTGTGTCCGAGCGTCAACAGTAACCCGGTGTGCGCTCTAGGACTACATTTTCTGACAAATACTCACTAGTTATGCTGTGTGAAAAGGATCTTTATTACATAATTTTGATGCATTTTACCAGCAAGTCATCACATATTCACGGATTCCTAAAATCTAATTTGCGTAACAACCGACTTAATTATGAGGCATATATTAGCGTGGATTTCGGAGACTGAAATGGCTCGATATTTTTTTGCAGATGCATTAAACCCCCTTTTGACAGAGCATGACTCACGAAATCTAGTCCAATACTCCTGGAAAGTTGGTCGGAATGTTTGGCCAGATGATATTTCACAGGACTATCAAAACAGGTCACGTGGGGTCAAAATTTAAAACCACTTGCACAAATCGTATAAAAAAAATATTGTGGACACTTTTTCAGTCCAATGCTCATGAAAGTTGGTTAGATTGGTCGTCATGGGTCCGTATTCACCAATCATTCTTAAGAACATTCTTAATCTTATTCTCCATGATTTTTCTAAATTTGAACGTAACACAACTTCTGATTGGCTAAACCAAATGGTTGCGTTACTTTCAAATTTAGAAAATTCCGGGGAATAAGACCGAGAACGTTCTTAAAGGTGGGTATTTAGATTTTTCACATCTCACCAAATTAAAAAATACATGTATCACTGAAATTTATATGAAAAAACAATACAAATCATCAATAATTAAGAATCATAAAATTACAAAAAAAAAATTTTTTTTTGATGGTGTTCCCTTAAAAGGCTACGTAGCCTCTTAAGGTATTTTTAGATTTCGCGCCAAAAATCAAAAAAGCATTGTGGGAATGTCATGTGACTGGCACGTGACTAATGACGCTTAAATTCCATAACATAACAAACATGTAATTATTTTCCATAATGTCTTCCTCGGACGCTGTTTGAAGCTTGGTCTGTGTATTTCCGGTATGTAAATGAGCGAGTTGCTCATGTAAAAATAGATCGTGTTTCCGTCGGTGTCAACTTGGGCCGTAGTAAATCTTTAATTTCTCTTGTTGTCGGATGGTTTTCGACTACTAGGGTTTTATGAATGAAAATTAAAAGGCTTTGGGAGTATAAAGATGAGTTTTTTTGTATTTTTGTAAAATTTTCTTCCCAAATCTGAAGGGCCACCTTTAAGCATGGTTGGTGAATACTGACCCTGATATTTTGTCCTGATGTTGTCACGATATTTCGGGAATCATGAAAATAGACCATTTTGGTCGAAAAGGTGGGCAAATGGACACATCCTGGAAAAAAAACTTGCGTAAACTCTAGAGGCTAGACTAGTACGATGCAACTTAGTCATAGTGTTTGCCTTGATGATATCTCGAACGAGTGCGAAAATGGGTCACCCCAGAGCATAACGTAGGTCAGTGGGGCTAATCTTAGACAAACTTTGTGTGCATTCTACAGGCCACATTTTCAGTCCAATACTCATGGTTAGACCGCTCTTGTAGCGAGTTGACCAATCAGCGTTCAGTGTTTCAGAAGTATATATCAGATACAACTCCCGCAGTTGTATATGTATAGGATATCGACTGAGTACGAGGTCTTTCCGTATAAGAACGACCTGGGCATGAGCTTCACGAAACACCGTTCTTATACGGAAAGACCGATGTACGAGGTCGATATCCGACTTAACAATCATGTCGAAAAGTATGGACCTGTTCGATGAAAAAAGAAGGGTTTAACATGTTTTATGGTTTTATAACTTTTGGGTATTTTTTCTTATTTATTTATCAGTTTTACCTTCTCACTTGAACATTAATGAAACGTGGCTTGTAAATGACACCTCGTGATATCAGCCTTTGGATTTTTTTACTTGGGTAGCTTTGTTGATGTTGCACGAGTGAGTTCATTGCTCAGAATAGGTTCGAATTGATTGAAATATTCATTGATTTCAGCTTTTGCCGTTAACGCTCTCGTGTTTTTAATTCTACCGTCAGTCCGTTTGCACTAATTCACCCAGTTCTGTAGGGCCGTAGGTCAGTTTTAATTGATTGCTTAATTGATCGGATGGTGTTTTACGCCGCTTTCAACATTATTTCAGTCATATCACGGCGGCACTTCCAGTGAGGCTCAAGCCCGGGACCTTGGGATCGAGCTTAGGACAGTTGGTCTCAAAGGGATTCTGATCATTCGACTACGGGAATGATCGGGCCCCTCAATTTGCATTTAGTTTGATTTCTTGAGGCTAGCTGTGCCGAGTCAGCCATTAAAGGAGAGTGCTCCTATGTTAATTTTGCTGTCTCACAATAAGAAAAAAAAGAGGACTTTTTCGCTACAGAGGCTAAAGTGTGCTAATACGGACAAATCAACAGTCGGTCTCATAGGAAATAGGGTGCATTAGAACCAAAATACAGTAATATTGTGGATATGTTTTAGAACATGCGTCCGTCATTAACTTTTTCTCACTTTTGCTATTTAACTTATATGAAAACTAGAAAAATACGAAAAAATAAGTTGGGTTTAGGTATGAATAAATTACATGTATGTAACTACAGAACTTAAGGAAAAAGCACTTTATCAACAATGTTTTAAATGTTGCCCTTAATGTAACAGCACATTCTGTAATAGGAGGGGATAGATTTTTCAATGATCGCTTTGAAAGAAATTATCAAAGAATTGCTGAGTTAGTCACCAATAAAAATCAAGATTAAAATCTGTCTTACCAGAGAGAAGCATATTTGCAAGATTCTTCCTGTTATTTAACAAATTCCTGAAAATCAATATCGCGCGAGTACCAATGTCCTTCACGACCCTGTCTGTACGACCCAAGGTCCGTCAATTGCACGTGGACAGGTCTTTCTCGCACGGGAGCAGGTCTTTCCCGCACGTGGGCAGGTTTTCTATCTACGGAACAACCTGTGCACGTGCATAGATAGACCTGCGCTCGTGCATTCTATTATTAAGACGGGTCGTTCTGAAAAAGATAGACCTGTTCCAAACAAAGGAGCCGGTATGTAACTTGATATACCATGATAGTATATCCCGCACGTGAATTCCGACAATTTTTGTTTGCAATATCGAGTCAAGACAAAATGTACCCTTTACGGTAAAACATTTTGAATTATCGGCAGCATTTTGGTAAGTGAGTGCAGTATTATTCTAAGTGCCTGTACAGTGTGAAGGCACTTAAAACAGTAACGTAAAAGAACATTAAGTCGTCAATTTTCTGTATAAATGAAGAGCTGGAAGAGAATCCTGGGGTTTTGTAGATTTTTATCGTGTTCCAAAATATTCTTTAGCCCTTTGGACGTCTTTTAAGACGTTTCTTACATTGATATAACGCTCTAAAGGGTGTTTAATAGTGCCCGAAAATCACCTGGTTGCGACTGCCGACTGACTGTTACTTGGAACGTTAACTCGTCACCACTAGTAATGTTAAGTCGTCATTTCAATATTTTCTTAAAATCTCAAAAACTATAAGCTGAAAAAATAGTTTTTAACTTAAATGTCGCAGAACTGATTAGAATAATGATCACAAATTGTAAACAAACAAATTTAATACATGTACAAGAGATGTATAGATGTAAAATGAGCCCAAAGATTTTTACAAGCTTATCTAATTGAATATTTGATAAAAAAAAAAAAAAATCATACAGATTTCTAGCTAGAATTAAACTTTATGTTAAGTGTAAATGGAATTAGGTAAATATTTCCGATGTAGTTTTTGCAATGTCTTCTTTGAAAACTGAAAATTGAGTACGTGTTTTAAATATTCTTCTTAATGACATATTACATGTATTAGTACTCTGTTCGATAAGCAAAACAACAATATAGAGGTAAACCAAGGGTCACACAATAGTTTCATTCTTTAAACCTCTGAAGTCATTTAAAACAATCAAACAACATTGCTTGACTCATATAAGTAACAAGAATATATACTATAAACGTGTTAGATTGTTTATATTTAGTTCAACAGGTATCTGTTTGAAAAAAGAATTGCTAAAAAACATATGTCATTTATCTGAATTTCTCATCATCTTGTCACAAACTGCAAGCAACACTTAGGATATATTCAATATCAAATGATTTAATCTTTACATTTTTTTCTGACTTCGTTTTCACATATTACGTTTTACACCTTTAGCCTTTGTTGTCTTAGCTCTAAGTGTCTTTTTTTTACCCTTTAGCTTTATATTTAGTTCAACAGGTACCTGTTTGAAAAAAGAATTGCTAAAAAACATATGTCATTTATCTGAATTTCTCATCATCATGTCACAAACTGCAAGCTACACTTAGGATATATTCAATATCAAATGATTTAATCTTTACATTTTTTTCTGACTTCGTTTTCACATATTACGTTTTACACCTTTAGCCTTTGTTGTCTTAGCTCTAAGTGTCTTTTTTTTACCCTTTAGCTTTTTATTCCGTTTCATGTAGAGCACACTGATCTTCTCTTTACTTATCAGTAAGAGTAGGGTTTCCAAAGATTTTTATGCTTCTATTACAGTGTCATTTTTATTGTCTTGAATATCTTCTATTTGTGATATATACGTATAGCTGCTACTCCTGGCCTTGTTTTACATTTTTTCAGCTTTTTGTCTTCAGTTTCTCTTGCTTGACCTTCTTTTAGAGGCAATGATCGAGACATAATTAAGAGCCTTATACGCACCAGTCATGTTTTCTATCGAACATTTTCAAGCAGCATGTTTTGGCTTCGCCAGATCCCCTTAGCTCAGTAGATCTTGTTTAGATTGGCTGCATTTAGATTAAAAAAAAAAAAAGATGAAATGAATACATGTATTTGACCGAATAGGCAGGTTGGATAATTTAGGGCAGTAGATAGAAATAAAACGTAGAAATATTTCTTCAACTATATCGTAGATGAAGCTCTTTTAAATGAAACTTTGACGTAAAATCTGTAGCTTTTTGATGAACACTGTAGCTCGAAATTGGGTTCGATATTAAAAAACATGTTAAAATTGATATACCAAATCACTATTTAGTGTATTAGAACTTTATTTACACCATTTCATCAATAAAATATGACAATATTTCAATAGATTACAATATTCTGCAAAAGGAAACTGTTTCTAATTAAAACAAGCAAGGACGCAAGATTCGTTGACAATTCGGCCTTGTGCCCTCTAAAATCTTTCTAAATAGACCTAATTGCTGCTAAGATATATATTTCATTCACATTAGGTAAAGGTAAATACGCTTATTGAGGTTTATTTTTATGTCAGCGGGTAAAATATCGTACCAAATATCTTACTAAAATAGGGGAACACTAAGTCGTAAATTGGGTTCTAACTCGTCATTTTTATTACACCTTCATTTCATTGCTTTCAAAGGTTCTGTCTTATCAAAGAGAGGTAAATCTTGTAAGAATAAACATTCTAGAACATCAACACGTGGTTCTGACATCACTCATGCGTCTACAAACTTTACTCCGAGCTTTCGCCCGAGACAGCTGAGACAGAAACTTGTCGTCGCCCAAGCCTACCGATTTATGTGAATTCTGGTGGATTTTTCAGTGACTAAAAACTCCAACACAAACCAATTAATGTGAATGTTATCTAAACCAGAAAAAAGAAAATTTGTGTATCTTTCAAAAAAATGTGTGCCTGTAAACTTTCAGATGACGTAATCGAAGAAGAGATAACAAAAAACAAAAAGTGACGAGTTAATGTGCCTGCCGAGTTATTCTTCTTTTACGTTATTGCTTTTACTAAAGCAAGCTTTTGAGTGGTGTGTGTATTTGTTGATAGAAAAATTATGCTCCAGTTAGGAAAAAAAAACTATAATGTTCGCATTTTAGCTTTTAAAAACATGCCATTGCCTTAACAACAATTTTTCTCTTTAATCTCAGAAAAATAAAATCTTATTTCAACTAGAAAAAATAACAACAAATTCACTGCTTTCTTTAGTTTATTTGTATTTGAGTTTAACGCCATTTTGTCATTTAACGGTGGCCAGTGCGCCTATACACAAGCGTAGTTTGCTTTTAGTAATATTAACCCTTTACCTGCCAAATGTGTTTAATGTAACTTTCAAGCTGATAGTAAAAGTTCAAATATTGCTATTGCTAAGAAATTTCGAGGGAAAGCATCTCCTGATCGGACAGTGTGGATCCAAGATCAGACTGTGCACGTTCTATGCTGTCTGATCCGGACCTAGTTGTCCGCAAAAGGTCCTTCGGTCGCGTTTAGCAGCCAAAGAGCTAAGCTCGATGGCTCTACAAAATTTAAAAAAAAAATCATGAACAGATTCGTCGAAATTCACGTATTGCACATACATGTAATGCAAAAAAGAAATAAGTAATATTTCTCAACAACATTCTATGTACTTCGTAATTAAATAGAACAGTTCTGTCAAATTCTAAGAGACACGTAGTAAGTTCTAAATACATGTACATTAACGTCCCTTTCGTCTCTGACACCCACCATAAATCAAAACGGATCGTTTTCAAAATATTGCAGACATACTAGTTCGATCTTAACACTCCAAAAACAGGTTTACTTTGATTAAGCATCATCACGAATAATTTAGAATAATGATATAAATTGTACTTTTTTTTTTGCTTCTTTTCAATCTGGTACAGTAATTCATTTTAACAACCACAATGACTCCATTTTGTTGCAAGCTTTTTATCTTTTATACACATGTTCATATGACATGACAAGCACGAATAAATAGTCACGTGGTCTGAGTTAGAAAATCTCGTGTCGTGGTATATGGGAAATAAACACTCGCTAACGCTCGTATATATTTCCCATATACCAAGGCACTCGTTTTCTATCCCATACAGCTTCTTAGGTCACGTTAGGTGAACAAGTAGATGACTGGGCAAACCTTAGACGAATCTTGCGTGCATTCAAGAGGCCACATTTTCGATCCAATGCTCATGAAACTTGACCAGAATCTTTGCTATGATGATTTTCAAGGCTGGTTTGGAACTGGATTATCTCAGGTCAACAGGGACGCCACCAGGTCAAAGCGTAGAAAAATCACTGATTTTCATGACCCTATGGAAAGAAGGCTGATTAAAACATTGTGGGAAAATGAGAAAATGCTGGTAACCAGCATTTTCTCCTTTTCCCGCAATGTTTTCTACCCTTTCAGAGAGCTTAAGCTTATTTGTACCAACTTTGAATTTGTCGTCTGCAGATGTTTTGAATTTGAAAGAGTCTAAATTTTTTCGTTTGAAAAAGGGTTAATAAATTCAGTCAATTTCAATGCTGTATTAAACACAGCTATTAACCCTTAGGTTGCCGAATAAAACAATGTTCACATTTTATGATTTTAATCAACCCTAAAAAAAAAAAAAAAAAGACTCGTGCAAGATTATCATTATCATGATTATACGAAAACTACACTTCGTATAATTCCCGCAACGATACACGGGCTTAGGTAAGCGATCTATAGCCTTTGTGGAACTCTTGTTGTATTGAGTAGAGACTTAACCGTTTAGTGTAGTATACGTCAAAAGGGTAAAATTAATTGCTGAAAGAGGATGAATTTTTTTTTTTGAGAGAGATTTAATAGTTTGTGTGTGGGGTGTGTGTGTGTGTGGGTAGGAGGGTGTGAGAGAGAGAGAGAGAGAGAGAGAATGACTAATGTAAAGGAATGCTTGACGCACTGCTAAGAAAAAAAAAAAAATACTGGTACGTTGATGAAGCTTTCTCTTGTAATTGATCAAATAGAAAAGACCTTGTTAACTAAAATGGTTTAGGGTCCATTTGTGCACGACATGAGAGAGGTAAGGTAGACTTTCAAAGACATTGTTGGAAAAAGAGACAATGTTGGTTTCAACCCCCCCCCCTTTCCATTACTTTTTGTCACCTTTCCACTAAAATTGAATTTATCGTACTCAAAATGTTATATCATAGAAGAATAGAAACATTTGTTGTTTTAGTTCAAATAAACTAGCCCGCCCGGATAGCTCAGTGGTTAGTGTATCTGACTCGTGATCTGGTGGTTGCGAGCTCGATGCTCGGTTGAGGCAAGCTGTCTGTCACGGAGACTCAAAAGGTGCAAAGTGTATTTGAATTGCTGTTGAGTGATTTCCAGAGTCAAGCCTCAAAATTAAAAAAATAAGCGCAAATTTAGAAAATCTTAAAAAAGAGTTTCAGATAAAAAAAAATATGGAATTTATAGACTATGAGCCAGCAGGGTGTTTGCTCCCCCTCCCCCCCCCCCCCCGGGGGAATTTTCGAGACTATGATTTTCTTGAGCCCCAAGGCCTCCTGAGCACATTCCTAAAGTCTGCCACCTGGCGAGTGGGGCTTTTGGAAGTTATAGAGGTCAAAGGTCATCAAGTGCACCTCTAACCCTAACCTTATTAGGTGATCTTTAATTGGCACTTATTTGGAAATCTTATACCTTGTGAAAGTCCCAAATTATCTCAGGTAATGTAATAAGCTCATATTTAGATAATTCTATGAATTTCTAACAAGATAAAAGAACATTTAATGCAAATCAAAGCACTGACAGCACTATTTTTTATGATTCAAGCTTCCAAAAAAATCATAATCTGAGAAACTACAAGGATATTTTTCAGATAAAGCACATTTTCTTGATCACAAATGCCTTGAATGCATCCTAGAAGCAACCCAGATGGCATTTTCAGATTTATTGTATATCAGTTTGTCATATTCATGGATAAAATGGAAGCACTTGTAACCAAAGTTCATTTTATACCAGTTGCTGAGAATTCAACAACTATCTGGTTCATTTCTTTATTTTAGATTTAAAAAAAAAAATCTAAAATTTATTGGTATGCTTATTTTCATGATCTTAATAGTTATATTTATTACAGTAAATTTTTGGAAACTTTTAATGTAAATCAAAGTACTGACGTTACTGATACATTGTGTACCATTTAACTCTTGTATCTAAAAAACGGACAAAAAAGTTTAAAAGTAATATATATCTTGATCTTATTTACTAAGAGGACATTGCATATGCTATCTACAGTGCCTTCTCTTGTTATTTTATCAATTTAGTTCTCTCAGACAATGATATCAAAGTACTAAAATTTGAACTTGCCATGAAGTAGTAAAGGTATGACCTACAGGCATATCCACCTTTTTAGTTAAATACAGCATACATATGCATGAATTTAACCCTTTCAGCAATACAGGCGAAAACAGTGGCCTTTGCGGACGTCATAGATCAAGATTAGACTGCACAGAACATGTAGTCTGATCTTATTACTCTGTAGTCCGCTTGTTTAGTCAAGCCTAATATGATAAAACTCTAAGTAAGTTTCACTGGAGCCTATTTCCAGGCATCGAAAGAGGTGGGCATTAACTATTTGGCGTGGAAAGAGTTAACTGCCAAAAATCAGAGATATATTATTCTTAGTTAATCTTGTTTCACTTTTTACACACATCATATAAGTCACCAGGTGATTTACTAGCAATTTGAGTCACCAAGATGAATTCCCCATTTGAATTTGATATTTCAATGGGGCAGATGCACCTGTTATCTCACACTGTTGGTCAGTATTCATTTACAGAGGACCATAGTGTTATAGTGAATGAGAGCTCATTCATGTTTGTATTTGCTCAGTAAAACCTTCACCATCATCATTCTCATGCCTACCCGCCCTATCTGTGACCTTATGTTTTTGTCATGAAAACTGTGGTTGTCGTTTTTCCATTCTTACATGTTCAGAATTATGTCAGGTTAACTGGTTGGCATTAAGAAACAAGGAAATAATTTGAAGCATTGTGCCGTGACTAGAACAGAAGGCTGAGTTTAAATGTTGGAAATGAGTTGCATTTGGTTTGATATAATATGCTTAAGTCTTAAACTATGCAATGAAGAGCCCTGGTTTTTTTCCTTATTCTTTTATCCAATTTGTTTCCCTTCTATGTTATCTTTCAAATGAAGGTCATTTGTGTGTTACCATGTACTATTAATGTTCTTGTCATTAACATATTTTTTGGCGTAAAGGTCATGCAAAGTATCATCATTCACATGGCAATCCTTTGATTGCTCAGATTATCTTATTCTTACATATGTATAACTTCTTGTTTTCTACCTGCATAGCTTCAAGGCTATGTCTTCTTTTACTCAATTACATTGTATTCTAGTGATTTATAATCTGTGTAAATTAAAAAAAAAAATTTTTTTTAGTTTTTTGTATGATATTTTACACATTTAAGAGAGACAGAAGCTTTTTTGATATTTTAGCTGGCCAGTTATCATTTACCTTGTTTTATAGATGATTAGTGACTCTCCTTATTTCTGCTATGGGCAAAAGGCCTATGCATGAGTTTTGTTTTTCTCTATTTCTATCAAACATGTATATAAAGGTACCTGTCGTATGTCAAAAAGAAAATGCCTGCTGCAATATACGAAGACTATGCTTATCTCCACCTCATCCAATATCAGTACAACTGTAGTATTCTGCATGAACAGATGAACATTTTTTTTTGTTCATTTGGTATCACGATCATGGGTTTATTGTTATTTCCAGGACCTTGTTTCCCATATTACAAATGATAGATTTCATTTTACTGTTCTATTCCATATAAGTGATGCACCAATAATTGCCCATCTGTAGGAAGAAATTAGCAGTGATCTGATGAGGAGACAGTTTCTTCTTTTCTGGCCTGATTTCTCATTCGCAAAGTCTATGCTGTGAAGGGAAGTCTCTGTAGTTTGACAAAAGTAGATTCTGTTTTGCGAAATGCTACCTTGGAATCATTTAGAGAATAACAAACCTAGAGTGTTTCAAAAATGGTTTTATGCATGCGCTCTTTGCGTACATTTTGATGTTTTTCAGTTGTGGTAAAATGTCATATTGTGAGCAGAACAGAAATATTATTGAATTTTCACAGTCGCCTCAGCCAAGATCAGATGCCAATTTGTGTAACATTTTACTCAAATTTTCAAAGTATGTTTTTCGACTGTTTTTCATGTTTTTCTATTCCAGTATGGTTCAAGGTTTCATAGTTTACATATTTTGTAAATAGAAACTTATTTGCTAAGAAGTTGCTTCTACAATTATTCTCAAAACTGGAGTAAAAATATGAAATACACATATGCTTTTTAAAGCTTCATTTTCAATGCTATTTAACAGAAACATAAAATTTTAAACTTTTAATAGAAAGATCTTGTATTTAACTGCCTTATTTACAAGCATTTGACTGTGAAAATCATTGAAAAAAATTTTTTTGCCCTGGTTTATTCCTTTTTTCATGAGATAATTTTTATCTTACTTCATATTGTTTGCAATGTCTAAAATACAGTTAACATGAGTGGAAAATGATAGATCTTATGATAAACTATAAAAAAATACGATTCCAATGATATATAGTTTTCCAGTAATTGCTGATTGTTCATGAACTTATGTGTTCATAAAATTTCACATAGAAACGAAACCAAATTTTCTACGGACAGGACATTTTGTATATATCATCATCATCAAACACATTTTAGCCCTATGTTTTGCCATGTTTTCCATGTTTGACAAACAAATGGAACAGATATGATTATGTAGAACAAGAAAACATAATTTGCACTCCAAAAATGTAAAGAATATGCAATTTCCAACAAGAAATGTAACAGGAATATATACAAAGAGCAACTGAAAACAGATATTATACCAAATACAGTGCTAGTTGTTAATCTTTATGCATTTGTGCATGTTTGCTATGCTGAATAATACATTTAAACTTAAAATTTCACAGATTTTTATTCCTTAATAGAGTAAAATAATCAAGGTTAACAAAATCTACGGACAGGACATTTTTCTAGTTTTAAAAATAAATTTTAGAAAATGTCGAAGTTTTGCTACTTATTTAGTTTCTCAGTCTTACAAAACATGTTCAGTAATAATAAGTCATAATTCATCGTGCATTGTAAGAGCAATACAATTAGTCACAATGATAAGCAAATGTCCAACCCTTTCCAAAACAATGACGGGTTTTCATAACCCTAAGGTGGAAAGCTTTTGAAAACATTGAGGGAAAAGAAGAAAATGTTGCTAACCAGCATTTTCTCCTTTTCTCTCGATTTAAGTTACATTTATTTTGTTGTCTGCAATGGCTTTCAAATTGGACCAGTCTAAAATTTTGTTGTCTGTTTAAGGGTTGATATGAATGGAAATCAAATCAATAAGCCCAGTGTGAGTAAATATCAATTGCAAACATGTAACATTGTTTGTTTTCTGAATTTCAATGCACATTCCATCGACCTGTATATTCAGTCCATTAACCCTTTCCCAAACAACAAAATTATACCAGTGTTCTCACTAGGATCTTGAAAGTTGGATTCCAGGAATTCAACTCAGGAAAAAATTGGATTCCAAACTGAAAAGTTGGATTCCAGCCTGCAGAAGTTGGATTCCATACAGTCAGGATGAATTTTAATACACAAGTAATAAACATCCATAAACTGTAAATTTTGATTTACAAATATAAATTTGTATTCAAACACCAAGTACATGTACTGCAGTAGATGTACACATAGCTTTCACTTGGCCATAAGCATCCAATTTCTAAATCTAATAAAAGTCTTGTCCCAATTTGAAACCACTTGTCTCTATTTTTTCTTCCAGTTTTTTTTTTTTAATTTTAAATTCCTTTTTCACACAAGTCTGATCACTAGGCTGATCTGGAGCTTTCCTTTCAGTCCCCAGAAATTTCTTCATTTTGGAATTTGTTTATCCGATAATATCAAGCACATGTACAATGTACGAGATATAGTCCAGTATAGGTAAAAAGGAGATATGATTTTCATGGAACATTGTTCTTAATTAATTGTTTTTACTCAAAAGATTGATTGAAAAATTAATCGGAAAGTTGAAAGGTAATGGACAACACTCAATTATCTCATTCGTCACAACTCGGCCGATTCCGTATGTACATGTAACTTGATCACCGGATCAACCGACGTTTGCCGTATGATGATCAACCGACTATGCCGAATGTCAACTATCTATCACCATTGCATTCCGTCGATTGCATCATTAGATGTTAACCGTCTTTTTCCAATTGAACAGATCTATAATGTTGACCAAACTTTTCCCTGATAGGGTTGTCAGTACCAGACATTGTTTAGGAAAGGGTTAAAGTCATGATTAATTGTAATCTCATTTGACTGACTTGTAATTTAAGTCATCTACAGACAAGACATCTTAACAGTCAAAAACATTTCTTAAATTTTATTGTATGGAAATGCCTTTTCCATTTTAACCATTCAATAAACTGAAAGGCATTATTATTATATTATTATTCTTTTTATTTCCTCTTTACAGAGATTAATTCTGATACACAAACATTTTAGATATAATAAAAAAATACAAAGGTTATACAATATTTTCGTTGTAACACGGTGTAAGAGTAGAAAAGAACAATTGTGCAATAGTAAAAATAAGGGGGTTAGAGAGAGAGGGGGGGACAGACAGACCGGCAGACAGACAGACAGACAGAGACGTGGACAATTAGAGATAGAGAGAGTAGTTTGCAACGCGTAGTATACACATTGGATGGCTTATGTCGAAACGAAAGTGCAGAAGCTACATCCGATGGTGTATTCATGTATGTCTTGAATTGTCGCCACAGTCCAATCGTGTGGATGAGAGTACGAAGAATCTCATTACTGTTTCGGACGTCATAGACTTTTACTCGCAGCGAGCTCACTTACTCATTCACATACTTGCGTTTGTCCTGTCCGTAGATCATTTCTTTTGAGAATTGGAATACGCAATCCATTAACCAAAACCAAAAGAAATACTCTGCTTTACTTGTTTGTTTTTCACTGAACCCCAGTGAATATAAAAAGATGTAGAATGTGCCCATTTCATATGATATATCAAAAATTTCCAAAGTATGATTCAAATATTTTTCTTTTTTTCAATGTTAAAACGTTTAAAATCAAGTTTTTATGGTATACTGACATCGTAACAATTAAAATTCAAGTTAGAAATAAATGTTAACATTTCAAATTATGAATTAATATTGATATTTATAACAAAGATTAGAGATCTACGGACAAGACATCTTTCTACGGACAAGACATTTGGTACTTTTTGAGCTGTGAATTGTTGGAAAGCATTGTAAATTCAAAACCTCTTGCATAGATTTGATCAGTAGACAGAGGTCTATTCAGGATAAAATGATTATATTGGTTTTAGATATTTATCCTAGAAAACAGGGTGGTCTACGGACAGGACAGATTTAGTGGGACATTTTTCTCACTATATAAAAATCGCTGTCAAGAAAATTTCCAAATGCAAGTTGGTTCCAGGTGGGTTTTATTCGTTCATAGTGGTGTTCAACTATTTATAACTGCAAAAATCACAAAGATTTATGTAAAACTAAATTTTATGGTGGTATCTTTAAATTTCAAATCACAAAAAGTACAAAACGCATAACGATTGGGTGGTTTCAGTATTTTATTTATTTCTCGGGTCATTGTTGATGAATTTTGCTCAAACAACCTTCAAAAGAAAAGGTACAAAATCATGCATACATTTAGCAAAGTATGACTTATGTTAATCATATCTGAAAAGAGAAATTTCTAATTGAAAACCATCCCATTTTGAAATGTTACAGCATAACGCTATTTATTTGCCATTTTTTGACCACTTATACCGCGACTGAAGAATTTCAGTGAAAGATATCACTGATTTTTTTTTTCGGAACATGTAACCATGACTTTAAGCTTTCACCAGCAAAAGTAATCTGTACTATATGGTTGAAAATATACCAGATACAGGTATATAACATAAGGCAGGGATAAAATTGGCATCTGATCTTGGCTGAGGCGAATGTTTACTGGGTACTTCCCCATGTCACAGACATGAAGTACGTGTAGAGTAGAGTTTAAATCATAGCAATGATTTAGTTAACATATTGAAATACATTGTAACCAAGCAATGAGAAAGATGATAACAATGTTGACTTCATGAATGTGGTCAAATTGGGTGATAGTGGATAGATTTTCATATGGAATGATCTGTTGTCAACATCATTGTTATCATTTCGATGAAAAGCAATTTCATATTAGTCTCGAACTCTATAAAGAAAAAGATCTACACAACTTTATTCACTGGGTTTAATGTAATACCAATCAATGTGGCAAATTACTGTTGATTATAGAAGTGAAAAATGCAATCCTCACGTCAATGAGTTCTTATGGGTCAACAACAAGAAATATCTTAAATTCCAGCAAATAGCGTAAGATTTAAAAAAACAAAAGCTCAACATTTGTAACTATTAATACTCTGATTTCCTTTGCTGAAACAGCTTATAGATAGGATAAATTATATTGGTAAGGCACAATGTTTGTCATGGAACCTATTCTTTATCACTAAGATCATAACTGATGATTTTGTATGCTATGAATATGATTTTGGGTACCAGCCATTTTACGCTCACAAACGTGGCCAATAACAGTTCTCTCAGTGCTTTGATTCAAACAAAATTGCTTCTATTTGTGTTAAACAGCTGTTTTGACTAAAGATATGAGTTTATAAACGCATCTGAACATGTTTCTGACATATTAAATGTAGAAAATGAAATGAAAATTTAACCTGAACTGCTATTCATTGATATCTCTTATGCAAAGGGCACTTGTTGACCTTTGACCTCAATAACTCGCAAAAGCCCCACTCGCCAGGTGGCAGACTTTGACAAAGTGCTCAGGAGACCTTGGGGTTTCAGAAAATAATAGTGCCGAAAATTCCCCCCCCCCCGGGGGGGGGGGGGGGAGGTCTATTGGTGGCTCAAGGTCTATGATTTGAATATCATAACGTTAGAACTTTAAAAAACAGAAAGAAAAAAAAAAACTATGGAGCACAATAGGTTGAGTTTAAAGGGATTGAGATGCTATTTAATCATTGCTTGGATGATGATGATGATAGTGGTTGTGGATGTTATAATGATGATGCTGATCGTGGTGGGGAATTTATTGGTGGAGAGAGAGAGAGAGAGATTTGGGTTTTACGGTGCTGTCAACACGTCTTGAAAATTATTTCAGTTATATCGAAAAGAAATTGCCCCCCCCCCCCCCCCCCGGATTCAAGCCATGTTCGTTTTCTACTGAGCAACTAGGCTTTGCGATGTGCTAGAGAGAGAGAGAGAGAGAGAGTATTTGACTTATTCGTGAAGGTTGTCGTGTCGGATCAGCCTGTGCAGTCCGCGCAGGCTGATCCGAGACGGCACTTTCCGACTACATTAGATTTTGTTCTTCAGTAGACTTGTGCAAAACAGAAAATTACATAAAAACGGAAAGTGTCGTTTGTGAGTCCGCGCAGGCTGATCCGAGACGACACATTACGCAAATGTCCGAATGCCCCTTTTCGCGTGTTGCAGGCCATATGTACCCTAATTACGGAAGGTGAACCACCAGGCCGTGAAATTGTATCCAAGGCGATAAGATGTCTCAGATATACCTCCAGCCATGTGGGGTCCCTATAAAGTGAGAAACGGAACCGAAACGAAACGCAACGAAACGAAACGAAACGCAACGAAACGAAATAATACGAAACGGAATAAAACGAGAACGAAACGGAACGAAACGAAGCGAAATAGAACGAAACGAAATAAGACGAAATCTAGTAGTGATTTTTTTTTTTTAAACTTATCTTTTTGTCTCAATTTATCGTTTTTCTGTTGCACCATTTCTTATTTTTTTTTATCCCACGTTTTATGTAGAGCACAATAAGAATATGTTGCTGAATTTTGCGATTATCTCAGGGCTTGAAAATCTGCTTAGAGTCAAGATTAAGAACTTAAAACGATAACCCTCAACCAGGACCTGTGGCTTTGGAAGTTGCACAAAAATTTAATATATTTGGTGCAATTTTAAAGATTTGGCATGTAGGGAAAATTTAATTTTTCTTTCGTTTCTGTTCTTCTGTCATTGTAGTATCATAGTACTATCACAGGGCGCCGGAATATGCCGAGCCTCGGTAGCACAGTCGGTAGCGTACAGGACTTGAGGACAAGGGTCGCTAGTTCAAATACCCACTCGACAAATTTCTTTCCGAGGATTGATGATAGTCATTGCGACAGGTGATCACCGATTGTTAGCGATGGAAAGCAGCCAGTGGCTTGGGAAGGATATTAGGCGAAGCACTGGTTAAAGGAACTGCGGGAAAACAGATAGGTGCAGTGCAGTGATTTTGTTTGGTTTGTATTAGAGTTTAACGCCTTTTTAACAGCTTAGGTCATATCATGGCGGTCAGTAACGCACCAATGTGTTTCCTGGCTTTTTCACACCAGCACTGATACAACTTTCTTTCCAAAGCCACTGACTACTTTTCTCACATGCATCAGAGGTGAAAGGCGAAAAATCGCCGGAAAGAATGTTCTCCGCAATCGGGTATCGAACCCGCAACCTCCAGGTCACGAGTCAGATACGCTAACCACTGAGCTACCCGGCCGAGCTCAATGCAGCGATACAACTGAAATAATGTTGAAAAGGGCGTTAAACCTTAAGACATGGGGGGGAAAGGGAGAAAATGCTGGTGACCAGCATTTTCTCCTTTTCTCGCAACGTTTTCAAAAGTATTCTCCTTTAGGGGCGGTGAAACTCGAGATTGTGCAGCAAAAGGTTTGTTTCTTTCATGCTTAAATAGTTTCGACGACTGAGATTATATCAGTTCAGCAGTGACAGCCGTGATCGTATAGTGGTTAGTGCTTCGCGTTGTGGCCGCGACATCTCAGGTTCGAATCCTGGTCACGGCAAATCTGTGATCGTCGCTGTCTCGGCACAGCTGAACAATTTTTTACAGCCCTTTGGATATCAAGGTGTTTTACACCACTTTCAATACGATTTCAATTCTCTGACAGCATCGGTTGACTTTGTTGACGTTTTTTATTGGTTTTATCACACAAGCAATTTCCTCTCTTACCTCGTTGTTGTGCATATTGTTGAAAATGAAAATTTCAATTAGATATGCGCCATGCTCTGGCAAAAGGGGGTTTAATACCTCTCCGTAATGCATGATACCAAGCAAGTCATCATATAATCATAGATGCATAATTTCCCTCTTTGTATAACAACCGACTGAGTCACGAGGAACACTGGTTCTTTTACAAGTAGAATATTGGCTAAATAGCAAATATTTTCAACCCAGATCAGCCAGCGCAGATTGCGCAGGCTGACCTTTTTTTTTTTTGCAATGCAGCGATACAACTGAAATAATGTTGAAAAGGGCGTTAAACACTATACAATCAATTAATACAATCAAGCGCCGGAATGTCTCGAATGAAACTCGCCTGCAGTACCCTTAAATATGCCTTTAAGATGCTTACAGCTGAACTTTGCGAATATGTTTTTCTCCCAGATTTTTATTTCTTAATTTGAACCATGTTCTGTAAAAGGGGGCTTAATGAATCCGTAAAAAGTATCGATCCAGGCCAGCCTGCGCAGTCCCCGCAGCCTGACCTGAGGCGAAACCTTTCGCTATTGGTCAATTTTCTGCATGTCAAAGGACCAGAGTACTTCATGATACAGTGGGTTGCTATAAAAAACAGATTTTATGGGTCTAAAATTGTGTGAGGACTTGCTTGGTATCATTCATCACGGAGATGTATTAAGCTTCCTTTTGCCAGAGCATGGCTCATTGTATATTTTGTGTTCTAATTTTAGCGTTAATAAGTCGCTTTAATGAACGTCCAGGCATAACCTGTTTGATAAAGAGATCACTTCGGGTCTGAAAAGAGAAAACGGTGGGACTACACTTTAGAACCGACTGAATGAGGCGGTTCTAACAAGCTCCAAAATATAAATTTGGATGAGAAATTATCATTAAATATGAAAGAAAGCATTTTATTGCCTAGTTGTATTGACTTGATGAGGCTTCACTGATGGGACCTTTGTGTCAGGTGTACACACCATCACACCATACATACATGTAGCTCAAATTGTTCAATGATGACCAAACCTAATTTCGCAAATACATTTATACCCATGGAGAGTAAGCCTACTTTTCACTAGATTTAAAGTTCGCTTTTAAGGGCATGTATTTCATGGGTATTTTATTAACGTTGGTGTATCAGTATTTTTCGGCGAAGCTGAATGCGCTGGCTTCTTGGGACTGATAAAGAATGAATAGATGCTAATTTGCAATTGGTGAAAAAAAGTGCACATGTCTTCATAAGCGTTATCCAGTAACCCAGTACTACTTTTCATCAAAATGAAAAACAGTGAGGAAAAAGTGGCAATTGCTCGTGAGGTTACTATTCATTATTTTATTTCATATTAAGCCATTAAAGAATTTCAATATTCATATTCAAGTATCTCTTACGTCGTCTATCTTTACTGAAGATATTTCTTGTTGAAGGTGAATGTATACACACGAAGGGGGAAATAAATCCAGTATAGAAGAAATCATCCGCAATTTCAAAGAAAGGCCAATATCTTATCACCAATAAATGCACAGTATGCGTAATATAGATGACACAAAAACTTGCTCAGGATCTGACTGTAAGTTAGCATTAACTTATTTTAAAGTATTATGGGTTTTACGTCTTTTGGGGCTACTGTTAGTAACAATTTCTTGTCGTACTTTTGAACCTCTATTTTGAACTAGCAGAGAGCAAACTGGAAGGTTGCTTCCCCCGTAATAATGCACAAAACTTCTGCTGTACTCAGAAACCTTAAAATGAATTGGTACATATGCCGGGGAAATAATCTCGTCTGAAAGAAATGATCATCTTATGGCTCTTAGTCACGAGTAGAAAAATTAATTTCAAACCTAGGTTAAAAGTTACCAGGTCGCTCGTTCTTTTTATTTACTTTTTATCTGAATTTAGAATTTACTTTTCTGCCAGCGACTAACACTTGGACCGGCTGCACAATAACAGATTGACCTCTTCACAATACTTTCCAGGGTCCTGCGTGGTTCAGTGGTAAAGTGTAGGACTCGTGACCTGGAGGCCCAGGGTTCGAGCCTCACTGGATCCACTGGGTTTTTCGTGGGAGTGTCCTTAGGCAAGACAACTCTGAGCCCTAGCCCAGAACTGGTGGAACTCAAGAAATACACGAATTCGTGAGCTGTCGCCGTAATATAACTGAAAAATTGTTGAAAGCTTAAAACACCATTCAGTCAAGAATCAATCATAACATTAATTATTAAAGGTATGGTTTAAATCTTAATGCATTTCAACATCCGTATTGTTTACATTTAGTCGCTATTGGGCCTTAAACGTAACAAGAATATTTCAGCAGAGAAATTCCTAGTATCTAGCGTTAACTGATCGAACATCCAAGCTGCACTGCCGTGGACTCGAGTACATACTCGGTTATATCAACATAAGAAATGCGCCCCCCCCCCCCCCCCGATCCTTTTCGATATAAGATCCAGGAATAATATCTTCAATGCTGATTAGATAAGCACATTTTCTATTTCGGCCGTCCCGGTCCCCAAGATTTTTTTTTATGTATATCTGTTTCACGTGAAAAGAAGACGTTGAATATAATTAGCCATGGTCTGTGACATCAGGTCTTCGAGGCCTCAATTTTGGGACAGAAATCAAAGTGATTGAAAGGCAGACAATGCATGAGCAAAGAGGATATCTGCATAAATGTACAAAATATAAATAAAGACATTTAGAACTTTAATGCAAGAACCTCTGAAATCTGACTAAAAGATTTTCCCAAACTAATCATTCCAGTTGCATTTAAAAATGGTAAATAATAATCCGACCACTGTCGGGGGAATAAGCATTCTAATTCACCCGACATAAAATGGATTATTCTAATCTACATGTATCTTATTAGAATCGAAACTGGTTTTATTACCGGGAGTACGTGTTATCAAAAGGCCGAGCCTCGGTAGCTCAGTCAGCAGCGTACAGGACGTGATAACAAATGGTCGCTGGTTCCATTCCCTGCTCTGCCAATTTCTTTTCGGGGATTGATGATAGTCATTGCAGCAGGATTCATTCATCTTTCACCGCAGCCCGTTGTCTCGGCGAGGGTTATGTGGGAAAGCAGCCAGTGGCTTGGAAACAATATTGTGTTGATTACTTTTATAAGAAATTCCAGGAGAGCAAGGATAGACCTGCACTGGCCGCAGCGATATAACTGAAATAATGTTGTAAACGGCGTTCAACACCATACAATCAATCAATCAATCAATCATTATCAGTTATCAGTGCACTCGACTTTGCTGTATTTGGACATGATTTTTTAGTCACAGTTTTTGTAAAGACAATATGAAAAATATCAACCGGGCTGCGACGTATAAGGGGTACTGATTGTTGCCGGAAACATGAGGAACATTTTATTGGTGATTTATGTCATAACAAAGTAAACAATAGAAGTTCATTCAAAAGAACAATAAAATGTCTTCATTACAATTATCAAGATTCACAATAGTAGCACCATCATCGTGCCCACAGCCGCCATCAAATTTTATTTCTTACTTTGTTACACTTTCTGCGATCAAAAGTAAGGTAATTAAAAAAAATGTAGGTTTTCCTTCTGTTTGATTTTGTACTAAAAATCCATTCCGTTTCGTTTCGTTCTATTTCGTTTCGTTCCGTTTCGTTCTCGTTTTATTCCGTTTCGTTTTATTTCGTTTCGTTGCATTGCGTTTCGTTTCGGTTCCGTTTCTTACTTTATAGGGACCCCAGCCATGTGCCCCGCACCAGAAAAAAAACACCCGTCAGCTGTTAGTAGCTGATATTGAATATAGCCAAAAAGCAAGTGAAAACCCCTCTGTCCCACAACCTATAGCAATAGAGGGATTTATCCATGCCCATAAGCTTGTTCTGTAAGTCTTTGAGATTTTTTTCACCAACTGTGAAATGCACTGTCAGTCCGTAAGATGCGTAATTGTTTGTATGGTGTTTAACAACGCTTTCAAGTTTATTTCAGTTTTATTGCGGCAGCCAGTGCACCTATTCATGATTTCTTAGAATTTCTTTGACTATGACTTGTTCAAAAGCAACTTGCTGCTTTCTCTCATACACTTGGTCGTAACAATGATCAGCGGTGAGAGAGAACTGAATGCTGTCGCAATGACTGTCATCAAGTTAAATAAAATGCATCCTCAGCCCGCAGTATAATTCTACATTAGATCCTGTACAATGAAATGTTACATGTCTGATCATAAAGTCGCGTATTTTTATACTAAATCACCTAATCGCCCGGTGCATTAAGCACATGAATGTCGAATAAACTATGGTTCCCATGGTATGATTTAATGCAACTTGTTATTAAAAAAGATAACATATATTAACACTCATGTAAGATTCTTGGTATTATAATTGTATGTATACATTAACCTCGTATAATTTTTTTCAACGATACACAGGCTCTGGTGTGCGAGGGATATGGCCCTATAGTTTTATGGTTTGGGTGGTGCTTAACGTCGTTTTAAGTATTATTTCAGTTCAGGTAGCGGCCAGCGCATAATTTTATGTCCTTGCTCCTCAGGAGTTACTTAAACCATTTCCTCCGCACAATATTCTAACCACTAGCTGTTTCCCAGATAACCATCGTCGAAACAATGACCAGCAGTGAGAGAGGAAGGAATCCTGTCGCAATGACTATCGTCAATCCTCAGAAAGAAGTTTGCCGAGCTGGGGGTTCGAATCAGCGACCCCTCGGTCTCCAGCCCTGTACGTTATCGATTGAGCTATCGGATTCAACATATTCTTATTGAGAGACGGTTTTAATCGTTTAGTACATTAAGCGTTAAAAGAGAAGGTAGCAGTTAAAAGAGGATAAATTTGTTTTAAAATAGATTTTTACACGTTAACGTAAATGACAATTATGTCATGGTCCATGTTGCAAGCACGACCTTAGAGGGGAAAATTTTTAAAAATATTGTTGAAAAAGGAGAAAATACTGGTTTCACTCCGCCTTTCCCTTACTGTATGGTAACCGTTCAAATACAAATCCTATCATTTAAGCCACATTTTATATGTCGTCCTGAATGAAAATTATTAGGGAGAATCTAAATATATCTTGTCTGAGTTCGAAGGGATTAACGGCGGTCGATTGAAGTTAAAGTTTATAACGGACACACAGAAAGTTGAAAGTATGTTGTTCAGTGATATCAGGAAAGACTCAAACCTAGAAATAAGATGCCAATTTCGAAAGTGTTGTGGAAGAGTTTCAAATTCATGTAAAAAATTGAACTTATTTGAAAGTAGATTTCTTTGAAAAATTCTAATAGTTCGTTTTAGAGAAGAGAACAAAAATCCAAGTAGTAAAACTGGTTGAATTTAGAGGAGCTGTGCAGTAATTTAATCGTTGCTTGGATAATGAAAATGATGACAATGATGATAGTGGTGATGGTGGTGACGAATTTGGTGGTGGAGAAAATTTCTTTGGTGTAGCACTTTGCATGATATTCCAAACCAGTGGATGCTTTCCGACATAACTTTCGTAAAACCAAGCATAAGGGATGAGAAAAGCAGTCCTGTCGCAATGACTGTCATCGAACCTCGGTCAGAAATGGGAACGACTGGGATATTGAACCTGCGACTTCCCTAGGTTCAAGCCCGGCACTTTACCGATCGAGCAACCGGGCTTGTCAACTTGTCAATGTTTTTTGAGCAAATATCCTTTACCAGTACTTTTCACAATATTACAAGACAACGACTTCTTTCCGACTGCTGGGGAATCGAACCTGCGACCCCTAGTTTCAAGCCTTGAAGGTAACCGACTAAGGGACCGGGCTTGGCAATGTGTTGGACAGATATAAAGAGAGAGAGAGAGAGGCAGGCACATTCAATGTTTTGTAATCCTTGACGCGTTGGTTTTTTTTTTTTCAAGAAATAATAAAATGTTAGGAATTATATTGAAGACGTTTTCTTTTTGTGATCAGATCTTTAAGAAGGCAATGTTAATGAAAAAGAAAGTTACAATCACGTTCTGTGTTTTCATGACTTTGGAGAGAAATACAAAGACAAATTTTAACACTTCAGCCACATGTAATTAACTCTTTCGGCGCCGAAGGCGAAAACAGTGACTTTTGCGGACGGCATGGATCAAGATCATACTGCACAGAACGTGCAGTCTGATCTTTGATTTATACCGTCCCCTTGTGTAGTTAAGTCTATACAATCAAAATCTTTGTAAGTTTCAATGGATTGTTTTTAGAGCCGTCGAAAGAGGTCGAGTTTATTTATTTGGCGCTGAAAGACTTAATCGTCTCCAGAGTGTTTATTACGGAGGAATGTAAACATTTGACGCCAAAGTTCAACTGATTATCATGGGCTAAGGCTTTCAAGTTTATAAAGAAGACTTGGAAAGTGGAAAGTATACTTTGGATTGTTGTTCAATGATTTCTGGAGTCAAATCTCAAAATAAGGTGCCAATGTGGAAATGCTATCAAAGAGTTTCAGATCAAAGAAAGGGAACTGATTTGAATCTAGAACAACATATTTTCCCCAAATTCTTTAAGAGTTCTCGAGAACTTAACACAAAGCTAAGGAGCTCTGATTTTCATCATTGCTTTGATGATGATGGTGGTGGTGGTTTTGATGCTATTTAATCATTGCTTTGATGATAATGATGATGATGATGATAATGGTGGTGGTAGTTTTGATGGTTGAGTTGGTAGTGATGATGGTAGTGCTGATTCCGGATTTATTAGTGGAGATAGATGTGTTTGTTTTCTTGGTGTTTTAACGCCGACTTCAACATTACTTACGTAATATCCCGGCGGTCACTGCACCTACCCATGCTTTATTGAAGTTTCTTTTACCAGTACTTTGCACATTATCTTTTCCCAAAGCACTGCCTGCCTTATAATATAATAAGTCGAAACATTCGAAACATTGATCAACGATGAGAAAGGAATGAATCCTGTCGCAAGGAACATAAACAGTCCTTGATAAGAAGTAGGTCAAGCTTCATGTTGGGAATTGCAAGTCCGGAACTTGTCTTGATTCGCGACCGGATTCAGTGATTTGGCAGAGAGAGAGAGAGAAAGGGGCGGGGAGAGAGAAGGAAGGGAGGGGGAGGGAGGGAGGGAGGGAGAGAGAGAGAGAGAGAGAGAGAGAGAGAGAGAGAGAGAGAGAGGCACATCTCACGTTTAGAAATCCTCGACACAGTTTTAGTTTTGAAAGAAATAGAAGAAAGTTTCATGAAGTTTACTTTTTTTTAATCGATCGGACCTTAAAGGGGGACATGTTTTTTTTCAACGAAATACATGTTCATGAATCATGTTTGCACGACTGTGGAGAGAAAGACGTGGTTGCAGTTGGAGAAAGTATTAGTATCATGTCCCACACCCTCTCGTCACTCTTTGATAGATACCCTTAAAGAAGTGAATCCTAACGTTTTTGGCCACATTTAACATATCGTCCTCAAAATGCTTAATTACGGAAGAGTCTAGACATCAGTTGGCAGAGTTCAAATGAACTGGCAGTAGGAGAAGCAGTTGTTTGTAAGAAGACACGGGAAGTGTAATGTGTATATTGAAATAATGATCAGTGATTTCGAAATAAATTCAAAGCTCAAAATGAGATGAACATTTTGGATATACTGTGGAAGAGCGACAAATCAGTTGAAGAAAAGGAATTGATTTGAATCGGGACAACGATTTTCCCCCCTTATTTCTTTAAGAGTTTTTAGGAGTGATTAAAAAGCTATGGAGCAAAACTCTTTCAGATACTAAGTTGCTAAGCTATTTAATCATAGCTTGGATGATGATGATGATGATGATGATGATGATGATTGTTGTAGTGGTGGAGGGAGCTTTATCTGTTAGTTTGGTGCTTAATGCCGTTTTGACTGTACATAAGGTATAAGGTCCCGCCATTGCACCTATCTATACCTTCCTGTGCTTGTTTTTGACCAGTGCTACGCACAAAAGTTTTTCCAAGACACTGGCTGCTTTCCGACATAACAATTGTCAACACTGACCAGCGATGTGTAAAGAATGAATTATGTCTCAATGACCATCACCACACCCCGGAGCCACTGGCTTCTTTTCCACATAACCATCGTCGAAACAATGACCAGCAGTAAGAGATTGATTGTATGGTGTTTAACGCCGTTTTCAACATTATTTCAGTTATATCGCGGCGGCCAGTGCACCTATACATGCTTTCCTGGAGTCTCTTTTACCAGTACTGCGCACAATTTCTTTCCAAGCCACTGGCTGCTTTCCCACATAACCATCATCGAAACAATGGTCAGCGGTGGGAGAGGAATGAATCCTGTCGCAATGACTATCATCAGTCCTCGGAAAGAAATTAGCCGAGCCAGGGATCGAACTCACGACCCCCTGTTCTCAAGTCCTGTATGCTACCGACTGAGCTACCGGGGCTCGGCAGCAGTAAGAGAGAAAAATTAATCCTTCCGCAATGACTATCATCAAACCTGGGAAAGTACTTTTCCGAGCTAGGGATTGGCGACCCCCTTGTCTCAAAAACGACTAAGCTGTCGAAATCGTCATTAACGATTGACTGATTGATTGTATATGTTTGACACCGTTTTCAACAATATTTTAGTTATATCGCGGCGGCCAGTGCACCTACCCATATTTTTCTGAAGTTTCAGTAACCAGTCCTTTGCACGATATTCTCCCCAAACCACTGAAAGCTTTTCCACATAACTATTATTAAAGTTGCTTTGAGATGTTTGAGAAGAATTAAGCCTGTCGCAATGAGTATCATCAAACCTCGGAAAGAAATGGCCGAGCAGGGGATTCAAACCAGCTAACCCCTTTCTCAAGTTCTGTACGCTACCGACCGAATTGCTGTTTAATCATTTCTGGAGTCAAACGTGAAGATAAATTGTCGATTTGGAAATGCTGTGAAAGACTTTCAGATTAATCAAAGGAAGGGAACTGATTTGAATCGAGAAAGTTTTTTTTCCTGAACTCTGTTAGAGTTTGCTAGAACTTAACACAAAGCTATGGAGTTTTTAATGCTTTTTAATGATTGCTTTGATGATGATGATGATTATAATAATGTTGGTGGTAGTTTTGAGGGTTGAGTTGGTAGTGCTGATACCGGATTTATTGGTGGAGATAGATGTGTTAGATTTCTTGGTGTTTTAACGCCAACTTCAACATTACTTACGTAATATCCCGGCGGTCAATGCACCTACCCATGCTTTATTGGAGTTTCTTTTACCAGTACTTTGCACATTGTCTTTTTTAAACCACTGTCTGCTTTCCCACATAAACAAGTCGAAACGTTGATCGGCGATAAGAAAAGAATATATCTTGTCGCAGTGAAAATATATAAAAGATCTTAAAAAGAAATTGGTTTAGCTTAAGGTAAGGAGTCGAACGATCGCCCCGAAACTTTTTCGTCCGGAACGTAACTGACGGAGCCTCTGGATTTTGAGAGAGAGAGAGAGAGAGAGAGTTTGTGAGAGAGAGAGTGTGAGAGAGTTAGTTTGTCTTATGGTAAGGAGTCAAACGATCGACCCGAAACTTTTTCGTCCGGAACGTTACTGACGGAGCCTCTGGATTCTGAGAGAGAGAGAGAGTTTGTGTTAGAGAGAGAGAGAGAGAGTGTGAGAGAGTTACTTTATAGTGGAAGGGTTGTATTGTGGATGAAGAAATTGTAAAATTTGTAAAGAATAATGATGGAAAAGCGAAATATCTATACCGTGCTAGATTTTAATAGGCATGCGTTAAAAAGTGTTCAGAGGGTAAATATCAGAATTCATATTTTAGCCACGTGCTTCCGTTCAACATAACCATCGTTGAAACAAAAAAAATAATCTTCCGAGCTAGGGATTGGCGACCCCATGGTCTCTAGACCTGTACAAAGGTAAACGACTGAGCTACCGAACTAGTCTTTTACGATTGATTGATTGAGTGATTGATTGACTGTATGTGTTTAACACTGTTTTCAACAACATTTGAGTTATATTACGGCGGCCAGTACTCTTACCCATGCTTTCCTGGAGTTTCAGTAACCAGTACTTCGCACGATATTCTTCCCAAGCCACGGACTGCTTTTCCACATATCTATTGTGAAAATTGCTGTTCACAGGTTAGAGAAAAATTAATCATGTCGCAATGAATATCATCAACGCTATGAAAGTTCCATGCAATACGGACCGAATTGCTGTTTAATCATCTTTGGAGTACAACTTCAAGATAAAGTGTTGATTTGGAAATGCTGTGAAATATTTTAGATTAATAAAAGAAAGGGAACTGATTTGATTGATTGATTGATTGTATGTGTTTAACACCGTTTTCAACCATATTTCAGTTATATCGCGGCGGCCAGTGCACCTACCCATATTTTTCTGAAGTTTCAAGTTCTTTGCACGATATTCTCCCCAAACCACTGACAGCCTTTCCACATAACTATTGTCAAAATTCCTTGTTTCCCACATAAACAAGTCGAAACGTTGATCGGCGATAAGAAAAGAATGAATCCTGTCGCACTGAACAGGTAAAAAGATCTTACAAAGAAATTGTAACAGCTTTAGGTAGGGAGTCGAACCATGGACCCGAAACTTTTTCGTCCTGAACGTTACTGACGGAACCTCTGGATTTTCCGAGAGAGAGAGAGAGAGAGAGAGAGAGAGAGAAAGGCAGAGAGACAGAGAGACCAAGCGACAGAGAGTTTGTGAGAGAGTGAGTTTGAGAGAGCTTTTTATTTTGATTTTGACATTTTTACTTTATAGTGGAAGGGTTGTATTGTGGATGAAGAAATTGTTAATTTGTAAAGAATAATGACGGAAAAGCAAAATGTCTTTACCATGCTAGATAGGCATGCGTTAAAAAGTATTTAGAGGGTAAATATCAGAATTAATTTATTAGCCACTGGCTTCTTTTCCACATAACCATCGTTGAAACAATGAATAGCAGTGAGAGAGAAGAATTGCAATTACTATCATCAAATTTGGGAAAATAATCTTCCGAGCTAGGGATTGGCGACCCCCTTGTCTCTAGACCTGTAGGTGAACGACTGAGCTACCGAACTAGTCTATTACGATTGATTGATTGAGTGGTTGATTGACTGTATGCGTTTAACACCGTTTTCAACAATATTTGATTATATTACTGTGGCTAGTAGACTGACACATCTTTTCCCGGAGTTTCAGTAACCAGTACTTCGCACGATATTCTTCCCAAGCCAGCGACTACTTTTCCACATAACTATTGCCAAACCCTGACAGTGTGTCTCTACCCTTATGTTAACCTTAAGCCGCGTGCCTGTATCAACTGTACGTGATCAATATTTTCTTTAAGTTCTACTGATGTAACCTCTATTTACAACTGTGCCCGAACTTTTAATTTACCTTCAGTCGATTAGCTTGTGCACTAGGTCTGTGCAATTTTTCCCCACTTTGTGAACTGTTTCCGCAATCCTAGAGCTATTGACCTAAGTCTATGGAATTAAGCGATCAGTCGATGTCGAATACCATTGAACCCTGGTGCTGTTTCCTTACTTTCCTTTTTCTGGCGTTTTCAATGTGTCCTTTCTATTCTTCGACAGTAAGTTTTATCCAAAAACCGTTTGTCCTCTCTCTCTTTTACTCTATCGCTCTTTCTCTCTGTCCCACTTTTTTTCTCTCTCTTACTCCCTTTTTCTATCTTTCTCTCTCTCACCCTTTCTATGTGCCTCTCTCTCTTAGTATCATTCTCTTTAGCTGTCTCTCGCTTTCCCTGTCTCACTCTGTTCCTTACTTTGTCACTGTCTGTCGTTCTGTCTGTCCCTCTTTCTGAAGCTGTCTCTTTTTCTCCCCTTTATATCTGAGTCATTCACTCATTCTTTCCTTTCATATCTCTCTCTCACTATCTCGGTCTCTCTGTCTCTGTCTCTTTCTAACGTTTTCTTTCTCTCTGTCTCCATCTCTCTATCTTTTTGTCTGTCAGTTTCTCTCTATTTCTGTCTAACCCATTTCTTCTCCTTTCCTGACTTCTTTTTTCTTTTGACCTCACTCCCTCCCTCCTTCCACTCTCTGTCTGTCTCTATCTCTGTCTCTCACTCTCTCTGTCTCTCTATCTTTTTTCTCTCGGTATCTGTCTGTCTCTCCTCTCCCTCTCTTGCTTTCTCTTTCTCTTTCTTAGCCTCCCTCTGCCTCTCTTTGGCTAAATCTTTCTCTCTCTCTGCCTCTCTCAGGCTCTATCTCTCTGCCTCTCTGTCTTGCTCTCTATCTGGCTCTCGCTCTCTTTGTCTGTCTGTCTGTCTATCTGTCTGTCTGTCTGTCTCTCTCTCTCTCTCTCTCTCTGTCACTAACCAGATATCATACCTTACCTCTTTTTATTGGTTTCCTCAAGAAAAGAATGAATCCTGTCGCATTGAACATAAAAAGATCTTACAAAGAAATTGTACCAGCTTTAGGTAGGGAGTCGAACCATGGATCCGAAACTTTTTCGTCCGGAACGTTACTGACGGAACCTCTGGATTTTCAGAGAGAGAGAAAGAGAGAGAGAGAGGCAGAGAAACAGAGACAGAGAGACCAAGCGACAGAGAGTTTGTGAGAGAGTGAGTTTGAAAGCGCTTTTGATTTTGACATTTTTACTTTATAGTGGAAGGGTTGTATTGTGGATGAAGAAATTGTTAATTTGTAAAGAATAATGACGGAAAAGCAAAATATCTTTACCATGCTAGATTTTAATAGGCATTCGTTAAAAAGTGTTTAGAGGGTAAATATCAGAATTAATATTTTAGCCACTGGCTTCTTTTCCACATAACCATCGTTGAAACAATGAATAGCAGTGAGAGAGAAGAATTGCAATTACTATCATCAAATTTGGGAAAATAATCGAGCTAGGGATTGGCCACCCCCTTGTCTCTAGACCTGTAGGTAAACGACTGAGCTACCGAACTAGTCTTTTACGATTCATTGATTGGTTGAGTGATTGATGGACTGTATGTGTTTAACACCGTTTTCAACGAAATTTGAGTTATATTACGGCGGCCAGTACACTTACCCATGCTTTCCTGGAGTTTCAGTAACCAGTACTTCGCACGATATTCTTTCCAAACCACTGACTGCTTTTCCTCATACCTATTGTCAAAATTGCTGTCCAGAGGGTAGAGAAAAATTAATCCTGTCGCAATGAGTATCATCAACTCTCGGAAAGGAATGGCCGAGCAGGGGATTCAAACCAACTAACCCGTGTCTCAAGTTCCGTGCAATACGGACCGAATTGCTGTTTAATCATCTTTGGAGTGAAACGTGAAGATAAAGTTGATTTGAAAACGCTGTGAAATATTTCAGATAAATAAAAGAGGAGGAACTGATTTGGTCGATTGACTGCATGTGTTTAACACCGTTTTCAACAATATTTCAGTTATAATGCGGCGGCCAGTGCACCTACCCATACTTTTCTGAAGTGTTAGTAACCGGTGTTTCGCACGATATTCTCCTGAAACCACTGACAGCCTTTCTACATAACTATTGTCAAAATTGCTTTTGAGAGGTTAGAGAAGAATAAATCCTGTCGCAACGAGTATCATCAAACCTCGGAAAGAAATGGCCGAGCAGAGGATTCAAACCAGCTAACCCCTTTCTCAAGTTCTGTACGCTACCGACAGAATTGCTGTTCAAACAGCTTTGTAGTGAAACGTGAAGATAAAGTGTCGATTTGGAAATGCTGTGAAAGATTTTTAGATTAAACAAAGAAAGGGAACTGATTTGAATCGAGAAAGTTTTTTTTTTCCTGAATTCTTGTAGAGTTTGCGACAACTTGAGACAAAGCTTTGGAGTTTTTAATGTTTTTCAATCATTGCTTTGATGATGATGATTATTATTATAATGGTGGTGGTAGTTTTGATGGTTAAGTAGATAGTGACGATGATAGAGCCGATTCGTGATTTATTGGTGAAGATAAATGTGTTTGTTTTCTTGGTGTTTTTACGCCGACTTCAACATTACTTACGTAATATCTGCGGTCAATGTACCTACCCATGCTTTAGTGAAGTTTCTTTTACCAGTACTTTGCACACTGTCTTTTTTAAACCACTGTCTGCTTTCCCATATAAACAAGTCGAAACGTTGATCGGCGATAAGAAAAGAATGAATCCTGTCGCATTGAACATATAAAAGGATCTTACAAAGAAATTGTAACAGCTTTAGGTAGGGAGTCGAACCAGCGACCCGAAACTTTTTCGCCCGGAACGTTACTGACGGAACCTCTGGATTTTCAGAGAGAGAGAGAGTGAGAGAGAGAGAGAGAGGCAGAGAGACAGAGACAGAGAGACCAAGAGACAGAGAGTTTGTGAGAGAGTGAGTTTGAAAGCGCTTTTGATTTTGACATTTTTACTTTATAGTGGAAGGGTTGTATTGTGGATGAAGTAATTGTTAATTTGTAAAGAATAATGACGGAAAAGCAAAATATCTTTACCATGCTAGATTTTAATAGGCATTCGTTAAAAAGTGTTTAGAGGGTAAATATCAGAATTAATATTTTAGCCACTGGCTTCTTTTTTCCACATAACCATCGTTGAAACAATGAATAGCAGTGAGAGAGAAGAATTGCAATTACTATCATCAAATTTGGGAAAATAATCGAGGTAGGGATTGGCGACCCCCTTGTCTCTAGACCTGTAGGTAAACGACTGAGCTACCGAACTAGTCTTTTACGATTGATTGATTGATTGAGTGATTGATGGACTGCATGTGTTTAACACCGTTTTCAACGAAATTTGAGTTATAGTACGGCGGCCAGTACACTTACCCGTGCTTTCCTGGAGTTTCACTAACGAGTACTTCGCACGATATTCTTCCCAAACCACTGACTGCTTTTCCTCATACCTATTGTCAAAATTGCTGTCCAGAGGTTAGAGAAGAATAAATCCTGTCGCAATGAGTATCGTCAAACCTCGGAAAGAAATGGCCGAGCAGAGGATTCAAACCAGCTAACCCCTTTCTCAAGTTCTGTACGCTACCGACCGAATTGCTGTTCAAACAGCTTTGTAGTGAAACGTGAAGATAAAGTGTCGATTTGGAAATGCTGTGAAAGATTTTTAGATTAAACAAAGAAAGGGAACTGATTTGAATCGAGAAAGTTTTTTTTTTCCTGAATTCTTGTAGAGTTTGCGAGAACTTAAGACAAAGCTTTGGAGTTTTTAATGTTTTTCAATCATTGCTTTGATGATGATGATTATTATTATAATGGTGGTGGTAGTTTTGATGGTTAAGTAGATAGTGATAGTGATAGAGCCGATTCGTGATTTATTGGTGAAGATAAATGTGTTTGTTTTCTTGGTGTTTTTACGCCGACTTCAACATTACTTACGTAATATCTGCGGTCAATGTACCTACCCATGCTTTAGTGAAGTTTCTTTTACCAGTACTTTGCACACTGTCTTTTTTAAACCACTGTCTGCTTTCCCACATAAACAAGTCGAAACGTTGATCGGCGATAAGAAAAGAATGAATCCTGTCGCATTGAACATATAAAAGGATCTTACAAAGAAATTGTAACAGCTTTCGGTAGGGAGTCGAACCAGCGACACGAAACTTTTTCGTCCGGAACGTTACTGACGGAACCTCTGGATTTTCAGAGACAGAGAGAGAGAGAGAGAGACAGAGACAGAGACAGAGACAGAGAAGCAGTTGTTTGTAAGAAGACACGGGAAGTGTAATGTGTATATTGAAATAATGATCAGTGATTTCGAAATAAATTCAAAGCTCAAAATGAGATGAACATTTTGGATATACTGTGGAAGAGCGACAAATCAGTTGAAGAAAAGGAATTGATTTGAATCGGGACAACGATTTTCCCCCCTTATTTCTTTAAGAGTTTTTAGGAGTGATTAAAAAGCTATGGAGCAAAACTCTTTCAGATACTAAGTTGCTAAGCTATTTAATCATAGCTTGGATGATGATGATGATGATGATGATTGTTGTAGTGGTGGAGGGAGCTTTATCTGTTAGTTTGGTGCTTAATGCCGTTTTGACTGTACATAAGGTATAAGGTCCCGCCATTGCACCTATCTATACCTTCCTGTGCTTGTTTTTGACCAGTGCTACGCACAAAAGTTTTTCCAAGACACTGGCTGCTTTCCGACATAACAATTGTCAACACTGACCAGCGATGTGTAAAGAATCAATTATGTCTCAATGACCATCACCACACCCCGGAGCCACTGGCTTCTTTTCCACATAACCATCGTCGAAACAATGACCAGCAGTAAGAGATTGATTGTATGGTGTTTAACCCCGTTTTCAACATTATTTCAGTTATATCGCGGCGGCCAGTGCACCTATACATGCTTTCCTGGAGTCTCTTTTACCAGTACTGCGCACAATTTCTTTCCAAGCCACTGGCTGCTTTCCCACATAACCATCATCGGAACAATGGTCAGCGGTGGGAGAGGAATGAATCCTGTCGCAATGACTATCATCAATCCTCGGAAAGAAATTAGCCGAGCCAGGGATCGAACTCACGACCCCCTGTTCTCAAGTCCTGTATGCTACCGACTGAGCTACCGGGACTCGGCAGCAGTAAGAGAGAAAAATTAATCCTTCCGCAATGACTATCATCAAACCTGGGAAAGTACTTTTCCGAGCTAGGGATTGGCGACCCCCTTGTCTCAAAAACGACTAAGCTGTCGAAATCGTCATTAACGATTGATTGATTGATTGTATATGTTTGACACCGTTTTCAACAATATTTTAGTTATATCGCGGCGGCCAGTGCACCTACCCATATTTTTCTGAAGTTTCAGTAACCAGTCCTTTGCACGATATTCTCCCCAAACCACTGAAAGCTTTTCCACATAACTATTATTAAAGTTGCTTTGAGATGTTTGAGAAGAATTAAGCCTGTCGCAATGAGTATCATCAAACCTCGGAAAGAAATGGCCGAGCAGGGGATTCAAACCAGCTAACCCCTTTCTCAAGTTCTGTACGCTACCGACCGAATTGCTGTTTAATCATTTCTGGAGTCAAACGTGAAGATAAATTGTCGATTTGGAAATGCTGTGAAAGACTTTCAGATTAATCAAAGGAAGGGAACTGATTTGAATCGAGAAAGCTTTTTTTCCTGAACTCTGTTAGAGTTTGCTAGCACTTAACACAAAGCTATGGAGTTTTTAATGCTTTTTAATGATTGCTTTGATGATGATGATGATTATAATAATGTTGGTGGTAGTTTTGAGGGTTGAGTTGGTAGTGCTGATACCGGATTTATTGGTGGAGATAGATGTGTTAGATTTCTTGGTGTTTTAACGCCAACTTCAACATTACTTACGTAATATCCCGGCGGTCAATGCACCTACCCATGCTTTATTGGAGTTTCTTTTACCAGTACTTTGCACATTGTCTTTTTTAAACCACTGTCTGCTTTCCCACATAAACAAGTCGAAACGTTGATCGGCGATAAGAAAAGAATATATCTTGTCGCAGTGAAAATATATAAAAGATCTTAAAAAGAAATTGGTTTAGCTTAAGGTAAGGAGTCGAACGATCGCCCCGAAACTTTTTCGTCCGGAACGTAACTGACGGAGCCTCTGGATTTTGAGAGAGAGAGAGAGAGAGAGAGATAGAGAGAGAGAGTTTGTGAGAGAGAGTGTGTGAGAGAGTTAGTTTGTCTTATGGTAAGGAGTCAAACGATCGACCCGAAACTTTTTCGTCCGGAACGTTACTGACGGAGCCTCTGGATTCTGAGAGAGAGAGAGAGTTTGTGTTAGAGAGAGAGAGAGAGAGAGAGAGTGTGAGAGAGTTACTTTATAGTGGAAGGGTTGTATTGTGGATGAAGAAATTGTAAAATTTGTAGAGAATAATGATGGAAAAGCGAAATATCTATACCGTGCTAGATTTTAATAGGCATGCGTTAAAAAGTGTTCAGAGGGTAAATATCAGAATTCATATTTTAGCCACGTGCTTCCGTTCAACATAACCATCGTTGAAACAAAAAAAATAATCTTCCGAGCTAGGGATTGGCGACCCCATGGTCTCTAGACCTGTACAAATGTAAACGACTGAGCTACCGAACTAGTCTTTTACGATTGATTGATTGAGTGATTGATTGACTGTATGTGTTTAACACTGTTTTCAACAACATTTGAGTTATATTACGGCGGCCAGTACTCTTACCCATGCTTTCCTGGAGTTTCAGTAACCAGTACTTCGCACGATATTCTTCCCAAGCCACGGACTGCTTTTCCACATATCTATTGTGAAAATTGCTGTTCACAGGTTAGAGAAAAATTAATCATGTCGCAATGAATATCATCAACGCTATGAAAGTTCCATGCAATACGGACCGAATTGCTGTTTAATCATCTTTGGAGTACAACTTCAAGATAAAGTGTTGATTTGGAAATGCTGTGAAATATTTTAGATTAATAAAAGAAAGGGAACTGATTTGATTGATTGATTGATTGTATGTGTTTAACACCGTTTTCAACCATATTTCAGTTATATCGCGGCGGCCAGTGCACCTACCCATATTTTTCTGAAGTTTCAGTAGCCAGTTCTTTGCACGATATTCTCCCCAAACCACTGACAGCCTTTCCACATAACTATTGTCAAAATTCCTTGTTTCCCACATAAACAAGTCGAAACGTTGATCGGCGATAAGAAAAGAATGAATCCTGTCGCACTGAACAGGTAAAAAGATCTTACAAAGAAATTGTAACAGCTTTAGGTAGGGAGTCGAACCATGGACCCGAAACTTTTTCGTCCTGAACGTTACTGACGGAACCTCTGGATTTTCCGAGAGAGAGAGAGAGAGAGAGAGAAAGGCAGAGAGACAGAGACAGAGAGACCAAGCGACAGAGAGTTTGTGAGAGAGTGAGTTTGAGAGAGCTTTTCATTTTGACATTTTTACTTAATAGTGGAAGGGTTGTATTGTGGATGAAGTAATTGTTAATTTGTAAAGAATAATGACGGAAAAGCAAAATATCTTTACCATGCTAGATTTTAATAGGCATTCGTTAAAAAGTGTTTAGAGGGTAAATATCAGAATTAATATTTTAGCCACTGGCTTCTTTTCCACATAACCATCGTTGAAACAATGAATAGCAGTGAGAGAGAAGAATTGCAATTACTATCATCAAATTTGGGAAAATAATCGAGCTAGGGATTGGCCACCCCCTTGTCTCTAGACCTGTAGGTAAACGACTGAGCTACCGAACTAGTCTTTTACGATTCATTGATTGGTTGAGTGATTGATGGACTGTATGTGTTTAACACCGTTTTCAACGAAATTTGAGTTATATTACGGCGGCCAGTACACTTACCCATGCTTTCCTGGAGTTTCAGTAACCAGTACTTCGCACGATATTCTTTCCAAACCACTGACTGCTTTTCCTCATACCTATTGTCAAAATTGCTGTCCAGAGGTTAGAGAAAAATTAATCCTGTCGCAATGAGTATCATCAACTCTCGGAAAGGAATGGCCGAGCAGGGGATTCAAACCAACTAACCCGTGTCTCAAGTTCCGTGCAATACGGACCGAATTGCTGTTTAATCATCTTTGGAGTGAAACGTGAAGATAAAGTGTTGATTTGAAAACGCTGTGAAATATTTCAGATAAATAAAAGAGGAGGAACTGATTTGGTCGATTGACTGCATGTGTTTAACACCGTTTTCAACAATATTTCAGTTATAACGCGGCGGCCAGTGCACCTACCCATACTTTTCTACAGTGTTAGTAACCGGTGTTTCGCACGATATTCTCCTGAAACCACTGACAGCCTTTCTACATAACTATTGTCAAAATTGCTTTTGAGAGGTTAGAGAAGAATAAATCCTGTCGCAACGAGTATCATCAAACCTCGGAAAGAAATGGCCGAGCAGAGGATTCAAACCAGCTAACCCCTTTCTCAAGTTCTGTACGCTACCGACCGAATTGCTGTTCAAACAGCTTTGTAGTGAAACGTGAAGATAAAGTGTCGATTTGGAAATGCTGTGAAAGATTTTTAGATTAAACAAAGAAAGGGAACTGATTTGAATCGAGAAAGTTTTTTTTTTTCCTGAAGTCTTTTAGAGTTTGCGAGAACTTAAGACAAAGCTTTGGAGTTTTTAATGTTTTTTAATCATTGCTTTGATGATGATGATTATTATTATAATGGTGGTGGTAGTTTTGATGGTTAAGTAGATAGTGATGATGATAGAGCCGATTCGTGATTTATTGGTGGAAATAAATGTGTTTGTTTTCTTGGTGTTTTTACGCAGACTTCAACATTAATTACGTAATATCTGCGGTCAATGTACCTACCCATGCTTTAGTGAAGTTTCTTTTACCAGTACTTTGCACACTGTCTTTTTTAAACCACTGTCTGCTTTCCGATATAAACAAGTCGAAACGTTGATCGGCGATAAGAAAAGAATGAATCCTGTCGCATTGAACATATAAAAGGATCTTACAAAGAAATTGTAACAGCTTTAGGTAGGGAGTCGAACCAGCGACCCGAAACTTTTTCGCCCGGAACGTTACTGACGGAGCATCTGGATTTTCAGAGAGAGAGAGAGTGAGAGTGAGAGAGAGAGAGAGAGAGAGAGAGACAGAGAGAGAGAGAGAGAGAGAGGCAGAGAGACAGAGACAGAGAGACCAAGAGACAGAGAGTTTGTGAGAGAGTGAGTTTGAAAGGGCTTTTGATTTTGGCATTTTTACTTTATAGTGGAAGGGTTGTATTGTGGATGAAGAAATTGTTAATTTGTAAAGAATAATGACGGAAAAGCAAAATATCTTTACCATGCTAGATTTTAATAGGCATTCGTTAAAAAGTGTTTAGAGGGTAAATATCAGAATTAATATTTTAGCCACTGGCTTCTTTTTTCCACATAACCATCGTTGAAACAATGAATAGCAGTGAGAGAGAAGAATTGCAATTACTATCATCAAATTTGGGAAAATAATCGAGCTAGGGATTGGCCACCCCCTTGTCTCTAGACCTGTAGGTAAACGACTGAGCTACCGAACTAGTCTTTTACGATTGATTGATTGATTGAGTGATTGATGGACTGCATGTGTTTAACACCGTTTTCAAGGAAATTTGAGTTATATTACGGGGGCCAGTACACTTACCCATGCTTTCCTGGAGTTTCAGGAACCAGTACTTCGCACGATATTCTTCCCAAACCACTGACTGCTTTTCCTCATACCTATTGTCAAAATTGCTGTCCAGAGGTTAGAGAAAAATTGATCCTGTCGCAATGGGAATCATCAACTCTCGGAAAGGAATGGCCGAGCAGGGGCTTCATACCAATGAACATGTGTCTCAAGTTCCGTGCAATACGGACCGAATTGCTGTTTAATCATCTTTGGAGTTAAAAGTGAAGATAAAGTGTTGAATTGAAAACGCTGTGAAATATTTCAGATAAATAAAAGAAGAGGAACTGATTTGGTCGATTGACTGGATATGTTTAACACCATTTTAAACAATATTTCAGTTATAACGCGGCGACCAGTGCACCTACCCATACTTTTCTGAAGTTTCAGTAACCAGTCCTTTGCACGATATTCTCCCGAAACCACTGACAGCCTTTCTACATAACTATTGTCAAAATTGCTTTTGAGAGGTTAGAGAAGAATAAATCCTGTCGCAATGAGTATCATCAAACCTCGGAAAGAAATGGCCGAGCAGAGGATACAAACCAGCTAACCCCTTTCTCAAGTTCTGTACGCTACCGACCGAATTGCTGTTCAAACAGCTTCGTAGTGAAACGTGAAGATAAAGTGTCGATTTGGAAATGCTGTGAAAGATTTTTAGATTAAACAAAGAAAGGGAACTGATTTGAATCGAGAAATTTTTTTTTTTCCCCTAAAGTCTTTTAGAGTTTGCGAGAACTTAAGACAAAGCTTTGGAGTTTTTAATGTTTTTTAATCATTGCTTTGATGATGCTGATGATTACTATTATTATAATGGTGGTGGTAGTTTTGATGGTTAAGTAGATAGTGATGATGATAGTGCCGATTCGTGATTTATTGGTGGAGATAAATGTGTTTGTTTTCTTGGTGTTTTTACGCCGACTTCAACATTACGTACGTAATATCTGCGGTCAATGTACCTACCCATGCTTTAGTGTAGTTTCTTTTACCAGTATTTTGCACATTGTCTTTTTTAAACCACTGTCTGCTTTCCCACATAAACAAGTCGAAACGTTGATCGGCGATAAGAAAAGAATGAATCCTGTCGCATTGAACATATAAAAAGATCTTACAAAGAAATTGTAAGAGCTTTAGGTAGGGAGTCGAACCATCGACCCGAGACTTTTACGTCCGGAATGCTACTGACGGAGCATCTGGATTTTCAGAGAGGGAGAGAGAGACAGAGAGACCAAGAGATAGAGACAGAGAGTTTGTGAGAGAGTGAGTTTGAGAGAGCTTTTCATTTTGACATTTTTACTTAATAGTGGAAGGGTTGTATTGTGGATGAAGTAATTGTTAATTTGTAAAGAATAATGACGGAAAAGCAAAATATCTTTACCATGCTAGATTTTAATAGGCATGCGTTAAAAAGTGTTCAGAGGGTAAATATCAGCATTAATATTTTAGTCATTGGCTTCTTTTCCACGTAACCATCGTTAAAACAACAGCAGTGAGAGAGAAGAATTGCAATTACTAACATCAAATTTGGGAAAATAATCGAGCTAGGGACTGGCGACCCCCTTGTCTCCAGACCTGTAGGTGAACGACTGAGCTACCGAACTAGTCTTTTACGATTGATTGATTGAGTGGTTGATTGACTGTATGTGTTTAACATCGTTTTCAACAATATTTGATTATATTACTGCGGCTAGTAGATTGACACATGCTTTCCTGGAGTTTCAGTAACCAGTACTTTGCACGATATTCTTCCAAAGCCACCGACTGCTTTTCCACATAACTATTGCCAAAACTGCTGCTCAGAGGTTAGAGAAGAATTAATCCTGTCGCAATGAGTATCATCAACTCTCGGAAAGGAATGGCCGAGCAGGGGATTCAAACCAGCTAAACCCTGTCTTAAGTTCTGTGCGCTACAGACAGAATGGCTGTCTAATCATCTTTGGAGTTAAACGTTAATAGAGTGTTGATATGGAAATGCTGTGAAAGACTTTTAGATCAATAAATGAAAGGGAACTGGTCTGAATCGCGAAGTATCTATTCCTTTAAAACGTTTGAAATACTTTCAGTCCAAGATAGCGGGTGTTTAGTCATTATTATTGTCTTTACTTTCGTTTAGCTAGCTCTCGGTCAGTTAGTACCCTCAGTCCATGTGATGTACCCTTAGCCCCTGAGAGGAGTCAACAAACGCTTGAGATTTAGCCAAGTCCTTTTTCCTTCAGTTGATTACCCTGTACTCTCAGTCCATGAGATCAGCCATTCCCCCTAAAAGAACTTTCCAGTATGATTTACCGTCGTTCAACTATATGTCTACCTCTCTCCATAAGATGTTCCTTTGGTTGTTCAAATGGAAATGGATGCCCAGAATCTGGTATTTACTTTGATTTTAACTGAATGCCGTTAGCTCTTACCCTCAGTCTGTTCGATGAAGCTTAGTCGATGAGATGTACCTCCAATCCGACAAAGGTTTCTTCGTTTCTTTTGATTTACATTTATGCCTTTAAAATCGACCCCTTGATTGATGCAAATTACCATTAGGCACGTTAATGTGATCTCCCGGATTCCTGAGTTTGTACCCGCAGTCTGTGCTATCATATCCATAGTCTTTAACTCAAACCTCAAGCCATTTCACCGAGTTCTTAAGATTGTATCCTCTGTTCGTGGAATGTTCCCTCGGTGTTTTTCATTTCCTCTTAGACTCTTAGACTCGTGCCTATAGTCAGTTGGATGTACCCTCAAGCACTGAACTACTGACCGTACTCGAATGCTATCCTTTGCCCTGTTTGCCCATACCCCCAGTCCCTGAGATTTATCCTAAATCCGTGAGATGTACCCTCAGCGAGTAACTGCCCTGAGGCCCGAGAAATGTGTTCTAACTTTAGATTTACCCGTTTTCTAAAAGACTATACCCCATGCCCGTCTGATGTAGTCAAGATTTGTAAGATGTGCCCTCTGTGGATATTCCCACATTCCGTGTCATTTCTTCTAAGGAATTGAGATCCTTGTCTTAGTCAGTGAGATGTATCCTCTGGCCATAAAACTGTGACTTTACTCTCAGCCTGTCATCTTTCACCATCACTCAGTGAGATGTTCCCATTTTCCCTTCTCCGCACTCTTTGACTGTGACTTTGCACCCTTAAGTACGCACAAACCCTGACAATGTGTCTCTACCCTTATGTTAACCTTACGCCGCGTGCCTGTATCAACTGTACGTGATCAATATTTTCTTTAAGTTCTACTGATGTAACCTCTATTTACAACTGTACCCAAACTTTTAATTTACTTTCAGTCGATTAGCTTGTGCACTAGGTCTGTGCAATTTTTCCCCACTTTGTGAACTGTTTCCGCAATCCTAGAGCTGTTGACCTAAGTCTATGGAATTAAGCGATCAGTCGATGTCGAATACCATTGAACCCTGGTGCTGTTTCCTTACTTTCCTTTTTCTGGCGTTTTCAATGTGTCCTTTCTATTCTTTGACAATAAGTTTTATCCAAAAACCGTTTGTCCTCTCTCTCTTTTACTCTATCGCTCTTTCTCTCTGTCCCACTTTTTTTCTCTCTCTTACTCCCTTTTTCTATCTTTCTCTCTCTCACCCTTTCTGTGTGCCTCTCTCTCTTGGTATCATTCTCTCTAGCTGTCTCTCGCTTTCCCTGTCTCACTCTGTTCCTTACTTTGTCACTGTCTGTCGTTCTGTCTATCCCTCTTTCTGAAGCTGTCTCTCTTTCTCCCCTTTATATCTGAGTCATTCACTCATTCTTTCCTTTCATATCTCTCTCTCACTATCTCGGTCTCTCTGTCTCTGTCTCTTTCTAACGTTTTCTTTCTCTCTGTCTCCATCTCTCTATCTTTTTGTCTGTCAGTTTCTCTCTATTTCTGTCTAACCCATTTCTTCTCCTTTCCTGACTTCTTTTTTCTTTTGATCTCACTCCCTCCCTCCTTCCTCTCTCTGTCTGTCTCTATCTCTGTCTCTCACTCTCTCTGTCTCTCTTTTTTCTCTCGGTATCTGTCTGTCTCTCCTCTCCCTCTCTCTTGCTTTATCTTTCTCTTTCTCTTTCTTAGCCTCCCTCTGCCTCTCTTTGGCTAAATTTTTCTCTCTCTGCCTCTCTCAGGCTCCATCTCTCTGCCTCTCTGTCTGGCTCTCGCTCTCTCTTTGTCTGTCTGTCTCTCTCTGTGTGTGTCACTAACCAGATATCATAGCTTACCTCTTTTTATTGGTTTCCTCAAGTTCACAGACCGCAGGGTTTTTCTCTTTTCCCCCTAAACTTTTGATTTATCTTCCTTCAGTCCTTTATACCCTCTGCCTGTATGAAGTATCGTTTGTTAGTATGTTCCCTCAGACCGTAAGTTTGAATGTTGAATGCTTTGAAATAGATGTAGATCATTAACTAATTACAAATCTGAAATAGGTCTTTTACTATTAAATATTACTGCCGTTCCTGACACACCTGAAACGTACTGGTTAGATCATACAGAGTTGTCGAATCGCCCTGTGCATTAATACACACGATCACTCTCAATGCTGTATCGACCTCAGCTTTTAATTTTTAACATGCCGAATAAACAAAAGTTCGCACCATATGATTAAATGCAACTTGTTTAATATCAAATGATAACGCTTGACCATTTGCGATATTGTATTTGTGTATGGTGTTTCACACCGTAATTAAAATTATGTCAGTTATATCAAGGCGGCCAGTGCGTCTCTCCATGCATTCCTGGGGTTCTTAAAGCTGTATTTTATACTCTAGCCACTGGCTTCTTTTCCACATAGCTATCGTCGAAACAATGACCAGCAGTAAGAGAGAAGAATGAATCCTTCCGCAATGACTATAAGTAAACCTGGGAAAGTAATTTTTCGAACTGGGGATTGGCGACCCCCTTGTCTCAAAACCAACTAAGCTACCGAATCATCATTAACGATTGATTGATTGTATGTGTTTAACACCGTTTTTAACAATATTTCAGTTATATCGCTGCGGCCAGTGCACTTACTCATACTTTTCTGAAGTTTCAGTAACCAGTCCTTTGCACGATATTCTCCCTAAGCCACTGACAGCCTTTCCACATAACTATTGTCAAAATTGCTTGTTTCCCACATAAACAAGTCGAAACGTTGATTGGCGATAAGAAAAGAATGAATCCTGTCGCATTGAACATAAAAAGATCTTACAAAGAAATTGTAACAGCTTTAGGTAGGGAGTCGAACTATGGACCCGAAACTTTTTCGTCCAGAACGTTACTGACAGAACCTCTGGATTTTCAGAGGGAGAGAAAGAGAGAGAGAGAGAGAGGCAGAGAAACAGAGACAGAGAGACCAAGCGACAGAGAGTTTGTGAGAGAGTGAGTTTGAAAGCGCTTTTCATTTTGACATTTTTACTTTGTAGTGGAAGGGTTGTATTGTGGATGAAGAAATTGTTAATTTGTAAAGAATAATGACGGAAAAGCAAAATATCTTTACCATGCTAGATTTTAATAGGCATGCGTTAAAAAGAGTTTAGAGGGTAAATATTAGAATTAATATTTTAGCCACTGGCTTCTTTTCCACATAACCATCGTTGAAACAATGAATAGCAGTGAGAGAGAAGAATTGCAATTACTATCATCAAATTTGGGAAAATAATCGAGCTAGGGATTGGCCACCCCCTTGTCTCTAGACCTGTAGGTAAACGACTGAGCTACCGAACTAGTCTTTTACGTTTGATTGATTGATTGAGTGATTGATTGACTGCATGTGTTTAACACCGTTTTCAAGGAAATTAGAGTTATATTACGGGGGCCAGTACACTTACCCATGCTTTCCTGGAGTTTCAGTAACCAGTACTTCGCACGATATTCTTCTCAAACCACTGACTGCTTTTCCTCATACCTATTGTCAAAATTGCTGTCCAGAGGTTAGAGAAAAATTAATCCTGTCGCAATGAGTATCATCAACTCTCGGAAAGGAATGGCCGAGCAGGGGCTTCAAACCAATGAACATGTGTCTCAAGTTCCGTGCAATACAGACCGAATTGCTGTTTAATCATCTTTGGAGTTAAACGTGAAGATAAAGTGTTGAATTGAAAACGCTGTGAAATATTTCAGATAAATAAAAGAAGAGGAACTGATTTGGTCGATTGACTGGATATGTTTAACACCGTTTTTAACAATATTTCAGTTATAACGCGGCGGCCAGTGCACCTACCCATACTTTTGTGAAGTTTCAGTAACCAGTCCTTTGCACGATATTCTCCCGAAACCACTGACAGCCTTTCTACATAACTATTGTCAAAATTGCTTTTGAGAGGTTAGAGAAGAATAAATCCTGTCGCAATGAGTATCATCAAACCTCGGAAAGAAATGGCCGAGCAGAGGATACAAACCAGCTAACCCCTTTCTCAAGTTCTGTACGCTACCGACCGAATTGCTGTTCAAACAGCTTCGTAGTGAAACGTGAAGATAAAGTGTCGATTTGGAAATGCTGTGAAAGATTTTTAGATTAAACAAAGAAAGGGAACTGATTTGAATCGAGAAAGTTTTTTTTTTTTCATGAAGTCTTTTAGAGTTTGCGAGAACTTAAGACAAAGCTTTGGAGTTTTTAATGTTTTTTAATCATTGCTTTGATGATGCTGATGATTACTATTATTGTAATGGTGGTGGTAGTTTTGATGGTTAAGCAGATAGTGATGATGATAGTGCCGATTCGTGATTTATTGGTGGAGATAAATGGGTTTGTTTTCTTGGTGTTTTTACGCCGACTTCAACATTACGTACGTAATATCTGCGGTCAATGTACCTACCCATGCTTTAGTGTAGTTTCTTTTACCAGTATTTTGCACATTGTCTTTTTTAAACCACTGTCTGCTTTCCCACATAAACAAGTCGAAACGTTGATCGGCGATAAGAAAAGAATGAATCCTGTCGCATTGAACATATAAAAAGATCTTAGAAATAAATTGTAAGAGCTTTAGGTAGGGAGTCGAACCATCGACCCGAGACTTTTACGTCCGGAATGCTACTGACGGAGCATCTGGATTTTCAGAGAGGGAGAGAGAGACAGAGAGACCAAGAGATATAGACAGAGAGTTTGTGAGAGAGTGAGTTTGAGAGAGCTTTTCATTTTGACATTTTTACTTAATAGTGGAAGGGTTGTATTGTGGATGAAGTAATTGTTAATTTGTAAAGAATAATGACGGAAAAGCAAAATATCTTTACCATGCTAGATTTTAATAGGCATTCGTTAAAAAGAGTTTAGAGGGTAAATATCAGAATTAATATTTTAGCCACTGGCTTTTTTTTTCCACATAACCATCGTTGAAACAATGAATAGCAGTGAGAGAGAAGAATTGCAATTACTATCATCAAATTTGGGAAAATAATCGAGCTAGGGATTGGCCACCCCCTTGTCTCTAGACCTGTAGGTAAACGACTGAGCTACCGAACTAGTCTTTTACGATTCATTGATTGATTGAGTGATTGATGGACTGCATGTGTTTAACACCGTTTTCAAGGAAATTAGAGTTATATTACGGGGGCCAGTACACTTACCCATGCTTTCCTGGAGTTTCAGTAACCAGTACTTCGCACGATATTCTTCCCAAACCACTGACTGCTTTTCCTCATACCTATTGTCAAAATTGCTGTCCAGAGGTTAGAGAAAAATTGATCCTGTCGCAATGGGAATCACCAACTCTCGAAAAGGAATGGCCGAGCAGGGGCTTCATACCAATGAACATGTGTCTCAAGTTCCGTGCAATACGGACCGAATTGCTGTTTAATCATCTTTGGAGTTAAAAGTGAAGATAAAGTGTTGAATTGAAAACGCTGTGAAATATTTCAGATAAATAAAAGAAGAGGAACTGATTTGGTCGATTGACTGCATATGTTTAACACCATTTTTAACAATATTTCAGTTATAACGCGGCGACCAGTGCACCTACCCATACTTTTCTGAAGTTTCAGTAACCAGTCCTTTGCACGATATTCTCCCGAAACCACTGACAGCCTTTCTACATAACTATTGTCAAAATTGCTTTTGAGAGGTTAGAGAAGAATAAATCCTGTCGCAATGAGTATCATCAAACCTCGGAAAGAAATGGCCGAGCAGAGGATACAAACCAGCTAACCCCTTTCTCAAGTTCTGTACGCTACCGACCGAATTGCTGTTCAAACAGCTTCGTAGTGAAACGTGAAGATAAAGTGTCGATTTGGAAATGCTGTGAAAGATTTTTAGATTAAACAAAGAAAGGGAACTGATTTGAATCGAGAAAGTTTTTTTTTCCCTGAAGTCTTTTAGAGTTTGCGAGAACTTAACACAAAGCTTTGGAGTTTTTAATGTTTTTTAATCATTGCTTTGATGATGCTGATGATTACTATTATTGTAATGGTGGTGGTAGTTTTGATGGTTAAGTAGATAGTGATGATGATAGTGCCGATTCGTGATTTATTGGTGGAGATAAATGGGTTTGTTTTCTTGGTGTTTTTACGCTGACTTCAACATTATGTACGTAATATCTGCGGTCAATGTACCTACCCATGCTTTAGTGTAGTTTCTTTTACTAGTATTTTGCACATTGTCTTTTTTAAACCACTGTCTGCTTTCCCACATAAACAAGTCGAAACGTTGATCGGCGATAAGAAAAGAATGATTCCTGTCGAATTGAACATATAAAAAGATCTTACAAAGAAATTGTAAGAGCTTTAGGTAGGGAGTCGAACCATCGACCCGAGACTTTTACGTCCGGAATGCTACTGACGGAGCATCTGGATTTTCAGAGAGGGAGAGAGAGACAGAGAGACCAAGAGATATAGACAGAGAGTTTGTGAGAGAGTGAGTTTGAGAGAGATTTTCATTTTGACATTTTTACTTAATAGTGGAAGGGTTGTATTGTGGATGAAGTAATTGTTAATTTGTAAAGAATAATGACGGAAAAGCAAAATATCTTTACCATGCTAGATTTTAATAGGCATGCGTTAAAAAGTGTTTAGAGGGTAAATATCAGAATTAATATTTTAGCCACTGGCTTTTTTTTTCCACATAACCATCGTTGAAACAATGAATAGCAGTGAGAGAGAAGAATTGCAATTACTAACATCAAATTTGGGAAAATAATCGAGCTAGGGATTGGCCACCCCCTTGTCTCTAGACCTGTAGGTAAACGACTGAGCTACCGAACTAGTCTTTTACGATTGATTGATTGATTGAGTGATTGATGGACTGCATGTGTTTAACACCGTTTTCAAGAAAATTTGAGTTATATTACGGGGGCCATTACACTTACCCATGCTTTCCTGGAGTTTCAGTAACCAGTACTTCGCACGATATTCTTCTCAAACCACTGACTGCTTTTCCTCATACCTATTGTCAAAATTGCTGTCCAGAGGTTAGAGAAAAATTGATCCTGTCGCAATGGGAATCATCAACTCTCGGAAAGGAATGGCCGAGCAGGGGCTTCATACCAATGAACATGTGTCTCAAGTTCCGTGCAATACGGACCGAATTGCTGTTTAATCATCTTTGGAGTTAAAAGTGAAGATAAAGTGTTGAATTGAAAACGCTGTGAAATATTTCAGATAAATAAAAGAAGAGGAACTGATTTGGTCGATTGACTGCATATGTTTAACACCATTTTTAACAATATTTCAGTTATAACGCGGCGACCAGTGCACCTACCCATACTTTTGTGAAGTTTCAGTAACCAGTCCTTTGCACGATATTCTCCCGAAACCACTGACAGCCTTTCTACATAACTATTGTCAAAATTGCTTTTGAGAGGTTAGAGAAGAATAAATCCTGTCGCAATGAGTATCATCAAACCTCGGAAAGAAATGGCCGAGCAGAGGATACAAACCAGCTAACCCCTTTCTCAAGTTCTGTACGCTACCGACCGAATTGCGGTTCAAACAGCTTCGTAGTGAAACGTGAAGATAAAGTGTCGATTTGGAAATGCTGTGAAAGATTTTTAGATTAAACAAAGAAAGGGAACTGATTTGAATCGAGAAAGTTTTTTTTTCCCCTGAATTTTTTTAGAGTTTGCGAGAACTTAAGACAAAGCTTTGGAGTTTTTTATGTTTTTTAATCATTGCTTTGATGATGCTGATGATTACTATTATTATAATGGTGGTGGTAGTTTTGATGGTTAAGTAGATAGTGATGATGATAGTGCCGATTCGTGATTTATTGGTGGAGATAAATGTGTTTGTTTTCTTGGTGTTTTTACGCCGACTTCAACATTACGTACGTAATATCTGCGGTCAATGTACCTACCCATGCTATAGTGTAGTTTCTTTTACCAGTATTTTGCACATTGTCTTTTTTAAACCACTGTCTGCTTTCCTACATAAACAAGTCGAAACGTTGATCGGCGATAAGAAAAGAATGAATCCTGTCGCATTGAACATATAAAAAGATCTTAGAAATAAATTGTAAGAGCTTTAGGTAGGGAGTCGAACCATCGACCCGAGACTTTTACGTCCGGAATGCTACTGACGGAGCATCTGGATTTTCAGAGAGGGAGAGAGAGACAGAGAGACCAAGAGATAGAGACAGAGAGTTTGTGAGAGAGTGAGTTTGAGAGAGCTTTTCATTTTGACATTTTTACTTAATAGTGGAAGGGTTGTATTGTGGATGAAGTAATTGTTAATTTGTAAAGAATAATGACGGAAAAGCAAAATATCTTTACCATGCTAGATTTTAATAGGCATGCGTTAAAAAGTGTTCAGAGGGTAAATATCAGCATTAATATTTTAGTCATTGGCTTCTTTTCCACGTAACCATCGTTAAAACAACAGCAGCGAGAGAGAAGAATTGCAATTACTAACATCAAATTTGGGAAAATAATCGAGCTAGGGACTGGCGACTCCCTTGTCTCTAGACCTGTAGGTGAACGACTGAGCTACCGAACTAGTCTTTTACGATTGATTGATTGAGTGGTTGATTGACTGTATGTGTTTAACATCGTTTTCAACAATATTTGATTATATTACTGCGGCTAGTAGATTGACACATGCTTTCCTGGAGTTTCAGTAACCAGTACTTCGCACGATATTCTTCCAAAGCCACCGACTGCTTTTCCACATAACTATTGCCAAAACTGCTGCTCAGAGGTTAGAGAAGAATTAATCCTGTCGCAATGAGTATCATCAACTCTCGGAAAGGAATGGCCGAGCAGGGGATTCAAACCAGCTAAACCCTGTCTTAAGTTCTGTGCGCTACAGACAGAATTGCTGTCTAATCATCTTTGGAGTTAAACGTTAATAGAGTGTTGATATGGAAATGCTGTGAAAGACTTTTAGATCAATAAATGAAAGGGAACTGGTCTGAATCGCGAAGTATCTATTCCTTTAAAACGTTTGAAATACTTTCAGTCCAAGATAGCGGGTGTTTAGTCAGTATCATTGTCTTTACTTTCGTTTAGCTAGCTCTCGGTCAGTTAGTACCCTCAGTCCATGTGATGTACCCTTAGCCCCTGAGAGGAGTCAACAAACGCTTGAGATTTAGCCAAGTCCTTTTTCCTTCAGTTGATTACCCTGTACTCTCAGTCCATGAGATCAGCCATTCCCCCTCAAAGAACTTTCCAGTATGATTTACCGTCGTTCAACTATATGTTTACCTCTCTCCATAAGATGTTCCTTTGGTTGTTCAAATGGAAATGGATGCCCAGAATCTGGTATTTACTTTGATTTTAACTGAATGCCGTTAGCTCTTACCCTCAGTCTGTTCGATGAAGCTTAGTCGATGAGATGTACCTCCAATCCAACAAAGGTTTCTTCGTTTCTTTTGATTTACATTTATGCCTTTAAAATCGACCCCTTGATTGATGCAAATTACCATTAGGCACGTTAATGTGATCTCCCGGATTCCTGAGTTTGTACCCGCAGTCTGTGCTATCATATCCATAGTCTTTAACTCAAACCTCAAGCCATTTCACCGAGTTCTTAAGATTGTATCCTCTGTTCGTGGAATGTTCCCTCGGTGTTTTTCATTTCCTCTTAGACTCTTAGACTCGTGCCTATAGTCAGTTGGATGTACCCTCAAGCACTGAACTACTGACCGTACTCGAATGCTATCCTTTGCCCTGTTTGCCCATACCCCCAGTCCCTGAGATTTATCCTAAATCCGTGAGATGTACCCTCAGCGAGTAACTGCCCTGAGGCCCGAGAAATGTGTTCTAACTTTAGATTTACCCGTTTTCTAAAAGACTATACCCCATGCCCGTCTGATGTAGTCAAGATTTGTAAGATGTGCCCTCTGTGGATATTCCCACATTCCGTGTCATTTCTTCTAAGGAATTGAGATCCTTGTCTTAGTCAGTGAGATGTATCCTCTGGCCATAAAACTGTGACTTTACTCTCAGCCTGTCATCTTTCACCATCACTCAGTGAGATGTTCCCATTTTCCCTTCTCCGCACTCTTTGACTGTGACTTTGCACCCTTAAGTACGCACAAACCCTGACAATGTGTCTCTACCCTTATGTTAACCTTACGCCGCGTGCCTGTATCAACTGTACGTGATCAATATTTTCTTTAAGTTCTACTGATGTAACCTCTATTTACAACTGTACCCAAACTTTTAATTTACTTTCAGTCGATTAGCTTGTGCACTAGGTCTGTGCAATTTTTCCCCACTTTGTGAACTGTTTCCGCAATCCTAGAGCTGTTGACCTAAGTCTATGGAATTAAGCGATCAGTCGATGTCGAATACCATTGAACCCTGGTGCTGTTTCCTTACTTTCCTTTTTCTGGCGTTTTCAATGTGTCCTTTCTATTCTTTGACAATAAGTTTTATCCAAAAACCGTTTGTCCTCTCTCTCTTTTACTCTATCGCTCTTTCTCTCTGTCCCACTTTTTCTCTCTCTCTTACTCCCTTTTTCTATCTTTCTCTCTCTCACCCTTACTGTGTGCCTCTCTCTCTTGGTATCATTCTCTCTAGCTGTCTCTCGCTTTCCCTGTCTCACTCTGTTCCTTACTTTGTCACTGTCTGTCGTTCTGTCTATCCCTCTTTCTGAAGCTGTCTCTCTTTCTCCCCTTTATATCTGAGTCATTCACTCATTCTTTCCTTTCATATCTCTCTCTCACTATCTCGGTCTCTCTGTCTCTGTCTCTTTCTAACGTTTTCTTTCTCTCTGTCTCCATCTCTCTATCTTTTTGTCTGTCAGTTTCTCTCTATTTCTGTCTAACCCATTTCTTCTCCTTTCCTGACTTCTTTTTTCTTTTGATCTCACTCCCTCCCTCCTTCCTCTCTCTGTCTGTCTCTATCTCTGTCTCTCACTCTCTCTGTCTCTTTTTTCTCTCGGTATCTGTCTGTCTCTCCTCTCCCTCTCTCTTGCTTTATCTTTCTCTTTCTCTTTCTTAGCCTCCCTCTGCCTCTCTTTGGCTAAATCTTTCTCTCTCTGCCTCTCTCAGGCTCTATCTCTCTGCCTCTCTGTCTTGCTCTCTGTCTGGCTCTCGCTCTCTCTTTGTTTGTCTCTCTCTCTCTCTCTGTGTCACTAACCAGATATCATAGCTTACCTCTTTTTATTGGTTTCCTCAAGTTCACAGACCGCAGGGTTTTTCTCTTTTCTCCCTAAACTTTTGATATATCTTCCTTCAGTCCTTTATACCCTCTGCCTGTATGAAGTATCGTTTGTTAGTATGTTCCCTCAGACCGTAAGTTTGAATGTTGAATGCTTTGAAATAGATGTAGATCATTAACTAATTACAAATCTGAAATAGGTCTTTTACTATTAAATATTACAGCCGTTCCTGACACAACTGAAACGTACTGGTTAGATCATACAGAGTTGTCGAATCGCCCTGTGCATTAATACACACGATCACTCTCAATGCTGTATCGACCTCAGCTTTTAATTTTTAACATGCCGAATAAACAAAAGTTCGCACCATATGATTAAATGCAACTTGTTTAATATCAAATGATAACGCTTGACCATTTGCGATATTGTATTTGTGTATGGTGTTTCACACCGTAATTAAAATTATGTCAGTTATATCAAGGCGGCCAGTGCGTCTCTCCATGCATTCCTGGGGTTCTTAAAGCTGTATTTTATACTCTAGCCACTGGCTTCTTTTCCACATAGCTATCGTCGAAACAATGACCAGCAGTAAGAGAGAAGAATGAATCCTTCCGCAATGACTATAGGTAAACCTGGGAAAGTAATTTTTCGAACTGGGGATTGGCGACCCCCTTGTCTCAAAACCAACTAAGCTACCGAATCATCATTAACGATTGATTGATTGTATGTGTTTAACACCGTTTTTAACAATATTTCAGTTATATCGCTGCGGCCAGTGCACTTACTCATACTTTTCTGAAGTTTCAGTAACCAGTCCTTTGCACGATATTCTCCCCAAGCCACTGACAGCCTTTCCACATAACTATTGTCAAAATTGCTTGTTTCCCACATAAACAAGTCGAAACGTTGATTGGCGATAAGAAAAGAATGAATCCTGTCGCATTGAACATAAAAAGATCTTACAAAGAAATTGTAACAGCTTTAGGTAGGGAGTCGAACTATGGACCCGAAACTTTTTCCTCCAGAACGTTACTGACAGAACCTCTGGATTTTCAGAGGGAGAGAAAGAGAGAGAGAGAGAGGCAGAGAAACAGAGACAGAGAGACCAAGCGACAGAGAGTTTGTGAGAGAGTGAGTTTGAAAGCGCTTTTGATTTTGACATTTTTACTTTGTAGTGGAAGGGTTGTATTGTGGATGAAGAAATTGTTAATTTGTAAAGAATAATGACGGAAAAGCAAAATATCTTTACCATGCTAGATTTTAATAGGCATGCGTTAAAAAGAGTTTAGAGGGTAAATATTAGAATTAATATTTTAGCCACTGGCTTCTTTTCCACATAACCATCGTTGAAACAATGAATAGCAGTGAGAGAGAAGAATTGCAATTACTATCATCAAATTTGGGAAAATAATCGAGCTAGGGATTGGCGACCCCCTTGTCTCTAGACCTGTAGGTAAACGACTGAGCTACCGAACTAGTCTTTTACGTTTGATTGATTGATTGAGTGATTGATGGACTGCATGTGTTTAACACCGTTTTCAAGGAAATTGGAGTTATATTACGGGGGCCAGTACACTTACCCATGCTTTCCTGGAGTTTCAGTAACCAGTACTTCGCACGATATTCTTCTCAAACCACTGACTGCTTTTCCTCATACCTATTGTCAAAATTGCTGTCCAGAGGTTAGAGAAAAATTAATCCTGTCGCAATGAGTATCATCAACTGTCGGAAAGGAATGGCCGAGCAGGGGCTTCAAACCAATGAACATGTGTCTCAAGTTCCGTGCAATACGGACCGAATTGCTGTTTAATCATCTTTGGAGTTAAACGTGAAGATAAAGTGTTGAATTGAAAACGCTGTGAAATATTTCAGATAAATAAAAGAAGAGGAACTGATTTGGTCGATTGACTGGATATGTTTAACACCGTTTTTAACAATATTTCAGTTATAACGCGGCGGCCAGTGCACCTACCCATACTTTTCTGAAGTTTCAGTAACCAGTCCTTTGCACGATATTCTCCCGAAACCACTGACAGCCTTTCTACATAACTATTGTCAAAATTGCTTTTGAGAGGTTAGAGAAGAATAAATCCTGTCGCAATGAGTATCATCAAACCTCGGAAAGAAATGGCCGAGCAGAGGATACAAACCAGCTAACCCCTTTCTCAAGTTCTGTACGCTACCGACCGAATTGCTGTTCAAACAGCTTCGTAGTGAAACGTGAAGATAAAGTGTCGATTTGGAAATGCTGTGAAAGATTTTTAGATTAAACAAAGAAAGGGAACTGATTTGAATCGAGAAAGTTTTTTTTTTCCTGAAGTCTTTTAGAGTTTGCGAGAACTTAAGACAAAGCTTTGGAGTTTTTAATGTTTTTTAATCATTGCTTTGATGATGCTGATGATTACTATTATTGTAATGGTGGTGGTAGTTTTGATGGTTAAGTAGATAGTGATGATGATAGTGCCGATTCGTGATTTATTGGTGGAGATAAATGGGTTTGTTTTCTTGGTGTTTTTACGCCGACTTCAACATTACGTACGTAATATCTGCGGTCAATGTACCTACCCATGCTTTAGTGTAGTTTCTTTTACTAGTATTTTGCACATTGTCTTTTTTAAACCACTGTCTGCTTTCCCACATAAACAAGTCGAAACGTTGATCGGCGATAAGAAAAGAATGAATCCTGTCGCATTGAACATATAAAAAGATCTTAGAAATAAATTGTAAGAGCTTTAGGTAGGGAGTCGAACCATCGACCCGAGACTTTTACGTCCGGAATGCTACTGACGGAGCATCTGGATTTTCAGAGAGGGAGAGAGAGACAGAGAGACCAAGAGATATAGACAGAGAGTTTGTGAGAGAGTGAGTTTGAGAGAGCTTTTCATTTTGACATTTTTACTTAATAGTGGAAGGGTTGTATTGTGGATGAAGTAATTGTTAATTTGTAAAGAATAATGACGGAAAAGCAAAATATCTTTACCATGCTAGATTTTAATAGGCATTCGTTAAAAAGTGTTTAGAGGGTAAATATCAGAATTAATATTTTAGCCACTGGCTTTTTTTTTCCACATAACCATCGTTGAAACAATGAATAGCAGTGAGAGAGAAGAATTGCAATTACTATCATCAAATTTGGGAAAATAATCGAGCTAGGGATTGGCCACCCCCTTGTCTCTAGACCTGTAGGTAAACGACTGAGCTACCGAACTAGTCTTTTACGATTGATTGATTGATTGAGTGATTGATGGACTGCATGTGTTTAACACCGTTTTCAAGGAAATTGGAGTTATATTACGGGGTCCAGTACACTTACCCATGCTTTCCTGGAGTTTCAGTAACCAGTACTTCGCACGATATTCTTCCCAAACCACTGACTGCTTTTCCTCATACCTATTGTCAAAATTGCTGTCCAGAGGTTAGAGAAAAATTGATCCTGTCGCAATGGGAATCATCAACTCTCGGAAAGGAATGGCCGAGCAGGGGCTTCATACCAATGAACATGTGTCTCAAGTTCCGTGCAATACGGACCGAATTGCTGTTTAATCATCTTTGGAGTTAAAAGTGAAGATAAAGTGTTGAATTGAAAACGCTGTGAAATATTTCAGATAAATAAAAGAAGAGGAACTGATTTGGTCGATTGACTGGATATGTTTAACACCATTTTTAACAATATTTCAGTTATAACGCGGCGACCAGTGCACCTACCCATACTTTTCTGAAGTTTCAGTAACCAGTCCTTTGCACGATATTCTCCCGAAACCACTGACAGCCTTTCTACATAACTATTGTCAAAATTGCTTTTGAGAGGTTAGAGAAGAATAAATCCTGTCGCAATGAGTATCATCAAACCTCGGAAAGAAATGGCCGAGCAGAGGATACAAACCAGCTAACCCCTTTCTCAAGTTCTGTACGCTACCGACCGAATTGCTGTTCAAACAGCTTCGTAGTGAAACGTGAAGATAAAGTGTCGATTTGGAAATGCTGTGAAAGATTTTTAGATTAAACAAAGAAAGGGAACTGATTTGAATCGAGAAAGTTTTTTTTTTTTTCCCTGAAGTCTTTTAGAGTTTGCGAGAACTTAAGACAAAGCTTTGGAGTTTTTAATGTTTTTTAATCATTGCTTTGATGATGCTGATGATTACTATTATTATAATGGTGGTGGTAGTTTTGATGGTTAAGTAGATAGTGATGATGATAGTGCCGATTCGTGATTTATTGGTGGAGATAAATGGGTTTATTTTCTTGGTGTTTTTACGCCGACTTCAACATTACGTACGTAATATCTGCGGTCAATGTACCTACCCATGCTTTAGTGTAGTTTCTTTTACCAGTATTTTGCACATTGTCTTTTTTAAACCACTGTCTGCTTTCCCACATAAACAAGTCGAAACGTTGATCGGCGATAAGAAAAGAATGAATCCTGTCGCATTGAACATATAAAAAGATCTTAGAAATAAATTGTAAGAGCTTTAGGTAGGGAGTCGAACCATCGACCCGAGACTTTTACGTCCGGAATGCTACTGACGGAGCATCTGGATTTTCAGAGAGGGAGAGAGAGACAGAGAGACCAAGAGATAGAGACAGAGAGTTTGTGAGAGAGTGAGTTTGAGAGAGCTTTTAATTTTGACATTTTTACTAAATAGTGGAAGGGTTGTATTGTGGATGAAGAAATTGTTAATTTGTAAAGAATAATGACGGAAAAGCAAAATATCTTTACCATGCTAGATTTTAATAGGCATGCGTTAAAAAGAGTTTAGAGGGTAAATATTAGAATTAATATTTTAGCCACTGGCTTCTTTTCCACATAACCATCGTTGAAACAATGAATAGCAGTGAGAGAGAAGAATTGCAATTACTATCATCAAATTTGGGAAAATAATCGAGCTAGGGATTGGCGACCCCCTTGTCTCTAGACCTGTAGGTAAACGACTGAGCTACCGAACTAGTCTTTTACGATTGATTGATTGATTGAGTGATTGATGGACTGCATGTGTTTAACACCGTTTTCAAGGAAATTGGAGTTATATTACGGGGGCCAGTACACTTACCCATGCTTTCCTGGAGTTTCAGTAACCAGTACTTCGCACGATATTCTTCTCAAACCACTGACTGCTTTTCCTCATACCTATTGTCAAAATTGCTGTCCAGAGGTTAGAGAAAAATTGATCCTGTCGCAATGAGTATCATCAACTCTCGGAAAGGAATGGCCGAGCAGGGGCTTCAAACCAATGAACATGTGTCTCAAGTTCCGTGCAATACGGACCGAATTGCTGTTTAATCATCTTTGGAGTTAAACGTGAAGATAAAGTGTTGAATTGAAAACGCTGTGAAATATTTCAGATAAATAAAAGAAGAGGAACTGATTTGGTCGATTGACTGGATATGTTTAACACCGTTTTTAACAATATTTCAGTTATAACGCGGCGGCCAGTGCACCTACCCATACTTTTGTGAAGTTTCAGTAACCAGTCCTTTGCACGATATTCTCCCGAAACCACTGACAGCCTTTCTACATAACTATTGTCAAAATTGCTTTTGAGAGGTTAGAGAAGAATAAATCCTGTCGCAATGAGTATCATCAAACCTCGGAAAGAAATGGCCGAGCAGAGGATACAAACCAGCTAACCCCTTTCTCAAGTTCTGTACGCTACCGACCGAATTGCTGTTCAAACAGCTTCGTAGTGAAACGTGAAGATAAAGTGTCGATTTGGAAATGCTGTGAAAGATTTTTAGATTAAACAAAGAAAGGGAACTGATTTGAATCGAGAAAGTTTTTTTTTTTCCTGAAGTCTTTTAGAGTTTGCGAGAACTTAAGACAAAGCTTTGGAGTTTTTAATGTTTTTTAATCATTGCTTTGATGATGCTGATGATTACTATTATTGTAATGGTGGTGGTAGTTTTGATGGTTAAGTAGATAGTGATGATGATAGTGCCGATTCGTGATTTATTGGTGGAGATAAATGGGTTTGTTTCCTTGGTGTTTTTACGCCGACTTCAACATTAATTACGTAATATCTGCGGTCAATGTACCTACCCATGCTTTAGTGTAGTTTCTTTTACTAGTATTTTGCACATTGTCTTTTTTAAACCACTGTCTGCTTTCCCACATAAACAAGTCGAAACGTTGATCGGCGATAAGAAAAGAATGAATCCTGTCGCATTGAACATATAAAAAGATCTTAGAAATAAATTGTAAGAGCTTTAGGTAGGGAGTCGAACCATCGACCCGAGACTTTTACGTCCGGAATGCTACTGACGGAGCATCTGGATTTTCAGAGAGGGAGAGAGAGACAGAGAGACCAAGAGATATAGACAGAGAGTTTGTGAGAGAGTGAGTTTGAGAGAGCTTTTCATTTTGACATTTTTACTTAATAGTGGAAGGGTTGTATTGTGGATGAAGTAATTGTTAATTTGTAAAGAATAATGACGGAAAAGCAAAATATCTTTACCATGCTAGATTTTAATAGGCATTCGTTAAAAAGTGTTTAGAGGGTAAATATCAGAATTAATATTTTAGCCACTGGCTTTTTTTTTCCACATAACCATCGTTGAAACAATGAATAGCAGTGAGAGAGAAGAATTGCAATTACTATCATCAAATTTGGGAAAATAATCGAGCTAGGGATTGGCCACCCCCTTGTCTCTAGACCTGTAGGTAAACGACTGAGCTACCGAACTAGTCTTTTACGATTGATTGATTGATTGAGTGATTGATGGACTGCATGTGTTTAACACCGTTTTCAAGGAAATTGGAGTTATATTACGAGGTCCAGTACACTTACCCATGCTTTCCTGGAGTTTCAGTAACCAGTACTTCGCACGATATTCTTCCCAAACCACTGACTGCTTTTCCTCATACCTATTGTCAAAATTGCTGTCCAGAGGTTAGAGAAAAATTGATCCTGTCGCAATGGGAATCATCAACTCTCGGAAAGGAATGGCCGAGCAGGGGCTTCATACCAATGAACATGTGTCTCAAGTTCCGTGCAATACGGACCGAATTGCTGTTTAATCATCTTTGGAGTTAAAAGTGAAGATAAAGTGTTGAATTGAAAACGCTGTGAAATATTTCAGATAAATAAAAGAAGAGGAACTGATTTGGTCGATTGACTGCATATGTTTAACACCATTTTTAACAATATTTCAGTTATAACGCGGCGACCAGTGCACCTACCCATACTTTTCTGAAGTTTCAGTAACCAGTCCTTTGCACGATATTCTCCCGAAACCACTGACAGCCTTTCTACATAACTATTGTCAAAATTGCTTTTGAGAGGTTAGAGAAGAATAAATCCTGTCGCAATGAGTATCATCAAACCTCGGAAAGAAATGGCCGAGCAGAGGATACAAACCAGCTAACCCCTTTCTCAAGTTCTGTACGCTACCGACCGAATTGCTGTTCAAACAGCTTCGTAGTGAAACGTGAAGATAAAGTGTCGATTTGGAAATGCTGTGAAAGATTTTTAGATTAAACAAAGAAAGGGAACTGATTTGAATCGAGAAAGTTTTTTTTTTTTTCCTGAAGTCTTTTAGAGTTTGCGAGAACTTAAGACAAAGCTTTGGAGTTTTTAATGTTTTTTAATCATTGCTTTGATGATGCTGATGATTACTATTATTATAATGGTGGTGGTAGTTTTGATGGTTAAGTAGATAGTGATGATGATAGTGCCGATTCGTGATTTATTGGTGGAGATAAATGGGTTTGTTTTCTTGGTGTTTTTACGCCGACTTCAACATTACGTACGTAATATCTGCGGTCAATGTACCTACCCATGCTATAGTGTAGTTTCTTTTACCAGTATTTTGCACATTGTCTTTTTTAAACCACTGTCTGCTTTCCCACATAAACAAGTCGAAACGTTGATCGGCGATAAGAAAAGAATGAATCCTGTCGCATTGAACATATAAAAAGATCTTAGAAATAAATTGTAAGAGCTTTAGGTAGGGAGTCGAACCATCGACCCGAGACTTTTACGTCCGGAATGCTACTGACGGAGCATCTGGATTTTCAGAGAGGGAGAGAGAGACAGAGAGACCAAGAGATAGAGACAGAGAGTTTGTGAGAGAGTGAGTTTGAGAGAGCTTTTAATTTTGACATTTTTACTAAATAGTGGAAGGGTTGTATTGTGGATGAAGAAATTGTTAATTTGTAAAGAATAATGACGGAAAAGCAAAATATCTTTACCATGCTAGATTTTAATAGGCATGCGTTAAAAAGAGTTTAGAGGGTAAATATTAGAATTAATATTTTAGCCACTGGCTTCTTTTCCACATAACCATCGTTGAAACAATGAATAGCAGTGAGAGAGAAGAATTGCAATTACTATCATCAAATTTGGGAAAATAATCGAGCTAGGGATTGGCCACCCCCTTGTCTCTAGACCTGTAGGTAAACGACTGAGCTACCGAACTAGTCTTTTACGTTTGATTGATTGATTGAGTGATTGATGGACTGCATGTGTTTAACACCGTTTTCAAGGAAATTGGAGTTATATTACGGGGGCCAGTACACTTACCCATGCTTTCCTGGAGTTTCAGTAACCAGTACTTCGCACGATATTCTTCTCAAACCACTGACTGCTTTTCCTCATACCTATTGTCAAAATTGCTGTCCAGAGGTTAGAGAAAAATTGATCCTGTCGCAATGAGTATCATCAACTCTCGGAAAGGAATGGCCGAGCAGGGGCTTCAAACCAATGAACATGTGTCTCAAGTTCCGTGCAATACGGACCGAATTGCTGTTTAATCATCTTTGGAGTTAAACGTGAAGATAAAGTGTTGAATTGAAAACGCTGTGAAATATTTCAGATAAATAAAAGAAGAGGAACTGATTTGGTCGATTGACTGGATATGTTTAACACCGTTTTTAACAATATTTCAGTTATAACGCGGCGGCCAGTGCACCTACCCATACTTTTGTGAAGTTTCAGTAACCAGTCCTTTGCACGATATTCTCCCGAAACCACTGACAGCCTTTCTACATAACTATTGTCAAAATTGCTTTTGAGAGGTTAGAGAAGAATAAATCCTGTCGCAATGAGTATCATCAAACCTCGGAAAGAAATGGCCGAGCAGAGGATACAAACCAGCTAACCCCTTTCTCAAGTTCTGTACGCTACCGACCGAATTGCTGTTCAAACAGCTTCGTAGTGAAACGTGAAGATAAAGTGTCGATTTGGAAATGCTGTGAAAGATTTTTAGATTAAACAAAGAAAGGGAACTGATTTGAATCGAGAAAGTTTTTTTTTTTTCCCTGAAGTCTTTTAGAGTTTGCGAGAACTTAAGACAAAGCTTTGGCGTTTTTAATGTTTTTTAATCATTGCTTTGATGATGCTGATGATTACTATTATTGTAATGGTGGTGGTAGTTTTGATGGTTAAGTAGATAGTGATGATGATAGTGCCGATTCGTGATTTATTGGTGGAGATAAATGGGTTTGTTTTCTTGGTGTTTTTACGCCGACTTCAACATTACGTACGTAATATCTGCGGTCAATGTACCTACCCATGCTTTAGTGTAGTTTCTTTTACTAGTATTTTGCACATTGTCTTTTTTAAACCACTGTCTGCTTTCCCACATAAACAAGTCGAAACGTTGATCGGCGATAAGAAAAGAATGAATCCTGTCGCATTGAACATATAAAAAGATCTTAGAAATAAATTGTAAGAGCTTTAGGTAGGGAGTCGAACCATCGACCCGAGACTTTTACGTCCGGAATGCTACTGACGGAGCATCTGGATTTTCAGAGAGGGAGAGAGAGACAGAGAGACCAAGAGATATAGACAGAGAGTTTGTGAGAGAGTGAGTTTGAGAGAGCTTTTCATTTTGACATTTTTACTTAATAGTGGAAGGGTTGTATTGTGGATGAAGTAATTGTTAATTTGTAAAGAATAATGACGGAAAAGCAAAATATCTTTACCATGCTAGATTTTAATAGGCATTCGTTAAAAAGTGTTTAGAGGGTAAATATCAGAATTAATATTTTAGCCACTGGCTTTTTTTTTTCCACATAACCATCGTTGAAACAATGAATAGCAGTGAGAGAGAAGAATTGCAATTACTATCATCAAATTTGGGAAAATAATCGAGCTAGGGATTGGCCACCCCCTTGTCTCTAGACCTGTAGGTAAACGTCTGAGCTACCGAACTAGTCTTTTACGATTGATTGATTGATTGAGTGATTGATGGACTGCATGTGTTTAACACCGTTTTCAAGGAAATTGGAGTTATATTACGGGGTCCAGTACACTTACCCATGCTTTCCTGGAGTTTCAGTAACCAGTACTTCGCACGATATTCTTCCCAAACCACTGACTGCTTTTCCTCATACCTATTGTCAAAATTGCTGTCCAGAGGTTAGAGAAAAATTGATCCTGTCGCAATGGGAATCATCAACTCTCGGAAAGGAATGGCCGAGCAGGGGCTTCATACCAATGAACATGTGTCTCAAGTTCCGTGCAATACGGACCGAATTGCTGTTTAATCATCTTTGGAGTTAAAAGTGAAGATAAAGTGTTGAATTGAAAACGCTGTGAAATATTTCAGATAGATAAAAGAAGAGGAACTGATTTGGTCGATTGACTGCATATGTTTAACACCATTTTTAACAATATTTCAGTTATAACGCGGCGACCAGTGCACCTACCCATACTTTTCTGAAGTTTCAGTAACCAGTCCTTTGCACGATATTCTCCCGAAACCACTGACAGCCTTTCTACATAACTATTGTCAAAATTGCTTTTGAGAGGTTAGAGAAGAATAAATCCTGTCGCAATGAGTATCATCAAACCTCGGAAAGAAATGGCCGAGCAGAGGATACAAACCAGCTAACCCCTTTCTCAAGTTCTGTACGCTACCGACCGAATTGCTGTTCAAACAGCTTCGTAGTGAAACGTGAAGATAAAGTGTCGATTTGGAAATGCTGTGAAAGATTTTTAGATTAAACAAAGAAAGGGAACTGATTTGAATCGAGAAAGTTTTTTTTTTTTCCCTGAAGTCTTTTAGAGTTTGCGAGAACTTAAGACAAAGCTTTGGAGTTTTTAATGTTTTTTAATCATTGCTTTGATGATGCTGATGATTACTATTATTATAATGGTGGTGGTAGTTTTGATGGTTAAGTAGATAGTGATGATGATAGTGCCGATTCGTGATTTATTGGTGGAGATAAATGGGTTTGTTTTCTTGGTGTTTTTACGCCGACTTCAACATTACGTACGTAATATCTGCGGTCAATGTACCTACCCATGCTTTAGTGTAGTTTCTTTTACCAGTATTTTGCACATTGTCTTTTTTAAACCACTGTCTGCTTTCCCACATAAACAAGTCGAAACGTTGATCGGCGATAAGAAAAGAATGAATCCTGTCGCATTGAACATATAAAAAGATCTTAGAAATAAATTGTAAGAGCTTTAGGTAGGGAGTCGAACCATCGACCCGAGACTTTTACGTCCGGAATGCTACTGACGGAGCATCTGGATTTTCAGAGAGGGAGAGAGAGACAGAGAGACCAAGAGATATAGACAGAGAGTTTGTGAGAGAGTGAGTTTGAGAGAGCTTTTCATTTTGACATTTTTACTTAATAGTGGAAGGGTTGTATTGTGGATGAAGTAATTGTTAATTTGTAAAGAATAATGACGGAAAAGCAAAATATCTTTACCATGCTAGATTTTAATAGGCATTCGTTAAAAAGTGTTTAGAGGGTAAATATCAGAATTAATATTTTAGCCACTGGCTTTTTTTTTCCACATAACCATCGTTGAAACAATGAATAGCAGTGAGAGAGAAGAATTGCAATTACTATCATCAAATTTGGGAAAATAATCGAGCTAGGGATTGGCCACCCCCTTGTCTCTAGACCTGTAGGTAAACGACTGAGCTACCGAACTAGTCTTTTACGATTGATTGATTGATTGAGTGATTGATGGACTGCATGTGTTTAACACCGTTTTCAAGGAAATTGGAGTTATATTACGGGGTCCAGTACACTTACCCATGCTTTCCTGGAGTTTCAGTAACCAGTACTTCGCACGATATTCTTCCCAAACCACTGACTGCTTTTCCTCATACCTATTGTCAAAATTGCTGTCCAGAGGTTAGAGAAAAATTGATCCTGTCGCAATGGGAATCATCAACTCTCGGAAAGGAATGGCCGAGCAGGGGCTTCATACCAATGAACATGTGTCTCAAGTTCCGTGCAATACGGACCGAATTGCTGTTTAATCATCTTTGGAGTTAAAAGTGAAGATAAAGTGTTGAATTGAAAACGCTGTGAAATATTTCAGATAAATAAAAGAAGAGGAACTGATTTGGTCGATTGACTGCATATGTTTAACACCATTTTTAACAATATTTCAGTTATAACGCGGCGACCAGTGCACCTACCCATACTTTTCTGAAGTTTCAGTAACCAGTCCTTTGCACGATATTCTCCCGAAACCACTGACAGCCTTTCTACATAACTATTGTCAAAATTGCTTTTGAGAGGTTAGAGAAGAATAAATCCTGTCGCAATGAGTATCATCAAACCTCGGAAAGAAATGGCCGAGCAGAGGATACAAACCAGCTAACCCCTTTCTCAAGTTCTGTACGCTACCGACCGAATTGCTGTTCAAACAGCTTCGTAGTGAAACGTGAAGATAAAGTGTCGATTTGGAAATGCTGTGAAAGATTTTTAGATTAAACAAAGAAAGGGAACTGATTTGAATCGAGAAAGTTTTTTTTTTTTTCCCTGAAGTCTTTTAGAGTTTGCGAGAACTTAAGACAAAGCTTTGGAGTTTTTAATGTTTTTTAATCATTGCTTTGATGATGCTGATGATTACTATTATTATAATGGTGGTGGTAGTTTTGATGGTTAAGTAGATAGTGATGATGATAGTGCCGATTCGTGATTTATTGGTGGAGATAAATGGGTTTGTTTTCTTGGTGTTTTTACGCCGACTTCAACATTACGTACGTAATATCTGCGGTCAATGTACCTACCCATGCTTTAGTGTAGTTTCTTTTACCAGTATTTTGCACATTGTCTTTTTTAAACCACTGTCTGCTTTCCCACATAAACAAGTCGAAAAGTTGATCGGCGATGAGAAAAGAATGAATCCTGTCGCATTGAACATATAAAAAGATCTTAGAAATAAATTGTAAGAGCTTTAGGTAGGGAGTCGAACCATCGACCCGAGACTTTTACGTCCGGAATGCTACTGACGGAGCATCTGGATTTTCAGAGAGGGAGAGAGAGACAGAGAGACCAAGAGATAGAGACAGAGAGTTTGTGAGAGAGTGAGTTTGAGAGAGCTTTTAATTTTGACATTTTTACTAAATAGTGGAAGGGTTGTATTGTGGATGAAGAAATTGTTAATTTGTAAAGAATAATGACGGAAAAGCAAAATATCTTTACCATGCTAGATTTTAATAGGCATGCGTTAAAAAGAGTTTAGAGGGTAAATATTAGAATTAATATTTTAGCCACTGGCTTCTTTTCCACATAACCATCGTTGAAACAATGAATAGCAGTGAGAGAGAAGAATTGCAATTACTATCATCAAATTTGGGAAAATAATCGAGCTAGGGATTGGCCACCCCCTTGTCTCTAGACCTGTAGGTAAACGACTGAGCTACCGAACTAGTCTTTTACGTTTGATTGATTGATTGAGTGATTGATGGACTGCATGTGTTTAACACCGTTTTCAAGGAAATTGGAGTTATATTACGGGGGCCAGTACACTTACCCATGCTTTCCTGGAGTTTCAGTAACCAGTACTTCGCACGATATTCTTCTCAAACCACTGACTGCTTTTCCTCATACCTATTGTCAAAATTGCTGTCCAGAGGTTAGAGAAAAATTGATCCTGTCGCAATGAGTATCATCAACTCTCGGAAAGGAATGGCCGAGCAGGGGCTTCAAACCAATGAACATGTGTCTCAAGTTCCGTGCAATACGGACCGAATTGCTGTTTAATCATCTTTGGAGTTAAACGTGAAGATAAAGTGTTGAATTGAAAACGCTGTGAAATATTTCAGATAAATAAAAGAAGAGGAACTGATTTGGTCGATTGACTGGATATGTTTAACACCGTTTTTAACAATATTTCAGTTATAACGCGGCGGCCAGTGCACCTACCCATACTTTTGTGAAGTTTCAGTAACCAGTCCTTTGCACGATATTCTCCCGAAACCACTGACAGCCTTTCTACATAACTATTGTCAAAATTGCTTTTGAGAGGTTAGAGAAGAATAAATCCTGTCGCAATGAGTATCATCAAACCTCGGAAAGAAATGGCCGAGCAGAGGATACAAACCAGCTTACCCCTTTCTCAAGTTCTGTACGCTACCGACCGAATTGCTGTTCAAACAGCTTCGTAGTGAAACGTGAAGATAAAGTGTCGATTTGGAAATGCTGTGAAAGATTTTTAGATTAAACAAAGAAAGGGAACTGATTTGAATCGAGAAAGTTTTTTTTTTTCTGAAGTCTTTTAGAGTTTGCGAGAACTTAAGACAAAGCTTTGGAGTTTTTAATGTTTTTTAATCATTGCTTTGATGATGCTGATGATTACTATTATTGTAATGGTGGTGGTAGTTTTGATGGTTAAGTAGATAGTGATGATGATAGTGCCGATTCGTGATTTATTGGTGGAGATAAATGGGTTTGTTTTCTTGGTGTTTTTACGCCGACTTCAACATTACGTACGTAATATCTGCGGTCAATGTACCTACCCATGCTTTAGTGTAGTTTCTTTTACTAGTATTTTGCACATTGTCTTTTTTAAACCACTGTCTGCTTTCCCACATAAACAAGTCGAAACGTTGATCGGCGATAAGAAAAGAATGAATCCTGTCGCATTGAACACATAAAAAGATCTTAGAAATAAATTGTAAGAGCTTTAGGTAGGGAGTCGAACCATCGACCCGAGACTTTTACGTCCGGAATGCTACTGACGGAGCATCTGGATTTTCAGAGAGGGAGAGAGAGACAGAGAGACCAAGAGATATAGACAGAGAGTTTGTGAGAGAGTGAGTTTGAGAGAGCTTTTCATTTTGACATTTTTACTTAATAGTGGAAGGGTTGTATTGTGGATGAAGTAATTGTTAATTTGTAAAGAATAATGACGGAAAAGCAAAATATCTTTACCATGCTAGATTTTAATAGGCATTCGTTAAAAAGTGTTTAGAGGGTAAATATCAGAATTAATATTTTAGCCACTGGCTTTTTTTTTCCACATAACCATCGTTGAAACAATGAATAGCAGTGAGAGAGAAGAATTGCAATTACTATCATCAAATTTGGGAAAATAATCGAGCTAGGGATTGGCCACCCCCTTGTCTCTAGACCTGTAGGTAAACGACTGAGCTACCGAACTAGTCTTTTACGATTGATTGATTGATTGAGTGATTGATGGACTGCATGTGTTTAACACCGTTTTCAAGGAAATTGGAGTTATATTACGGGGTCCAGTACACTTACCCATGCTTTCCTGGAGTTTCAGTAACCAGTACTTCGCACGATATTCTTCCCAAACCACTGACTGCTTTTCCTCATACCTATTGTCAAAATTGCTGTCCAGAGGTTAGAGAAAAATTGATCCTGTCGCAATGGGAATCATCAACTCTCGGAAAGGAATGGCCGAGCAGGGGCTTCATACCAATGAACATGTGTCTCAAGTTCCGTGCAATACGGACCGAATTGCTGTTTAATCATCTTTGGAGTTAAAAGTGAAGATAAAGTGTTGAATTGAAAACGCTGTGAAATATTTCAGATAAATAAAAGAAGAGGAACTGATTTGGTCGATTGACTGCATATGTTTAACACCATTTTTAACAATATTTCAGTTATAACGCGGCGACCAGTGCACCTACCCATACTTTTCTGAAGTTTCAGTAACCAGTCCTTTGCACGATATTCTCCCGAAACCACTGACAGCCTTTCTACATAACTATTGTCAAAATTGCTTTTGAGAGGTTAGAGAAGAATAAATCCTGTCGCAATGAGTATCATCAAACCTCGATAAGAAATGGCCGAGCAGAGGATACAAACCAGCTAACCCCTTTCTCAAGTTCTGTACGCTACCGACCGAATTGCTGTTCAAACAGCTTCGTAGTGAAACGTGAAGATAAAGTGTCGATTTGGAAATGCTGTGAAAGATTTTTAGATTAAACAAAGAAAGGGAACTGATTTGAATCGAGAAAGTTTTTTTTTTTTCCCTGAAGTCTTTTAGAGTTTGCGAGAACTTAACACAAAGCTTTGGAGTTTTTAATGTTTTTTAATCATTGCTTTGATGATGCTGATGATTACTATTATTATAATGGTGGTGGTAGTTTTAATGGTTAAGTAGATAGTGATGATGATAGTGCCGATTCGTGATTTATTGGTGGAGATAAATGGGTTTGTTTTCTTGGTGTTTTTACGCCGACTTCAACATTACGTACGTAATATCTGCGGTCAATGTACCTACCCATGCTTTAGTGTAGTTTCTTTTACTAGTATTTTGCACATTGTCTTTTTTAAACCACTGTCTGCTTTCCCACATAAACAAGTCGAAACGTTGATCGGCGATAAGAAAAGAATGAATCCTGTCGCATTGAACATATAAAAAGATCTTAGAAATAAATTGTAAGAGCTTTAGGTAGGGAGTCGAACCATCGACCCGAGACTTTTACGTCCGGAATGCTACTGACGGAGCATCTGGATTTTCAGAGAGGGAGAGAGAGACAGAGAGACCAAGAGATAGAGACAGAGAGTTTGTGAGAGAGTGAGTTTGAGAGAGCTTTTAATTTTGACATTTTTACTAAATAGTGGAAGGGTTGTATTGTGGATGAAGAAATTGTTAATTTGTAAAGAATAATGACGGAAAAGCAAAATATCTTTACCATGCTAGATTTTAATAGGCATGCGTTAAAAAGAGTTTAGAGGGTAAATATTAGAATTAATATTTTAGCCACTGGCTTCTTTTCCACATAACCATCGTTGAAACAATGAATAGCAGTGAGAGAGAAGAATTGCAATTACTATCATCAAATTTGGGAAAATAATCGAGCTAGGGATTGGCCACCCCCTTGTCTCTAGACCTGTAGGTAAACGACTGAGCTACCGAACTAGTCTTTTACGTTTGATTGATTGATTGAGTGACTGATGGACTGCATGTGTTTAACACCGTTTTCAAGGAAATTGGAGTTATATTACGGGGGCCAGTACACTTACCCATGCTTTCCTGGAGTTTCAGTAACCAGTACTTCGCACGATATTCTTCTCAAACCACTGACTGCTTTTCCTCATACCTATTGTCAAAATTGCTGTCCAGAGGTTAGAGAAAAATTGATCCTGTCGCAATGAGTATCATCAACTCTCGGAAAGGAATGGCCGAGCAGGGGCTTCAAACCAATGAACATGTGTCTCAAGTTCCGTGCAATACGGACCGAATTGCTGTTTAATCATCTTTGGAGTTAAACGTGAAGATAAAGTGTTGAATTGAAAACGCTGTGAAATATTTCAGATAAATAAAAGAAGAGGAACTGATTTGGTCGATTGACTGGATATGTTTAACACCGTTTTTAACAATATTTCAGTTATAACGCGGCGGCCAGTGCACCTACCCATACTTTTGTGAAGTTTCAGTAACCAGTCCTTTGCACGATATTCTCCCGAAACCACTGACAGCCTTTCTACATAACTATTGTCAAAATTGCTTTTGAGAGGTTAGAGAAGAATAAATCCTGTCGCAATGAGTATCATCAAACCTCGGAAAGAAATGGCCGAGCAGAGGATACAAACCAGCTTACCCCTTTCTCAAGTTCTGTACGCTACCGACCGAATTGCTGTTCAAACAGCTTCGTAGTGAAACGTGAAGATAAAGTGTCGATTTGGAAATGCTGTGAAAGATTTTTAGATTAAACAAAGAAAGGGAACTGATTTGAATCGAGAAAGTTTTTTTTTTCCTGAAGTCTTTTAGAGTTTGCGAGAACTTAACACAAAGCTTTGGAGTTTTTAATGTTTTTTAATCATTGCTTTGATGATGCTGATGATTACTATTATTGTAATGGTGGTGGTAGTTTTGATGGTTAAGTAGATAGTGATGATGATAGTGCCGATTCGTGATTTATTGGTGGAGATAAATGGGTTTGTTTTCTTGGTGTTTTTACGCCGACTTCAACATTAATTACGTAATATCTGCGGTCAATGTACCTACCCATGCTTTAGTGTAGTTTCTTTTACTAGTATTTTGCACATTGTCTTTTTTAAACCACTGTCTGCTTTCCCACATAAACAAGTCGAAACGTTGATCGGCGATAAGAAAAGAATGAATCCTGTCGCATTGAACATATAAAAAGATCTTAGAAATAAATTGTAAGAGCTTTAGGTAGGGAGTCGAACCATCGACCCGAGACTTTTACGTCCGGAATGCTACTGACGGAGCATCTGGATTTTCAGAGAGGGAGAGAGAGACAGAGAGACCAAGAGATATAGACAGAGAGTTTGTGAGAGAGTGAGTTTGAGAGAGCTTTTCATTTTGACATTTTTACTTAATAGTGGAAGGGTTGTATTGTGGATGAAGTAATTGTTAATTTGTAAAGAATAATGACGGAAAAGCAAAGTATCTTTACCATGCTAGATTTTAATAGGCATTCGTTAAAAAGTGTTTAGAGGGTAAATATCAGAATTAATATTTTAGCCACTGGCTTTTTTTTTTCCACATAACCATCGTTGAAACAATGAATAGCAGTGAGAGAGAAGAATTGCAATTACTATCATCAAATTTGGGAAAATAATCGAGCTAGGGATTGGCCACCCCCTTGTCTCTAGACCTGTAGGTAAACGACTGAGCTACCGAACTAGTCTTTTACGATTGATTGATTGATTGAGTGATTGATGGACTGCATGTGTTTAACACCGTTTTCAAGAAAATTTGAGTTATATTACGGGGGCCAGTACACTTACCCATGCTTTCCTGGAGTTTCAGTAACCAGTACTTCGCACGATATTCTTCCCAAACCACTGACTGCTTTTCCTCATACCTATTGTCAAAATTGCTGTCCAGAGGTTAGAGAAAAATTGATCCTGTCGCAATGGGAATCATCAACTCTCGGAAAGGAATGGCCGAGCAGGGGCTTCATACCAATGAACATGTGTCTCAAGTTCCGTGCAATACGGACCGAATTGCTGTTTAATCATCTTTGGAGTTAAAAGTGAAGATAAAGTGTTGAATTGAAAACGCTGTGAAATATTTCAGATAAATAAAAGAAGAGGAACTGATTTGGTCGATTGACTGCATATGTTTAACACCATTTTTAACAATATTTCAGTTATAACGCGGCGACCAGTGCACCTACCCATACTTTTCTGAAGTTTCAGTAACCAGTCCTTTGCACGATATTCTCCCGAAACCACTGACAGCCTTTCTACATAACTATTGTCAAAATTGCTTTTGAGAGGTTAGAGAAGAATAAATCCTGTCGCAATGAGTATCATCAAACCTCGGAAAGAAATGGCCGAGCAGAGGATACAAACCAGCTAACCCCTTTCTCAAGTTCTGTACGCTACCGACCGAATTGCTGTTCAAACAGCTTCGTCGTGAAACGTGAAGATAAAGTGTCGATTTGGAAATGCTGTGAAAGATTTTTAGATTAAACAAAGAAAGGGAACTGATTTGAATCGAGAAAGTTTTTTTTTTTACCTGAAGTCTTTTAGAGTTTGCGAGAACTTAACACAAAGCTTTGGAGTTTTTAATGTTTTTTAATCATTGCTTTGATGATGCTGATGATTACTATTATTATAATGGTGGTGGTAGTTTTGATGGTTAAGTAGATAGTGATGATGATAGTGCCGATTCGTGATTTATTGGTGGAGATAAATGGGTTTGTTTTCTTGGTGTTTTTACGCCGACTTCAACATTACGTACGTAATATCTGCGGTCAATGTACCTACCCATGCTTTAGTGTAGTTTCTTTTACCAGTATTTTGCACATTGTCTTTTTTAAACCACTGTCTGCTTTCCCACATAAACAAGTCGAAACGTTGATCGGCGATAAGAAAAGAATGAATCCTGTCGCATTGAACATATAAAAAGATCTTAGAAATAAATTGTAAGAGCTTTAGGTAGGGAGTCGAACCATCGACCCGAGACTTTTACGTCCGGAATGCTACTGACGGAGAATCTGGATTTTCAGAGAGGGAGAGAGAGACAGAGAGACCAAGAGATAGAGACAGAGAGTTTGTGAGAGAGTAAGTTTGAGAGAGCTTTTCATTTTGACATTTTTACTAAATAGTGGAAGGGTTGTATTGTGGATGAAGAAATTGTTAATTTGTAAAGAATAATGACGGAAAAGCAAAATATCTTTACCATGCTAGATTTTAATAGGCATGCGTTAAAAAGTGTTTAGAGGGTAAATATTAGAATTAATATTTTAGCCACTGGCTTCTTTTCCACATAACCATCGTTGAAACAATGAATAGCAGTGAGAGAGAAGAATTGCAATTACTATCATCAAATTTGGGAAAATAATCGAGCTAGGGATTGGCCACCCCCTTGTCTCTAGACCTGTAGGTAAACGACTGAGCTACCGAACTAGTCTTTTACGATTGATTGATTGATTGAGTGATTGATGGACTGCATGTGTTTAACACCGTTTTCAAGAAAATTTGAGTTATATTACGGGGGCCAGTACACTTACCCATGCTTTCCTGGAGTTTCAGTAACCAGTACTTCGCACGATATTCTTCCCAAACCACTGACTGCTTTTCCTCATACCTATTGTCAAAATTGCTGTCCAGAGGTTAGAGAAAGATTGATCCTGTCGCAATGGGAATCATCAACTCTCGGAAAGGAATGGCCGAGCAGGGGCTTCATACCAATGAACATGTGTCTCAAGTTCCGTGCAATACGGACCGAATTGCTGTTTAATCATCTTTGGAGTTAAACGTGAAGATAAAGTGTTGAATTGAAAACGCTGTGAAATATTTCAGATAAATAAAAGAAGAGGAACTGATTTGGTCGATTGACTGGATATGTTTAACACCGTTTTTAACAATATTTCAGTTATAACGCGGCGGCCAGTGCACCTACCCATACTTTTGTGAAGTTTCAGTAACCAGTCCTTTGCACGATATTCTCCCGAAACCACTGACAGCCTTTCTACATAACTATTGTCAAAATTGCTTTTGAGAGGTTAGAGATGAATAAATCCTGTCGCAATGAGTATCATCAAACCTCGGAAAGAAATAGCCGAGCAGAGGATACAAACCAGCTAACCCCTTTCTCAAGTTCTGTATGCTACCGACCGAATTGCTGTTCAAACATTTTCGTAGTGAAACGTGAAGATAAAGTGTCGATTTGGAAATGCTGTGAAAGATTTTTAGATTAAACAAAGAAAGGGAACTGATTTGAATCGAGAAAGTTTTTTTTTTCCTGAAGTCTTTTAGAGTTTGCGAGAACTTAAGACAAAGCTTTGGAGTTTTTAATGCTTTTTAATCATTGCTTTGATGATGCTGATGATTACTATTATTGTAATGGTGGTGGTAGTTTTGATGGTTAAGTAGATAGTGATGATGATAGTGCCGATTCGTGATTTATTGGTGGAGATAAATGGGTTTGTTTTCTTGGTGTTTTTACGCCGACTTCAACATTACGTACGTAATATCTGCGGTCAATGTACCTACCCATGCTTTAGTGTAGTTTCTTTTACTAGTATTTTGCACATTGTCTTTTTTAAACCACTGTCTGCTTTCCCACATAAACAAGTCGAAACGTTGATCGGCGATAAGAAATGAATGAATCCTGTCGCATTGAACATATAAAAAGATCTTAGAAATAAATTGTAAGAGCTTTAGGTAGGGAGTCGAACCATCGACCCGAGACTTTTACGTCCGGAATGCTACTGACGGAGCATCTGGATTTTCAGAGAGGGAGAGAGAGACAGAGAGACCAAGAGATAGAGACAGAGAGTTTGTGAGAGAGTGAGTTTAAGAGAGCTTTTCATTTTGACATTTTTACTTAATAGTGGAAGGGTTGTATTGTGGATGAAGTAATTGTTAATTTGTAAAGAATAATGACGGAAAAGCAAAATATCTTTACCATGCTAGATTTTAATAGGCATGCGTTAAAAAGTGTTCAGAGGGTAAATATCAGCATTAATATTTTAGTCATTGGCTTCTTTTCCTCGTAACCATCGTTGAAACAACAGCAGTGAGAGAGAAGAATTGCAATTACTAACATCAAATTTGGGAAAATAATCGAGCTAGGGACTGGCGACCCCCTTGTCTCTAGACCTGTAGGTGAACGACTGAGCTACCGAACTAGTCTTTTACGATTGATTGATTGAGTGGTTGATTGACTGTATGTGTTTAACATCGTTTTCAACAATATTTGATTATATTACTGCGGCTAGTAGATTGACACATGCTTTCCTGGAGTTTCAGTAACCAGTACTTTGCATGATATTCTTCCCAAGCCACCGACTGCTTTTCCACATAACTATTGCCAAAACTGCTGCTCAGAGATTAGAGAAGAATTAATCCTGTCGCAATGAGTATCATCAACTCTCGGAAAGGAATGGCCGAGCAGGGGATTCAAACCAGCTAAACCCTGTCTTAAGTTCTGTGCGCTACAGACAGAATGGCTGTCTAATCATCTTTGGAGTTAAACGTGAAGATAAAGTGTGGAATTGAAAACGCTGTGAAATATTTCAGATAAATAAAAGAAGAGGAACTGATTTGGTCGATTGACTGGATATGTTTAACACCGTTTTTAACAATATTTCAGTTATAACGCGGCGGCCAGTGCACCTACCCATACTTTTGTGAAGTTTCAGTAACCAGTCCTTTGCACGATATTCTCCCGAAACCACTGACAGCCTTTCTACATAACTATTGTCAAAATTGCTTTTGAGAGGTTAGAGAAGAATAAATCCTGTCGCAATGAGTATCATCAAACCTCGGAAAGAAATGGCCGAGCAGAGGATACAAACCAGCTAACCCCTTTCTCAAGTTCTGTACGCTACCGACCGAATTGCTGTTCAAACAGCTTCGTAGTGAAACGTGAAGATAAAGTGTCGATTTGGAAATGCTGTGAAAGATTTTTAGATTAAACAAAGAAAGGGAACTGATTTGAATCGAGAAAGTTTTTTTTTTCCTGAAGTCTTTTAGAGTTTGCGAGAACTTAAGACAAAGCTTTGGAGTTTTTAATGTTTTTTAATCATTGCTTTGATGATGCTGATGATTACTATTATTGTAATGGTGGTGGTAGTTTTGATGGTTAAGTAGATAGTGATGATGATAGTGCCGATTCGTGATTTATTGGTGGAGATAAATGGGTTTGTTTCCTTGGTGTTTTTACGCCGACTTCAACATTAATTACGTAATATCTGCGGTCAATGTACCTACCCATGCTTTAGTGTAGTTTCTTTTACTAGTATTTTGCACATTGTCTTTTTTAAACCACTGTCTGCTTTCCCACATAAACAAGTCGAAACGTTGATCGGCGATAAGAAAAGAATGAATCCTGTCGCATTGAACATATAAAAAGATCTTAGAAATAAATTGTAAGAGCTTTAGGTAGGGAGTCGAACCATCGACCCGAGACTTTTACGTCCGGAATGCTACTGACGGAGCATCTGGATTTTCAGAGAGGGAGAGAGAGACAGAGAGACCAAGAGATATAGACAGAGAGTTTGTGAGAGAGTGAGTTTGAGAGAGCTTTTCATTTTGACATTTTTACTTAATAGTGGAAGGGTTGTATTGTGGATGAAGTAATTGTTAATTTGTAAAGAATAATGACGGAAAAGCAAAATATCTTTACCATGCTAGATTTTAATAGGCATTCGTTAAAAAGTGTTTAGAGGGTAAATATCAGAATTAATATTTTAGCCACTGGCTTTTTTTTTCCACATAACCATCGTTGAAACAATGAATAGCAGTGAGAGAGAAGAATTGCAAATACTATCATCAAATTTGGGAAAATAATCGAGCTAGGGATTGGCCACCCCCTTGTCTCTAGACCTGTAGGTAAACGTCTGAGCTACCGAACTAGTCTTTTACGATTGATTGATTGATTGAGTGATTGATGGACTGCATGTGTTTAACACCGTTTTCAAGGAAATTGGAGTTATATTACGGGGTCCAGTACACTTACCCATGCTTTCCTGGAGTTTCAGTAACCAGTACTTCGCACGATATTCTTCCCAAACCACTGACTGCTTTTCCTCATACCTATTGTCAAAATTGCTGTCCAGAGGTTAGAGAAAAATTGATCCTGTCGCAATGGGAATCATCAACTCTCGGAAAGGAATGGCCGAGCAGGGGCTTCATACCAATGAACATGTGTCTCAAGTTCCGTGCAATACGGACCGAATTGCTGTTTAATCATCTTTGGAGTTAAAAGTGAAGATAAAGTGTTGAATTGAAAACGCTGTGAAATATTTCAGATAAATAAAAGAAGAGGAACTGATTTGGTCGATTGACTGCATATGTTTAACACCATTTTTAACAATATTTCAGTTATAACGCGGCGACCAGTGCACCTACCCATACTTTTCTGAAGTTTCAGTAACCAGTCCTTTGCACGATATTCTCCCGAAACCACTGACAGCCTTTCTACATAACTATTGTCAAAATTGCTTTTGAGAGGTTAGAGAAGAATAAATCCTGTCGCAATGAGTATCATCAAACCTCGGAAAGAAATGGCCGAGCAGAGGATACAAACCAGCTAACCCCTAATAGAGTGTTGATATGGAAATGCTGTGAAAGACTTTTAGATCAATAAATGAAAGGGAACTGGTCTGAATCGCGAAGTATCTATTCCTTTAAAACGTTTGAAATACTTTCAGTCCAAGATAGCGGGTGTTTAGTCAGTATCATTGTCTTTACTTTCGTTTAGCTAGCTCTCGGTCAGTTAGTACCCTCAGTCCATGTGATGTACCCTTAGCCCCTGAGAGGAGTCAACAAACGCTTGAGATTTAGCCAAGTCCTTTTTCCTTCAGTTGATTACCCTGTACTCTCAGTCCATGAGATCAGCCATTCCCCCTAAAAGAACTTTCCAGTATGATTTACCGTCGCTCAACTATATGATTACCTCTCTCCATAAGATGTTCCTTTGGTTGTTCAAATGGAAATGGATGCCCAGAATCTGGTATTTACTTTGATTTTAACTGAATGCCGTTAGTTCTTACCCTCAGTCTGTTCGATGAAGCTTAGTCGATGAGATGTACCTCCAATCCGACAAAGGTTTCTTCGTTTCTTTTGATTTACATTTATGCCTTTAAAATCGACCCCTTGATTAATGGAAATTACCATTAGGCACGTTAATGTGATCTCCCGGATTCCTGAGTTTGTACCCGCAGTCTGTGCTATCATATCCATAGTCTTTAACTCAAACCTCAAGCCATTTCACCGAGTTCTTAAGATTGTATCCTCTGTTCGTGGAATGTTCCCTCAGTGTTTTTCATTTCCTCTTAGACTCTTAGACTTGTGCCTATAGTCAGTTGGATGTACCCTCAAGCACTGAACTACTGACCGTACTCGAATGCTATCCTTTGCCCTGTTTGCCCATACCCCCAGTCCCTGAGATTTATCCTAAATCCGTGAGATGTACCCTCAGCGAGTAACTGCCCTGAGGCCCGAGAAATGTGTTCTAACTTTAGATTTACCCGTTTTCTAAAAGACTATACCCCATGCCCGTCTGATGTAGTCAAGATTTGTAAGATGTGCCCTCTGTGGATATTCCCACATTCCGTGTCATTTCTTCTAAGGAATTGAGATCCTTGTCTTAGTCAGTGAGATGTATCCTCTGGCCATAAAACTGTGATTTTACTCTCAGCCTGTCATCTTTCACTATCACTCAGTGAGATGTTCCCATTTTCCCTTCTCCGCACTCTTTGACTGTGACTTTGCACCCTTAAGTACGCACAAACCCTGACAATGTGTCTCTACCTTTATGTTAACCTTACGCCGCGTGCCTGTATCAACTGTACGTGATCAATATTTTCTTTAAGTTCTACTGATGTAACCTCTATTTACAACTGTGCCCAAACTTTTAATTTACCTTCAGTCGATTAGCTTGTGCACTAGCTCTGTGCAATTTTTCCCCACTTTGTGAACTGTTTACGCAATCCTAGAGCTGTTGACCTAAGTCTGTGGAATTAAGCGATCAGTCGATGTCGAATACCATTGAACCCTGGTGCTGTTTCCTTACTTTCCTTTTTCTGGCGTTTTCAATGTGTCCTTTCTATTCTTCGACAATACGTTTTATCCAAAAACCGTTTGTCCTCGCTCTCTTTTACTCTATCGCTCTTTCTCTCTGTCCCACTTTTTTTCTCTCTCTTACTCCCTTTTTCTGTCTTTCTCTCTCTCACCCTTTCTATGTGCCTCTCTCTCTTGGTATCATTCTCTCTAGCTGTCTCTCGCTTTCCCTGTCTCACTCTCTTCCTCACTTTGTCACTGTCTGTCGTTCTGTCTATCCCTCTTTCTGAAGCTGTCTCTCTTTCTCCCCTTTATATCTGAGTCATTCACTCATTCTTTCCTTTCATATCTCTCTCTCACTATCTCGGTCTCTCTGTCTCTGTCTCTTTCTAACGTTTTCTTTCTCTCTGTCTCCATCTCTCTATCTTTTTGTCTGTCAGTTTCTCTCTATTTCTGTCTAACCCATTTCTTCTCCTTTCCTGACTTCTTTTTTCTTTTGATCTCACTCCCTCCCTCCTTCCTCTCTCTGTCTGTCTCTATCTCTGTCTCTCACTCTCTCTGTCTCTTTTTTCTCTCGGTATCTGTCTGTCTCTCCTCTCCCTCTCTCTTGCTTTATCTTTCTCTTTCTCTTTCTTAGCCTCCCTCTGCCTCTCTTTGGCTAAATCTTTCTCTCTCTTCCTCTCTCAGGCTCTATCTCTGCCTCTCTGTCTTGCTCTCTGTCTGGCTCTCGCTCTCTCTTTGTCTGTCTCTCTCTCTCTCTCTGTGTCACTAACCAGATATCATAGCTTACCTCTTTTTATTGGTTTCCTCAAGTTCACAGACCGCAGGGTTTTTCTCTTTTCCCCCTAAACTTTTGATTTATCTTCCTTCAGTCCTTCATACCCTCTGCCTGTATGAAGTATCGTTTGTTAGTATGTTCCCTCAGACCGTAAGTTTGAATGTTGAATGCTTTGAAATAGATGTAGATCATTAACTAATTACAATTCTGAAGTAGGTCTTTTACTATTAAATATTACTGCCGTTCCTGACACAACTGAAACGTACTGGTTAGATAATACAGAGTTGTCGAATCGCCCTGTGCATTAATACACACGATCACTCTCAATGCTGTATCGACCTCAGCTTTTAATTTTTAACATGCCGAATAAACAAAAGTTCGCACCATATGATTAAATGCAACTTGTTTAATATCAAATGATAACGCTTGACCATTTGCGATATTGTATTTGTGTATGGTGTTTCACACCGTAATTAAAATTATGTCAGTTATATCAAGGCGGCCAGTGCGTCTCTCCATGCATTCCTGGGGTTCTTAAACCTGTATTTTATACTCTAGCCACTGGCTTCTTTTCCACATAGCCATCGTCGAAACAATGACCAGCAGTAAGAGAGAAGAATGAATCCTTCCGCAATGACTATAAGTAAACCTGGGAAAGTAATTTTTCGAACTGGGGATTGGCGACCCCCTTGTCTCAAAACCAACTAAGCTACCGAATCATCATTAACGATTGATTGATTGTATGTGTTTAACACCGTTTTTAACAATATTTCAGTTATATCGCTGCGGCCAGTGCACTTACTCATACTTTTCTGAAGTTTCAGTAACCAGTCCTTTGCACGATATTCTCCCCAAGCCACTGACAGCCTTTCCACATAACTATTGTCAAAATTGCTTGTTTCCCACATAAACAAGTCGAAACGTTGATCGGCGATAAGAAAAGAATGAATCCTGTCGCATTGACATAAAAAGATCTTAGAAATAAATTGTAAGAGCTTTAGATAGGGAGTCGAACTATGGACCCGAAACTTTTTCGTCCGGAACGTTACTGACAGAACCTCTGGATTTTCAGAGGGAGAGAAAGAGAGAGAGAGAGAGAGAGAGGCAGAGAAACAGAGACAGAGAGACCAAGCGACAGAGAGTTTGTGAGAGAGTGAGTTTGAAAGCGCTTCTGATTTTGACATTTTTACTTAATAGTGGAAGGGTTGTATTGTGGATGAAGAAATTGTTAATTTGTAAAGAATAATGACGGAAAAGCAAAATATCTTTACCATGCTAGATTTTAATAGGCATGCGTTAAAAAGTGTTTAGAGGGTAAATATTAGAATTAATATTTTAGCCACTGGCTTCTTTTCCACATAAACTTCCTTGAAACAATGAATAGCAGTGAGAGAGAAGAATTGCAATTACTATCATCAAATTTGGGAAAATAATCGAGCTAGGGATTGGCGACCCCCTTGTCTCTAGACCTGTAGGTAAACGACTGAGCTACCGAACTAGTCTCTTACGTTTGATTGATTGATTGAGTGATTGATGGACTGCATGTGTTTAACACCATTTTCAACGCAATTTGAGTTATATTACGGCGGCCAGTACACTTACTCATGCTTTCCTGGAGTTTCAGTAACCAGTACTTCGCACGATATTCTTCCCAAGCCACTGACTGCTTTTCCTCATACCTATTGTCAAAATTGCTGTCCAGAGGGTAGAGAAAAATTAATCCTGTCGCAATGAGTATCATCAACTCTCGGAAAGGAATGGCCGAGCAGGGGCTTCAAACCAATGAACATGTGTCTCAAGTTCCGTGCAATACGGACCGAATTGCGTTTTAATCATCTTTGGAGTTAAACGGGAAGATAAAGTGTTGATTTGAAAACGCTGTGAAATATTTCAGATAAATAAAAGAAGAGGAACTGATTTGGTCGATTGACTGCATATGTTTAACACCGTTTTTAACAATATTTCAGTTATAACGCGGCGGCCAGTGCACCTACCCATACTTTTCTGAAGTGTTGTTAACCAGTGTTTCGCACGATATTCTCCTGAAACCACAGACAGCCTTTCTACATAACTATTGTCAAAATTGCTTTTGAGAGGTTAGAGAAGAATAAATCCTGTCGCAATGAGTATCATCAAACCTCGGAAAGAAATGGCCGAGCAGACGATTCAAACCAGCTAACCCCTCCAAGTTCTGTACGCTACCGACCGAATTGCTGTTCAAACAGCTTTGTAGTGAAACGTGAAGATAAAGTGTCGATTTGGAAATGCTGTGAAAGATTTTTAGATTAAACAAAGAAAGGGAACTGATTTGAATCGAGAAAGTTTTTTTTTCCTGAATTCTTTTAGAGTTTGCGAGAACTTAACACAAAGCATTGGAGTTTTTAATGTTTTAATCATTGCTTTGATGATAATGATTATTATTATAATGGTGGTGGTAGTTTTCATGGTTAAGTAGATAGTGATGATGATAGAGCCGATTCGTGATTTATTGGTGGAGATAAATGTGTTTGTTTTCTTGGTGTTTTTACGCCGACTTCAACATTACTTACGTAATATCTGCAGTAAATGTACCTACCCATGCTTTAGTGAAGTTTCTTTTATCAGTACTTTGCACATTGTCTTTTTTAAACCACTGTCTGCTTTCCCACATAAACAAGTCGAAACGTTGATCGGCGATAAGAAAAGAATGAATCCTGTCGCATTGAACATATAAAAAGATCTTACAAAGAAATTGTAACAGCTTTAGGTAGGGAGTCGAACCAGCGACCCGAAACTTTTTCGTCCGGAACGTTACTGACGGAACCTCTGGATTTTCAGAGAGAGAGAGAGAGAGAGAGAGAGAGGCAGAGAGACAGAGACAAAGAGACCAAGAGACAGAGAGTTTGTGAGAGAGTGAGTTTGAAAGCGCTTTTGATTTTGGCATTTTTACTTTATAGTGGAAGGGTTGTATTGTGGATGAAGAAATTGTTAATTTGTAAAGAATAATGACGGAAAAGCAAAATATCTTTACCATGCTAGATTTTAATAGGCATGCGTTAAAAAGTGTTTAGAGGGTAAATATCAGAATTAATATTTTAGCCACTGGCTTTTTTTCCACATAACCATCGTTGAAACAATGAATAGCAGTGAGAGAGAAGAATTGCAATTACTATAATCAAATTTGGGAAAATAATCGAGCTAGGGATTGGCCACCCCCTTGTCTCTAGACCTGTAGGTAAACGACTGAGCTACCGAACTAGTCTTTTACGATTGATTGATTGATTGAGTGATTGATGGACTGCATGTGTTTAACACCGTTTTCAACGAAATTTGAGTTATATTACGGCGGCCAGTACACTTACCCATGCTTTCCTGGAGTTTCAGTAACCAGTACTTCGCACGATATTCTTCCCAAGCCACTGACTGCTTTTCCTCATACCTATTGTCAAAATTGCTGTCCAGAGGGTGAAGAAAAATTAATCCTGTCGCAATGAGTATCATCAACTCTCGGAAAGGAATGGCCGAGCAGGGGCTTCAAACCAATGAACATGTGTCTCAAGTTCCGTGCAATACGGACCGAATTGCTGTTTAATCATCTTTGGAGTTAAACGGGAAGATAAAGTGTTGATTTGAAAACGCTGTGAAATATTTCAGATAAATAAAAGAAGAGGAACTGATTTGGTCGATTGACTGCATACGTTTAACACCGTTTTTAAAAAAATATTTCAGTTACAACGCGGCGGCCAGTGCACCTACCCATACTTTTCTGAAGTTTCGGTAACCAGTCTTTTTGCACGATATTCTCCCGAAACCACTGACAGCCTTTCTATATAACTATTGTCAAAATTGCTTTTGAGAGGTTAGAGAAGAATAAATCCTGTCGCAATGAGTATCATCAAACCTCGGAAAGAAATGGCCGAGCAGAGGATTCAAACCAGCTAACCCCTTTCTCAAGTTCTGTACGCTACCGACCGAATTGCTGTTCAAACAGCTTTGTAGTGAAACGTGAAGACAAAGTGTCGACCTGGAAATGCTGTGAAAGATTTTTAGATTAAATAAAGAAAGGGAACTGATTTGAATCGAGATTTTTTTTCCCCTGAAGTCTTTTAGAGTTTGCGAGAATTTAACACAAAGCTTTGGAGTTTTTAATGTTTTTTAATCATTGCTTTGATGATGCTGATGATTACTATTATTATAATGGTGGTGGTAGTTTTGATGGTTAAGTAGATAGTGATGATGATAGAGCCGATTCGTGATTTATTGGTGGAGATAAATGTGTTTGTTTTCTTGGTGTTTTTACGACGACTTCAACATTACTTACGTAATATCTGCGGTCAATGTACCTACCCATGCTTTAGTGTAGTTTCTTTTACCAGTACTTTGCACATTGTCTTTTTTAAACCACTGTCTGTTTTCCCACATAAACAAGTCGAAACGTTGATCAGCGATAAGAAAAGGATGAATCCTGTCGCATTGAACATATAAAAAGATCTTAGAAATAAATTGTAAGAGCTTTCGGTAGGGAGTCGAACCATCGACCCGAGACTTTTACGTCCGGAATGCTACTGACGGAGCATCTGGATTTTCAGAGAGGGAAAGAGAGAGACAGAGAGACCAAGAGATAGAGACAGAGAGTTTGTGAGAGAGTGAGTTTGAGAGAGCTTTTAATTTTGACATTTTTACTTAATAGTGGAAGGGTTGTATTGTGGATGAAGAAATTATTAATTTGTAAAGAATAATGACGGAAAAGGAAAATATCTTTACCATGCTAGATTTTAATAGGAATGCGTTAAAAAGTGTTCAGAGGGTAAATATCAGAATTAATATTTTAGCCACTGGCTTCTTTTCCACGTAACCATCGTTGAAACAATGAACAGCAGTGAGAGAGAAGAATTGCAATTACTAACGTCAAATTTGGGAAAATAATCGAGCTAGGGACTGGCGACCCCCTTGTCTCTAGACCTGTAGGTGAACGACTGAGCTACCGAACTAGTCTTTTACGCTTGATTGATTGAGTGGTTGATTGACTGTATGTGTTTAACACCGCTTTCAACAATATTTGATTATATTACTGCGGCTAGTAGACTGACACATGTTTTCCTGGAGTTTCAGTAACCAGTACTTTGAACGATTTTTTTCCCAATCCACCGACTGCTTTTCCACATAACTATTGCCAAAACTGCTGCTCAGAGGTTAGAGAAGAATTAATCCTGTCGCAATGAGTATTATCAACTCTCGGAAAGGAATGGCCGAGCAGGGGATTCAAACCAGCTAAACCCTGTCTTAAGTTCTGTGCGCTACAGACAGAATTGCTGTTTAATCATCTTTGGAGTTAAACGTTAATAGAGTGTTGATATGGAAATGCAGTGAAAGATTTTTAGATCAATAAATGAAAGGGAACTGGTCTGAATCGCGAAGTATCTATTCCTTTAAAACGTTTGAAATACTTTCAGTCCAAGATAGCGGGTGTTTAGTCAGTATCATTGTCTTTACTTTCGTTTAGCTAGCTCTCGGTCAGTTAGTACCCTTAGTCCGTGCGATGTACCCTTAGCCCTTTAGAGGAGTCAACAAACGCTTGAGATTTAGCCAAGTCCTTTTTCCTTCAGTTGATTACCCTGTACTCTCAGTCCATGAGATCAGCCATTCCCCCTAAAAGACCTTTCCAGTATGATTTACCGTCATTCAACTATATGTTTACCTCTCTCCATAAGATGTTCCCTTCGTTGTTCAAATGGAAATGGATGCCCAGAATCTGGTATTTACTTTGATTTTAACTGAATGCCGTTAGCTCTTACCCTCAGTCTGTTCGATGAAGCTTAGTCCATGAGATGTACCTCCAATCCGACAAAGGTTTCTTCGTTTCTTTTGATTTACACTAATGCCTTTAAAATCGACCCCTTGATTGTTGGAAATTACCATTAGGCAAGTTAATGTGATCAGGGATCTTAAATGCGTATGCCGTAGCAAGAAGGAGAACGCGGACGATATGAAACAAAGAGAAAACGCGGACGATATGAATCAAAGACGGAAAACGCGGACAATACAAAACACAGAGGCAAAATGCGGACGCCCACATTATTTGATTTTCAGGGGGCAAAAACGCGTTTGCAGTAGCAGGCAATATGAACGAGTTATTTAGTAGAAATTATATGCCCCGCGAAAAAGACCTTTTTTGATTCAAACATGTAATAGGTATTGTGTTTTGCATGTACAAGTGGCCTTTTTGCTATTGATCCATAATGAAATTATACACGAAGCCCGTTTTTTTTTTGTTTTTTTTTTCATAACACGGCATTTCAGTAAAAGAAATGATTATAACAATAATGATTGTCTGTGGCTTATGATAGATGTGAAAATAGGAGGTTTCATAAAAATTTTAAGTAGTTAATGAGATATTGGTCCATAATGGAAATATACATCAAACCCCCCTTTTTCCATGAAACGGCATATATATCAGCGGACTATCGGAACACATGTATGAAATTTCACCAATGATTTTAGAAGAAAGTTTCCGGATGGACGGACAGCCGGGCGGATGGAAAACGCAAAAACTATATCCCTTTGCCATCGGCGGGGGAGAATAAAGAGGGAAAATGCGGACGATATGAAACAAAGAGTGAAAACGCAGACGATATGGACCATAGAGGGAAAACGTGGACGGACTTAAACTATCAACATCTACTTCAACCTCGTACTATGTAGGTCATGACAATGTATTTCATTCGTTTACAGCATTCAAACCGGTTACTGAAAGTGAAATCAGAAAGATCATTACCAATTCTAGGCCAACCACATGCTCATTAGACCCAATCCCTACATCGCTGTTGGTAGAATGTATTGATCCTTTGCTTCCGATCTTTACAAATATTATAAATGAGAGCTTGTTGTCAGGTATCTTTCCCACCACATGTAAAACTGCAGTAGTGAAACCTTTATTAAAGAAGGCTGGTTTAGACCATAACAACTTCAAAAATTATCGTCCAGTCTCAAATCTATCATTCTTGTCAAAGGTAATCGAAAAAGTTGTTTTAAAACAGTTATTTGAATAGTTGAACACCAACTCATTGTTAAGTCCAAACCAGTCAGCATATAGGCCTTGTCACAGTACAGAAACAGCATTGCTTAAAGTAACAAATGATATTCTGCCCGCTCTGGATCGCGGACATGTATCCTTACTCGCTCTACTGGACCTGTCTGCCGCATTTGATACCGTAGATCATGCGATAATGGCAAACACCTTGCAGTCAGATTTTGGCATATCTGGGACTGCCCTTTCCTGGTTCAAATCCTACATGTTCGATAGGAAGCAGTTTGTTTCTGTAAACAACTGTTGTTCTGACCCAGTTAATCTTGAGCATGGTGTCCCACAAGGCTCTGTCTTGGGGCCCGTCCTTTTTGTAATGTACACAAGGCCGTTACTCTCACTTATTGACAGGCAATGTGTGTTAAACCAATCATTTGCTGATGACACTCAGATCTATAATTCCATGGCTCCTTCACAGATTGGATCAATTGTTCAAAATGTAGAAAATTGCATTTCCTGTATTAAGGTATGGATGGGTCAAAATAAATTGAAACTTAATGATGACAAAACTGAGGTATTGTTGATTCAAACCAAGAACTCATTCAAGTCCTGTGAGAGTCCTTCCATTCTTCGTGTGGGTAATGAAGATATTCCTTTCTCTGCATCAGCCAGAAACCTTGGTTACATTATCTCTGACAATATGTCGCTTGATACACATGTCATGAGTGTATGTAGATCTGCTTATTGTGCTATTCGTCAGATCAGTTCAATCCGTAGGTTTCTTACGACAGATGCCACAAAAACCTTAGTGTGTGCATTTGTTCTTAGTCGACTTGACTATTGCAATTCCCTTTTGTCACATGCCCCTAAATATATCATAGACAAGTTGCAGAGAGTTCAAATCTGTGCAGCTCGACTCATAGTTAAGGCACGGAAGCGTGACCATATCACGCCCATCTTTAAATCATTACATTGGCTTCCAATTGAAGCACGTATTGACTACAAACTCGGTGTTCTTTGTCACAATTATTTTTCGGGGCTATCCCCAGTATACCTCAGTAGTCTTCTTAATCAATATATGCCTTCTAGAAACCTGAGGTCTTCGTTAGATTCCCGTATATTAAATGTCCGAAGAGTCCGCACAAAGATGTACGGTGAGCGAAGTTTTGCATTCTGTGCTCCAGAGCGGTGGAATTCACTTCCATATAGCATAAGGCATATACAATCATCTGAAGCCTTTAAAAAGGCACTAAAGTCACACCTATTTCTTATTCATTACAGCTAAATTGTCTCCACAACATGATAAGTGAACCTTATGATGTAGTTCGTGTGAATTTTATGTAAGTTTGTGTGTGAGTTTTTGTATGAGATTGTACAGCGCTGTGAGCCTGGTTTGTCCGGGATATAGCGCTATATAAATGTACATTATTATTATTATCATGGGGGGGAAAAAGTGGACGTCCTATTTCAGTCTTGTCATTTATCTCTGCATTTGTACTCAAACACTTTAGAAACCATCTCCTATACAAAACCTTTTTGAATCCGACCGTTTTTTTTAGTCGCCCGACAATTAAATCAAGGTAACGCTGATTCAATCAGTATATAAAAGTGTGAAAAACGATCATGCTTTAATTGTAAACAAGCTAATTGTCTCTTTATGTATAATTACATCATAATCCAATTACTACTACATGTATATACAGCCATTGTGTTTGTAAATTAAAGAATTCGGTAGCTCTTTAACTTTCTAAACTTGTCAAAAACTCCCTCTATTGTCCCTTCACTGTACTTGTCTGATTTGTTACTTGTAATCAAACATTTATCAGTCGAAAAATACGTTTCTGTATTCTGTGTCTGACTTATATGCAGGAAAGTCTGTCAATGGATGTCGCTTGTTGCCATTCGAGCTACTTTAGTTTATTTCAAAATAGGATTTTTTTAAAAAGTTCAAACTAGTTTCACAGAATAGTGAGTTACAATATTATGGCAGTCGACTTTTCAAACCGTAATTGCTGATAGAGTAGTGTCTGAAATCTGAAGGAAACTTGTGCCTGTTTCTAAGCATGGCTCTCAATACAGGACAGGGCATACAGGACTAAGTATCTGTCTGACTAAAACAGTGAATATTTTATTGGGTCATATACATGTACATGAATGATGCGTCCGCCTTTTCAACATTAAAATTCTCGAATTCTAAAGATATTAAAGAGAGTTCAACAGTAATACGTACTAAATACTCATACTCTTTATTAAAGCTTTAAACACTTACAGTGTTTCTAGCCATAACAATACATACATTATGTAACAGACATCTTTTACAAAGGTCGATAGATCTAGTTTGAAAATTACAATAGGCATACTACATTCATTCCAAATATGTTTTACAGACTATTTCTTTTTTTTTTTTCTCTCCTTGTCGGACAGTGCAGGTCCAAAATCGGACCGCATGTTCTGTGCAGTCTAATTTTGCTCTGCACTGCCCACGTTTATATGGTCGCACTCAACAGCGTAAAGCGTAATAAATAACAATAATGAAAGTAAAACCGGAGCATTTTATTGAACTACAAACTGCTTCTTAATTTATTTGTGAAATATATATACTTAGAAATGCTTATGTTCGCTTTTTTCGATTTAGATATCATTAACGAATAGAACTTTCCCAAAGATGGCCATCTGCAGTATTTTTTGCTAAGATATTTCCGACGTATTTGAATGTACTTTGGGCAAACTAATAAAAAATGGTACTCGTTTTCGATCATTCTCATATTACAATTCGTACAAAGACGTTCTTCACAGGGGATATTATCGAACCTACCTTTTTCAATATTTAGATCATGGGATGATGTTCTGAATCTGGTAAGTGCAAATTTATATTTAGGCTCGTATTGTAGTTCAAGATAGGGTTCTAGCTGTAATATATCTTTAATTATTTTGTATGGTTTTAACCTTGTAGAGGAGTTTAGATTAGTGGACCAAGACTGTATATAGGAGTCAAATAATCGCCGTTTTATTTCTTGTAAATTGATATTTATGTTGTTTTGATAGAACCACATGTAACCTAAACCGTTTCGTTGTAAAAAATCTTTAATTATGTACGTACTAAATCACAATAAAGATCTTTATACTAATTACTTCGTTTTATGTCCACCAAAGCTTGATACGTTGTCCGCGTTTTCCCTATAAGTGCTATATCGTCCGAGTTCTCTCTTTGTTGGATTGATCGCTTCAAGCATTTAAAATTTCCTTGTCATATGTAAAAGCCTCTGCATCTTCATTTTCCTGTTTCCTCTTTATACAAATGATATTCAAATGGTAGAATTCGACAATGATTTAACTCTTTATCACACAGAATCGAGTCTTATCGACCCTTAAAAAGAAGGCATTTGAAAACAAATGGGAAAAAGCATGTTCTCCACTTCCCACAACGTTTTTACTCTATCAAAACAGAAATCAGCATTTGGAGCAACGCTAATTTGTCGTCTGCAAATGCTTTAAATTTGGTTGAGTCGAACAATTTGTCGTGGTGTCTTCCCATTTTTTCCACATTTTGAAAAAACAATAAGGCACTTACCTGTATGCGTTAGGGGTGATATAAGGGTAAGTGCGAATATAGTCTGTATCAGAGTAACTTGATAAGCAAGAGTTTTGAACAGTTTGAAACGTAGAACAGGCAAGAGTTTTGAACATCTTGAAACGTAGAACAAATTAAAGAATATCTCTTTTTTGTTCCACTCGTAGAGGAATGAGCTTGGTATTCTTTAATAGCTATAGACATTAAACAAAATTTAAAACATTTATGTTTTATAAATTAATAAAGAAATAAAATTGAAAATTGGATTCTTTCATACAAATATAACTATAAATATAAATATGCCTATAACTACCAGTATTGATACAGACTATAGTTGTAAAATTACCCTAGGATCTGTACCCTTACCTGTACCAATTCCCATTTGTTCCACATTTATATTTTGGTATAAAAATCAAAATGTGGGACAAATGAGATTAAACCTAAGTGTAAACGGCGTCTGCAATTTTCCTCTTTGTTTCATATCGTCCGCGTTTTCCCTAAATGTTTATATTGTCCGCGTTATTAATTAAACCCCCCCCCACACACTCCTTTAGTTTTAGATATATATGTATACATGTAGGCCTGGTGCAAAAACAGGCGAACGTTATAGAAACACGGAATTTATAAAAGGGAGGTTTTAAGCAGCTTTCAAAATATGAAAGTTTAATTAATATACAAAGTGCCCATACATGTATATCGCAGTAACTGTATAATTGCATATTTGTTTTCATGGAAACATTCAGATACATCGTAATTATTTATTGCTGCAATGCCATTTGTACGATTTTGCCTGATAATCATCCCCACTCATCAGTAATGAATTAAAATGAAAAAGATCTATACTAAATCTTTAGTTTTTGTCCAACAAGGCTCAACACGGCGTCCGCGTTTTCCCTATTATGTGCCATGTCGTCCGCATTTTCCCTATATGTACCATATCGTCCGCGTTTTCCCTCTTTGTGTATATTGCCTGCTTAAAGCATAGAAGATGTCCCGGCCATAGTAAAGAGCGTCGCATTTTCTTATTTTTTCCTAAAGATATATAGAAGTGATCTTCAAAATGTTCCAAATGCTAAAATGCGACACGGATTTCAGTATAACACAGCGGCTGCATTTTCCCTCTTCGTTTCATATCGTCTGCGTTTTCCACCTTTGTTTATATACTCTCTCTCTCTCGTCAGCTCAGGTTTGCTTTTGCCATACTGTTTCTATTATGTAGCGTTATTTCCTTCTTTTGTCGGCAATCCTTTTCCTCTTTTACCCAGTCCACCTTTCCCTTAACTCTTACCACATAGTCCCGAGTTTTAATGACCCTAAAGAGGGGCTTTTGAAAACACAGCGAGAAAAGGAGAAAATGCTGATTACCAACATTTTCTCCTTGTTCTCACTATTTATTTTTTTTAACCTATCATAATCAAACTCTATCATTTGGGCCAAATCTACATTGACGTTTCCCTCTTGCTACGGTATACGCGTTTTTGTTCCCCCGTATATCAAATAATGTTGGCGTCATCTAGTTAAATTTTATTGAAATAAAGATCTACTTTTCAAAAATCTTCCCCTCTAATATAATTGATATAATTGGTTTTGCTATATTATTTTATATATGCAATAATGATAACAGTATCTAGGAAAGTAAAATAAAATATACAATGATTCTGGTTTATCTATCTTAAAAACCTTAAAATTGAATATAAATACATGTATATACAATCAATTATAGAAGTATATAGCATAGCACAAAAAATATCTTGCAATAAAAACTAGCACATATTAGACATCGAATTAAGTGCAAGACAGTGTCCGCGTTTTCCCTCTATGTCTCATATCGTCCTCGTTTTTCCTCTTTGTCTGTATTGTCCGGACACATCTATCTCAAAAAACTTAAAATTATATTTATATATCTTCAATATCAAAGTATTTAGCAAAGGAAAACAAAAAGATGATGTAAGTTTTATAAAAAAAAAACTAACATTAAACACCAAATTAAGTGCAAGACGGCGTCCGCTTTTTCCCTCTTTGCTTCATAGCGTCCGCGTTTTTCCTCTTTGTTTATATTGTCCGCTTAACGCGTCCGCGTTTTAGTCACATCCAAAATAATGTTCTAAACGTTTCGGAACATATTAATGGACTGAAATTTTGCAAGAAATATATTTATTTAACGAATTCCGTTTGACTGTGGTAAAATGAAATAATTCACAGATGAATTTCACATTTTTTCCTTTAAATGGTCCATTTTCTGCAAATCTCAAATATCATTTAATAACTATAAAGACCATGTCCTCTCCCACCAAAAATTATGTACACACAAGATTTCAACATCTTTTGCTAACAGTCAGTGATAAACAGGTAGATCTAGTCGTTTGCACTTTTATGCAGATTACATTATGTGACAGTGCTCTAATATACTTTCAACAAGTTTTAGCCTTCACTTACTTGCCTGTGATGTGGGTTGTTTCGGAGGTTAACTCCACTTGATCACTAACACTCTTCTAATCTCTTTACCGAACGAAAAAAATTTGAATAAGGCAAATTGAAAACATTGGCAGACAACCAAATAAATGTAAATAAATAGGGTAGAAAACATTGTGGGAAAAGGAGAAAATGCTGGTTACCAGCATTTTCTCCTTTTCCAACAATGTTTTCAAAAGCCTACTTCTTCAGGGTCGTTAAAACTTGAAATTGTGTGATATAGGGGTTAAGCCCAGACTGGTATCCAACTTAGAATTTGACAACAGTTACTGGTTTGAATTAAGACAACTAGCAGTTTGTAATGGCTTCTATCAACCCTTCAAGCCCTGACCACAACTCGTTTTGCTGTCAGTATTTAGGTAAAGATTTCACAAAGATCAATACTACAAGTTGATCTGTCTGCCCATGTAGCTCAGTGGTTAGCGTATCTGACCCCTGACCAAGTGGTTTCGGTACTAGTATCAGGCACTAGTATCCAAACCTATTGTTCATTACACAATAAAATATCCAAGTTCAAGGGGAGACAATTCTTAAATGCTTCAAGCCACGTCTGAAAATTATGTTATGACATATTAAGTTTGCAGATAATAAATGTATAAAGTTTTGAACCATGGCAGCAAACATCAATTAGGACTAGAAGTTGTTTTTGTACAAAAAAACAGATGTCTCCCCCTTTTTGTTGTCGGAAGGATTGATATGTCACCAAGACAATTTATAACTGAAATAATGGTCATTTTTCTGTAACGGTTTTCGAGTTATGGAGCGGACACGAAATTGTACATAAAATGAGTAAGGAAAATAATCAAAGGGAAATAACTCGAAAAATATACAAGCCAGAGTTATGAATCTTGTGAATGACACTTCGTATCATGGTGCTTTACAAATGTGTGAAGTTTTATCAAAATATCTTGAAAGGTTTTCGAGTTATAGAGCGGACACAATTTGTGATGGAAAATAAAGGGAAATAACTCGAAAAATATACAAGCCAGAGTTATGGTTCTTGTGCATGACACATCGTCTCATGGTGCTTTACAAATGTGCAAAGTTTTATCAAAATATCTTAAAAGGTTTTTGAGTTATAGAGTGGACACGATTTGTGAAGGAAAATAATCAAAGGGAAATAACTCGAAAAATATACAAGCCAGAGTTATGGTTCTTGTGCATGACACTTTGTCTCATGGTGCTTTACAAATGTATGAAGTTTTATCAAAATATCTTGAAAGGTTTTTGAGTTACAGAGCAGACACGATTTGTGAAGGACAGACAGACAGACAGACGCACAGGGAAAAACAATATGTCTCCCGACCCTGATGGGGGAGACATAAAAAGTAAACAGATATTAACAAGTATACATGTATGTACACAGTACACAGACAGGTTGATTGCACTATACCTGCAAAGCCCCGGTAGCTCAGTCAGTAGCGTACAGGACTTGAGAACAGGAGGTCGCTGGTTCTATCCCCAGCTCAATCAATTTCTTTCCGAGGATTGCTGATAGTCACTGCGACAGGATTCATTCCTCTCTCACCGCTGACCATTATTTCAACTAAGGTTATGTGGGAAAGCAGCCAGTGGCTTGGACAGAATATTGTGCAAAGTACTGGTAACAGAAACTCTAGGAAAGCATGGATAGGTGCACTGGCCGCCAGGATATAACTGAAATAATGTTGAAAACGGCATTAAACACCATAAAATAACAATCAATTAATGCACTATATCCATGAAAACATTAGATTTGTACTGGTATAAAACAAAATAACAATACAACATACGTGTATCATTCTAGATTTTATTTCCAATCTATACCCTAAAATAATTTGCAACATTATCAGGTACCTCAAAATACATACCTCAAGTTGTAAAATTAAAAAAGTAACAATACAAATCAATAAATAAAATTTCTACAGAAAATTATGGAATTTTATTCCCTTACACAATCAATCCTGCCTCTATTTCACTCATATTGTGTACGTGGATTTGACCTTTCCAAGGTCATTTCAGTTCATCTCTCAAGATTGATTAATTCTTTACCAAACAAAAAAATTTTAGACTCGTCTGCATCGAAAGCATTTGCCGACAAGGTAAATGTGACTCAGATGATGGATTTATCTTAGAAAGGATAGAAAACATTGTGGAATTGGAGAAAAGGCTGGATAACAGCCTTTTCTCCAGTCCCTACATTATTTTCAAAAGGCTTCTAATTACAGGTTGTTAAAACTGAGGATTGTGTGGTAAGGGTTAACCATTCAAGATGATAATCAACTGCATTCATGCAATATCAAAAACATGTCACGAAAACGGATTGTCAGCTTGCTGAAAAATTAGTATCAAGAATGAATCTTCTAACCAGCTAGCAACCCATTTCAGCAGTGTATTACTAATACATATATTACACAAATTCAGTTGATTACTCTGTCTGTTATGTACCTTTTAAAAGGATTGAGTGCAGAAACGAAAATTGGATGCTGATAATCATATCCCATCCACACAGCTTTCTGCCAAACATAACAGGCATTATTATAACCACACTGTTATCATGTTAAAAAACAAGAGGGCCATGATGGCCCTGTATTGCTCCACTGGCTAGTAAGTAAAAACCCTACACACCAAACATTACAATACTTGGCCAAATTCTTTCGAACTAGAAGACATACAAAATTTTCTCTTAAAAATCCCAAGAGAAAGTCATGACCCCAGGGCAAAGCCATTTTTGTCCACAGAGCTATAATTACTTGAATCCTGGTAGAAGTCCACACGATAAAGTCCCATACCAAATAATACTGGCCTAGAATGTATGGTTACAAACAAGAAGATTTTCAGAGTTTCCTCAGTGAAAGGCACTGTAAAACATGAGACCCCTGAGACAGGACTAAATTTGGTAGCCCTAGGTCTTATGGTTAGTAACAAGAAGATTTCTTAAGTTTTCACTATATAAGCCCATGTAGAACTTGTGACCCCTGGGACAAGGCCAAATTTGACCCCAGGGCTATAATTTGGGCACTCTTGGTAGAGGCCCACTAAATAAAGCTACATGCCAATTTTTGTAGCCCTTGGCCTTATGGCTAGGTACAGGAAAATTTCTAACGGTTTTACTATATAAGCCCATGTAAAACTTGTGACCCCCCCGGGGCGGGGCCGATTTTGACCTCAGGGCTATAATTTGAAAAAACTTGGTAGAGGTCTATTAGATAAAGCTACATGCTAAATTTGGTAGCCCTGGGCCTTATGGTTTCAGACAAGAAGATTTTCAAAGATTTTCACTATTTTTCAGTTTTGTTGCCATGGCAACCAGAGTTTTTTAAGGAATTAAATTCTTTCATGAAATTCTGAAGAGGACAATGGCAGGATCATTTCTGGAAAGTTTCATCAAAATTGGATGGGTAGTTTCAGAGGAGATGTTTGAAATAAAAGTTAACGCATGCACGGACGGAGGGACAGACAAACGGATGAATGCACACACAGACGCACGATGTGGCCATGACATAAGCCTGCTGGCCTTTGGCCAGTGGAGCTAAAAACCAAAAAACACTGACATGGTTATTTTAATCAAAGTGACACACATTTACATTTGTATTTTGGGAAGAATATTATTTACTGGTAATAGTGGATTCAAGGTTAATATTAGTAAACAAAATCCAACATGCCCTTCATTTACTTTCGTGACGGTTATCGGCTACGATAGTAATAGCATACAGAGATAACTGAATATGCACCGAGGGCACGTCAAACCTTGTCTCATAATAGGTTTGTGTAAACAAAGGGGAGATTGTAATGTTGTGTTTATGTGCATGCTCAATAAGTTTTCAAGCACTTGTAACCCACATATAAATGCCTTTCTAGCTTAAAGTATAGATAGGCAACCCCCAAAAATTAAAATAGAGTGGAGTAGGAGAAGTGGAGAATTTTCGCTGATGAGCTTTATTCCTACAATCATATTAGAATGTTTAACAAGTTTTACAGATCAACCTTTATGTTAACGGTAATGCATCTTGCATTTCCTATTCAAAACAGATAAACCAACTTAGTACTAAACTATGAAAAAAAAGAGAATCTCATTTAACCCTTTACTGTACAGTCCCAAGTTTAACGATCCCAAGGATGAAGCCTTGTGCAAACTTTATGAGAAAATGCTGGTAACCAGCATTTTTGCCTTTTCCCACAATGTTTTCTACCCCATTAAAAAACCGATATCAGCATTCGCGCTACAATTACTTTGTTGTGAAATGCTTTCAATTTGGTAGAGTCTAAAGTTGTCGTTTGGTAAAGGGTTGACCATTTCCTAAACAACAAACTGTTAACTCTTTTAAATCCAAAATGTAGATGACAAGTTAAAAATAAGTACAGATGAGCTGTAGTATCATGATATGGTTGAAAATATTGTGGAAAAACCAGAAAATGCTGGTTACCAGCATTTTCTCCTTTTCCCTCAATGTTTTCAAAAGCAGTCTTTCTCAATGTCATTGAGACTTGGGATTGTGCAGTTAAGGGTTAAATACTATATTTCCTAACCAAAAACATTATCCTTCATGACAATCTGAGAAAAACCTATAAATCCTACTGTTTATCTTCAAAATCTAGGCAAAAAATGTAGTTCCAGCAAAACATGGTATCGTCACTGTACAAGTGATATCATCACTCAAAATTATATAATTGATAAATCCTTGCAAACCATGGGTAGGTATATAATTAATCCTTAACCAGGCAATAAAATTTTACTTCAAGCAAATTCAAAGCATTTACAGACAACAAATTAACTATACCTAAAATGATGATATCCATCTTTTGATATGGTAGAAAACGTTTTGGGAAAAGAAGGAAATGTTGGTTACCAGCATTTTCTCCTTTTCCCAAAATGTTTTCAGAAGCCTTTTTTGTCTGGGTTGTTAAACTCAGAATTTGTTATAAGGGGTTAAATATTATAATATGTATTTCTATCCATGCTCAAAAGCCCAGAAAGCATACTACTATCATAAACAACATAATGGCACAGGCTTTAATATTTTACTACTATTCTCATAAAGCTTTGAAAAGTTTAAAGATGTGATAGAAAAGGGTAAAGTATTATTTCTGTTTAAATTCATTACCGGACAACAAAATTGATGAATTACCTCTCAGAACGGATTGAAAACATTGGTGGGAAAGGAGAAAACATTTGGTGCCAGCATTTTCTCTTTCTCCAACATTTTTTTCAAAAGCCTCCTACCTTGAGGGTGGTACAAATCTTGGTTTGTTTGTCAAAGGCTTTACTAATTACCTTCTACTTATTATTTTTCATGTCTAGTAAAAGACCATACTTGAACAAGTGATAAAGAAAAATTTACTTGTTGTTACGGGAGATCACTCCTTCCTTACTGCATAGCTTCTTCCAGTATAAAATCAATACCTAGCAACTGCGTTAGAGAGAATTCTCTCTGGCTTTGTAATTAGTGTATTGGTCTTTTGACCTTCAATAAACAAGGATCTTTGCTGCATGGGCTCGAATCCCAGCCACAGTTGTTTGTATTTCAGCCATGCATTTGTTGCGAACATTCATGTTTGTAAGATTGTAAAAAGGTTTCTCACTTTTCAACAATGTTTTTTACTCGTATTCATACAGTCAGCCTGTACATCTTGATTATCCCTATTTTGCAAGGATTTAAGACTAGAGTTTGCCATCATTTTGATTCCAATTCTTGTTACAGAAACTATCTATTTTGCAGGCCTTGGTAACACGTAACTTGGAGGCAGATTTTGATTTTTTTTTAATAATAATTGGCTATTGTATAGTTGGTGAAAACATGACATAATGAGAGTTAAAGCTTTTACCAGACAATGTGTGATATCAACTTACAATATATCTATATTACTCATAGCAAATACATCATCATAAGTCCATATTTCCCTTATTTATCTTTATAGGGTGAGTATAGCAGTTTATATACAGTAGTCATTTTCTGTGATGTAGATGTTATTTAGATAAATTCCCGTAAGTGCATCCAAGGTTATTCATGAGATAATTCACCACTAATACATATGTATCCCATGCTGTTAAGAAATTTTCTGTACCAAAGATACATGTTTCAAATTACGAGGGCTGTTCGATATGTAATGTGTATTGTACCACAGCGTGATAACGCTTTCGTGGATGATGATACGCTTGAATAGCTCTATTCAATACCTTTCCAACGGTATAAACACAAGCCTTTAGCTCCACATAGTTTTAAACTTATAGTCATTTCAATAGAGCTAGTCGTTGACCACTGTTGTAAAAATGGTTGGGAAACGGATTAAGAATATTGAAGAAATTAGAGCTTATGTAAAAGTTCACACAAAACTCGGTCATTCGGTAATGCAGATTTTTACTGAATTGGGGGAAGTTTATGGGTCTGATAAGGTATCTTATGAGACAGTTCATAGTTGGAGAAAGAAATTTCTGACTGGCACAGAGTCTGTCAAAGATGCAGCAAAATCTGGCTGAACTGTGACTTTAACAGGCAAGGCAAATGTCTCAAAAGTCAGGGAAATAATTGAAAGTGATGGCAGATACACGATTCGTGATATTGCCAACGCTGTTGGCATATTGCTGTCGCAGGTGCATTTCATTTTGAAGCGTATTTTGAAAGTATGAAAGATTTCTGCCAGATGGATACCACATATATTGACAGATGACCAAAAACAGGTACGAGTACAAACCTCTAAGCTTTTGCTCAAAATGTTTCCCAAATTCAATCAAAGACAATTTGCAAACATTGTTACTGGTGACGAAACATAGGTTCACTATTTCCAACCAGTAAGAAAAATTGGAAACAAAATATGGCTAACTAAATACGGTAGAAGGTCTGTAGTTGCCAAAAGAAGCATAAGCACAAAGAAGGTTCTTTATTGCATATTCTTCTCATGTGATGGTATAGCCGTACAAATTCCGGTGCCGAAGGGCAAAAGTGTTACAGGTCGGTATTACTGAGATGTTATACTAAAAAAGGTCAAGAAATATTATCTTAAATGACGCCCTGTGTCAGGATTTAGGCATGTTCGTCTACTTCATGATAATGCTCCATCACATACATCGGAGCTTGTGAAGCAATTTTTGAAGTCGGAGAAGGTTACCGTCTTGCCACTCTCCAGATCTAGCCCCATGCGACTTTTTCCTTTTTCCAAAACTTAAAAAGTTCTTATCTGGTCGTCGTTACAAGTCCTGACAAGCCCTTGGCTCAGCCATCAGTCAGTGCCTCAGAGGTCTACCTAAATCAGCGTACCGTGACGCATTTCAAAAATGGATTCAGAGATTGAAATTATGTATTTCAAACAGCGGAGAATACTTTGAAGGGATGTAATGTTCATTTCACTATTTGAGTCGAATGCTTTTGAGATATCGTACAATACACATTACATATCGAACAACCCTCGTATGTGGTTATATCTAACTCTGTATGTATAGATTCAATGTTATTGACTGGTAGACAAATGATGTACATCCAAGGTTACTTAAACAAATTCTGTTATGTTCATTCTACCTTATTTAGATAATTTCCTACATCCTAGCTTATCTAGGCAATATCCATATTGTATTTCCCAGATTACTAAACAGACAGTTTCTTATATGTATTAAGATAAAGATTTGGCATTCACATGGGAGAATTGAAATAACAGTATCTGAGTAAATTTAGATGAGCCTGTAGTCAGTAAGCCAAATCATTACGGCAATTTTATCATTTAACCACTTTTATCACATAAAACCTCCTCCAGCAGTGTATTAAACCCATGACTTATTTTTGATAATATACAAGTGTATTATATTTTTTTGGGTCCTGGTTCTGATCAATTTTCAATCATGAGCACATGAAGCCAGAGAAACCAGCCACAGCATGTGCGGGAATTTGTGCTCCTTTGCCGTTTTGTGGGAAAATGATGTCATTGTTGCTAAGACGTATACGCGTGGAAATTTTATGATTTTCATGTTTAAAAAAAACCAAGAAATGCGGCAAAAGTCTCTTAAAATCAGTATTATAGCGGAAATGTGTGGACTTGACCCCACTATAAACTACATGTATTTCATTCTTCTTTCGATGTAAATGTCAACAAACTATCTACTTGTGTATATACACATTTGAAACCAAACTACAACTGTAAACAAGGACCCATGAACAGTATAGAGGCCGAAGGTGATCATACAGGATATTTTTCTGTCTGTCATTCATTTTATGTGATAAATAGAATCTCACATTCGTGTTTATGTATTTACATTTTTATCAAACTCGTTGACTAAAATGTATTTGACACTGGCCAAGGCTCGCGTCATACAATTTTAGTCAACTTGTTTGATAAAAATGATAATACGTAAGCACTCATGTAAGATCCTCTATATCACATTTAAAGTGTTTGAACTCTTTACCAGATGACAACATTTCTAACAAATTGAAAGCATTTCAGACAACAAATTAAATGTAGTTAAAATAATTGGATTTGTCTCTAAAAGGTTAGAAAACATTGTGGAAAAAGAAGAAAACGTTGTTTATCAGCATGTTCTCCTTATTCCACAATTTTTTCAAAAGCTTTCTTTCTCAGGGCCGTTCAAAGTGGGAATTTTGTTGTTTGATAAAGAGTTAGGTAATATAGCACACTGGCACTTTACCAGTCAGATGGCTTTTTGGGACTTTTAGCAAACCTTTAAAACAAAAAAACAGAAGCAATGCCCATAAAGAGTAATTTCCTACTTTTTACACAATACTTTCACCTGTATAAAATCTTAAATATTTACCAGATAACAAAATTTTAGACCGTTTCAAACTGAACACCTTTGCATATGACAAATTGAATGTGATTCAAATGATGTAATTTGTTTTTAACCCTTTACCACACAACCCCATCTTTAAACGACCCTGAGGAAGAAGACTTTTGAAAACATTGTGGGAAAAGGAGAAAATGCTGGTAAGAAGCATTTTCTCCTTTTCATACAATGTTTTCTACCCTATCAAAGAGATATTTCCTCATTAGAGTCACGTTTAAATTTTCACCTGCAAATACTTGCAATTCTATATTTCTCTCCTGTTGTAAAGAGTTAAAGAGGTAGAAAATGTTGGAAAAGCAGAAAGTGCTGATTACCAGCATTTTCTCCTTTTCCCACAATATTTTCAAAAGTTTTTCCCCAGGGCTATTAAAAGGGGGGATTGTGTGGTAAGGGGTTGCTTCATGGTGATTGTCTATATATTACAAGAAATGCAGCAAACATTTTAGTTTAGATACCGAACTACTTTAGTGAGATAAAGATTTTTTACAATTCTTTTCTCTCCTAACTTTTTTTTCGATCTAAAGAAAGTTTTATTGGCACTTTCGTACAATTTATGGGAGATACAGAGACAGTATACCAGTTTATCATTAACAAACATTTTTCACAAGGTATGTATAACCTATTTCAAGTAAAATTAATGCTGATAAATTAACATATTGATTTAATACTTAAACCTTGCAAATCCAAATTACTTTCAATTTTTTGTGTGTGTATTTGGATAATCAATAGGTTGTTCAAAAGATGTGCTCCTAAAACACTTGAGCATCAGTTCTTACAGCTCCAGTTCTTACAGCTCCTACAAGGCATAAGAATTGCTGCTGCACTCTTTTCCATAAGAAAAAAATATCAAAAACTGTATGGTAACTAGGGACCAAATGAATACCTTAACTAATCCTATCAATCTATTTGATTCATCACATATCATGTTAAAATCACCAGTTTATGGAAATGAGAACAAAACATAAAGAAAAAAAAAATATCTGAGTACCTTACAAATATCTAGCAATGGAAGACTTAACAAAAGACACAACAAATTGTCTCTTATTACATTCAAAAGAATGGAATGGATGCATGTTAGTGTTCAATGGTTTGTACATCTGGTACAAACTCCACAATAAACCATATGAATTGGACACATTACCTACTGCAGATGAATGGTCTTTCAGTAGACTTCTTTAAAAGTGTTGTGGCTTTAATCCTTTACCACACAATGCAAAAAACCCTGAAAAAGACAGCTTTTGAAAAAATTGATTTCAAATTAGACAAGTCTTAAAATTTTGTGATTTGGTTACCAGTTGATTCCTGTTGATTAACCCTTTACCACAAATTGCAAAGTTTTAACAACCCTGAGGAAGAAGCCTTATGAAAACATTGTGGGAAAAGGAGAAACCAGCATTTTCTCCTTTTCCCACAATATTTTCTACACTATCAAAGACAAATCCCATTATTTGAACCACATTTGTCATCTGCAAATGATTTCAAATTATACAAGTCAAAAAATTTCGTGGTTTGGTTACCAGTTGATTCTTGTTGTTTAACCCTTTACCAAACAATCCCAGGTTTTCATGGCCCTGAGAAAGAAGCCTTCTGAAAACGTAGGAAAAGGAGAAAATGCTGGTAACCAGCATTTTCTCCTTTTCCAACAATGTTTTCTACCCTATCAAAGACATAGTACCATTTGAGCCACATTTAAATTGTCGTCTGCAAGTGCTTTCAATTTGGACAAGACTAAAATTTTATCGTCTGGTAAAGGGTTGAACCCTTTAACTCTTCACCAAGAAATGATGGATACAGGAATGATCAGAATTGTAGCACTTAAGCCATAATTTCATCAATAAAATCAATATGTGAGCCATGCTCTGTGAAAGGAAGGTTTAAATCATTTGCAAACAGTATTCACTCATGACAAGCTAAGATGGGCCTCAATTTTTCTGCATGTCAAAGGACCAGTCTACCTCATGATTTAATCAGTTGTTTGACAAAATGGATTTGATAGGTTGATAAATGTGATGACTTATTTGGTATAAAACATCACAGAGATGCATTAAACCCACTTTTCCCAGAGCATGGCTATTGCATTTTTATGTGTTTTACAACAAAGCTTAACCCTTTACCACACGACAAAATTTTAGACCTGTCCAAATTGAAAGCATTTGTAGATGACCGTTTTAACGTGGCTCATATGAAATGATTTTTCTTTGATAGGGTAGAAAACGGTGGGAAAAGGAGAAAATGCTGGTAACCAGCATTTTCTCCTTTTCCCACAATGTTTTCAAAAGCCTTCTCTTTCAGGGGCGTCAAAAGTCGTTCTTGTGTGGTAAAGGGTTAACTTAGACAATGACATGAAATATCTGCAGACCTATATCAATAATGCCATCATGGTTACTACATATTTTAACATTAAGACTAATTACTGTGCAAATATAACTTTTTACCCCACTGCAAGTAGCAGTGTAAGCAAAGTGGGAAAAGAAATAACTGTAACATGCAGTGGCTCTTTTTCTTACAGGGATTTCCATTTCATTAAAAAAATAGACTTTCCTTTCCTGTAAATATTCCTCATTGTTCCATTTAGCATGTGAAAGTTTCCTTTAGAGTAATGGGCAAAAACACACTTATGATATGGCCAGCAACACGCCATAAGGGGCGTTTAAACATTTGCTTAAAGTGTCCTCCCAGATCAGCCTGCGCAGCCTACTGTAGGACTGTAGGCTGATCCAAGATGACACTTTCCGATCGTGTGTGATTTTCTGTTTCACGCAGGTCTACCGTGAGACAAAATCTAATGTTGATGTAAAGTGCTGTCTCAGATTCGAGACGGCACTTTATGCAAATGTCCGAAAGCCCACTTTTCGTGTGTTGCAGACCATATGTGACCAATAGATCTTGAAACCAGTGTTAACTCTTTATTAAATTACAACCTTTTAGCGCTGTCGAAATTGAAAGCAATTGCAGACCATTAGTATGACCCAATCAATGAGACTTGTCTATGAAAGGGTAGAAAATAATGATGGAATTTGTTATAGATATGGAAGAAAACATTGTTGGAAAAGGAGAAAATGCCAGTTGCCAGCATTTTCTACCTTTTCCACAATGTTTTCAAAAGCCTTCTTTCTCTGGATCGTTAAAACACTGGATAAAGTATCAGAGGGTATATTGATTTCGTTGTTATTTTCAAAAACATTTTCCCAGGGTCATTTAACTCTTTACCAAACAAAATTTTGCACTGGACAAAAGCATTTGCAGACGGCAAATCAAATGTTGCTAAAATGATGATTTCTATCTTTGATAGGATAGAAAACATTGTGGGAAAAGGAGAAAATGCTGGTTACTAGCATTTTCTCCGTTTCCTACAATGTTTTCAAAGGCTTCATTGTCAGGGTCGTTAAAACTCGGGATTGTGTCGTAATGGGTTAAGCAGATATTTTTTTGCTTAAGTATTAATACATGAATACATGTGAAAATGCAGAAGCAAAAAGGAAAATTGCTTGTGCATGAAAATATCCATTTCGCCGTTCATCCAGCGAGATCTTACACCAAAACAAACAATTATCCTTTATTTAATACTGTGGACAATACAAATGAGTCATGCTCTGTGAAAGAGGGCTTAATGCAACTGTACAGAGTATCACCCAAGTCTGCCTGTGCAGTCTGCATGGGTCAAAACCTTTTACTATTTGTCAATTTTCTACATGTCAATGGACCATTTTACCTACAGATTCAGTCAATTATTAGACAAAATGGAGTTGTTTTTTTTTTACCCAGATTATGTAATGACTTGCTTGATGGCTTGGTAAAATGTATGACAGATGACAGATATGCATTAAACCTCCTTTTGCCAGATTCAAATTCTTTTTGCACATTTACACCTGTAGACATTTTTTGTGAGTGTCTTACAGCAGACTGCTATTGAAACCATTATAACAAAACAAAATCACTCATAATGAGCAAATTTTCCTTTTGCCGAAATGTTTTCATTTTTATTCATGTATCAAACCTAATTCATGGTGATTATGCATATTTAACAAAAACATTTTTAATGATGTTTGCAGAAGGAGGTCATGTGTTATAAATGAGATTTTGATTAAAGTTATGTAAATTTCCTGTCACTGATTCTACCTCTGATTAATAAAAACATTTGTAAAAAATATGGCTTGTGATTAATTGTACAACAGTACAACTGCCGCATACTTTAACCCTTAGGCTGCTGAGCGCGACTCTAGGTGCTTTTCAGGCCAGTGTCAATCAAGGTCAGACTGCACAGAACATGCAGTCTGATCTTGGGCCTACACTGTTCGATAAGGAGATACTTTACCCCAAAAAATAACTTTGAAATTGCAATATTTGATTTCTTACTTTACTATTGGTAGGAAAATTTCATTTAACTTATTTAGCAGGTTAAGGGTTAACCCTCTACCAAATGACCCCCTCTTTTCATGTCAGCAGAAAACATTGTGGAAAAAGAAGAAAGTACTGGTCACCAGCAATTCCTTCTTTTTCCGACAATGTTTTCTACCCTTTCATAAACAAATCTCATCATTGGAGCCGCATTTTTGGTCCCCTCAAATTCTTTGAATCTAAACAATGCTTTCAATTTGGGAAAAGTCTTACATTTCATATCTGGTAAAGAGTTCACTGTATAATAGTACAACTGCCATGTAAACTTTGACCCTTTTTCAAATGATCTGCTCCTATCTACTTAAAAAATATTTGATATGAAAACATCATGGGAAAAAGAAGTAAAATGCCAGTTATCAGCATTTTCTCTTTTTTTTTTTCCCCCACAGTGTTTTCTACTCTTTCACAGACAAATCCCATCATCTTACCCTTATTTAACCCTTTACCATACCCAGAGAGTGAAGCCCTTTGAAAACATTGTAGAAAAAGGAGAAAATGCTGGTAACCCACATTTTCTCCTTTTCCCACAATGTTTTCTATCCTTCCAATAGCGAATTTCAATTTTTCACTAACACTTTTTGTCATCTGCAAATGCTTTCAATTTACACTAGTCTAGCTTTTCGTCATTTGGTAAAGGGTTAAGTCTAGGGTCTGGGAAAGCCTTCAATATGGATGAGCCTAAAATTGTTTCATCTGATAAAGAGTTGATTGCGTTTTTGAAGCAGGCAGATCACAGTCATGGCCTAATTTCCATTGATATACACGGGTGAATGTCCAAGTCTCATATACTCTATCAAACAACCCATGGCTCCAAAATGTCCCTGAAATGATAAACAGAACTTCAGTTTTAACATTCTCCATGACAAAACCTACAAATTAGATCAACAATCAGACAAAATAACTTGTACTCTAAACTTAGAAATCAAAACCAAAAGCAGTAAAGAAAAAGAGATATTACAAGCTTTTTCACTGTCTGGCATCAGTTCTATTTTTGCCACTATGTTTTGAATTCTATTCATGAATTAATCATTAAACAATTTTAGTAACACAAATTTACTATAATGTTTTAAAAGTTAAATGTTACTGAAAAGATTATAGCCCAAATCATTGATAAGTGTGACAGAAAATTTTGTGTGGAAGTTTATGGATATATTTTTTGGTCAAGATATGTCTATGAATGGGTAGAAAACCTTAAATAAGATGTAAATGCTGGATACCAGCATTTATTTTACATGGATGTTTTCAAACCTTTCTTTCTCAGAGCATGGGAATGTTTAGAAATGGGTAATATATCTTTCAATTTGGAATGTATGAAAAATGGTGCTATCAGCACACTTCACATGACTGAGCCATAAAGGCAGATAAAGAGGGATGTTTCCATCATACAGATAAAATGAGCTATGGCTTGTGAAAAGGGGCCTTAACCCTTACCAAACAATCCCTGGTTTTCATGACTCTGGGAAGGAAGGCTTTTGAAAACATTGTGGGAATAGGAGAAAATGCTGGTAAACAGCATTTTGTCCTTTTCCCACATTGTATTCTACCCTATCAAAGACAGAAATCATTATCTGAGCTACATTTAAATTGTTGATTTCAAATGCTTTCAGTTTGGTTCGGTCCAAAATTTCGTCGTGTGGTAAACAGTTAACACATCTGTAAATATGTATATACCAATGTCAGCCTGACCTTGGTTGAAACTTTTTGCTATCTGTGAATTTTCTGCATGTCAAAGGACCAGTCTCCCTTATGATTCAGTCTGTTGTGAGAGGAAATGGATAAAATGGATCCAAAATTATGAGATGACTTGCTTGGTATAATGCATCATTGAGATGCAATAAACCCCTTTTTGCCAGAGTCAAAACTTTTTGCTTTTTGTAAATTTTCTGCATGTCTAAGGACCATTCTACCTCCATTCAGTCATTTATTTGACTTAATGGATTTTATGGATCCATAATTCTGTGACGATTTCCTTCGCCAAATGCATGCAAGAGATGCATAAAATCCTTTTTTTAGCAAAGCATGGCTCTTATATAAGTAAGAATGTGTTACAAACCTCATGTTCCAGAAATAATGCTTTTAGTGATCCACTTGACCAGAACTCCATCGCAGCAGCTAGCAGTTTCATAGATATTGTATTTACACGCAGAAATGTACCAACAAATACAATTCTACTGACTTTCTGAAATAAAGAGAGGAATAAATGAGAATTTTGTTATCTGGTCCTATGTAATTTATCTTCTCTATTAAAGCACTTGGAGGTGGGGATTGACTGATTGATTGTATGGTGTTCAATGCCATTTTCAGTTATATTTCAGTTATATTGCGGCAGCCTGTGCACCTATCCATGCTTTCCTGGAGTTTCTTTTACCAGTACTCCACACAATATTCTTTTCAAGCCACTGGCTGCTTTCCCACATAACTATTGCCAAAACAATGGTCAGCAGAAGGAGAAGAATGAATCCTGTTGCAATGACCGTCATCAATCCTTGGAAAGAAATTGGCCCAGCCAGGGATCGAACCAGCAGCCCCGTTCTCAAGTCCTGTATGCTACCAACTGTGGAGGTGGAAAGGGGACTAGTAGTATTTTGTCAGAAGACTAAATACAAGCCTCTCCTCTCCACACCACACAATAACAGATGGTGATCTTCAAAATATTTTCCATACTTTCAAAGGCATGATTAAAATTTAAATACATTTCAACATTGCATTATTTTTTTGGCTTCTACTGTGCTTTTAAATAGCAGAATTGTCGTGTTGGAATAGGGAGATCCATATATATTTATTCTTGTAAGACAATATATGATTACACTATAGAATGTGTTTGAATATAACCCTACATAACTACAACATGTGTTGTTGATTGTGTGACATTCCTACAACCCACCCAAAAGTTCTGGCACAAAATCAGAATACCTAAAGGGGATACATATCACTTTAAGAAAATACAATTACTTCTCTGTTTCTTATTTATTGATGGTTGACAGTCCATCAGCATACTAAATTCAGTTATAAAACTTTTTTAAAGTTTAGTATGATAATAAAAATCTGAAAAGCCCCCCATTAACCTTTTATAAGGCATAATTTTAGACTCCACCAAATTACATTTTTTTTTTTACAGACAATGCATTTTTTCTAATGATAGTTCCTTATAGTCACTGTATAGGTAGAAAACATTGTAGGAAAAGGAGAAAATGCTGGTAACCAGCATTTTCTCCTTTTCCCACCATGTTTACAAAAACCGTCTTTCCCCGGGTTATTACAACTTAAGAAAGTGTGGCTCAGAACTTCATGGGGTTACAACTTTTCAGTTACAAATATCATATTGAAAGGTATTTCAGTTCTACCTTCTCAGTCAGCAAACCTACCCATGTGTACCTGACAACCTTTAACAGTGCTACCTGAGTCAATTTTTCGACATCACAGGTTGCTTTGTATGTATATGATGAATCAATCAGGGAAAACCTTACCTCATTCACAGCACACATTCTTGCTATTGAGCCTATATTGTTGGTGATTGTGGTTAGAGTTGCTCTTGCTATATCATGGCGACTGGCAACTTCCCTTTTCTCCTTTTGAATCATCTGCCCAAAACTTGGAAAGACAAACAAAAAAAATTAACCTTCCAGACCTTGGCAAATCTTTTATATCTTTGACAGTGAAAAATATTTCTCTTCAGACTAAACAGAACAGATTGCAGACAGATCAGAAATCTGCTCCGTCAGCTGTATTTTGTGAAATATTCTAGACAAAAACTGTATGCTAATGAGCCATTTTTAACAAGAAGGTTTTCAGTTATATGCAGCAAATTTGTTTCTATTGGTAAACAGTTTACTGATTAATGTATAGGCTTCTCATTCATTTCAATGTCAAATTTATGGAAATTCAAAGGATGCAACACTTGATGGGAAGGAGAAAATGTGTTCCATAAATTGTATGGGAAACATTGTAACAAGCAAATGCTCCATTCCTCTGGATGTTGTGAAAGCAATCTTGATGTAAAAGGCCCCGTTTGTGCAGTACTGGGTTTACCTTCAGTGTTAAATAGATGAGTTGGCCATTTTCTAAATAAAAAGAAACTTACATTAGTGCATTTTTAAGGCAAATATTAATGAAATATCGGAGTAGATGTAAGATCAGACTGCACATTAAGTGCAGCCTGATCTTGATCTGATTTGTTCGCATAAGCAACTTAAGTTATGCAAAGGAACCTAGTGTTGACCTTTTACAGAATGTATACAGAAATGTGTGTAATACACTGCATGTATTTCAATTTGTTTTCAAATGACATATATGCACATGAATTTGTTTCATGAAATATATTTTAACTATGTTTAATCTTCTTAAATATGCATGGTCTTTTACAATGTTCTCATTTGCACTACTAAGTCTATAAAATCAACATTTTGAAAACATTGTTAGATTACATAACTAAAAGACTGTTGTCTCTTTCTTACATAAATCAAGTAAATCATTAATGGAAAAAAGAAATTAAAGTTGTAAAAATCATGAACAAAAACAGTTTACATACATACCTACTCGCCACAATATTTCCTGGTAAAGTGAACTTACAAGATCGATAATCACCCCCATAAATATCTTTGACTAGCTTATCAACTTTGGTTGAATCACCTACAATCGAATGTTTTGCATCGTATAATTTGAATAATAATGCAAACTGTGTCCATATTCACCAACCATTCTTAAGGACATTCCTGGTCATGTACTCAAGAATATTCTAAATTTGAAAGTAATACAACTTTTGATTGGGTTAACCAAATGGTTTAGCCAATCAGAAGTTATGTTACTTTCTAAATCTAGAATAAGATACAGAATTTTCCTAGGAATTGTTGGTGAATACGGATCCTGATCTCCTGTGTCCATATTCACCAACCATTCCTAAGAACTTTCTAAGTGTTATTCTCAAGAATTTTCTAAATTTTGAAAATAAATCAACTTCAGATTTGGCAAACCATATGGTTTAGCCAATCAGAAGTTTCATTACTTTCTAAATCGTTTAGCCTATTAGAAGTTGTATTGTCCTCTAAATTTAGACTAAGATTGAAACTGAGAATGGTTGGTGAATATGGTCCCTGTTCTATAAACTCAGTGTTCTCTCCCAAACACTTTTTGACACCATTTATGCAGAAAGCATCTGAAAAAACTGCAGCACACTCTCCTTGGAGAAACTGTTCAAAACAAGCCATTTCTCCATTTGTTGCGATGTTGTCGTATGTACATCTTCAATTACAATTTATTTGCAGTAATTTGATGAAATCTGACATTATTATTTTTCCAGAGCAATGCTGGTTACCAGTATTTTCTCCTTTCCCAACAATGTTGTCAAAAGACTTCTTCTTCAAAATCATCAAAACTTGTGATAGTTTGGTAAAGGACTAATGCAGTATATGTCAGAAAAATACTAGTAATAAGTACCTTCAGCAGCTAAATTGATTGCCTCCTCAAATGAATCACAATTGGTAAGTAGACAGCACAAACCTAAGAATGTTCCCCCACCCAAACTGAAAAAGAAATCAAGTCAGAATGTTATACGGTGCTTTAACCTTTGAGTAATAAGTGACATAAATTTCCATGTTGTAAAAAAATCATAAATATTCCATTTTCCTGGCTGCTTTGGGAAGAATGTCTAAGAATGTATCTGGCTGTGTAGAATTAAGACAAGACTGTCTGTTTTGAGCTAACCTTAAGCTAAACTGCCCTAAAAAGCTAAAACAGTTTAATGGTTGCAAGGGCTGTGAAAAATTTCAATATGAATATATTTACAAATTCAAAAGATAAATTTATCAAAATACCAGTAAACAAGAGTATTAAATTAATCTGGTTTGCTCAAAATGAGAAATAACTCTATTTGCCAAATAACTGACATCTTGACACTCTACTTTTTTTCCCATATCGATTTGCCTTATAATGGGTTGTAACCCTTTACAACACAATCCCAACTTTTAACGACCATGAAAGAAAAGGCTTTTGAAAATATTGTGGGTAAAGGAGAAAATGCTGGTTACCAGCATTTTCTCCTTTTCCCACAATGTTTTCAACCCTATTACAGACAGAAATCATCATTTCAGTTACATTTCATTTGTTGTTTGCAAATGCTTTCAATTTGGTCCAGTCCATGATTTTGTCGTTTGTTAATGGAAGTTAATGGAATTAATGGAAGAGTATCAAGCCTTTGAGCGCCAAATAAACCCAACAGACTTTTAAAGTCCTCAAATAGAAACCAAACAATTCTAGTAACATGGTTGCTTTTGTCTATTGTGTTTCAGGAAAGCAGAAAGTATGTATCAAAGATCAGACTGCATGTTTCATGCAGTCTGATCTTGATCTACACTGGCTGTGAAGGCCCCTATAGCTGTGAAAGGGTTAACACTTTTGTATCAGTAAAGAAGTATCAAAGTGTCTCTTAGTTTTTTGTAGAAAGTTTTCTCTTTCTTTTTAATCAAATCTTTCAAAAGTACTACTGTTGCAAGTTTCTTTTTTCATGCCTTCAAAACATGTATTTTGTATTTCCTTACATGATTTTCAGCCTATCAGGGCATTTTGAACTTGTTATCCCCTCCTACATCACAAGCCCACTGAGCTACCTGCACAGCTCATGTAGTTGAAGTGGACTTCAGTATAAACTCTTTGCATCATAATTATAATTTTCACGAGCCCAAATACAAATTCACTAACCAAAATTAAATTCTGTATGTTACAAGTAAGCCGATAAAATTAAGATAGTATATGGAAAGAAACACTGTATAAGGAAATTTTCACATCCTACAGGTGACAAAAATGCTGTCTTGTCCCCTGATTCCAAACACCAGTTGCAAATGATGTTAGAAGTGAACAAATTAGGCCAAGGCCTGTTTAGTGTCCGTGAAGCCAGAAATCTTCGATCATGATTACTGCCTTTGTATTTTCATTTGGTAGCCACTCCCCTGGCAACCTCAGGGAGCTTTTTACCTGGTTTCGAACCAGGAATATACTTCACATTCAGTGTTACTTTGTTATTAACAGCATATGTCAGCTTGAGCTGATCACAAACTTGCAATATTTACGATTACTAAAATTCATTATCAACAATGTCTTGAACTCCCAAATCCTGAAATATACTTGCCGTTATTACACTATCACCATCGCTCACTTATCTAGTTTTTGACTTGCTGACAAAACTCAAAGAATACACTTGCCATGAACCGGCTGAAATCAGCTTACACTAAATTGCAAACCGAGTTTATCCTTTTGCAAGCTGATGTTATTCCAGTAAAGAACTTTGTGTACACTGAAGGGACAAACCAGAATGCAGCGTGGTTACTGTAGCTCAGTAAACAAAATTGTTGATTCTTGACAAGTTTAGGATACAAGTGACAGACTGAATGATATTAGGGGCTCAAAAGGTTTGTTTACAAAGTGAAAATGAAAGTAGAATAATTTTCAATTATCTGCATTTTACAAGCCTGTCCGCTAGTAAATTAGGGACTTTTACAAGCCCCAGAGAAGATCTACTAGTTTTTTGCAGTCAGGCTAGCGCAAATTTTGACCACTGGTCATTTCTACAACTGAGCAAAATATCCATAAAAAGAAGGAAGTGTATGTCTGAAATTAGACAGTTTAACAGTTAGTGAACTCACCTTGTTCCACTAATGCGTTTATAATCACTTGGTCCTCGAACAATAAGAATACTGACTCCAGAGCCTATGTTTACAACTAAATAGGGATAAGGGTTCCTGAAATCAAAAGGAACCTTTTCACTATGTTTTGGGTCTTCTGGATTTTTCCAATAATAGCACTCAGGATTGTTGTTATTACTGTCTATATAATGCATTCCCTTTATCAAACAGTCCAGCTCATCAAATTTGTGAAGCTTCATGTTCAAACGCTGAAAAGAAAAAAGACGTATTTTTCTCAATTACACCAATATTGTTTACCAGTACTTCATAATTATATGGAACACATAACATACAGGAAAGCCAAATAAATGAAATGGTCATTTTTATCTGTATAATAATAATAGTTGTTTAACTTTTTACAAAACGACAAAATTTGAGACTGGTCAAAATTGAAAGCATTTGAATACAACAAATAAAATGAGTGAAAAGTGTGTCTGAAAGAGTAGAAATAATTGTGGAAAAAGGAAAAATGCTCTTTCAGGCTCCTTAAAAGTTGGGATTGTGTGTTAAAGGGTTAACTGTTTACAAGCATACAAAATTCTAGATTCATCCATATTGGAAGCATTTGTATACATGACAAATCCAATGCAGCTTAAATAATAAGATTTGTCTTGCATAGGGTGAAAACATGGAGGAAAAAGTAGGAAATGCTTTTCAAACAATATTTCCAAAAGCCCTCTCCGTCAGGGACAAAAACTTACTGAATTATTTGGTGCCAGGTTAAGCAAGAGAACCTTGCAAAAACTATCTGACAGTGCAGATCAAGACCAGAGGGAATATCCCTTCTACAGAAAATGATAAAATTTTGGTTGGTTGGTTGGTTGTATTGGGGTTTAACGCCACTTTAACAGCTAAGGTCATATCATGGCGGTCGGTGACGCACATGTGTTTCCTGGCTTTCTCACACCAGTACTAACACAACTTTCTTTCCAAAGCCACCGACTACTTTTCTCACATGCTTCAGCAGAGGTGAGAGGCGAAAATACGCCGGAAAGAAAGTTCGCCTCAACCGGGTATCGAGCTCACAACCACCAGGTCATGAGTCCGACACGCTCACCACTGAGCCACCCGGGCGGGCATAAAATTTTGGACTTGTCCAAATCAAAAGCATGTGCAGATGACAAATCAAATATGACTCAGAATCAAATGATGCAAAGAGTCATAGAAAGAGTAGAAAACATTACAGAAAAAGGAAAAAAGAGGGCTATTATGGCCCCAAGTTGCGCAACTCAGCCTATCTGAACCAACATTAACCCATTCTCTTTTGAGATATCAAGAAAAACATTTTAACAAACTTTCATGAGTATTGGACTGAAAATGTGGCTTCTAGGGACTAAGTGACATAGTTTTTGACCCTACTTTCAAACCTGTCGGAGTTATCATCAAGATAAACATTCTGACCAACTTTCTTGAGTAATGGACAGAAAATGTGGCCTCTAGAAAGTAAATAAGATTTTTCACAGCTTTGACCTGGTGAATTTGTTTTTATCCTGACATGACCCGTTGTCAAACTTGTGCTAGATATCATCAAGACAAGAATTTTAACCAATTTTTTTAAGTATTGGGCTGAAAATGTGGCCTCAAGAGCACACACAAGGTTTTTCAAAGATTAGAACCAGTGGATTAGTTTTTTGACCCGATGTGACTCATTTTCACAAAACAAACATTCTGACCAAGAATCAGACTAAAAAAATAGTCTCTAGGTCACACACAAGGTAAAAAATGACGCTGGACAGTGCAGATCACAAAAGCTCATCTTGAGGACTTCCTGCTCAGGTGAGCTAAAAAAAGGCATAGGTAGAAAGGAAAGTCTATTCAAATTACAGTCAATGTCACTGAGAATAACTAGAACAGTTGAAGGCTGATAAATACTAAGAGGCTGCCTTGTCATGGGATCACAAAACAAGAGGGCCATGATGGCCCTGAAATCGCTCACCTGAGTCATTTGACCAAACATGACCCATTTTCAATATCTTTTGAGATATTATGACAAACATTCTACCAAGATTTTCATGAGTTATTGACCCGAAATGACCAACTTGCAAACTGGTGCAAGACCAACATTCTGACCAAGTTTCATGAGTATTGCATTAAAATGAGGCCTCTAGAAAGTAAACAAGGTTTTCTAAGATTTGACCTAGTGACCTAGTTTTTGATCCAACATTACCCATTTTCGAACTCTTTCAAGATATTATCAAGACAAACATTCTGACCAACTTTTAAGAGTTTTGGACTAAAAATGTGGCCTCTACAGCATACACAAGGTTTTTCTAAGATTTGGCCTAGTGACCTAGTTTTTGATCAGACATTTCCCATTATCAAACACTTTTTAGATATCACCAAGACAAACACTCTGACCAAGTTTCATGAGTATTTGACTGAAAATGTGGCCTCTAGAGCGTACAAAAGGTTTTTCTAAGATTTGACCAAATGACCTAGTTTTTGACGCGACATTACCCATTATCAAACTCTTTTGAGATATCACCAAAACAAACATTCTGACCAAGTTTAAAGAGTATCAGACTGAAAATGTGGCCTCTAGAGCGTACACAAGGTTTTTCCAATTTTTGACCCAGTGACCTAGTTTTTGACCCCACATGACCCAAATTCAAACTCATTCAAGGTCTCATCAAGACAAACATTCTGACCAAGTTTCAGGAGTATTGGACTGAAAATGTGTCCTCCAGAGCGTACACAAGGTTTTTCTAAGATTTGATCTAGTGACCTAGTTTTTGACCCCAAATGATCCATTATCAAACTCGCCTGAGCTATTATCAAGACAAACATTCTGACCAAGTTTCAAGAGTTCTTGACAGAAAATGTGGTTTCTTGAGCGTACACAAGGTTTTTCTAAGATTTGACCTAGTGACCTAGTTTTTGACCCGACATGACCCATTTTCAAAGTCGTCTGAGATACCATCAAGACAAACATTCTGACCAACTTTCAGGAGTTTTGGATTGTAAATGTGGCCTTCAGAGCGTACACAAGGTTCTTCTAAGATATGACCTAATGACCTAGTTTTTGACCCCACATAACCTATTTTTCAACTCATCCGAGATATCATCCAGACAAACATTCTGACCAACTTTCAAGAGTTTTAGACTGAAAATGTGGCCTCCAGAGCGTACACAAGGTTTTCCTAAGATTTGACCTACTGACCTAGTTTTTGACCCGACATGACCCATTTTCGAACTCGTCCGAGATATCATCAAGACAAACATTCTGACCAACTTTCAAGAGTGTTGGACTGAAAATGTGGCCTCTAGAGCATACACAAGGTTTTTGAGAGATTTGACCTAGTGACCTAGTTTTTGACCCGACATGACCCATTTTCGAACTCGTCCAAGATATCATCAAGACAAACATTCTGACCAACTTTCAGGAGTATTGGACAGAAAATGTGGCCTCTAGAGCATACACAAGGTTTTTCTAAGATTTGACCTACTGACCTTGTTTTTGACCCGACATGACCCATTTTCAAACTTGTCCGAGATATCATCAAGGCAAACATTCTGACCAATTTTCAGGAGTATTGGACAGAAAATGTGGCCTCTAGAGCGTACACAAGATTTTTCTAAGATTTGACCTAATGACCTAGTTTTTGACCCGACATGACCAATTTTCGAACTCGTCCGAGATTTTATTGAGACAAACATTCTGACCAAGTTTCATGCGTATCGGACTCAAAATGTGGCCTCTAGAGCGTACACAAGGTGAAAAGTTGACGACGGACAACGCACGACGCACGATGGACGCCGGACACAGCACGATCACAATAGCTCCCCATGAGCACTTCGTGCTCAGTTGAGCTAAAAATCTGAAAGGGCCATAACTCCTGCAATAATTGACCAATCATTCCAAAAAATTCCAGGAGCAAAAGTTCAAAATGGCTTCCATCAATATGTGGAAACTGTAGAAGAATCGGACACATGTGTGCAAGCAGATAACCTGATTCTAGTATACTTACCCCCCCTCCCCATGCCCCACTCTTGTTTAGAGGGCGGGAGAGGGTATACAAAGTACGACTGCGATGTTCATGTAGATATGCAAACTTCAGAATAACAATTTTTGTCTAGCATCTTCACCTCACTTCACCCTTATAAAACAATTTGTAACCAGCATTCTTTTCCTTTTCTATAGGCTGTCTCCATCACTGTAGTTAAAACTTATGATTGATTGGTTAAGGGTTAACTTTTTAACCAAAAGGTAAAATTTCAGACTTGTCCAAATAGAAAGCATTTGCGAACAATAAAATAAATGTGAGTCAAAAATCAAAGTATGTGTTTGGAAGGGCAGAAAACATTGTGGAAAAAAAGAGAAAATGCTGGTTACCAGCATTTTCTCCTTTTCCCTCATTGTTTTCAAAAGCTTTCTTTCCCAGGTCATTAAAATTTGGGATTGTGTGGTATAGGGTAACATTGAGATTTACAAGTTTACAAAACATACCTGAATAAAATCTTCCTCGAACTTGTAAGCACCACCACCTGTCGCACAAATACTATCAGCTAAGTTGGGAAAGTTTTTTGCTTTTGCAAGTTCAATGAAAGACATCATCTCTGAGGTCGGGAACCGGATAAAGTGTAAGATACCTGTCCGACCTCCAATATGTTGGTCCTGCATTTCTAAGTGAACGTCACGAATACCTGTTTTTCCATAGTTCACATTACGCGTGAGATAATGGCGTATGGTTTTTAAAGTTTCTGCTTCCTCCTCAGTGTCTTTCAGATCACATGGTTCGAAATAGACAAGTTTCGTCAGTGTCCCTCCTATATCCATTCCAAACCATGGCATAGCTGTAGGACAAAAAAAATCATGTACATGTGTTAATCCTTTACAAAATTAATCATGTCTTTTTCAGACCTTGAAAAAGGCTCTAGAAAGCATTGTGGGAAAAGAAAAAAAATGCTGGTAACCAAATTGTAGATAAATTTACCACTAGACATAATTTGCAACAAATTTGAATTATTGTTTGACAATGGTTTCCATATGAACACATTTATATCTCTTATTTGCATACGCGTTCAATTTGGATAATTGAAAATATCTTTTGGTAGGGTTAAACCAGTGAAGACACATTTCACCATTCTTTATCTGAATGCTCTGATAACATGAAGCCAAGCTCAGTGAAGCAGTTGGTAGCAAACACGACTTAAAACCAGGCAGTTGCATGTTTGAATCCCCAGCTAAGCGACTTTCTTTCTGAGGATCGATGATAGTGCGAATTGAAAGCATTGCGGGAAAAGGAGAAAATGCTAATTACCTTCATTTTCTCCTTTTCTCACAATGTTTTCAAAAGCCTTCTTCAGCAGAGTTGTTGAAACTCAAGATTGTATAATAAAGAGTTAACTCTTTACCAAACAACAAAATTTTAGACTTGTCCAATTGAAAGCATTTGCAGACGACAAAATAAATGTGACTCAAAAATTAAAACTTGACTTTAGAAGAGTACAAAACTTTGTGGGAAAAGGAGAAAATGCTGGTTACCAGCATTTTCTCCTTTTCCCACAATGTTTTCAGAAGGCTTCTTCCTTTTGGTCGTAAAAACTAGGGATTGTTTGATAAAGAGTTAAGAACTTACGTGGGTTTTCTCTATCTGAAGCTTCTGAGGTTTCACTGTTTGAAGATTCACACTTTGACGCCATTCTTCCTTTCTTCACAACTTTACTGTAATGTTCAAAATACCACTTATTACCATATGGGATACTTTTAGATACAGCATCAACTTAACCCTTTACCACACAATCCTGTGTTTGAAAGACCTTGAGGGATAATGCTTTTGAAAACACTGTAGGAAAAGGAGAAAAAGTAATATTTTCTATCCTTTCACAGTGCTTTCAACCCTTTCAAAGACAAGTCCTACCATTTGAACCAGGTTTATTTTGTTGTCTATGAATGCTTTCCATACAAAGATTCTTTAAGTCTTTTTCAACAGAAAGAATGAAAGGTAACTTCCCATTTCGTCTACTTCCCATTTCGTCTACTCCCATTCCGTCTACTATTTCTGCAATTGTTCCCATTTCGTCTACTCCCAATTTTACATCCATTTCGTCTATTTCCCATTTCATCTACTCTAATTTTTGGGTAAAATTTAAATGCAATAATTCAATTATTACTACTTTTTTGACTTTTATTTACTAAATGACAACTTTTTGACAGTAATTTAGTGAATTTTACCACATTTTTTTGTCATAATATTCTTTTTCAAAGTCTTGTTCAAAAGTACTTTAACAACCAATCTCAAATTACATCATCATCATTATCATCGTCATTACCTTTAGATTCAATCAAATCAAATAAATATTGATATTTATGCCAACATAAGAGAATTGGGAATTTAAATTTAATTAAATAACAAAAGGAAAAGTGAAAAAGATCTATACATTATTTTGATGTAAAAAAGCAATGATTATTTGATTTCTTGAATTGAAATGTGTGTATACCATGATAAAGGGAGAAGGAATGTAATGTTCTTTAATCTATAACTATGGACACAGTCAAGCAATTACTTTTTACAAAAGTGTGAAAAACCTGGATAAAACCTATTTATATGTGTTTCCTGTGATCAAGACAATGGGGCTCTTTATAAAAGGATTCAAAAGATAATAGCTTTGATGATAACTTTAAAATTATAACAGTAGACGAAATGGGTACTGAGTAAAATTTTAGAGTGGACGAAATGGGAATGAAATACAGTAGACAAAATGGGAAGTAGACGAAATGGGAATAAACTGAATGAAAGACACAATGGAGAAAATCTAATATTCTAAGCAAAATATTTTCATATTGTATTGATAGGAAAAAACTTGGTAATGATACACAACTGCTTGTAGACAGTACATACAATGTTTTATGCTTCTATATGCTCAGTATTTTCAAAACAAGCCTTCTGTTCTCTGGGCAGTCCTTAACAGGTCTAGATTTGATTCAACTTCATGGTCCAATAAAAGTTGTACATGCATTTTTGACTAAATGCACCCTTCGAACGCTGAACTAGGATTTAGTTGCTTCGGGAGAGGCTGGACATAACATGCAATCTGACCTTAGATATACACTGTCCAGTTCTTTGCCAGATTTTCTGACAAAGAAAGGTTTGAAATTACAATACATGCCAAGTCTTTAGTGTTAACTGAGAATTTTATATATTTATTTTAGCACAACAAGGGTTAACTCTTTCATTGCCAACTAAATGGAGGTGACTTTTCTTGAGATATGATTTTCATTTCAATTGATCTTGATTTTAGTTGAAGATTTAGCATCAAATAACAGACAATGTAGATCTAAGATCAGACTCTACATTTTGTGCAGTCTGATCTTGATCTATACCATCTCAAAAAGCTATCAAGTCGACACTGGCAGTGAATGAATGAAGGCTCCCTGGAAATGTAAGTAAGTTTTGTTAACTTTACTGTTTACCGGTAACTTCATTTTTCCATCAAAATATTATTATATTACAGATCGAAATCAGATCATTGCCCATGTGCCTGCAAACAGGTTGATAATAAGCATTACAGACATCTTTGGTCCGAGTATAAATGCATTCCTCTGAAAAAGCCATCAGTTGGTGACTTAATTACTAAGTATTTCAGTTAGTGACTTAATTACTAAATGATTCAGTAACTCAATGAATCGGAGTAGGTTGTTGAAATATGAAATCTGATCCTATTAACTCTTGACCAAAGGAAAAATTTTGGACTAGACTAAATTGAAAGCACCTGCAGACAGCTTCAATATACCTAAAATGGTGGAAATCATGTTTGAAAGGACAGGGAAGATTGTGGGAAGAGGAGAAAATGCTGGTTACCAGCATTTTTTCCTTTTCCCACAATGTTTTCAAAAACCTTCTTTAGGTCGTTAAAACTCAGGATTGTGTGGTAAAGACTTAAAACATATTGTTTAAAGTAACCAAACAATAAAAGTCAGGACTAAATACCTGCTATGATTAGGTCACCCCACTCTCAAAAATCCAGGTAACAATGTGTTTGCCTATGTCACTTTCTTTGACATTATGATTATCATTAGTGTAGCTAGACACCATGAACAATTTAGCCGAGACATTTATGATTTATTAGACAAAAACACACACACACACACACTTCGAAGGATGTTGAAAAATGACTAAATCTTCAGTGTATCATTTTCATTATGATCATGACAAAATATATGGCTTTGTTTCATAACTTTTATCACTTAAGATTTTTCTTTTTTCAACTGAAAACCCAAATTTTTCCCATTTGGAACCTTCTTACATTCTAAGCAGTGTTTAGCCATAACATAATCAGATCATGATGATGACTGTACAGCATATCAGGCATTATTGTTAAATAGACACAACAACTGAAGAGAAATCTTATGAGGGACTCGGTGGAGTGACAACTGTTTTAGTAAACTACTAGTTGGTTAAGACATTGATTGATTGGTGTTTTATGCCACTTTCAATATTATGTCATTCATGCTACAATGACAGCTTACTTATGTATGTCCTGGGTTTCACCAGTTCACAGGTAGGACCCTAAAGTTACCTGCCTAAGGACACTCCTACATAAACCCTGAGCTTCAAACCTAAGCCACTCAGGGTCCATATTCACCAACCATTCTAAAGAATGTTCATAGTCTTCTAAATCTGAAAGTAACACAACATCAGACTGGTTAAACTAAATAGTTTAGCCAATCAGAAATTGTGTTACTTTCAAATTGAGAAAATTCTGGAGAATAAGACAAAGAATGTTCTTAAAATAATTGTTGAATATTAGCCCTGGCCTCCTCAATAGAAAATAAGCTATATCATTGATGGATTACCAAATAAATAATGTCAAGCTCCTATAGATCTTTATTCTCACACCTGATCATTGGTCTCCATGTCTCTTATCATCATTAACTTCTGAGCCACTTTCCATAAATCTTTGCTGCCAATAAAAAACTAATGCCCTTTAAACAATCACAGCCCTCATTTGGTATGTTTAGAAATAAGAACTAAAATAATTGCAGTTTCAGGGCTGCTATTGTCTAAAATAACCTCAGCAATGCCGACAGTGTAGTGAGATCTTGATCTACAGTGGCCACAAAAACATTGAGCTATAATTAGCTGTTACGGCTATCACAATAACCTCTTTTTGATGAAAGCAATCATAGTAAGCTAGTAAATCTGTTGGAGTATCTTTTGACATCTATCAGGGCAATCTTAAGCACATCTCATGAAATGTCAGATGCTAAATGGCTTTTTTTTTTGCAATAAGCATCAAAGTTAAGTACTTTCTCCATATCATTTGATTTGTAGAGTCTCAAGTGCAGTCTGATCATGGAAATTACTGGTGGCTTCTTGGGGCTTGTCTTATGGACTCATCTATATCTAGTACACAGTTGTTAATACTTCATATGGATTATTTCATAAAAAGAACATTTTTATATTATACCAAAAAAGGTAGTATGGCAACATAAAATTGAATCCTTAGAAGAGACCTGGGAGTTCTTAAGGCTAGCACAAGTACGGTGAAGTACCTCTCTTAACCCTTTACCAAAGAATCCTGAGTTTTAACAACCCTAACAAAAAAGGCTTTTGAAAACATTGCAGGAAAAGGAGAAAATGCTCCTAACCAGCATTTTGCCCTTTTCCCACAAGGTTTTCTACTCTGTTGAAGTGAAATCACATCATTTAAGCTCCACATTACATTTTGTAGTCTGCAAATGCTTTTATATTTCATTAGTGTAGAATTTTGCTGTTTTGGTAAAAGGTTAAACAAACGCAAAAAGCTAGAAGAAAATGTAACCCCTAGTGTTTGTGTATATAGCCTTGTTCATCATTGATTTGCTGTAATTATGGTTCCATCAAGAAAAACTCCAAAATTTTAACTGAGTATAGAATCAAATTATCAATTACAAAATCATTGGATTTACGAAAGGTAGGTTCGGCAATTGACAGGTTTGGTAAAATGGACTTTTATGGATATTTTGAATGTGTCAAGGCTATATTTTCTTTCATTTTTTTTTCTGGATAGTTTTGATTTTCATTTTTCATAATGTTGTCATCAATTGTGATTTATTCCGATGGAGGAAAACAGCTGTCAGAAGGTTGGCAAAAAGCCGGTCAATACTCATATTGACCTGGCCGGCGGTTTTAACCAGTTATAACTGGTCAATACTGGTCAAAAGTGGTCGATTGGTGGTTGATTGAAGTGGCTGATTGGGTCTATTGAATGAGAAAATCACTGGCTTACATACCCGTCCTGTTTCTAAATTAGTCTTAAAAGCTCTTCTCCTACATCCTGTACATGAATGTATATTAAATATTATCATCAGTATCATAGTTTTTATCAATAAGGTCTTTTCTATTTAATCATGATTCAAAAGACGTTTATTTCTGGTCAACTGAAGAGGTTGACTGGGTTTACTTTCCTAATTGAATTTACATACAGTAACTGTTCATTTCTTTTCAACCAAACAATTTTTATCTATCATCATTCCTTATAGGTTAGACTGATAATTGTTTATAGTTCTTCATCTCCCTCTCTTTCTGTCTCTCTCCACCCCCCCCCCCCCCCACACACACTTAGGTTTTAAAAATATAGATTATTTAAAACATGTTTTTGATCATAAAAGTTCAAAAGTAGCATTACAATGCAGCTAATATTCAATTTTCAAGTAGAATTGCAGAAAAAAGTGTCACCCATAAGCAAACATATGAAATACACCTGTCATTAATCTTTATCAATATTGAGGTACACATGAAGAAGGCTGTAACTGATTAACCAAACAATGGTTAAGGATACATTAATGTCTTTGAAATATATATTTGTCTTCCTACACCTTCAAACTGCTATCAAAACACATTAAAAGGTGTAAAAGTTGCCCCTTTCTACCCCAGTGGGTGTGGCTAAAATTTCATTACCAAAGTGACCAATCATGTGTCCCTATTTGGGGTATTACGAGGGTTGTCCCAGAAATTCGCGAACTTTTTCAATAATTCAGAAATTCAACGCCCGATTAAAATAAAACTTACAAGTTAAATACATACATTCAATTCCAACAGTTTGGGATCAATTTTTCGGATTTCAAATGTTTATCATCAGGCACGCAGCTATAAAACGCATGCGCCGTAGGGCTAGTCGGCGCACGCCAAATTTGTCCCGTAAAAAACTTGTATGGTGGATGTTTGAACACCATTTATTTCCAGTTCCCACAATGCGTATGATATAAAACCTACGCTGTCGTCTGCAGCCAATTTTGGCACGCTAGCATATGCATTTTCATACAATTGATGTCACACAGTTCGACGTTATGACGTTTTATTCTGTACAGCTGAAATTTAAACCGCATAAAACTGGCGACGTCCACAGAACGTTCGGCACACAGAACCGTAATAAAGTACTGCGTGGAAAGAGGGATGACTCCAATACAAACGGAAAGAGAAATGGAAAAGACGAAGGACTTTGGCAGTGTGTCGCGGACACTTGTTTACACCTGGCACAAGAGTTTTAAAACGGAACTGGATGTGAATACAACAGAAAATAGAGGCCGACCAAGGAAGAATCAAGCTGCGCAGATGAAAAAAAAAAGATGTTCTTGACGTAGACCACCGTCAAACAGTACGGGAGATTGCCGACAAGGTAGGAATAAGCAAATCAGCAGTGCAAAGGTTGCTTTCAGATGAACTGAGCATGAGCCACGTCTGTGCACGATGGGTGCCGAGGCTTTTAAGTAAGGAGGAGATGTGTAGGCGTGTTTCGACATCAAGAGAGTTTTTGAAGCGACACCAACGAGATCCGAACTTTCTTGATAATATTATCACCATGGATGAAACGTGGCTGCATTATTTTGAGCCTGCGGGGAAGCACCAGTCCAGTGTTTGGAAATCTTCAAGCACCCCGCCACTACAAAAAGCAAGAGTGTCCAAGTCTATGGGAAAGATTATGTTCATGGTATTCATGGACCGACGGGGAGTCATTCTGGCGCACGCAGTACGAAAAGGAGAAACTGTGAATGCAGCTTATTACTCAAACGTAAGCGTAGTTCTATAAAAAATTGAACCATTACCCTTAAAACAATAGTGATAAATAATAATAATAATAATTATAATAATGAAATAATAACATGATGAACAAAAATAAAAATAATGATACCTCTCTTAAAAAAGTGTTTACCAACCGTGTTTTTCAGGTGGTGCAACGCGATCTGATGTATGCGATCAGGAAAAAGAGACCTGCTATGGCGGACGACATTGAAAACATAATTTACCTCCATGACAACGCCCCCGCCCACACTGCATCTGAGACCGATCTTGAACTGGCGTTGCTCGGCTTCCAGAGGCTGCCTCACTCGCCGTATTCACCGGACTTGGCACCGCTCGATTTTGCGTACTTCCCCGCTTTGAAATCACATCTGTGCTGGACACGATTTGGCGGATTAGACGATATTCAAGTCGAGGTGAAAAGGTTCAACAAAAGCTTGGGTCAATGATGGTTTCAGAGTGCCTTTGACAAGTGGGTCTGTCGTCACAACAAGTGTGTGGAACATGCAGGACGCTACTTTGAGAAGGAGTGACTTGCATCTTTTAAATGACGGTACAGGTAACATAATGGCCTTATTAGCGTGCACCGTCACCCATTTTCTGATGTAACATTTTTATATGTATCTCCGTGAGTTTTACAGATAGCCCGTTGTAATTACACCAAAATAAAGGAAAATGATTCGAGCGCACTACCAACAAATTTCATTGTCATCAGACGTTGAGCATTTGAGTTATTGAAAAAGTTCACGAATTTCTGGGACAACCCTCGTATACTTGACTAAAGTGTGAAATATTGGCTTATATGCAATCAGTATATATCTTATCATCAAGCAATTACTTTAGCTGTCAAAAATGAAACCTAAAGACCTTATTTGGAACTTTTACACACTTAATATGGAAAACTGGCAAAAGCCAGCTGATGAGTACCCTTGGCAGGGATAAAACAGTTTTTTTGCTCAAGTCAACTCTTACATATTGATGAATTCAACCAAATTGAGAACAAAAAAAAAAATGCCCACAATAAATCATCCACTAAATAGCATAACTGTCCTCTTAAAACTCATCTGACCATCAAAATTTCCAAATGACCACTACAAATATTCAATCGACCACTATTGACCAGTATTGACCACTTCTGAAGTATTGACCAGGGCGGTTTTAACCGGTTAAAACTGCCGGTTAAAACCGGCCCTGGTTTCGATCACCCAACCTTATGTAACAGTCAGACACAGTTAAAGACAGGTAAAGTTGTGATAAACATTATACTGCAAAATCTTTATTCAAAACAGCAAAATACAGCCTTGCAGTTTGTTGGTTTACGGTAGTTACAGTCTGATTAAGAAAAAAATAAAAATTTTAACACAGTTTGGAATAAATCACCAAATAATTTTCTAATTTCATCTTTTACTTAGTGTCATAGAAAATATCATTAAGTTTCATCCAATCATTTGAAAGAAAATCCACCTTGCCCCTCATCTCTGTCCCGGTGCCATTCGGAAATTGATTCATGTGACTTCGATGGTTTTCGTAAAAATATCAATACAACCCGATATATTTGGCGCCAATTTGCAGTCACATGGTTGGAAAATATTGCTACATGATCTAGCAGATGATCTAAATACATCATCATGCATGTTTTGAAGTAAAACTGGGTGTAATGAAGGATTTTAGAGGGTGGGTTAAATGGCTTTAAGCATGAAGGTGCCGATGACATTGTTTTCACTTCCGGTATAGTTTTCTTCCATTTTAATTTTTCATTTTGGAAAATGAAGTTGGATGTGGTAAAGGAATGTCAGAGTCAAGGTATTTACAATCAAAATAGAGACCAGACAAGCCGCTAGAGGGTGCCGATTTCTGTTATGACGAAAAAATACCAATTACCTCGAAGCAATATGTATAGGAGTGTAAGCGAATTTCGCCAGTAATCAAATTTCGCCAACTCTGTTCTCTGGCAATATTTTCGTATTTGTGACATCATCCATTCAAGAAAATGATTGATATCTTACCAGCAAAGGTGTTTTGAACTGTGATTTGAATCTATTGATAGAAAAGTACCTATCATTGGGGAAAAAAGTCATAAGTGACCGATCACATGCTTTTCCCCACCATTTTACAATCACTTTTACGGTATCTCCTTCATATGCATATTTTACAATATTCTTTTAGCTTAAAACTCATTTGTGTTGTCTATTTTTGGTTTGACAAGTCATCTTTTGAACTTTAAGAGCCGAAGTTTTGTATGAGGCACCTAAAGGGAAATATGTCCATATGAATGAAAGAGGGGTCCTTATTCATATATTCCAAAGAAAATAGATTGAATCTGGTACGAAAATCACTACAAAGACAAGAAGATGCCTTTTTCCGTGAGCTACAAAATGTTATCTTTTTTCGGATTTAAAGCCTCTTTATCCCCAACTGTCATCCGAATTAAAATTGTAATATTTAAGTTCCACAGCAGAAATAATTATATGAAAAATCACACAACTGTCAATTTTGTTTTTCTGAGAGTTTCTCTTTGTTTTATTTTCTTCAGGTTTTCTCGTAGGAAGTAAATGTAGAGTTAATATCCAAGGGAGGTGATGAATATTGTTGAAATGATGCTGTGAATTTTTTATTTCATTTTACTTCTCTGGGGCCTCTAATTTTCGGAAAACCAGAGTTGTCGAAATTGGCTTACTCTTTGTATAGATGGCAACTTTGTACTGTCTCACTTCTAACGATTTTTTGACAGATAAATTTAGATGTTTAAGTGGTAGACATTATTTTTTTAAAAGTGTTTGGATACAAGTGCATAGATATTTATCCAGAAAGAAAATTACTATTGTTTTGTGCAATCCGCATGAGCAGTTTCCCTTGCATTGTCGAAATTCGATTACACCAGTATACCATGAACCTACATGTCGTGGCTATAGATACCGAAGATCGTACGGACATACTTGTACCCTGAGTAACTGCCCTTGAATGTGGCTATTTAAAACACACATGCTATTTAAAACACACATTTTAATCCCACAATGGCCACATTGAAATAAAATTACAATAATATGCCAACGAAAACATTTACACTAATTCAATTCTAGAAGAAGTGCTCTGAAAAAAATCGGGTGTCGAAATGACGGGGGGGGGGGGTGAATGTCAAAATGACCCAAAAGTGTTGAAATGACTAGGTGTTGAATATCTTCAGTCTGAAGGGTTGCTCCAAAGTTATTTTTTTGATTGGGTCCAACATGGGAGCTAGTCCCCGAATCGGGGGTAGGTGCCGAATACTCCCGATTCGGGGTCTAGCTCTGATATTATTTTTGTGATCGTTTCTCCGCTAGTGTTTCTCCGCTAGACTCCTGCAGTAGTCATCTTTAGAAGTATCTGGAATGAATACGATTTTACCGGCATCTTTTCAAACGGCTCTATGCGACAAAATTTCCAATGACAGCTAATAAAATGGGCATGGATTAATGATTTATCTTTATTATCACACAAGCTGTGCTGCAAAATACCAATTAAATCAATGGAAATTTACTTTTTTCCCCCAACGTAAATAAATCCAGTGAAATTTGTAAACAACTTGCATGGCAACTTCCATTAAACAGACATGCGCACTCAACAGAATTTGAATTTTGTACAGTCTGGTTCTCTAACCCTAACAACCATTTTCGTATAAGGTGCCTTTGTCAACAGTGGAATTCCCAATTGAACCATCCTGTAGCGTGTCAGAGATACTGCGATTTCTGCCGAGACATGCGCATTGATGATATCACCATGTTTTGATTTCTGGTAAAGTAGGTCAATGGTTATTTACGTTGAAAAGTACAGATTTGCACGAAGGTAAGATTTAGATATTAACTAACATCAGTTTTTTTGTAAAGATTAATCATTTATCTAACAATCCATGCCCATTTTATTAGCTGTCATTGGAAATTTTGTCGCATACAGCCGTTTGAAAAGATGCCGGTAAAATCGTATTCATTCCAGATACTTTTAAAGAAGGCTGCTGCGGGAGTCTAGCGGAGAAACAATCACAAAAATAACATCGGAGCTAGACCCCGGATCGGGAGTAGGTGCCGAAATGACCGGGTGTCGAAATGACTGTCATTCTGCACGTATGACGAACGCAAAAAGACATGTCAGATAACAAAATTTAAATTTTTAGCTTACGTTTATTTTTCTGGCCGATGCTGCGGGTATTTTGGTTTAGTTGATGCCCCTCACACAATTAATTTTACCAAGACTTTAACGACGGACAACATTTTCCCGGAACATCAACATCATTGATCAAAGTGATCGAACAGATTCCCGGCCTAGGTCAAGCTGGAGCCCGGCTTGTTGTTGTTTCGCCATCAAGCAAATTCGCTATCAAAGATTTTGTAACTAAGTGATTTCGTCTGTAGACTGATAATTGTTTTGATTTTAGCCAGACAAAGGTTCCTCCATCCCCCGTGTCAAAATTAAAGCTTTTTGTGGAGGATGAAGACGGAGAGGAGTGAGAAAGGTTAAGTGTTACGAGGATCATGCATAACTAACGTTAGTGTAGATCGACTTTGAATAAATAACTTGACAGCATCTTTTTCGGAGCCTGTGGCGGCCGCGCAGATGATTTTAAGTTTGTTTTTTAACTACATCCTGCATACCACTATCTAGCATCATTGAGCAACAATTACTTTGAAAAGAGATTTCTTGAAGAAACAATTTTCTCTTTTTCCGGAATGATCACACTTTTGTATGCAACTATAGCCAGTTGATTCCTGTAGAATATCTATATACTATACAAAGATGTTCTCAAAGTCTTTTCCTGCAAATGAGTAGTGCTCTGGAAAAGGTTTTTTTGCATAATTTGCAAAAAGTATCCACCCATATCAGCCTGCGTAGTAGACTGATTACCCGTTCAGACACGGCAAAGTGTAAATATATCTGAACTTATGTACAACGGGGATTAGCTACCTGCGCAATCAGGACAGGCTGACCTGAATTAAAAAAAAAATCCTATGGGTAAAATTTCTGCAAGTCAAAGGACTAGTCTACCAAATAATTAAGCAAGATGTTACACAAAATATATCTTATTTATGATTTGTTTGGACATGCATTAAACCCCCTTTTAGCCAGAGTACCGATAAAAGATATGTTTAGCGCTCTACGGGTTAAAGTTATGCCAGAACTCTTCGAAAGAAGTAACTAGACAAATCCTGATTGCTCTTGAATAAATGAATTGCATGAATTGTTTTACATTATCTATAAATACATGTACATTAACTTCTTACCAGAGGATAACATTTTAGCCTCATCATTTTAAAGTATTTGCAGACGACAAATGTGGCTTGAATGACTGGATTATTCTACGACACGTTGGAAAATATTGTGGGATAAGGAGAAAATGCTGGTTCTCAGCATTTTCTAATTTTCCCACAATGTTTTCAAAAGGCTTCCCTTGAAGGGTCGTCAAAACACGGGATTGTGTGGTAAAGGGTTAAACGGGGGAAAAAACAGACCACTCATACACATGAATTAGGTACCACCTTTGGTCAACTCTTTTCACAGCGTAACAGCCAACTTTTTAAAACATCGTGACTAAGGGATAAATTAGACTTAATTTCTCAAAGTGTTTCGACGATGGTTATGTGGGAAAGCAGTCAGTGGCATGGAAAGAATATTGTGCGGAGTACTGGTAAAAGAAACTCCAGGAAAGTATGGATAGGTGCACTGGCCGCCGCGATATAGCCGAAATAATGTTGAAAACGGCGTTAAACACCATATAATCAATCAATTAATCAATCAATCAATCATAGTGCCGTGTAGTGTTTTAGCATACCGTGTAAGTACATCAAAGCTAATAAGCCTTATTTACTGGGGGTGTTTTATCAGCGGCCTGCTACAAACATATTTGTTTGTTTGTCTCGGAAGGCAATGAATGAAGTATTCTTGTTATAAAATTACTGCCTATTCAAACACATTAGTTTTCTTTTCAGCTTACTCTTGAAAAGAGCGCTTTTGTTATTGTGCTATGTTCAGTGTCCGGTGTGCGCCATCAGTCGTCTACTTTTACATTGTGTGCGCTCTGGAGGCCAACATTTTAGCCTAATGCTCACGAAACTTGTTCTTTACATTAGGTCGATATTATACCAGACGACATTGAAAATTGGTGACCTGATGCAAAAAAGGGTATCCAACAGGTAAACTGTTAAAAAAAAACATTGTGTGCGCTCTTGGAGGCCATATATTTGGTCCAACTCTCATGAAACATAGTCACGATGTTTTTCAGTAATACCTTGGACGTATTTGCATAATGAGTCTGACTGGATCAAAAAGTAGGTCATTACGCCAAATCTTGGAAAAACCCTGTGTTCGTGCGACGAGGCCAAATTTTCCGTCCAATGAATGTTGTCAGTGTCGTCTGCTGCAAATTTAATTTGAAGGAAAATAAGTAAGTTGATAAGGTTTAAGACTTGTACAGAAGTTGTGCAAAGACTACTAAACCAGCATTTGTAAAGGACGGCAACAATTTTGACGAGGCTCGTTCGAATCACCAACATTTGCTGGTGGCAAATGTAAAGTGGCCCAAATGAGAGGATTTGTCTTCGGATGAGTAGAAAACATTGACGGAAAAGAAGAAAAAGCTGGTAGACAGCATTTTCGTCCTTTCCCACAGTGTTTTTGGAAATACCTAGAAGCTGTGGCTGCTCTCACTTGGGGACAAGCCCTTTTTTGCCGACAACTTTGCTCTGTAACGGAGACCACGTGAGCATGCAATGGGACGAGAGAGGATTTTGGATTCTTGTTGTTTTACTTTAAAGTCGTTTTCAACCATATTTCAGTCATCGTAGTGGCCAATGCACTAGTCTTTGGGTTAATGGAGTCCTTACATGGACTACGCACAAGACCCCTTTCCATTTACACTGGCTTCTTTTCCATTAAACTAGAGTTGAAATTAATTCTAGTTGTGAGAGAGGGGTGAATTCTGTCTCGAGCACTCTTAACTCTTGACCAAACGACAACCGACTTCTCGAACCCTAAAGTAAAAGAAGACAACAAATTAAATGCGGGTGATATGGCGGACAGTGTTGTTGAACGAGTAGAAAACATTGAGGAAAAAGTAGAAAATGCTGGTTAGCAGCATTTTCTCCCTTTCCCACATAGTTTTTAGAGGCCTTCTTCTCAAGGATCATTGAAACTCGGGATTGTGTGGTAAAATTTAAATACTTGAACAGAAATTTGGCAAGGCTGGAATTCGAAGCCCCAACCGATTGAGAAAAGACGGAAGGAGATGGAAAACAGAGGAGGGAGAAATGGAGGTAAATGTGGAGCTTGAAGAATTTGAAAAATGGTTAAAGAAGTAGGCCTCGAAGAGAATTGTATGGTGTTTAACGCCGTTTTCAACATTATTTCAGTTATATCGCGGCGGCCAGTGCACCTATCCATGCGTTCCTGGAGTCTCTTTTACCAGTACTTCGCACAATTTTCTTTCCAAGCCACTGGCTGCTTTCCCACATAATCATCGTCGAAACAATGGTCAGCGGTGGGAGAGGAATGAATCCTGTCGCAGTGACTATCATCAATCCTCGGAAAGAAAATTGGCCGAGCCAGGGGTCGTAGCCAGGGATCGAACCCTGGACTCCGTGTTCTCAAGTCCTGCACGCTACCGACTGAGCTACCGGGGCTCGGCAGAATGGGACTGAATGATCGATTATCCATTCTCCACACGACAAATTTTAGACTCTTCCTATTTCAAAACATTTGCAGATGACAGATTCAAAATTGGTACATAATTATGAGCTTGAGTTTTCAGATAGGATAGAAAACATTATAGGAAAAGGAGAAAATGCTGGTTACCAGCATTTTCTCCTTTTCCCACAATGGTTTCAAAACCTTTCACTCACAGAGTCGTTAAAACTCGGGATTGTTTGGTAACGGCCTAAATGGTGTTTCTGACCGCCTTGACCATTATTTCAGTCATACTTCGGTGACAGCTCACTATTTCACCTGGGTTATAAAAGTACTGGGTTTAAGACTTGAAGTGCCTTGACCGAGAACACTCCCGCCAAAAACTCAGAGCAACGGGTGAGGATCAAACCCAGCACCAATAGACCAATAAATCCTACACCCTAACCACTGAGCCACGCAGAACCCAAGGCGTAGGGATAAAAAAAAAAAAACAGTAGAGAGAGAGATAGAGAAACCACGAAAAGAAGGAGGAAAAAATGGATAGAAAACGAACAGAATGTAAGTTAATGAAGAGATACAATAATGATAATATAATGGAAGAAAACTTTTCACTTTTAAAGAAAACTATGATGGCCATGAAGATTTCCTCTCTACCAGACAAAATTTTACACTCGTCCATATTGATAGCATTTGCAGGTCTATAACATTTGAATGTAACCAAAGCGACGAAATTTGTCCTTTAGAGGGTAGAAAATATCGTGGAAAAGGAAGAAAATGCTGGATACCAGCATTCTCTCCCTTTTCTGCAATGTTTTCAAAAGTTTTCTTTCAACAAGGTCGTTTAACCTTTTACCACATGATCCCGAGTTTTAACGACCCTGAAAAAGAAGCCTCTTGGAAACATTGTGGAAAAAGGAGGAAATGCTGGTAACCAGCATTTTCTCCTTTTTCCACAATGTTTTCTACCCTATAAAAGACAAAATCCACCAATGAGCCTCATTTAAATTGTTGTCTGCTATTGCTTTCAATTTGGACAAATCTACATTTTTATTGTGTGATAATGGGTTAAGCTCTTGATTGTGTGATAGGCCTAAAAGGTTAACACAGAAAAGGCAGGAAAACCTATACGATGTATGGATCTAACAGCTTCCGTCTTAGTGACGATACATGTCCTATATGTTTGAATAAGTTAGGCTGGATGAATCTTGTTACAAGTCTGTTCTTCTTTCTGAACTCATCTATGGCTATATCTTTCGCAAATTTCGCTCGATCGATCACAGTTTTTAAATAGTTTGAGATCTTCTTTCCACCCTCTCTTGTAAATAACATTGCGGGTGTGCAGCAGGAGGGACTGGGCGTCAATTGGTACAAATGGCGGGAAATTCTACGAATTTCCAAAATATTTACACGTCCTATTGCTAGCAAAAGTAAACTGATATAAATAAATAAAATAATCCAAATAATAAGAGGCGATGTTGGGATTTTCTTCCGCCATCTTGTATAAATGAACAATAAAGCAACAGAGAGCAATGAGCTTAACGAAAGTAGTTCCGGTATCCTTTCGAGTTCAAGGCTAATATATCCCAAAAGCCTTTCTGGATGATATAACTTATAATAAGTAACATTCTCCGATTCATTTTTAAAGTGTTTGGCACTTGAAAATATCAGATTATCCAAAATGATAAATAATTCGTTCCGCGGGAAAGCATCGTCTTCCACGAGTAGGACATGGGACAGATTTCTTTCCAGTGCTTTGTCAAGGCAATAAGCATAGTCATCCTTTTCTTTATTCAGAATTGGCTTCTCAACATGCTCTTCTTTTCCAGTCCTGTTTTGATAGCGTGTATATATTGGTATCCACTCCGGTAAAGACTTGACATCTTTATGCATGTATGGCGTGGAGTCTACGTTGCATACACTGAGATGAACATCATATGACGTCAGTAAACGTCCATTTTCATGTAACAAACGCAAAAATGCTGCAACAACCTGGCTAAGATAGTGCGGTTCTTCGTCTTCTGCAACTGACCTTGAAACTGTTATCACAGTGATAGCTAAACCCGTTTTGGTACTATTGCGGAAAGTGAACTTTGCTCCTTGTTGTCGGCTTTCGTCAAGAGGGTTGCGTAAAATCTTAGAATCAATATTCAGCTCTTTCTGCATGTATTCAAATTTCTTCAATAACAAAAGAGACTCGTTATAACGGCGAACGTTTTCTTTCAACATTCGCTCGTTCTCTGTGGTGACGTTTTTGTATTTCAAAAAGTCTAGACCTGTATGCCGAAAGTTTAATATCAGAACTGGCGCGACAACAAGCACAGATAGAGTGTATAAGGCAATCATGTCCTTGACAAAACGACAGTGCCGTCTGAAACATCTTTTTCGTCTGCTACAACATTTCTTGAGCGCGAGACATCCGTTCCTCAAACATCCAATTGTTGATCGACAAAATTCGAATCCACAACGATAGGCTCTTTTGCAATAACGTCTACACTGAAATGAGAATGGAAAAGGTTGATTATCTTTTACCAAACGACAAAAATTTGGGTTGGTCCAAATTGAAAGCATTTGCAGACGACAAATCAAATGTGGCTGGAATTATGAGATTTGGCGTGAAATAGTACAAAACATTGTGGGAAAAGAAGGAAATGCTGGTTACCAGCATTTTCTCCTTTTCCCACAATGGTTTGTAAAGCTTTCTTTCTAGAGGTCGTTAAAGCTTGGGATTGTGTGGTAAGGGTAAAAATGATGGAAATAGTGGAAGAAGAAAAAAGAATCTAGTATCAAAAGCTGCTACCATTTCAGCCTAGACTGGCTGATTGACTGAAATGTTTAAATATGAAACAGCCTTTAGGAACACTGATATGCAGCAATCAGGACAGATCTTGGTTCTATACCGTCAAGCTAAAAATCTTTCCGAATTTCAGTCGATTTTTCTCATGTTTTCGCAGTCTAAAGAGGTCGAGTCTGGCTGATTGATTGAATGGTGTTTTGCACCGCTTTCAACACTATTTCAGTCATATCACGGCGACAGCTCGCTTATTCGTGTGGGTCCTGAATTTCACTAGTACTAGGCTAAACCTCTGAAGTCTCTTACCCAAGGACACTCCCACGAAAAATCCAGTGCTTCAAGTGAGGCTCGAATCCGGGCCTCCAGACTAAGAGTCCTACACACTACCACTGAGCCACGCAGAACTCCTGATGGAGTTTATATACAGTTGGCCTTTAAAGAGTTTTACAGAATTAACGAAGAGACTTACCTGTCTAGTAACTACCATATCTTCCACTTGCCTCTCATCTGAAACATAGTAAGAAGAGATCGGTATGATTTTATGACATCCACAAACGCACCAAGCCAAGGATTCGTGCAGAGTGATCAATAAGCCATTGTTCCTTTGGATCTACACTGTCTGACAACTGCAGGTAAATCTGTTTTTGCAGCAGACTACAAAATTTGAATCAAGTCTTTTAGTACATAACTGGACCTACCCCAACTCGTTATAATGGTTACACGATACCGTGTACAGATAACAATGTATCTTGGGGTAAGACTGTGGATGATATCTGTGTCACAGATGAGCAATTCCTACCCTTAACTCTTCATCTAACAATCCCGTGTTTTAACACCCCGGAAGAATAAGACTTTTGAAAACATTGTGGGAAAAGGAGAAATTGCTGGATACCAGCATTTTCACCCTTTTCCAGAATACTCTCTACTATTACACTGAAAATTTCATTTTCATTTTTAGGGGTCAGTTTTAACGTCTGTAACTGCTTTCTATTTGGACAAGTCTAAATCTTATTTTTATCCTCTTGTAAAGGGTCAAACGAGTTGAGTCAAAATGTGAAGCTAATGGGTAAAACTTTAACATTGCCTTTTCTTTTCGCCGGCAAAAAACCCTCTTCATATCGGACACTCAGTGTAGACCCAAGATCAGACTGCACGACGTTCTGTGCAGTCTGATCTTGGATCTTCACTATCCACAAAAAGCGTACTGAGTTGCGCTCATCACCCTAAGAAAAAACCCTTTACCACACAATCCCGCGTTTTATCGACCCTGCGGAAGATGGCTTTTGAAAACATTGTTGGAAAAGGAGAAAATGCTGGTAACCAGCACTGTCCCCTTTTCCCACAATGTCTACTACCTTTCCAAAAACAACTTTCAATTTTTGAGTCATATTCATATTGTCGTTATTGTTGTTGTATTGGGGTTTAACGCCACTTTAACAGCTAAGGTCATATCATGGCGGTCTTTGACGCACATGTGTTTCCTGGCTTTCTCACACCAGTACTAACACAACTTTTCTTTCCAAAGCCACCGACTACTTTTCTCACATGCTTCAGCAGAGGTGAGAGGCGAAAATACACCGGAAAGAAAGTTCGCCTCAACCGGGTATCGAACTCACAACCACCAGGTTATGAGTCCGACACGCTCACCACTAAGCTACCCGGGCGGGGCCATATTGTTGTCTGCAAATGCTCTCGATTTGGAAAAGAGGAAAATATTGTCTGCTGGTTGAGTTTAATGTAAACTTTGTAAAATCGTGATAACAAGCGTATGTATATATACAAGTCTCTATGACCAGTATAATGTTGTATAGACAGGATATTCAACCCTAGACGTGCTATACGCCAAGATGGATATCCTATACTGGTGAATTATGTGCGGAATGTCAACAAAGATCAGTCTGCTGAATTTATAGGTGCAGTCTGGTCTTGGTCAACACATACCGATATTCTACTTACGGTTGCAGTTAAACCAGTGCGACTCGATGACCTTTTGCGGACAGTGTAGATCAAGATCAGACATCACAGAACGTGGAGTCTGATCTTGATCTCAGTTGAATCTTCACGGTCCGATAAGGAGATGTTTTTTCTTCAAAAATATGTTTGAAATAACAACATTCGGGCTTTACTATCGGCTTGAAAATTTCATATAATTTATTTAGCAGATTATGGGTTAATTATTCCCATGAAAATCTACTAGCCTTAACAAAGTGAGATCTAACGATATTATTTCAGCAGGAAACGAGATAACTATGACCTGTTCTTACGCAGATGAATAAATAGATATTAACCTTTCGGAACAGTGCTATTGTTTGCAGACAAGGGCTTATAAATGCCGACATAACAGATCAAGATTAGGCTGTACAGAATGGGGAAAATCTTTTCTGAGTCTCAGTGGATTGCAGGCCTATTTTCAGCTGTTGACAGTGATCAAGTTCACGTACATGTATTTGGCGCTAAAATAGTGAAGGGTTAAATCAGAACGATACGGGTTAACAAATTCAACCTTATCACTTATTTACTGATAACAAATATAATTGAAACGTGCTCTGTGAAAAGGGGGCTTAATGCATTTGCAAAAAGGTTCGACCCAGGTCAGCCTGCGCAGTCCGCGCAGGCTGACCTGGGTTGAAACTTTTTTGCTATAGCTCAATTTTCTGTATATCCAATGATCAATTTACCTCCAGATCCAGTCGATTAATAGACTACATGGATTTAATGGATCCATAACAATATGATAACTTGCCTAGTGCAGTGCATTACGGAGATGTATTAAGCCCACTTTTGTCAGATCATGGCTGAAATATAATTTATTTGCTTAAGAGATTTGCCAACGAAGTAACGTGACCTCCAATCCTTGAAGGTAATTTGTATGCCATCGCACCCCTAACCCTTTACCACACAATCCCGACTTTTAACGATCATGAGAAGCTTGTGAAAATATCGTGGGAAATGTAGAAAATGTTCGTAACCAGTATTTTCTCCTTTTCCCACAATATTTTCTATCCGTTCTAGAACAAATCTCATCGTCTGGACCACCTTTAATTTGTCGTCTGAATAATCATGTTTTCAATTTGGACCAGTGTAAAATTGAGTTGTTTGGTAAAGAGTTTAAGTGCTTTTCACAACTACAGTCATCTTTGCGGTCAGTACAGATCAAGATCAGACTACACAAAACGTGCAGTAAGATATTTGATCTAAATTGTCCGTTTAACGGAGACATTCTGGGCAAGAGCTATGCAGTTGTATAGGTCTTATTTCCAGACTGAAAATGTCCCTGAGAGTTTAATCCCTTACATATTTTTGTACATGATATCTTTAGGAAGTTAGACCATAATGGCTTCTTTTCCCCATGTTTTTGTTAAGCTACATATATAACCTGCTGGAAGTATCACTATGAAAATATTTTTTAAATTAGTACTTAGTCTAACAGAAGGGAAATATATATATATATATTACTATACTACAAACACTTTATAAAAGTTTAAAATTTTCAGCGTAATAATACATGTACGCGTTGATAATTTTCACTCGCTTCAGGGCATTCATATGAGTAAAGTAACACTTTTCACCTTACGGATTGTGTATACATGTAGTCTATATATCCTTCTTTAACATATATATATGAGCCATGCTCTGTGAAAATGGGGCTTAATGCATCTGGGAAAAGTATCGATTCAGGTCAGCCTGCGCAGTCCGCACAGGCTGACCTGGGCCGAAACTTTTCGCTATTGGTCAATTTTCTGTATGCCTAAGGACCAATCTATCTCATGATTAAGTTGGTTGTTACAAAAAGTGCATATTATGGATCCATAAATGTGTGATGGCTTGCTTAGTACCATGGATCACGGAGATGCATTAAGCCCCTCTTTTGTCAGGGCATGGCTCATATATACTTCGCACTTTAACATGATTGTGTTGCAACAGAGAAAAAATAATCATGTATCTGAAAGAAAACCTTGAATCACTATGAAAAAACTACCAATAGAATCAAAAGACGCTTAGCCAGTATTCAACAACAATTCTAATTTGCACTCTTAGTCGTATTCCAGATTTAAAAAAAAAAGAAACGCTAACACACTCTACGATTGGGTAGGTCGTAAGTTTTAGTCAGAAATTAAGTTACTTTGGAATTGAGAAATTCTTGAGAATTAGACAAGAAAACTATTCACAGTAAAGAGTGGTTGGTGATACGGACTAGGAACGTTGGAGATTAGAGAAATGAAATAAAAAGCTAGACAGTAATTCAGCTAAGAATGCAAAATGAGATGTTGATATTTACCAGTTAGTTAAAGCAATCCATCTCAGTTTTATTTCTGAATAATACCTCTACGATATTTCGCAATATACCGAGCAAATGCACCATTCCTTTATTTCTGTGCAATAGCATGTAGGCTATACATAGACTGTACATACAGCCTAATAACACTGTCCACAAAATAAGCCTTTCAAAGCGACAAGACCAATACACGAAACTTTCCCATTTCCGGCGGATATCGTAACTTGCAACCTCTTGCAGACATTTCTGTCGTCTTCAAGCAGACGAAACTTGAAAACAATATGACAAAAGGAAAACTTACTTGTGTCGAGCAATTTCTCGCTTCGCCACATTTCCTTCTCTTTACTTAATAATCACGTAGTAATTCTTAATTCGCGCTAACTTACAGGGCAGTCGTCGGCTTATTAAAAGAGGTACGGCCATGGAAGCCATTGGCGTTTCCCGAGTGCCGCAGGCATGGGGGGGGGGGGGCACGAAGGGGAGAAATACCACCAACCCCTCATAAGTTGGGGGGAGGGGGGGCTCCCCCGATTTTTTTTTTACTTCGAGACGGTTCTAGAAGCGATTCTACTGCATTTTGAAACCATTTTTGCTTGTTAAATTTGGGTAACTTTAGGATTACATGTATTTGCTGTATTTCAAACGCCTACATAAGCCTTTTAAGACCTGCCCTATTGCAAATTTGGTAGCATGCACATTTGCTGCAAATTTAGTAACAAGCTAAATTGTTGTAAACTTAGTAACAGACCAAATGGTTGAAAAGTTAGGTACAAACCAAATTGGCGCAAATTCAGTACGAAGACATTTTGTTCAAAATCCAGTAACAAGCCAGATTGTTACAAATTTAGTAAAGAGTTAATCAAATATACAAGCGCCATACTCTGTGAAATGGGGATTTAATGCATCTGTAAAACTTACCAACCAGTAGTAATTATGGCACTATGCAGGTCAAATTGCCTGCGGCCCTATAGGGGCCAGGCCTTTGTCTTTGACAGTTCAGACTATTGTTAGAGGCCTTTGTCTGTTGGAGGTCAGACTGTCTGTGGCAGTATGACGTAATCTTGCATACCTTTTGTCTGGCTTTCGTTGCCTCCCACCTGCCGAGGCTAGATGACAATTCCAAGCGTGTTTTGGCGCGTTTTGACCGATCAGGCCGGCGCCCGATTGTATAGAACCGAAAATTCAGCCAAAGCATTCGCCATTGAAAATGCATGAGAACTTTCTCTCAAAGAGGTTGCTCTACTAAAAATGCTTTTGTCTGTGAACGCTTTTACCCCCCTTACCATTCAAAGTCTAGGTTTTGTATTGACTTTAATGAATAAAATCGTATGGTGTTTAACGCCGTTTTCAACATTTTTGTTGCACTTAAGTCGCTGCGGCCAGTGCACCTATACATGCTTTCCAGCAGTATCTTTTACCAGGGCATCATTTTCTTTCCAAGTCACTGACTGCTGTCTCACATAACCATTATTACGGTCAGCTGTGGTAGAGAAATAAATGGTTTCACAATTTTCAGTCCTCGACCTAGCCAGGGATCGAAGCCACGACCCATCTCAAGTCCTGCACGCTAGCTATTTAAGAGCTCAGCTTTTAGGTCCTCGCTTCTACATGGAAAAGTTTGCGAAAAACTTACTACGATCCCCAAATAGCGGTGGCATAATATAAAATTCCCTGTTGGTTTGATCATTAGCTTTCTTAGAAATTCTGATTTTTTTTTTTTTATAATTCATGAGACCTTTCGATACTCTCCTGACAGAGTCGCATATCAAAATGATTTAATGTTTGAGAAATGTCGACACTCTTCCACGTGATGTCTGGCGCGATTGTATAATATCGTCTGCAAAAATTCAGACAAAGCATTCGCCTCTCATTAAAAATGCATGAGAAAATGTCGATATTCTTACAAAATAGGTCGCTTTCCGCTGATTAAAATGCGTGATGTCTGGCGCGATTGTATAATATCGTCTGCAAAAATTCAGACAAAGCATTCGCCTCTCATTAAAAATGCATGAGAAAATGTCGATATTCTTACAAAATAGGTCGCTTTCCGCTGATTAAAATGCGTGATGTCTGGCGCGATTGTATAGAATCGTCTGCAGAAATTCAGACAAAGCATTCGCCTCTCATTAAAAATGCATGGAATTTATAAACACTTTATCAAACGCTTTTGTCTGTTAACTATATAAAAGGCAAACGTTTTGTAGATGAATGTACATTTTCGGAGGAATGTGAGAGTCTGTTATGTGATAGTTATTTTCAAAATGAACATTTTAATATCAGATCATACTTATGAAAAGCATTTGTATAACATATCCTATACAGGAGTTTCTTTTTTTTTCAGTAAAACTGTCTTGCTTAATGCAGTTCAGCTGTGTTTGGATTCTCCTGACAGGCAATATACTGTTGGAAGAAGAGTATATTTTCTAAAGCAATTTAGTTTTTACATAGGGGTTCTAGGTATCAATAAACAATTAAGTAATAAAGTAAAAGTTGTGTGCGTTAGAAATGGCACAAAGTTTATTGTTGTAACAGCGTTTCCAGATCATTGATGTTGGAACCTCGATTATAGAAAGGTAAGTCCGTTTTACTTCACTTGTTTGTAAACGCTTATAACTCGTTACCATACAAACCCTGGTTTTTACGGTAGTGAGGTAAAAGACTGAAAATTTAACCGGAACGGGGAGAAAATGAAAGCGTACAGGGGGAAAAGAAGAAAGGTTCTCAATGTGCACAATGAAAATCTGCAGTAAATATGATAGTAAAATATGAATCGACCTACCTTTAAAGCGTTGTAATCTATTCCTTTTTACAATATAAAAACATATACACAGTTTTCCCGACACACACCCACACAAACACACATAAACACTATTTTAGCGAATTACAGGATTTTCTTTTTACATACATACATGTATTAACACAATTTCACATTTTGACCTACACTTGAATTATTGTATATTTGATCCCGTGATTGAAACCACGGGCATTTCTTTTGATCTATTTGTGACAAATAAGTTTGCAGCAGCCATGAGACATGCGGTTGTTGTGAACCAAAAATTGTTATGTCCATTCCCAATTGGCAATATTGCATGTCCCATCTCGTGTATAATTGTTCCGGCACACTGTCTTTTTGAGTTCATATTGCCACAAAAAATGTGTATTTCATTAAATTCAGGACCAGCATACTTTGTGAAGCCATTATCATTCGAATCTTTTTCAGGGTGTAAATAAATGTGTAATTGTTTTTTATCTGTACTTCTTGTATGTAGACAGAACATTAATTGAGCTATAAGTTCTTTGCTATATTTTACAAACGCATCATAGGAGTTCTGTTCAATTAAAGCATCGAAAAAAGAATTAACCCTACAGATCATTACTTGGCATCGTTTATCAGTGAACTTGGGTGGTTGGTAGGTGATGTCTTCTTTCACCCATTGTGACCCTGAAAAGTGAAATAAAGAGACTCGCATCTCTTTGCACTTGAATGGTCCTATCCCTGTTGTTAAAAGAAAACGTAAAGCTTCTATAAGGTTAATGTCTATCGCATGAAACATAACTATAATTTCCAGTAAATTTAGAATATCCATCCTTCAGTTTCAGTAAAAAGAAGAGGTGCCCAAAATTGAAATAAATATGCTGAAACAAACTTCGTCAATTTTTCTTTTCGAAATCCTCGATTTAACAATGTGCTACTTTTGTGCAACCAGACACTGTTTGATATTAAATCTAAAGTGACTTTTCCGTTTTGAAAAATTTAAAACATCTGCAGAAAAACACCTGGCTTTTAATTTTTGCATATATATGAACGTGTAAGTCTAATTTGTAACAATTGTTTACCTAATGTTACAAATTGCAATCAAGTTTTGAGTGATAAAATCTTTTTGAATTTACGCCGAACGTCGATTTTCAACTTTTATCTCTATATGAGATAATTTGTCAGATAAAATGTCATTGAGCATGTTCTTATCATCTATGATCAAATTCTAACATGAATTTCGTTTAAAAAGCGAGAAAAACATCCATTTTTTGACCAAAGAAATGACTTTAGCGGATGCCTTTTACCCCGATTTCATATATTGCATTCCATACAAGTGTTGCTGTATGTCATTTTAAATTAAGAAAAAAAAAATTAGGTATAAAGGTATTAGAGATCACTTGTCAGATAAAATGTCATTGAGCCTGTTCTTATCATCTATGATCAAATTCGAAAGTGAATTTCGTTTAAAACACGACAAAATCCATTTTCTGACTACAGAAATGACTTCAGCGGGTGTCTTTTACCCCGATTTCATATATTACATTACATACTGCTGTCGCTATATTTCATTTTAAATCAAGAAATAAAAAAATTCAAATTAGGTATAAAGGTATTGGAGATCACTTGTCAGATAAAATGTCATTGAGCCTGTTCTTATCATCTATGATCAAATTCGAAAGTAAATTTCGTTTAAAACACGACAAAATCCATTTTCTGACTACAGAAATGACTTCAGCTGATTTCTTTTACCCCGATTCCATATATTACATTACATACTGCTGTCGCTATATTTCATTTTAAATCAAGAAATAAAAATTTTCAAATTAAGTATAAAGGTATTGGAGATCACTTGTCAGATAAAATGTCATTGAGCCTGTTCTTATCATCTATGATCAAATTCGAAAGTGAATTTCGTTTAAAACACGACAAAATCCATTTTCTGACTACAGAAATGACTTCAGCGGGTGCCTTTTACCCCGATTCCATATATTACATTACATACTGCTGTCGCTATATTTCATTTTAAATCAAGAAATAAAAAAATTCAAATTAGGTATAAAGGTATTGGAGATCACTTGTTAGATAAAATGTCATTGAGCCTGTTCTTATCATCTATGATCAAATTCGAAAGTAAATTTCGTTTAAAACACGACAAAATCCATTTTCTGACTACAGAAATGACTTCAGCGGATGTCTTTTACCCCGATTTCATATATTACATTACATACTACTGTCGCTATATTTCATTTTAAATCAAGAAATAAAAATTTTCAAATTAGGTATGAAGGTATTGGAGATAACTTGTTAGATAAAATGTCATTGAGGCTGTTCTTATCATCTATGATCAAATTCGAAAGTAAATTTCACTTAAAACACGATAAAATCCATTTTCTGACTAAAGAAATGACTTCAGCGGGTGCCTTTTACCCCGATTTCATATATTGTATGCCTGTATTAAATTAGTATATCTAAAAATAGCTCTTTCTCAAAACGAGGCTAATGGAGAGTATATAAGAAGACACACTCGGTAACATACCTATTCTGTTTTCAGATTTCAATCGAGCAACATGGACGCTGTGGCTGAAATAATGGACGTTATGATAAACTCTTATACGGATCCGGATGAGCTTATGGACTTTGCAACGACCATGGGGATCCAGGATTCCGTGTCTGTAAGACTTAGACTTTTCCAGCTGAGACAACAGGAATATGATAATGAGTTTATCGAAGAACAAATGGACTTGGTGTTGCAAACCCTAGGTGGACGTATCCAGACTCCGGTTACTTTTAACGAGGAGGACATGGTCGTATCGCTAGAGTATGTACAAATACAGGAGGAAATTGATGGAGCTGTCAAAGCCCTTCTTTTTGATGACGATATGAACGAGACAGCAAGGTTGTGTTTGGAAGATGGTGATTGGGACGATCCATTTGTTCAGACAGGGGGAGGGGAAGAGCCACGGGCGGGACCCTCCGGTCTACAGAACGATCTTTTTGATGACGATATGAACGAGACAGCAAGGTTGTGTTTGGAAGATGGTGATTGGGACGATCCATTTGTTCAGACAGGGGAAGGGGAAGAGCCACGGGCGGGACCCTCCGGTCTACAGAACGACAACAAACTGAAATACACAATGAGAAAGAAGGACACCCGCACATATGCCAAAAATGCAGCAATAGATACAACATATCAAGTAAAATTGGATGAGCGGTACAATGGTCAGCGGTTAATAGACGTGAGGCAGGGACTTCATGACATGATCCAGGCAGCCCTTAACGATGCCCGAGGACACCTACAGGGGAATGATCTAGGTCGTGTCGTGATATATCACGATGCTTTGCACAACCCTGTTGTCGTCCCTTTACAGAAGTGGGATACCCTTGACGCTAATAGAGTTATGGAGATCCTCGAAAAGGTACTCAATAGTAACCAGGAACTTTCGATCGATGAGACCTTTGATATAATAATAGGGACCATTGACCTACCTAAAGGAGGCAAGCGAAAACATATCATACGTATTAAAGGTGAAAACACTTCATTGGATTTAAAACGCTCGGTAGTGACTATTGAGAATGAAGATAAAATGTGTATGGCAAGGGCCATTGGAGTCAGCTGGGCAAAATTAAAGAGGTGTACCAAGGAAGAATGGGAGGAGGTAACGAAAAACAGACAGGGAAAAAGTAGCTTGGAGTTGGTTTTAGAATATCAAAAAGTCCCCTTGTCTTACTATAACGACCTTGTCAAAAAGAAGAAGAAACACCAAGGACAGCTGGCAAGGGCTCTGTGTAAGATGGCAGGCGTACCCATAGACCGAACAGCTAGTCTCAACGATGTGGAGGCATTTGAGGAAATCCTAGGAGTACGCGTGATGGTCATCAGCGCTCGCCTAGGCAATAATTTATTACTGGTCCTAGCAGTGACGGGCGTCCCTGTATCTACGTGTACTTGGTGGACGACGACCACTTTCATGCCATAACAAACATCACTGGGTTTTTTAGCGACTCCTATTTTTGTGAAAAATGTCTCAAACACTATAGTAATAGGGAATATCACCAGTGTGCAGAAAAATGTATAGTGTGCAAGAGGGACCACTGCCCTAAAACGAACAAGACTCTGAGGTGCACAGATTGTAACATGGACTGTAGGTCAGATGATTGTTACAAACAACACAAGAAAGTACCCTTACACAAAAATGGAAGGAGAAAAGGTCAACCCAGTGGGCCTTCCCAGTGTGAAAAGTGGTGGAGGTGTTTCAGGTGTTACAAGGTACTAAGGACGGACATAAGGAAGAAGGAGGACCATGTGTGTGGGGAATACTTTTGTAAGACTTGTAAAAAGTATGTGTTGGACGATCATCAGTGTTATTTAAGAGCGAAAGAATGTAAGGACAAGTTTATACCTAAATATATATTTTTTGATTTTGAGTGTAGTCAGGATGATATGAGTGAGTGCGAGAATGGATACATACCGCAAAAGAAAATAGAATGCGCAGATTGTCAACCATCACAGGTATGTAAGTCTTGTTCTAAGTGTAAAAACTGCAACACGTCATGGTGCGGTAGAACTACGCATCGTCCCAACTTTGTCTTAGCTCATTCGGTATGCCCAAAATGTATTGACAATGAATTGACTGCCAAATCAGTATGTAAGAGATGCGGTAGCCGTTGTAAAAAATGTCAAAAAAATCTGGATGAGAAAGATTTGGGACCTTGTCCAGGGACATGTGGCTTTAGAGAAGTCACTTTCCAGGGACATGATACTGCTGAACAGTTTGGGCAATGGTTATTTACGGAACAACACGAGTACTGCAAGGTGGTTGCTCATAACATGAAAGGTTATGACGGTTACTTTCTGCTAGAGTACCTCGTTGATCAGTCATTACGGCCAGACAAAATTATTTACAACGTGTCCAAGATAATGTACATGACAGTAGAGCGAGACTTACATATCAAGGTAATAGACAGTCTTAACTTCTTACCCATGAAACTGTCAGCATTACCCAAAGCATTTGGTTTACATGAATTGAAAAAAGGGTGGTTCCCACATTATTTTAATACCAGAGAGAATCAAAATTATGTTGGGCCCTACCCTGATGCTAAAGATTATGGTTACGATTTCATGGGTGAGAAAGAAAGAAGCGAGTTAGTAGAGTGGTTGAAACAGAGACAGTGTGAAGTTTTTGATTTTAGAAAAGAGATGTTAGAATATTGTAGAAGTGATGTTGATATATTGAGACAAGCATGTTTGAAATTTAGATATTTGTTAATGAATGCAACGGGAGAAGAAAAAGAGGTCATAAATGGAAAGGGAAAGACTGAAAAAAGGTGGTTTGGGGCCGTAGATCCTTTCGACAGTGTTACGATTGCATCAGTATGCATGAATGTGTTTAGAAGTAAATTTCTAGAAGAAAAGTGGAAGGTACAATTGTATGACACTGATGAATGGATCCCAGCCAAACTATGTGAGGGAGTATTGTATGTACTGGTGAAAGATGAATGGGTGAGTGCAGCAAAATTGAAAGTCAAGGGTAAAGAATTTGTAAGCACCCCGATAGCAAAGATTCCTCCCAGTGGATACAAAGAACAATACAGTAAGGTGTCAATTCAGTGGTTAGAGTGGCGAGCGCTTACAGACCATGTACACATTCAGCATGCACTGAATGAAGGTGAAAAAAAGATACCAGGAACACGATACAAATTAGATGGATATTGTGAAGAAACACACACAGCATACGAGTACCACGGATGTGTGTTTCACGGATGCCCTGTGTGTTTCCCAGACAAACGAGAGGACACGTATCACCCCCTCACCAATCAATCACTGAATGAATTGTATGCTCTGACTCTAAAAAAGAAAGCATACCTCGAGCAATTAGGCATGAAGTATGTGTGTATTTGGGACCATGACTTCAAAAAATTAAAGGACGAAAATGAAGAACTCAAAGAATGCATTGCACAATTAGATGTAGCTGACCGATTAGATCCAAGAGAGAGTTTCTTCGGAGGGCGCACTAATGCCAGTCAACTCTATTACAAAACCAAAGAACATGAACAGGTCAAATACGTAGACTTTACAAGTTTGTACCCTTGGGTGAACAAGTATTGTCGGTATCCCGTAGGTCACCCCAAAATCTTGACCAAAGACTTCGGGAAGCTTGAGGAGTATTTTGGTATTGCCAAAATAAAGACATTACCCCCGAGAGGGCTGTATCATCCAGTCCTCCCCTATAGATCAAATGGCAAACTGAAATTTCCTCTATGTCGTACCTGTGCGGAAACCGAGAATCAAGATTCATGTACATGTTCTTCTGAAGACAGGGTTTTAATTGGCACGTGGTGCATCCCCGAGATAAAAACGGCTCTAAGACTGGGTTACACACTAGAAAAAATATATGAAGTATACCACTGGGAGGAAACAACACAGTATAATCCTGAGACGGGTGATGGGGGGTTATTCGCCAAGTATATCAACACGTTTTTGAAATTTAAGCAAGAGGCGAGTGGCCCTCCTGATTGGGTCAAAACGAAACAAGACATGACAAAATACATGGAAGATTATCATAAAAAAGAGGGTGTATTGCTGGATCAAAACAGCATTGTAAAAAACCCTGGCAAAAGAGCTCTGGCCAAACTTTGTCTCAATAGCTTTTGGGGTAAGTTTGGACAGAGACTCAATATGCGTCAAACCAAAATATATCACGAGAGTCAAGCAAACTTATTTTTTCAAGTATTTTCTGATCCTACAAAAGAGCCTCTGAACTTTCATATACTCTCAAATGATATGATACAAATAGAGTGGATTTATAAACATGACTTTCACCCCGAAGACAACGAAACAAACATTTACTTGGCGACCTTTACAACATGTTGGGCCCGATTAAAATTGTACAGTGTGCTCGAAAAGTTGAATAAAAGAGTGTTGTACTACGACACGGACTCTGTCATTTACGTGAGTAGACCCGGAGAGTTTGATCCTCCCTTAGGGGACTACTTGGGTGAGTTGACGGATGAACTGGAGCAAGGAGAGCATATTGTAGAATTTGTGTCAGGAGGTCCAAAGAATTACGCATATAAGACCAGTACCAACGAGGAAACATGTAAGGTCAGAGGGTTTACTTTGAACTACACTAATAGCAAACTAATCAATTTTGAAGCCGTGAAAGCTATAGTAACAGATTCAAAAAGTAGTTCAAATATTGTTGTAACCAACCCATGTAAAATATGTAGAGACAAAAGAAAGAGGAAATTGTATAATAGAGAAGAAAAGAAAAGTTATCAAATGGTGTATACAAAGCGAAGGAAACTAGACAATTATGACACTGTACCATATGGATATGACTGATGTAATTTTTTTTTTTGTTCGTGGGTTGTTCAATGTCAATCATTTTTCAAAAAAAGGTGTTAGTCATTTTTCAAAAAGTGTCACTCATTTTTCAAAAAGTGTCACTCGTTTTTACGTTTTTATACTTTTACAGGTAAATTCCCATAGGGTCTGTTTCAAAAAGTGTCACTCATTTTCCTAAAAGTGTCACTCATTTTCAAAAAAGTGTCACTCATTTTCTTAAAAGTGTCGCTTATTTTTCTAGATACCAACTGTTGTTTATTTTATTTGTTAACGTGATAATTGTATTGCTTATAAATAAAAAATTGTAAGAATGAGTTTCTTTTTGTGTTTTGAGTTAATCTAACGTAAGAATATGACAGAAACTCCCGAAAAAGAAACGTTTTTACGTTTCCCTAAACCTGACGAAGAAAGCCATAGTGACAAGTGGCATTTACTGGGCACCCGTGTCCCCCAAGCAGAGATTGTCTACTTTTGTCAGATGATCATAGTGTACATCATTATTATTACGTCCATCATTAACCTATCAGTGCAAAACGGGTCGACCGAGCTTTGGGTATCACTCTTGAGTAGCAGTATCGGGTACGCTTTGCCTAACCCTAGACTTAAAAAATAATGGCCGTCCCTCTTCCATTCGAACCATGTTCTAGTATGTGTATTAGCGGACAAACTGGTAGTGGTAAAACCCAATGGGTGTACCGCTTTTTGAAACAAGTAAACCTCATGTACGGACGGGACCCCCCTTCTCATATTCTCTATTGCTACGGTATCCACCAAGACTTGTTTGATGTCATGGAGAGTTCCATTCCAAACTTTGACAGTAAGCAAGGACTACCTACTGCAGAAGAATTGGATGACTTCACAAGAGACAAAAAACACAAGTTAATCATTTTAGACGACCTAATGCACGAGGTCATGCGGAGTAAAGAAATGGAGTTACTGTTCACCCAAGGCTGCCATCACAGAAAAGTATCGGTGATTATGATCACACAAAACTTATACCCTGGGGGTAAACATGCCAGAACTATAGCTTTGAATACATGGTATCTGGTGCTTATGAAAAATATTCGTGACATATCTCAAGTAAGAGTGCTAGGACGGCAGCTTTATCCCGGTAAATCCGGAGTGTTTATGAAGGCTTACGAAGATGCCCTTAATACGAGACACGGTTATTTCATAGTGGACATGTCCCCTTACTCCGACGACAAGTACCGTTTAAGGACTCGTATATTTCCCAACGAAGATCCTATTGTGTACCGTTTGACGTAAGAATGGAAATAAATAGCTTATAAGAATACAATATGGTAGAACTAATTAAACAGCAACGTCACTTTTTATATTTAGTGGCCAACACTACAGCCGACCAGAGAAAAGCGCTTTTAAAAACTATTACCCGTCAACAGCTAAGGGCGCTTAGTCAAATTGCGTACAACATTATCCGGTTCAAAGGTAGATTGACACTTACGGAAAAAGCCACCTTAAAGAGGCAGAGACGCTTTATTTACTTGCTTGGAGATCGTAACACGGGGTTTGTTAAAAAGAAGGAAGCTATCCAACATAAACAACGTATTATCCATACATTGGTGAAGATTGCTTCAGCCTACTTACAACCCGTATTACAGTAATGGAGAAATATGTATTAGTGCCTTTCGAAAAGTTTGAGCGATTGAAAAAACTATCTGGGAGACAAGATGATCAGCAGAGAGAGGAAAGGGAAGATACCTCGAAAAAGAAGAATAAGAAATTAACACTATTTCCTCCGGGACTTAGAGAGAAGAAACGAAAGAAAGATATAGACTGGATTTCTTATTGAATAACGACTCGACAATTTCATGATTTTATATTTTTATTAACAGAATAATACAATAAAAGTATAAAAGAAGGCATGAGTCATTGTGTGTGTGTGGTTTTTTTTTTTATTATTTCCCTCCGTATTTATTGTATATACACATTTCTCGCTTTATCGATTGTAAGTATTTCTGGAAAGGTAGCGTACAGCAACAATGTCACACTCTCTGGTAAAGGTTTAGCAAATTTGATTTCCAAACGGCAAAGACCTCTTCTTTTTGTGTTGAAAGAATAGTAGGGATCGATATCCAGCACATATAGGCAGTATCCTTGCTTGTACTCTTTGTATGTGATGTTGATATCATTTCTACAGGAAGTGAGGGTCTGATAACAGTCGGTGAAATGATTTCCTTCAAAATTAGGTTGCAAAGGTTGCGATGGTACGGATTGGCCATCAACGAAGAAACCGAAGTAACTGCAGTCGTAATGTTTCAGGTTGAATGGGTTTGTTTTGTAGTCTCCGTTATATGAAACGCTCGCAACCGTCCCTATGATGATTTTGTTTGGCACCCTACCTTGAAATATATCGTCTGCGTGAAAACTATATTGTCCTTGCGCTATCGAGGTTGTTTTTATCTCTGAGCGGAAATATGGGTACATAGCGGGAGTGTCCTGAATCATTTTGTCGTGAGCCAGAAGCAAATCGTTCTGTAACCGCTGAATACAGAGCTTGAAACGGGCGTCAACGATTTGCATCTTGTAATTCGGAGTAAACGCATCTGTAATGATTCGAAAGGCATCGGATGCTTGCCAAAATTTAAGCCCCATTTGCACTCCGTTAATAAGCAACTTGGGTTGTTGAAACAAGTCCACCGGGATACTTCCTTCCAGATCTATAATTTTACCACCCTTGGTCTTTTCATATCTTTGGAATAAACCGGTATTTGATCCAGTTTTGGGGTCGCTATCGTCCAGATTCCGATAATCCTTGTAGAATAATTGACTGGTCAGAAAAGCTTCCTGTATAGATTGATTGGTATTTAATAAGGTGTCAATGTAGGTCTTATACGGATGCGTGGTTCCGCTATTCGGGAGTGGTTTTTGTTGTAAATGAATGTCCAGCTGTCTGAAAATGGTGTGCAAAGGTAAATTGATAAGTCCCAGCGTATCATCTTCTGACACGGGTGTACCGTCTTGTAAAGCGAGTCTCAATTTCACCCTCAATTTACATTCCTTCAAGTTGATGTAGGCGCTGGCCTGTGGCGGTATATTAAATTCCAAGCTCGATGAAGAATCGGTTACCGGATTAATGGGTCGGAATTCGATCCAATCTTTCGATAACAAGGACGAATCTTTTGGGATCGGATTAAATAACGATAATTCTTCACTGTGCTGAATTTTACTATTCATGCTAATTTTTCAAAACGCCCAGTCGGGATCTTTGCGATACGTTTTGTGAGTCTTCTTACGCTTGATATTCTTACGATCTTCGTCAACACCGTTCTTACGTTTTATTTGAGATTTTGCCCTATCAACTACTTCGGCTAATGGGCTCACCATTTTTACCTGAGGAGTTTTGACTTTTTCAAGTTTTTCTTCCATATCTCGCAGCAGTTTATTCTTTTCTTCTAGTATTTTCTCCAAATTCCTTATTTGATCTGGGATGTGGTCTTTCGGTTTAAAATAATCAATCCAATACTCCACATCTTCTTTGTACGGAACCCACTTCTGTAGTTTTGAATCAAAGACGTCTATGGAACCCATGATTTCTTGAAATGAAGGACACAGTGAAAATCGTTCGAATTCAAATCAATCGGTTTTAAATCTTCGCCTTTTAACGACAGCCTAATAGTGTTAAATTTCTTGACACTCACGGGTCTATAACGTCGATGAAGACATTCCGTAAATTTAAATTTCTTGTATCTTGTTTCGATTTCTATATTGGTGAGAACGGGTTGTAACTTATTCCTGACAAACGTTTCCTCTATAATGTCACAATTCAAATACAACCGCTTACTTTGAGGTGTAAAGTCGCAGGTCAATGACGATTCTACCAGAGCACATAACCAACTTCCTTCTAAAATATAGTCCTTAGAAAACTGGAACAAGAAATCTGCGTTATTCTTACGTATATCGATAGATTCTGCGGAATTTAAATACAAGTAAAACTCTGTCATTCTTCTCTCCTTGTTCTCAATTGGTCTAGTATAGTAGGAATGAGATAAACTGGGCGTAATAAAATGGGTATAAATGAATGAAATCGTCGAAGTAAAGTCTTCTTACGGGTTGATGAAACGTTATTTGAGCATAGTGTGCGTAACAATAGTCTCCTTCTTTCAAAAACTTGAACATCTCTTCTCATTGGATTAATGACTCCATTAAGTATACGTTTTGCCACCTCGATGATAGCCTTTAGTTGACGATTCGTTAAATTCTGCAGTAAATTCTTCCTTACCGTTGTTTCGGTCTCTTGTAGGTGAAGTAAATAAGCGATTTGTAAATAGACTGTAGAGTGTTCCATGATTGAATCGGTTAAAATACTCATTCCTTCTTACGCGTATAGAGTTCGAGTTCAATTAGTGTGGGACAAACAATCTCGTCCTCTTTTTGTGAAGAGGTTACACCCGTTATGACCACTTTCCCTGTATGAAAACAACAAAAATGCACCCCTTCCCTTTTAAAGTTAAGAGAAGGAAATAACTGGGGTTCGTATACGACATCTTTATCGACAGACAAACGCTTCAAATCCAAATCCGAACTGAGGGTATGGCTCATAGACATGGTTAAAAGTTTCACGTCCGATAAATTCACTGGATATCCACAATTCTGTATCAGTCTCGCATATTTCCGTATTCGTTCGTACCCCTCTCTTTTACTCGAAACTTTGCCGTTACAGTTGATAATATCGTTAGAAAACACTAAACAGTTTCCTCCAGCTTTTCTGTGTTGCCATATCAGTCCGGGAAATCGTGCTGGATCATACCGTACATTCGTTATTTTGGAGCAGAGTTGTCTTAAATCAATAGGACAGTTGAGTTGAGCGCTGTAAAGCACGTTTGTGATGATCATGATCGTTTGACTGTCTAGACATAAATGATAGAACATTGCTAGTTTTCAGCCTCTTTTTATATTCTCGGTTGTTTACGAGTATTGCTTAATATCAGTTTCCGGTATCCAGCTGTCATACTTTTTTGGCCAGTGTAACCAGCGCACCAGGACTTCCTGTTTCTTATTGCGTGTCCTTCTTTTCAAAATTTTTTCGATGCTAAAGTCGGTACCGTCGTCAACGTTTATGGCTTGTAATTCTTGTTCGTAAAATGTACCATCAATTTCATCGTTGTCCCAGTCTACTAACGTGTAAATTGGAAGTCCTTGTCTTTTGAAACGTGATCTGATTTTGAAAATCTCCCCTGTCCATTTTTGCGAGTATTCTCTGTCAAATACGGACCTGATGTGTGACAATCGTACAGTCTGGCCGATTTTATATTTGAATTTTTTTATAACGGGCTTTTCCCCTTTGCTTCCTTTGGTTCTAATGAGATACTGTTGAAGACGACTTTCCCCTTCATTTTTCACGGAAATTGCTGCTGGGTTTTCTCCAAGACTCCTGTGGTGAGTGTGATTGTAACTATGTACAAAATCCTGTAAAATGTCAATGTATCTACTAGTTCTGTTTTTGAGCAGGTATCGAAAAATCTTGTGTTTTAGCGTTTTAATAACTCTTTCCGCGTAATTTGCTTTTGTTTCCGTATTATATGCGTACATATGATGTATACTTTGACTATTTAAATATTTATTTACTTCTTTACTTCTAAATTCCATTCCTCTGTCCGTACGAATTGTGTTTGGCTTTTTGGGGCCTGTCAGTATACGTTTCAATGCCATGACTACATCAGCGCCTCGCTTACTCTTAACAGGTTGAGCATAAAGAAAACGAGAAAATACATCGATAACAATCAAAATGTATTTCACACCTTCGTTATGCTTCTGTAAATTGGCCATGTCCATAAGATCCATGTCCCATTGACTGTCGATGCCATTTACAATCACCCTGGAACGTTTAAAGCGGCGTCTAGCACCCCTGGTCAGAGAATACGCTTCTTGATTCTGCAACCATTGGCGTATTCTGTGCCTGCCAATTTTGTATTTACCCTCGTCTTTAACATGTTGATAGAGTTTTTCAGGACCACCATAGCTAGCGGGAGATTTTAAGTCAAAATACAAAGAAGACAAATATTGTTGCCAGTCAGACATGTTTATTTATTACATAGACATCCATACATTCTTACTACATCAAATAGAAATAGTAAATAGAGAGGTTTCTTTCGTTTTCTATATACAAGCCAACGAGCCTTTCAACACCCTCCGCGGCGTCTCTTCGCAATTGTCTGTATTTCAACCACAATTCGAAGTCATTCATTGTTGTCACAAATATAAGAATGAGTCCGAACATGTTCACATCGGTTTTAGAAAAAGGCTGAATTCAAAGCACTCCAGTTATATGTAGAACCGTCACGGGACAATCTTCCATTGGTAACAGACGCGTTTCGTTGTGTATCACACCTTGAAGTGATTTGACTCGTGTATCCCGTCATTTTCAAATATATACAGGACGGAGACCATTTCTCGTGCTCTTCCCAAGGATCGTCCTTTTCCTCCCATGACATTATGTTGACACCACAGGCAAAACACGTCACTTTATCCGCAGTACCGGTGTAAAAGAAGCCCGCTTTTGCTAATGACCATTTCTCAGGCTTTATTTGCTTCGACCAGTGCTCATACGTTTGTAGTCTATCTTCACATAACATCAAGGCTGGCTTCGAATATGCAGTCACTTTTGTAGAATCTTTGAACATGGTGCTTATTAATGTGATGTTAATTCTGTCAATCGCGCCTATTTACCAGTTTCCGTTATCGTTAGGGTTACATTCAGAACACCGCAACGCCCCTAACTGGTTCATATGATCACTTTGAAGGTAACAGGGAATGACAGCGTCCAACTCGGGTAGATTCCTACCAATCTCTGACACGTGTTTTTTAAGAGAGTTATATTCAGCGGGTCTTAAGCAGATACCCTTTTTGGTCGGTACCACTTCATTGTCTGGTTTCCAATACTGTCTTATATCTACACAAACGCTGTTTTCACCGATACTGCAATAAACGTTTCCTCCTAGGTGAGCGCTGTATGCTTTTTTACCGTGTAATGCTTGATCAACAAACTCAGAGGCATCTACCAAATTCTTCCATCTCATAAGCGTAAGACTAATGCCTTTCTTAGTAGGTATGTCTTCCTGCCATTCCCTGATATCGACTCTCAGTTCACCCCTCCATTCACTGACCTGTACGTAGCGTTCGTTACCGAGACTAAATTTACATCTAACCATGTTGCTGATTCGAGTGTCAAAACTCTTATGACTCCAAACACGAAATTCAGCTTTCTAATATAGTCACAAAGTCTCTTCTGATTGGTCAGTTTGTTTTTTCCATCTGACCAATTGATTATTCGCTTTGTCTGAATTTTTGCAGACGATATTATACAATCGCGCCAGACATCACGCATTTTAATCAGCGGAAAGCGACCTATTTTGTAAGAATATCGACATTTTCTCATGCATTTTTAATGAGAGGCGAATGCTTTGTCTGAATTTTTGCAGACGATATTATACAATCGCGCCAGACATCACGTGGAAGAGTGTCGACATTTCTCAAACATTAAATCATTTTGATATGCGACTCTGTCAGGAGAGTATCGAAAGGTCTCATGAATTATAAAAAAAAAAAATCAGAATTTCTAAGAAAGCTAATGATCAAACCAACAGGGAATTTTATATTATGCCACCGCTATTTGGGGATCGTAGTAAGTTTTTCGCAAACTTTTCCATGTAGAAGCGAGGACCTAAAAGCTGAGCTCTTAAATAGCTAGCGTGCAGGACTTGAGATGGGTCGTGGCTTCGATCCCTGGCTAGGTCGAGGACTGAAAATTGTGAAACCATTTATTTCTCTACCACAGCTGACCGTAATAATGGTTATGTGAGACAGCAGTCAGTGACTTGGAAAGAAAATGATGCCCTGGTAAAAGATACTGCTGGAAAGCATGTATAGGTGCACTGGCCGCAGCGACTTAAGTGCAACAAAAATGTTGAAAACGGCGTTAAACACCATACGATTTTATTCATTAAAGTCAATACAAAACCTAGACTTTGAATGGTAAGGGGGGTAAAAGCGTTCACAGACAAAAGCATTTTTAGTAGAGCAACCTCTTTGAGAGAAAGTTCTCATGCATTTTCAATGGCGAATGCTTTGGCTGAATTTTCGGTTCTATACAATCGGGCGCCGGCCTGATCGGTCAAAACGCGCCAAAACACGCTTGGAATTGTCATCTAGCCTCGGCAGGTGGGAGGCAACGAAAGCCAGACAAAAGGTATGCAAGATTACGTCATATTGCCACAGACAGTCTGACCTCCAACAGACAAAGGCCTCTAACAATAGTCTGAACTGTCAAAGACAAAGGCCTGGCCCCTATAGGGCCGCAGGCAATTTGACCTGCATAGTGCCATAATTACTACTCCAACCCATGTCAGCATGTGCAGGCTGATACGGGTTGTTCAAAGCGTTTTGCTATATGCGCATTTTCCCCTTGTCTTCCTCATGATTCAGTCGGTTGCTAGAGAAAACGGATTTTATGAACCCACATATGGCTTGAAACACGTGAAATGGGGCATTCGGACATTTGCGTAAAGTGTCGTCTCGGATCAGCCTGCGCAGTCCGCGCAGGCTGATCCGAAACGACACTTTCCGTTTTTACGCAATTTTCTGTTTTGCGCAAGTCCATCAAAGAATAAAATCTAATGTAGTAAAGTGCCGTCTCGGATTAGCCTGCGCGGATTGCGCAGGCTGATCCGAGACGACACTTTACGCAAATGTCTGAATGCCTCTTTTTGCGTGTTGCAAGCCATATGATAACTTGCTTGGTATAATGCATGACGGAGATAAATTGAACTCCCTTTTGCCATAGCTTGGCTCAAATACTTAAATTACCTAACTCATTCATAAGTCGACTTTAAATTCACCCTTGTGAAGCTAGGAAAATCAAAGTGAATCAAGGTTCATTGCATAGAGCTACATCATACATGTGAAATCAGTATGGCTAAAGGAGAAATTAATTGTTACGATGTTTTTACCACAATGTTTTCAGAGGCGGTGGAAACAAAACATGGAAAGTCGTCTATCCGAGAAAGGGGCAATTTGTATTACAAGTGGCAAACAAAAGCGGATGTAAGTCGTTTGATATTCAGGAGTGGTTTGTGTATGCATGCGTTAAATATGCCTGAGGCATAAAGACTTGATCCTTTCGGCCCGTGGACAAGTTCCTTTCCTTAGGCGGGAAAATGTAGATTTAGATCAGATTGATTGACTAATTGACTGACTGTCTGACTCACTGACTGACTGACCTTGTAGTACCTGAGTCCAGCAGTGTAGATCAAGTGCAGGCTGATTAATTGAATGGTGTAACTCCTTTTAGAACATTTTTCGGTCTGCGATAGCCTTCAAGAGTTTTCTCTTTGGTTAGATATTTGACATGTAAAAACTCGGAAAGCGCATGTTACAGATCAGAATGCAAATCCACAGAAACAGTTAGATAAATTAATGCTAACTAAAACAGTCCAGATTTTATGACCAGATCGTAAGATTTGAAAATATTGTGGGGAAAAGCAGTGATCTGCCAAAGCAGAGGTTCTGGGATGACTGTCCCAATGAAATATAAAAACCGCATGTGGCCATATTTATATATGGTTTGTAACACGCGAAAAGGGACATTCGGACATTTGCGTAAAGTGTCGCCTCGGATCAGCCTGCGCAGTCCGCGAAGGCTAATCGGAGACGGCACTTTACGACTTCATTAGATTTTGTGCTACAGTAGACTTGCTCAAAACAGAAAATTACATAAAAACGGAAAGTGTCGTTTCGGATTAGCCTGCGCGGACTACGCAGGCTGATCCGAAACGACACTTTACGCAAATGTCCGAATGCCCCTTTTCGCGTGTTGCAGGCCATATAATTTTACTTTCTGCAAGTGCTATCAACACGAGCGCGTCTAAAACTTTGCCGTGTAGCTGACCTTTTCGGTGTTATTGGGGTTTTTGCGGAGGGCATAGAAACTGCAGCCTGATATTGGATCTATATCGTCTGCTCGTTTAGGATAACAATCCGTCTTGGTTTCAGTGAAATGTATTTTTATTCGTCCAAAGAGGTCTTGTTTAGTTTTGCTGAGAGAGTAACTAACACTTTAACAAACAATCCCGAGTTTTAACGATAATGAGGGGTCTGCTGAAAACATTATGAGAAAAGAAGCAGCTTTTTCTCATTTTCCCAAAATGTTTTATGCCTTTACAGAAATAAATGCCGTCAATTAAACCGCATTTACATTGTCATCTGTAAATTTCGAGTAGACTAAAATTTTGTCGTTGGCAGAGGTGAAGTATTTTCATGATATCCCCAACAAAATATCAAGAGTATTATGACTGATTGAACTCATCGATCCAGTACAACTTTCATTTATCTCGTACAGTTGTAGCAATATACGACTGAAGTGAGTGATAACATCACCAAATTAGGTCATCCGAGTTAGTGTGTGACCCCTCAGCCTATTTATTCATCCACATGCGCTTGGTTTTCGACCTGCTTCATCCCTTTATAACCGATATGTAAGTCTTATACATACATAATTTGTATGATTTTGTTCATTTGGCGCTGCGAGTTCGAGAATTTTTGCAGAAAAATTGAAATTCACACTAAATGAGAAAGAACCGTGCGTGCAAAAATAGACTCGAGCCATACTCAAAAGGGAGTTTAATGCATCTCCCCGTATCACATAATTAATTATGGATCCATCCATAAAATTCATTTTGTCCAAGTCCATAAGGAAGACCTGTCCTCTGACATGCAGAAAGTTGACCAATAGCATAAAGATTCAACATGGGTCAGCCTGTGCAAACTGCGCTGGCTGACCTGATTCGATACTTTTTGCAGATGCATTAAACCTCCTTTTCACAGAGCATTGCTCATGTGCAGACGACGGTATTATGTAACGGGTAAAATGATTCAGTTTGTTTGGTGCTTAACGCAGTTTTCATCATTTTTCAGCTATATTAGTGTTGCTGGAGTGTTTAGCTACTTTCTCAAACCAGTTTCTCTAGGACACTGGCCGCTTTTCGACTTCACCATCATCGAAATACTGTTAAGCAGAGAGAGGAATAAATTGTTAACCATCGAAAAGAATCTGGCCGAACCAGTACTTAACCCTTATCCCGCTGAATAAATGAAATAAAACTTTTAAGACAATAGTAAAAACCCAGATTTTGCTATTTCAAAGGTAATTTGTTGTGGGAAAAGATCTCTCTATAGGACAGTGTAGATCCAAGATCAGACTGCACGTTCTGTGCAGTCTGATCTTGATCTACACTGTCCGCAAAAGGCCAGTGAGTCGCGCTTAGCAGTCTAAGGGTCGATTCTTATCTCAGTTTTCTACCCTTTGAATTTGGACAAGTCTAAACCCAACTTACTTCGTCTGGTACAGAGTAAAACCACCGTATCAACGACCACGGTGTGCCTGACACTGCCTGTATGCGATCTATTTAATGATGTTACCTTTTGTTATGTGCAGTCCTGAGTGATGTTACATCAAGCGATGCTCTAGGAAAGTCTAATTAATTCATTTTCATAATGCGTTGTACAAAGCGAGAAGTCGCATTATATGTATCGATCCGTATCTTGTCTAAAAACCGGCTGAGTCATAACTAGAATGGTCCTTTGACAAACAAAACTCTTACTAATAGCAAAAAGTTTCGACTTTTGTCATCCTGCGCGGACTGCACAGGGTGACATGAATCAGTATTTTTTTATAGATGCATAAGCCGCCTTTTCACATGGCACGACTCGTATAACGTAGAAATTTCTATGGGATCATCGTCACTCACCATTTTATCACAGTCTGTACCAATTGATGCATTACCCGCAGGTACCTCTAGCAATGTTTCGTTTATCGCAACGTTTGTCTGGTTACCGTATCATTTGATACAGTACCGTGATTACCAAAATAGAAACATTGCTACAAGTACTACCTTCAGTCTGAAGGCTTGCTCCGATGTTACTTTCAGTAACCTTCAATCTGAAGGGTTGCTCCGATGTTATTTTTGTGATTGGGTCGAAACAATCAAAAAACAACATCGGAGCTCCCCTTCGGATTGAAGGTAACTGAAGGTAAGTACAAGTCCCTTATTTTTGGCCACTGAAGCGCTGATAACTTCAATTCAGATTACACTATTTCATTGATATAAATACAGAATTTGGGCCTATTGCTAAGCCATTCCCTGGCAGGGAAATACTAAGACAAAATATTAAATAACACGGAATTCTATGCTGAAAGAAAGGAAATGAACCATGCTCTGTGAAAAGGGAGCTTAATGCATCTGCGAAAAGTATCGACCCACGTCAGCCTGCGCAGTCCGACCTGGCCGAAACTTTTCGTTATTGGTCAATTTTCTGTATGACCAAGGACCAGTGTAGATCATGATTATGTCGGTTGTTGAAAAATGTTGCTAATTTGGATCAATAATTATGTGATCGATTGCATGGTATCATGCATCAAGGAGATGCATTAAGCCCCCTTTTCACAGAGCATGGCCCAAATATTTCGGCGAGGTAGAAACGCCCTCTCCAGACTAATACACACCAAATATTGATCTCTTCGCTACATGAATATCGATCTACGATAAAAAAAAAAAATACCGTTCTCGATTCTGAGATTGCCATGGTAACCATTTTTTAAAAAAATATATCTGGTCCCGATAATGAAAAACAACTCCTACCCCTACAATGCAATGGATCCAATGTGTTCGCTAATTCTACGATCACCACACAAAGTATCATTCATGTATTGGAACTATTCTACATAATCTATTACTCTCAAATGTACACGCACCCATTAGTCTCAATAACGAGACGCTACGGTGATTTTTTTCATATTTGGACATTTATGTGCACCGTACCAGAGGCGACCAGTCAAAAAGTAATCGGCTTTGGGCAGTTATCTGTACTAACGCACCCATCAGCCTGGGAAAAATAAATTGAGCGAGGTGCTGGTTACAAAAATTTAAAAGAAGCATGGATATGTGCACTGTCCGCCGCGATAGAACTGAAAACAGTTGAAACGGCGTTAAACGGCTACGTAACAAACAATAAAGCAAATCAAACATATACACACCTGTAAGAAACCATGTCGGTCCTAATTTATCCACGGTGTAACACAAAGTGTGTTTCTACTACACTGCACACGCGGATGTAATGTATCCTATGATACATCGTGTTTGATGGTAGATAAAGAAAGCGTTTCTCTTGATGTTGGCATACTGTGTTAGCTATCTCCTGGTACAATCAGATAAACTGATTATACAGCGACATCGGTATAGATCTGACAAGTTGCTCCTTATGTAAAGGTATTGACCGCCGGTCAATGGAACAATATTTGTATGCTAGAGGCAAATCAAATATCATTGAAACCTTGTCGAATGTTAAACAATTTCTGACCTAACAACCGACGTTCAATCTAGAAATAGTTTTCGATACAAGTTAATCAATATGAACACCACTATATCTAGTGTGCTTTGAAACCGCACAGTCTGCAGGTGCGTAGGCAGGAATGTAGCAAAGATGAAGCCCATGACTAAGTTCTAGACAGCATGAGCTTTCACATATTAGTTATTTTGTTCGTTATTTCTTTTTGCAAATGCGTATATACAAAAACTTGTTGCAGCCTCGAGCATAACCACGCGCTTTAAGGTCTCAGCATGGCCTAGCGTTTGGTTTGCTTTTTCGGCGTAGCTAAATGTGCTGGCTTTCGACCCACTTTTTGATACTGATATCAAATGAATGAATAGAAATTTGTGATTGGTAAAATAAAATGTAGACATGTTTATTCTAAGGGCCCCTGTGGTTAAAAAAAAATGTAGACATGTTTATTCTAAGGATCCCTGTGGTAAAAAAAAAGTAGACATGTTTATTTTGTGGGCCCCTGCCTATTTGCTGGCAAATTTACGCCGTCTATCTTTTTTAAAGATATTTTTTGTTAAAGGTGATCTAGAGCAGCTACTTTTCTGATCATGCTCTGTTCGTTGTTCGTCGTCAGCTCAGTAAAGGTCAAAATATCAAAGCAGGTGTCATAATACATTTAAATTTAAATCATACCATTTAAAAGTATGGAAAATATTGTAGAGATGACAGTCTGTTATCCTGTGTTCGGGCCATATGTTAGTTGCTGGCAGAAAAACGATTTTTAAAATTAGGCAAAAAGTAAACAAAAGACACAGCTGCCTGGCAGGTTTTAACCTAGTTTTGAAATTGATTTCTCTGTCAGCGACTAACACTTGGACCAACCGTACAATGACAGATTGTCATCTTCACAATAATTTCCATTCTTTTAAATGGTATGATATAAATTTAAATGCATTCAAACACCCTTTTTGTTTACTTTTGGCCTTTATTGTCACTTTAAATACTCTGTGCGCTCTAGAGGGCACATTTCCCATCAAATATTCGTGAAACTTGGTCATATTGTGTACATTGATAACATCTTACCTGGCGAGTTAAAAAAATAATACACTGCCCAAAAGAATTAAAGGAACACACAAATACCGAAATTCAAATCTTTTATTTTGCTCAATACTTAACCTTTGTACTGTGAAAAACCATCATGACAACTTACATTCTTACCAGACAAAACGGCTGATTACTTTTCTTGTTTGTTTGATTTTAAATGCTGATAACATGTTAAGAAGAAAACCAAGAAATTTGTTTTCCTTTTTCTTTTGTCAACCAATTTATATTTTTCTAATCTTTTTGTTGATATCATTATCAAATCATATGAAAAACGAAAACAAGAATAAAAAATTCCACCTCCAGTTCTCTTAAAAGCCTGTGTGACATATCAAAAGACGGCTTTTACATATCAAAAGACATCTTTTGTGCAAACCAAATCGTACTGCCTGTTTTGAGATTTTATAGTTGGCCGATGATATTTACCCGACAGTCGTGTACACACTGAAGAAATTTCATACTGCGAGTCCGACTGTCGTGTACTCAATGAAGGAAAACTCGTTGGGTGCCCGACGGTCGTGCACGGACTGATGAAATTTCGTCTTGGGGGCACGATTACGTGCCCGCAATTTCCGATTTCTTCATTGAGTACACGACGCGGTCGTGTACGCACTGAAGAACTGGAGTCTTACGTACACGTGTAAATGGGTTGGGCCAAAACGCAGACTTTTACGTGAATCGGCACGGCGTAGACAGTCTCATTGGAGCACACGGCAATAGTCATTTATACAGCGTGTTACAGAACAAATGCATGCACAAGCGTAGCTGGCATCCTTTTTATACGTCCGAAGGCTCGTATTACCTCATACTGTACACCCGGTCGTCCGTCCGTCCGTTTGGAATTTCTTGTGTGCGCAACTCCTCCTACAGTTTCCATCGGAATTAGATCTATTTGAAATTTGCCACAATGGTATTCAGTCGTTTCGGCACCAAGTCATTTCTACACCCAGTCAGTTCGAAACTTTTTGGTCGTATCGACCCATATTTTGGTCAATTCGACCCACAATTTTTTTTAGCAACAAATTGTAGATAAAAAGTATTACTAATTCATTTGAGTAGGCCTACATGTATTCAAAGAGTTATCTAGATAGGGGTATCCCAAAAAGTATTTAAAGCAGATACAATTGAAATTCAGCTACATATACTATATGTGCTGTGGGAAATAACTAGTTAAATTTGCAGTGACAAGAATATGTTAATAGTTGTTTTGTGTGTGTTTGCATGACACCCTGTATAAATGACTATTGCTCCACTGAGACGGTTTACGCCGTGCTGGTTCACATAGCAGTCTGCGTTTTGGTCCAATCCATTAATACGTGTACGTAAGACTCCAGTTCTTCAGTGCGTACACGACCACATCGTGTACTGAATGAAGAAATCGGAAATAGCGGGCACGTCATCGTGCCCCCAAGACGAAATTTCATCAGTCCGTGCACGACCGTCGGGCACCCAACGAGTTTTCCTTCATTGAGTACACGACAGTCGGGCACCCAAGAAGTTTTCCTTCATTGAGTACACGACAGTCGTACTCACAATATGAATTTTCTTCAGTGCGTACACGACGGTCGGGTAAATAGTCACTTTCTTTATAGTTTTAAGTCTTAACGAGCTTACCAGCAGAAAATTATTTGCATTGTTTTATACTGAGAGAATTATCTTGTGATTAAAATCGAGAACATGTGATCCTTTAATTTTTTTGAGCAGTGTAACTTTGAGTACGTCAAAATACAAGCAAGTTACTACGCCATGTATTAGGAAAAACCCTGTGTGCTCTAGAGGGTACATTTTTCATACGGTGGACAAGAAGCTCAATCAGAAGGGTTTTCTTGCCAATATCTCTCATAAGTTTAAAGTTGAGTTACCTCGAATAAAAAATTAGGTTTCTAGCCGAAATCCAAGATAACCCCAGTATACATCCTAGAGGCCACAATTTCTTTTAATGTAAGTTAAAATTTGAACAAAATGTATTTTGCGAGGACAGTCTAAGACTATTTCACGTTCTCTTTCGGCTACAATTTCAGTCAAAAAGTCATAAAACTTATTTACATGTATATAAGTTTTGAAATTACCATATCTCTTGAAGACAGGTTTGTATATTGTCCACCTCTGGTCCATATTCAAACCTGTCTTCTAGAGATATCACCATAAATAAATATTTAGGCACTGTCAACTGTTTATAAAGCAGTGCATCCTCGAGGCCACATTTTCTGTCATAAAATGAAAATTCTATAGTTTAAAGACGACATCGTCTATTACTTAGTGTTTGATCAAGGTAGTTCATAGTCCACATATTTCGACATAGAAATGCCTATGTACCCCAGCGGCACAAAATTCCCAAATCTACCCAAATCTTTCCCAAATCTACCCAAATCTTTCCCAAAATCTACCCAAATATCCCAAAATCTTTCCCATATCTACCCACATCTCTCCAAAATCTTCCGAAATGTTTCTGAAATCTGTCCCAAATCTTACCCATCTATTTTAGAAATCTACTAGGAAGGGAATTTAACGGCGTTAGGTTGTGCGCTCTATCAGCATTTGATGAAAAGGAATGTAGATCTATTTACGGGATATCTGTTCGGCGAACTGACGAAGACTGGCCTGAGTAGATACTTTTCTTAGATCCGAGATGGTACCTTTTTATGTCACTGGTCACAATTGTTTAATATCGGTTGTTTTAAATTTAACCCTGAAAGGGCCTTTCACAACTAGCCTATGATTGATTTTACGGCCAGTGTAGATCAAGATCGGACAGCACAAAACTTGCAGTCTGATCTTTGGTGTGCTATGTCCCAAATCTTTCCCAAATCTACGCAAATTTTTTCCTAAATGTACCCATATCTTCCCCAAATCTCCCATATTGTAGGCCTAACCAGTAACCAATATAATTACAAAATGAACCAATGTAAATAAAGTTCGAACTGAGCTGTATGATTAAAAGATGTAAAGAGATTATTTTCCTGTTTCTTAGGGTCTTATTATTTTTAGAAGCTTTCAGGATTACGACCCCTAACTCATCGGTAAATATCATGTAACATCGACGTTTTCGTAAAGGCTATTCGGCCAATCTCGTAGCTTACGTCCTTTAATATAAAAGTTAGGGGGCCGTAGACTCACTAACTCATCGATAAATATCGTGTAACATCGGCATTTTCGCAAAGGCTATTCTGCCAATTTCGGTAGCATCCGTCTTTTAATACGAGAGTTAGGGGCCGTAGACCTTGACATCATTTTGGTGAATGTAATTAGAGATTATTCACAAATTCCCTTATTCAAGTTAAATAAAGCAGTCGATGAATGCTTACATTTTAAGTTTGTTAAAAAATAGTCAAAAGTTTGGTGATGTCTGTCGTCGTAACTCAGAGCGTCAGTCTTGAGATCAACACTTTCTGTTTTCGGTTGCTATTCATGAGCGGCCATCAACCTGTGCAATTTTCATTGTACCAAACATTTGTCAGTATTAGACATGTACAGCGAGAGTCGAAAGTCGAGAACGAAAGCCGAAAGCGGAAAAACTCCAGGGGTCGTATAAATGCGCTCTACTAAATGAAGTTTGTAAAACTTCAAATAGTGTTACCTTTTTTCGTGCATAATTTCAGAGGATAAGACCTATTTCTATCCTACAAAATACCAGTTCACCATAGATAAACTGTTTTGGAAAAATATCTCGTTGGGCTTCTCCAAACACTGGTGATGGCCGCTTGTATATTTATGGGACAGTGCGTAGCCCAGTGGTAAAGTGTTTGACTAGTGACCTGGAGGCCCCGGGCTCTAGCCTCATTGAATCCATTTGGTTTTCCATGGGAGTGTCGCTAGGCAAGACACTTCAGAGCCCTAGCTAGTACCAGTGAAACCCAGGAAATACATGGATATGCCAGCTGTCGCCGTGATATAACTGAAATAATGTTGAAAGCGACGTAAAACCCCATTCAGTAAATCAATTGTATACTTTATGAGAATATACGTTTTGAAAGTGGTGATTGTGTACGGTCTGTGAAGCATGTTAATAAAATCTGCATAGAAAATAACAAATGTTTGACAACGCCTTGCACGAGATATTTTAGGCTAGTTGCAAAGGTCTACACATATACATTCGGTTTTGGAAACGGATTAAATACGGATTTTTAAGGATTTTTTGTTATTTTGTTATATATGTTTTGAAAGTGGTGATTGTGTACGGTCAATGCTTTTCCTGTTAATTACTACTTTCAGGACATACACTTTCAAAATCAATGTGTATGAATACTCGCAGACACCAATATAGCTTACTGAGGCAATACCTTGTGCCAACCGCCACCCAATTTCGCACAGTATCGTAAATATGCATCGGCTTTACGGCAAATTATGTGTCATTTACCGCCAATCCCATATCTTGATATTCGCAATAGTTTGTATTATGATAATGACCATATTCTGGGAGAAATGTTTCTCGAATGATATGTTGTCAATAATACGAGTTTTTTTTTTCTAGCAACGGGTGAAATCCGAAAACATTTCTTCAATTAGTCAATATGGTAGAATTACCTGAGTTCCCAAATATTTAGTCGAAACGCAACAGATTTCTCATATTTAGGACGTGGTTACGAACATATCAGGTATAGGCCTATACATGTACAATTTATCCTAACAGTCTTCCAGTGATAATTCCATTCACTGCAGCAAAACTATTTAAAGTTTGAAACGCACGCCCTTACAGGAAGTTCAACCGCTATCATAGACGATACTCTGTGGCTGTTGAGCATGCCATTGCACAAGTTAAAGTTTACAAGGCCATCAGCAGTGTTTGGAGAAACCTAAGCAGATATATGATCGAAACAGTTTATATCTGTGGTGCATTGGTATGCCGTAGGAAAAACATAGGTCTTATCCTCTGTTATCCTCTGAAACTGAAATATTATTCGGAAAAGCTAACGCTATTAGAACAAGTTGGCTTCTTTACAAAAGAAGCCAGGAGAGGTCAGCATCAATGTTTTCAAATAGTTTATTGGCTTTTAATTTCAATATAGTTTGGTAGATGTAAACAAACAAGGAAAAAAGCCGCCGCGTAGAAACCTCATATGCTTTACATGACGGTCATTTGACCTTCTTGCCGCGTTTTCAAGTGGCATGATCTTGTCCAGCGGTATTCTTTCTCTTTTTTAACGAAATTGTTCTTATTTTTTCTTCTGCTTATATTTATTTGCTTAATGAAAAATTACAATTAGTCATTTGCAGCCATGGCAATTTAATATAACAAACCTTTTCTGAAATTCGTCATATAAAAATAAACCATATCTAGATCTATTTCCTGTTTCGGTTTTTTGACTTCGCTTTATTTACAAAACCATGACGAAACAGACTGTGTATCAGAACAATTTCGCAAAAAAAATAGATTTAGACAGCAAATTCTGTGGCAGTCTGCCTTTTAAACTCACCACTGTTGGAGAGGCCTGATGACCTCTCCAATCAGTTTAACATACATCAATGGAGCACATAAATGACCCCTTGACTTTTTCCCCTTTCGGCTTTCGTTCTCGGCTTTTGACCATTGCTGTCCAATTTGAATCAGTTTTTACATACTCCATAATTGTCGTTGGTAATGTTGAAACGACCCCTTGTGTTTCTCCACTTTCGACTTTCGTTCTCGACTTTCGACTCTCGCTGTACATGTCCATTACTAGGTTAGTGTTTCTGACAAACTGTTTTCACACGATGACTATTTTCGTCTTCGTAGATCTAGTTAAATGATTTATCAATTTTCTCTTGTTTGTCTCGGAAGGAAATATCGTTCATAAAGCCGACACCCCGCAAGTTTAACCCTTAGAGCACTGAATAAACCCAGCGAATTTTACGATCAAGAAATAAGACAGGTCTAAATAATTGCAGTTTAAAGGTTACTGTTGTACAGAGTGTCTCAGCAGTTTTGACTGATCTCAAATTACCATCTATTCATTTTATTCCATTAAACCAAGTGGTATGTCAAAAGCCATCCCATTTAGCTACGCTGAAAAAGAGGCTTCAAAGCCTTATTCGACATTACCATAGTTCTCTTGTAGATGAATTTTAAATTCAATTCAAGACTCCGAATTTCTTAGGATAAATCTACAATAACCAGCAAAGCAAACTACTAAATTGAGGGCGTGCATCGACTTGATCGCAACAGGATGAGTGGTAACCTTCGTACTGTTGTCACCGTTGAACACGATACCGAAAACTTTTCCAGGCCGACTGTCATCGCTGATGCACTCGCCACAACTCGGCTCATTCCGTATACACTTCAATGAAACCGTCAATAGAATTTATTGCCGATGGGCAGGTATCATTTCTGAAATGCAAATGCAGTTCGCGAAAACATTTAACATAATTTGTTTATACTAGAGATATTGAAAGCCAAAAGTGAGTTGTACTGACGCGTTGATACTTTTATTATTATCCGAATATAAGCAATTTGTGGGAAGATAAGTAATCGATAGTCCGCCATTTTTCTACTTTCGCTTTCCAGTGTAACGGGATCTTCATGGTAGATCTAGTTATTTCTGCTTTTTCATGGATACATGTAATGTGGTATTGTTTTTTAATCTAAAGTGTTTAGAACAAGGGTTGAAATACATAATTTCGGTATAGATCAATGGAAGAGGTATCTAAGTTGCAGTACATGGACGAAATCCATGGCTATTTTTAAAAAGAAGTGTTCTACTTTCGTTTTCAAAAGTTTTCGAAGAAAGAAATAATGGACGTATAGCGCTCGATTTGACGTAGATCTATTTGCAACTCATTTTATAGCTCTACTGGCTGAAAGCCAGCAGAGCTTATGTCATGGTATGGTTTCCGTTGTCCGTCCGTCGGTCCGTCCGTCTGTCCGTCCGTTAGTCTTTTTCTTGTTTACGCGATAAAGTCTGCACTTGTCAGATTTTCATGAAACTTGCGCAGATTGTTTATCTCATTAATAGCTTCAACCCTATTGATTTTGAAAAAAATCCAATGAACAGTATGGGAAAAGTAGCCATTTGAAGTTGAAAGTTTCCATTTCTTGTTTACGCGATAAAGTCTGCATTTGTTGTCAGATTTTTGTAAAACTTGCAGTTTGTTTATCTCATCAATAGCTTCAACCCTATTGATTTTGAAAAAAAATCCAACAAACAGTATGGGAAAAGTAGCCATTTCAAGATGAAAATTTCCATTTCTTGTTTACGTGATAGAGTCTGCATTCCTGGTCAGATTTTCATGAAACTTGCACAGTTCGTTTATCTCATCACTAGCTTGAACCCTATTGATTTTGAAAAAAATCCAAAGAACAGTATGGGAAAAGTAGCCATTTGAAGTTGAAATTTTCCATATCTTGTTTAGGCAGTGAAGTCTTCAGTTTTGATCCAATTCTTTTGAAACTTTCAACGATTGTTTGATGTATCAAAGGATTGAACTCTATTAAAAGTGAAGAAAATCTAGTAATCTGTAATCAAACAGCCATTTGATAACTTGGTACTATTTACTCAACAAAGTCCACATTATTTGTCACATTTCTTTGAAATTTGCTGGGATTGTTTAATACAAGGTGTACTGAAACCCTATTAAATTTGGCTGGATTCCAAACAATTACGGTATTTTTCAGAAATTGCACTTCATTTTTTTTCACTGTTTGTTCAATTCACTATGCCTACTTATACTGTCTTAGTGGATTCAAGCCTGGTTGTAAGAACATCCCCCCCTTTTTTTTTTTTTGAGTTTTTTGTCTTTTTTCTTTTTGCATCATGAATATAAAATGAATGCTAGCAAAAAAGCAAAATCACTGCCAGTAGAGCGATTTCAGGCCCTCAAGGGCCTCTAGTTAGTAGTGCAACAAGATTTTTAAAGCTGAATTGTTCTATAAACAATTACAAATCTGAAAAGATACATCTTTCCTGTTTATAAAACTGTTTGTTTTGTTCAAATACATTACACGTATCTCAAGTAGAACAAAAGTTATTGGACGTTCATCCTTTATACCCAAAAGCATGAAAGTTTGACCACACATGAAAAAGTTGAGAAAATTGGTCCACAAGAAAAAACAATATCTACATTAAAGTATTCTCTAAATGACCTTTGACCTGAAAACATAAATGTTTCCTCTGTTGAAAACTGTTTTTTTCATTCAAATATAAAGCAGAAAAAAAGTTATAAGACAGTTTATTATTTAAGAAATAATCTTCTTTCTATCGTGTTTTATCGTTCAATAAACCACGGTTGTGAGTTATGAGGCACAATAAATAATCCACAAGGGCGATAGCCCGAGTGGTTTATTCATTGCGCCTCATAACTCACAATGTTGTTTATTGAATGATAAACCACGATAGAAAGAAGATTATTTCGATTCTAACATACCCAGCTCTTTATCAAAGGAAAACAAGTTCATACTTCATGTACAAGAGCGGATGCAGATAATATTCCCTTGAATAAACCATGGCTGTTCCAGTTACTAACCAAAACAAAACCCCACTGCACAGTAGGTAAATGCAAAAAGTATCAAAGTTCAATAAAACCTTAGGCATCGACCATAACATTAAAAAAAAAACCCTACCATTCTACTGTTGTATTTTCTCCCTTTCAAATAACAGAGAAGAATGAATGTATCGTCAAGTATTAGAGTCGCAGTCGCTTTGAATGCTCTGAATATTACTCCACCCACTCCCACTCCAATTTCCGATGCAACACCGGCCAGTTTTGAACTAACGTTCACCATGAAAGACACCTGATTTATAGATGTTTACCGGTAACATTTCAGATAGTTTCATCATTGTCAATTTTTATCAAAAACAGTTAATTTCGCTTTTATCCTTGAGTTTTTCCTTCGTCCTTGGTCGAGTAGCGTTAATTGACAATTTGTTTACGTCAAGTGACATTCAGTGATAAAATATCGGAGGGCCCAGACATGGAACAGCCACAGGCGACTTGCTTTATACAGAATGACGTCACTCTGTGAGGGGTGATTAAAAAGAACATGGACCAGGGCTTGTATCGGAATATTGTTGAAAAAATCAAGTTGTAATGCTTACTATTTTTTAATGTAACCTCTTTTGAATTATATGCACTTATTTATCCTTGGTTGCCATGCATGATACACATGCGCGAGCGCGTCACGTGACGTTACTCTTAAGGACCCGGTCAGAGTGAGGGTTGGTTTCTGTCTACTTCCGTTGTGCGTGTCACGTAGAGAATCTTTCAGAACAGGAAATAGCCAGAGATCACAAGGGGTCAGGACTAAACTATAGGATAGGTTGGCTGGTGTTTGTATGTTTAGTTTTTGCAAAGCTTCCTGTACAAGTGTGGCTTTGTGAGCAAGGGCGTTATAATGGTGTAAAGTGACGTCACCCCATAGGACTTTTGGCTATTTTTTTCATATGGTGTTTGTGAAATTTATTTGAATAATGTGCGCATAAAACTCAGCATTGGCTGCAGTATGTATTGACATAACATGATTAAGAAGAAAAAATGAGAATAGAAAATCATGATGCACAAACCTTTACCAAATGAATTATTAAGTTTAAGAGCGGAAGGCGATGTTGGATGTTTCTGTACACTGCTTTGTCGTTTAGATTCAGTTTCGTTAGTGTACCAATGTTTCATCGCATGTTACAATATGGTTAGTAAAGTTTGACCCCTGTACCCTAACGCGTTTGGTAATTTCTTAACAGATTTTGACCCTAACCCCCATTGGCTTGGGCGTCAGTAGTTGAGGTACCCACCTTGTGCAAACACGCGACATTCTACAAGTGTCAATCAAAATCTCCTTGGCACTTTTATTTGAAATGCTTAATGTGTGAGTTATTTTCCTCACAGTATCTCAGTAATCTTGTTTTACATGCTGCTCTATATCCGTGATGATTTAATCTATGACCGATGTTGATGGACGGCCAGATTTAGGGTCATCTTTAACAGTATCGCACCCTTCTTTAAATCAGTCCGATCTATTTACGAATATCAGATTTCTTGAGTGAAGAGACCCCTTAACCTTCTTCTACATCGGTTTTGATTTCTGATCAATACTATCCAAGTTTGAAGTAAAACTTTATGATTACTAACGGCTCAAATAAAACGTCGTCCGAAATTGTTGACCACTAATGCGGTTTATGACGTCATTAAAATGACGTCACACTTTACCTACTTGAACAAGACAACATTTGAAAGCATAAAGCTGTTACCAGATAATCAATGCTCATCTGTGCAATTTTTCGTAATCCTACGTGAAGTAGTTTTCAAGATAAAGAGGTGGTCCACGTTCTTTCTGATCACCCCACGTATATAGTATGACGTAGATTTTACCACGATTTCGTTGCACTTTGTTTATAGAGCCAAATTCACGTGTCATGTTAGAATGATAAATACAAGTTCCATACAAGTGGCATATATTTTAAACATAAAAAACTACTGGAATGAGAAGACAAAGACAAAAGTTTTTGACCTCATTTCAGTTTTCTCCAATAAGACTCTTAACTCTACAGATCTATTTTGCTTTCTTAGTTTATTATCTTTTTTCAAATGTAAAGAGCAAATCAGAGAAACATGGACCAGAAAGTTCTTCAAGGTGGTTAGTGTCATTAAAACTTGCAGGTGTGTTGTCTCTCTTTTATAGGGAGACAAAATTTCATACTGATCAAAGGTGAAGGCATTTGCAGACAGCTGATTTACAATAGCTAAAATGATGGGACTTGTCATTGAAAGAGTTGAAAACATGGTTGGAAAAGAACAAAATGTTAGTTACATGTCAAGAACAGCAACATGTATACAAGTAGTGTGGGTAGTGTGGATCTGTTTTGGACAGTGTAGATAAGATAGCTTGCGACTAATTTCTGACAGAGACGGAGTTGGTATTTTGAGATGATCTGTGAAAAATATCCCTCATATCTCAGTACTTGTTTGGCTTTTTTTTATATCCATGATCATCATCAAAAAGTTGTGGCGATATACTGGAATCAGGCTGTGCTTCTGTCCTTCTGTATACCTGATTTTGTGTCCATCTCTCCTCTTACAGTTTTCGTCCAATTAGGCTGAAATTCTACAGGAAGCCTTTCTATTGTAGGAACTAGTATATCTTGCAATTTCGGTATGATTGGTTCACTATATGTATATATGAGTTATGTCCCTTCGATTGTTTTCTTAATCCAGTGACAACTTAACCCTTCACCACATATCCTGAGTTTGACCCTAAGAAAGAAAGGTTTTGAAAACATTGTGGGAAAAGGAGAAAATCTTGGCTACCAACATTTTTTCCTTGTCACACATTGTTTTCTAACATTTCAAAGACAAATCTTGTAATTTAAACCACTTCTGATTTATTGTGTACAAAAGACTTTCAGATTGGACAATTCTAAAATTTTGTTATTTGGTAAAGGGTTAATCTTTTTGCAAACAACAAATAATAGGCTCTTCTGAATTGAAAGCATTTGCTGATGATGATACAAAGGAGCTACCACAATGTTTTCAAATGCTTTCTTCCCCAGGGTCATTAAAACTCGGGCTCTTGTAGTAAAGGTGTAAGCAGGCGGGGGTATTGTTAGCCATCAAACAGCTCTACTTTTTACTGACAGACAATACATGATTCTATTTATCTGGAACTTCAAGGGTTAGTCATATTTTGTCTGTAACTTTCTGAGCAATGGTTTGCTCAACTTATTGCACCAAGCACTAGCAATGCAGTCTGTAGTGCATACTGCATAGGACTTGAGGTTCGAATTCCTAACTTGGCTGATTCCTTTCCGTGGATTAATGATAAATGTTGGGACAGGATTCATTCCTCCCTCACCCCTGATGATTGATTGAACCGACGATAGTTATGTGGAAAAGGTGCCAATGGCTTTGGAAGAATATTGTGCGAAGTACTTGTAACAGAAACTGCAGCAAAACAAGGATAGCTGCACTGGCCACTGTGATAACTGAAATTTTGAAAATGACATTAAAAACCATATGATAAATACAAAATTGAATCAACTTATGGCACTTTCCTAGACAACACATGGCTGTCCAGTCATGCATTTTGTCAAGTTTGTACGATTTTTGAATACCTCATTGTACAATTTTATCCTGAGATTATATTAAAGCATAATTTATCTCTGCTCTGCCAAGAATTAAGCGGCTCGGCCGGGTAGCTCAGTGGTTAGCGTATCTTACTCGTGACCTGGAGGTTGTGGGTTCGATTACCGGTTGCGGCGAACTTTCTTTCCGGCAATTTTTCACCTCTCACCTCGGATGAATGTGAGAAAAGTAGTTAGTGGCGTTGGAAAGAAAACTGTGTCAGTACCGGTGTGAGAAAGCCAGGAAACACATGGGTGTGTCACAGACCGCCATGATATGACCTATGCTGTTAAAATGGTGTTAAACTCCAATACAAACAAATTATACAAACAAGAACTAAGCGAAGATCAGAGATCTTTCTGGCGATGCAACTTTTACATATGAACCATGCTCTGACAAAAGGGGGCTTTTCCATGATTCATGGTACCATGCAAGCCATCACATATTTATGGATCCATTATATTTGCTGTTTTTTTTTGAACAACTGACTCAATCATGGATTAGACTGGTTCTTGGACATACATATAATTAACCAGTAGTGAAAAATTTCGGCCCAGGTCAGACTGGGCGGTTTGCACAGGCTGACCTGGGTCGATATTTTTCACATGCATTATGCCCCCTTTTCACAGAGCATGGCTCATATATGTATGCCTATATGATCATTGACTTGAGAGTGATAAAGGCAATCAATTGATAATTGTACAACAAATATGGCAATTAATCTTTTACCAAACAATCCCAACTTTAAACAACCCTAAGGAAGAAAGCATTTGAAAAAATTCTGGGAAAAGAAGTAAAATGCTGGTGACCACCATTTTCTCCTTTTCTTGCTATATTTTCTACCCAATCAGAGAAAACTTGCAACATTTTAACAGTACATCTTTATCTCATTGCTGTAAAGCTTTCATGAAAAAATCTTGAATAGTGCTGTTTGGTAGACTGTTTACAAAACACTCCCCAAATGATCATAGTTTATTACTAACTTTTCCAGCAATGGCTCGCCCATCTTATTGGTGGACTTTCCAGAATGACAAAGGCCTAGTTTTTAAAGACAAACAAGAGCTACTGATCAGGTCATGCAGTGCTGTTGGTTCTGGTGCTCAGGTTGTCATTGAAGCTTTTGAGACAAAGAAGCCAGTATTCGACAGAGGTAAAGTTTTAACCATTTACCACACAATCCTGTGTTTTAACGGCTCTGAGAAAGAAAGCTTTTGAAAACATTGTGGGAAAAGGAGAAAATGCTGGTTACCAGCATTTTCTCCTTTTCCTACAATGTTTTCAAGTCAATTGCAGGGAAGAACGGATCTTTAATTTGTCATCAGCAAATGTTTTGAATTTTGACAATATTAAAATTTTGTCATGTGGTACAGATTTAAAGAATTACAGAAGTAACTCAACCACTAACCGTAGAATCATCACCTAACACTGCATCGATTGATTTAACCCTTATCCTGCTAAATTAGTGAAATGAAATCTTAAAGCCATAGTAAAAATCCAAATTTTGTTATTTCAAGTGTATTTTTTTTGTAAAACTATCTCCTCATCAGACAGTGTAGATCCAAGATCAGACGGCGCATTCTGTGCCGTCTGATCTTGATCTACATTGTCTGCTAAAGGTCAGTAAATCACACTTAGCAGCCTAAGGGTTAACTCCTTACCAGAAGACTGTGGCTCAAATTGTTGCAATTATCATAAAAAGGTTGAAGGTTACCAGCATTTTCATCTTTTCCCACAATGTTTTTAAAAGCCTTTTATTTTCATGTAGGTTGTTGAAACATGGGATGACCAGCCCGCATAGCTCAATAGGTAGAGCGTAGGACTCGTGAACGTGATGTTTCTAGTCACTTGAGGGTGTGGGTTCGATCCCCATGGCTGGCCATCTAAAATTACTAATAGTCTTTCGGATGAGACGTTAAACCGAGGTCCCGTGTGACGGTGCTATACACCGAGCACGTAAAAGAACCAGGCGTAACTTAAGATGGGTTTCGTCCTGTATCTGCACTATCCCCTGTAACAATACTAACAGCCTTCAGGGGGCGTCGCCCATATGGGCAACCGGTGGCGACAATAAATAAACGCAAATTCAATCAATCAAACATGGGGTTGTATTGTAAAGGGTTAAGGTTAGTTGGGAAAAGGAAAAGAACTGTAAGTAAATGCTAGATGTTGAATTTCTAGGGCTTGAATTATCACTTAACTTTCAAGATACAGCAGAGACTTGTAGCTCAGGTGGTAGTTGGAGGGGGTGGGTCATTGGTTCAAATCCCAAGTTCAATAAATTTCTTTCCAAGGATTGATCATGATGGTAGTTATTGCGACAGGATTCATACCTCTGCCACTGCTATATCATTGTTTAGATGACTCTCTGAGAAAACAACCAGTGGCTTTGGAAGAAGATAGATTGAAGTACCGGTAAAAGAGAAAATCCTGAAAAAAATCGATAGGTGCATTGGCGCCATGTAATAACTAATTTTTAAACCGGTATTAAACACCAAACAAACAACCATTTAACCTTTTTTTATTTAAGCTAAGGAGTAAGACAGAGAGTTAACTATTAACCAAATGACAAAAGTCCACATTGCCAGCAATTGCCAAAAACAAATTCAATATTGCTCAAAGATGATTTCTGTCTTAAAAAACTAGGAGTTTACAATCTGAATAATATTTAGAATGGTTAGTGGTATACCTGATCTGAAGGAGAGAGGAGAAAAAAGATACTGATAAACTTCATATTATAATTCACTGTTTTGACATACTTTTAACAGATTTCAGATCAATGCAGAAGCAAAACCAATTGATCACACAGTTTCCTGTACCAGATTACCGTCAACAAGAAAGTGTGAGATGCCTTACAGAAAGTATTTTAAGGCTGTTGAATACTTTCACTGGAGAAAAATACAAGAGTTTTGCTATAGAAGTGGACAGGTGTAGCACATGGCCTGTTAAACAGTTTTGTAGAGCAGTGATCAGAGGCTTTTTGGACTATATATATGGGAGGAAGAACCCACCAGGTGTACAGGTTTCTATATGTGCATCAACAGAAAATGAATGCAAGGTGCTCTGTAAATGCTGCATTGATATACTGATGGAGAACAGTGTGAATGATTTCCATTTCAGACAGATAGATGGTGAGTGCATTTACATTTATTTTCTCCATGATTAGATACTGAATGTTGACCTTTTGAGTTTTGAATAAACCCAACAGACATTTTCAGTTTAGGTATAAGACTCAGGTAATTGTAACTTCCTGGTCATTCTTATCTAAAATGTCACAGTAAGGCAGATTTTGTGGATCAAAGATCAAACTGCATGCTTTGTGCAGTCTGATCTTGATCTATACTGGCAGCAACTAGAGTTGTGAAAGGTGAAGCTGTAGTAACTTTTCTGAACCTTGTATAAATCTGTTTAAAGCTGCATTGAAAAATTTGGTATCTTGCAAGGCAAAGATTTTTCCACTCAAGAAGAAGCAAATAGAATCCACAAGATAGTTAAGCACCTTTCACAACAAAAGTTGCCTTTGGGCCAGTGCAGATAATGATCAGATAACACAAAACATGCAGTCTGATCTTTGACCTACACTGTCAGCTTAGCTGAAACATTCTTACAGAGCAATCTTATTAAATGAAACTATTTGGGTCTTGTTTCTATAGTGAAAGTGTCTGTTGGGATTATCCAGCACGCTAAGGATTAATACAAATGGAATATTACAGCAGTTTGCATTTTTGTGTGTTCAGATCAGGTTGAGCTGTTGTGTAAAAAGGTGCATATCAGATGAGAGCCAAGGTCAAATCCTGTGAACCTATTTACACTCACAGCGAGACCTGATTGGACCACACTGAAATGCAGACTATTATAGTGTTCCTGATATTATATACCTTTCCTTTTAACCCTTAGGCTGCTAAGCGCGACTCTCAGACCTTTTGCAGACAGTATAGATCAAGATCAGACTGCACCGAATGTGCAGTCTGATCTTTGCTCTACACTGTCCGATAAGGAGATATTTTTCCCCAAAAATTAAATTTGAAATATCATCAATCGGAGTTTTATTATCGGCTTGAAAGTTTCCTTTAATTTATTTAGTAGGATAAGGGTTAATTGTAATTAAATAAAAAACGAATCAGAGAGACACATTTTTGAGATTTGACAGAAAGAGCAGAACTTGAAAACAATGAAGTATGTGAACACGATGATGTTCTACACAAAGTACATGCGAAATGAGGAAAACATACTCTGGTCTTGGTATATCTGTTTTAGATGGAGTTGGTGTTTCAGTCAGATCATTTATTGGTAAATGTGTACTCTGGTAGTAAAACAAAACATTTCTTTTACTATGTACATGTATCTGGAAATGGTAATAGGAATATTAATTTTGCTGTCCCTACTTATTCATGGAAATCTAGGTGCATTTTTGCCATTTTGCAGAGCCCTCCACGGATGAAAGATTTGTAAACATAGAAGTTTTACAGGGAGACATTTGTCAAATAGAGGTATTGTTGTAGGATTTCTGCTTCCTTTTTGTTTTCAATTGTGACAAATCAGCAACTTTTTTCATGTAAAATTTTCAAATTTTTAGGTCATGTGTTTCTTTCATTGTCTGCATAAATGTAGAGGTATGTCTCAGTGCAGAATGCATATAAGATCAAAGAAAGCTTCTCCAAATTTAACGTTGTATTGTAGAAAGCATGGATCAGTGTGGATCAAAGATCAAACTGTTTATTCTCTGCAGGCTAGGGGTATGAGATTTTTTGGCATCGCTGAATGTGCTGGCTTTTGACCTCCTTTTTGGAACTGATAACAAATGAATGAATAGAAATTTGTGATTGGTCAAAAATGTAGACATGTTTGTTTTAAGGGCCTCTGCCTATTTGCTGGCAAATTTATGCCATGTATTTTTTTTTAAAGATATTTCTTGTTTAACATGCTTTTGTACAATACTGCATTCTGTTAGTTGAGCACACCCCAGAACCATCCTATATTTTTGTCAAGGCGAGAGCCTTGTCCAAAATAATGACTGGGTTTGCTGTGTTTGCATCAAATCAAATTTATTATTGTACCCAAGCATGTTAAATAATCTCTTTATTTCATACTTTCATATTATACCATTCTTTCAAGTAAGTATCTATATTTATGACTCCAGCCACAATTCTGAAAAATTCATATTCAGGACTCTACAGGGTCCACTATTGATTCAGATAAAAAGTGATTTCATTGGTTGTTATGATACTGGTGTAAAACAATTACCGTCTTTGTTTTCATAAGCAAATAAACCTGCAGTCCGATCACAGATCTACACTGTTCACTTCTTTGCCAAATATATTGACCAATACAGCTATGAAATGGCAATATTTGCATCAGTAGCATGATTTTTTTCATTATTACATAACTGTATTATGAATTACTTGTGTTATGTAAAAACAAAAGTCTACATATTAAATACATGTATGATGAAATATACATAAATGAGACCTATTCACTTCTTTGACCTCTGTATTCATGTACTACCTGGATGAAAAGTCTTGTGACAGAAGCAAATATTGTAGTACAAACTTGATTTTGAATCTGAAGAGAGAAGGATTGTCAAAATCATCAATTTCGACCATTGAGTCATTAATAAGAAAATCTTGGTCAGCAATGTTGTAGAAATACGAAGTATGATTACAGAGCTTTGACTAATGATGGCTTATCTTAGATATGTTAAATAGGAAAATTTGTAATGGTTATATTACACTGAAATCAAGGTTAGTTATGAAAAAAAAATATATTCTGTACAGGTAGATGCAATTGTGAACACTACGTCACCTGAACTAGATCTTTCCAAAGGAAAAGCTTCTTACGCTCTTCTGAAAGCAGCAGGCCCAGATATTCAGAAGGAACTGAATAAACAGTACAAGCATCTACTGAATTATGGAGAGATTGCTTTCACAAGAGGGTACAACCTTCCTTGTAAATATGTTCTTCATGGTTTTTTGGAAAGGTATGATGAAAACACCTGCAGTGTATACAAAAGTGTGGATGATTTTTACAAGGCTGTAAGTCACTTTCTCACCACTTATCTATGTTGGTTTATTTTTCTGTTTTGATACTATGGAAAACATAGGCCTTTGCCTAAATGTATCAAGTGGACTTGTTTGAATGAGCATAAATCTATCTTATTTCAGAATTTCAATCAATTTCTTGGGTGCAGGTTACCTTGGGAGCAGCATACCTTAACCCTTTACCACACGACAAAATTTTAGACCTGTCGGAATTGAAAGCATTTGCAGATGACAGTTTCAATGTGGCTCATATGAAATGATTTTTCTTTGATAGGGTAGAAAACATTGTGGGAAAAGGAGAAAATGCTGGTAACCAGCATTTTCTCCTTTTCCCACAATGTTTTCAAAAGTTTTCTCTTTCAGGGGCGTTAAAAGTCAACATTGTGTGGTAAAGGGTTAAATCTTTACCAGATAACAGAATTTTCTGCCTATCCAGAATGAAAGCATTTGCAGAGATGACAAATTTAATGTGGTTGGAATGGTGGTATACTAATATGTCTTTGATAAGGTTGACATTATGGGAATAATAAAAGGAATAAATGTTAGATACCAGCATTTTCTCCTTTTCCCACTAAAGCCCCCTTCCAGAGGATTATGAAAACATTGGATTGTTTGGTAAAGGGTTAAATGTAGGGCTTATTACAGCTCTATTACAGACTGTTAACTTGATCTATACTGTTCTCAAAAGTATCTACATATGTGCTCTATGCTTTAACTTATTATATGTGGCTCAAATCTTTGAATTTGTCGTTTAAATTGGTAAAAACATTTTTCAAAATTGAGAAAATTCTGGTCACCAGCATTTTCTCCTTTCCTAAAATATTTTCAAAGGCCTTCTTCCACAAGGTCATTAAACGTCAGTATTGTTAAGAAAAGGGTTAAGTCTTTACCATGGATCCAATTTTTAGCTCCACTGGCCGAAGGCCAGCGGGCTTATGTCATGGCCTGTTGTCCGTCGTCCGTCCGTCCGTCCGTGCGTCCGTGCGTCCGTCCGTGCGTTAACTTTTTTTTAAAACGTCTTCTTCTCTGAAACTACCCATCCAATTTTGATGAAACTTCACAGAAATGATCCTGCCATGGTCCTCTTCAGAATTTCTTGAAAGAATTTAATTCCTTCAAAAACTCTGGTTGCCATGGCAACAAAACTGAAAAATTTTGAAAATCTTTGAAAATCTTCTTGTCTGAAACCGTAAGGCCAAGGGCTACCAAATTTGGAATGTAGCTTTATCTAGTGGACCTCTACCAAGTTTCTTCAATTTATAGCCCTGGGGTCAAAATTGGCCCCGCCCCGGGGGTCACAAGTTTTACATGGGCTTATTTAGGGAGAACTTTAAAATTCCTCTTCTACCTAGCCATAGGGCCTAGAGCTACCAAATTTGGCATGTAGCTTTATCTAGTGGACCTCTGCCAAGATTGTTCAAATTATAGCCCTGGGGTCAAATTAGGCCCTGCCCGGGGGTAACAAGTTTTACATGGGCTTATATAACAAGTTTTACATGGGCTTATATAGGGAGAACTTTAAAATTCTTCTTTGACCTAGCCATGGGGCCTAGGGCGACCAAATTTGGCATGTAGCTTTATCTAGTGGACCTGTACCAAGGGTGTCCAAATTATAGCCGAGGGTCAAATTTGACTTCGCCCCGGGGGGTAACATGTTTTACATGGGCGGGCTTATATAGGAAAATCTTTCGCATCTAGCTATAAGGGCTAGGGCTATCAAATTTTGCATTTAGCTTTATCTAGGGGGTCTCTATCAAGGGTGCCCAAATTATAGCCCAGGGGGTCAAATGTAGCCCCACCCCAGGGGGTCACAAGTTCTACATGGTCTTATATAAGGAAACTTTAATAATCTACTTGTACATAGCCATATTTAGGCCTAGGGCTACCAAATTTTGCATGTAACTTTATATAATGGGCCTCTACCAAGAGGGCCCAAATTTTAACTTTGGGGGTCAAGTTTGACTCCACACCAGGGGTCACAAGTTTTACATTGGCTTTTATAGTGAAAACTTGATAAACCTGTGTCATGGATCACATATTTTACAGGGCCTTTTATTCAGCAAACTTGTTTTACATGACTTTTTATTGGGCAAGATTAAAAAATCTTTTTGTTTATAACCACACATTCTAGTTTCATATTGTAGGTCTGGGGTCAAAATTGCCTTCATTCCAGGATTCGCAAGTTTAACATGGGCTTCAAAATATTGTCACTTCAATTTAAACATTAATCAAGGGAAATAACTCTTGTTATGAAAGATAAAGTTCGTTACTATTTACCTCCCTTGATTATCAAGCTGCAGTGATACATGATTGGTGCTAGACAAGTTTTTTAGCTCCACTGGCCGAAGGCCAGCAGGCTTATGTTATGGCCCGTTGTCCGTTGTGCGTCCATCCGTATGTTAACTTTTTAGCTCACTTGAGCACAACGTGCTCAAGGGGAGCTTTTAGGATCACCTGGTGTCCGTCGTGCGTCGTGTGTCGTCAACAATTCTTTAAACATCAACTCCTCCTAAACCACTGGGCGGATTTGGACCAAAGTTGGCTGGAATGTTCCTTGGAAGGTCCTCTTTAAAAACTGTTCACAGAATTTGATTCCATCAAAAACTCTGGTTGCCATTGCAACCAAATGGAATTTTTTAGGGAATTCTTTAAAAATCTTCTCCTCTGAAACCACAGGTCAGATTTTGAAATAATTTCATAGATATGCTACTTGGGTGACCCTTTTTAAAAATTGTTCGTAAAATTTTGATCCGTCAAAAAATGTGGCTTTGGTGAATGGGGGCTTCTTGAACCATATAGAAATGAAGGAATTCTTCAAAATTCTTCTTCTCTGAAACCGCTGGTCAGATTTCGAAATAATTTCACAGGATTGTTCCTTGGGTGACCCTTTTCAAAAACTGTTCGTAAAATTTTGATCCGTCAAAAAACGTTTGGCTTGTAGTGTTTTTACTTAATAGCCAGTGGAGCGATACAGGGCCATCATGGCCCTCTTGTTTAATGATCCTGAGCAAGCAGCATTTTGAAAACATGGTGGGGAAGGAAGAAGTGCTTGAAACCAGCATTTTCTCCTTTTCCCACAATGTTTTCTACCCATTCAGACAAAAATCCCTTAAATTAAGCAATATTTAATTTGTTGTCTGGAAATGCTTTGAATTTGGATGAGTCTAGAATTTTATCGTTTAGTAAAGAATTAAACAAATAATGTCCTTTTTGTCAAAAAAGGTGTGTCTCATGGGTCAAATGTTACAACCTTCTTTTCTTGTTGGCACCACAATGCCTAAAGCTTGTATTTAGCATCAGCTGATTGTCTTTTTCAAGTACAGTTATTTTTCAAACTTGTAGAAAGTATGTCTTTGGGGTTACAGAATATGGAATGCCATAGCAGAAAATATTCAAGATATAAAAACACTATCAAGATATTTAAAATATTCAATCAAGATAGTCGAAATTATACCAAAATGATATATAAATTTGATATATGAAAGCAAAATTATCATATCAAAACATAAAACCACTTCAAGACAAATAAACATACTTCAAGATGTAAAAACAGCATCAACATTTTAAAAACCACACCAAGACAAATAAATATACATCAAGATGTAAAAACAGCATCAACATTTTAAAAACCACACCAAGACTCACGTGACCAAACAATACTCACATGACCACAAAATCCATGACATCACTCACAGTACCACATTCTGCTCCAGTGTAGTGTGTAGACCTAGTACATCATGGTGTCAGTGTATAGTAAGGCGTGAAATATTCGAAGTGGCCATTAAGAAAAGGCGAGATTTGACTGCAGATTTGAAGGTAAGGATTGATACTGGTGCCCTGAATGATTTTAAAATATGAAATAAAGCCCATTTGCAAATGCAAAACTAAAAGGTCATGACCTTTCCACAGTTTACCGGAACATTGCAGAATGTGACTGTCAACAGTCAAGCAGCAGCAGTGTGAGTACGTTCTTTTTGCCAAGTGATGACATCATGGATTTTGTGGTCACGTGAGTCTTGATTGGTCACTTGAGTCTTGGTGTGGTTTTTAAAATGTTGATGCTGTTTTTACATCTTGAAGTATATTTATTTGTCTTGAAGTGGTTTTATGTTTTGATATGATAATTTTGCTTTCATATATCAAATTTATATATCATTTTGGTATAATTTTGACTATCTTGATTGAATATTTTAAATATCTTGATAGTGTTTTTATATCTTGAATATTTTCTACTATGGCATTCCATAACAGAAGGCTCCGATCTTTGTACCCCTGCCCCAAGAAAAAAGGCTTTGAAATTCAGCATGCAGTATCAGTTGTTGGTCTCTATTACAAAGGTTTTCATGTTTTACCTCTAGTTTCAAGTATGGGCTGCAGGCAATATTTGCAAGTTTGTTCCCATTGTTAGCCCCACTTACGAAGTAGAAGGGGGGGGGGGAGTATACTGGTTTCATTCTGTCTGTCTGTCAGCCAGTCTGTCTGTCAGCCTGTCTGTCTGTCTGTCTGTCTGTCTGTCTGCCCATCTGCCCATCCGTCTATCTGTAGACTTTTTCGTTTCCCTGCTCTAACTAAAAAGCTGTTTGACCTATGACCGTGAAACTTTATACAAGTATTGCTCATGACACAAAGAGATGTCCTACTGTTAATGGGTCGGTGGGTCAAGGTCACAGGTGAACTTGGTTTAAAAATAGTTTCTTTGCTCCAACTCAATAGCTGTGTGACCTGGGAACCTGAAACTTTGTACAAGTGTTACTAATGACCCAAGGAGGTGCCCTATTGTATATGGGTCACATGTGTCAAAGGTCACTGTCACTGGTGAACTTTGTTTGATAATCCTTTCTGTGCTCTAACTCAGTAGCTGTTTGACCTCGAACTATGAAACCATATGCAAGTATTGCCCATGATTCAAGGAGGTGCCCTGTTGTTTTTGGGTCACATGGGTCAATAACTTTGTTTGAAAATCGTTTCTGTGCGCTAACTCAAAAGCAGATTGACCTGGGATCATAAAAACTTTATACAAATGTTGCTCATAATCCAAGAAGGTGTCCTTTTATTTTTGTGTTGCATGGGTCAAAGGCCAAGGTCACAGGTGATCTTTGTTTTGAAAGTCATTTCCATTCTCAGATTGTGCTGCTTCATTGAAAAGGTGCTGGTGGGGGGTATTTGTCCGCTTTGTGACAGTTCTAGTTATCACTGCTGGGAAATTATAGGTCCTTTTTATCATAGATTACTATCAAACACTGGTATTCATTTCTCTTCTACAGTATTTTTTCCCTATTTATTAGGATACATGTATTTTCATGATGAAAGAGATTACTTGCACAGATTTTGTGATGAGATGATTTAATACATCCAGTCTTTTTCTTTTTTCTCAGAGTGTCAGTGACTTCATGAAAAACTGCATTGAGAAAGCTGCAAAGTTGAGATGTGTTACAGTTTCATTTCCTGTCATTGGAACTGGCACCTTGTATTACCCTCTCTACATTGTTGCTGAACAGATGTTTGAAACAATTGAAAATTTGCCACATGGTTGTGGTATAAAAATGGTGAAAATTGTGATCTATGGCGAAGATGATGAGGTTTTGAAGGTAGGTTTTATCATCATTAGTAGTTTTTTTGTTTGCTCACTTGAGCAGGAAGTGCTCAAGGTGAGATTTTGTGATTGTGCTGTGTCTGTCGTCCATTGTCCATCGTGCGTCTTGCACTCATCAACATTTTCCTTATATGCACTCTAGAGGCCACATTTTCAGTCAGATACTCATGAAACTCGGTCAGAGTGTTTGTCTTGATAAAATGTCAGATATGTTTGAAATTGGGTCAAAAAGTAGGTCACCAGACCAAATCTCAGAAAAACTTTGTGTGCAGTCTAAAGGCCACAATCTCAGTCAGATACTCTTGAAAAATCAGGATGTGTGTCTTGATATTAAGTTGGACAAGTTCAAAATTGGGTTATGTGGGGTTAAAAAGTAGGTTACTGGGCCATATCTTAGAAATACCTTGTGTGCACTCTAGAGGACTCATCTTCAGCCTGATAGTTATGAAACTATGTCAGAGTATTTGTCTTGAAATTATCTGGGACAAGTTCGAAAATGGGTCATGTTTGGCCAAAAAGAAGGTCACTGGGTCAAATCCTAGAAAAACCTTGTGTGCAGTCTAGAGGTCACATTTTCAGCTAGATACTCTTAAAACTTGGTGAAATGTTTGTCATGTTGATACCTCAGACATTTTAGCAATTGGGTCATGTTGGGTCAAAAATACAGTCAAGGGTGGTGATTCAGCCACCTCCATTCAGCGTGAACCTCCGTTTAAAAGCAAGTTCAATTTCCTCCAAATCAATTTTACTCTAGATTGAACCTTTATTCAACAAGCACCTTTAAAACGCACGCAACTGCCACCGAAATCGTGTCCCGTTTTTCAAAATGCCCTTGAGTTAAGCGGCCAGTAACCGACGGAAGTCGGACTGCCAAGTTAAATTTCACACGAAGTGTAGTTCTCACAACCATTTTCGTTTTAACAACTAAAGTGTCAACATCGAATAATCATACACATGCGTTGCCAATCAACAGGTGTTTGCATATAACCTGGTTTCCATGAGAATATGTTATCTTCATGCAAATGATGATTTTCGTAAGCTATTAGACCCGATTTGGTCACAATTTTAAAGTTCGAAATCACGCATAGATTACCCAAGTCAAAAATGTTTTTCTGCTTTTGATTTAATCATTACATAACATAATAATAAAGAATCTGCGCCGACATTTTGTTAGTTTGCAGTTTTCTAAAAGATGAGAAATGATTAAAGAAAACTGTCCTAACGACCGATTGCACCCAAGTTATTATTGGTAATTATCTATGCCTGTGTGTTTGAGAAGCTGACCTTGATTACGTTAATCTTAATTGACGATTATGTCACATTTTAATTGACCAGTAAATTTATGATTGTTTGATCTTTTTGCGCAATCATCTTTCTACCATTCGATTATTTTGATTGGTGATTATACCAAAGACGCAAAATTCTTATGTTTTGCCCCTACTAACTGTCTCTTGTATTAACATCTAAACTAGAATTATGGCTTCAACTACTTGTACTAAGAGAAAAGTGTATTCCCCCCCCCCCCCCTTATAAATTTCTAGGAAAAGATAACCCTGAGACCATCTTGCATGAACGACCTCTTTTAAAAGCACCTGTCTTAAGCAAGCGATTTTGGAAGGGCCCTTGACCGCTTGCTTAAGACAGGTTTGACTGTTGGTCACTTGGCCAAATCATAGGAAAATCTTGTGTGCACTCCAGGGGCCACATTTTCAGCCAAATACTCATGAAACTAAGTCAGAGTAGTTGTCTTGATGATATCTCAGATATGTTTGAAATCGGATCATGTCGGGTCAAAAAGTAGATCACGGGGCCAAATCTTAGAAAAGCCTTGTGTGCACTGTAGAAGTCACATTGTCAGCCTTATACTCACAAAACTTGGTCAGAAAGGTTATCTTAATGATATCTTGGACAAAATTTGAAATTGGGTCATGTCGGATCAAAAAGTAGGTCAAACAGCCAAATCTTTTAAAAACCTTGTGTGCAGTCTAGAGGCCATATTTTCCACCTGATACTCTTGAAACTTGGTCAGAATGTTTATCTTGTTGATATCTTGGACAAGTTTGAAATTGGGTCACTTGGGGTAAAGAAGTAGATCACTTACATTCATGTGTTTTACATCCTTAAAATCAGGATCTCTTCAGCTTTATCAGCCCTAGATATCTTTACTCAGGTGAGTGTTTTAACTCATTACCAAACGACAAAATTTTAGACTAGTCCAAATTGAAAGCACTTGCAGATGACAAAATAAATGTAACTCAAAAATTGAAATTTGTTTCCAGCAGGGTAGAAAACATTGTGGGAAAAGGAGAAAATGCTGGTTACCAGCATTTTCTCCTTTTCCCAAAATGTTTTCAAAAGGCTTCTATCTCAGGGTCGTACAAACCAGGGATTGTTTGGGAAACGGTTAAGGCCAATGGCCCTCTATTTCCTGTTTTGGTTTTTTGATTTCGCTTTATTTACAAAACCATGACGAAACAGACTAATTTCGCAAGAAAAATAGATTTACACAGCAAATTCTGTGGCAGTCTGCCTGATAAACTCACCACTGTTGGAGAGGTCTGATGACCTCTCCAATGAAGAATTCTGCTTGCCTTTGCAATAAAACTGAAAAACTTAGAAAAAAAAAAATCTTTTAATTGGCTGTTTGGATGTCTTTGTAATTTGGATTGAATGAATATTTGATTGGCGTCTTCTAGATTTCATGAAATAGGTTGTTTAAGTCTGTACCAAATGACAAAATCTTAGACTAGTCCAAATTGAAAGCATTTGCAGACGACAAAATAAATGTGCCTCATTGTTTGTAATTTGCTTTTGAAAGGGTAGAAAACATTGTGGGAAAAGGAGAAAATGCAGGTTACCTGCATTTTCTCCTTTACCCACAATGTTTTCAAAAGTCTTCTATTTCAGGGTCGTTAAAACTCTGGATTGTGTGGTAAAGGGTTAAAACATGGGGTTGTTTTGTAAAGGGTGAACTTTAAGGAAGAAAGTGGCTCTTGAAAACATCGTGGAATAAAGAGGTAAGGCACCTTGAACTCCTGGTCTGATTTGGAAATATTTCAACCTGTGTGAACTTTGATGAGAAGACATGCAGAGCAGAGGTTTCAGATGCCAGGCTCCAAAGTCACAGCAAAGGGGATTGGGGTGTCGAAAGCTCTTGTTCCACAATGTTTCCAAAATCTTTCTTCCTCAGGATAGTTAAAGTATGAGATTTTGGTAAGGGTTTATATCTGTCCCCTTTAATTCACTTTTATCAGGCTTAAATTGTCTAAATAAGCATTTTGGCCCTTCAAATTACTTGTATTATCATAGAGATAAGAGAATAAAAGTTTTTGATTTTCCTGTTTTGTTTTCAGATGTTTCAGAAACTTGAACATGAATATGGTAAGTAAAAGATTAAGTGTATTTAGCAGCCCTCAAATCATGTTATATTTTATGTGTTTTTTTTTTTCATCTTTATTGCAAGACAAGACATACACTTTATAATGATTCAATATTAATGTAGCATATTTTCTACAGAAGCTTTTGAATAATACTCGCGCAAGGAACTGAATGGCAGTCACATACAACTTCTATTAATATCTCTGATAGCTCTTTTAACTCTTTACCAAACGACAAAATTTTGGGCTCAACCAAATTGAAAGCATTTGGAGATGACAAAATAAATATAGCTCAAATGATGATTTTTGTCGTCAATAGGGTAGAAAACATTGTGGGAAAAGGAGAAAATGCTGGTTACCAGCATTTTTTCCTTTTCCCACAATGTTTTCAAAAGGCCTCTTCCTCAAGGTCGTTAAAACAGGGGATTGTGTGGTAAAGAGTTAAAAGAAATAGCAAAGAGATATTGTTGTCTAGGTCTGCATCTACATCATCGTTATTGTGCAAAAACCATTACGTTTTCTCATAATTATCTCTGTATTGAAGATACAGGGTGTCCGAGGTAACACTTTTGTACATTTATGATATGGCTTTTAATTTCAAATGAAGAGATAAAAAAATATGTAAATCTCCACATGTATATAAAATATGAAAGTTCTTTTTATGATAATTTCATTCAATTTCTATTATATTATGCAATTTTACACACATTTCAAATGAGAACTTGTACCTTTTTGTTGTTGGCGTCATTTTGGTAATTGCTAGTAATTACATTTCCAGTGTGATTGCCTTCTGTGTTCTTTCCATGCCTAACAAGCGTGATGAAATTGTCAATAACTTAAGCATACATTCCAATATCAACCTTCTTGATTTTGCATTTAATGTTCTATAGCAACATTTCTATAGCGTCTGGCTTTGGATTGTAGACCTTTGACTTCAAATGACCCAAAAAGAAGAGGTTTGAAAAATAAGTTTGTTTCTGCATTTGGAAAGAAGTCCCCTACATTGCCAAACACGTGGTCTATGCAGGATGGTGCAACAGTACACATATTTAATACTGTGCCAGACCTTTTATATGATATGTTTGGTGATAGGGTAAAATCAAGACAATATTTGGAGTAAAAGATTGTGGAATAATATGGCCTGAGCAGACCCGACCTCAACCCATGTGACTTCTTCATTTGGGGTTATTTGAAGTCAGGGTCTACAATCCCAAGCCAGACAGCACAGACATGTTGTTAAAGAAAATAAAATGTGAAATTAAGAAAGAACGGATATTGGAATTTTGTGTGCTAATGTCATTGTCAATTTCATCTTGCATGTTGGGTATGGAAGGGTATAGAATGTAGTCACAATGAAAACATCATTAGTTACCAAAATGACACCAATTACAATAAGATACTTCTGCATAATGTAATGAAATTTAAAGAAATTATCACACAAAAAACTTTTGTATTTTATATACATGTACATGTACATGTTTTTTTTATCTCATTATCTGAAATTAAAAGCCATATTATAAATGTACAGAATTGTTACCTTACTCTCAGGACATCCTGTATTTACTTCAAACTTGGGTTAGTGCTTAACAAAGGGGAAATTTACGCAAGAAGGGCAGGTAAATATTTTAGACACAGTTATACCCCCTTTTTCAACTAGGAATTTTCACACAGAGGCCAAGTGTTTGCACCCAAATATGGTGCTCTTTGTGATTTACAACAGAATGATATCAACAAATTTTGCATGTGTGTGTGTATTTTTTCTGACAGCACAAAGGCACACCCGAGGTTTGACTGACATGCATAGTAAGGGGTCAGAGGTTCATGTGCCTGATTCTTTTGCAGCAAATAGAAAAACAAAGAACACATGGCAAAATGGTCAATCCACAGAAGAGGTAACAATTAAGTGGTGTTAACCCTTTACCACACGGCAAAATTTAAGACCTATCCAAATTGAAAGCATTTGCAGACGACAATTTCATAGTGGCTCAAATGACGCAACTTTTCTTTGATAGGGTAGTAAACTTTGTGGGAAAAGGAGAAAATGCTGGTTACCAGCATTTTCTCCTTTTCCCACAATGTTTTCAAAAGGCCTCTTCTTCAGGGGCGTTAAAAGGTGTCATTGTGTGGTAAAGGGTTAATAAAAGAGGGTTTAATGCATCTCTTTATTGCATTATACCATGCATGTCATAGTGTAATTATGGATCCATAAAATCCATTTGTCTAACAACTGACTGCATCATGAAGAAAAACTAGTCCTTGGATATGCATAGAATTTACAAATAGCAGAAAGTTTCGACACATGTCAGCCTGCATGTACTATGCAGGCTGACATGGTTTGATACTTTTTACAGATGCATTAAACTTGCTTTGCAGAGAGCATGACTCATTTTTATTTTTACATCCATCTTGATCTCCAGTAGCTTAACCCTTTACCACACTATCTTGAGTTTCAAAGGACCTTGAGAAAGGAGGCTTTCAGAAACATTTCGGGAAAAGGAGAAAGTGCTGATTACCAGTTTTTTCTCCAGTTCCCCAAATTTATTGTGGCCTTTTTGAAAGAAATATTATCATTTTAGCTACATTTAATATGTCGTCTGCAACTGCTTTTAATTTTGAAGAATTTAATTTTTTGTCCTCTGATACAGAGTTAAGGCCAGCAGTGTTACGTCATGGCCATGTGCATGGCCTCGTGTTAATCCTTAAATTGCTAAATAAATGGAATGAAGATTCAACCTGATAGCATATACCAAAACCTTGTGATTACAAAGTGCTTGTTGCTGGAGAAAGCTCACCTTATTGGACAGTGTAGATCAAAGATCTGACTGCGTGTTCTTTGCAGTCTGATCTTGATCTACACTGTCCACAAAAGAGCATAGAGTCGCACTTAGCAGCTTAAGAGTTAACTTTCTCTGTAAGTATTTACCAAATGACAAAATTTTAGACTTGTCCATATTGAAAGCATTTACAGATGACAAAATAAATGTGACTAAAAAATCCAAAATTGGTTTTGGGAAAGGTGGAAAACATTCTGGGAAAAGGAGAAAATGCTGGTTACCAGCATTTTCTCCTTTTGCCACAATGTTTTCAATTGGTTTTTTGTAAGGGTTATTAAAAGTCGGGACTGTATGGTAAATGGTTAAGATTTCTCCTTAGAAAGTGTGGTTACAAATTTGAACCAATCTTAATGTAGAAATGTTTCTAATATGCTCTTTTTCAGAGCGGGGACCCGATTGAACTTGGAACTGTTTGGTAAAGGGTTAAGGGACACCAGAGAAACACTTAAAATATGCTTGCTTAACCCTTTACCACACAATTACAACTTTTTGCTACCATGAGGAAGAAGCCTTTTTAAAATATTGCTTGGAAAAGGAGAAAATGCTTATAACCAACATTTTCTTCTTTCCCCACAATGTTTTCTACCCTATGAAAGACAGATTTCATATTTGTCATATGCCAGTGCTTTCAGTTTTAGAGTTTATTGTGTAGTAAAGGGTTAAGACAGATGCATTCTTAGCACAAGTGCACAGTTTAAGGTCTTTGCTTTCTCTGGAAACTCAATATATGCTACCAAAGTAGATGGTACTGCTTAAGTCTTTACCACACAGGAAAAATTTATACTTGTCCAAATTGAAAGGATTTGCGGACAACATTTGAAATTTAGCTCAAATGATGGGATTTGTCTTTGGTGGGGTAGAAAATATTGTTGGAAAAAAAGAAAATACTGGTAAGCCAGAATTGTCTCCATTTTCCACATTGTTTACAAAAGTCTTCTTCCTCAGGGTTATTAAAACACGGGATTGTGTGGTAAAGGTTTAATGCAATACCAGATGACAAAATCTTAGACTTGTCCAAGTTGAAAGCATTTGCAATTTACAAATTGAGTGTAGCTCAAATGGTAGGTTTATTGCTAACTTGTTAAAAAAGCATGGGGGAAATAAAAGAAAATGCTGCCCTGCGTTTAGTTAAAGTGAATGTTACAAAACGTTTGAAAACGTTTGCAAACGTTTGCAACTGAACGACCTGTACGCCGCTTACGGTTGCAAACAATCGCAAACGCTTTTTCGTGGTGGTACGCCAAGCTAACCAAGATGGCTGACAAGTGATTGTTATCTTAAAGCCAAATGTTAAAAAATGAAAATTAATGTATTTCTGACTTTTTTACTGAAGTATCTATACATGTGCGAAATGGTATCGATTATATTACTCTGGTTATGTAATCTCAAGGTTTTATTTTTACCCTTTTCGGTCGTTATGATAATAAACATGGCCAATTACGGCCGATTAAAATGAGAAGACAGTTATCCGGATGGAACTAGTATACGAATTATTTCATATTTCTACTGTTCTAATATTCCAAATCATAAATTCAATCACTTGCCTTCACGGTTCAAAAAAGGTTAATTTCTTGAGTTGGTTTACACTTGATATAATTCATTCCCTTCTAATAAATCGCCTGTATAAATGTGCTTTTTCCACGACACAGAACAGCAAAGATCTTTCTTTACACACAGATTCACTGTATCCCAGTTTATTTAAAAATACATCTCACGATACCTAATAAAATAATTTGGATCAGGAAAACTGAAAATAGTTGTTGATGTCCTTTACACTCTTTACCAAACAACTGCGAGTTTTAATGGCCACAAAGAAGAAAAGAAAATATGAAAACATTGTGGAAGAAGGAGAAAAGGCTGACAATCAGCATTTCTCCTTTTCCCACAATGTTTCTTTCTTTTCACAGACGACTTCGTACCTTTCAACTTGTTTTTTTAATCTTTTGTTTGAATGCTTAAGATTAATGTGTAAATTCTAAAGTCTAAATTTTCGTTGTCTGATACAGAGATAAAATGCTATTACATGTAAATACATATTAACCACCTACTTCACAAATACAACTTTTTTACACCCAGCAGTTAACAGCTTTAGAAATCAGAAAAACAAATATTTGCTTGCAACAAGTAATCACTCCTTTTCCGCCACTGTTTACTTTTAATGTATGTCCTATGAGTGATTTAATTCTTTTTAATTACCTCCGAGCTACAATTTTATTAATCACTTTTTGCACACCCAAAACTTGTATATTCAGTGACACATGTCCACAGGTTAACCCATAACCAAACAAACAATAATTTTTATGATCCTGACAATCAAAGCTTTTGATACCATGGAAAACGATGGCTGAACAGCAGAAATTAGAAAATGCTGGAAGTCAGTGTTTTCTTCGTTTCTGACAATGTTCCCTGTCCTTTCAGCTATCATTTCAGTATATCTACCTCTTTTCCAGACAACGAAGTTTTAGACTTGATTAATGGAAAGCGGTGACGGACAATTCAAATATGACTCAGATGTTTAAAAGGGATAAAATACTGCATGTTTCATTTACCGTCTTTAAGGAGAATTTTAAACTTTATAGTCTGGTCAAGAGTTAATGAATGTGACACAGCTTTGCACATGTTCCATTAAGGCTAAACAAATCTGTTTTTATGAAAAAATATTGGATCAAGGACATCAAACGGTTGACTGATATAAGTAGGGCCAAAGGGATTTCCTGTTTGGCAGTGGCTTGTTAATTTAGGTAAACGGTCAAAAGCCCCTCCGGTCATTATCCCCTACCCCCAAAACATTTAAGGCGGTCAAAACCTCTTCACGATTTTGCAAGGGCGGTCATTATCCCCTTCATCAAATCTTAAAGGCGATCAAAAGCCCCTTTGCGATTTTGCAAAGGCGGACATTATCCCCTTCACCCAATCTTAAAGGCGGACAAAAGCCCCTCTTATAGACAATAGTCTTTACCAATGATAACCATGCTGACATTATTATTCATAGACCTAAAGTCTGATAAACGCTCAGAAACAGATCACTTGTGAAATATACAATAAGTTCTATAGTAAATCTAAATGTGTGAATTTATCGGACGTGGATCTAGAACTGTTACAATAGGGGAAATAGTCCTTCAAGTATCAAATATCCTTCAAAATTGAATGTTGACATTGTTTGACTTATACATGTATATCGCAGCAGCCATTGCACTTATCAATTCTTTCCTGGAGTTTCTTTTATCCAGTACTCTGCACGATTTTCTTTCCAAGCCACTGGCTGCTTTCCCACAATCTTTGACAATGCAATGGTCAGCAGTGAGGGAGGAATGAACCCTGTTGCAATCCTCGGAAAGAAATTGGCCAAGCCGGGGATCGAACCAATGACCCCCTGTTCTCAAGTCCTGTACGCTACCGACAGAGCTACCGCAACTCGGCTTGCAAAACGGACCAACATGTTCCAAAGGCATTCAATAAGTTATGGTTCATGGATTCAGGACTTTCTATTTGGATTGAAACTTTGGAAATAAATTTTTGGTTGAATAGTGTTTTATGCCACTTGAAAAATTATTTTAGTCATATAACGGCGACAGCTCATGTGTGTCCTGGGTTTCACATGTACTATGCTAGGGTTCTGAAGTGTCTTGCCCAAGGACACTCCCACAAAAGACCAAGTGTATCCAGCTAGATTCGAACCCGGGGCTTCCAGGTTACGGGTCCTACACTTTACCACTGAGCCATGCAGAATCTGGAAATAAATGAACAGCACTCAGGAAATAAATGAAGAGCACGTTAGGGAACAGTGTAGATCAAGATTAGACTGCTTAGATCATGCAGTCTGTACTTGTTCTATAGAATCTGAAATGATTTTTAGTCAATTTCTTTGTAATTCCTTGAAACATATTTCCAGGTGTTAACAACCTAGAGTAGAATGAAATAATTTATAGAGGGAGTAAGCCGAAAGATTTCGTATCCTGTATCATCAACTTTAGTCTTTATACCTTTAACCCACAGGTCCGTGTCTATAGATGTAGTTTGGTTTGAAATTTATATATACACAAGAAGATAGTTCTGTGACATTTACATCTAGAGTAGAATGAAGTAGTTAATAGAGGGAGTAAGCCGAAAGATTTCCGTTTTTCTTTACGTAAATTTTTATCAGACGACAACATTTTAGGTTTCTGGAATTCAAAAGCAATTGCAGACGACATCTTAAATTTGCTCAAATGATTGAATCGTGGTATTTTAAAGAAAACATATTTGGAAAAGGAGGAAATGATGGTTACCACGTTTTCAAACAACTTCTTTCTCTTGGTCCTCAAAACTCAGGATTATTTGGTAGAGGGTTAAATAACATATGCTACACTTCTTGTTGTGAACAAAAATGAAAATAATAATTACGGATTAAAAGTTTGAAAATTGTGGTTAAGGAGAATCACTTACTTTCTTTATAGTAGAAAGGGTGTTGTCTTCACATCTATTGAAATGAATGAAACAAACTGTTGACGGAATGAATAGATTAAGATAATTATCTATTTATGGGCAAAGTCATGAAAGGTTTACATGTTGAATGTATAACACTGACAGGAAACAATTTTATTGAGTAAATCAACATCGAAAAAATTGTTGGGTGGGGTCGGGGATGCACGGCACAGGTTAGACACTCTGGCATTATTCTTTTTTCTCCGTTGGAAATCACAGGAGAAAACGTTAGCCTATTCTAAGGGACTTTTGTCCGCCTCTGAAATTTACTGAAGGGGATAATGTCCACCTTTGCGAAATCTCGAAGGGGCTTTTGACCGCCTCTAAGATTTGATGAAGGGGATAATGACCGCCCTTGCAAAATCGTGAAGGGGCTTTTGACCGCCTTACCTGTTTTGGAGGTAGGGGATAATGACTGGAGGGGCTTTTGACCGCCATTCGTTAATTTATGACCCTGTCAAATTGACAATCACATTTGTATGGCCTTCATCACTCGTAAGCAAAATTGATAAAACATGTGTCAGCAATTATGAAAGAAACGAACTGCATTCGCGTCTTTTGATTAAGCTAGACACTATCCCCTTATTCAACAACAGCAGTAGTAAACATGAGCAATATAGTCTGTTTCGCGTTATTCAAAAACAAGAATTATGCTATTCAAAAAGTCGTAAAACAAAAGACGTATTCCAAATTGCACTTTGATAGCATGATCCCGCGCATGTGAATTCACAGGCCACAAAGTGCGACTCATTGCTCTTCTGAAAGACAGTGCAGACGACGATCAGATTTTTCGCACTATGCAAGGTAATTTTGAATCTACACGGTACTATTTCCCTGCCGGAATAGAGCTTTGAAATCACTAGACCATATTTGGATGGGAATATGTTTGAAATTTGTTGTGCAGTTTAACCTTTTACCCCACAATCCCAAATTTAAACGACATTGGTTAAGAAGGCCTTTACCAAATAATTCCGAGTTTTAATGACCACAAAGAAGAAAAGGAAATATGAAAAGAATGAGGAAGAAAGAGAAAAGGCTGATAACCAACATTTCTCCTTTTCCCACAATGTTTCTTTCTTTTCGCAGGTGACTTATACCATGTCAACCATGTTTTTAATTTGTCATTTGCAGTGCTTGAAAAATTATGATTGAGTCTAAATTTTCGTTGTCTGATACAGATTTAAAATGCTATTAAATATATACTAACCACCTACTTCAAAAAATACAACTTTTTTACACTCAGCAGTTAACAGCTTTGGAAGTCACTCAGAAAACAAATATTTGCTTGCAACAAGTAATCGCTCCTTTTCCACCACTGTTAACTTATAATTCCAAATTGCACTTCGATAGCATGATCCCACGCGTGTGAATACTTAGGCCACAAAGTGCGACTCTTTTGAAAGACAGTGCAGACGACAATCAGATTTTTCACAGCATGCAAGGTACTTTTGAATCTACACGGTACTATTTCCCTGCCGGATAGAGCTTTGAAATCACTAAACCATATTTGGTTGGGCATATTTTTTAAGTTTATTGCGCAGTTTAACCTTTTACCCCACAATCCCAAGTTTAAACGACATTGATTGAGAAGGCCTTTGAAAACATTTTGGAAAAAGGAACAAATGCCGGTTACAAGCATTTTCTTTTTTCTCAAAAATGTTTTCTCCCCTTCCAAAGACAGTGGTCACTGTTTTTGCCATATTTCACTTGCCTGCAGCAAATACTTTGGATTCGGGCAAAGAGTTTGTTGTTTGGTAAAGAGTTAAGGGTTTTGTAAACTTGGGGTTATATTGTATATCCGACTCCCATTGACTGATTCTGTTTCGGAGGAAAATATACGGTATGGTGGTCTAGGAGATTAATTTGAGGGATTTGAGTGGATATAATATCAAGAACTTGACTGACCATATGTGTATAAATGATCCCTTATTAACCCTAGAATTTTTTGATAATGTGGGTAGGTGATGTTATTTACTAGCTCACCTGACAATCAAGAACAGCAAAAAGATCGTTTTTATCTGTTAACTGTTAATTGTTTTTATCAGTTTACTCTTTACCAGAAGACAAAAGGTCAGCTCGTCAAAATTGAAAGCATTTTCATACAACAAATGAAGTGTGTGTCAAATAATGCTTAATGCATGATAAGATAGAAAGCGTTGTTGAAAGGGGAGAAAAAGCAGGTTACCAACGTTTTCTCCTTATTCCACCATGATTTCAAAAGCCTTTTTTTTCTTTGGATCCGTTTAAATTCGGGATTGTGTGATAAAGGGTTAATGTTATAGTTTAAGAAATTATGGTTTCGATCTTGTTCACAACGGACTGTGATTATTTTGGTCTCGGCAGCAAGTCTATATATACATATTCCGAATTTCTTTGATGGGAAAATAAATGAAGTAATTTCTAAACCTGCAAATAAACTTCTAACAAAAATAGATACATGGGTGGTAAATTTTGCGTAAATCAACCTGTCGTGTAAATTATCATCAATATTTGCTGATTGGATTTAAGGAGTTGTTAGTTGCCATTTTAAAGTAGTTTGCAAAAACGCATGACGTTAGCAACCGACAGTAACCATGTCAACAAATCATGGCAGCCATTTTTGTTTGCGGCAAACAAGCCGTTCAGTTAAGGTGTTTGCGACGCGAACAGTTCGCCACTCATGTTTTTCTTAACTGAACGCAGGGCAGATATCCAGCATTTTCTTGTTTTTCCACAATGTTTTGAAAACTCTTTATTTCAGGGTTATTAAAATACAGGGCTGTTTTGTAAAGGGTAATAGAGGTGGGCACTGAGTCAGGTTTTACTTACTGTGAAAAAATAGAACAAGACCAAAGTACCTTTCTCAATTTTTACTAAAATTTTTAATTTAAAGATTCTTTCTTGTGAATGCTTAGTATTAAACTTCACAATGAAAATTCACATGACATGACAAAACTTCAACATTCCGTACAAGGAGTTCAAAAGTACAATTTTCATTTTTATGCTTGTAAGAGTAGTATGATTTTCAATCCATTTATTGTCTTGAGAGTTTTTTTTTGTAAGTCTTATCCGCTTTTGTCTATGTTCAGATCTTTAAAGATGTCTGTAAAAATCTTGTTTGGTCTTTATAACAATCAATCAATGTATGATCATCAACTTGTTTTGTAGGATAATGATAAGGAAATGGATGATGATGAGGAGGAGGAGGAGGAGGAGAAAGATGAGGCTGCCAGCCCAAAAGTAATAATAGGTCAAAAGGATGTTGATGATAATTTATCTCCTAGGGAAAACAGAGAAGAAAGAAGTTTTACTGGAAAATCTGCAGCAAGAAGTTTATCGAACCTGAGTGTCAATAAAACATGCCATTCACATGTTGAGACTGATGTAGTCACACCTCCAGTAAGCCCCTCTTCTCCCATTGTAACAAAGAGAATAGAAGATGGAGGAACTAAAGTGTTCACAGACAATTCAAAGATTACAGGTGATATGAGGTCAAAAGAGAGTAAAACACAGACTAAATTATTTGAAATGAATGTAACATTTACAAAGACTGGGAGAGAAGTTAAGTTGGGCGGGTCTCAAAAAGTTTTAAGCACATCAGACAAACAGTTGATTGTCAAAGTCTCTAAGCATGAATACAATCTGTTTGAACACTTTGAAAGTGAATTGATTGAAAGATACAAGAAAATGGGTTGTTTGTTGTGCTATGAAGATGGAGGTATTGTGATGTATGGGGATGTACCACAAAATCTAGATATACGTGCAGTCAAGATAGATGTTTTGAATGCTATAAAAAAGACCAAGGAATTGCTTACTGAAACATTTGATGTTCACACATATGATAAGGAAAAAGTGAAGAGATATGCAGCTGAACTAACCACAAAGGATATTTTGTGCACTGTAGATTCAAATGTTGTCAAAGTGAAGGTGATTTGTGATTCATCTCAAGAACTAATGAGAACAGTGAGAGAGTTCAAACACAAATTGAACTATAATAGTCACTTTGATGTAGATGGTGGACAGCATTTAGTAACCACCACTACTGCAACTGAGGTGGAAAGAAATAAACCACAGAGCTCAGTCACAAGCAGTCTAAGACCCACTGCAAATGAGAAGCAAAGTCTGAAGGCTCCAGAATATGATGATGCAGAGCACAAACCTTCAGAGCAGCAGCATCAAAAAGTTACAGAAAGCAGTGGAGCAAGACCTAAAACTATCCAGAAGCAGTTTTGTTGGTCTACATGCACAAAGCATTTAGAAGTATTTCATATAAAACATAAGCTAGATGTACGTGTATACCAAGCAGATATACTTGATTTACCTGTACAATGTATTGTAAATGCTGCCAACAAAGTTTTGCTCCATGGTGGAGGTATCGCTAAAGTAATTTCTGAGGCTGCTGGGCACGACTTTGACAGACAAGGATATGACCATATAAAACAGCATGGTAAATTGAAGGTTGGTGAAGTGTGCTATACAAAAGCAGGCAAACTGCATTACAAATTTGTGATACATGCTGTTGGACCAGATTGGAGTGACTATAAACCACATAATAAAGTAAGTCTTGAGGGAAAGGAGAAACCTGAACCTTTTGCTCTTTATTAACTGTTTACCAAACAACAAAGGTCTAGACTTGTGCAAACTGAAATTATTTGCAGACAACAAACTGAATGTGGTTCAAATAATGGGATTTGCCTATGACAGAGTATCGGCTGTAAACATTGTTGGAAAAGGAGAAAATTCTTCTTTTCAATATATTCTTCTTTTCCTACAGTGCTTCGGCTCGGGGTCGTTAAAACTAGGAATTGCCTTGTAAAACATGTAAAACTTTCCAAAGTTCTAAACTCTTTCTGAAAGCAGATATATTGCATCCCATATTATGTGCACTTTGCCATCTTCCAGGGTGCTTTTATGGAAATTGTTTCAAATTATTGTTCCTCTAGCTTAGTGTTCATTATAGCTCTAACACAAATCTTGTTTTTAACCTTTACCACACAATCCCTTGTCTCAACAACCTTGAGGAAGAAAGCTATTGAAAACATTGTGAGAAAAGGAGAAGATACTGGTTAGCATTGTTTTCTCCCATTTCCCATAGTGTTTTCTGTCCTTCCGAAGAAAAGTCAAATCATTTGATGCATAGTTTATCTTGTACCAGTCTAAAATTTTGTCTTCTGATAAAGAGTTAAATTGTTAAAATACTATTACTACAATAAATCTTTGTTTGTGATCTTTATCAGCACCTATTTTTGTCAACATGACAAGGTCCAATTTAAGCAAAATCACTACATAATCAATGAGTTTGAAATTCTGTATCCATATACATATGAGCCATGCTCTGGCAAAAGGGAGCTTGATGCATCTTCATGATGCGTTGTACCAAGCAAGTCGTCACATACTTATTAAGTCCCCACAGAGCATGACTCATATGCATTATTTGGTCTGCAACATGTGAAAAGGGGCTTACGGGCTTTTCCATAGAGTGTCATCTCGGGTCAGCCTGCGCAGTCTGCGCAGGCTAATTCAAGAGGGCATTTTACATTAATATTAGACTTTGTCCTTCAGTAGACTTACGTGAAACAGAAAATCACACACAATTGGAAAATGTCATCTTGGATCAGTCTGCGCGGACTGTGCAGGCTGATCAGGGATGACACTTTACGCAAATGTCCGAATGCCCCCTTCCGCGTGTTGTAGACCATATAAGGTTTTAAGTACAATGTGTCACAAGTATACTAACTTATTTTTTTTCTATGGCATTGACTGCTGTACATGTACAAGGTTTGTCCAAGAAATATGTAGAATTTTCCCATAACTCGTCTATTTTCAACAGTTTAATACCAAAATTTGGTGATGTATTATTGGATGTGGCATTGATACATGTAACAAATTTAATCAAAGTCAATGTTCAAGTAAAAGTTACAAAGGATTAAACAATACCACTTACTGTTACCCAGTGCACGAGGTAAGACTGCTTTGACGTAGCTTTGAAAGGTTATCTTAAACTTTTTCCAAATTGAGGAATATTAGTGTTTTTCTATCTTTGGCACCATCTCTTTTTTATCTATGAAAAATAAATGTACTGTTGTCTTTGTATTAAACACACTGATTCATTCAGTTTTATTATAATACACTTAAATTCTTACCTTCAATGAAGGCAAGAGTGTCTAAGTGTGGTGGGAAACACATGTTTGTGGTTTTATGAAACGCCAAGGCATGGTGCTAGTGCACAGAGAACCAGACGGATAGACAGTTAATTTGTCATATTTCTGTAAAGGTAGATAGATAAAATGCACTAACATCCAAAACTGTGGCTACTTCCTGTACCAGAGCATGTCAACTGTTTCAACTCTTGCTCACTTCCATATGGATGAAGTCACATTCAAAGGGCTTGGATTCTGACATTGCACAAGGTGTCATGGCTTGGAAACACTGCAAATTGTGTCTTCCCTTCCTTTGATAAATAATTGCTACATTGCCACATACAATAAATGTATTGCTAGTTATAGAAAATGTATACATTCTGGTGGTGACTGTAGATGACTTTTCAAAGCTATGTCATTTCTTGAAGTGGTCTTTCTTTGTGTGCTGTATAGCAGTTAGTGGTGTTTTTTAATCCTTTACAACTTTTTACTTGGTCATTGTATTTCGATGAAATTTGCATCATCATCAATGACTCATCCAATAGTACATCACCAAATTTTGGTATTAAACTTTTGATAAATAGTCGAGTTGTGGGAAAAAACTACATACTTTTTGGATAGCCCTTGTAGATTGTTTCGTAAACCACTGACAGGTTATAGGGGAAGATAGTGTTAGTTGCATTTTTAAAATATTTAAATTGTTGTTTACAGCAAGACATAGACAAATGTGAGATGGATCTATATAATGCGATATTGAATAGTATAAAGATGGCAGAATCTTTAGGGCTGAAGTCAATAGCAATACCTGGTATCAGTTCAGGTGAGAACCTTGAACTATTATAACGATACACTATAACCTTGTATCAGAAAATCCTGTTTGTCAACACAATGGCACAATGAATTCCTCAGGGAATGAATGAAATACTTTGAAAAACAACACTCTGTTGTTCGATATTTCCGCTAATTTCCTTTTTTAACCCTTTACCACATGGCAAAATTTAAGACCTATCCAAATTGAAAGCATTTGCAGACGACAATTTCATAGTGGCTCAAATGATGCAACTTTTTTTTGATAGGGTAGAAAACTTTGTGGGAAAAGGAGAAAATGCTGGTTACCAGCATTTTCTCCTTTTCCCACAATGTTTTCAAAAGGCCTCTTCTTCAGGGGCGTTAAAAGGCGTCACTGTGTGGTAAAGGGTTAAGAGTTCAAAACACTTTTTCCTCTTGAAAATTCTTTTAACGTGAATCACTGCAGCCATATTGTTTTACAAAAAAAAAAAATGATGAATCATAAGAATAATAATTAAAAATAAGTTTTCTTATTTAAGAAAAATCCTATCAGTTATGCCACTAAAATTTTGTTGTCTGGTAAAGAGTTAAGTAGTTTTATTGACATTGTTTTGTTGATAAAGATCAGACTGCCCTTTGTTGACATTGTAGATGGAGAGTGCAGAATGTGCAGTCTGATCTTAAATGTACACTTTTCTTTATTATATGAAATAAATCTGGTTAAAACACTCTTAAAATTGCAAAGTTCAGGGTACATATTTTTCTTAGCCTTATCACCAAGATTTCTTGAATTTGAAAGTAACACAACTTCTGATTGGCCAAACCAAGTAGTTCAGCCAATCAGAAGTGGTGTAACTATCAAATTTAGGAAATTCTGGAGGATAATACAAAGAACGTTCTTAAGAATGGTTGGTGAATACAGATCTTATATGTTTCAACCCTTTACCAGTTTCATGTTTTAACCCTTTACCACACAATCCTGAGTTTTATCTATTTACCAAACAACAAAATTTTAGACTTGTTCGAACTGACGGCAATGCTGAGGACAAATTGAGGTGGCTTAAAGGACAAAGTATGTCCTTGATAGACTAGAAAACATGGTGGAAAAAGGAGAAAATGCTGGTAACCAACATTTTCTCCTTTTGCCACAATGTTTTCCATCCTATGAAAGACTAACTCTTTCATTTGAACCACATTTAAATTGCAGTCTGCAAAAGCTTTCAGTTTGGACGTCTTTATTTTGCTTGTGTGGTAAAAGGTTAAAACAAAGTTGCACAGTAGATTGAGAATTGAAAAATCTTTAAACAGTGTCTTCCAAACTGATGGACTGATTTTGAAATGATTTCACATCATAAGATAAATATGGCATTAAGGGAATGTACATTATACACATACTTGTACCTAACATTCAAGAAGGTGAGCTATCAAGGCCTGTATTTTTGTTTTCTTTAATTTTCTGAACAGGGGTGTTTGGTTGTCCAAGAGAGCTGTGCTGTATGCAATATTGTAAGGCAGTCATAGATTATGGATCTACAAGTGTTCGAGATAAAATGGTAGAGGACATTCATTTTGTGGACATGAATGCTGATATTGTGAAGCAAATAAAGTACACATTTAAAGAAATGATACAAAATGGTTATAGAGTGCCAGATTGGTATGATGCTAGTCGCTTTGTGGTATGGACTGACATTGCTTCCAAAGGTAATTTGTTCCTGCATTATTTTTGTATGCCTAAAAGGACTTATAATGCTATACTCCTGACTTTTTTGTCCATCTATGTGTCAGTCCTTGTGTTAGCAATTGTGTAACTGCTCCATATCTCTTGAACTCCTCATCTGATTTCAAAAACATTTCACGCACGTGTGCATCTTGATAAGAAAATATGAAAACTGTAGCTGTCAGAGGCCATGCTGCAAGGTTAAGGTCATGGCAGGGCATCACAGGTCACATGCTCTTTGATTGTGTTCTTTTGGTGTGTATTGCTCTGCATTAAGGGGCTATTGTTATTTATACTACTCACACTTTGATAGGGATCATTTAGGTACTTCAATACGGGCATATGTTACAAAAATACAGTTTTGCATTAAAAACATCCATTTCCCCAGGTATTTCATTTCATCAGTGTGGCATTGTAACATATTGATAAACCATACCTGATACATGCTGCACAGATATGTCAGCTGAATCTGAAATGGTGACCCCTTAGCAATTTTGAGTAGCATATAACCCCAAAACAAACATGGGATATGTGTACTGGAATCAGCATGTCCGTCTGCCTGTGAGTCCATTTATCTGTGGCATGGTCATAGGTATATAATACAATGACATTACAATAATAACACAAATCATTCTTGTCTTAAAATCATTCAGTCTGACTTCTAAAGTACTCAAACCTCCGCCCCCAACCAGTAGATCTGACAGTAGCTCAGCCAGTCCGAGCAGTTGTTTCAAAACTTTTTCATCCTTCCAAATTGTGGAAACACATCATGCAAATAATTACAAATTATTAGTATGTTGTCAGCATTTTCTCCTTTTTCTACAGTGTTTTTGAAAGCTTTCTTTCTCAGTTATGTCCCTTTTCTTAAATAGAATTTTTATGTGACTCTTTACCAAACGACAAAATTTCAGTCTTGTCCAAATTGAAAGCAATTGCAGTCAACAATTTAAATGTGTCTCAAATGATGAGAATTGTCTGTGAGAGGGGAGTAAACATTGCGGAAAAAGGAGAAAATGCTGATTACCAGCATTTTCTCCTTTTTCCACAATGTTTTCAGAGGCGCTCTTTGTCAAGGTCATTAAAACTCAGGGTTGCGTGGTAAAGGGTTAAGAAGCAGCAGAGTGTTGGCACCAGCATGCTGTGCTTGTTTCGTATTACAGGACTCTCTAAAAAACAATTTGTAGGCAAGCCAAATACTAGGGCTAAGACAACTGGGAGTGTGATTGATCAAACCCAAACACAGTCAGCTGTAATACGGAAACAGGGCAATACCAGCAAAGAGCATGGTAAACCTGCTAGAAGTCCAGGAAGATCACATGCACAGGGAAGTAAGTCTTTTGAAAGAAGAGACCACCAGTCACAGTCCAGCAAACCAAGCAAGAATAATGCTTACCCATACACATCATACAAAGCACCACTGGGATGCACAGCTGTAGAATTTGTGTGTGTGTTGTCACCAAAACTTAAACTTTATGTGTACACAGCAGAAATAACACATCAGTTAATAAATGTTGATATGATTGCGTGCGGCGAAGCAAAAGACGGAGATGGTCAGGGAAAAGTAACAAAAGCTATTGAAAATATGTTCGGTAAAAAATTTGTTGAACAAAAGAAACAAAAATTCAAGGATGCTAAAGAAGGGGATATTGTAATAGTTCCAACTGGACGAAATATAGAATATGTGGCACATGTGATATTATATCAAAAGATACATACAGCAAGTGAATCAGACAGGAAGTGGAAAATGTCTGAGATCTATAGAAAACTTTTGATGAAGATGAAGGAAAAAAAGTGTAGAGGATTGGCGCTTGCATTGCCAGGAACAGGTATTGTCAATTTATTTGATTTCTGATGTCAAATTAAAGAAATCACTTTTCTGAGGGATATTTATTATGCTCCCCTTCGAAGAAGCGGGGGTATATTGCTTTGCACTTGTCGGTTGGTCCGTCGGTCGGTCCGTTGGTCGGTCGGTCCGTCGGTCGGTCGGTCCGTAGACCACATTTTTGTCCGGAGCATAACTCAAAAAGTATTTCAGGTATCATCTTGAAACTACATAGGTGGATAGATCTCATTAAGGAGAAGTGCAGTGCACAAGAATCATAACTCTGCCCATCATATTTATGGAGTTATTGCCCTTTGTTGATTTTCATACTTAATTCTTGTCCAGAGCATAACTCTAAAAGTATTTCAGGTATCCTCTTGAAACCTCGTAGGTGGATAGATCTCATTAAGGAGAAGTGCAGTGCACAATTACCATAACTCTGCCCATCATATTTTTGGAGTTATTGCCCTTTGTTGATTTTCATACTTAATTTTGTCTGGAGCATAACTCAAAAGGTTTTTCAGATATCATCTTGAAACTTTATATGTGGATAGATCTTATTCAGGAGAAGTGCATTGCACAAGAACCATAACTCTGCCCATTATATTTTTGCAGTTATTCCCCTTTGTAGATTTTCGTACTTATTTTTTTTCCGGAGCATAGCTCAAAAAGTATGCGAGGTAAAATCATGAAACTTTAAAAGTTGATAGTTCACATAAATGGGAAGTGCAGTGCCCAAGAATTTATCATTAATGATTTTTGAGTAATTACCCTTTGTTCGTTTTTACACTTTGAACTTAACAGTTTATAATCACATGTTATATTTAGAATTGGATGCCATTAGGGGGGCATACATGTTTTACAAACATCTCTTGTTTATACTTAAGGCACCAAATAACTAACTTGTACATCTTCAGTTTGAAAGTAAGGATATAAAATACTGCACTTGTGAGGCTGTTTTCCACCAGAAAATCTTTATTTAAAAACTTTACCAGTTTTGTTCAAAGAACAGACATCATGTTCTGTTCAGTCTGATCTTGATCTTCACTGCTTACATAAGCAAATTTTGTCATGATTGCCATCCTAAATGGGTTATCTTTTTTGATGTGAAAGGAAAATGTAGATGTAGAAAATCCCGTTTAATATCTAGATAATATTATTAACTGTATTTAGGTGGAAGGTTTCTGTAAGCCATACAAACTCAGCCAATAGAGTGCTAAATGATTGAATGGATATTCTCAACCATTAGGCTGCTGAGCGCGACTCAGGGACCTTTTGTGGACAGTGTAGGTCAAGATCAGCCTGCAGAGAACTTGCAGTTTGATCTTTGATCTACACTGTCTGACAAGAAGTTATGTTTCCCTAAGAAATACCCTTTGAAATAGCAAACTTTGGGTTTTTACTATCATCTTGAAAGTTTCTTTTCACTAGTTTAGCAGGATAAAGGCTAAGCATAGCATAAGTACTCTCATCTGCTACCATGACATTGGTTAATGCTTTGACAAACAATCAGGATTCATACAGGCTCTCATGAAAAAGGCTTTTGAAACATTATGGTTACTAGCAACTTAAAAGAAAAAATTGGCTGAGTGCAGGTTTCCCGGCTATCCTGAGATGTTAATCCCTACCGGGTAGAGAGTGTGTACTTGGTAGATCCTTCTACTTTCTCTGTATAGAGGTAATGCATTGGCATTGATAACATTGATTACTAGCAACTTATACTTTTGTACAAGGTTTTCTATGGAATCAAAAGCAAATTCAATGAGTTATGCCATATTAATTACAGTATGTCATGTGTGAATGCTTGAAGTTTGGGTCAGTCTATAGTTTTGTCATCAGGTAACAAGTTCAAAACTTTTTTCTATTGGTAACTTTTCTGTGTGTAGAAGGACCGGATACATATTACGCAATGACCTGTATGGTATAATGCATTACCAGACCTTATGATGTTGGTTTGTTTTCAAGGTAAAGGTCACTTAGATATCCAGTATTGTACAGAGAGATTAGTAGATGGACTGCAGTTGTTTACAGCACATGATAAGAAGTATGAGTTTGCTGTGCACTTGATCAATACAGACCCAGAGAAGACAAAGAAATCTGTTGCGACTATTGAGTCATGGACTGGAAAGCAAAAGCAGGAGAATTATTCTCCTGGACAAAAAGTGGCTAATAGGCCATCAAAAAGATCAAGTATGCCACCCAGACCTAAATCTGGAAACAGTTGTAGAGCAAGATCTACTTTTGAAGGATATCAAAATAAATACAGTCCCATAAACAGTGGAGGTAAAAGTAATTATATGGCTGATAAAGACCTTATACCTGGAACATATAGAACCAATGGACATGGAGATAAAGGAAAAGCAAGCATCCCTAATGAAGATGAAAGTACTGCTAGGGATAGTGGTTCTTCTTCTGAAGGAGAGGTTGATGATATTGATGGTTATGGCAGTGTCTCAGAAGGAGTAAGTGAAGAATTATTCAATTGTCAAAAAGCATTCTTATTATTGTTCAAGAAACTCTGGTGCACAGTGTATGAGTACACTGTAATTTCAATCTTTCAAAGGTGGAATGATTTAACCCTTTACCACACACTCACAAGTTTTAACGACTCTTAGGAAGAAAGTTTTCAAAAATATTGTTAGTAAGCAGAAAGTTGTGATAAGCAGCCTTTTCTCCTTTCCAACTGTGTTTTCTACCCTTTTCAGGACAAATTCTATCATTTGAGCCTAATTGTATGTGTTGTGTATAAATGTTTTCAATTAGGACATGTTTAAACTTTTGTAGTGTGGTAGAGAGTTAAGTATTTGGCTCTATTTAAAGGGTGAAGAAACAAACAAAATATTTTAATGGCAAAAACTTACAATAGTTTATTGTCAGAAATAAACATGAAAATTACAGAATGTGTTGTCATAATGCTGTAGTGGAAGAGGAGATCAGAAAAAAGCTGATATAGGTTGCCAGAAAAATAAGAGAAAAAAGTAAATAAGTTGCTGAAGGATTAGCCAGAGATACTCAACCAGCTGGTGGCAGCCCTGGAAAACATTGCCAGAACAAATAAAAAAGCAACATATAACAAGCAATTGATCCCCTCTAACAATGCCTCCCAATTAACTCCAGAATGGCAATATTTAAAATGTTTTACTGTGTATATGAGTATTATTTGTTACAGTCTTAGGTTGAATTTACGTTATAATACATGTGTATGAACAATTATCTGTCAAAGAATTCTAAGTATTAAAACATAAAAGAATGATAACTCTATGAAAATCCAAGATAGTGAAATATCTCTCTATTTTACTCTTTTTCAGAGTGCATCTGAGTTCACTGAAAGCTCAGGGGAAGAAAATGAAAGAAAAGCAGACTGTGAAGACAGTAAAGCAGATAATTGTGTTATCTGTATGGAGGTGTTGAAGAGCCCAAGTCGCCTTGTGTGTGGTCACGAGTTCTGTGGGCCCTGTATTACAGAGCAGTTTACCTATAAAGAAATATGCCCTGTGTGTGGCAGGGTGTGTGGTTTAATTACAGGTATGCATTGACTGTTACGTGCGGCAGAGTTATGTAAAGCCATAACAAACAGCATACATTTACCTAAATCTGTCACATGCAACACAGAATAATGTAAATCTTTCACACGCAGCATGGAGTAATGTAAATTAATTACATACAGCATAGAGACATACTGATTTTTCATGTACTTTCTAGAATAGTGTAAATCAGTCACACACAAAGCTGTGTACATGTATCATGCACACCATAAAGTTGTGCGAATCTCACTCTAAAAAGAGTTACATATATCTCTCACATACAGCATAAAATATTGTAGATTCATCACATACACAAAAGTGTAATGTAAACTGTCCGCACACAACATAGAGTTATGTAAATCTGTCACCCACAGTAAAAAAGGTAAACTTGTCATCCTAGAGAGTTCCTTATTTTGTTCCACAAATCTGTCACACAAAACATAGTGTCTAGAAATGTGTCACACACATTATTGTTTCATACACATTGCAGTTATATACATATGCATGTAAATATGTTTTGCTTAACAACAAAGAGTAATGTCTGTCCTACACAACACAGACTTATGTAAATATGTCATACACAGCATATTAAGGGGTGAATGGGAAATAATTCCATCTGCTTTTTAGAGTCGTTCAGTTTTATCAGTGTCTATTATATAGGTGATCAGCCTGATGGTAAAATGTCTGTGAAAACAAACAAGGATAAAAGCTGTGCTGGGTTTGAGAGCTTTCCAAGAATAGAAATCACGTATAAGTTTCCTGACGGAAAACAAGGGGTGAGAGGCCTTTCTTACAATCTTTACTGAACAATACTGGGTTTAAGCGACCCTGAGGTTGAAGGCTTTTGAAAACATTGTGGGAAAAGGAGAAAATGCTGGTGACCAGCATTTTCTCCTTTTCCTTCAATGTTCTTTACTCCTTTGAAAACAAATTCCAGCATTCAGATAGATTTAATTTTGGCATCTGCAAATGCACTCAATTTGGACAAGTATTTACATGTTGCTAAAATTATGGCATGTGCCTTTGCAAAGCTAGAAAACGTTTTCTGAAGAGGAGAAAATCCTGGTTACTTCGATTTTTTTTCTTTTTTTCCATAGTGTTTGAAAAAAGGAGAAAATGCTTGTAAGTAGCATTTTCTCTTTTTCTCACAACATTTTTAAAAGCCTTTTTCTTCAGGGTTGTTAAAACTTGAGATTATTTGACAGATTTTTTTTTTCAGAGTACCAAATAGAATTAATTAATGGAGATATTTACTTCAAACTTGGTCAAGTTGTTAACTATTAAAAGAGGAACCCATTCAACAGGGACAGGCAAACATCGAAATATTTTTAATACAGATAGGCACTTTTTCGACTTAATGTTTTCAAAAACTTTGACATTTTATGATATGTTTGTTATTTACTTAAAACTTAGACAAGTTATTAACTATCAAAAAAGAAATCCATATAACCAGGGCAGATAACCATCAAAGTATTTTGACACAGTTATGCCTCTTTTTCAACCTAGAATTTTCACTGAAAATCAATCAACTGCAGCAGAGTGCTGGGACCGGCATGTCGTGCTCAAAGACAGAAAAAGTATATGAGCCATGCTCTGTAATGAAAAGTATAGACTCAAATCAGCATGCGCAGTCAACTCAGGCTGACCTGAGTCAATACTTTTTGCTATTGGTCAATTTCCTGCTGGTCAAAGGACCAGTATACCTCACGATTTAGTTGTTAGTTATACAAAATGGATTTTATGGATTCATAATTGTATGATCACTTGCTTGGTATCTTGCATCACAGAGATGCATTAACCCTATACCACACAATCCCTACTTTTAATGACCCTAAATGAGAAGCCGTTTGAAAACACTGTTGGAAAAGGAGAAAATGCTGGTAACCAGCATTTTCTCCTTTTCCCACAGTGTTTTCTACGGGTTGAAAGAAGATTTCAGGTTTTGAATAACTTTTAATTTATTAATCTGCAAAATGCTTTCAATTTGGCCAAGTATAAATATTATCGTTTGGTGAAGAGTTAAACCCTCTTTTGTCAGAGTATGGCTCACATCATTTGTCACAGTTGTACATATTTTTCAGGCAAACCACCCAAATCCTGGCAAAATGTACAAAGGAATCACTAGAGTTGCATTTCTGCCTAGCAACAAGCAAGGAAAGTTAATTCAGAAGCTGTTACAAGTAGCTTTTGACAGGAAGCTGGTATTTACAATTGGAAGTTCAAGGACAACTGGACAGGAAGGGGTCATAACCTGGAATGATATTCACCACAAAACAGATCCAGAACCAAATATGCAGTAAGTATTATATGAGCTTTGCTCTGGCAAAGGGGGGGAGGGGGGCATTAAACGCATCATATTATATTTCATGTGTCTATTTTTATACGCCCGTCAAAGACGGGATGTATTATGGGATCACCCATGGCGTAAGGGCGGGCGTCCGGGCGGGCGTCCGTCTATCCGGGCGGGCTGGCGGTGTCCAGTTTTTTGTCCGGAGCATAACTTTGTCATCTCCAGTCCGATTGACCTGAAACTTGGCATGTGTGTTTGTTGCAATAATACGAAGTGCAGTGTGAAGAACCATTACTCTACCTGGTGCTGTCTTTGAGTTATTTCCCTTTGATCGTCATTTTTACAGCATTTTCTGCTTGTCCGGATCATAACTTTGTCATCTCCAGTCCGATTGACTTGAAACTTGGCATTTGTGTTTGTTATAATAATACGGAGTGCAGTGCGAAAAAACCATAACTCTACCTGATGCTGTCTTAAGAGTTATTTCCCTTTGATCGTCATTTTTACAGCATTTTCTGCTTGTCCGGAGCATAATTTTGTCATATCCAGTCTGACTGACTTGAAACTTGGCATGTGAGTTTGTTGCAATAATACGGAGTGCAGTGCGAAAGAACCATAACTCTACCTGGTGCTGTCTTTGAGTTATTGCCCTTTGATAGTCATTTTTTACAGCATTTTCTGCTTGTCCGGAATATAACTTTGTCATCTCCAGTCCGATTGATTTGAAACTTGGCATGTGTGTTTGTTGCAATAATACGGAGTGCAGTGCGGAAGAACCATAACTCTACCTCATGCTGTCTTTGAGTTATTTCCCTTTGATCGTCATTTTTTTCAGCATTTTCTGCTTGTCCGGAGCATAATTTTGTCATCTCCAGTCTGACTGACTTGAAACTTGGCATGTGTGTTTGTTGCAATAATATGGAGTGCAGTGCGAAAGAACCATAACTCTACCTGGTGCTGTCTTTGAGTTATTGCCCTTTGATAGTCATTTTTTACAGCATTTTCTGCTTGTCCGGAATATAACTTTGTCATCTCCAGTCCGATTGATTTGAAACTTGGCATGTGTGTTTGTTGCAATAATACGGAGTGCAGTGCGGAAGAACCATAACTCTACCTCATGCTGTCTTTGAGTTATTTCCCTTTGATCGTCATTTTTTTCAGCATTTTCTGCTTGTCCGGAGCATAATTTTGTCATCTCCAGTCTGACTGACTTGAAACTTGGCATGTGTGTTTGTTGCAATAATACAGAGTGCAGTGCAAAAGAACCATAACTCTACCTGGTGCTGTCTTTGAGTTATTTCCTTTTGATAGTCATTTTTTACAGCATTTTCTGCTTGTCCGGAATATAACTTTGTCATTTCCAGTCCGATTGACTTGAAACTTGGCATGTGTGTTTGTTGCAATAATAAGGAGTGCAGTGCGAATGAACCATAACTCTACCTGGTGCTGTCTTTGAGTTATTTCCCTTTGATCGTCATTTTTACAGCATTTTCTGCTTGTCCGGAATATAGCTTTGTCATCTCCAATCCGATTGACTTGAAACTTGGTATTTGTGTTTGTTGCAATAATACGGAGTGCAGTGCGAAAGAACCATAACTCTACCTCATGCTGTCTTTGAGGTATTTCCCTTTGTCATTTTTACAGCATTTTCTGCTTGTCCGGAGCATAACTTTGTCATCTCCGGTCCAGTTGACTTGAAACTTGGCATGTGTGTTTGTTGCAATAATAAGGAGTGCAGTGCGAAAGAACCATAACTCTACCTGGTGCTGTCTTTGAGTTATTTCCCTTTGATCGTCATTTTTACAGCATTTTCTGTTTGTCCGGAATATAACTTTGTCATCTCCAGTCCGATTGACTTGAAACTTGGTATTTGTGTTTGTTGCAATAATACAGAGTGCAGTGCGAAAGAACCATAACTCTACCTCATGCTGTCTTTGAGGTATTTCCCTTTGTCATTTTTACAGCATTTTCTGCTTGTCCAGAGCATAACTTTGTCATCTCCAGTCCGATTGACTTGAAACTTGGCATGTGTGTTTGTTGCAATAATTCGGAGTGCAGTGCGAATGAACCATAACTCTACCTGGTGCTGTCTTTGAGTTATTTCCCTTTGATCATCATTTTTACAGCATTTTCTGCTTGTCCGGAATATAACTTTGTCATCTCCAATCTGATTGACTTGAAACTTGGTATTTGTTTTTTGTTGCAATAATACAGAGTGCAGTGCGAAAGAACCATAACTCTACCTCATGCTGTCTTTGAGGTATTTCCCTTTGTCATTTTTACAGCATTTTCTGCTTGTCCGGAGCATAACTTTGTCATCTCCAGTCCAATTGACTTGAAACTTGGCATGTGTGTTTGTTGCAATAATAAGGAGTGCAGTGCGAAAGAACCATAACTCTACCTGGTGCTGTCTTTGAGTTATTTCCCTTTGATCGTCATTTTTACAGCATTTTCTGTTTGTCCGGAATATAACTTTGTCATCTCCAATCCGATTGACTTGAAACTTGGTATTTGTGTTTGTTGCAATAATACGGAGTGCAGTGCGAAAGAACCATAACTCTACCTCATGCTGTCTTTGAGGTATTTCCCTTTGTCATTTTTACAGCATTTTCTGCTTGTCCAGAGCATAACTTTGTCATCTCCAGTCCGATTGACTTGAAACTTGGCATGTGTGTTTGTTGCAATAATACAGAGTGCAGTGCGAATGAACCATAACTCTACCTGGTGCTGTCTTTGAGTTATTTCCCTTTGATCGTCATTTTTACAGCATTTTTTGCTTGTCCCGAATATAACTTTGTCATCTCAAGTCAGAGTGACTTCAAACTTGGTATTTGTGTTTGTTGCAATATTACGGAGTACAGTGCGCAAGAACAATAACTCTACCTAGTGCGGATTTCAAGTAATTCCACTTTGATCTTCATTTTTACAGTATTTCTTGCTTGTCTGTAACGGAACCTTGTCACCTCAAGTCAAATTGACTTGAGACTTGGTAAACATGTTTGTTGCATTACCTGCCCTTTACGATTATTATACCCCCTCAACAACTGGCGGTGGGACGGGCGTATCTTGCAACAATTTGCCGCTCTTGTTAGAAATGTTATGGGTAAAGAAATGTCGTAAATTAAGCTAGGGGGAATTATTTCCCCGTCACAGTGAATATTTTCCTCCTGTCGAAAATCTGGAACTACTTTTTTAAGTTTTTTAAGTTTTTAAGTTTTAAAAGTGGCATTCGTTGACAAAATTATCAGAGGAAATATAATGTGTAATTTATTTCATCAGCTTGTGGTTAATATGGGGAAATATTTGCCTCAAAAGGGAAAGGTCCGCGAAAATAATTCGTGCCTTACGGCACAAGTTATTTTCACATACCTTTCCCTTTTTCGGCAAATATTTCCCCATATTAACCACAAGCTGATGAAATAAACTCTATTTCTTGATGCATTATACTAAAAAAGGCATGACATAATTATGGGTCCATAAAATCCATTTCATTTAACAACCAACAGATTCATGAGGTAAAATGGTTCTTGGACATACATAGAATTGACCAATAGCAGAGAAGGTTTCAATCACTGTCAGCCTGCACAGGTTGACCTTGGTCTATACTTTTTTTTTTTTTTTGCATATGCATTAAACCCCCTTTTCATAGAGCATGGCTCATATCCATATAGACTGAAATATTCAAGTTGACAGGGGAAGAATGCCTGCAGGTGCAGACAAGTTCATGCATAACGTGGTTGGTACCTATAAACCTTTCCATTACTATTCATTAACAAGTCTTAATGACCCCGAGAGGGAAAGCTTTTTAAAAACATTGTCGGAAAAGAAGAAAATGCTGATAACCAGCTCTTTCTCATTTTCCAACTATGTTTTCATGTTGCATTTCTTTAAAAGCAACTTAACATCATTCAAGATTCAAAGCATTTGTATTGTGTGAATGCTCTCAAATTGGAAAAGGTCAACATTAGGCTCTTTGGTATAGAGTGAATACTGGTCTAATTCTAAATTCCAAGACTAGCTACCTGTTTGGCCCAGAGGAATTGTCACAGCCAATCAGATGGCCTGTCTTTGAATAAAAAGTCAGAGTTGAACTTACCCTTTACGAAACAGTCTGTGTTTTAATGACCCTGTGGAAATAGGCTTTGGAAAACATTGTAGGAAAAGGAAAAAATGCTGGCACTAGAATTTTCTCCTTGTATCACTTTTTTTAAAATCTTAAACCCTTTACTACACAATGCTGACTTTTAACGACCCTTTAGAAAACATTGTGAGAAAAGGAGAAAATGCTGGTAACCAGCATTTTCTCCTTTTCCCTAAATGTTTTCTACCCTATCAAAGAAAAATTGCACCACTTGATCCACATTGGAATTGTCATCTGCAGTTGCTTTCAATTTGGACAGGGCTAAAATTTTGTCGTCTGGTTAAAGACAGAAGCCCATCTTTTTAGCAATGTTTTATTTGTTGTCAGCAAATGCTTTCAATATGGACTAGTCTAAAAATTTGCTGTGCAGGAAAGAGTCAGGTATCGTTGATAAAGGTGACACCAGAATGATTTAGAATTCATTGTGTGATTGAATCAAATCCAAATGAGCCATGCTTTGTGTAAAAGGGGTTTAGTGCCTCTGCAAAATGTATTGACCCAGTCAACGCAGGCTGACCTGATCAATACTCTTTGTACTTGGTAAATTGTCAGCATTTCTGAGGACCATTCTACCACAGAATTTAGCCCGTTGTTGGACAAAATGGGCATTATGGATCCATAATTATGTGACGCTTAGTATTTATGCATCACAGGGATGCATGAAAGCCTCCTTTGCCAGAGCATTGCTCATATGGATTTGAGCCATGCTCTGGCAAAAGGGAGCTTAATGCATCTCCGTGATGCATTATACCTATTAAGCACTCCCATAATTAGGTATCTGTAACAGTTATTTCTTTTAACAACCGACTTAGTCATGAGGTAGAATGGTCCTTGAACATACAGAAAATCGACTAATAGCGAAAAGCTTTGGCCCAGGTCAGCCTGCCCGGATTGCGCAGGCTGACCTGGGTCGATACTTTTTGCAAATGCAATAAGCCTCCTTTTCATAGAGCATGGCTCATTTATTTGCTTACTTCTTGCATGTCTCAAAGTAGCCGGCATGAACCTACAACCTCATTTCACTGTAATCATCTACCAAATATTCCAATGATTTTAAAAAATCCCATGGAGGAAGACTTTGGAAAACACTGTTGGAAAAGGAGAAAATGCTGGTAATTAGCTTTTTCTCCTTTCCGCAATGTTTTCTACACTGTCAAAGACAAATACTGTGTAAATGTTTTTTAAAAAATTGTTTGTCTCAGGGTCATTAGACTTTGGGGTTATTAGGCAAAGGGTGAATTAATACTGTTTCAATACTTTAGATACTGTAATTATTATAACAGAATGATCTTAGCCATGCTCTGTTGAAAATGGGTTAATGAATTTGTAAAAAGTATAATTGACCTATGTCAGCCTGAGTAGGCCAAGACTGACATGGGTCACTGTTTTTGCTATTTGTACATTTTCTGCATGTCAAAGGACCATTCTACATAATGATTCAGTTGGTTGTTGGACAAAATGGATTTTATGGTCTTACGAACAAAGTCCGTAACAAAGAAACAAATGAATAAATGCATGGCTGAAATACAAACCGCATCTGGCGGGACTCGAACCCATGGCGGACAAATATCCTCGTTTTTCAAGGTTTAAAAGACCAATACCTTAACCACTGAGCTAAAGAAATATCTCCCTAACGCAGTTGCTAGGTATTGTATTTAAATCGGGACAAAGCCATGCATGAAGGAGTGGTCTCCCGTAACACAACCTGTCTTAAAGTCATCATTTATTGATGACTCAAAGCCTTATTAGGCAGTAAGTATATTATTTACACAACAAATGTCCGTTTTTGGACAACAAATGGGATTAATGGCTCAATGGCCAGTCCCGGACGAGCCCCCATCTTATGAACAAAGTCCGTAACAAAGAAACAAATGAACAAATGCATGGCTGAAATACAAACCGCATCTGGCGGGATTCGAACCCATGGCGGACAAGATCCTCGTTTTTCGAGGTTTAAAAGACCAATACCTTAACCACTGAGCTAAAGAGATATCTCCCTAATGCAGTTGCTAGGTATTGTATTTAAATCGGGACGAAGCCATGCGTGAAGGAGTGGTCTCCCATAACAATGGATCCATGGTTATGTAAGGACTTTCTCAGTAAAATGCATCACAGAGATGTATTAAACCGTCTTTTCCCAGAGCACTGCTAATACATATTTTCAGGTTTGGCTACCCTGACCCAGGTTATTTAGATCGAGTCATGGATGAATTGGCTGTCAAAGGAGTTACAGAGAGAGACCTTAACACAATGTAACGTTTTATCCTCTGAAAGAAATTTGAGGCATATATCTGTTTACCACACAATCCCAAGTTTTAACCCTTAAGCTGCTAAGCGTGACCCACTGACCTTTTGCGGACAGTGTAGATCAAGATCAGACTGCACAGAATGTGCAGTTTGATCTTGGATCTACACTGTCAGAGAAGGAGATACCATTCCCTAAAACATATTTTTGAAATTACAATATTAGGGTTTTTACTATCAAACTGAAAATTTCCTTCCAGTTATTCAGCAGGAAAAGGTTTAACAACCTTGAGGTAGAAGGCTTGGAAAACATTGTGTTAAAAGGAGGAAATGCTGGTTACCAGCATTTTCTCCTTTTAACACAATGTTTTCTTCATTTTTAAAGAAAAATATCATCAACTGAGCCACATTCAATTTGTCATTTTGTTTTTCGGCAAAGAGTTGTGATATATGAATGCATTTGAAACATTTGGATAGCTCATTGCATGCTATATCTCCTTTTGCTGTCATGATTTTGTAAACGGTTTGCTGCAGGATGAAAAAGCAGCGCGAAATGTGTTCGTTTCATGGATTTTTTTTTTTACATGTATTTTAGTGATTTTACTTAGTTACTTGGTAATGAATTCTCATCAAAATGTGAATGGTAAAGAGAGTCATTTTTATCTGCAAATCATCAGTTTTAAGTAATTTCTATCAAAACCGTTTAAAATAGTTAAAATAGTAGGAGAAAGTGATTTCTTCATCTGTGAGTTTTTCAAATATCCAAGTTTGATGAATCTTAAGTATAACCTTGATATATAAAATTAATGTTTTCTGTCTCAAAAGGTTAGAAAATTGGCCTAAAATTTGAAATGCTGATCCTTTATAGAACCATTTTTCAGACAACCTTGCTTTTATGATTCGGAGGAAGATAGAAATGAAAACATTGTAGAAAAAGGAGAAAGTGCTAGCTAACACAAGGCTAGCTAAATAACATATTACTTGACAAGTTTTATAGAGTTTTGTCTCAGCAGCCATCAAATGTCAGATCTATTTTATCACATGATTGTATCTCAAGAAACACAGTTCATAATAGGCAAAAACAAAGGCCTACACGTATGTACATGTGTATTGAAATTTACCTAAATAAAAACTAATCACTTCTTTAACAGGTGTGTCTTTGACGAAAAATATTTTTACAGCAGCCTACATGTAACAACTTCAATTTAAATATGGAGATTTAAAAAAAAAAAATGTAGCATTGCCATTACTAAATTTTGACAATTAAATCATCAAGAGAATCTCCACTATTTTTAGAAGTAAGTTGTAAAATTACAACAGGATATTTGTTTTCTTTGGTGAAAGATCAAAATTTATTTCATCGAGTGAACATCATTGGTAATATTTTCGATATTACCAATTATGTTCTCGAGATCACTGAAAAAAAAAATCTATTTAGATCTATTTCATGTTTCTAATCTCTATTTTGTTTGGACTTTCATCCAAATCCAGTACAGTTGTTTAGGGGATTTCCCGGCGCCGTACCTCCCCCAACTTAAGAATGCATTATCATATTATGTAAAGCACGAGAAATGTAAATGCACATTAATTATGTCATATTTCTGGCACACACTGTTTACCTAGGTAAGTAGTGCGTGGGAACTACTGCTTCTGCTTTTAAGTGGAGAGTTTATGGAAATATATACAGTTAATTTACCTGGCCATAACCATGAATTATCAAACCTTATAATCCACCATCATTTCCAGATAACTTACCAAAAAGCATGAAAAAAAGAGCTTTCACCAATAATTGCTACTTGCTTATCTCATTATGTGTGTTCACCCTTTACTACACAAGCCCAAGTTTTAACCCTTTCCCAAACAATCCCTGGTTTTCACGACCCTGAGAAAGAAGCTGTCTGAAATCATTGCGGGAAAAGGAGAAAATGCTGGTAACCACCATTTTCTCATTTTCCCACAATGTTTTCTTCCCTTCCCAAAACAAATTTCAATTTTTGGGTCACATTAATTTTGTCGTCTGCAAATGCTTCCAATTTGGACTAGTCTAACATTATGTTGTTTGGTAAAGAGTTAACGACCCTTTGGAAGAGGGCTTTTGAAAACATTGTGGGAAAACGAGAAAATTCTGTTAACCAGCATTTTCTCCTTTCCCCACAATATTTCCAGCCCTTTCTAGCACAAATCCTGTTATTTGAGCTACTTGGAATATGTCGTCTGCAAAGGCTTTCAATTTGGACCAGTCTAAAATTTTGTGATCTTGTAAAGACTTAAGAGAAGAAAATTCATATTGGCTTTACCACAGTTAACCCTGTACCACACAATCCTGAGTTTTAATGACCCTATGTTAAAGGCCCTTAGAGAACATTGTTGGAAAAAGAGAAAATGCTGGTAAATGGCATTTTCTTGTTTTCCCATAATGTTTTCTATACTTCAAAAATAAAGTTCTGTTTTTGAGTCATTATCATTGTGTAATCTGCAAAAGCTTTAGGTTTAGGTAAGTGTTAAATTTTGTCGTTTGGTAAAGAATTAACCCTTAGGTTGCTAAGCGCAATTCACTGGCCTTTTGCAGACAGTGTAGATCAAGATCAGACTGCACAGAATGTGCAGTCTGATCTTAGATCCACACTGTCTGATAAGGAGGTAATTTTTCTTCAAAAAAATAAGTTCGAAATAGGATTATTCAGGCTTTTATTATCGGTTTGAATGTTTCATTTAATTTATTTAGTAGGATAAGGTTTAAAACAAAGGTAGTGATGTGGTTAGCCCTTTACCACACAACAAAATTTTAGCCTTGTCCAAATTGAAAGCATTTGCAGACGACAATTTCAAGGGGGCTGAAATGGTGCAATGTTTCTTTGACAGAGTAGAAAACATTGTGGGAAAAGGAGAAAATGCTGGTTACCAGCATTTTCTCCTTTTCCCACAATGTTTTCAAAAGCCTTCATTTCCAGGGGCATTAAAAGTCGGCATTGTGTGGTAAAACTGATTCAAGGTTAGTAATGTAGAGGTTGTGAGTATGAATCCCATGTTGGTCAAAACTCTTTGTGGATTGATGGTAGTCAGGGTTGTGACAGGGCTCAATCTGCTCTCACTGTTGAATGTGTTTCAAAGTCATTTATCACTGAGCCTTGTGATGAAGTTTTTGTGATGTAGCAAATGCAGTTAGCGGCTTGGATAGAGTATTTTGCATAGTTCTGGTCAAATGTATAGGTGTACTGGCTGCTTTGATTGGCACTTAACACCAAAGAAACAAGTAAGCCACATCTTACATTAACATTTTTACCTTGTCCATATGAAAAGCATGTGCAGATATCAGATTTAATGTTGTTTAACCCTTTACCTTATAATCCTATGTTTTAACGACCCTTGGAAGGAAATTTAGGAAAACATTGTAGGGAAAAGGAGAAAATGCTGGTAGCCAGCATTTATCCATTTCCCACAACATTTTCTTCCCCTAGGCAAATCACATCATCTGTCTGAAATCAACTTTGTTGTCTGGAAATGCTTACAGGTTGGACAAGACTAAAATTTTGACATTTTGTATAGAGTTAACATCTTACAAAACAACAAAATTTTAGACTTAGCCATTTTGAAAGTATTTGCATACAGTAACTTAACTCTTTACCAAACGACAAAATTTTAGACTGGTCCAAATTCAAAGCGTTTGCAGACGACAAAATAAATGTGACTGAAAAATTGCAATTTGTTTTAGGAAGGGCAGAAAACATTGTGGTAAAAGAAGAAAATGCTGGTTACCAGCATTTTCTTCTTTTCCCACAATGTTTTCCAAAAGGCTTCCTTCCCAGGGTCGTTAAAAGTCGGGATTGTGTGGTAAAGGGTTAAAGGCGGTTGAAATGATGGAGTTTATCTTTGATAGGGTAGAAAGCTGTGGGGAAGGAGAAAATGCTGGTAGACAGCATTTTCTCCTTTTTCCTCAATGTTTTCATAAGGCTTTTTTTCGGGGTCATTAAAACACAGAACTGTGTGGTGAAGGCTTAAATGATAAGAGTAGTATTTGAAGGGGTAGAAAATATTTTGGGAAAAGGAGAAGATGCTTTTAAAGGCCCACAAGCAGCATTTTCTTCTTTCCCAGTAACATGTTTTCTGCTTTTTATAGACAAAAATGGTCATTTGAGCCATATGCAACTTCCTGTCAGCAAATGTCTTCAATTCGGACAAGTCTGAAATTTTGTCCTCTTTTAAAAAAAATTAGTGTAATAATGGCATCATATACAGTATCTGATTGGTTTATTTTGTACATTATGTTAATTAATATTTTTTGAAAGCACACGCTTACCATGATAATCCAAAGTACTGTCACTAGAATCGTGTTTTATTTATAAAGACTTGCCAGCTATAATTAACAAATAAAATCCATAAATATTTAGAAATAATATCAATTATAATTAATTTGACAGTTTTGTTTTTTACTGATTTTACATAGTGCTGTTTCCCGGTGAAAGCTTTACTGCTTGTTTATAGTTACAGTTGTTATATATCCATTTGTGTACCTGATTCCAGTTTTATTAATAAACACAAATATTGAAAATAATGTGTGTTTTTACTTTGTGAAATATTAATATGTTAAGCTTATCAGTATGTGTAGTTAACCCTTTACCACAATCCCGAGTTTTAACAACTTTTGTGTAAAAACCCTTTGAAAACATTGTTGGAAAAGGAGAAAATGCTGGTCACCAGCATTTTCTCCTTTTCCCACAATGTTTTCTACCCTTCCAAAAGCGAATTTCAATTTTTGAGTCATATTTATTTTGTAGTCTGCGAATGCTTTCAACTTGGACCAGTCTCAAATTTTATCGTTTGGTAAAGAGTTCAGCATTATATACAGGACATTGAATTATAATCCCTATTTCATCGCCATGAGCAAAAGGAGGGGCTCTTGCGGGGAAAATAAGTCAAGATCAGACAACACAAAACGTGCAGTCTGATTTTAGATCTTTACTTTTCGCTTGAGTATTCAAGCCTATATGATAAGCTATGAGTTTCAGTGAGTTGTATTTTGTGTCGCCGTCGACAGAGGTCGAGTTAATACATATAGCATAGGCCTCTGAAACTCGATTGGTCTCTCAAGGGGTAAAGAAACTTTCATTATCGGACACTGTTACTATAAATAGAACATTGGGATTCCCTCTGTATCGTATATAGTAAGTCTATAGTACATGTATATAGAGGGAGTCACCATTGTGCTATTTATAGAAACAGTGTTGATGAAAATTTGAATATATATTCCGTGATATACAGGCGATACACCAATGTGCTACAAGTGTTCGATGATCGACCAAGGACAATTTTAGTGTTCCGTGATAGACCAATAGAGCTTCAAAGGCCTGTGCATATAGGCCTACTAGTAATTAGCGGTAAAAGAGCTAAATATCAACTTATACCTCTAAAGCATCTAGCACAACTTAATTCTGTACCAGACGACAAAATTTTAGACTCCTTCAAACTGAAAGCATTTGCAGACGATAAATAAAATGTACTTCAAATGCTTAGTTTTGTCTTTTGGAAGGGTAGAAAACGTTATGGGAAATGCAGATAATGCTAAATTCAGATGAGCAAAAGTAGTCGATGTAGAGCTTATTTTCGATTACTTGCGCCATTTTCTCCCAGTGCTAACTGTCTGGTTCTCTCTTTCAGCCTTTGCTCTGCGTTCCTTTGCAAGAGCGAAATTTACTTTGTCCAGTTTTCCTTTCAATGTGCATACTTTAATCGGCTCAGATAGTTCGTCACATTCCGTAATCGCTCGGACGATGTTCGGGCTTTCGTTCGCAATGCATTCCTCGGTGCACATATTCGTCAAATCGGCATATTTAAACCGATCAGCTACCTTAAGGTACTGGATCGTGGTGTCTACAGGTAAACTGCCTTGCCTGTGACTTTTTCGCAGTCGATAGAACGTGCGAGTCAGTGTTTCCTCCGATGCCTTGATCAGTTGCTTCATTTCGTATTCTTCCGCTAGCGGCAATAGCCGGAAAGCTATTTCATCTGTAATAAATGAAGCATTTATAACAAAAACCATACAGTAACACCTGACGTGAATGATTAGTTTTGCGGTTTTTATTCATTTGTTACCCTTTTTGGCATTAATTATGAATCATTTTGATGTTTCCTTACGCTAAACGCTATACGACAGATATTCATGCATAGAATATACTTGACGTCAGCAGCAAAGCCTGCTTACGTTGGTCTTGTTATATTATTAGCTGTGACAGTCAGATAATGACTGGTATCTAAACAGTCTTATGAATCCCTCTCCCTGACTCTATCAGTTTTGCCGAATTAATCGAATGACTACCAAGTCTTGTCTTATTATCTTTTCCCTTACAAATGTAGCTAAATAATGACTGGTATCTAAACAGTCTTACGAATCCCTCTCCCTGACTCTATCAGTTTTGCCGAATTAATCGAATGACTACCAAGTCTTGTCTTATTATCTTTTCCCTTACAAATGGTCTTTGATTCACAGACAGCTGCCAAAATGTACATTCTGCCGGTTAAAAAGAATAAAAAAGAAAACCCTTTCTGCCTCTCGGTCCATTGATTTCAAAATAGGCTTGTAGTGTATCCACTTTTCGGCATCATCACACGATAGCCTTTATTGGAAAATATTTTTAGTGGGCCTACTTTGAAAATACATGTATATATATTATACATGTATAAGATTTGTCTAAGGAATAGTTTTGCATTATCTCAAGAGTATATTTGCAGTAAAGTCGCGGTACAACAGAGCTCGTGACTGTGATGCAAGTGAATAGCTTTTGTTTGATTTACATGTACCTTTCATTGTTTGCTGATAAGTTGCTGTACTATCATTGACTTCCAGTAAACTTTTGCACCTACTCTGCGATTTTAATCACACAGATGTGTGCATGCTCAAAAAAAAAAAAAAAGCCAACGACCAAATTTGATTGGCGACATCTCGCTGTCGTAAGTACAATCACTGGGGTTCAGAAGTAAAAAGCTACATAATTATTCGTCTTTGAAAATATTACTTTTTACCCGCATTTAATGTCAATGAACCTTTTGACGAATAGTGAACTGTCATGTTATTTTCCACATTGTTTGTCTTGACACTGTATACAGCGATTTTTTTTTTAGCCGTGATATTGTCTTGTAGGCCCTTACTTTGAAATTGTAAAAAGCTCGCTGATGTAGTTAATCTGTCAGTGTGAAAAAAATAGGATGGTATAAAAGTAGGCTAAGTAAAATGCCCAATCGCAACCAAAAGAAAACAATGCAGGAGTTAAAATACATTTAGATTTAAATGATACCATTTAAAGTATTGGAATTAAAGTCAAAATGACAATCTGTTATTGTGCGGTCGATCTAAGTGTTAACCGCTAACAAAATAATAATAATGCAGGTCAGAAGTTGCCAGGTCACTCTATCTTCAGTTTACGTTTTATATGGTTTTAAGACCATTTTTCTGCCAGCGACTAACACTTAGACCGACCGTACAATAAAAGATTGTCATATTCACAATAATTTCCATACTTTTAAAAGGTATGATTAACAGATTTACATCTTCACAATAATTTCTATACTTTTAAAAGGTATGATTTAATACATCTTAGAATAGTGATCGCATTGCTTACTTTCGGCCGTCTGTAGGACTTTAAGTTAACCTGCCAGAGTGGAAAACATAGCCTGGTTTACAGCCTGATCATTTTTCCTTTTATGCAGTCGGACGTTACTTTGTCAAAAATGAGGGTTCTGAAGCGATAAATCGCTTTGCCATAGATCTGTATGGACCCTGAAAGGATACCTTATTAGGAGTGAGTGTAAGATTATTACCGCCAGGACCCATGCTAGGAAAACAGGTCTATAAAAGTTGCGCAGTGAGCTTATTAGAAGGATCTAGAAAGAGATGTTGCGCCAAACTGATTGACAGAAGACGCTATATAAGATAAGTTACGTTAACCTGTCAGTGTGAAAATAGCAAGAGGGTCTTTTATAAAGAAAGCTGAGCTAACCTGTCAGTGTGAAATTAACACGAGGGTCTATGAAAGCCATCATATCGTAGACATCGTCAAACCTCTTGTCAGACAAGTCGATGTCCTTGTTTACTAGAGATGTGCTGCTAGATTTACCTCCCCTGGATATTTTACCCGGAGAATTGCCCCCACTGGCGTCCCCACGGAAATATTTCATGAATACGGGAGAATGGAACGCAAGTAAACATTTGTTAGTGAAGATAGTTTTTTCATTGACCTGAAAAGAAGATCGTTGATATTTTACCAAACACTGTGAATAAAATTTTTAGCTCGGCTGTTCTCGAAAAAAAACAGCGAGGTATTGTCATAGCCCTGTCTGCCTCTTGCGAAAACTTTGTCACCTTAAAATATCTCTGTCATTACTAAAGACGTTTGCTTCAAACTCGGAGTAGTTGTTAACTATCAAAAGGGTAGCCAATAAATCAGGGGAAGATAACAATCAGCTATTTTGACACAGTTATGCTCCTTTTTCAACTTGCAATTTTCAATGAAAATCAATCTATTTCCAAAAGCAACTGCAGCCGAGTGTTGCCACCCGTATGCGGCGCTCTTGTTATTCCAAGTGCGAGGACTAGCCATCAGACTGACTGGGACGTTCTGTCTAGATGGCTCAGTAGTCTCGTAATTTAGAATTGAGTTTAGAGTTGTTGTTAAATATGGCCTGCAACATGCGAAGAGGGGCATTCGGATATTTGCGTAAAGTGTCGTCCCGGATCAGCCTGCGCAGTCAGCGCAGGCTGATCCGAGACGACACTTTCCGATCGTATGTGATTTTCTGTTTCACGCAAGTCTACTGTAGGACGAAATCTAATATTGACGTAACGTGCCGTCTCGGATTAGCCTGCGCGGACTGCGCAGGCTGATCCGAGACGACACTTTACGCAAATATCCAAATGCCCCTTTTCCCGTGTTGCAAGCCATATGATCCCCCTGGTGTATTGCCTACTTCTGGTTCTTTAATTCAAAAATAACGTGTCCGATTGGCGTTGTCTCAGAAATTAGGTGGCCTCTTTTTGAAATTTATGTAAGACTTAAGGGCATGTGGTTGCCGTCTTAACGTATATAGAGGTTATTACACAGCTGATGAGGGCCGGAGAGTGATATCGGCCCGCCACCTTGATATCTGCCCCGAGGGCTTTAGCCCGAGGGCAGATTTCGAGGTGGAAGGCCGATATCACTCTCCGGCCCTCATCAGCCGTGTAATAACCTGTTTATTACATTCATGGATCAATTGCTCGATCTTTATTGGTTTTCTAACATGTTTAAACACTTAAAACAAAAGCATTCTTGTCTTCATTCGACACAACTTTTTTCCACGGGTAAACGTCACGTTCATGACGTCATTCACCATCACTATCGTAGAGCTGCATATATGTGCAGTATAGGACGTTTTAAATAAAGTTCTTCATGTTTGTTCATTGTTAAACAGGTGTTGCCATTATTGTTTCTCCGATCTAAATATTCAATTTTGTGTGATACGGATCAAAACAGAAACAGGATAAATAGAATAGAGGGTTGGTGCTTCGAATTATGAAACTTAATCAAGCTCGGTTCACCCGGCTCAATGGATAAAATTCGTAGAAGTACTAGCCTATAAACACTACGCATTGCCTGATAAGTTTCCCAATCCAAGACAACAACAATCTATTCTCTATTTATCGGGTCTTTGTTGGTTTAACGATTCAACATTGACTGTAGTTCTGAAGATTTGTCCGCTAGCGATTGACGGACCGATTCAGCCATTTTTTTTCAAAATGGATGTTTTGAGAACGTAAGTTTACGAGCGAGTGTTCTGTTGCTATAGATTTAGAACAAATATCTTGTCAACGGGCAGGATATCAGATATCAGCCCGTTGCCCCGCCATATCTGCCCTCGCGTGACACTGATATTACACCATTTTCAGTGGAAAATGTTACTATTATTAGTAACAGAATGTAATAAATTGAGGTTATTACACGGCTGATGAGGGCCGGAGAGTGATATCGGCCCGCCACCTTGATATCTGTCCCGAGGGCTTTAGCCCAAGGGCAGATTTCGAGGTGGCGGGCCGATATCACTCTCCGGCCCTCATCACCCGTGTAATAACCTGTTTATTACATTCACTGATCCTTCGCTCGATTTTTTTCCGTTTTCTAACATGTTTAAACACTTAAAACATAGAAATTCTTGTCTTCATTCGACACAACTTTTTTCCGCGGGTAAATGTCACGTTCATGATGTAATCATGCATCATTCATCATGACTATCGCAGCTGCAAATACAGTATAAGGACGTTTTAAATAAACGGTTCTTCATCTTTATTCATAGTTAAAAATATGTCGGTATGTGTGTTTTCCGAGCCAACTATTCAATTTAGTATGATACGGATTATAAATGAGAAACAGGACAAGTGGAATAGATGTTGGTGCTTTGGACTGGAAAACTTTATCAGGCTCGGTTCCCCCGGCTCAACGAATAAAATTCGTAGATCTACAAGCCTATGGACACTGCGCCTTGCCCGATAAATTTTCACCAATCCAAGATAACGGCAATTTATTCTCTATCATGTCTTTGCTGGTTTTGAGATTCAATCATTGCCTGTAGTTATGAAGATTTGTCCGCTAGCGATTGACGGACTGATTCAGCCATCTTTTTTTTTTCAAACTGGATGCTTTGAGAACGTTAGTTTACGAGTGAGTGTTCTGTTGCTATAGATTTAGAACAAATATCTTGTCAACGGGCAGGATATCAGATATCAGCCCGTTGCCCCGCCATATCTGCCCTCGCGTGACACTGATATTACACCATTTTCAGTGGAAAATGTTACTATTATTAGTAACAGAATATAATAACACATGTTATATCATTATAACGTTAGATTCTACTGAGAGTTTATGTCGCCAGTATATTGCTTACTGAAATAGTCTTGAAAGCAACATGAAACACTAAACATTCAGCCAACCATTTAGTGAGTGATCTAGAAATGGACTGTTAAAAAAAAAATCTATCCTACAAATTACCAAAATCTTGACGTCACTAAACTCGTCACTTTCCATGAAAGGATGGGTACGTTCTGGGCTCTTGGGCCGCCGTTGGCTTCGTATGCCTCTGTTTATCTTCCGCTTGGGTTCTGCGCCCCTTAGGGATGACAGGTTGCTCATCTTTCTAGGGGACTCGAGTTCGGCTTCTTCTTCCATTATCTTTCTGTGAATCAATGAACGAAACACTTAATAAAAGAAGGACTCAAAGAAAGAACGACTCAATGAACGAACGATTGACAGAATGAGGGAAGGAAGGAAGGAAGGAAACTAACGATTGAATGACTGATTCTCTTCGACAGCATATGATAACGTACTTAAAAACATTTCCTAAATTACTCAATGACTTCCTGCAGATGGATTCTTTCGTCTTGCATGAGATCACTTACAGGCATGGTTGTAAAAAAGAAAACTAGCCCGTTTGCCACAATGTTTTAAAACGCATTTATGAAAATATCTTTAATGTGTTGATTATCACATTTCAAAAGAATGTATTTAACTGTTTACCACACAATCCCGAGTTTTAACGACCCTGGGGAAGAAGCCTTTTGAAAACTTTGCATTTCTCCTTTACCCACAAAGTTTTCTACCTTATTAGAGTAGGTTTCATGACTTGAGCCACACTTTATTTGTCGTCTGCAACAGCTTTGAATTTGGACAAGGGCAAAAGTTTTGCCGTTTGGTAAAGAATTAAGGTTTGCTGTTGCAAATTTGTTGTCTGGTAAAGAGTTAAAGAAGACTCGATGTTTAGTAGTAAAATCGATAATATGGCCTGCAACACGCAAAGAGGGGCATTCGGACATTTGCGTAAAGTGTCATCTCGGATCAGCCTACGCAGTCCGCGCAGGCTAATCCGTGACGGCACTTTACGTGAACATTAGATTTTGTCCTACAGTAGACTTGCGTAAAACAGAAAATCACACACGATCGGAAAGTGTCGTCTCGGATCAGCCTGCACAGGCTGATCCGAGATGACTCTTTACGCAAATGTCCAAATGCCCCTATAGACAATAGATCGCCTACATTGGGAGCATTTGCAGACGACGAATTAACTCGTTCAGCTCCAGATAAATAAACTCGATCTCTTTCGACGGCTCTAAATACAATCTGTTGAAACTTACAAAGATTTTGATTGTATATGCTTGACTACCCAAGCGGACGGTATAGATCAAAGATCAGACTGCACGTTCTGTGCAGTCTGATCTTGATCTATGCCGTTCGCTAATGTCAGTGTTTTCGCCTGTGGTGCCGAAAGGGTTAAACTCGCACTAATTATGTACTTTTGTCTTTGGATGGGTTTTGAACATTGTGTGAAAAGAAAAATGATGGTTACTAGCATTTTAAAAAATTCACCCAACTATGGTTTCTGACGGTTTTTTCTTCGGGTGGTAAATCCTGTCAGGTTTAGGATTTTAAAACAGTGTTTTCCATCATATCCTCATATGAGTTCTGAAATTTTCTTATCGTGGGAAAAGAGATTTATTTCACCTTGAAGTGAAATTATGCAAAGAGCCACATACAGCTATAAATCATTCACGAATAGAAATTACATGCAAATTTTGTAAATAGAATTATCGGATTATCGACACTCGAAATAGCCGACGTATTTCTGGTGTAACAACGTCGAACTTTTGCCGGGACTACAGAGTTCTTTCGAAAAACATAGGTTCCTCGGACGCTCTAGACATGGGCTATCGAGGTTTTTGCTTGCTGAAAAAAAAAGAGAGTTCTTATCCAAAGTATTATAAAAATGTCGAAACGATGTGGATATATCTAACTTATTGTTATTGGTGGCAATTCCTATTACCACGCTTTCTTAAGAAAACTCAGCGGCAATCTGGGAAAAGGCGGTTTAAGGCATCCTCGTAATGCATTACTAGTATATCAAACAGGTCATCACATGACGTGGATCTATAGTAATAGCAAAATGTTTCGACTCGGGCAAGCCTGCGCCATTCGCGCATGCCGTTATCAAACGATACTTTTTTTTTTGAAGATACATTAAACAACATTTTCGCCGAGCACGATTCGTATAACTCTTTACCAAACAACAAAATTTTAGACTGGTCCAAATTGAAAGCATTTGCAGACGACAATTTAAACGTATCGTCGAGTGTCCATATTCCGTGAGTGTCCTTGAACCGGTGATTTTTGTTTACATCTCGTAAAGCACATAGTTTGATGACGTCACACGGTATTTCAGCTCGTAACCCGCTCTTTAATTTCAGCCGAATGCACTTAAAAACATTTGAAATGCGATTAATTATCTCGGTTAAAAGAAACTGATATTACTTTTCTTATTTCTGAATAGTGTTCCTTCTCTATATATGCAAGGACCTACGATTTTCTGCTATAAATACTACCGAGTTACCGGAATTAGGTCACGCCATGTTTGCTCAAGAAGGCCGACAGCATGCTTTTTTTATGCACATTGAACATGGAAATTAATGTCCAAGTTATAATTTTTTTCATGAAACTGATCAGAAATGATTTTTTTTATGAAGGCAAGTAATTTCTAGCTCACGTTCTTGTCTTAATTCTTAATTTCTTCATGCTGTTTCCTTATCATCACGGAATACGGACACTCGAGGCTATATCAAGGGATGGAATTTGCATTTTATAGGGTAGAAAACATTGTGGGAAAAGGAGAAAATGCTGGTTACCAGCATTTTCTCCTTTTCCTACAATGTTTTCAAAAGACTCTATTCTTAGGGTCGTTAAAACTCGGGATCATGTGGTAAAGACTTCGACGGCGCCGTGTTCTTCTGTTTAAGCTCCATAAATTTAGTTACATCTGTTTGAGAAAGAGTTGTTAAAAAAAGAAAAAGTTCGTAGGCCTACTTCGATTTTTGAAATGTTGATAGAATTCGCCTACAGTAATTGGAAAGTAAACAAAGAGCGTGACAACTGAACAATATTGAAACATTCAACTTACCTCTACCTATTGGAATGTTCACCAAACTATAAATCTGTAGTAGTCTGTATTTACTTTAGATCATATAAAAGATCGTCAGAGCAAACACTACAATTGATTACGAAATACACTGTTATAATTTTGCATGTTACCCGTTAACTCATGACTTATAAATACACATAGCAACCGTCGATGACTTAACACTTTGCTATGTGAAAATACACAACATCTGAAAATATTGCAATTGCTTGCAACAAGGAGCTCCTTTTCTCTCAATGTTCTCAAAAGCTGTAAACTGAAAAAACTCGGTCTTATCGGAGCGTACAGTGTTTAATTCCTTGGATTCGACTAAATTTTAGATTCGGCCATATTGAAAATAAGGCTTACAGACGAAGAATCTTATGTTTTTTTTTTTTCAGCGACCTTAAAAAGGTGGGATTGTTGTGAGAAGTGATTGATTCAAGAGTATGTTACGTTAAGCCCCTGTCACACTATACGGCGTTTCCTTTGCGTTAGCACGGCGTTGTTTAATTTCCCAGAGCGCCATGAGATCGCAGGAAAATTCGGATATTTTTCGCGAAGACGGAGATGTCACGGCTTTCTAACTACGACCAAGGCATTGCTACGGAGCTCCTATGGCGCGTTATCGCGTTCCTACGGAGTTCTTCTTCGCGATTCTTTGCACTTCTCACAGCGCTTCCACTGCCTGCCCTGCGCTTTCACGGTGCTCACACGGCGTGCACTGGGCGTTCACGGCGTTCTCAAGGCGCTCACACAACGCTGATGGCGTGTTCTTGACAATCGTTTGAACTATCTATGAAAACGAATTGTATGTATTCACATTTATTCATCAGTCCTTTCTTTGCTGTGGTCTCGAAAAGTCAATGGAGAATAAAACTATGCTCGTAAAAAAAAAGGGGGGAGGGAGACAGGACATAAACCCCAACCCTCTCAAACAGAAGCAACTCAACCAATATCACCTCATCAACCATTACTAGCCCGGCTTGCTAGCGTACATCAGCCATGGTGAACTGAATGTTTATTTCCATACTTCGTCTACAATATGTTCGTTTTTGTCAGACAAAGACTAATCGATGCTGTAGAAGCGCCTTACAAGCGCTAGGATCGCCGTTGCAGCTCAGAGGAGTCGTTTTAAGAGCGCAGTAAAAAAAATAACACTCTGTATCAACGCCGTTGCTGCGCCGTATAAGCGTCGCTGACGCGCCGTATAAGCACAGTAGAGACGCAGTAACATCTCAGAGCACGCGGTACAATCTCCATGCAAGCGCCACCGACAACCATAGCGTTCGCACTGCGACCTCTATGTGCGCCGGCAGAGCTCCCGGGGCGTTGTGGGAGATCTTCCTGCGCCGCTATGACGACCTTCCGGTGATCCCATTGCGCTCTTATCAGAACGCCGAGCGAAGGCGTTTGTTTTGTGCATGCTCAAAGTGCGCGCCGTTCCTCGGCTTCCTAGACGATCCCAACCCGTCTGCTCGCGATGCATCTGCATTGCTGTGGCGATGCTTGCAATCGTACTACGTGCACCTCGGCGTTCTGCATTTTTTCTTTTTTTGACGTCCCGGGATCGCTGCCCTGGTGTGACGGGTTTTACGAGAGCACTATATAGTTGCCATGTTTAACTCAAACACATATATGACTGGCTAAAGCCTATATCGGATCTTTACCGTCTGTGATGACCATGCCCCCTTTTTCGACCGCTAGGATAATGATTCCTTTGTCTATCCATTTCGAACAGTTCACCCTGTTTATCATGCGAAACAGGGATTATAGAATACGTTTTGTGCCGAATAAATAAACTTGTATATTTGAGTGATGAGGTAGACACTTATTATTTAGTTTAGTTTAAACATATTTATTTTTACATCGATTGTGAAACAAGTTCTTGCAACTTATACTAGCCAATCTCTTTCGATTCTGCTTCCTGGGAACTACACCAGTAATGGCGCCGAATGTGTGGGCAAGTAAACGGTTCCAAAGTTGACACCCGCTCCTGCGTATTGAACTCGGGACCATTATGGTAACAAAGCCGACGCTCTACCTCACAACCAGGGACAACCACAAACGTGGACACACTAATCTTTAAGAAAGTAGAAGAAAGAGACATTGCTCTTTTTTTTTTTTCGTCTTAATTTGCAATCCTCTTTTGCTTCGATGTTTTCGAAACTCTCACATTTGGCCATGAGCGGCTTACGAGGAAAAGGTTGTGAAAAACACGATTTATTAAAGATTTGAAAAATATTGTCCTTAAAAAAAAAAAAAAAAACAGACAGACATGCGGCCAAGTTTTGATGTAGTCAGATATTCAGACATGCAGGCGGGAAAGCAGACAGACATGCAGGCACATAGGAGAACGGACGTCTGCAGGCCGACAGACATGCATAATGTAGACAAACAAACACACAGACTGGAAGAAAGACAGAAAGACGAGAGAGAAAAGAAATAAAAGAACCACCGAAAAATAAATCCAATCTTATGAATAGTCGTGTTCAGACTGAGCAACACAAAACATACAGCGTTACCAGGAAAAGAAACGCTTATCTTTTTCTCCCTTGTTAGTCCCTTAACGCTTTACATGCTGACTACACCCTGACATGAGATGCTTAAAATCCTTTGACACAGTCCGAACTTTTAACGATCTTTGGGCGAACACTTTTGAAAACATTGTGGTAAAAGGAGAAAATGCTGGTAACCAGCATTTTCTTCTTTTCCCACAATGTTTTCTACTCTTTCACAATCAAAAAGCATAATTCCAACCACATTTAAATTGTGGTCTGCAAATGCTTTCAATTTGGATGACTAAAAATTTTTGTAATCTGGTAAAAGTTTAAAAATTAATGAATAGATATTAACGCTTAGAGCGCCGTATAAGCCCAACATTTATATTCGGTGTAGAAATAAGACTCAAATAACCATAATTTCATGGTTGCTTTTGTCCAGAGTGTTTCAGCAGAGCGGACAGTATAGATCAAAGATCAGGCTGCACGTTTTGTGCAGACGGATCTTGATCTATACTGGCCGCAAAGGCACATATATTCGAGGAAGGTGCTTTAAGGATTAAGACCAAGCTATACACAGAGCGTGCAGTCTGATCTTGATCTTCACTGTCCGATAACTGTGATAAAGTTTGTGACAAAAAAGGCCTTAAAATACCATAAAACGGGTAATTAGTACCATTTCATTCCTCTAGATTAGGGTTCTAAGGATTAGGCCTTCGCCTGTTGTACATATAAAATCGACAAGTTCAGTACAATATAGCGAGCCAAATATTGACCATAAAAAGAAACTTTTTTTGCAAGAAATTCTCCCAAAATTATCAATCAGTGTAGATAGAAAATCGCACTGCACGTTCGGTACAGTCTGATCTGAGTCCGCAACGTCCGTAAGAGCACTGTAGATTGCATTAGGACTAGTTTATTTTGAAATACTGATTTGGTATTTTTTCCCTCAAATACTCATTTTGACAGACAAAACTGTCAGACTGCGGTAAATTATAATAATAATAATAATAGTAGTAGTAAAACCACATCTAGTAGGAAATAAGAATTTATCTTCTTGCCACAGTATTTTACAACGTTGTTACATATTCTCCCAAAAAGTCTTTAAAAAGGAAAGGGGTTTTCTTCTATTGGATGAAAGATACTGTTTAATTTTCATGATTTGATTTATGATCAATATTTAAAATTTTTGAAAATCGGATTTACAGGACATGCTTGAGTATTTATTTACACATTGATAAAAGATGTTTTATGTTTTTATATTTATGATTATTGATTTTTATTCATACTTCTTATGAACTGTCACTTGTAAAACTATTTACAGCCCCTTAACCCTTATCCTGCTACATAACCAAAATGAAATTTTCAATTCGATAGTACAAACCCAAATAATGCTTTTTCAAAGGTAAATTTTGGGGAATAATATCTATTTAGCGGACAGTGTAGATCAAAGATCAGACTGCACGTTCTGTGCAGTCTGATCTTGATCTACGCTGTTCGCATAAGGTCAGTGAGTCGCGCTTAGCTGCATGAGGGTTAAGGAGACATGATGTTCTTTTTACGGATACTATAGATCTAGATCAGACTGCAATGAGCGTGTAGTCTGATCTTTGACATACACCGTCGGATATGTTGAGAGACAATCTGTTCAAAACAGCATTGGAATGCCTTGGGTTGGATCCACTGAGGGAAAATACATCTTTCATCTATTACTAGTATGTGGTCGAAGTGTTAACACATGAAGATCTATAAGCAAATAACTTTCCATGGGAAATTAGATATTAGCTTATCTACTATGCTTTCAGTACTTTTTGAAAACATGTGAAAAATGGAGAAAATATCGAGCAATTTCTCCTTTTGTCGCATTGATTTTTTTTTGTATTAACATAAAAAAACCATTATTACTTTATATTTTTTATCCTTTATATCATCACTTTAACCATAAGGCTGCCAAGCGAGACTCAAGGACCTTTTGTGGACAGTGTAGATCAACATCAGACTGCACAGAACGTGCAGTGTGATCTTCGATCTACAATGTCCGATAAGGACATATTTTTCCCTCAAAATACCTTTGAAATAGTAAAACTATAGGTTGAACTATCGCTTTCAAAGTTTCATTTCACCGATTTAGCAGGTTAAGTATGAAAAGTCATAGCAAGGCTATGGTAAAGATCGAAGGAGTTCAGAATTAATATTCATGAGAAAATCAAGATCCTTGGGATTCCGTGCAGCGACTGTTTCTTTTTTTAAGGACAGTGTAGATTAAGATCAGACTGGACAGAACCTAAATTCTGATGTCGGATCAGCACTGATCAGCTCTATTTTATATATACTGGGTATAAAAAAAACTTGAGTTTTAATCATCAGCCGGTGAATCAGGTAGTTTCTATGCACTCCAAATGTCCATTTTCACTGATTTGGCAGTCAAAGGAGTGAGTTGAAATACATTGACTTTGCAATTGTTGTGCTGGATTAGTCTTTCAAGAGCTTTGTAATAATGGCCTACAACACGCGAAAAGGGGCATTCGGACATTTGCGTAAAGTGTCGTCTCGAATCAGCCTGCGCAGTCCGCGCAGGCTAATCCGAAACGACACTTTCCGTTTCTATGTAATTTTTCTGTTTTGCGCAAGTCTACTGTAGCACAAAATCTAATGTAGTCGTAAAGTGCCGTCTCGGATTAGCGTGCGCGGCATGCGCAGGCTGATCCGTGACGACACTTTACGCAAATGTCCGAAAGCCCCTTTTCGCGTGTTGCAAGCCAATTATTATAGTAAGTTCACTCCGTGCTTTAGGTACATTTAGTTCGTACCGCCAGAGTTAATGCCACTATTTCGAGAAGAGAACAATTTATCTTTTACGATTTTTAAATACTTTTTTCTTTCTTTTTCTTATTCCCTACAAGTCTATGAAATTGTACGTGTATAAGTACCAAACCTTTACGATTTTTAAATATATTTTTTTTCCATTCCCTCCCTACAAGTCTACGAAATTGTACATGTATAAGTACCAAACCGTGTTGTCGGTCGAGAGCAACACAGCGGAAGACCATGTTATGCCGCCCAAGAAGTAGGTCCATAGCCAGCTTATACAGCTACGCCAAAAAGATCAAACATGCGCTGTCTTAATTTTTACCATACAATCCCGAGTTTTAACGACCCTGGAGGTGCAGGTTTTTGAAAACATTGTTGGAAAAGGAGAAAATGCTGGTAACCAGTATTTTCTTCTTCTCCAACAATATTTTCTACCATATCAAAGACAGAAATCATAACTTGAGCTGCATTTAATTTGTCGTCTGCAAAAGCATTGAATTTGGTCGAGTCCAAAATTTTATTATTTGGTGAAGAGTCAAACCTTTACCACACGATCAAGAGTTTTAACGACCCCTAGGAAGAAAGATTTTGAGAACAATAAGGGAAAAGAAGAAAATGCTGGTAGCCAGCCTGTTTTCTCCTTTTCCGACAATGTCTTTTAACTTTTCAGAGACAAGAATCATCAATTTAGTCACATTTGATATGTCGTCTGCATTTTTTTCTCCTTTTCCCCCAATATTTTCTAACATATCAGAGACAAAAATCATCAACTTAATCACAGTTAATTAGTCGCCTGCAAATGCTTTAAATTTTGACGAGTCTAAAATTTTGTCGTCTGGTAAACAGTTAATCAGTCAGTCCAGAGCTCCAGATAAGGGGGAGTGATGGTATTCTAAATCCATTATTTCTCTTTCAAACCCTATGTTGTGGGTATTCATTAGAATCGTCTGGTTGAGATGATTCTAATGAGTACCCATAACATAGGGTTTGGTTCAGAATAATTAATATTTTTAATTTAAAAATCAAAATCACTCCCTCTATCTGGAGCTCTGCAGTCACGCTTCCCGCAGTTTTTATTTTACGGATTCCAATATGGTGACCGTCTAGCAAAAAGTCACCATACTGGCATCCACGAATTTAGAAGTGCAGGAAGCCTGACGTCGCATCCCGTTTTTAATTCATGGGATTCCAATATGGTGACGTCTGGCCATTCCGGCTTCACTTACCGGTACTTACTTTGTTCTTTATGGTGGCATATTTCTGCCACGAGATACGCAATAGCCATCATGATAATTTTAGAAAACTATCGCGATAAATTAAAGTTTCCTGGAAATTTTATCGAGATAGTGAAAAGTTTCCTGAAAAAAAAATCACGATAAACTTAATATTTTAACGCAAAATTTCTCAATCGTGTACGAAGCTGACATTCGAGATAAAATTATCGTGATAGTCCTATCCGTTTCTCGGTATCTATAAATAGAAAATTGACAATTTGGATGAACTCGGTAGTTTTTTGCAGTAAGTAAAACTTCGAATCATTAACAATTGTAGCTTAATTGGTAAATTTTGACAAGATTCGAAATGAAGAGAAGTCTGTAAGATCACAAAGACGACTCGAAATGCGTCCTACGAACAACTTTAAAATCATTCAGTGAAAAGGAGAATTCATCAGGTTGTAGACGAAGATGTTCCGAAACCGTATCTAATTATAGATACCGTGAATCTCAGTCGTAGGCACGAAAGAAAGAAAAAAATCTTTTGTTATTCGCGTAATACAGATTGGGCTATAGTTCATGATTTGAAAATTAAAAAAAAAAAGAAGACCTTAAATCTGTTGTTTGCACTTTCAACTCTTTATCAGACGACAAAACTTAAGAGTTATCCAAATAGAAAACGTTTCACAGGACAAATTAGCTGTAACCAAAATGATTGGATTTGTATCTGAAAGGTGGATGAGATTGTGAGTAAAGGAGAAAATGCCGATTACCGCCAGTATTTTCTCCTTTTCCACAATATTATCAAAACCATTATTTTTCGGGGACTTTAAAACAAGAAAATGTTTTTGTGCCAAACTGTACCAGTTTTTCACGAGCCTAAAGAAGAAGACTTTTGAAAACATTTTGGATACAGGAGAGAATGTTCGCAACCAGCACTTTTTCCACAACGTGTTCGAGTGTCTGTACGAAAACGAATTTTAGTAAATGTATCAATTTGATAAATGATAAAATACGGGAAATTATAGGTGAACAGAGAGATTTATTATATCTAAAGCTTGCAAACATATCCGGAAACACTACTCTAAATAATCAATATTGAAAAACCGTGAGAAAGTTTGATAGGCTATAGGAATATATAATATATAATTTATATAATGTCTGTCGTAACAAAAATTGCATTATCTTCCGTTATGTGTCATTTTTCAAATACAGACCTATCTGGGTACAGAACCAGACTATGTTTCAAAACGGTAATCGTTACGTCGAATTTCAAAATAAAATGAACGTTTACTCAATAAAACACTACCTAGTACGATTCATATAGCCATGGTTATCTAGCATATAACCTAGATGTACTAGTAATGTTTAAACACAGCCCCTATAAGCTTGAGCAACATCCCCGGTATAAGATCAGCATGTTGGGGACGTTATTGTTGTGTTAAAGTTTGTTTGACAAATCTCGGTTTTCCCCATGTCTATATTTAGAAACTGTATGCAAAGATTTGCAGTAAACAATGACATTTTTTAAAAACATTTTTCACGTGTTAAATTATCATATTCCTAGGAAATTTGGAGCGATGAATAGGCTTGATTCTTCCACATACTTATCATTAATAGCCATTTTCCGCTTACTACTTTTTTAGCGGCAGAGTTTTTTTTTTTTTTTTGTTTACAAACCGCATATTGATATTTATCCTGTACAGGATAGTGATGCTTCATAGCAGACAGGTCTAACCTTCGAAGAATATGACATGCGCAGACAACGCAAAAATTGGGCACATTCCAAGATCGGCACAAAATTTCAAAAATGCCTGCTGCGCCACGCGATCTTCTGACGTTATCATTTCAAATTTCCAAGTTTCTAGCGATCTTTTTCGTTTGTCTATATACTGTCCACAGAATACTTAAGGAAAAACTAAATATGCCACGCGTCTGCGCGAGATGGGTTTCACGTCTGCTCTCTGATTTGAACTGAATGTGGAATACTTTGAAAAAATAACACGTAAAATTAACTTCGACGTCGTTATTGACGGTTGAAGTGCGCCGCAGTGTACGAGGGTTTAATAAAATTAAATCTACACATCCAATTTTATCCAGAGTTTGGATATACTAAAAAGCTCACTTGATGAATATGTTTGGAAAATTTCATTAAGAACGGACGAGCAAATTAATCACTACAAGTCTATGAAAATACGATCGTACAATGGTAATTCAACACGGAGCAGTGTGACGACGTCGACGTAGTTTAGTGAAACCTTTTCTTCCGCCGAAAGAAAGCGAGGGACTCATCTAGCGCTAACCGTTGACACATTTTACTCATTTTTTTCATCAGTAAATAAGTCACAATTCACCATTTCACTGACTTCGCGTATTTTCTGTCTTCTATCCTCCTAAAGCAAATCCTTCAGAGCCGCGATATGTTTCGCATTCGCTGAATTCGGCCTTCTACTCCGGTGTTTGTCCATTATAATGTCATCCTCGTCCGTAAATCTTTGGTAAAAACGAAAGACGAGTGCTCTTGAACACATAGGTTTAGTTTTATCGCGTGAATGAATCTATATGTGTCCGTGGGGGGGGGGGGGAGTCATTCCATTATTTGATCAATGTTTTATCACAGTTTTCAACGTCAACGTTGGTGTTTTGTCGCCATTTTAAGTCACTCGTTTTTTTTCCCTTTCTTTTTGAGTTTGCACTGCCGATATTCGTGCAATGATATCAATGTTTGCACGTAGATTAGATAAAAATTTATATGAGGTCTGATAATTTATTAGCAGTATTTTGCGCCACTTTTGTTTTTTACAGAATAATTTGCGAAAATGAACTATTTTAGAAAACATCATATTTCAAAGTGCTCCGTGACGCTCAAGGTGCGTTGTCTTGGTGATGTGCTATGTTAATGATATAGATTAATGATATAGATTAATGATCTAGATTTGACAGAATTTATTATTTGCACAAACACTCGGGAGACGTGCTGCTTCTAGATATCTTTGTATGCTTGATTTCTTTCGCGTCGTTTCTAAAAAGTATTTCGGTTACAATTTACGTGACAATTCACGTTTTCACGTGTTTCCTTTGTTTCATCGATTTGTATGGCCTCGATATATAATTCCTACTTTAATTTCTGTGACAAGCTAACGAGGAGTTTGGTGCACTAAATCTTTTACAAGTCGACAAAAAATTTAACCTGTCCAAATTGAAAGCACTTTATGACAACAAAATTAAATATGGTTCAAAAGATGTCAGGGCGTCGGCCTCGTAACCATAAGGCCTCGAGTTCGATACCCGGAAGCGAGTGTCAACTTTGGGATTTTTCATTGGCCCACACATTTGGCGCGAGTACTGGTGTAGTTACCAGGAAGCAGAATCGAGAGAGATTAGTATAAGTTGTAAGAACTTGTTTCTCAATCCATGTAAAATAAATGCGTTTAAACTAAACTAAAAGATGTCACACGCAAGGTGGGAAAGATGTAACCCGTACAGGACTGGAACTCGGGACCCTTTTCTTAGAGGGCGATTGCTCTACCACTGAGCGACGCATTCCGTTGAATATTTTTGTGAAAGGGTGAACAAAAAACAAAAAAAAAACGTGGAACGATGTTGGTTATCAACATTTTTTCATTTTCTACGCAATGCTTTCTAAGGCCTTTTTTTGTAGGGTCGTTACAACTCGGAATTAATTGGTAAAAGGTTGAGTTAAAAAATCTAACAAGACATTAGAAGAGGCAATTGGTTTATCTTGGTGCTTCAGGTATTTTGCGTTGGCCAGTGCACCTATCCACAGATTCCTTCACATGTTGGCAAAATTCATTTATATTGTTAATGAAATTCAGTGCGATATGATTCATTCGTCTCTCATTACTGAATTTTGCGTCAATTTTGTGAGTCGAAATTAAAAAATTGGCTTGGAATGAACATTAGAAACGTATGCTAAAGGTGCACTGTCCGTTGTGACTTAACTGAAGTGGCGGAACCGGCGTAAACACTCAACAAGACGACAAAATGTTGGACAAGTCCAAATTCAAAGCGTTTAAAGACGTCAACTAGAATATAAATCAGACGTAATGAAATATTTTTTGAAACGGTATAACTTTCGGCGAGGCTTGAAAGCCAAAAGGGATCTCTTCGTTGAAACGGGTCCTGTTACCTGTTACCTGTGTCTGCTGTTTATCTCTGCATTTCCTGCAAATTCTTTATTCCACCCTTTTTTCCGGCCAGCGAGTCCCGATGCACAGCTAGAGTTTTCTTGCGTTTAATTTGATATTATTTTTTTCGGCGTACATGCGCACATGTTTATTAGGAGGGCCCCTGCTGACAGTTTTCTCGCACATTTATGAAACCACCATTTACACGGGTGGTAAACGGGGCAACTAGCTCCAAAAGGAGTCAATAGTATTTTGTTGCCTCGTAACATACGGGTATTTGCGTGCTAGTTGCATAGATAGAAAAATTGTCAACAAAGGTAGGTTACTTTAATCTTTGTTTATTTCCATAGCGGAGACCTTTTGAAAAATCCGGCAATGCTATGCGTTATAAGAATGACTAAACTTTATTCACCGCTAGCATATGGCATATAAGTATGCAGCGCTAGTAGTATGTATTTTACCCACCCCCGAACATTTTTGCTAAATTTCAGTAAAATGTCTTGGCGAGGGTAAATGTCCTAACTTTTTTTTGATTTTTTGATTTTTTGATTTTTTTGATTTTTTGATTTTTTGATTTTTTTTTTGATTTTTTGATGTGACTGATTGACCGGGTGACCGGGTGACCAGGTGACTGAGTAACTGACTAACTGACTAACTGACTAACTAAGTAACTGGGGTGGCCAGGTGCAAGTGTGTCAGTGAGTGACCTAACAACCTCACTAATTGGCTAAGTAATACTACATATAATATGCATGGTCTGTATATTATATGCATAACATACTTACATGGATGAACACACCTATAATTCAATTATATACTCTTTTTATAACCTAAATTATTTCCATCTGTTGTTGTAAGTTTTACTAAACCATACCAATAAGGGCCCTCAAAATCTATATAACCACAACTTTTATTGTTATTAATATCCTCTTTAATAGATTCATAATCAGGGTGAATATCATTTCTAAATGTTATGAGAGGATATAATTTATAATTAGTTGGAACCGGTTCTCTATCTTCATCATCTATTATTTCCATCAAAGCATTTTTATAATCACCAATAAAATTATCACTTCTATAAAATGGAATGTTGATAACAGTAAATATAGGACTACCTTGGTGACGACCAGGTTTTTTATTAAAAAGATATGGGTCTGGCCAAACCATAAAAACAGTTGTGATGAAATTAGATTCATCCAACTTTTGTTTACTATGTAAATAATAACTGAATGGTATTAATTTCTTTAATATAGCAAATTGGTCATATCTTTGTGGTTCTAACAAATTAAGACTTTCTACTTGATATAATTTTTTAGATGAAAAATAATTAGTTCTCATATAATGTTTATTTTTAAGGTTTTCTTCTATCTTATATAAATCTTGGTAATTTATTCTATTTAACAAACTCATCTTATAATATTTATTTATAATTCCATAGGAAAAATTCAAAAAAAAATTTATATATTTCCTATATCACACTAAAGCAATATAGGAAATGTTAATTATCTAACATTTGATAAAAGATGAACATGGCTAAATAGATAAATATAAAGAACCTCTTGATGTTAATATTATTGTGGAACACACAAACCTTAATGATAAAACCTCCTTTTTTTAATAGGGTTTAATAATTTCTTAATTTATTTTGAAAATTTTTTTACAAAATTTTTTTTTTTTAGCAAAATTTTTTTTTTTGAATTTTTAAAATTTTAAATTATAAAAAATAGGTATGGGTAACGATAACTTACATACAAATGAAGTTTTTTATGATGTAGTTGATACGGTACACCATGAATTTCCCCGAAATGATTTAAGTGAGGAAGTGCTAAATAGATTTACATCTGAAGAATTAAATAAATTAAAAGAACATATCCAAACTAAATACAATGAAACACCTGTTTATAACCATCAAGAAAGAAAAGTATATTTCCCTAGAATTTATGGTAATGATTATGTTAAAACTTTACAAAATGCAAAGGTAGTTATATATTATTGCTTTAGTGTAGAAATGAGAAAAGAATTTGAACTTAATTTAATCATGCAATTTGGGCTTTATAACAATACATCACCAACAAAAAGAAGAGTAGGTATATTTTGGGGTGAGGTTAATAATGAAAATAAAGATTATTTACGTAGGTATCGGGGGTTAATACGAAATATGTCTTATGAAGAAGCATTAACTCCTGAAGGATTAAATGTGACTGAAGAAGATTTTCATAAACTATCTCCATTTATCCAATTTAGAGAAAGAATCCCTACAGAAAACCAGTATGAACTTGAATTTGTATCTGCAGAAGATGAAGAATTTAATGAAAGGCACCAAAATATAGTTCTATCTAGTGAAAGGAATCAAAATATAGTTCTATCTAATGAAATTTCAGAAATAATAATATCTTTTCTAAAGGAATCAAGTAATGGCTCAAAAACTTTTTATTCAGAATCTTGTGTTATATGTAATGAAGTTAAACCTAACGTACTATATTGTAATTGTGGTCATATACCAATATGTGAAAAATGTAATAAACTTACAACTGATAGATGTGTTTTGTGTAGAAAAGAATCTATTGTTAAAAGAATTTTATAAATATAACTTCTCATTGAGAAAGGAGTTATATTTATTTAGTGTAATTACAAGTCTAACTCTATCAAAATAGATATGTAAGAGTGTTCCGCAGTAGGGATGGTTGTTCTTGAAATAAAGTTTATGATATCGCATTGTTTTATTTCAAGTGGTTTAGGAAAAACTACACAACTACAAGTCTCATCTTTCTTTTTAATAATAGAGTAATCAACCAGCTCTACTCCGTTTACCACAATATTAACTTTTGCCTCTTCTGGTACATTAGGGTCACTTGTAACAACCGATAAACTACCTCTTATAATTCTACCCGACGCATTCATACAATAACCACCCATCCTATGGCTAGCACCTGAAGCACCATTACCAAATGAAAACTCATAATTACCATTTCCAAGTGGTCCATTTTCTTCAGCCCACACGGTTATAATAGGGTGGGAGACTTTATCCACGTAGGATTTTGTTGCTAAATCTTCCTCTTCTACTGGGGTTGCCGTGTTTTTTAAAGAAAAACCCCGAAGATTTATGTTAGTCGCTACCATAAAAGTTCCATCCCAATTTTTTATAATAGCCCCACCATTATCAACATAATGTTTATTGACAGCGGAGTAAGGGGAATCAGGATTTGGTAATCCAATAATTTGGTTATCATTCATATCTATTTCACCATTCATTAAAAAAGACCCATCTTGTTTTTTTGTCATAGCTCTGACACCCGCGGTAGCCGCCTCAACAACGGTATCTACATAAAACTTATTTGCAGCTTGTTGGTTTTCTAAAGGGCTTCCAACATCACTAATTCTCCGTCCACCCATAGAAACATCTTCAACTGCTAGATACACTCCATTTAAGTAAACAAAAGCTCGCCTCAAACCATCTACATAAGCCATAGTAGCAGCATCTTGTGGATATACTGGATTTAAAAGATTTGTTAACTGATACCCTTTCATATTTATATTTGCAACAGCGGAAAAGGTACCATCCGGTTCCTCTACTATTGCTTTACCACTCCTATCCACATAATTTTTAGTAGCAGCTTCATGCGATTCTGTTGGGTCCTTAACGTTTTTTATTGAATTAAAACCCATGTTTAAATAACCATTTTTAACATGGTATCCACCGTTTTCATCCAACAACCCTGAGTTGGAGTCAACATAATCCTTAGTTGCAACATCATGAGAATTTACTGGATTACTAACCCTCGTTAATGTATTACCATTCATGTCTATAGAACCAGTAACGACGGTTGTTCCATCTTTACGTAAAAAATTATTATTTATGTAAGCGAGTGACACACCATCACCACTTGTTTCAGCATCATCTTTCATTTTTCCAAATTTGTTAACAGGCATTTTTATATAGTACTAAAAAAGTTTATTTAAAACATTTTGAAACTGGTTACCTCTAGATAACTCTTTTAGAATGTACAAACATAAATGACCGCAAAATACTTGCCCAGCTTGTTGTAATTGGTCAGTATTGTACTGTATTGAGCTTTTTAAATAATCTCGAATTTCAATAGGTGGTTGTATGCCATAACTATCAAAATAAATTTTAGTTTTACCATTTTTATACCAAGCGACCCAATGTGTACCAGGCCCATCACTTTTATCAAAGTTTACTATACCACATTCTTTTTTACTCGGTTTTCTCGGTAATGTATCTAGTAAAAAAACTCCTCTAAAATAAGGAATCTTTAATCTTTTAACGGCACCCTCTAATTCGAAATTGTTCAACGGTTTATTTGGTAAAATTATGTTTTCAATCGAAATATTTGACATTTTTTTATAGTTAAATATTTCTAATATCTTTATTGTCAACCCATGAATTAAATTCATCAGGATAACCTTTCCACTTTACAAGAGATTTCTTTTTTCCTTTTTTAATAACCTTTTCTATCCTATACAGCTCTTGACTGGTTTTCTTCAGTTCAGGTTCATAAAAGGTACCTTGTATTTCTTCTCCATTAAAATCTTTAATTTTATATGTTATAGGTGATGTAAGTTTTACTTCAGAAACTGTAAAAACCTCCTCAGTCCATCTTGTTGTATAACCTTTCTCAAAAGTCTTTTTCTTTTTAGTTATCCTTACTTTATCTCCAACGGAAAACTTAGGATTAGAGTCTTTTATTTCTAAATGATTGGGGTAAAGATTTCTCCAAACTCTCGTTTCATTTTCTTTTTTACTAGCGTCTACCGGAGTCATCTTAATAGATGAATGCCTTGTGTTATTATATTTTTTAACCAAATCCTGTAGCACATTAATGTAAACGTTTGTAGAGTTAGCGGAAAAATACTTCCACATTTTTTCTTTCATTGTTCTAATCCATCTCTCAACCACACTAGATTTTTCCTCATTTTCAGTAGAATATAATTCAACCAAGTCTTTTACATCTTTGTTATAAAACTCTTTACCCTTATCCACCCACATTTTTTCAGGTTTTCTCTCCTTAAAAATACTTTTTAATGCTATAGCAACAGATTTTCCTGTTTTGTCTTTTAATGGCACCAGATATCCATATTTAGAAAAGATATCAATGACAGCGAGAAGGTATTTAACACCACGATTAAACTTAGAAAATGCTTGCATGTCTACTAAATCCGCAGCCCATATCCTATCTATACCGTTTACTCTAACTCTCCTTTTCTTAAAATTTCTTTTTACAGGTTTATGTAATTCTTCCGCTAAAGTTTTTAAAGTGTCGAAATTTTTTTTTTACTCCCATTCCAAATTTCATCTTCATTCCAATGAGTTTACTTACCAAACCTTTTTCCATTTTTTCTCTAATACTAGGATTGTAAATACCTTCTAACTCTGTTAACATATCTTTATCACATATTTCATTCCTAGTCTTTGTATCATCATGCTTAAGATAGCAAACATCATGATGATAAGCAGCTTTATCAACACGGTTTATAGGTTTACTCCATTCCTTTGGTGTTAAATCAGGATTTAACCTCTCATTTAGTTTGGTACCTGGCCCTGTAAAATTGTGACCGGGAAGATGCATTTCAACAGGTAAATTATTTATAAATTTGTTTAAGATGCTACTCCCAGTGGTTTTTTTTTTATAAATTGTGTTTTAGTTATTCCACAAATAACACATTTCCCCTGCATCATATTTCTTCCATTTTTCGAAATGGTATATTTTATATCACTCGTATCAGTATGTTTTTTACATTTAACGCAATACATTTTATATATAAAAAATAAAAATATTTAAATAAAATGGATATTATAAACTTATCATGGAATGAAGTAGTATCAAAGAGATTTAATCACTCCCTTTTACCAAAAAGTATTAGGGGTTTAATTATAGGTAAATCAGGATGTGGTAAAACTACTTTATTGTTAAACCTTTTACTCAGACCAGATTGGCTTGACTACAACGATTTGAGTGTTTTTGGAAAAAGCCTTTTTCAACCGGAATACCGAATACTAAAAAAGGCTTTTGAAGAAAAACTACCAAAAGAATGTATCTTAAGGTTGTTTAACATGCGTGATGAGATACAAGAACTAAACATTGTACCAACAGCTTTAGTTGAAGAATGGATTAAGACGATTAAAAACAAATCGGATATAAATTGCAACTTCTTTGAAAATGCTAGTGATGTACCTGACCCGAGAGAGTTAAACTCAGGAAATAAAAATTTAATGATTTTCGATGATTTACTTTTAGAAAAGCAAAATAAATGTGAGTGTTACTACATTCGAGGAAGGCATAGTAATGTTGACTGTTTTTACCTCTCACAGAATTATTTTAGACTACCTAGACAAACTATTAGAGAAAACGCTAATTTTATTTGTCTTTTCCGGCAAGATTTAAAAAACCTTAATCATATTTATAGCGACCACATAGGTGAAGATATGTCTAAGGATGAGTTTAGAAAGTTTTGCCAAAAGGCATGGGAAAGACCACATGGTTTTGCTATTATTGACTTAACCAGTAAAAAACATGATGGAAAGTATAGAAACGGTTTTGATAACTTCTACATACCTAAATCGGTATAAAAAATATTTAAAATATTATAAAATGGAAGAACTTTTAGAACAAATTGTAAAAAATACAAACCATAAAACATCACTTCAAATCATAGTAAGCGACAACAAAACACGTTTTAGAACAAGGTTTAATCCTCCAATTCAACTGGAAAAGGATAAAGTATATGAAATAGCTCTGGTAAACCTTGAAACTTACTACTCTTTTCCAAACATTGATGAAACAAACAACATATTCGTTTATTCTCCAGACAATGGTAATTCATGGATTAAAATACGGATACCCGTAGGAAGTTATGACCTTGTTAGCATTAATGACACCATTCAACAGGAAATGAGAAAAAAGGGTCATTACGATAGAGTTAATGAAGAGTATCCTATTAACATTTCTGCAAACACCAATACTCTAAAGTCTATTATTACCTTAGAAGATGGCTATCAAGTAGATTTTAATCAACCAGGTTCCATTGCCAAAGTATTAGGATTTACTCGCGCTAAATATACACAAGGATTTTACGAGTCAGAGAATGTAGTGAACATTCTTAGCATAAATAGTTTGCTTGTTAACATAGATATTATCTCAGGAAGTTATGTTAATGGTTCAACAAAAAACACTATTTACTCCTTTTTCCCGGATGTTGCACCTGGATATAAAATAATTGAGTCACCAATTAATTTAGTATACTTACCAATAACATTAAATGAAATACATAACCTAGAGGTAAATATTACTGACCAAAATGACAATTTACTAAATCTTAGAGGTGAAAATTTAACAATTAGGTTTCATATTAGAGAAGCTAGATGAGCTAAATAAAAAAATAGTTGTATATAAAATGACGAGTTACACTAATGTTAAAGTAAATATATCTGAAGGACAAAAGCAAAAGCTTCAATATGCTGTTAAAGCTGGTTGCCCAGTAAGTATTCGTTTAGGTCGTGAAGATTTACAAGGTAATGATGTTTTAGCAATTACCAATTCACAAGCAAAGAAAATGGCTAAAGCCTATGAGGAGGGTAGAGGTATAACTATTAAAATGACTGCAAAACAACTTAAATATAACATGAAGATAGAGGGAGGTTTTCTCGGAATGTTGGCTGGGTTAGCTGCTAGAGCTTTGCCGATGCTTGCAAAAACTGTTTTACCAGCTTTAGGTGTTGGTGCTCTTTCTGGATTAGCTCAAACAGGTGTTCAAAAAGCTATGGGGTCAGGTCTTTACCTTAAAAAAGGAGGGTGTGTTTGTCAAGTTGAAACTGATGGATGTGGATTATACTTAAAACCATACAAAGGTAAAGGATTAGAGTCTGTTGGTGATGGGTTGTATTTAAAGCAAGGAGGAAAAATGTATGATGGAAAAGGACTTTTACTTGGGCCTAATAGTCCATTTGCTAATATCCCTATCCTAGGAGCTATATTGTAATATTTAAATAATATTTACAACAAATAAAAATGGATATTCATAAATTTGGTATAAAACCTAATATTACTACCCAACATAAAACTATATTTTGGAAACCTCATTTACATGGAGTAAGATATCCACCCTTAAAGCAAGATTCTCTAAAATGGAAAATATACTCACAATTAACTATCAAGATTCCTCCTAATGATGGTATGAGAGTTCCACTAGGATTTGGTTATATAACTACACGAGGAGTTGTAGTGATATCTATTAGTAATAAATGGAAATATGGTTTAACCATTTTTAATGGTGCACATCTTGATAATGATGTTAATAATATCTTAGTCTACATTTATAATTTCTCACAAAAACCAATCGAAATACCTGAGGGAGAGTTATTCTGCTATCTAAAATATTTAGCATAAAAAAAAATTGTTATATTAATAAAATGACAGATACAAATCAGGAACACCCTAATAAAATATATCCTCCATTACCTAAAGAACGAAGTACCGCAAGCGCCCCACCTATTGAAATGCATGCAATGGGAGATGACAAAGGTCATTCCTATCGTTTACAAAAGATTTCGGAGATACAACAATTTCTTGAGAAAGAAGTTCAAACTAGAGACGTTCTAGCAAAAAAGTATTTACGTGCTTCAAGAATTATAAGCAATGTTGATGTTGTTTTAGCTACAACAGCTTTAGGTGCAGGTGCAGGAGGAATTGGGCTGCTATCTACAGTAGTAGCGATTCCCGTTGTTGTTGCCTTAGAAGGAGTTGCCTTAGGAGTTGGTCTTCTAAGCGTAGTTGGTAATTTTGTTGTAAGAAATACTAGAAGCAAAGCAGAAAAGCATATGAAGATTAGAATGCTTGCAGATGCAAAATTAGATACTCTTTCAACACATATTTCCAAGGCTTTGGTGGATGGTATTGTTTCAGATGATGAATTTAAACTGATTATGGAAGAAGTAGAGAAGTATAAGGTTATGAAGGAAGAAATACGTACCAATATCAAGAAAAAGATTTCTACTGAAAACGAAGAATCTTTGATAGAAAAAGGAAGACAAGAAGCTCGTGAGTCCTTTCGGAGGCTCGTTGAAAAGAATAACGGTGGTTCCCTCTCGTATTAAATTTCCTAAAATTAGGTATAGGTGTAAGTGTATGTGTGAAATTGATAATTCCTCAGACATGTAATATATAAGAGCATTATATATTCTCTTATATATTAAAATCTATGATAAAATCTATGATAAAACTACGTTAAAAAAAATATGTTGCTAATTAAAAATGTCATTTCTAAAAATAACTGACCCTGCAAAAAGAGACTTAATTGTAAAAGAGTATCTCGAAACGAAAAAGAAGATTCGGGATAATCTACTAGCAGAGAGAACAGGTGAACAAGAATTACAAACTGATTTGTCAAAGTTTTTTAGACCTGTTATCGAAACACAAAAAGCTACAACAAAGGAAATTACAGAAGGACTTAAACCTATTAAAGAAGGTATCGAACAGTTACCACAAGCTATTAATCTACCAGCCTTTCCAACAATAGAAGCTTATCCCTCTGAAGAAAAACCAGCTATTGAGGAAAGGAAATTGGATAAATATCAAGGTACATTTGAAATTGGACCACTTGCAAGGGAGTATCTAACAAAATATCTTGGTACTAATGTTGATAGAACATATGGATTACGTGATGAAGGTGGTAAATTTTATATTGGTAGCAAAGCTGTCATTATTGAGCATGATGATATTGTTCTTGGTACAGAGATATATATGGGAACACCTGGTTTTTGGGAGTTAATTGTTGCTAAAGAACCGAGAGAAATATATACATTAGAGGATTTAACAAAATATCATGATTTAATGAAACGAACCAACGCTCTTCATCGCAATAACGACCCAGATAATCCACGTCCTAAAAGTTCTAAAGGGGAAAAATGGAATAAAATTCTTAAACCTATTTGGAGAGCAAGAAAAAAGTATGAAGGAGAGGGTATCATTATCCCATCTGACCCTAACGCATTAATAGAAAGACTAGACCTGTTGATGGCAAGTAAAGAAGCAGGTAATACAGGTGTAAGAAATGAGGTAGTAAGCATTTGTGATGAATTAAAAAGACAAGGTGTTTTAAATTCACACGCTTATAAAAATTTAATGTCTATACTATAAAAAGATGATAATCACTAAGAAACACGGATTTAAAAAAAGGTATTCATATGGTGGTGCCGGAATCTTTGATAGTATTGCTAACTTTTTAGCGAGGCTTTTTACTAGTAGTGCAGCTAAACAAATTGCGTCTTCTGCCCTTGATGTAGGAAAGAGTGTAGCTAAAGAGGGTGTTAGGAAAGCTTTAGAGGTTGGAAAAAGTGCAGCAGTAGATGTAGGAAAAAAATTAGTTACGAAAGCTTTAACACCAAAATCGAAGCAAATTTTACAAAAATATAATACAACACCAAAACCTAATGATACTCCTAAAACACAAAACATTAGCACATTAATAGATGGAAGTGCCATTGCTATTCAAGACTTAGTTAAAAGATTAAACAGTGGAGCGGGTATTAAAACAGTATGAAGAAAAAAAAAATATATATAAATAAGTTAAGAAAATTATATTCATTATATAAAAAAAAAAAAAGAATGTCTATATTAAATTTTAATCGTGTAGATTATAAAAAATACAATACTGCTACTATTGAAATAGTAGGCGCTTCTTTAAACATACAAGATTGTGAAATCCTTGAAATTAATAAAACGAAATATGGTTATAAAAAAGCTGTTGTGAAGTTATCTCCTGAAAAGGTAATCAAGATGAAAGAGATTGAGGAAAAGGTGAATAAATATCTAAAAAATTGGGGTATACCTGAAATAACACTTGTATACGGGAATAGAGTTTATCCTAAAACTAATCTGGATACTGCAAAAAGCATTAAACTTCAAGGTGTGTTTGTTAATGATAATAATAAGTCTTTTCCCCAGCTTTGGTTAAAAATTTAAGTAACACAATTATAATTTTTATCTCATTTAAAATTATAATTGTTATTATAAAATGGATATTTTAAAAATCACCGAACCAATTTTAAAAGATGATAGTATTACTGAGTATGAACACCATGAGTATGAACCAATCACTGGTACCAATCTCAACAACTCAGGAGGAGATATTAGAATTAACATTGAGACTCAAGATATTTTTACTCATCCTAGTGAGAGTTATTTACTTATTGTAGGTGAATTAGTAAGAAGTGATACTGGAGCAGTTTACGATGCTAACACTAATATTTCTTTAACAAACAATGGTCTCATGTATCTTTTTAAAAATATTAAGTATCAACTTTCGGGTATGGAGATTGAATCTGTATTGTATCCTGGTCAGGCTACTACAATGCTTGGTTTGTTAAAATATCCGGATGATTTCTCTAAATCACAAGGGTTAAATCAATTGTGGTATAAAGATACAGCGGCTAACGCGGGTGCCGGAAACACTGGTTTTGTTGTAAGAAGAAATTATATTATTAATGACCCTCTTCCAAGAGGTACCTTTAGCTTCAGAGTTCCATTAAAACATATATTTGGTTTTTGTGATGATTATGATAAGATATTGTATGGAATGAAGCAAACTCTCACATTAACGAGAAATAATGATAATGATGCAGTCTTTCGAGATGGTGTTGCTCCTGCTGATGGTAGAATTAATTTACTTAGAGTATCTTGGTTTATACCTCACGTGCTACCCGCAGATGAAGAGAAAATGCAACTTTATAAAATTATTGAGAAAAAAGAAAAAATACCAGTTGGATATAGAATGAGACAGTGTGTCTCTATCGCGGTTCCCGAGTCAACATCATTTACCTGGAGACTTGCTGTCAAATCATCACCTGAAGTGCCACGTTTTATCATTGTTGGTTTTCAAACTGGTAAAAGCGGTGACCAACAACAAAATCCAGCCATATTTGACCATAGAAACGTTAAAAACATTTATGTTACGTTAAATTCTAATAGATATCCCGCTGTTGATTATAATCTTTCATTCACTGCAAACCAATTTAGTAGAGTGTATGGGGACGCTTCTCTATTTAGGTCTAAGTTTTATAACATGAATGAAATGGTGTCAAACCCTAACATTACTCCCTCAGATTATAAAACCCTTTATCCTTTGTTTTTGTTTGATGTTTCCAAACAGAGTGAGAGATTGAAATACGCTGTCACCGATATCCAACTTAAAACACATTTTGCTGAAAATGTGCTTGCGAATACAGAGGCATATGCTGTTATTATTAGTGATAGGTTAATTAACTTCCAGTCTGATGGAAATAAAATGAGTGTAGTGTATTAAGATTTTTTTTTTTCTATATAAAAATGATAAAGGTTACAGATTTAAAAAAAATTCTTAAAGAAAATAATATAAATTTCTACTCATATTGGAGTAAAAAGCGTTTAGTTGAATTGGTGAAAGAACATAACTTACTACTAGAGGAAGAGCCTAAACCAGAAAAAAGCAAAGACCCTAAGTTTGATAGATTAAAAACTATTATGAAAAATCCTAAGAAAGTTAGTTTAGAGGATGTTGAAACTGGAGAAATAAAAACCTTTCCATCGATTTATAAGGCAGGTCAATTTATAGACCGCTGTCCACAAACGATTGAGAATTGGAATGGAAGGGTTTGGAAAGATAAATATAGGATTAACATTCAGTAATTTTATTATATTTATACACAGATATAATAAAATTTTTGATAGATAGTTAAGGAAATTATATTTACTTTATAAAATGAGTTGGCTTAATAGAATATCAAATATAACTAGAACGGCCGCGGCAAATGTTGGAAGAGCTATAACTAGTGTTATACCTCAATCAATCCAACGAAGAATCAATAATTTTACTAATTGGTTAACTGGTAATGTAGCTGAAGAACGGCTACCACAAGTTTTTGATGAAATTGTTGCTAATGTTAGAGAAAATTACCCTCCAAGACAACCTTTTGAGATTAGAGAGAGTCAATCTGCATTTAGAAGATATACAACTCAATATGATATAGATGGTAGAGAGAATTATACCCCACAAAGATTTTTTGCAGAAAACCGAGCAAATATTATAAATACTCTTAGTAATAATTTACAAACAAAGGTTAAACTTGTACTTAGATGTAAATTATGGTTAATGACAAATATTGACCAAGGGCCTATTGAGCGTGCTTTTCATAGTAGTCAACATTTAAATTTAAACGGGGAAGAAATAGAGGATTTATTAAATGAAATGATAGGTGAAGTTTTAGAAAATTTATCTAAATTTCAAAGAGAAGGTAGTGGTTGGACTTTTGGGAGTATCGTAAAACTAGAAATACATACAGCAACTTATGACCCTTTAAGAGCTAATGGCCACTTACCTTTACCAACATGGATTGCTAACAAAAAAGCAGTTATCAATATGCAAAATAAAGATGACAAATGTTTTTCATGGTGTGTTTTAAGAGCGTCAAACCCAAAAGAATCCCACCCAGAAAGAGTTGATAAAGCTTTGAAAGAAAAGGAAAGTAGTTTAAATATGGAGGGAATCGTTTACCCTGTTTCATTAAATGATATTAAAAAGTTTGAAGAGAAAAATCCTGAAATCAGTGTAAATGTATATGGTTATAAAAAAAATATAGAGAAATCTATTTATCCTTTAAGATGTACTAATGAGGAAAAAGATAAACATGTTGACCTTCTTTATATTAAAGATGGGGAAAACACACACTACACTCTCATAAAAAAATTTAATAGTTTAATGAGAAAACAAGTAAGTGATAATGGTGGTATAGAATATTGTAAACGATGTCTAAATCATTTTGGTAGTAAAGAACTTTTGGAAAAACATAAAAGATATTGTAATGAACATAAACCTATTACTTTAGAAATGCCAAAGTTAGGTGAAAAGTTAGCTTTTGAAAAATATTATAAAAAATTAAAGGTTCCCTTTGTTGTATACGCTGATTTTGAGAGTATATTAGAACCAATATATAATAAAACCCAACCAAACCCTGAAGAAAGTTATACTATAAAACGTCAAAAGCATATACCTTGCAGTTTTTACTATATTATAAAATGTTTTGATGATAATGTTATGCCGCCTATAGAAAGAAGTTATGTTGGAGAAAATGCTGATGAAGTTTTTATAAGTTGGTTAGAAGATGATATACGAGAAATTCATCAAAAATATCACCAAAACCCAAAACCTATTGAAATTACACTAGAGGAAGAATATGCACATGACCAACAAACACATTGTTGGATTTGTGGTAAAAAATTCATTGATGATGATGAAGAAAAAGAAAAAAATAGAGTAAGAGACCATTGTCATTTTACAGGTAAATATAGAGGTGCCGCACATAGTGAATGTAATTTAAAAGCTAAAAATCCTAAATTTACCCCGGTATACCTACATAATCTTAGTGGATATGATGCACATCTTTTTATTAAATGCCTTGGTAAATCTGAAGGAGATATTGATTGCATTCCAAACAATGAAGAAAAATATATTAGTTTTAGTAAAAAATTTTGGGTTGGGGAAAATATAAAACATAAAATTAGATTCCTTGATACTTTTAAATTTATGAGTTCTAGTTTAGATAAACTTTCAAGCAACTTAGAAGAAAACCAATTAAAAATTTTATCAAAATATTTTAATGTTAATGAGTTACCATTGGTTAGGAGAAAAGGAGTTTTTCCTTATGAGTATTTAGATTCTTTTGATAAACTTAAAGATAAAAAATTACCACCTAAAGAAGCATTTTACTCGAGTTTAAATAAAGAAGGAATTAGTAATGAAGATTATACTCATGCACAAAATGTTTGGAAAGCTTTTAATATGAAAACATTTAAAGATTATTTAGAACTTTACAATAAAATAGATGTATTACTTTTAGCGGATGTTTTTGAGAACTTTAGAGATGTTTGTCGTAAAAACTATGATTTAGACCCTAGTTGGTATTATACTGCTCCTGGTTTAGCTTGGGATGCAGCATTAAAAATAACTAAAGTAAACCTAAGTCTTTTACATGATGTTGATATGCTTTTAATGTGTGAAAAGGGTATCAGAGGAGGTGTTAGTATGTGTAGTAAAAGATATGCAAAAGCAAATAATAAGTATATGGGCGAATCATATGACCCTGGTAAACCTTCAAAATATTTAATATATGTAGATGCAAATAGTCTTTATGCTTGGGCAATGAGTTGCTCTCTTCCTACTCATGGTTTTAAATGGATGAAAGATGAAGAATTAGAAAATTGGCAAATAAACCCATGTATATTAGAAGTAAATTTAGAATATCCTAAAGAATTACATGATTTACACAATGACTTTCCTTTAGCACCTGAACGTTTAAAAATAGAAAAAGTAGAAAAACTTATACCAAACTTAAATAATAAAGAAAATTATGTTATTCATTACGAAGCTTTAAAAATATGTGTTGATTTAGGTTTAAAGATTACTAAAATACACCGAGGAATTAAGTTTAAACAAAGCCAATGGCTTGAAAAATATATTGGTACAAATATAGCATTAAGAAAATCAGCTAAAAATAATTTCGAAAAAGATTTTTTTAAATTAATGAATAATTCAGTTTTTGGTAAAACTATGGAAAACCTTAGAAATAGGGTAGACATAAAATTAGTTAATAATAAGGAATGTTTTAGAAAATTAGTAGCAAAACCAAATTATAGCCACAGAACTACATTTAATGAAAATTTAACAGCGATACATATGAAAAAAACTAAGTTAAAATATGATAAACCTATTTATTTAGGATTAAGCATTTTAGACATTAGTAAAATACATATGCAAAAAACTTTTTACAAGTATTTCAAAGATAAGTATGGTAAAAAGGTTAACTTGTGTTATACTGATACAGATAGTTTCATCCTTGATATAGAAACTGAAGATTTATATAAGGATATGGAAAAAGATGTGGATAAAATGTTTGACACAAGTAACTATCCTAAAGACCATTTTTTAAGAAATGATTTTAATGCTAGGATAATAGGTAAGTTTAAAGATGAGTTAGGTGGTAAAATTATGAGTGAGTTTGTTGGTTTAGGTGCAAAACAATACGCTTATAAAACTTTAGATGGTAATGAAGATAAGAGATGTAAAGGTGTTAAAATGTCAGTTGTTAGAAATGAGTTAAATGTTGATATTTATAAAGAGTGTTTGTTTACAGAAAAAGACCAATATAGAAAAATGACAACTTTAAGAAGTAGGAAACATGAAATTTATACTGAGGAATTAAACAAAAAAGCGTTAAGTTCAAGTGATGATAAAAGGTTTATTTTAGAAAATAAGATTGATACTTTAGCTTGGGGTCATTATAAAATAAAATAAATAATTTTGAATTTACCTGGCCACCCCATATCTAAGTATGTTATGCATATAATATACAGACCATGCATATTATATGTAGTATTGTTTAGCTAATTAGTGAGGTTGTTAGGTCACTCACTGACACACTTGCACCTGACCACCCCAGTTACTCAGTTAGTCAGTTAGTCAGTTACTCAGTCACCTGGTCAATCAGTCACCCGGTCACCCGGTCACCCAGTCACATCAAAAAATCAAAAAAATCAAAAAAAAAAAAAAAAAAAAAATAAAAAAAAATAAAAAAAATAAAAAAAATCAAAAAAAAGTTAGGACATTTACCCTCGCCAAGACATTTTACTGAAATTTAGCAAAAATGTTCGGGGGTGGGTAAAATACATACTACTAGCGCTTAGATAAAATCTTGGACAAACTTTCGAACATCGAGCGGTAAATCTGTAAATCGGAGATTTGAAACTACGGATTTCCTCATTGAACGTCCAATATATAGCCACTACAATACCTGATGCACCTTCCCTATTAATTTCAAGCCCAGGGAATTACGAAATAACGAAAATTGAAAATTTTAGAAGTCGTGTATGTAGAATAATAGCTGAATTTGTGTGCGGGCTAGTTGCCTAGCCCGGGGGGGTAGTTGAATAGACAGGAGGTAGTGGCCTAGTAATTAAAATTCAGTTAACCTATTTGCCCCAAATCAGCACCGTACAGGGTAATTCAACAAGTAATTTTACTTAGCTAGGATTCTGAACATATTTTGGAACACACGAGTTATATATTCTTTTCATTTCAGAATTTTGAGCTTAGTAAAATTTGTAATATGCAAGTGCTTTTGACACTTTCTAAAATTTGGCATTTGTAATTGGATGACTATGCTATACTTGAAATAGGAATAGCGGCGGACTCGTGACCTGAAAGGTGTCGAGGGTCGCGGGTTCGAGTCCCGGCCGGGCCGCTGGTCACGTGGGTATGTCCTTGGACAGCGCATTCAGAGTCCCAGCGTAGTACTGTTGATACCCAGAAAGCACATGTGTTAGTGAACTTCGCCGTGATATAACTGAAAGATTGTTCGAAACGGCGTAAAACCCCATTCAAATATATTTTTCAGATGGGTGTATTCAAAGGAAAAACTGCGACGGAGGCATTCTTGTCAAGCAGAAAACATGAGTTTTTAATGTTGTTTTGTGCTGAAATGTCTTTGGCATATATGACATACAGTCGATGATGGATCCTGGTGAGCATTTTTCGAGTGTTCTTTTAGCCTTGATTTGGCTGAGTAGCTCTTTGGACACTCTGAACATGTGTACCGTGAAGAATTTGGAATTTTTGACATCTTTGCTAGTTTCTGAAAAGATGATAAAGATATATGTCAAATTTAACAAATTAAAGTACTTAAAGGGGGTGCATCAGTTACATGCATGATAAGGATACCACCCATCCCTTGCAGTTTTTCATTAGAACAACAGGCACTCGGTTTTCCGATCTTTTAACAAGTTGCCAAGTCTTAGGACTGTATATAAAGTAGCCTACACACGTTTTTGCAGCTGCTTTTTTCTCAGTTTACACTATCGTCATGTTTGGACTGTGCCAATTTCTAATAAGGGTACCAAGGATGTCGGAAACCTTATAGAAATGAACGCAGCACCAACGTGGAGTCAGTGTAAAATTCCGTTGCTAGAAAAAAAATGGCAGCTGCGGAACCTTGTGTATTTTATTGATCTCAGTATTTGTGAGTTGTTCAAACATCGGGAAACCGAGTGTCTGTGTCTCGGACACGCCCACTTGAAAATATTATATAAAGTATTACTTAGTCATCCGATGACCGAATGACAAATTTAGACAGGGTCGAAAATATAAGCACTGGCAGACGATAAATATTACTAAGCTCAATCTGAGATAAAAGCTGACTCACGTGTATCATTTGAAGTACATATATTAGGAGGCAACTACCTCCTTGTCTATCCAACTACCCCTTGTGCTAGGCAACTGGCGCGCACAAAAATATTGCCAGTATTCTCCACATACAAATTCTTTAATTTCCAATTTTTGGGTTTTTAGTCTTTTATGGGCTTGAAAATACCAGAAAACGTGCATCAGGTAGTGTAATGGCCATATTTGGACGAATATCTAGAAAATCCGTGCTTCCAAATCTCCGTGTTACATAAAGTGGCGGGTTTGCAGTACTGTGTTCGAAAGTTTTGCCAAGATTTTATCCAAGCGCTGCATACTTATATGCCATATGCTAGCGGTGAATAAAGTTTAGTCATTTTTATATCGCATAGCATTGCCGGATTTTTCAAAAGGTCTCCAGTAAGGAAATGAACAAGGTTTAAAGAAATCGACACCTACCTTTTGTTGACAATTTTTCTATCTATGCAACTAGCACGCAAATACCCGTATGTTACGAGGCAACAAAATACTATTGACTCCTTTTGGAGCTAGTTGCCCCGTTTACCACCCGTGATTTAAAAGCACTGCTAACGCTAATCGATGCCCCGGGGGCTTGATTGATACCATAGCCGATTAATGTAATAGAGAATGATCCTTTTCTTGTTCTATTTGGAAATTTAGTATTTTCATAAGCGTCATCCAAAAGCCAAATACTACTTTTCAACAAAATGAAAAACGGTGTGGAAAAAGAGGCAATTGCTCTTGAGGTTTCTTTTCATTAATTTACTTTATACTGAGTCGCAAAAGAGTTTCAATATTAAACACGTATGAAATCAGACACACACACACACACACACACACACACACACATATATATATACGCACACAACACAGCTGTACTGTCAATGCAGCAAACAAAGAAACTGATGATTGATCATACGTCACCATTACGCTGAATGAACTGCGCATTTGTTAATTTTAAGTCATCAATAGGTTTTATCAAGTTATGTCCCCTATTGCATCAGTGAAATAGAGTAACAGAGTAGGAGAGTAAGAATAACAAAGGAAATAAAGCAGCTTAAGTAATGAAAATATTATCCAAATCTAAGTGTTGGCATACTTATGGTTACAGTCGTGAATATATAATGAAATAACGAAATCAAAGGTTAGTGTGCAACAATAAATTATATTGTTGCACTCATACATAGATCATTTTTGAGGTGCTAAATGCTAAAACTCAGTAATTGCTCTTAATTTTGGTCCTGTATGTCTGTCCTAGTAGCTCTAGTCAAAATTGTGAATAAATCTAGCCAGAAATATAAACACATTCAACGTGAAGACTGAAAATTCAGAGATTGGTTTCAATTCATTCTTTATTAGGTGTTTTACGGCATGTGAAATTGGTCAGACTTGATTTAAAATAAGTCTAACATAAATGTGGATTTTAATGAGCACCTTAAATTCAAAAGATTTGTCAAAAAGATTGCATTGTTTGATTGTTTGTTTCATTATTGTGAACATGGGAAAAGTTTAATTTACATTTTAGGCAAATTTTGGGTAGGTGCGTTTATTAGCATAAAAAAAAAAAATCTGCACCACTTTCAGATCTGGCATCCATGCTTAAAGTGACTCTAATAGGCTATCCTAACTCACTGTACCATTTGAATTTTTCTACCAGATGGATTAAAAAAAAAATAGGGCCCTTTTTTGACCTGGGCCTTAGCCTATATCCTCAAAAAAGACATCACTCTCATCGCTACGCACATAAATGTATCGATCCATGTTTACTTCTTGTCACCTCCCGTGTCTTCAACGTCATTCGCATCTACCCAACTATTAAATGTGTCTGGAAATCCCTGCCACTTCACCAGAAACTCTACTTTTTTGTTTTATTCGTCTCAAAATGCGTTCTATAAACCACAGACTGTTCTCGTCCTTATCCACTTTTTGCAATTCACTCGAGTAAAACAAACCTTTCATTCTTTCGTCCTTTAAATCTTTCAACCGGTACATAGGAATGCCTTGCTTGAGCAATCTTCCAGATACACGAAAGAATTCAGCGGTGTACTGCTCCTGATAGGCCCTTCTAAATGGTGCTTTTGTAAAACTTATGCGCACAAAATCTCCCAATTTGAAAAGGAAACTAGGTTTGGTCTTTACCATCGGACGTTTCTTCAAACATCTGCTTCATTATCTTTATTTACTTGATTTGGTGTTAAACCATTTAGACTACGATGGGGGGTGTTGTTATAATTTGTAATGATATCATCCAGCGCATCAGTATAACGGTAAGAACCTTCCTGCCTCATGTAACGATAGAGAGCCGTCTTAATTGTTCTTTGCATTCGCTCCACATAATTGGCTTTTGGTGGATTCTGTGTGGTGAAAAAATAAATATCTTCTTCTTTCATCAGTTTTTTAAACCACTGATTCACAGATTCTTAGCCTTTGTCCGCACGTACTTTTTTCGGTTTGACGTCTTTAATCATAGTTTTCGTGCCCTCCAAGACAGACTTTGCCATTTTGTTCTTTAAAGGCTGCACTCGAACTTTTCTGCTTAAAATGTCGATGGCGAATAGGAGATATCGCACATCATCATTATCGTCGCTTAAATTCAACATGGACAGGAAATCAACATCCCATTGCTCATTAATCGATGTTACCCTCACATTGGATGTTTTGAAACGATAACGAACAGGTTTTTGTAAAGCGTAAGCATCTTGATTGCTCAACCATCTAGAGATATAATTAAGAGTAAAAACTCCCGGGTACTTTTTCTGAAACGCTTTCAATACCTTCTCAGGTCCAACATAGGCAGCTGGGTGTTTCGGATAAAAATAATATTTTTGTAATATATCCTCCTCATCCATTTTTTTAAAATGACTGCAGCGCCAATCCACTGTAATTGTATTAACTTTTACCAACCAGAATATGCATTTATATAAAAAAACTTTAGCACGAAACACTTAAGTACCAAACTTGCTACAAATTAATACCTACACAATTGATAAGGATTTCAATTAATGAGAATAACTATCATTACAGTCTTTAGGATAAAATGGGGGGGGGGGCTATAATGTCAATGGGGGGTGTTAATGTTACATTTGCTTACCTTAATGGGTGGAGGGGGGTGTTAATGTTAATGTTACATTTGCTTACCTTAATATTACTCTACTTAAATGGCATTTTGAAACAGTTAAAAAACTAGTTTTGTCATGAATTCTACTACACAATATTTTCCGCGAAAAAAAGGTACGTGCATGACGTAAAAATAGTATGATTAATGACGTCATCATTTTCTAGCATAGATCATTGCGTATATTTATACAAAAATAGATGTTTAATACGCTGAAAGTAAGTAGAAAATTAGGTAATCTGTACTCATTAAACTGACGAGGATTTTTAAGTAATAATCCGATCGGTAGATAATTATTGTCATTTTTTACCAATCTGGTAATTTATGTGCGAAAGATTGTGATACGTGTGACGCTGTGCGATCAACCGGAACACCACACAATTTTTAGTCACCACCTTCTAGATTTAGACTAAAACCCAGAACGAAGCCGAAATTTTATTTTCAAAAATCTAGAACGGTGTTACTGCAAAACGAGCTTCGCTTGTTATCAATAGAAGCATGGAAAAGCAGAGAGGTGCAGAGAGAGAGAGAGAGAGAGAGAGAGAGAGGGAGAGGGAGAGAGAGAGGGGGGTCTATTGCTATCGACTGTGACCCAGATTCAAATGTATACGAGGGGTGATCATAAAGATCGTGGACCACCTCGTTTTTTTTTTTTTTGAAAACTACTTCAGGTAGGATTACGAAAAATTGCACAGTTGAGCATTAATTATCTGGTAACAGCTTTATGCTTTCAAATGTAGTCTTGTTCAAGTAGGTAAAGTGTGACGTCATTTTAATGATGTCATATACTGCATTAGCGGTCCAAAATGTCGGACGACGTTTTATTTGAGCCGAGAGTAATCATAAAGTTTTACTTCAAACTCGGAAAGTATTTATCAGAAATCTAAACCGATTTAGAAAAAGATTAAGTGGAATCTGCACTCAGGAAATCTGATATGCCCAAATGGATCGGACCGGTTTAGACATGAGTGCGATACTGTTAAAGATGGCCCTAAATCTGGCCATCCATCAACATCAGTCATCGACAAAATCATCACGGATGTAGAGCAGCATGTAAAACAAGATCGCCGAGATACTGTAAGGAAAATAGCTGACACATTTAGCATTTCATATAAAAGTGCCGAGGAGATTTTGACTGACAATCTTGGAATGTCGCGTGTTTGCACAAGTTGGGTACCTCGACTATTAACGCCCGAGCCAGTGGGGGTTAGGATCGAAATCTGTTAAGAAATTTCAGAACGCATCAGGGTAGAGGGGTCAAACTTTACTGATCGCATTGTAACATGCGATGAAACAGAGGTACACTTCTTACGAGACTGAAATTAAACAACAAAGCAGTGTACAGAAACATTCAACATCGCCTTCTGCCGTTAAAGCCAATGTTTCTAAGTCAGTCGGTAAAGTTATGTGCATCAATATTTTTGTATTCGCCTATTTTCTTCTAAATCAAGTTGTACCTTTACATACAACAGTCAATGATGAGTTTTATGCCCAAATTATTCTAAGGAATTTCACAAACACCATACGAAAAAAAAAAAAACAGCCAGAAGTCCTAGGAAGTGACGTCACTTTACACCAAGATAACGTCCTAGCTCACAAAGTCATACTCGTACAGAAAACTGCAATAACTAAACACAGAAACACCAGCCAACCCTCCCTATAATTCAGTCCTGACCCCTTTAGCTAGTTCATTTTTTGAAAGATTCTCTACGTGGCACGCACTACGAAAGAAGAGAGAAACTAACCCTCACTATGACCGGGTACTTGAGAGTAATGTCACGTGACGCGCTCGCGCACGTGTTTTGCGCATGGGAATCAAGAATAAATAAGTGCATAGAATTCGAAGGAGGTTATTTTTTTAAAAAAAAGTAGACATCCCAAGTTGTTCTTTATAACAATATTCCAATACAGACACTGGTCCACGTTCTTTCTGATCACCCCTCGTATATATATATAAAAAAACACATTCGCAAAATGCTGTCCCACAGAAAATAATTCTGTCAGTTAGAAATCGTCATTCTGTTAAATACAAATATAAAAATGTTGACAAGAACTACAGAAGTTTTACCATTCCAATTTGTACGATGGACATCGACTAAAAAAGTCATAGACTGAACAAGATGTCATCGATAACGAACAAGATGTTTAAACTAATGTAGATTAAAACAGTGACATTTTTCTTTTAAATTTAAGAACAACAAACAGAGTTTTTTCATGGCATTTGTTATTGTAACACGTAAATGGCTGTTAGAAGCGGCTTTTAAAGTCAACGGATCGATCTGGATCGGACTTAATAACTCGATTGGGCCGCAGCGAACCGGAATTGACTTAATTACTGGATTGAGCCGTTTTTTATTTTTTCTTCAATTTTGTACGGATCAAACTTTACCAAGCCCATTTTTCCCCATTCGCTAGTCTGTCAATACTTTCAGTAATTTGACTATCTTTACCACAACCGTAATGCATAATGGAATGGACTAGCGTTAATAAAGATTTAAATTAATCACAGGGAGATGGGGAAAACTGATTTACAATAAATTACATAAGTATACTGGCCCCGTATTCACCTACCATTCTGAATTGCATATTTACTCTAATTCTCAAGAATTTTCCAAATTCCAAAGTACCACAATTTCTGACTATATCCTCATCCCCTCCCCCGATATTCAACAGGGAATAAGAATGTAGATTAAAGTCGACAACAGTATTTTTTTCAATCTTGAAAGAAGGTATAAACTTGGCAGATGACTTAATGCAATGGCAAATGTGGATGGGGAAAATAGAAAGGCGCCAAATGGAAATTGTATTTTTCATCCGTGGATCTAGATAAACTTTTTAATCTTTCTTTTTTAACAATACTATTTGGATGAAAATGTCTTTACACTGTGTCCCTTTTGTAGATTCTATACATAACTAAGTATGAGACATATTTTTTTTTCGAAGTTTCCCGCATCAGTATCTTTCGGCTTCAAAATGAGGGCTTAGTGTTTCGGCCTACGACAAAATCGCACACTTAGTATTTTCGGCCCATTACAAATTCGACCCAAACAAAACCTGTCCATAGTCTTAATACCGTTGTCAATCTGTTGTAGTGGGACTCTTACTTTGTGCATAAATCGAAACTTTCGAATTTTCCTGTTTGTTTCTATATCTAATATTGACACAGGTATCGTATGAATCACGAGTTCAAGCTTTTTAAATATCTGAGCACAGGAAGCATAGGAAGGAGACGGGATTTTCGCTAATCCTACCAACGATAGAACTTCTCTAAATTATGCAATCAGGTACAAATCGAACAATATAAAAACGATATTAAATACAAATTCAAAAGCGCATATTCGTGCTACATTTGGATGATGAAGGTAATCTGAATTTTAGATATTATACCCGAGTTTTGTCGCCTTTCAAAAGTTCAGTCGAGAAATTACGGTTGTAACATTTGATTTATGTCCCGTTATATCGGACACTGAAATCCCCGACAGTTTTAAATCAAAGTGTTAGTAGATCTAACACTATCAAACAATACAAGGTATGTACGGCAGAGTGAAATTCCAGTAGGCCTACAGTCAATAACGTTTTGGCCATTTGGCTGTCAAGTGATTTTTCAAAAATGAAGAGAGTAGCAATGTGTCTGATCACTTAAAAAAAATCCCATGGTTGCAGAAGTTAGATGTAGACCTGCGCAAATATATATTTTTTTTTTTTTTTTTTTTCATTAATGAAGTATGACAAGATAGACCAAAGAAGATAAAACATGGACATTTTCATTTAGGAGTTTCTGTTTTTAAAACATTTATACAGAGAGTAGTGAATGATGAAAACTGAGCGCAGCTAAATGGAATTTGATGTCAGAAAAGGTCGCCAACAACAAACGGTCAAAGAAAATAAAGAATTTAACAGGGCGTCAAAACTCATGAACGTCAATACACATGAGCGGACGATAACTCTGGATTGAAACACCGAAGTGTACATAAATCGCTGGCAAGAGAACACCGGCGTTTCATAATGAAACATGCCTTACAGAGTTTTATGTTTGAAGTCACCAGAACTCACTGTAGGCTATTTACTACAATGGGATTTCAATACAATTAATGAGGAATTGATAAGTATAATTTACAACACACTTTTCAAACTTTAGCCCGAAACACTGGTGTTTATTATTTGTACGCGGGCGTTCTGAAATAGACATATGTTTTTCATTACAAAACACATCCGTTTCAGTTTGAAACGGCTGTTCAATTAATGAGTGTTTTAGTACTGCACTCCTCTAAACGACAATGTTTCGCTATCGAACACTTTTGATTTTTTAGTGTAACAGCTGATGGAAAATGAATATGATATAATGTTATCTTTATTATAGTCTCATTCGTATACAAAGCAAAGTTAAAACACACGAATGCATGAATGAATGAATGAATGGAGTTTTACGGCCCGTCGACAGCGGTGGTCATATTGGGCGCACATACAAAGATGAGGAGAGATACTGTGAGATAATACAACAATAAAACACATGAAAGAACTATTCTAGTAAAAAGTATACGACCATTGTACTGAAGAATGATAAGTGACTAGTATTCAAATATAACACAAATAGTTAAGAAACAGTATTTACACGCAAAAGTTCCCGTAAAAAAGGTTGTTTATATATAAGTTTACCAAGAAAAGATGACTTGTTCAAATAAAAAGTCCGTCGTTTTAAAATATCATGACAGGTTTTGACACATGCCCAAATCAAAATAACATTAGTGAAAAGGAAAACTAGCTTGTCGTTGGTTGACATATTTAACACGAAATATTTTTAAAAAAGATTGACGGCGTAAAAATGTCCGCGAATAGGCTGGGGCCCTTAGAATAAATATGTTTACATTTTTTACCAAACACACATTTCTATCTATTCATTTTTGCTGAGTGCCAAAAAGTAGGTTTTAAGCTAGCACATTCAGCCAAGCCGAAAAATTCGGCATTGGCTTTAGCAGCAGGTTTAAATAATGTGTGCCTTAATGGCCCAGTAAAGGCCAAAATATCAAAGCATGTGTCATAATACATTTAAATTAAAATCATACCATTTAAAAGTATGAAAGATATTGTGGAGATGACAGTCTGTTATCGTGTGGTCGGGCCATATGTTAGTCGCTGGCAGAAAAAAGAATTTTAAAATCAGGCAAAAAGTAAACAAAAGACATAGCTACCTGGTAGGTTTTAACATAGTTTTGAAATTAATTTCTTTATCAGCAACTGACACTTGGACCGACCGTACAATAACAGATTATCATCTTCACAATACTTTCCATACTTTTAAATGGAAACACCCACTTTGTTTACTTTTGGGCTTTATTGTTACTTTAAGTCATCATACATGTAGCATTCTAAGATGCATGTCGCTCATCTTCAATAGTATCACAAAATGAACATTTTCGACTATCAATGGGCAAACCTTCATATCGGCCCGTTTCTAACCTAAGAGTAGCAACGCGGCATCTAAATTTACTAAACGCGCTTCTGTGCCTTGGCGGGAGAATTAACTTGCAACTTTTTTCTGCATAGTAGTCAGTTTTAAACGAGCAATGCGTACGCAATTTATTTGATCTTTTACCTGAAGGTCCACTCGCTTTATGAATAGATTCCTTCCATTCAGTGCAGAATTTTGTGAAAAGAGAACCTTCTAACTGACTAACGAAAAAACTTTTCATTTATACAATTTCGGGATTGATATCAATGTCATGGAGCATTTTGTTAACATTGAAAAACCAATTTTTGGCAGCGGGCTCTGCCCGCTGTCATAGTTCCCACATCACGTGTGCATGTATATACCCGTTTTCGAAGCCTACTATCTTTATCTAGGTCAAATTTTTGCTTCCGGCAGGTTTTTCCTTGATACGCTATGTAAACAAAACTTGTTTCGTACACTGAACTAAATAGTTCTGTGAATATTCAAATTTACCAGTTCAGGCACAAAAAGGTAAGAACAAGTAACAATGAAGTCTTTAATTCTGAAATGATTTAGAGAGCTTAGTGTATATTCTATCAAATACCAGTCTTTTTCTTTGGTCTGATATGAATGATTGATGCAGGGTTAACCACATCGCGTATTTATATATATCATCCGGCTACGTCATAACGCGGTACATTTACATGGGTTTACACAGAAGGTTCAAATTGATTTCAGAATTACAGCACATAAAACGGTAAGTAGATAAGATTTTCATTTAATAAGGATAAGCTGGGTCAAGCAAAATGGTACTGTTCGTGAAATTACTCCGAAAACGCTTTTTATTCTCATTGCAATAGATCTACCTGCACGTCGAAACAGATGACCCAGTTTTCTCCGACCGTTCTTGTAAGTTCAAGTGTTAGGCCTAGAACTCTACCTGTTTCATTACTGAATCAATAAATTGCATTATCTCAAAGGCTACAAAATAGGAATACAGTTTCGGTGCAAGATCAAGAGTGAGTTCAGTCATAATTCAGAATAAAGCAGTGGACAGTGTAGATCAGAGATCAGACTACACGTTCAGTGGAGTCTGATCTTTATCTACACTGTCTGGACACAAAAAACTTCTGGTGTCGTCTATGGTATGATCGTCTAAGAAGGGATTGGAAATTCATACAAAGAAAGAAGACACATTTTGAATTTTCTCCCTTTTCAACAATGTTCCAAGCTATGAAAGACAAATCCAGTCATTTGAGCCACATTTGAATTGTCGTCTGCGAGAGTTTTGAAAATTAAATATGAATGAGTCTAAAATTTGCTGTTTGGCAAACACTTTAAGGCTCAGTAAAGGCCAAAATACCAATGCAGGTGTCATAATACATTTGAGCCATGCTCTGACAAAAGGGGGCTTCATGCATCTCCGTGATACATGATACCAAGCAAGTCATCACATCATTATTGATCCACAATAGCAGCTTTTTTTTAACAACCGACTTAATCATGAGATAGACTGGTCCTTGGACATACAGAAAATTGACCAAAAGCAAAAAGTTTCGGCCCAGGTCAGCCTGCGCAGTCCGCGCAGGCTGACCTGGGCCGATACTTTTTGCAGATGCATTAAGCCCCCTTTTCACAGAGCATGGCTCATTTAAATTTGAATCATACCATTCAAAAGTATGGAAATATTGTGGAGATGACAGTCTGTTGTCGTGTGGTAGGGCCACATGTTAGTCGCTGGCAGAAAAAAATAATTTTGAGATCAGGCAAAAAGTAAACAAAAGACACAGCTACCTGGCAGGTTTTAACCTAGTTTTGAAATTAATTTCTCAGTCAGCGACTAACACTTGGACTGACCATACAATAACAGATTGTCATCTTCACAATAATTGCCATACTTTTAAATGGTATGATAATGATATGAATTCAAATGCATTTAAACACCCGCTTTGTTTACATTTGGCCTTTATTGTTACTTTAAAAGATTGTTTGTGTCCATTTATTCATGATGATTTGCATACTAGGGCTGCAAGCTAAAATTCTCTGTCCGCTTCAGTCTAACAAGTCTGTACATCTACATAAGACGAGGAAATAAGAATTGCTGTTTAAATTTCTTTCCATAAATGAAGGAAATAAATATTGAAAAATCTGTATTTATTTCACCCTTATCTCTCCATGATGCCGCATTACTTTTGACCCGTGTACATTTCTCTTTATCTCTTGGAAATTCCATTTTGACTCTAGAACATTTGGGCCCAATAGTGAATGACTTTGGGTTCAGGAACTAGTTAGAATCTTACGGTGCAAAGAAAAGCCTTTGTTTCCTTGTCTAAACTTTTCCAACTTCAACGTAGAAAAAGTTTAATGTTATTAGTTTTGTCTCTTATCGTAATTATTAACTGGTAATCTTTGCTTAGTTAGATTTTTACTCTCTAAAATCAGCAGTTTTTCCTGCAGAAAAACAGTTCTGATATTTTTTCCAAATCTAGAATGCATATTTGTTATGGAAAGTTAGTTTCTAACTGATGAAATGCACTTCAAATGTGGTCAAAGAGCCATACAAAAAAGATAGGTAAAGTTAGCTACTAGTAGCCAGCTACTAGTAGCCAGCTACTTGTTCAGGTAAAGTTAGCTACTAGTAGCCAGCTACTAGTAGCCAGCTACTTGTTCAGGTAAAGTAAGCTTCTAGTAGCCAGCTACTAGTAACCAGCTACTTGAGCTGGTAAGTTGGTTATTTGTAGCCAGCTACTGGTAGCCACCTTCTAGTAAATGTAAAGGAAAATCTGACAATTTGTACCCAGCGACTAATGTATAGGTAATTAAAATGGAGGTTTTTATTAGTTTCCTAAAGTTACAAGTAGCTGGCGAACAAAATGTCGACGCCTTAAACGAAATGTTTTTCTTCCATCCAGAATACTACATAAATGCATTAGAAAAATCAAAATCAAATAATTTCCTGTATTAAAGGGTCAAACTGCGAGATCTGTCAACAGGAATTTTTTTCACATTTTTCTTTTAATTAGGGATTCAAAATGTACAAGTAGCTGACGAGATTCAGACAGACATTTCAAAATATTTCAAAGAATCAAATTCACTGTACTACGGAGAAATTGAAAATATCATTTTCAATTAATTTTTAATTATTAAAGGGGCCAGCTACTCGTCATGGAAATTTGGACATTTTTCAATTTCACTTAGAAAGGGATTCAAAGGTACAAGTAGCTGGCGAGTCTAAGAGCTGTTTTTGTAATTAATTGCTTGTTTTGAATAAAGTAGACTATAAATGCGTCAGAAAACTCAAAAAATGAAGCATTTCCAGTTATTTAAGGGGCCAGCTATATGAAAACGGGACAATTTTGCACTTTTGCGAAATGATGATTTAAAATGTACAAGTAACTGGCTAGATTTAGAGAGATTTTTCAAAATATTTCAACGATTCATATTGAGGATACTTCGGAGAAATTAAAAATATCAAAATCAATCCATTTTTATTCATTTAAGAGGGCAGCTACTTGAAAGGAAAATGCGGTTATTTTTCAATTATATTTAGTGTGAAATAAAAAGGTACAAGTAGCTGGCGAGCCTAAGCGTGAATTTGAAATTAAATGCTTGTTTTGAATAACAGAGACTATGAATGTATGAGAAAACTCAAAATTGAATCATTTCCGATTATTAAAGGGGCTAGCTACTTGATTTAAAAACGGGACAACTTTGCTGTTTTTCGAAGTAATAATTTCAAATGTACAAGTAGCTATCGGGAATAAAAGAGATTTTTCAAAATATTTCAACGAATCATATTGAGGATATTTAGGGGAAATTAAAGGTATCAAAATCAATCCATTCTTATCATTTAAAAGGGCCCAGCTACTCGTCAGGAAAATGCGGATATTTTTCAATTTTAGTCAGAGTGAAATCAAAAAAGTACAAGTAGCTGGCGAGCGTAAGAGCGATTTTTGAAATTAAATGCTTGTTTTGAATAACAGATGCTATGAATGTATAAGAAAACTCAAAATTGAATCATTTCCGGTTATTAAAGGGGCCAGCTACTTGATTTGAAAACTGTACAACTTTGCTGTTTTTCGAAGTAATAATTTCAAATGTACAAGTAGCTAGCGAGATTAAAAGAGATTTTTCAAAATATTTAAACAAATCTTTTTGGGGACATTTAGGAGAAATTAAAAATATCGAAATCAATCCATTCTTATCCATTTAATGAGGCCAGCTACTCGTCATGAAAATGCGTATATTTTTCAATTTTACTTAGAGTGAAATCAAAAGGCAAAGGTAGCTGGTGAGCCTAAGAGCGATTATTGAAATTGAATGCTCGTATTGAATAAAAGAGAGTATAAATGCACGAGAAAACTCGAAATTGAAGCATTTTCGATTATTAAAGGGGCCAGCTACTTGATCTGAAAATGGGACAACTTTCCACTTCCGCAAAATAATGATTTAAGATGTACAAGTAGCTGGCTAGATTTAGAGAATTTTTTCAAAATATTTCAACAAATCATATTGAGGATACGTAAGAGAAATTAAGATATCAAAATCAATCCATTCTTATTCATTAAATGAGCCAGGTACGCGTCATAGAAAATGCGGATATTTTTCAATTTTACTTCAAGTGAAATCAAAAGGTACAGGTAGCTGGCGAACTTAAAGCGATTTTTGAAATTGAATGCTCGTATTGAATAAAAGAGAGTATAAATGCACGAGAAAACTCGAAATTGAAATATTTCCGATTATTAAAGGGGCCAGCTACTTGATCTAAAAATGAGACAACTTTCCACTTTTGCGAAATCATGATTTAAAATGTACAAGTAGCTGGCTAGATTTAGAGAAATTTTTCAAAAAATTTTCGCTAAATCATTTTGAAGATACGTAGGAGAAATTAAAGATATCAAAATCAATCCATTCTTATTCATTAAAGGGGCCAGCTACGCGTCATAAAAAGTGAGAATATTTTTCTGAAAATAATATCTGAAAATGGGAAAACTTTCCACTTTTGCGAAATCATGATTTAAAATGTACAAGTAGCTGGCTAGATTTAGAGAAATTTTTCAAAATATTTCAACAAATCATATTGAGGATGCGTAAGAGAAATTAAAAATATCAAAATCAATGAATTCTTATTCATTTTAGGGGCCAGCTACGCGTCATAAAAAATGCGGATATTTTTCAAGTTTACTTCAAGTGAAATCAAAAGGTACAAGTAGCTGGCGAGCCTAAGAGCGACTTTTGAAATTGAATGCTCGTATTAAATAAAAGAGAGTATAAATGCACGAGAAAACTCGAAATTGAAATATTTCCGATTATTAAAGGGGCCAGCTACTTGATCTGAAAATGAGACAACTTTCCACTTTTGCGAAATAATGATTAAAAATGTACAAGTAGTTGGCTAGATTTAGAGAAATTTTTCAAAAAATTTTCACAAAATCATATTGGGGATACGCAGGAGAAATTAAAGATATCAAAATCAATCCATTCTTATTCATTAAAGGGGCCAGCTACGCGTCATAAAAAGTGAGAATATTTTTTAATTTCACTTCAAGTGAAATCAAAAGGTACAAGTAGCTGGCGAGCCTAAGAGCGATTATTGAAATTGAATGCTCGTATTGAATAAAAGAGAGTATAAATGCACGAGAAAACTCGAACTTGAAACATTTCGGGTTATTAAAGGGGCAGCTCCTTGATCTGAAAATGGGACAACTTTCCACTTTTGCGAAATCATGATTTAAAATGTACAAGTAGCTTGCTAGATTTAGAGAAGTTTTTTTAAAATATTTCAACAAATCATATTGAGGATACGTAAGAGAAATTAAAGATATCAAAATCAATCCATTCTTATTGATTAAAGGAGCAGACTACGCGTCATAAAAAATGCGGATATTTTTCAATTTTACTTCAAGTGAAATCAAAAGGTACAAGTAGCTGGCGATCCTGAGAGGGAGTTTTGAAACTGAATGCTCGTATTGAATAAAAGAGAGTATAAAATGCACGAGAAAACTCGAAATCGAAATATTTCCGATTATTAAAGGGGCCAGCTACTTGATCTGAAAACGAGACAACTTTCCACTTTTGCGAAATAATGATTTAAAATGTACAAGTAGTTGGCTAGATTTAGAGAAATTTTTCAAAAAATTTCCACAAATCATATTGAGGATACGTAGGAGAAATTAAAGATATCAAAATCAATCCATTTTTATTCGTTAAAGGGGACAGCTACGCGTCATAAAAAGTGAGAATATTTTTTAATTTCACTTCAAGTGAAATCAAAAGGTACAAGTAGCTTGCGAGCCGAATGCTCGTATTGAATAAAAGAGAGTATAAATGCACGAGAAAACTCGAACTTGAAGCATTCCGGGTTATTAAAGGGGCCAGCTCCTTGATCTGAAAATGGGACAACTTTCCACTTTTGTGAAATGATGATTTAAAATGTACAAGTAGCTGGCTAGATTTAGAGAGATTTTTAAAAATATTTCAACAAATCATATTGAGGATACGTAAGAGAAATTAAAAATATCAAAATAAATCCATTCTTATTCATTTTAGGGGCCAGCTACCCGTCATGAAAATGCGGATATTTTTCAATTTTACTTAGAGTGAAATCAAAAGGTACAAGTTGCTTGCGAGCCTTGGAGCGAATTTTGAAATTAAATGCTTGTTTTGAATAACAGATACTATGAATGTATGAGAAAACTCAAAATTGAATCATTTCCGATTATTGAAAGGGGCTAGCTACTTGATTTAAAACGGGACAACTTTGCTGTTTTCGAAGTAATGATTTCAAATTGTACAAGTAGCTATCGAGAATAAAAGAGATTTTTCAAAATATTTCAACGAATCATATTGAGGATATTTAGGGAAAATTAAAGATATCAAAATCAATCCATTCTTATCATTTAAAAGGGCCCAGCTACTCGTCAGGAAAATGCGGATATTTTTCAATGTTACTTAGAGTGAAATCAAAAGGTAAAGTAGCTGGCGAGCGTAAGAGCGAGTTTTGAAATTAAATGCTTGTTTTGAATAACAGATACTATGAATGTATAAGAAAACTCAAAATTTTTCTTCATTTCTGGTTATTAAAGGGGCAGGCTACTTGATTTGAAAACTGTACAACTTTGCTGTTTTTCGAAGTAATAATTTCAAACGTACAAGTAGCTAGCGAGATTCAAAATATTTTAACAAATCTTTTCGGGGACATTTAGGAGAAATTAAAAATATCGAAATCAATCCATTCTTATCCATTTAAGGGGCCAGCTACTCGTCATGAAAATGCGAATATTTTTCAATTTTACTTAGAGTGAAATCAAAAGGCACAGGTAAATAGTGAGCCTAAGAGCGATTTCTGAGATTGAATGCTCGTATTGAATAAAAGAGAGTATAAATGCACGAGAAAGCATTTCCGGTTATAAAAGGAGCCAGCTACTGATTTGAAAATGGGACAACTTTCCACTTTTGCGAAATAATGCTTTAAAATGTTCAAGTAGCTCGAAAGATTTAGAGAGATTTTTAAAAATATTTCAATGAATCATATTGAGGATACTTTGGAGAAATTAAAGATATCAAAATCAATCCATTCTTATTCATTTTAGGGGTTAGCTACTCGTCATGAAAATGCGGTTATTTTTCAATTTTACTTATAGTGAAATCAAAAGGTACAAGTAGCTGGCGAGCCTAAGAGGGATTTTTGACATTGAATGCTCGTTTTAAATAAAAGAGACTATAAATGCACGAGAAAACTCAAAAGTGAATCATTTCCGGTTATTAAAGGGGCCAGCAACTTGATCTGAAAATGGGATAACTTTGCACTTTTACAAAATTATGATTTAAAATCTACAAGTAGCTGACTAGATTTAGAGAGATATTTCAAAATATTTCAACGATTCATATACATGGATCCGTGGTGATAAGATAAACCGACTTCCTTAGTTACTGTTACCAAGGGCTCCCAAACAATTACAGCAAATGCATATACAGTATAGCAGATAGGCTACTTAAATCGTGCTGTCATGACTGTTTCTCTCAATAAAATTCCAGAAAAAATATTTTAATCATATGTTTCTGCCGATGATTAATTCTCGGTAAGTAAATTAAAGATGCTTGAACTAAATTACACAAGGATATGTACAAAAAGGGCGAATTACTGGGGCTACGGGCAATGTAATAGATCTACTTGGTTAAATAAAGTTTTGAACTTCAATGAGAAAGTATAAAACACATCAACAACACTCCGTTTTGCCACAGAATAATAGAATTAAAGATACTTATTGTTTTCGCAGGGCTAGTAAAGTCGTCTCAACATCATACCCAGTTAAGTAACACTGTATTACAAGCATTTCGAAAAATTTATAGATTGGTCTGGTTCTACAGAGAGGTGAAGGTTTATGAAAAATTTCAGTATCAGGTTAAGAGGGAAAAGGGTTGTCTGATGATTTTGAAATGCATTAAGTGTGCTGTCAATTAAGAAACTTGTTAATATCATTGACGGTGGTTTGTTTTATCTTATGATATACTGAAGACAACGGGTGGTCAAGTTGATTAGAGCGGCAAATTGGTTTGCAATCAAACACACTTCCTATCAATTAACAGTTTACCAACACACCCTTTGACATGGCAGATGTGCTAATCCACTTGAACTCTTCACCAAATGACAAAATTTTAGAACAATACAAAAACTCAAACATTTGCAGACGACAAATTAAATGACTCAACAATTGAAATTTGTTTTTGAAAGAGCACAAAACCCTGTGAGAAAAGGAGAAAATAAATGTTATCAGCATTTTCTCCTTTTTCCACAATGCTTTCAAAAGCTGTCTTTCTCAGGGTCGTTGAAACTCGGGCTTATGTGGTAAAGGGTTAAAACGGCTAATCAAAAGAAAAATTTACAAGTTGCCTATTGAACTGAACTTTCACCAGTACAGAAGTTAGACATTTAAACAATTGAAATCTACTCTTAGAGAGGATGACAGTAAAAACTACACATCAGAGTGCTTATTGTAGATAGCAGATAGTTTAAATCCAAGACTTAATTCCATATAATTTGCAATCTGATCTATGTCTACACATTCTGCATATTCTTCATGCATCATGGGTTAAGACTAACATCAAACTGAAACATTGGTGACAAGTCACGCGGCCACTTTTTGGATGTGCATAGGTTATCGAACAAGGTTAGATATTCAAGTAAACGTATTTTCTTTTTATTAATATTTCATATAGGTCTATTTTTACCTTTGTTTTCCAAATTAAAACATTTTTTTCTTCTCTTTTTCAGAGGGGAAAAAAACTACAGATTTAATTAATATCCATTGTGTAATATACCGCTGATCAGAACTCTTTACATATGTCCAAATTTTCGGTCATTATCATAATTCAAACTTGTCTACAGCCTCTGCGTGATCTCACGTCAGCGGTACACGTTCGCAAAGCACATATTTTAAACTTTTTCTTAAATTCAAACGTTTACAATACAAAAATATATAAATACTATCGCACCACTCCAACGTTAACAGTCGTTTATTTGGGAGCCGAAATAGCAGACAAGGCTGCACATCGGGTAAAATAAATGCGATGACCTGATTGGTCAAATATCGATTTCCACGGATCCATGTATTAAGGATACTTCGGAGAAATTAAAAATATCAAAATCAATCCATTTTTATCATTTAAAGGGGCCAAGTATTCGTCATGAAAATGCGGATATTTTTCAATTATACTTAGTGTGAAAACAAAAGGTACAAGTAGCTGGCGAGCCTTGGAGCGAATTTTGAAATTAAATGCTTGTTTAGAATAACAGAGACTAGGATTGTATGAGAAAACTCAAATTTGAATCATTTCCGATTATTAAAGGGGCCAGCTACTTTATTTTAAAAACGAATCATATTGAGGATATTTAGGGAAAATTAAAAATATCAAAATCAATCCATTCTTATCATTTAAAGGGCCCACCTACTCGTCAGGAAAATGCGGATATTTTTCAATTTTACTTAGAGTGAAATCAAAATTAAATGCTTGTTTTGAATAACAGAGACTATAAATGCACGAGAAAACTCAAAATTCAATCATTTCCAGTTATTAAAGGGGCCAACTACTTGATCTGAAAATGGGACAACTTTGCACTTGTTCGAAATCATGATTTAAATTGTCCAAGTAGCTGACTAGATTTAGAGAGATATTTCAAAATATTTCAACAAATCATTTTGAGGATATTTAGGGGAAATTAAACATATCAAAATCAATCCATTCTCATCATTTTAAGGGGCCAGCTTCTTGTCATGAAAATGCGAGTATTTTTCAAGCCTAAGAGCGATTTTTTAAATTAAATGCTTGTTTTGAATGAAGAAGACTAGAAGGCACCAGAAATCTCTAAATTAAAATATTTCCGGTTATTAAAGGGGCCATCTACTTGATCTGCAAACAGGACAATTTAGCACTTTTGCGAAATAATGATACAAGATGTACAAGTAGCTGGTGATATTAACTCTTTACCAAGCAACAAAAATGTAGACTTGCCAAAATTCAAAGCATTTGCAGACGATAATTTAAATGTGGCTCAAATGGTGCAAACTTTCTTTGATTAGGTAGAAAACATTGTGGGAAAAGGAGAAAATGCTAGCTACCAGCATTTTCTCCTTTTTTCCACTATGTTTTCAAAAGGCTTCTTTCTTAGGGTCGTGAAATGTCGGGATTGTGTGGTAAAGGGTTAAGAGAGATATTTCAAAAGCTTTTAGCGAATAATGGCAATGACAAAATCGTAGACGGGAGATAATAATACTAGTAATTTTTTTTTACATTTTTTTAAACGTCTTTCATCTACCAAAAATTGGCACCTCGACCGATTGCGTTTTTTGCTATTCCACCTCAAACACAACTACCCTTGAAAAATCACAGTGAAAAAAGACCCTTCCTGGTGTAGACCATGTTCCTTTACGTGGGCATGGACACAAAATAGTTCCCCATGAAATAACAAACTTGCACTCAGTTTCCACAGGAATCATCAAATTAACAACAGAAACACATTTTAGACATGTCCTTTCATTTTCTCTGATAAAACAATGCAGCAGAAGTGCTTGCTGTCAAATTTTCAAATGGGATTACTTTTGACTACTACGACCCGGAAGGAGTTCGCAGTGGTGTCACTCCTTAAACGACAGCAGTTGGTCAAACACAGAAGGGTTCCGAATGAGGAGAGACCATGAACGACAAATGCCAGCAAATTCTGATTGTATCGAACAGACCTAGCTTTCAAAACGAAAGTTTCGCAGACCCACAATAGCATAAGCCGGTGTCAAATTATCATTCGACCCCCATATGAAAGGTAGGCAAGTTATATCAAAAATCGCTTATTGGTCCGCTAGCTACTTGTACCTTTTGATGTCACTCTGAGTAAAATTGAAAAATATCAGCGTTTTCATGACAAGTAGCTGCCCCTTTAATGAATAAAAGTGGATTGATTTTGATATTTTTAATTTCTCCTAAGTATCTTCAATATGATTTGTTGAAATATTTTGAAAAATCTCTCTAAATCTAGCCAGCTACTTGTAGATTTTAAATCATCATTTCGCAAAAGTGCAAAATTGTCTCGTTTTCATATCAAGTAGCTGCCCCTTTAATAACCGGACGCATTTATAATCTACTCTATTCAATAACAAGCATTTAATTACAAAAATCCCTCTTAGGCTCGCCAGCTACATGTACCTTTTGATTTCACTTGAAGTAAAATTTAAAAATATCCGCATTTTTTATCACGAGTACCTGACCCCTTTAATGAATAAGAATGGATTGATTGTGATATCTTTAATTTCTCTTACGTATCCTTAATATGATTCTTTGAAATATTTTGAAAAATTTCTCTAAATCTAGCCAGCTATTTGTACATTTTAAATCATTATTTCGCAAAAGTGGAAAGTTGTCTCATTTTCAGATCAAGGAGCTGCCCCTTCAATAACCGGAAATGCTTCTCTTTTATTCAAAACGAGCATTCAATGTCAAAAATCGCTCTTAGGCTCGCCAGCTACTTGTACCTTTTGATTTCACTCTAAGTAAAATTGAAAAATATCCGCATTTTCATGACGAGTAGCTGGACCCTTTAATGAATAAGAATGGATTGGTTTTTATATCTTTAATTTCTCCTAAGTATCCTTAATATGATTCGTTAAATTAGTTTAAGATATATCTCTCTAAGTTTAGCCAGCTACTTGTACGTTTTTAATCATTATTTCGCAAAAGTGGAAAGGTGTCCCATTTTCAGATCAAGTAGCTTGCCCCTTTTAATAACCGGAAATGTTTCAATTTAGAGTTTTCTCATCCATTTATAGTCATCTCTATTCAAAACAAGCATTCAATGTCAAAAATCGCTCTTAGGCTCGCCAGCTACTTGTACCTTTTGATTTCACTCTAAGTAAACTTGAAAAATATCCACATTTTCTTGACGAGTAGCTGGCCCCTTAAATGGATAAGAATGGATTGATATTGGTATTTTTAATGTCTCCTGAGTGTCCTCAAAATGAGTTGTTGAAATATTTTGAAAATATCTTTTAAACTCGCTAGCTACTTGTACATTTGAAATCATTACTTCGAAAACCAGCAAAGTTGTCCAGTTTTCAAATCAAGTAGCTGGCCCCTTTAATAACCGGAAATGCTTCAATTTTCTCATACATTCATAGTATCTGTTATTCAAAACAAGCATTTAATTTCAAAATTCGCTCCAAGGCTCGGCAGCTACTTGTACCTTTTGATTTCACTCCAAGTAAAATTGAAAAATATCCGCATTTTCATGACGTGTACCTGGCCCCTAAAATGAACAAGAATAGATTGATTTTGATATTTTTAATTTCTCCTACGTATCCTCAATATGATTTGTTGAAATATTTTAGAAATTCTCTCTAAAATCTAGCCAGCTGCTTGTACATTTTGAAATCATGATTTCCCAAAAGTGCAAAGTTGTCCCATTTTCAGATCAAGTAGCTGGCCCCTTTAATAACCGAAAATGCTTCAATTTCGAGTTTTCTCGTGCATTTATACTCTCTTTAATTCAATACGAGCATTCGATTTAAAAAATCGCTCTTAGGCTCGCCAGCTACCTGTACCTTTTGATTTCACTCTAAGTAAAATTGATAAATATTCGCATTTTCATGACGAGTACCTGGCCCCTAAAATGAACAAGAATAGATTGATTTTGATATTTTTAATTTCTCCTACGTATCCTCAATATGATTTGTTGAAATATTTTAGAAATTCTCTCTAAAATCTAGCCAGCTGCTTGTACATTTGAAATCATGATTTCCCAAAAGTGCAAAGTTGTCCCATTTTCAGATCAAGTAGCTGGCCCCTTTAATAACCGAAAATGCTTCAATTTCGAGTTTTCTCGTGCATTTATACTCTCTTTTATTCAATACGAGCATTCGATTTAAAAAATCGCTCTTAGACTCGCCAGCTACCTGTACCTTTTGATTTCACTCTAAGTAAAATTGAAAAATATTCGCATTTTAATGACGAGTAGCTGGCCCCTTAAATGGATAAGAATGGATTGATTTTGATATTTTTAATTTCTCCTAAGTGTCCCCAAAAAGATTTGTTGAAATATTTTGAAAAATCTCTTTTAATCTCGCTAGCTACTTGTACATTTGAAATCATTACTTCGAAAAACAGCAAAGTTGTATAGTTTTCAAATCAAGTAGGCTGCCCCTTTATTAGACGGAAATGATTAAATTTTGAGTTTTCTTATACATTCATAGTATCTGTTATACAAAAAAAGCATTTAATTTCCAACTTCGCTCTTACGCTCGCCAGCTACTTGTACCTTTTGATTTCACTCCAAGTAAAATTGAAAAATATCCGCATTTTCCTGACGAGTAGCTGGGCCCTTTAAATGATAAGAATGGATTGATTTTAATACCTTTAATTTCCCCTAATTATCCTCAATCTGATTCGTTGAAATATTTTGAAAAATCTCTCTAAATCTAGCCAGCTATTTGTATATTTGAAATCATGATTTCGAAAAACAGCAAAGTTGTCCCGTTTTTAAATCAAGTAGCTAGCCCCTTTAATAATCGGAAATGATTCAATTTTGAGTTTTCTCATACATTCAAAGTCTCTGTTATTCAAAACAAGCATTTAATTTCAAAATTCACTCTTAGGCTCGGCAGCTACTTGTACCTTTTGATATCACACTAAGTGAAATTGAAAAATATCCGCATTTTCATGACAAGTAGCTGTCCCCTTTAATGAATAAAAATAGATTGATTTTGATATTTTTAATTTCTCCGAAGTATCCTCAATATGAATCGTTGAAATATTTTGAAAAATCTCTCTAAATCTAGCCAGCTACTTGTACATTTTAAATCATCATTTCGCAAAAGTGCGAAATTGTCTCGTTTTCATATCAAGTAGCTGTCCCCTTTTATAACTGGAAATGCTTCAATTTTGAGTTTTCTGGCGCATTTATAATCTACTTTATTCAAAACAAGCACTTAATTACAAAAACTTTGAATCCCTTTCTAAGTGAAATTGAAAAATGTCCCAATTTTCATGACGAGTAGCTGGCCCCTTTAATAATTAAAAATTAATTGAAAATGATATTTTCAATTTTTCCGTAGTACAGTGAATTTGATTCTTTGAAATATTTTGAAATGTCTGTCTGAATTTCGTCAGCTACTTGTACATTTTGAATCCCTAATTAAAAACAAATGTGAAAAAGATCTCGTAGCTTGACCCTTTAATACAGGAAATTATTTGATTTTGATTTTTCTAATGCATTTATGTAGTATTCTGGATGGAAGGAAAACATTTCGTGTAAGGCGTCGATATTTGGTTCGCCAGCTACTTGTAACTTTAGGAAACTAATAAAAACCTCCACTTTAATTACCTATACATTGGTCGCTGGGTACGAATTGCCAGATTTTCCTTTACAAGTGACTGCTTACTAGAAGGTGGCTACCAGTAGCTGGCTACAATAACCAATTTTACCAGCTCAAGTAGCTGGCTACTAGTAGCTGGCTACGAGAAGCTAACTTTACCTGAACAAGTAGCTTGCTACTAGTAGCTGGCTACTAGTAGCTAACTTTACCTATCTATACAAAAAAGGACTTACTGCCGCAAAAAAACAGTAAATTCTTTCCTGTCACTACTTTTCTTCGGTTGATTAATTTAGCTTCCAATGATTTGTGATTATCAGTATATGCCAATAAAAATGGTCGATTAAATTTACATGTCATTAACCGTTTACCACACGATCCCAGAGTTTTAACGACCCTAACAAAAAAGCCTTTTCAAACATTGTGGGAAAAGGGAGGCTATGCTAGTAACCAGTATTTTCTCCTTTTCCAACATTTTCGATACTTTCAATTTCAATTATTTGTGCCACATCTAATTTGTTGTCTGCAATTACCTTTAATTTGGACCAGCCTAAGATTTTGTTGTAGGTAAAGAGTTAAACACCAATCAATAGAAATCGCAAATGGCAATGTAGGTCTCTGGGTCAAATCTTAGAAAATCCTTGTGTTTACTCTTGAGGCCACATTTTCAGTGTGATACTCATGAATCTTGGTCTGAATGTTTTTCTTAATGATACATTGTATCTCGGACAAGTTGGATCACTTCAGGTGAAGAAGTGGGCAAATCTTAGTAAAACCTTGTGTGCACTCTAGAGGCCACAGTTTATTATGATACTAACGAAACTTGGTCAGCAAGTTTGTCTGTTATATCTGGTGCGAAAAGTAGGTACCACTCAGTAATGGTTAGAGCTCAAAAAAGAGAAAATAAAAGCGGAGGCGCCTTTGAGCTCTAACTAACTTAGTGATCGACTATAAACCGATTTTATAGAAACTTTATCCGCTATAAAGTTTGTCCCACTTTTTATTGTGTGTTACATCATCACAACCTGGATCTCTTCAATTTTATCAATCCCAGATAACTTTACTTAGGTGAGCGCTTCAAGGCCAATGGCCCGCTTGTTCTGTTTATATTTAGGCAGCCAGTGATCTGCTGAAATTTCTTTACCAGTACTTTGCACAATAACCTTGCAAAGCCACTGATTGCTTTCCTACATTATCTTCGAAACAATGATGTGCGGTGAGAAAGGAATGAATCTTATTGCATTGAATATTGTCGATCCTCAAAAAAAAAAAAAAAAAACAAAAAGAGGCAAGCTGGGGATTTAAGTCATCGACCCCCTGATTTCAAGCCATTTGCACCACCAACTACACCACAGGGCTCGGCCAAACTTAACAAATAGGAAAGCATATCTTGTGCCTACAAAAGTAAATTTCCATTAGAAAAGATATAGAAAAAGTATGATTTTCAGTGACCGGACGGTTTTTGACCTTTTAAAGTATCTCCCCTGTGCAAACTTGCATTTTGTAATTTTAGCTAAATTGTAACGATCAAAAAACATTTCATACCAAAGAGATAGAACTTTTGTAATCCTTTCAAAAGCCTTTTGAAAACATTATTGGAACACAAGCAATTCTTTGTTGTTGACAACGTTTCAGTGTCATTCAGTGAAATTTTTGTTTACTCTTTTTCATCTGTTGTACTAGGATAGAGTTATATCTAAAATAGTGTTTAAGTCATAAATAAAGTTAATCTCTGCAGAGAAAAGAATCCGCTAGGTAGTTGTTAAAAACCCGCTGCCTTCTGTGCGTTAGGGCTTTGATTACAAGATCTATTTGACCGGGAATTAGCCCATGAAACAAAACGTTTATTCATTCTATTAGGTGTCATGGTAGCTAATCTAGACCGGTATATTGCAATACTTTTCCACTTCCGAATGTGCAGGGGGATCCATCCAATTTTCTCCATTGACGGCCGCATTAGTTGTGAATTTATCGACACCCAAGAAAAACCGCATTGCACGATTCTGTATAGCGTTAAGTGACGAAAAGCTTTTTGTTCCCCATATAGCTGCTCCGTAACTTATCGTTGGTCAGACTTTTGAGTCATATAGATGGGTGAAAACACTGTAAGGCATATTACCTATGAGTTTACATTTTGCTATAATTAAACCGAGGGCCCGGCTCGCACTTTGCGCAACTACCTTAACTGTAACGTTATAATCCAGGTTCTCTTGTAGCACAAGGCCGAGATATTTGTATCTGTCGACAACGAATATATTAAGATTACCTACAGAGAAGGACTTGTTAGTACGACTCACGGACTCCTGACGGAAATGAACCACTTGACTTTTGTCACTATTTATAGATATGGAATTGGCTATACTCCAATTATTTAAACCATCTAATAAGGACTGTAAGTCTTCTTTACTTTCAGATAGCAAAACTATGTCATCTGCATAAAGTAAAATACAAACTTTTTCAGAGTCAAATTTCACACAAATATCGAAAGACTTCAAGTACAGTGCAAGATCATTGATAAACAAATTAAAAAGCAAGGGAGATAACCCACAGCCCCGTCGCAATCCTGACCTGATTTCAAACCAATCGATGAGCTGGTTATTCACTCTCACACATGAAAAAAACACATGCATATAGAGATTGAATGGCTGTAAGCATTTTTCCTTTAATACCGGTCTTAAGCATGAATATGCCCATTAGCTAGCGAATCGGTTATTTCTTATAAAGATCTCTCTCTCTCTCTCTCTCTCTCTCTCTCTCTCTCTCTCTCTCTCTCGAACAAAGTTTTCTTATTTAAAGGATATGATTTATCTTCGAAAGGTTGAAACATTGTGGGAAAATTAGAAACTACTGGTTACCAGAATTTTTTTCTTTTTTCCCCACAATGTTTTAAAAAGCTTTCTCCACTTGGTCGTTAAAACACGGGATTGTGTCGTTAAGAGTTAAAAGAAAAAAAAAAGAAAGGTATAGAGAGAATATATTCTGAAATACGATTAAGTTATGCATTTGTAAATTCCGTTCCGTTGTCAAGTGCACACTATTTTATATGAGCTGTGCTCTGACAAAAGGGGGCTTTATGCATCTCCGTGATGCATAATACCAAGCATGTCATCTCATAACCATGGATCCAAAAAATCCATCTTGTCTAACAACCTACTGAATTATGAGGAAAAATGGTCCTTGGACATGCAGAAAACTGACCAATGGCAAAAAGTTTCGGCCCAGGTCAGCCTGTGCGGACTAGGTCGATACTTTTTGCAGATGCATTAAGCCCCATTTCAAAGATATATTATATTATATATAAAGGTAATCTTTACCCTGTCTTGTCTTGTACAAACATTGCACAATATACAAATAACAGGGGAACAACGTGACAAGTAGTAAGATGGTAATGCTTAGAGTATGAAAAGCGGAATGGTCTTTTGCCATCAGTAACTTCGTCTATCTTTATGATATTAGATATCACGACATGGTGCTGACTTTTACTATGATCTCATATAATCGACGCCACTCTTCACAACTTGGCTGATTCCGTAACTGCATCTAACCTCGTCCGTATCACCGTATCATGGAGATTTCCGTTTTCATGGCGGCGGTTAATCAGCATTTGCTCTTTTTCCAAGGACAACAAGCATCAATTTAGCCATATCTTAATTGTCGTCTGCAAATTCTTTCAAATTGGACAAGTCTGAATTGTTTTCGTACAGTAAAAGGATAAGTATGAAGTGGTACTAGCTTGCTGCAATGAAATATTATATATTGTCCCTAAATACCCGTATTGAATCGAGCAGGTAAGAGTAGTGCAGTGAAGTAGGGAACCAATATCCTCTCCATTATTGATAAAAGTCAGCTCGGCAAGACAGTCTTTCTCTGTCCTTAAGCCATGGTCACATTTACGGTCATGCACGTTGTCCGTGGTTCATTTCAAAGGCAGTCTGCCGTAGTATTGCTCCGGTCAGCTGGGTTGAAGTACGTTCCATGTAGGTTCAAAATTGGCAAAAAGGGGAAAAATAGAAAGTCTAAGTAAGTTGAACTACGTGTAAGTAAGGTCAACTAAATTCAAAAGCGAGCAAAGCGACTAGGGTTAACTAGGGTATCACTACGTCTAAATACGAGTAATTACGTTACACTACGTATAAACTATGTTCTGAGTACGCGCAACTACAGTTAGTTAGTGTCAACTGCGCTCAGCTACATGTACGTTAAAACGTTGTGGTTGCGCATGCTCAGTGCGGGAAAGCTACAGTCATTGTGCTTTTGGAAGTTGACGAGCCAGAAATTGCTGAGCGCTTATTCTACCATGCCGCCTTTGAAGAAAAGATGTTCTTCCAAACCTACGGTCAACTACAGTACATACTACGGTTAACTAGCGTTAATTGCGTTAAACTAAGGTCAACTACGTTCAAATTACGGTCACAACAGGAACACAACATCGTAGTTAGCCGTAACCAGTTTTTGAACATGTTCAAAAATATGTACTTACTACGGGTAAATCGTAAGTTCAAACTACGTTCATTTTTACGTTGAATAACAGTTATTTACGTAGAACTACGTTCAACTACGATTAAATACGTTTAATACGTTCAACTACGGCCAACTACGGTCTTTCCTGACTACGGTCAACTACATATGGTGTGACCACGGCTTAAACCAGGGGGTCACTGGTTTGACGTATTACCACACAAGAAAATCTTAGATTGGTCCAAATTCAAAGCTTATACAGACAACAAATTTAAAATATCGTTTTACGTTTGCATGCTCCACATTTCATTCATAAAACTTAGGGCGATTAAATACGCTGAGCGTGTCAGTGCACAAAAACATCATGTTCATTAAAGGCAAAAAATATAGATCCATGAGTTATAACGAGTATTATGTACATTGGGAACCATCATAATACATTCCTGGCCGGTATCAAAGAATAAATATTACAAAATTATTACATGTACTTGCAAAAAATACAGTTCTGAATAAAATGTTTATGCAAATCACACTTTGAGTGGTATATTTGAAAGCCAATTTTGAGTGAATTTTTAGAGCCGACTTTAGGAAGCATTTTTGCAAGATAACTTGGAGTGACAATGACATTGACAATGACAATGACTTTATTTTAAGTAATAAGGGCACCGGCCCATAATACAAAAAAAATAAATGTAGTGACAAACATTATACATAGTAGATGAGTTACGTCCGAACTCATAACCATGTTAAAATCCAAAAAATGTCGTCACAATGAGTTTGTTTTAATTGCATAACGACTCTTACGTTACCTTAAGATAAAAAATCGTACCCTTAACATTTTTCCGAACAATACCTAGTTGTAACGATCCTGAAGAAGAAGAAGACTCTTAAAAGCACGGTGAGAAAAGGAGAAAAGGAGAAAACGCGAGTTACCAGTATTTTATTCCCTTCCAGCAATGCAATCTACCCTGTCCGAGACAAATCCTTTCCTATCAATGTCCTACAATGACAATGACAATGACTTTATTCAAAGTAACAAGGCCACGGGCCCATAATACAAGAAAATACATTTAAAGATAAATATTATACATAATAGACGAGTTACGTCCCTTTTCATTACCATGTTAACCATTAACCTGTTAAATAGTACAGTGAAACTTTTCAAACTAGTAATAGGTACCCTAATTTTGCTATTTCATAGGTACTTATTGAGGAAATATCTTTCCTTATCAGACAGTGTAGATCTAAGATTAGACTGCACGATCTTGATCCTCACTGTCTGCAGGGGTCTGAGAGTAGCGTTCAGCAGTAAAAGGGTTAAAATAGAGTACTGTTCTAACACTCAGTATTTACACTGGAAAACGACCGTTATAAGAACGTCAAAATGGCAACCTTTACCATAAAAAAATTAGTTTTAACGACCTTGAAGAAGAACGCTTGAAAACATTGAGAGAAAAGGACAAGACGTGGGCAACAGCATTTTCCCCTTTTCCAGCAATATTCCTTATCCTTTCCGATACAAATCCATCATTTGTAGTATACGATTTCAATAAGGCTACATCTTTAAACTTGAGTAACCACGTTTGTCAGTATTTTAAATCACTGGGGAAAAAATGATAAAAATAAAAAATCTAAATTGGTCCATTTCACACATGTCATATAAGTTATTTCATAAGCATGTATATATAATGGGCTAGATATCTAATGATCATTGGATTTGTAGATTGAAGTAAAAGGTAAAAATTAGATTCACTACAACTAGAAGTATACCAGTTATATATGTTCTTATTTCTGTATATTTTTCACATTCAAGAAATACATGATATTCACATTCTATAACTTTTACCTCATAATTGCTATAACAATAAAGACAAATTCTTTTATCTCGCTGGACATTATTATGTCTACCTGTTTCAATTCCAAATTTGTGGTTCGAGCATCGAAATTTTGAAAGCGCAATTCTGTGTTTCATCCGGATATCCAGTTGTAAGTATTTTCTACGTTTAATAAGGATTTATAATGTTTATAACAACGAGTAGATGCATTAATGGATTCATGCCAATTTTGATTTGCGCAATCTACGAGTTTTTGTTTGAAAGTCTTTAGGAAGTGACTCGTATTTCCAATTTCTTGACTTATCCAGACTATTCCAAAACCATACTTGTATAGCACATTTTAACATTTGAAGTCCAGGTTCTGCGTCCCACGTCGTCTATATTCTTAAGCAATAAGTAACAATTTCGAGGGTATCTATGGTTTGACATTTGTAGCAGTTTACACCAATATTTAACACAAGATAAATGATAATCAATATATAGTGGATAACGACCACATTCGCCTAAAGCTAATGTGTTATTTGTTGAACTATTCAAAACAAGCTATTTTTCACAAAATTCAAAATGAACTGATTCTAAGACAGGTGAGTATGTATGTCCCCATATCTGGGCCCCATAGCACAAAATTGGCTTGATCATTGAATCAAACAATTTAAATAGGTCAATACAATTAAAATAACCAAACGACTTCTGATATCTATAAATAGAAAAAAAAAAAATGCTTTACTGGCCTGTGATGCTAATTTCTCTTGGGCTGAAGTCTATGATAACATTTGGGGTAAAGAGGAGGCCCATATATTTATAGCAAGAAGTTACCGATACGTGCTTAATTCCGAAATACAATTTTTTTATTTGACCGTAAAGTTCCTCAATTTCTAAACACAATGATTTCAGTTTTTCTAAATTAACTTCCATTCCCGTACCGAAACAAAACTCCTGTATAATATTCAGTTGTTTTTGCAAATTGACGACAGTATCTGAACAATTAGCAATATCGTCGGCAAACATAAGACAAATAATATCCGGTATATTTTCGTTTATATAGATACCATTTTTGCAATCATTCCGTAATGCACTCGTCACAACTCGGCCGATTCCGTACCTACATCTAACCTCGTCCGTATAACGGTCATTTCCATTTGAACTGCGAATCACGTGATCTTATACATGGCGCGCCACTGTCAGTCGTTTAGCAACGACATAAACAACCTCGATGAAGTTATTCATATCTGTTTATCTGTCGGTGAAAACTTTTATCGGAATTGATAAATAATGAATGTACGAACTGTTTGCCAACTCAACTGAAATATAGTTAGAAAGATTTCGATAGAAAATTGAAACTCAAGTTTTCTTTTTTAAGAAGAGCCTTACAATTTTCAGAACGGTAAAGCGGCGTATTTCCGGGTATGTACCGATCTGGTGCATATCAATCCACCAGATACAGCCGAGGGATTTGATGGCTCCCATCACCCGAATGTCCGTAATGTAGTTCACAATTGGTTGATGAATAAATTAAAAATTAAACTACTACTTTTGTCTTCTTGTCTAGTTCCAATGTTACATTCAAGGAAATGTGTCAAACCATTTTCTGGTTTTAGACACGAAGAAAAATTATTATTTAAGGAATGAAGAGAACTTTTTTTGTTTTCATGGAGGTATGAAAAAAAAACCTAATCACACTTTTGTATGAAACCGCGAAAAAAAAAACAACCTAATCACACTTTTGTACGAAACCGCTTCGCGGTTTCGTACAAAAGTGTGATTAGGTTGTTTTTTTTTTTTTCATACCTCCATGAAAACAAAAAAAGTTCTCTTCATTCCTTGTCATTCAATATCACAGACAATATGCACTTAAATAATACTAACTGCTTTTTTTTTTTTGTAAATCCAACATTGCGTATTTATTTAATGTCCATTTCATTCATAATTCATAGCGCGGTAAAACTGCTGGTTCATGACGTAAAAGTGACGTAAATTCGTGACGTCATTATAGTATTGAACATTTGCAGGTTTAGTAGATTTATTACGGGCGGAAAGGCCGCGAAGCGGCCTTGGAGCCCGTCTATAGGTAACACGTATGTGTACCAGTCTACAAAATCGCATTATGCTAGGGAAAACAAAATTTCCGAGAAGTTGCAAAAACGTACAGGGAATACTTCGGCTTTCTAGGTGCGGTTACAATGGTAGAGTCCACGTGCAAATTCTCGTCGAAAAGGTGGGGGGGGGGGGGGGGGCCCGTAAACATCACTCGGGAAATATCGGCGATTTGGTTTACACATATTGGAGGTGTCTGGGATCTCTTGCATATTCGAATATCTGTCCCCAAATCAATGTAAATTTGCGTCACAACAGTCATTTGTCATTAACAACGGATAGAGAAATTTGTTTTGCCGATTTTAATGAAGTTTTCTTTAAAGTCAATTAACAGAATAGGTACTCGAGAGATTCCGGAGAGCAAATCAAATCTAACCGGTTCAGGTTACGGAAATGGCCGAGTGACGAGAGTGTTTACAAACATACCGGTGGATAAGGGATTTCCCAGAGCTTTCCATACACTAATTTTTTAGGCGCTTTCAGAGCTCCCCAAACGTATTTAGGATTTTTGAAATCGTTTTACTGCTGAACAGATGGCGTCATCATTTCACTGGAAAGAAGTTTTATTCCTTAAAGATCTTCCGAGGGCTGAAATTACGAACTTCAACCGAGCGAAATTTGCGAAGCGGACAAACCCCATACCGGCATTGCACTACAGTAGCCCTTGGCCTTACATAGGTAAGATAAGAATGTCGGTGTTTTATCTTTTAACTTTCTAAATGTTAATTTTTGCCATCATCCCTTTCAAGAACGATACGCGCCTTCAAACTTGCAAATAAATATGTTAAGCGAGGGGGGGGGGTTAAAGAAGGGAAGCGACTCTACGCAACTTATAACGACCACCATTTTCTTACACGGTATGTATTTTCTTATGTTGTTGCAATAACACGCTAGATTTGTGTAATTTCTGTAAGCAGAAAAAGTGTAACACGATTATTGCAGTTATTGCAGTTTGCATAGGTACTGAAGAAACCCTAGAGTTGATGACGATATTAAAATTGGTTTTCGTGCACCATGAAACACTGCACAGGTCACTAGCATTTTCTCCTATACCCACAATGTTTTCATAAGCCTTCTCTCATAGGGTTATTTAAAGTCAGGATTGTGTGGTGAAGGGTTAAGAGTTGACATCTACACCAATCTGAATGTCGACAAGTAAAGACATAGTGACAAGTACAGATACTATTTTCTCCTTTGTCACAATGTTTTCAATAGGGAAGCAGAGGTAGGAAAAAAAAGCTTGAATTTTGTTGAATTCCAAATAATTTTATAACTAGCCCAGGTTGATAAAATGATCTTTTTAGATTTTCAATATCATCCCAAACTTCAATATCTCATGACTGAATATAGATCTAGTATGACTTTTTTTAACAGTGTTTTATGCCATTTTCAACATTATTTCAGACATACAATGGCAACAGCTAACACATTGGAATTTAGCATGGTATTACTTTGTAATTTTAACTATTGATTAGTATGAAAGAGAAGTATGACAGAATTTATGGAATTGTATTTCCATAAAGATACATTCTTGCAGCCAAAGAGACAAGAATGCTGTTGAAAGTTGACAGAGGTAAGAATGGTTCAGAAGTAAGTCATGTAAACATAGATAAAACACCAATATATCGTCGGTTTACTTCCAAAACCTCGTAACTACAGCTTGTTACAAGCTGTAGTTACGAGGTTTTGGAAGTAAACCGACGATATATTGTTGTAAGGGATGAGGGATTTGTCTTTGATTCAAATCCAGAGATGACAGCATTCGTTTCTTTGAAGACCGCAAGAAAATGACATGCATTTTCTATCCGACGTAATCTGTGCAACCTTCAAACCGTTTGGGACAACATTTAGTATGAAAATATGAAATAAATATGAAATGGGTTTTAAAAAAAATGGCTGAAAAATGAGTGTAGATGCGTGTTTACTCCTTTCCTAGAATCAGATTGGTTCAATTTGAAAGCATTTGCATGTGACAAATGTGCCTCAAACAATTGGTTTTGTCATTGAAAGGACAGAAAGAAATTTATTGTCAGCAAATTAATTCAATTTTGATGAATCTCAAATTTTGTCATAAATTGTAGAGAAGAATTTACCATAGAAATGATTTGCAAAGGTCTGTGGGGATGTCACATGATCAATTTTATATGTCGATTATGTGGGATCACATTCAAATAGTTACAGTGACGTCATTTCCTATCTCATGAAGATAGACAGATTTCACGACTGCAAAATGACTGTCCCCTTATTCAACCTTTGAAGGGCAACACTCAGATTGAATTGCTAATGCAGACAGTTCAAAGTGAGCAGTTTTATCTTGAATCCACAATTTGCTTCTTTGCCAAATATTATGGAAAAACAGCTTTGAAATCACAGTATATGCAGCTTTAGTTCAGACTTAGAATATCCATTTCATTTGTTTAGCACTATCAGTGTTCCACGAGTAATTCCCACTTGCAGTAGAAAATTTAAATACTAGTATGCACTGAGCTGCTAGGTTTTGGCAGTACATGTATTTCTTATACTTTACCATAGTATTTTAACCATGCTGTCTGAAAAGGGGGCATAATGCATCTGCAAAAAGTATCGACCGAGGTCAGCCTACACAGTATGTGCAGTCCATGCAGGCTGACCTGGGTTGAAACGTTTTGCTATTAGTCTATTTTCAGCATATCAACGGACCATTCTGCCATCTGATTTATTCAGTTGTTAGACAAAATTGGTTTTGTGGATCCATAATTATGATATGACTTGTTTGGTAAAAAGGATCACAGAGAAGCATTAATCCTTCATCAAACAATCCCTGGTTTTAATGACCCTGGGCAAGAAAGTCTTTGAAGACATTGTAGGTAAAGGAGAATCGCTTGTTACAATTAATTTCTCCATTACCACAACATTTTTTACACTATCAAGGAACTTTAGCTCATTGGCATCATTTTTAAATTTGTCATCTAAAGATGCTTTCAACTTGGATATGTGCAAATCTTTTCACTTGGGACAGTGTTTCTTTTGCCGGAACGACACATTTATTACAAACTATGCCTTGAAAAAATGTTCCTCAGACATTTTTATTTAGAAAATCCAGTCTTACTGGAATTTTCTTTGACCAAAGTAAAAAGAAAAATAAAGGTGAAGAAATCTGTATCTCTGGAAATAGAATATTGCTCACTAATGTGAAATATCTAATGAGATATATGTATACCAGAAAAACTTTAATTTTTTTTCTGTAAGCAGGTAAACATAAGGAAAAGCTCACAGATAACCACAAGCTTTACACAATTACACGCTGCTTCTCTAATATTTCAATATTTTTATTTCTTTCAGGTGCTTGCATAAAATTACAAGTTTGTAGCATTCAGGAGGCCAGAAAAGAGCTAGAGAAGTATTGGTAGCTAGATAAAGAAACAGTCAACTATCAGAGAGTTTGAGCAGTGAAAGTGATATGGACTAATTAGCCACTAACCATACCATTAGTGCTGATGCATATTGACAACTTGAATTGGACCTTCTTTTAGAACCCTAATCAAAACTGTATGATAAAAGGCGCATTTGCTTGAATATACATTAAAAAGAATACACTTTAGTCCCTTTTCTCACAAATACTTTTGTTAGCTGTGTTGCAAATCACTCTTGCAAGATGCTTCATCTCACAATTATAGCTTAACTCTTTACCATATTAAAAATGATAGTCTTGTTCAAATTGAAACCAATTGCAAACATCAAAATGAATTAAACTCAACAAGTGGAATTTGTTTTGGGAAGGGCAGAGAACATTGTAAGAAAAGGAGAAAATGCTGGTTACCAGCATTTTCTTCTTTTCCCTCAATGTTTTCAAGAGCCATCTTCCTTAGGGATTTTGCTAAAGGGTTAATATACTTCAGCCATAGAACATGGTAAAAATGCTGCAAAAGGAGGTACATATAATGTATTTTTTCAAAAGCAACTGCTTTTCCAACGTTTATGCAAATAGAATCATTGCAGATTATTTCTCACATGTGGTAAAAAATCTAGTTTGTGATGCATCTTAGCCCATTGTGAGTGGTAGCTCTGTATTTCACCTGTACAGTGTGTACATTAATGAGTTAAACTGTAATAACTGGAAACGAATTGGTCTGCATAATTCTATGTATTATTTAAGAACAAAAAAATTGCAATCTATGAAAAAGAAAGTTGGCTAATAAATTTTTATCTTAAACATGTCTTATTACTTTCTCAACCTTGCCCTTACCTGTTTGACTCAAAGTCCCATGTTGGCACAATCCAGAAGGTATCTGAAAACATTGTGTCCTGGTCCAAAAGTAAATTACTTTAGAAGGCACATAGACATGGATGGTCAAAAAGACAAATTTACAATATTGCCATCATGTGAATCTAACACCAAAAGGATTTGTCATAACCCAAATACAGTTTTACATGATCACAGCTACTCATGTATCAAAAACAGAAAATTACCATGAGTGGTGCATTTAATTTCTGTTCTCCAGACCTTCTCAATTTGGTTTAGTCCAAAATTTTGTTGTTTGGGAAAGGGTTAAACAGTGCTTTTCCTTTTCCAACAATGTTTTCTACTGCATCAATATCAAGTTATTGGAGCCACTTAACTGTTAATGCTTTTGGTTTTGACCAGTCTAACATTTAGTTATTTTGTAAAAGGTTAGTGCGGAGTTTTTTTTTTTTTTTCATTAGTAAATGAATTGTAAAGCAGCAGGGGTTTGAATTACCATAAGATATTATAGTGATCTATACAAAATAATTGTTTTTGAATAATGTAAATATAAATCCCATGCAAATTGATTTCATTTTGCAAAATGGAAGTTGTTTTCAGTTTGCAACATGGAAATTTTTTGGCAGTATGGTCATGATTTGTAATATTTTAGTGTTACTAGTTTCAAGTCATTGTAACATATATATTTTTGTGATACAGTATTTGAATTTTAAAAATTGCTGTTAAAGTGTAGAATCTAAAAAGGTAATTTTGCTTTGCCTTTCCGCCCGTATTTAGGCTTTGCCTATTTTCATATTATTAGGAGTTCAATACGCTAGAACTAAGTTGAAAATAAGTTTGTTAGAACCCAGCAAAGTGACAATGAGTTTTCAGCTCTCTCTTTGAATTTACTGTTGGATATTTTTTTCAATATTCAGAGAAAATAAATTCAGCTAGCAATTTGAATTTCGGACTCGATAGAAGATCTAAAATCAGAAAGAAAAACATTATGAAATCTCGTATACATGTTTGTTTACATTACTTTGACTGCAAAAGTAGTTCCAGCACTGCTAATTTTTTTTTTCATGGAGCGATGAAAAATTTTTTTTCAGCCAATCAGAACTCGCCAATGTTCATGAAAAAAACTTATATTGAATTATACATGGATATTAATACTTTTAGAAAATTGCCATAAAGACCATGGCCTCTAAGACATTGGAATAACTTTAAATGATTAATTTTGTCAAAGGCTTTACAAAAATCTACATATAAACAATAGAAACGACCTCTTTGTTTAGATAAATATTTTTGTATTATAGCTTGTAACGAAAACAACTTATCTATGGTAGAGTTATTTCGCTGAATCCGGCCGTTGCTTCGTCAATTATACTATTATCCTCCGCCCATTTACATAATCTTGAACTAATAATACCAGAAAATATTTTATACATGGATGTTGTGATGGATATACCACGATAATTTGTCGGATCATTAATACTTCCTGACTTATATATTGCACAAATGATAGATTGTGACCAAGAAATAGGGAAATGTCCAGTAGACCTTACTTTATTGAAAAGTTTGTGTAAAATCGGAGTAATTTCGTGCAGTGTTGCCTTGTAAAATTCAGATGATAATCCGTCAATACCTGCGCGCCTTTACCATTCGTTAAACTGGTTATAGCCTTTTCATTTTCACTCAAACATATAGGATCGTTCAGACAATCAGCATTTGGTTTACCCGAATCTTCATTTTCATCATATATAACCGCTGGAGCAGTATTATCAAAGAGAAGAGATTTAAGATCAATTATTAAATTCAAAAAGACTTATCGATACACTTTTGTTTATATTCGCTTTTGTATTTCTCTTTAACAATTTCCAAAACTATTTGGGATTTGAGCGATTTTGTACTCAACTCAATCTTTTGTTTTTTTGAAAAAGTATTTTTTTGCGTTTGCACACTGCTTTAAATGTATTTCTATTTATAATATAATCTCTGAAATCATCGACAGTATTTGTTTTACGGAACTTACGAAGACATTTATATTTCAAACGCTTCAAGCTTTCACAATCATCGTGGTATATTTGAAAACCAGTTCCAAGCAGTATATTTGAAAGCCAATTTTAAGCGTTATATTTAAAAACTAACTTCTAGTGGTATATCTAAAATCCATCTTTCAGCGGTTTATTTAACAACCAACTTTTAGCGATATATTAAAAAAAAAAAAAAAAAACAACTTAAAGTGGTATATTAGAAAGCCAACTTCGAGTGGTACATTTTAAAGCCATTTTTGAGCTTGAGCAGTATATTTGAAAACCAGCTTTGAGTGGTCAGGTAAAAAGCAAACTTTCTGCGGTATATCCAAAAGCCCCCTTTTCAGTCACAGTGTATACTTGAAGCCAATATGAGTGGTATATATGGAAAATAAGTTTATCACATAAAACCTCCTCCGCCAGTGTATTAAACCCATGACATATTTTTGATAATACACTAGTGTATTATCGTTTTTTGCGTCCCTGTTCTCATCAGTTTTCAGTCACTAGCGCGTGAAGCCAGAGAAACCAACTACAGTTTGTGCGGGAATTTGTACTGTTACGCCGTTTCGGGGAAAAATGACGTCACTGTTGCTAAGACGTATACGTGTGGAAAGTTTTTGATTTTCATGTTTGATAAAAACCAAGAAATGCAGCGAAAGTCTCTTAAAATCAGTATTATTGCTGAAATAGGTGGACTAAACCTCTCTGTAAACTATTTCACTCTTCTTTCGGTGTAAATGTCAAAGAAATATCTACTTGTGTATGTACACATTTGAAACCAAACTACAACTGTAAACATGGACCCGTGAACGGTATAGAGGCTAAAGGTGATCATGCGGGATATTTTCCTGTCTGTCATTCGTTTTATGTGATAAATAGAATCTCACATTCGTGTTTATGTATTATCATTTTTATCAAACTCGTTGACTAAAATGTATTTGACGCTCGCCAAGGCTCGCGTCATACAATTTTAGTCAACTCGTTTGATAAAAATGATAATACATAAACACTCATGTAAGATCCTCTATTTAATTGATATTTTGGATGGCCAATTTTGAGTGGTAAAGTTTTGGCAAAAATACTTTAATCAACGCCATTACCTTTTTACAAAACAACCCCCAGTTTTAGCGACGCTAGCGAGGAGGCTTTTGAAAACATTGTTCGAAAAGGATAGAATGTTTCTAACCATGTTTTCAGCCCTTTAAAAATAACTCCTATCAACTGAGCTTTATTCATACACTCGTTAGCCATATGAAAACGTCTTAAATTATGTCGTCTAGAAATAAGTTAAACTTTTTTCCCAGGTTTACCACAAACCCAGCCTCTGTTTGATTTCCCAGTACACTTATTATGCCATTAGTTATTGGAGGTATCCCAGCAAATTTTGGGCTATGTCAACTCTTTACCAAACGACAAACTTTTAGACTGGACCAAACTGGAAGCATTTGCAGATGATATATAAAAAGTCCCTCGAATGATCGAATTTGTCTTTTTAAGAACAGAAAACGTAGTCGGAAAAGGAGAAAATGCTGGTAACCAGCATTTTCTCCTTTCCCGTTATGTTTTCAAATTAAAATCCTTCTTCCCCACGGTGATATAATCAAGGCATAGTTACATGTAAATAAAGAGTTTAAGGGGAAGCCACGTCTTTGATTAGGGCAAATCATCATAAAGAGAAACGAAAATTACCTTTACACAAGTAAGTCAGTGTAAGTTATTTCTGTAATCATTTTCAGAAACAGAGATTTTCTCACTGCACAATTCATTGGTCTTTTTAACCCTTTACCAAATAACCCTGGATTTTCAGGACTTTAAACCAGATTTTGATTTGCAATTTTTTGGAGAAAAAATCTCAATAAAGACTGCTTATTTTCATTCAGTCCAAAAATGGCTTTTAAAGTAAAAAATCTAGAAATACAGGTAGAAAACAAAGGGAACTGCGGAGTTTTTTTTTGGTATTTTTACTGTAAATTTCCTATTCTGTTAGTCCCGGTATAGTCGTTATGTCATAATAAGGGATAGATATATTCTTAACCCTATTATATTTCAGTTGGCTCCATAACCCCGTGATAGAGTCGCTGTCATTCTACGGTTTAAGCTCTTTGGTTCGAGTGCCACCGCAGAAATTTTTTCGGCTTTTTTTTTCCCCATAATTCGAGGTAAAGAGTCACGTCCTTATTACCCTGACAAAATATCAACTTTTTCCTCCTCACCCGCTCTTAAAAGTGGATTGAAATCTGCTTTAATGCCCCTTTAAGGGAGAAAGCTATTAAAAAATATCATGGAGAAAGGAGGAAAGGAAAACAATGCTGGTTACCATTTTCTTCCATTTGTACGGAATGTTTTTTACCATCTCAGATAAATCCCATCATTTAAAACCCATTCATATTGCTACAAATGCTTCAACTTGTAAAGTCCAAAATTTTGTTGTATGGTAAAGGGCCTAAACTCTTTAACCTCTTGGCAGCTAAACTCGAATCAGTACGCTTTTGCAGACATTGTAGATGAAGATCATACTGCTTAGAAGGTGCAGTCTGATCTTCGGTCTATACTTTAAGATACGATGAGATTTTCTCAGCGAAAGAATTTTCAAATCAGAATAGTTTGATATTTTCTCTAATTCTTTACTGTAATTCTACGACTAGACTGGTCCATGTTGAAAGTATTTGGAGACCATAAATCTAATGTAGCTCATTGATAGTGAAGAAAACATGGTGGGAAAAGGCGAAAATGCTGGTTACCAGCATTTTCGCCTATTCCCAAAATGTTTTCAAAACTGTTGTCAGTCAGCATTGTAAAACAAGCGATCGTTTGATTAAAGCTTAAATACCTACCTCCTCCTTTAAAATCGTTGTACGAATGTTCAAAAAATGATGAGTCAGTAGGGTTAGCCCAATTGGTAAAGGCCGGACTTTGTACACTCGAGATACTTGAGGGTGTGGGTTCAATTTCCACGGCTGGCCAACCAAAACTACCAATTGCCTTTCGTATGGGACTTAAAATCGAGGCCCCGTGCGATGGCTTTATGCACAGTGCACTTTAAAGAACCAGGTTTTGGCCCTTTTTCTTCCAATATGGCCCAATAAAATGACACAGCCTTCTTGGGGGCGTCACTCATATGGGCAACTGGTCAAGACGATAAACGAACACAAAACCAACAAGCATCAGGGTATGCTTGATTCCATACATCATTGTAGACATAAAAACGCGAATCTGACAGAAGGAAAAAGTCTTTTTAGACCAAAAAAAAAAAACCTGCAAAATTAACCCTATATCATACGATCCAGAGTTTTAACGACCCTATGGGTTAAGGCTTTTGTAACATTGTGGCAAAAGGAGAAATGCAGGTAATCATTTTTTCCTTTTCCAACCACGTTTCTATTCTTTCAAATAGAAGTCCCATATTAATTTGTCGTTTTTTTTTCTATTTGGACAAGTGTAGTCTACAATTTTGTCCTCTGTTAAAGAGTTAAACCTTAGGCTACTAAGCGCGACTCCAAGACTTTCGGCGGATAGTGTAGATCAAGATCAGACTACACAGAACGTGCAGTCTGATCTTGGATCTTCACTGTCCGATAAGGAGATATTTTTCCTAAAAATATACTTTCGAAAGAGCAAATTTATTTTTTACAATCGGTTTGAAAGTTTTGTTTTCACTTATTAAGAAGGTACGAGTTGATTTTCAGCAGCATCATAAGTCTTGTACATATTTTTGATGAAGCACACATCATGCGGCCAATCCTTCAGCGGCAAGTCTACTATGTCATTGTCTCCAAGACAATTAGCAAATGGCTTAAACCCCAAATTACGTAAAATGATCACAATGTCCTGGGCAGATGGAAATTTTATATGATGACGAATTTCCATTTGAATAAATCTAACGTCTATGTTCTTCAAAAAATTCACCCCACCTTTAAGGACATGCAGTTCAAAACGCTCAACGTCCATTTTGATCACGACCGGTTTACCTTCAAGTAAGTACATGAGGTCATCTAGCAGTATGGTATGTATGACGTCCTCATCTCCGGATGTCGTTTTATTGTCGGTATTGACAGAGAATGTCGCGACATTGAAAGGATTAGCGTTCAAAGTTACATTTGTGTACGTATCCGACATAGCGTGCCAAATCAATGTTACATTTTCTCTTAATTGACCTAGAATAAGAGATTTGGAAAGTAGACGAAGATTTTGAATGTTTGCATCAATTGAAACTACACGTTTGCCTTCCCTTGCCGCCACAAGAGTGTACACTCCTATATTACATCCTATATCTAACAAAACAACGTCTTTAACCTTATTCAGAGCTTCAAAGAATGTACCTAACAACTCTCTTTCCCAATGTCCTGACTTATAAATGTTCCCTGACACAAAATTATCCATCCTTGGATCATGTATACAAATTGGAATTGAAGTCCCGAAATTTAGTGCAACACATTCGATAGACTTTACAGTGTCGGCTACAAGTTGAACATTGACAGTACGGATGCAACGAATCAAAGGTCGAAGTCTTTTTAACTGATTGGATCCGGGAAGGCATGGGTATTTTACATAGTCCAATAAATGTACCAAACCTTTTGGTCTGATTCTGGTGTTCGTGTCTCCTTGGTTTCTGTTTTTATTGTCACTTCGATCATGTGGTCTGGTCTCACCTACTTTGCTTATTTGTTTAACATTTGAAGTAGAACTTTCATCTCTAAAAACACTGTCTTTTTCTCCGTCATTTACTTTACTCTTTTCCTTGTCACTGAATATAAATTTTGTCCTATGATTATTATCCGAGCTAGGCTTATTACAAGTACATTGGTTTAGAAACCCCGTTTCTTTATTAAATAATCCAAAGTATACAATTAATGTGGTTACTACAACACCGTAAAAAAATGATTTCCACACATTAGATTTATGAGCCATGTTTGTTCTTGATGTAAGCTAGCTTCAGACTGTAAATCTGAAGCAGGGCTACCGATACGTAATAGTCACACGCTTCGGTATTTATCCACAGGTATTGACCTTTCTGTCGATTTTTATTGACAGTTCATATCAGCCAATCAAAACGCAGCATAGCGCATCATGTAAACAAAGAGGTTGGACTGAGTGACAGTGTAATTAATGTAATTTTTTTTTTCGTTCACGCCACAGAATATTGGAATTGTTTCAAAATGGATCAAAGTTGCAGATAAGAATCATGTGGTAAGGTAATTGAAGGGAAAAATAAATTTATCCATTTCAACAACCTAGATCTACAAAAGTGTCGTCGGTAGATTTAACCAGGATTTCGAAAAACCAGCCACTCTACCAACCAACAGAAAAGCAGTTTTTTTTTAATCTTTTGCGAAAGAATTAACGATTATGCCAAAGTGTATTGTTAGTATTGTTAAACTACCTTTATTGAAATCTAATTGAACGAACACCTTTCAAATTCAAAACATTAATCAGTCGTAATCGTTGTACATACAAAATGAACAACAGGAAGAAGTATATTTTATTGATAGCCACTCGTCACCCTGTTTCATAAATAAGTTGACATTACGAACGTCATCCCCTGGTACTTGTTGTAATACTTAGGGGAGCATTTATATTTTGATTTCTATTCCTGTTTCTTTAGGACGATTAAATGTAAGCGTTAATGGCACTTTCGTCTAGTTTGAACGATTGTTTGTTTTTTCCACGATCCTCGTTTAAAGATGTGAAATCATCTCTGTATGAACATGACTTTTTTTAAACAACTAAATATTGGCATTTGAAAATATAGTGAATTCGGTACTATTTTTTTGACCGGTGATTTCAATGCACGCACGGGTGAAAAGTATGACTTTATTTCGAATGAAGGTCTTGAGCGGTTCATAGACTTACCCGGGCACGAGAAAAATTGTTTGCCCTATCGCGTTAACAGTGACAAGACTGTTAACGCTTTTGGGCAAAAGCTTTTGTCTGTATGCAAGGAAAATGATTTATTTATAGCTAACAGTCGTCTTGAAAAGGGAGACTATACGTATCATGGCGTGCACAGAAATCGGCCTGTAAATAGCACTGTTGACTACATGATTACAAGTCAAAATGATTTTCAGCATGTAGGTAATTTTCACGCTTCTCTTTTAATTGAATTTTCAGATTACAGTGCCGTCACTTTTAATTTTCTTTCGCAACTAAATACAATCCACAGTCCAGATATTTATTTTTTTTAAGACATGATAATTTGGGAGACCTCTTTAAAGAAGGAAATTTCAAATAGTTTAAAAGACAAAATTCATATTCTTAATAGTACATGTGAGCATTTATCTTCTAATGAAATTGATATTAACCAATATATGACCGAGTTCTCAGAATTAGTTTATGGCATTTCTCACAACTTTTGTGGAAAAGAGTTTTATTCTGGTATTCACCATAACACTGGGAGAAATGAAGCACCTTGGTTCGTCGGTAATTGTAAACAGTCTAAAACGAAGTTTTATACCGCTTAGCGGAATGACAGTAAAAATCCAAGCATAGAAACGAGAACATCGTTTTTAAATTCTAGAGTTGATTTTACAAAAGTTAAACGTGTTGCAAAAAGAACATTTTTTTTCCATGAGAGATCCAAACTAACTAAACAGAGCAAAAACCCTCCACGGTCTTTTTGGAAATATGTTAACAAGTACAAAAAATCTTTTTCAAATTAGGCCGATTTGTCGGCTGAGGACTTTGCGTCCTTTTTTTCTAACTCTTCTACTCTTAATCAATCGAAAATTAGTCTTGTTGATTACTCTTTTGAACATACATGCATTGACGATTTAGATCGATCCATCACAGTTTGCGAAATTGAGAAAGTAATATCGTTCCTTCAAAAAGAATATAAGTTGTGATCTAGAAAACATTGTCGCAGATTTCTTCATTGAAACTAAGCAGATTATTTCTCCTTATCATTGTCATTTTTTCATCACATATTTGATTTTTGTGTTTATCCTGGTTCATGGACCAAAGGTGCGAGTGTTCTATTATTCAAAAAAGGTGACCCCCCCCCCAAAAAAAAAAACAGAAAATCATAGAGGAATAACATTTAGTGAATATCACAGCTAACTTTTTTTCATTGGTTATAAGAAATCGTATTAACACTTGGTGTGAAAACCAGCACATATTCACTGATAACCAATTTGGATTTCGTGATGTTCATTCTACTGTTGACGCAATTTTTATCCTACATTCTATCATTCAAAAAATTTTATCTAGAAATCGTAAGCTTTGGTGTATTTTTATTGACTATGAACGCGCTTTTGACACCGTTGATCGAGGTACGCTGGTGTTTAAACTTTTACAACTGGGCATTAGCACCAAAATGGTTAATATCATCAAATGTATTTATAGCAAAGTTTAAGCATGTGTTAAACTGTCTAACAAGTCTGAATTATCTGACTTTTTTGATATCACAATTGGATTGAAGCAAGGAGAGCCTTCGTCACCGTTATTATGTATTCTTTTTATTAACGATATTGCAGAAAATCTTGATTTGATTCTTACAAAGACTAAGACTTGGAATTACTTTCGAAATATCTGATTTTATTTGCTGATGATTTAGTCCTTTTTACGACAAATCCAGTCAGTTTGCAGGCCCAAATTGATAGTCTTGTTAAATACTCTGAATTGTGGGGATTGGAAACTAACGTTAAAAAGACAAAAAATTGTATTTTTGAAAAACGCAAGTCTTTGTGTGACATTAAAATTTACAAAAATGGAGAAGTAGTTGAAATTGTTGACAGTGTTACTTATTTAGGTATTAAGTTCTCCTACACGGGCACTTTTCAGCTTGCTGTGCAGTGTTTACATGAACAAGCAATAAAAGCTTATCATAGCCTATTTTGCTTCATGGTGCAGAAATTTGGGGTGTCTACAAATTTAGAAATGATGATAAATTGCATATGAAATTTCTCAAGTCTCTTCTTGGTGTGAAACATCAAACACCTAACTATGCAGTTCTTGGTGAGTTCGGGAGACTACCCCTATCTGTGATTTGTAAACAACGATATCTTAAGTTTTGGTGTAAAATCGTGAACAGTAATAACTCTCTGCTATATGAAACGTAAAATGAGCTATGTAACAGAATGTATCAAAATTCTTGGTCGAGCTAAAGTAATAATATCATTGACCGTTTAGGGCTTACTAGTATTCGAATCGCTTATAATAATCAAGTTAACTATTACTCAATCTTCAAAGAAAGATTACAAGATCAGTTTATTCAGAACTGGGCGGAAGGAATAACAAACATGCCAACATTATCTATGTATTGTAAATTTAAAAAAAGATTTTTGCTTTGAGTTTTATACATTTGCTGCTTTTTGACTAAATTCACATAAGTCAGAAATTGAAGGTGGCCGTTTTGTTAATAAGCCACGAGAGGAAAGATTTTGTCAAATTTGTTACAATGGACGTATTGAAAATGAATACCATTTTCTTTTATGTTGTCCGAAATACTCAGCTCTCAGAATCAAACATTTTAAGAATACAATAAATCCAAGTATCTTTAGATTCAAATATGTCGACAAAGAACAAAAGAACTTTAGTGAATTTGTGTAATTATATCTTAAACGCTTACGAAATTCTTGAAAATGTTCTACAGAACTCCATTGTCAGTTAGACTTCAATTTATTGTTCATTAAGGTAACTTTTTAAAGTAATCTTTGTACACTTTGTCTTGGGACACTTAGAATATAAATAACATACACTATTGTTCGTACTTATCTATATGTACACACATGTCTTTGCCATATTTCTTATTTTTCAATTGTAAATGGCCAAAGACATACAGAACAGAACAGAACAGAACATTTATTGCTTGACTTGTACAAAGTACATCATCATTACAAAAACATATATACATAGGTATTATATACAACAACAGGAATCAACATTTACTAATTTCTATAAAGTGTAATTAAAATGTTTTTTTTTTATAGAAGTCATTTACACGGGGATGAATTTGCGTAAGCAATAAGGCTCCGCAGAATACCCTAGAGAAATTTGACCAATCAAATCGAAAACACACGCCCGTTTGATATTATATTGCATGATGTACACAACAATGTGTAGGGGCACGTGTTTTGGATTTAAATTGTGTGGGAAGTGTCTGTTCTTAACTATTTAAGGAAATAAAAGTGTATTTATTTGGATATAACTGATATGTAACGGTGTTAATATTCATGGAGTTGTTTTATGAACAGTAATGGGTATCCTGCGGTTACAGACTCGGGCAGTTCAAACATGGAAAGTTAATTTGATACCTGGACATATTTATAGCATCACATAAGTATATTTATAGTTCCATAACAGTTATCTTCGTTTATTTTTTAATGTCAAATGGCGTTGGACAAGCGGCCTAATTCATACTGTTAACTAGATTTGGGTAATGGAACTGAGTATAAACATTTAAGTCAACTTCAACCCTTACCATACAGTCCCTAGTTTTGACGACCATGAAGAAGAGGCCCCCTGAAGACACTTTGGGAAAGGAGAAAACGCCGGAGACCAGCATTTTCTCCTATTCCCACAGTGTCCTCTTCCCTATGAAAGACAGAAATCATAACTTGAGCTTCGTTTTATTTTTTATTTTTCAAATGCTTTCAGGAGCATTTTTTGTCATGTGGTAAAGAGTTAAGGTGCTGTTTACGACTTTTGACATCAGGCTGTAAATTGTATATAGATATTTCCATTCATTTAGATGTTCAAATATGATGCAGTGGCAAAACATTTTTCAGTCTTAACTTTTATAAAACCTGGTTCTTTGTGTTGCTTTCATTTCTATTTCAGGTCAATGGTTGAAAGATTAAAGATATTTACATATGGTTCGCCCTTCATGTAAGTATTATTTTGCAACTTCTATTTTCTTCAATTTTTTCCATTTATAATATCTCTATACAATGAAACCCTTTACCGTTAGACAAAAACTGGTACTAATTGTAAATTGTAAACAACAGTGAATTTAAAGCTTTCCTTAAAAAAAAAAAAAAAAACACACACATACACACACACACAAGGTTACCCAGTCCACGTTACAAGCCTCTATCAACGGCAATTCAGTGCCGCACAAATAGTGAACTTATATATGAAACAACAGAAAACCTTGTGTGAAGAGGAGAGAAAGACTGGTCACTGCATCCTCTCTTTCTCATACTCTGCTCTCAAAACACTTCTTCCTAATCCTAAGGGTCATAAAACCCACAATTATGGGATATATGTTAAACTATATCATCGATATGTTAAATATTTAACTGAATAACTCAGAATATTTATCATTAGAACAAGCTTTTAGACTATTCCAAACTGTAAACAACCTTAATGCAGTCTTTACTTGAAAAGAGGTCAAAATATTAGACTAGTTCAAGTTGTGGGCCTTTACAAACGGAAAGTTCAGAATGGTGTTAATGGTGAAATTGTGTATGTAACAATAGAATAGAAAGTAGAAAAAAGAAAGAATTGTGGGAAAAGGTGAAAATGCCGGTTATCAGCATTTTCTCCTTTTTTTTACAACACACGCAAAAGACTTGCTATTGTCATATAACACACACTTGTATCTATATACGTAAATGGGTAAATTGATAAAACAAAACAGGAAAAATATACAGTAGGAAATAGAAAGTATTGTTGGTTAAGGAGAAAATGCCAGTTACCAGCATTTTCTCCTTTTCTCACAGTACCCTCAAAAAACTTTTTATTGTCATATAACCTACTCTTGTATCTACATGGCTATATATACAAAATAAGAAAATAATACAATTAACATGACAAATAAAAAACTCAGAAGTTTCTTGGTTCCTTTACATGCTAGATATTATCAGTGATCAGTAAATACTCAACTTAGTATTTTAATGTTACTAATTAGGTAAATATTAAAAAATCTATATCAACATACTTTAAGATTATTGAATTTTGTATCGCAAAACAATAATCTTGCATTATATTTTACAAACTATGTATAAAATTTCATAAATTTTTAAACTGTATCAATTGTTTGTTAGATTTTCACCTGCTTTACTCAATGATATATTTTCCATAAGGCAAGATTTTAGACTGGTCCAAATTGCAAACCTTGTTTGAATAAATATACAAGGTAACCTAACCCTGTACCATAGGTCATGATTTACATACAATAGAAAGTTTCTATAATTGTTTAACTATAAGTAATGTCTCAAACGTGCACTTGTTTTACTCAATGAAATATCATTTGGCAAGATATAGACTGGTCCAATTTGTAAACAACCCTTACTTCAGACTTTACGTGAAATAAAGAATATTTATATATACAAGACATCCTAACCCTTTACTATAGGTCAAGATGTTAAATAGTCCAATTTGTAAACAACCCTTACATGTACTTCATACTTTACTTTAAATAAAGAACATATTTATATATACAAGACACCCTATCCCTTTACGATAAGTCAAGATGTTAAATCAGTACTGTGTAAAAAGGAAACATGACAGTCACCAGCAATCCCTCCTTATAAGGTGGTTTATATTTAAGCCTTTACCAGCAATAAAAGCAATGTGGCGCAGATAATGAAAATGCATATGTGTAAAAACGCAGTTCAAATGGAAACGACCGTTATACGGACGAGGTTAGATGTAGGTGCGGAATCGGCCGAGTTGTGACGAGTGGTGTAGGGCCGTGTGTACACAACGAGACATGAATGGAATACCAATTTTTGTATCGTAGTAAAATGGGTGAGTAGTTTTGTTTACATTTTTTACTTGATAGTAAGCATTATCCATTTATTTCTTTACGAATTGAGGACATGGATTTGCTTAATTTTACTGACAGAGTGCGGTCGATTACGTTTAAAAGTTTGTCAAAACTAAATGTGCTATTGATTACACGCATTTCTGTCAGTGAATTTCGATGGTTTCTTAACGACGTATATGACAATTTTTTCTAACGGACAGATTTTTTTAAAACTTTGCACACACAAAGCTCAACATGTCTCTAGACGATTACAGTAAAAAAAAAAAAAAAAAAATGTGGGTCACCGTGCTCCTTTCGGAGAAATTTGCCTTTGAAAAAGGTATATACAGTTCTAAAATTCAGCTTATATTGGATTTAAAGTGCCTTTCTTTAATAGTGAATTACCCAGGAAAATTACAGGAAAAATATACAAATATACATCATTTTAATGACAATTCATATATTTTTGCATAAATAATATATAAAAGCCTGGTTTTGAGCATGGTAAATGTACAAATATGCATGTGATGTATAGACAATTGAGTTAAAAAGGGAGATAATTTGATCGAATTAAGAGTTAATCTTAAAAAAATACATACTTTCTAATGGACAGATTTTTCTTAAACTTTCCACACTTATACTATTTATAATTTTAAACAATAAGAAAAATAAAAATGGCACCTACCTGTGCGTGCTTATTTCGTCAGAAAACAAGGTTGAAGGTCATTCTGGAAGTTATTTTCTCAAGGAAAAAAATAGGATAAAAGCTCAGCAGACATGGTGGGAAAAGGAGAAATTGCTCAATAGGAGCGATTTCTCCTTTTCCAACACTAATTTTCAAAGTGGAAACAGCTATACTTCCACAGCTTTAAAATTTCCTGCCTTTGTTTCCTTGTTTGGTGTGTAACGCCGTGTCAGCAGCATTTTATGTATTTCACGGTGACAGTTCAAAGATTCATTTTTTTCTCTTCACCAATACTACCCGAAGAAAGTGCTACTTGTTTCAGTGCACCAATAGTATTATCATTATGTGCAAAAAGAAATACATAGGTGCACTTTTGATTCAAAATCCACGGAAAAAATACAAGCGCAGTAGGATGCGTGAAAACATTTGTCATATACGTCGTTAAAAGAGTTGGACATGAGAACAGATAATGCATCTCGTTGCCTTTAGTGTTTAAAGAGCATTTTGTACATTTTCTTTCAGCGTAAAGTGTTCCAGTCCAACGACCTGTCTGAACTGGTAATCTGTGATTTGCAGTTCTGAAGAGGAACATGTTTCTGGCTAATGACTGAGGGAGCAAAGGTAGGTATGGTTTAAACTTTAATTCTTTCTTATAAATACTATAAATTCTCGCCTTGACGGACACCATTTTCACAGGCAAAATAAGATGATGATTTGCCATTCAAGGATACACATGATTTAATATTTTGATACATTTGATAAATAACATTAAATATCTTACCATTTACCCCAGCTGTAAGCAATTTTGACCAAGGGCCTATTCTCCAGACTTTATCAAATGCTTGGAAGAAATCAACAAAACAGCAAAACAATTTATGTTTTCTTTTCTTCAGGATGTTGATAAGGCAGTTCATGGAGAATAAGGGATCTGAGCAAGAATAGCCATTTCTAAATCCTGCTTAATTTTCTTTATGTAGATTGTTTTCATCTATAAATGTTTATTCTATTGTTTGGTATTGCAGTGAATAATTTGTCTAGGCATGAAAATATTGTGATAGGTCTGTAATTGTTTGGATCTGATGATTGTCATTTACCTTTGTAGATGGGGTATATTGTACCGTATAACCATGGTTCTGGCATATGGCCAGTATCCAAGATTGCATTGAAAAGGAAAACATACACTGGTAATAATATATCTTTTATGCTTTTGATGTATTCATTTAAGATGTTATCTGTTTTACTTGGTGTTACAGAATTTTTTAACTGTGCAATGCAGTTTAGAATTTCATTTGTAGTAATTTGCTAGTTGAGGATAGTGTCATTAAAATCTGTATAATTATGATTAAAACTCTGAAAGTTGTCTACACTTGGATCATCAGTTTTGTTCACATTTTTGAAATGCTCATAGAACTCATTGTGTTGTTCTTATTCTTATTCTTCCTTAATAATTTCCAGTACTTATTGGGATCTTTGGATTTCATTTGTCGGAGTTTATTTGTAGTATTATCAATATGCTTATTTATGTAATGGTTCGTCGTTTTTTTATATTCTTTGCTAGCCACATTTAATCTAGTTTTATTTAGAGTGCTTTATAATTTGCCTCTGCACTTTTATTATTTTGTTAAAATGTCTTTGGTTTAAATGTTTTGTTTGCAGAATCTAACAACAGATCAGTAATTTGGGTTGTTACATAGTCAATAGTGGCAGGAGAAGGGGTTAGATTTTCAGTGTCACTAATAATTTTCTCTAACTTCTTATTATCGACATTTTTTGCAAAACAAGTTGATAGTTTTCCTGCCAGCTTATTTTTCTTGTATTTTCTACCTTTTCAGTATCCGAGTCATTATTTTGATTGGCGTTAAATGTCCACATAAGTAAAGCATGACCATCTGAGAGAAGGGGGTCAATTTCCATTACAGAAAACTCATTCAACAGTCGAAAACAATCAGCTGATGATAGTACGTAGTCAATTACAGACGTTTTTTCTAAAAGTAAATTGTCCAATACGTTTATCTTTTCAATAGCGGCCGTTCAGAATAAACGTTATTTTTGCATGTATCAAGAAGGGAAAAGCCAAGTGTATTTGTTTTTGTGTCATTTGAGGCTCTGTTCAATGGGGTATTCAACTCTTCTACTACTTGAATTTTTACTTTAATTGCATAGAGGTCAATTTCAGGTCAATATTTTCGAGTAATATTAATCGAACAAATTAACATGAAATAACTGACCTCTATCATAGGGATAATCAACGTTTTTGAGGTCGTTAACGTTCGCAGATGCCCTAAAATGGTTTAACCCTTTACCACACTATCCCGAATTTTAACGATCATGAAAAAGAATGCTTTTTGAAAACATTGTGGGTTACCAGCAATTTCTCCTTTTACTGCAATGTTTTCTACCCTTTTTTACAAAACTTTCTAAATTTGGACATCATTTAATTTGTAATCTGTAAATGCTTTCAGATTGGACAAGTCTATGATCTTGCTGTGTGGGTAAAGAGTGAGTTAACGCCCTCGTGCTTTGCACTCGGGCGTTAAACCATTTTTCAGGCCACTGCAAATGTTAACAACCTACACGAAAAAAAAAAAAACGTATATTAATGCTATCAATGCATAAAGTAAATGTATTTTAGCATTGATTCGCAACAAACGCAAAGAAATACAGAGAAACAGACATTGCAAAAATACTAGGCATGAGACATTAAAGGCTTAAAAATATAAAGAAAAGTTTTCATGGCTAAAGGAAGCTACGGTGCGTATTTTAAAAATTGATATGAATCGAGAGAAAGAAAATTTGACTCGCTTAATGAAATGAACGGACTTCCTAGTACCGGGCCGAAAACTTGTGATGGGCGAGAAATTGGACTCTGATGGTCAGGCTTATTTACATGTATATGGATTGCAGAACCATGTATATATGTATGTATGTATGTATGTATGTACTTTTGTGTGTGAATTGCGGAACAATGGTGGAATTGTCAATTTGACAATTGTGTTGGCTGTGTGTAATAGCACAATGACAATTATGGTACGTGAATTTGACTCGGCATTCGGCCGCATCTCTAATGTCACGAATGGACTCGTAAAAAGACGCGCTTGTACTACTGCAAAGTCCCGAGTAAAGAATTCCGATGAGCTTAAGGAGTGGTTTCTGCGGAGAATAAAGTCAGCAATAATAGATGACAAAGTTCCTCCGGAGCTGGTGACCAACTATGACCATACAGGTATGTGTTATTAAACCAGTTATTCACTCGTCAGACAAAGAATGACCAATTTCTGCCAGCACAAAATAAACTTATCTTCTAATTTCACACCCATCTCTAAAACAAACAATGTATGAAGAAAAGAAAGATCGATTGATTGATTGAATGAATGAATGAATGAATGAATGAACGAACGAACGAACGAACGAACGAACAAACGAACGAACGAACGAACAAACGAACGAACGAACGAACGAATGAATGAATATTTTCGCAGACAGTGTTAGTTACATGTTCGTTGTCTCTGGTGAGCCCCAGGAAGCACATGAATAATTGAACTTTGCGGTGATATGGCTGAAAAAATTAGAAACACCATTCAGATTCTCTTTTATTCAGGTCCACCAATCATGCCAGTGTCAAATGGGACCATGGAGAAATGGCAACAAGAAAGTTGAAATTAGCGGGCTTGGTGACAAAAATCAGATTACTGCAGTTTTTGCAGGCACTCTGAGCAGACACTCTCTCCTGCCCCAAGTGGTATACGAAGGAGCAACTGAGAAATGCCATCAGACAGTAAATGACGACTTGATAAAAGGCTGGGATATTACCCATTCACCCAACCATTGGGCCAATGCAGGAACTTGCTTCAAATTGGTCAGTAGACCACAAAAAATAGTACAAGCGCTATTATTTAAATTTTAAGACAATAGATTCATAAATTGTTCATACTGATATTTCAGATACATCGACAAAATAATCCTTCCATGTGTTGAATTGGTTCCAGATGAGCTTGACTTGACTTTAAAGCAGGGAGCTGTCCTAATTTTTGACATGTTCCGGGCCCAGCTGTTAGAAGATTTTATGGACTGTGTTAAATCTAAAGCCCTTCTTCCAGTCTTGGTTCCTCGTCATTGTACTGTCAAAAGGTTACAACCTTATGGACTTGTCGGTACAAAAACCAGTAAAGGGCTTTAAGTTTGAATGGTTGCCTTCAGAATGGTACACTGATCAGATCCTCTCACAAAGCCGTGATAGTAGTCACAGCGACACCATTAAACCGTAGACTGCTAATTGCGATTCAAGGACCTTTTGTGGACAGTGTAGATCAAGATCAGACTGCACAGAACGTGCAATCTGATCTTGGATCTATACTGTCCGATAAGGAGATGTGTTCACCGTCTCCCAAAAAAACATTTGCGGGAGGAGGAGAAATGCTAGTTGTCAGTCTGCAGTTTGATCTTGGATCTACAATGTCCGATGATGAAGGAAGCTGGGATAGATTTATCTTGATCCATTGACTCTTTTTTGGTACCAGCATTTAATAACAGTGTGGTATTTTATTACAATGTGGTCTTTTATTTTTCATGTGCTGAAATTTTTTATGAGTTAATTTTTTACGCATGTATGTAATTAATACAAAAACAATACCGTGAAATTTAGATAACATGTCTTTTTTTTTTTCCCCCAAATTCGAAAACTTTTACAGAAGTATAAAAATACGCCATTCTTCAACATAATCCCCTTCAGTACCTGTAAACGTTTGCCAGCGAGGGTTTATTCATTAGCGCGGTTTTTTTTTCACCCAAGCCTTTCGGCATCTGTGTAGCAGCTATTGGTGTTTTACTTAAAATATCACCCATCGATTCATTTGCAATACACAAATTCGATTTGTTTTTCCATAACTCAGCAACACATATGGATTAAAAGGGTTCTTGTTTTTAAGAGAAAGAGAGAGAAAAAAATCGTAGAAGCGTTAAACTCTAATGAAATCCGAAAGAGGAAAAACCCGACCCTTTCAGGACCAACTAGAGCTGTCACTGAATGTGACTTAATACCCCCGCCAGCGCTTTGACAGAAACAGGCAATTACTAGTATTTTGTACACAGACGGACACACGGACAGACAGGCTGATTCCAGTATACCCCCGAAAACATTCGTTTTGCGGGGGTATAAAGACAGATAATTATTTACATATACTACAACAACCGTGGTGCCTTGCTGGTCTTCGCTAAATTTCACATTCTCTTAATCGAACCATTTAATGAATGCATACAATGTCAGTGTTGGCAAAACCATTTAACCCTTGTTTTCCTAAAAAAAAAAAAATACAGGATGACCCCCCAAAAAAAGCCACCCATGAAATCTTTAATAAAATTCACAATCCTTTCTGCAATCCAACCATATTTGCAGTGATCGGGAAAGAATTTATTTCAATGAGACAATGTCTCCTGTTTTTGAAAACCAATGAGACATTTTCAAAAGTAATGAGACATTCAGAATGTGAACCATGATTGTAATTACTCTCCAACTAATATAACTCATATGTAATCAGTATGAACGCATAATTTTGATTATTGCCTGTATCTATTTCACTAAATTTCAATAAACTGAAATAAATACAGTAAGATAGCTTGAGTGTTCTTTCACAAGGCACTGTATCCTAGTCTACTACTGGTTTGTTAAATGAATACATGAACTGTCACCATGAAATAACTGAAAAACATAAATTAAAAAAACGCAGTAAGTTCTTACATCCACAGCAATTAACACAAAATATTATAACACTTTGTTTGGGCCATACTTTGAAATTTATTAAATTACGGGTTAAATTTACACATTTAATCACAAACTCAGATCTTCTATAGTCACCTGTATGTTCAAGTGCATTTTGTAAAAAAAGAAATATTTGACAGCACAGAACATTGACCATGACAGCAGTTTGTTTACTCTATGGAACTCGACCTCAATGACGTCACATACGTGAGGTGATCAGAAAGAACGCGGACCACCCGATTATTTCAAAAACTACTTTACTTAAGATAACAAAAATTTGCACAGACGAACATTAATTACCTGGTTACTTACTCAAGCGTTTAAATGACGTCATAGGCAAATAAGAAAAGAGTGACGTCATTTCAATGACATCACATACTGCGTTAGCGGTTCACAATGTCGGATGACGTTTTATTTGAGCAGAGAGTAATTATAAAGTTTTACGTTAAACTCGGAAAGTCTTCATCGGAAATTAAGGCCGATTTAGATAAAGTTTATGGGGACTCAGCACTTAAGAAAACCAGTATTTGTAAATGGATTGGACGATTTAGAGAAGGACGCGAAACCGTTGAAAATGACCCTAAATCTGGCCGTCCATCAACATCAGTAACGGACAAAACTATCGCGGATGTGCAGCAGCATGTAAAGCAAGATCGTCGAGTTACTGTCAGGGAAATAGCTGACACATTTAGCATTTCCTATGGAAGTGCACAGGAGATTTTAACTGACAAACTTGGAATGTCGCGTGTTTGTGCAAGGTGGGTGCCTCGGCTACTGACGCCCGAGCAAATGGGGGTTAGGGTCGAAATTTGTTCTGAAATTTTAGAACGCATTAGGAAAGAAGGATCAAACTTTACTGATCGTATTGTGACATGCGATGAAACATGGGTACACTTTTACGAGCCCGAATCTAAACAACAAAGCAGTGTATGGAAACATCCAACATCGCCGTCCCCTGTTAAAGCCAAACTTTCTAAGTCTGTTGGTAAAGTTATGTGCATCATGTTTTTCTCTTCTCAACGTTTTCTTCTAAATCATGTTGTACCTATACATACTACAGTCAATGCTGAGTATTATGCCAGCATTATTCGAATGAATTTAATACAGGCCATCCGAAAAAAACAGCCGGAACTTCTATGGAGAGGCGTCATTTTACATCAAGATAATGCTCCCGCTCACAAAGCCAAACTTGTACAGGAAGTTTTGAAAAAACTAAACATAGAAACATTAGACCATCCTGCCTATAGTCCAGACCTGGCCCCATGTGACTTTTGGCTATTTCCTGTTTTGAAAGATTCTCTACGTGGCACGCGCTACGAGAGCAGAGAGGAGTTAACCCATGCCATGACCGGGTCGTTGAGAGTGATGTCACGTGACGGGCTCGCGCACGTGTTTCGCGCATGAGAATCAAGAATGAATAAGTGCATAGAACACAAAGGAGGTTACTTTGAAAAACAGTAAACATTCCAAGTTGGTTTTTATAACAATATTCCGATAAAGGCACTGGTCCACGTTCTTTCTGATCACCCCTCGTAACTGTACACGCCGAATACACACACATACAGTCATGCGTGAAGCAAATGTTACTGAAATAAAATGTTGAACCTTCGATCACGTACGATAGTTTGTAGGACTATATTAAGTAACTTTGAAGGTAATTTTCTTTGATTTATTTAATTACAAACCTGTTTGGGCGACTTTGACTGCAAAAAGACTTTCAACTGTGGTTGATTTGCCGCTGGTGGTACAACTTTCCTTTTAGGCGGCATTTTAAAAGAAGAGAAATAGCAAACTTCACGGACGCTTGCCTATAGATACAAGGACTTCCTGCGATTAGCAGGTTTAATTTACGGATCAGTGCCGATGATTCAATCGCAATATCTAAGATATAAAGTCGCACTTTATCAATGTATTATCGAGTAACATTCCCGATTACCGATGTTAAAATCAGATTCTAGCGCATACAATCAATGATAATATTCACAAAATACGAGAAAAGTAAAACCTCACTTTTCTTTGTTTTAGTTTTAGAAGATTCGCAAAACGTATAGGCGCAACTTCCGTATTTATATGAGACAGTTGGGCGCATTTCTAGGATTTTGAATGAGACATTTTTGGTTTTCATGTGCCTATGGCGCATGGCGCAGGGGTTTCCCGATCACTGTATTTGGCACAAATAAACTTCAGTCTGTGCCTGACTTGTCCACCAAGTCATGCTCCAAATGTGCACATCTGCGATGCAAGCACACCTGGATACGACATGCAAAATTGTCAATAACTCTGACACACACTCCTCCCTCAGTATTGCCCTAATTTTGGCGGTGATGGCCACTGTTCATCCTAACCCTAACGTCTGCCCAAAACTTCTTAACCTTCTACATGTAGGTACCGCTAAGTATTGATCGTGATTGACCGTTCATTCTGGTCTTCAATCCAGTAGGGACCGATGATCCCATGTTTTGATATTGCAACCCATGCAGTGTACTTGATGGAGGGCACCCAGGCCTCTGCAGAATATCTTCTGGTGGGGTTGTCCCCCATAAGATGTTATTTTTTGATTTCACTCAAAGCAATCAATACTGAGGGATGATTGTGTCAGAGTTATTGTCAATTCTGCATGTCGCTTGCTATGGTCCACATTTGGAGCATATCATGGAATGGAGATAAAACAAAGACTGTTGGACATTTATGGCTGAAACTTGGTGGACAAGTCAGGCATAGACTGAAGTTCATTTGTACTAAATATGGTTGGATTGCAGAAAGGATTGTGAATTTTATTAACGATTATAAGGATGGCATTTTTTGGGGGTCACCCTGTGAAATAGGGGAATGTAAAAGTATAGTTGCTGGAAAAGGTATTATATCATTAAGAGAGGTAAGGACGGAGAAAAGAGACAATAGATAATACTTTATTGACTTAAACTTTACAGTTTCTCGTCAAACATTAAACAAAAATACAGTGACTTGCAATTGAATAGTCAAACAAAAATCAACAATAATAATAATAAAAATAGTAATAACAACAATACCAACAGAAAGACAGATCGTGATGACAATTTTGATAATGAAAGCAAATAGATCTTTATACATGGAAAGAATAACAATAAGAAATGACAATAGATAAAGAAGCACCTAATTAAACAATGGACAAAATGAATCACACAAGAATAGCTAAATATTATTTTATTGTAAATAGTTTCCGATCTTCGAGCAAAGCTTTGTTCAATAAACTTAGCTAAATTTAAAAGACTGTTTCTATTTTTAAAGTTTGATAATTTCATAAACTTAAACATGTGTGGGCGTTTATAAAAATACTTTTTGATATGAGCTTTTCTTAATCTACGTAAGCCGGACAGACTTATAAAAATGATATTCATCTTCAATTTCATTTTTGTCAGAACAGGTGCAGATATGTAAATTTCTTTCTACTCGGTTATTACCATATTTTCCTGTCTCGATTCTTTATTTGTGTGATGAAAGTCTAAATTTTGCTAAATGTGTTCTCCATTTCCCTGGTAGTACGTTTAAATATTATCCAATGTCTGTTGGGGTACGAATAAATTTGTAGAGTGTAAATAATCCATTATTTATTGAACTATCTAAATTTTGAGTAAATTCGTCAATGACCCTGTTTTTGAAAAGAACATGAAATGTTTTAAAATTTACGCTATGTGGATTAAGCCGTACGTATGCAAAACCATACTGACATAAATGGCTTTTGACATTACTGCATCAAATCGAAGCACCACTTTCGTTCTCTGCTAGCAAAGCGTTATACATTGTACTAATTGTTATGTTATCGGACGACAGTATCTTGCCCCAATTTAATTACATGAGTATTTGAATGCCTATTGATATATAATAGGTACCTATTTAATTCACTGTAGCGACTTTTCACACCCGAAATCTTCTCACAGAAATTTAGATTCAAACGCTCTATTTCTTATGATTTAGACATACCCATATCTCGCTCGAAAAAATTAAAATTGAGGCAACAAATGCATCAAATAATTGAAAAAGAGTAGAGATGTTAAAGTCAAATGAGCGGGTTTTGTTATATAAAACATTCATTGCTTTTAAAGCTTTATCTGCTAACAGTTTTTGATTCAATAAGAATGATCCAGTATAATTAGAAATGGTTCCCAAGTAGTTAAAGTCATTCTAAACAACCTCTATGTTATGTTACAGTGTCATCGTTCCAACTTTCATTCCTGAGAAAAGAGAAGTAAATATAAATAACAAAACTAATAATGAAAATATGTTGAGACTGACTTTTTAGAGAGCTATGAAAAAGGGGAAAGAGTAATGCACACCATAAGAGTTAGGGTACTGTCGTCAGTCCTGCTTGCTGTGCGGGGCGACCAGGAAGACACCGTGCAGAAGGGGCATTAAGCCCAAACTACTGCAATGCTAGTTTTCTTCTTGCCGCTCCTCCACGGCAGGTCCCGAAACGGGTATGACTGCCACAAAAAGAATAGACTAAACAATGAGAAATAATATCGACCCTGTAAGGTAGTACCTGGCGGGGGAGGGGGGGGGGGGCGTAGGGCTCAAAGCGGGCAAAGTTAAAACCCCCTTGTCGGTATACGGTATCTGCTAAAAGACAAATTGTCATTCCGGATCAGAAATTACCAGCGACGGCCAGTATAGAAGGAAATTACTTGAAAAAGATATACCTGACCGTGCAGTGAACCTGCTTCGGACTTATCACCTACGTGTACAGTTGATAAGTGATAGCCAGGGGCTTTGAAAGATAAAAGAAACACCATTACGTAAAAGAGTTCTGCGTGAAATTTACAGTTCTTCCCTAGACTGTATATCTGAGGTTTATTTAGTTGTGACAACCCTGATAGAAACGGTTTTCGAAAAGATAGTGGGAAAAAGAGAAAGTGATGTTTATGAGCATTTTCTCCTTTGCTTACAACGTTAAGCATCCTTTCAGAGACAAATCCCTCCATTGGAGCCACATTTAATTTGTCAACTGCAAGTGCTTTCAATTCAGATGAGTCTAGCACTTCGTTGTTGGGTAAAGGGTTTAGTTTTTAAGCAGGCCTCTCCTGAGTGGGTTTTAACCCTTTACCAAACACACTCGCGTTTTTACGACTCCCGGAAGAAAAGGCGTTCGAAAACGTCGTAGGAAGAGGACAAATGGCTGGTAGCCAATTGTCTTGTTTAACTCCTTACCTGACGACAAACTTTAAGACTGGCTTAAACTGAAGAGATTTGTAGACGACAAATCAATATGACTCACATGCTAGGTTTTTGTCTGTGAAAAGATAAAAAAATATATATATAGGAAAAAGGAGAAAAAGCTGGTAACCAGAAACCCAACGTTTTCCATAGTCTTATTATTCAAGATCATTAAAGAGTTAACTAGACTGTATTTCGACCTGGGCCAGCTTATATCAAGAACAAACATGAATAAAAATTTCAACTCTGGCAATTACTTTTGGGTGCTGTGTTAGTTACCGCTTTCGTTGTGGACTTCGATTTATTTAACCCTTAAAGAGCAAATCAACAAGTTTCAGATATGGTTAATTTTCAAATCTACATTTATTACATGGTAACCTGTTAATGTTGTAATTAGAAAAAAAATCAGTAAAAGTACTTTTATTTCAATTTATATATCTGCTTATTAATTTTAACGGCATCGCTTATTTCCCTTACTTATTGGTTGCGTCCCTTGATTTGTGACGTCATAGGAGAGGCTGTTTCAATATGGACGTTGTTTACAATAATGAACTGATCGATACTGAAGACGAAGAAATTGGCGATTCTGGTCCGGTAAGGCCGTATATGTACGAGCCAATTTTTAAGGAAAGTTACCAAGTTTCTGAGGATGAGGATGAAAGTAACTTTTCGCTCACTGATGACGAAAATGACAATGTTGTGCCGGACGTTTCGACGTGGTGAGCATCGTGCGCTTTTGAAATACGTCCATTACGGGGCGAACATCGCTTACAGAAATATTATTCTATACATGATAGAATTAAGTGTATGGCATAAACTTTGTTTCATGTGAAGCAGTTGCAGTCGATTAACGGGCGGAATTAAACAAAAATAATAAAAAATATGGTTTCAAGACAGTTCCCTGACAAGACAGTTCCCCGACACAGGTTTTCGAGACAGTTCCTCGACACTTTTCGAGACAGTTCCCCGACACTTTAGTTTCTGTCAAATAACCTTTTTATTGACTTTTATGATTGATAATCGTGAGATGTTAGTTCTAACTATTTGTTGATAGGTCCTTGTTGATATTTCTACTCTGTAAAGAATTCTGTTTACATTGAGTCATTGACGGGTACAAGTACCTAAAGTATGAAGTAATCCCTCCCTAAAAATCATGACTTTCCAAAATCTATCGCATACTACTGAAAAACATTTTCCCATAATTTTTTTTTTTCAAAAAGATGGTTTACCTCTTTACCACACAATACCAAATTCTAACAACCCTTAACATAATATATATAAATAGACTTATGAAAAAGAAGTGGGAAAAGCAGAAAATGCTGGTAACGAGCATGTCCTTTTTCCACAATGTTTTCTCTCCCATCAATGACCAACATCATTAATTTTGGGCTATAATTACCTTCAGTTCGGACTAGTCCAGACTTTTGTCGTCTGGTAAATAGTTTTCCAAACCCTTTACCACACAATCCAAAATTCTAAAGACATTAACAAAGAAGCCTTTAGAAAACATAGTGGGAAAAGGAGTAAATGCTTGTAACCAAACATTTTCTCCTTTTCTCACAATGTTTTATACCCTTTCTAAAAGCAAATTTTAATTTTGAGTTGCATGCATATTGTCATCTGCAAATGCATTTAATTTTGACCAGACTAAAATTTGTCATTTGGTAAAGGGTTAAACATGGGACAAAATGTCAGAGTGATCAAAACTATAAGTACTTGCATACAAGATATTAAATAGGATACAAAAGATGGAGTTTTTGACTGAAAGATTCGAAAACATTTTGGCAAGAGGACAAAGTACCAGCATTTCTACCTTCCTCTGCCTTCTCTGTGAAAGTCTTAAACTCTGAATTGTATGCTGTGGGAAAGGATAGTGTAAATTTGTTCAGTTCTTGTTTGTCTTCTGCAAATAATTTCAATTTGGGTAAGTCTCAGATTGGTCTACTAGGGTATGGGGGATTAATATTTACATTCAGGTCAAAATGCAGTATAGACGATTTGAGATTCATTGTAAAAACTGGTGCAGTTCCCAGGAAGCAGTATCCAAAGAGATCAGTACGAGTTGTATGAACTTGTTTCTCAATTGATGTAAAATAAATAATTCAGCCATGCTCTGGCAAAAGGTGGCCTAATGTATCTGCATGATGCATGATACCAAGCAAGTCATCACATAATCATAGATCTAAATATAAAGTCCATTTTTGTCCAACAACCGACTGAATCATGAGGTAAAATTGTCCTTTGACATACAGAAAATTGACCAGTAGCGAAAAGTTTCGCCAGGTCAGCCTGTGCGGACTGACCTGGATCAATACTTTTCGCAGATGCATTAAGCCCCCTTTTCACAGAGCATAGCTCATATGTTTAAATCGTTACCAAACGTCAAATTTATTGACTCAACCGAATTGAAAGCGATTGGGGTCAACAAATAAAATTTTACTCAAATGTTTGGACTCGTCTTTGATAGGGTAGAAAACATTGTGGAAAAAGGAGAAAATGCTGGTTACCAGCATTTTCTCCTTTTCCCACAATGTTTTTAAAATGTTTTTCTTCACAAAGGTCGTTAAAACAAGGGATTGTTTTGTAAAGGGTTAAACTAAATTAAACTAAATTCCAATAAACAATCCGCATTTTATCTGTCATATTCAAATGCTGTGGATTTAGAATATTCTAATATTTTATCATCTGGGTTAGGGTTAGGCTAAACCCTTACACAGATGGCAAAAATTTAGACTTGTCCACTCCACACCGAAAGTATTTGCAGATCACAGATCAAATGTGGCCTTGACGACGGGTTTGTCTGATAGAGGGTAGAAAATATTGTGAGAAAAGAAGATAATTCTGGTTATCAGGACGTATTCCTTTTTTCACCCTGTCCTAAAAAGCCTTCTCCATAAGGGTGGTTGAAGGTCGGAATTGTGAGGTAAAAGGTAAAAGAATTGGTGTGCGAGTCTGTCAGAAACATTCTGTTTCTTACTTCCAGAAAAATGTATTTACTTTTAATTTGCTCATTTTTTATGATTATCAGAGAAAATGACTTGTGACAAATGTGCAATTTCAGACTTTTCATACTGACATGTTCAAAAGATTTGTCTCAGTAGCCTGTCTAGAAGACATAATATGGATAGGAACAAGGAAATATCCACAATTCAAAATTTGTTCAAAATGCATGTAAGTTTACAAATCATTTTTAAGAGTAAAATGTCAAAGAGAAGTAGTGTATGGGATAAAGCTATAACAGGGGTTTACTGTCAAAAACAAACATTACAGTGTAAAGGGTGAGATATGCAAATATTATGTAATCATTTCCTGTATTTTTTCAACTGGTTTGTGATGGATTAACATTTATGACCGTGACTAGGGGTAGCCAGATACTGACTTCACCCTTTACCATACAAATCCTAGATCTAGTTTCCAGTACCCAAAGAAGAGTGCTTGAAAAACATTGTGGGAAGAAAATGATGTTTGCTTTTCAAAAAATGATTATTATCCCTTGAAAGTTAACATCATTTGAACAAAGCCGACTTTGTTGTTTGCAATGTTTATGAATTTGGATGAATCTATAATTTAGTTAAATGTTGAAAACATTTGAAAAAAGGGAGAAAACTGCAGCAATTTCTCCTTTGTCCAGAATGAAGCGATCATGCAGAAAAGGGTAAAAGAGTACGAATAACAATTCTTGTATTCTTATTTCAAGAAAAAAAAAAACCCTCGTGTGGGAGTTTCTTTTGGGAAATTGCCGTTGCGGAATGTCTGTCTTTCGGTTTTAGCCCTATCTCCTTCCGACTCGGAGGTTCGAATAAATGTCGGCATAGCATAGGTTTTAACCGCAGCCAAAAATTCCTATAATCAACTTCTTTTGCGAGTTTTGGACTTATTAAGAACTGACTGTCTTCGAGGTATTTCAGACACAATTTCGAATGAACCGATGGCACAAAATCCGTCGTTACTGTCCCGCCCCGGTTTGAACGTTGAATCCATAGTTTCCTCCTTTTTAATTCCTTCGGAAATTTGAACATACTAATTCTGTGAGTTCCCGAATTGACGTTGCAGCCATAGGCTGCACAATTTACCATTTTTTCGGCACAACTCTCAGTTAACACTCAGATAACTGCGAACAATCATCCGCATCACTATGTTATGTCTACTAACGGTACACAGACTGCATCAACTATGACGTCACACAAGCACGGGAGATAAGCGAATCAGTGGAAGTAAGCCACGTACCATTTTAGGGCGGTTAATCATTGTGACAAATCGGTCGTGGTTTATGGCATGTTACATGGTGGTATTTATGAAAAATGACGGATATATGTTATACTGACATCATTTGCAGCTGATTGAAGGAAAAAAACAGTATGGTCAAAATATTTTAAGATTTGCCCTTTAAGCTCATAAATCAATGAAACGAAAATTTCCACTCAGTAGTAAAACCCAAATAGTCCGATTTCAAAATTGATTTCATCGGAAAAAAAACACCGTATCGGACAGTGTAGATCCAAGATCAGACTGCACTTTTGTGCACTCTGGTCTTGATCTACATTGTCCGCAAAAGCGTCTTGAGTCGCGCTTAGCAGCCTAAGGGTTGATAAAGAAACGGGGTGTCTGAAGCAATGTATTTGTAGTGAGCTTAGCTTGGGTAATAATCACAGGACGAGATCTACATTCAGTGAAAAGGAAAAGAGCGAAATAAATGAATGAGAAAAGACGGTGTTTTTCCCGTTTATCATTCTACTTCATTTGTTAAACAATTGAGCAAAAGAGGTGAAAACAGACCATTTGATCACAGACACAATACAAGGAGAAACCTAGGATACGCCAACACAAGAAGCAGACTTGAAAGTTTGGGACATTTATTGGACTATGTAAATTACCCGTGTCTTCCCGGATCCAATAAGTCAGAAAGACTTCGACCGTCGGATCGTTGTCTACCCGTACTGTCAATGTTGAACTTGTAGCCGACTCTGTAAAATCTGTCTTAATTTCGAGACATCAATACCAATTTTTATTCCCAAAGATTGATATACATGTATCAGAGCCCATTATTGTGGAGACTGGTTGAGGAAAAGAGTTACTAAGGATGTTTGTGTGAGCTCTGATTACAATCAAAGACATTGTTGTGTTAGATATAGGATGTAACACTGTCGAGTCATTCGACCGTTAAACTGTGACGATGTGCAATGGAGCAACTCTTATTTACAGAAGGCCCAGTGAATAGACTAAAATTTACAGTGAAAATAGGGGAAATCTTAAAAGCAAAAGGTTGGGCAAGGGAGGGAAATTTTTTGGGTAACAAAGCAAGCGATATTTGCAGAAATACACAGCTCGCCCTCACGACGGAGTGCTCGTCGGTCGTCAGAGGACTGCCGACTTAGAAAATAAGCCATGGAAGGTCTAAAACTAGGTCACCATATTTAGTGGTGACTAAATCTGGTCACAATATATCTCTCGTCAGAGATGTTATCGAGAAAAACATTCTGACCAACTTTTATAAGTTTTTGTCCGAAAATGTGGGCTCTAGAGTGCAAAAGAGTTTTTTTTTTTAAAGATTTGACCAAATGACATGGTTTTTGAACCGACATATTGCGTTTTGTAACTAGTCCGGGGTATCATTAAGACAAACATTCAGACCGACATTCACGAGTATTGGAAAGAAAATGTCGTCTCTAGAGTGTATGTATACAAAGTTTGTCTAAGTTTTGACATTTTTACCTACTTTTTTTTCGATTTGACACATTTTCGGAAAAGTTCAAGAAAGCACCCAGACAAACATTCTGACCGACTGTCATGAGTATTGGACCGCAAATGCGGCCTCTAGAATGTACACAAGATTTTTCAAGATTTGACATGGTGACCCAGTTTTTGAGCCAACGTGTCCCATTTTTAAAACAGACTGAGATATCATCAAGGAAAACATTTCTGACTAAGTTTTAGGAGTACTTGGCTTAAGATGTGGCTTCTAGAAAACATAAATATTTGACCTGGTGACCTAGTTTTTGACTTGACATGACCAACTTTAAAAGTCGTCTTAGATATCACTCTGATAAAAACTCCAAGTTTCATGAGTATTGGACTGAAAACGTGGCCTCTAGAGTGTACACAATGTTTTTCAAAGACTTAACCTTGTGACCTAGTTTTTGACTTGACATGACCCATTTCAAACTCATCGGAGATACCATGGTTGACAAACATTCTAAGAAACTATATTCAGTCTTAGAACGACAATGTTGCATCCAGAATGTACACAAGGTTTTTTCAAAGGTTTGACTTGTGACCTTGTTTTTGACCGGACATGACCCATTTTCCAAGTCGTCTGAGACATAATGAAGGCAAGCATTCTGAGAAACTTTCATAAGTATTAGACGGAAAATGTGGCCTCTAGAATGTACACATGGTTTTCTAAGTTTGGACCTGGTGACATAATTTTGACCCGATGTGAACCATTTTTGAACTCATCCGAGATACTGTGAAGACAAAACTTTTGACTAAGTTTGATGAGTATCAGACCGAAAATGTAGCATAAACATGGTAAAAATTTGACGACACACGACGGGCTACGGACGCAGCACAATTCCAAACGCTCACCTTAAGCACTTCGTGCTCAGATGAGCTAAAAAAATGTGTGTGATTTTGAAAATGCATTACACTTTTCACGTTGCAAAAGTTTGTATTGTTATAAAATTTAAGAGAAAAGGAACCTAGCTAAAAACACTCCTATCATTTTCACATGTCAAGATGATGTAAATGAATAGAAGCAAATTTAATCAAGTATCATTCGCACCAAATACCAACAGACTCTGAAAGCCTTTGTCTGCGCATGTCATATTCTTCAAAGATTCCACCTGTCTGCTATGACGCATCACTATCCTGTACATGATGAATATTAATACGCGATGTGTAAAGTGGAACTCGCCGCTAATAAAGCAGCAATAGAGAGAATGGCTATAAACAATACATCTGTGGAAAAATTTAGCCTGTTTTTCGCTCTAAATCTCTTAAAAATTTAATTATTTCAAACGGGAAAGAGTTTTTACAAAATACTGTTGTTTTACTGCACATCTTTGAATAAAGTTTCTAAATATAGACTTAAGGGGAACCAGGATTCGTGCAGGGTTTTTCCACAGACTTATCAACAAGAAGTATCTGGGCTCATACCGAAGCTATGTAGAGGCTGTTTTTATAAATGTCTGGTGCATAGGTCACGTGCAAGGTGACCATAGCTGAATGAGTCGACCAGGTAGCGTTTTACCGAGTAAACGTTTATTTCAAATTCCGAAGTAACGGTACTCGTTTTGAAAAGCAGTCCGGTTCTGTACCAAGAATGCCCAAATCAGATAGGTCTGTATTTGAAAAATGCCACCTAGCGGAAAAAAATGCTCTGAAAATAATATTTTGATCAGGTGACTTCCAAAACGTTAGTGGCAGAGAAACATTCTTATCCATGGCATGAATCGTAAAGTTTCAGAAACTATGATACAAATCTTGCTTCATTTATTCAACACACCTGAGCATAACCATTAATTCAAAATAAATGCTATCCAGAAGACTTGAATAAACTATACCAATCATATTGTGCTTTTTTGTTATCACAATCAAGAGAGGTAAATGGTAACAAACTTTTATGATGAAAACAGAAGCTACTTCCCTCAAATTCGTAGCTATCTCTTGTCATTAACTCTTTACCAAACAATCTCGAGTTTTACCTAATATATGATCCCTGAATTTAATGACCCTGAGGAAAAACATTTGAAAAGCCTTGTGGGAAAAGAGAGAAAATTCTGGTTACCAGCATTTTCTCTTTTTACCACATTTTCTCCTTTTCTACTTTCACAGGCAATTACCATCATTTCAGCCGAATTTAATATGTCGTCAGCAAAATGCTTCCAATCTGGACCAGTCTAAGATTTTGTCGTTTTGTAAAGAATTAACTTTGATTTAGCCGTACCAAAAAACAGGCATGCTCTTTGTAGGATCAAAATCATTTCAAGAAATCTGAAAGACGTCAACCAATGCTTTATTTCAGCAAGTACTAGAGGATTCTAATCTATGGTTTTGCTGGAGTTTTTTTTAAAGACTTTGATTTTTTTTTTCTTGTTTTTTTTTTCAGCATTGTTGCCATGGAAACTTATTTTTTCATGGTATCAAATTTTTTAAAGAAATTCTGAAATGTGTCATAGCAGAATAATTTCTGTAAAGTCTTCTTAAAAATGGATAGGTTGTTTCGACAGAAGATGTTAGAAACAAATGTTAAAGAAAAGATGTATATGATGGACACTGTGACATGACTGAAGTATTGTTGAAAGCAGCGTTAAACATCATTCAATCAATTAGTCACTCCCCCATATTTATTCAACATTTTAGCCATCCTCTGTGGAAAGGGGGCTTAATGCATCTGCAAAAATTATCGGCGCAGACTGACCTGGGCCGAAACTTTTTGATATTGGTAAATTTTCTGAATGTCCAAGGACTAGTTTACCTCAAGATTCAGTCGGATGTTAGGCAAAATGGATTTTATGGATCCATGATCATGCGATTACTTGCTTGGTATAATGCATCACGGAGATGCATTAAGCCCCCTTTTGTCAGGGCACGGCTCATTCATTTTTGTTTTGCACAACGATTGTTTCAAATCAAACTCGCTATTGCTGATTATTTGACTCTGAAATTGAATTCAGTGGTAACATTGTTTTGTTATGAAACTTCTTAGTAAGGCAATACTTTTCCTTTAACCCTTAGGCTGCTAAGCGTGACTTACTGACCTTTTGCGGACAGTGTAGATCAAGATCAGACTGAGATATCATTCCCCAAAAACATAACTTTGAAATAGTAATATTTGGGTTTTTACTATCGAATTGAAAATTTCATTTTAGTTCTTTAGCAGGATAAGGGTTAATCCAAGAAGATTAGGGTCCGTAATCACTAACCATTCTTTAGATTATTCATAGTTATATTCCCAAGAAATTTTCTAAATTTCGATTAACTAAAATGAAATAACCAATCAGGTGTTGCGTTACTTTCTAAATCTAGAATCAGACTTTGAAAAAAAAAAAAGGTTGTTTGGTGAATACGGACTAAAAATTTTTAGCCTCAATAGTTGCTTACGGAACTACTGTAGATCACAGGCCTTTGAATTTCCATTGATCCATCACAGAATAATAAATTTTTCCTTGGTCGATCATTGAACACATATAAAAGCATATTGGTGCATCGCCGGTACGTATTACGGAATATTGAAATTTTCAACACCGTTACTATAAATAGCACAGCGGTAACTGCCTCTTTGCTGTATATTTACATTGGTGAATCCCTCTTTATTCTATATAATAAGAAAAGGTATGCATCGAAATCGAACAAAATTTGACAGCCTGTCCCCTTTCAGAGATGATATTTAAAAGACAACGGGAAAATAAACCTAGTTACCGATGCAGATTTGTTCACAAATGATTTTTCTTGTGTACCCTGACCTTCGAAAGTTTCAAACGGCTCTTGCCATCAAGCAATAGCGCCGATCTCAAAAAAAAAAAAAAAGAAAAGATTCCACATTTTCCGGATCGCCATGCGCTGACGTCACACATTTCACAATTCCGCAGCGAATAAAAAATAAAGAAATAAAAATTATGAATTTCAAAAAATTGTTTTGTTGATTTATTAATGAAATTATTGAAACAATACTTCGTCTGTAATACATTGCTTTTTCATCTAATCTATTATCACTAATTCCATAGAGAAGGAAGGAATTCGCGTGCGCCGCTCATAGATGGCTATTGATCAAAATTTATATCCTCCGATTTCTTCTTACTTTACATATGTTGAAAAGGTGTCCCTAAGGATATTGCAAACAAAAAACATTTGTGTTAAATTTTTTTTTTTTATATCTTCCCACAATTTGACTGGACTAATAAGGAATTCATTGCTTTATTTCGTCGTTGATTCTTCGAACAAAACTACCTACATGTATTCAGATTGTGAGGAAAGGAAATCAGTAATCATTGACCGTAAAAGTTTCGCACGAAAGGGTTTATGATCCAATATTAACCCTTGAAGTTCCTGTCACAAGTTTTCGCTGTTTTTGAAGGTAGGGTAGATTAGAGATCAGACTGCACAACACTCAAGAACTGATCTTGGGTCGACCTTGTCAAGTTTCTGGTGAAATTTTCTGCTGCACGAAATAGAACTGAAATTGCAAGAACTATCTGCTACATGTTACTCACCCAAGCTATGCTCTCGGAAAAGGGGGCTTAATGCATCTTCATAATGCATTAAACGATGTAAGTCATCAGATAATCAAAAATAATCAAAGATCGTTTAATCCATTTCGCCCAAAATCCGACTGAATCATGGAGTAGAATAGTATTAGGTGGACATGCAGAAAATTTACAAAAACCAAAAGATTTCGACCAAGGTCAGTCTGTGCGGACTGCTCGAGGTTATTTGAGTCGATAAGTCCTGCCGATGCATTAAAACCCCTTTTCAGAGAGTATAGCTCATTATTTCTATATATTTACTTGGTGTTCTAAATGTAAACCTTTGAACTACCAGATGTTTGAATTTTCGATATGTCAGTACTGAAAGCATTTTTAGACGACGTATTTAAAGCGACTGAAACAATGGTACCTTTCTTTACAGGGGATGAAAACATTGCTGGAAAAGGAAATCATGCTGTTTACCAGCATTTTCTCCTTTTACGACATAAAAAAAAAAAAAAACTTCATTTCACAATGGTCTAAGAAGCAAAGAATTGCTTGATAAAGGGTTTTACTCAATTATTGCTATATTTAAGCAATGCAATGGCAAAAGGGGGCTAAATGAATCTGTTAAAATGTATCGAATCATGTCAGCCGGTGCAGTCCGCGCAGGCTGACATGGGTTGAACTTTTTAACTTTTCAACAATTTTCTGCATGTCCAATGACCATTCTACCTCAGGATTCAGCCAGTTTTTAGACAACACGGATCTTATGGATCCATAATTGCTTGATGAACTGCATGGTCTAATGCATCACGGAGATAAATTAAAACCCTTTTTCCCAGAGCATGGATCATTTGTAAAGTTATGACAACAAAAACGAGAGACAATTTTTAAGAAAAAAATCTTTAATAGCGCGTGACGAGCGTTTATTAACGTGCCTCGCTAAAATAAACTTTCTTTAAACTACTCTTACAGGCTTTTCTACAATATTTTTATCTTTATTTTTTTCTGTTCAAGCAGAACAGTGATTTTGATAAAATCTGTCATGGGTACGTTGTAAACCCTAACTAGGGCAATTTTAGGTACTTAAAGGCCCAGTTAAGGCCAAAATATCAGAGCAGGTGTCATAATACAGTTAAATTTAAATGATACCACTTAAAAGTATGGAAAATATTGTGGAGATGACAGTCTGTTATCGTGTAGTCGGGCCATATGTTAGTCGCTGACAGAAAAAAAAGAAGAATTTTAAAATCAGCCAAAAAGTAAACAAAAGACACAGCTACCTGGCAGGTTTTAACCTAGTTTTGAAATTAATTTCTGTCAGCGACTAACACTTGGACCGACCGTACAATGACAGATTGTCATCTTCACAATAATTTCCATACTTTTAAATGGTATGATATAAATTGAAATGCATTTAAACATCCGCTTTGTTTACATTTGGCCTTTATTGTTACTTTAAGTAAATGGAGTGATAAAAAACAAATTTTGAATCTTTTTTCTCCAACGCCTCTGCCATAGAAATAGAGATATCTTCTTTACATAAAGTTAGTCTACAGAAAAAACTGTTTCCATTTTTCCTCCTCCTCCTTTCCTGCTCCTTCTCCTGCCATTTCTGCTCCTCCTCCTCCTCCTTCTTCTTCTTCTTTTCTCTTTCTTCTCATTCTTCTTCTTCTTCTTCATCGTTGCTGTGTGTGTCTTCGTCATTGTCGTCATCATCATGGTATCATTACAACCAAGTGTTTACTAAAATATGATATTATATCAATACATATATATCATAATTATTACTTCTGTGTGTACTTTTTATTTGTGATGAATACTGCGTAGACATTGTGTATGCGATCCTAGACGCATCAATTGTCATGCAGATCTTCTACTGATATATCATTGCATAAAATTCATGCAAGTAAATTCATCCATGATGCTCAATTAAACCCTTACCAAACAACACCCTGCGGTAAATGCTTTTCTAAAAGCATTTTGGATAAAAGAGAAAGTGCTGGTAACCAGCATTTTCTCTTTTTTCCTAAAATGTTTTCTATCATTTCCAAGACAAAACCAGTCACTAGTGCTGTTACTCCCAGGATTGAATATACAGATTGGTTTGATTTTAACGACGTATATTATAAAGTTTTCTAACGGACAGATTTTTTTCAAAATTTTGCACATACAAAGCTCATCACCTCTCTTTGAGATTACAGTAAAACCAGATATAGGTCACCGTGCTCATGTCTGAGAAATTTGCCGTTGAAAAAGGTATATACAGTTCCGAAATTCAGCATACATTGGATTTAACACGTTTTTATTTAATTGTCAGTTAAACAGGAAAATTACCGGAAGAATATACAAATATACATCATTTTTATGAAAATTCATTTAGTTTTGCACAAAAAATATATAAAAGCCTGGTTTTGAGCATGGTAAATATACGAATATGCATGTTATATATAGACCATTTAGTTTAAAAGGGAGATAATTTGACCGAATTAAAGGTTAATCTTTAATAAATATATACTTTCCAACGGACAGATTTTTCTTAAAACTTCCACACTTGTAGTATTTATAATTCTAAACAAGAAAAATAAAAATGGCACCTATCCGTGCTTATTTTGTCAGAAAACAGGGATGAAAGTCACTATGAAACTTAATTCTTTCAAGGAAAAATAATAGGATAAAAACTCAGCAAACATAGGGGGAAAAGGAGAAATTGCTAATTATATATGAGTTATTTCTCCTTTTTTTTCCACAATAATTTTCACGGTGGAAACAGCTATACTTCCTCTGCTTTATATTTCCTGCCTTTGTTTGCTTGTTTGGTGTGTGATGCCCTGTCAACATTATTTTAATTATTTCACGGTGACAGTTCACAGATCCATTTTTTCGCTTTACTAATACTACCTGAAGAAAGTGCTACTTGTTTCAGGGCAACAATAGTATTACCATCTGTGCGAAATATAAATAGGTGTACTTTTGATACACTATCCATGACAAAACACATGCGCAGTAGGATGCGCGCGACCATTTGTAATATAGGTCGTTAAATGAAAGTTTATCGTTTCAAATGAGATACTGCTCAGACAGGTTACTACTATTTTTTCTAAGCTTAGATATGCTGTGTACAAAATCGTGTCTATTACGATTCGATGCGAGGTTTGGGAAAGGCATCTCCGTGAAGCATTATATACCAAGCCATTTATCACATCGTTATGGATCCATAAAACTCATTTCGACTGACAGCCGATAGAATTATGAGAAAGAATGGTTTCTCGTACATGCAGAAAATTTACAAATGGCAAAAAATTTCGACCCAAGTCAGCCTGCGCGGACTGCACAAGCTAACCTGGGTCGATCCTTTTTGCGGATACTTGTACATTAATCCCCCTTTTAAAGAGCATGACTGTTAATTTATCATACATGTATATCAATATACTATGGTTAGATTGTTTCACCCTGTTAACCCTTAACCTGCTAAATAAGTGAAATGAAACTTTCAAGCCGAAAAATAAACTTATGTTTTGCCATTTCATGTTTATTTTTTCTAGGAAAAATATCTCCTTATTGGACAGTGTAGATCCAAGATCAGACTGCACGTTCTATGCCGTCTGGTCTTGAACTACATTGTCCTCAAATAGTCCTTAAGTCACGCTAAGCAGCCTAAGGGTTAAATATTTTTCATATAACAAACATAATATGGCCAATCTTATAAATATAGATAAATCTAGGAATATTTTTATACCTTATACAATTTGCAAATAAAGTAAATCTGTAAAATCGTAAAATGGTCACAATGCTGTAGCAAGATTCTCTTTCTCGAATGAACTACAAATTGCATCTGAATAAATCTAACATCTTTGTTCTTCAAAAAGGTCACTCCACCTTCCAGGACATGAAGTTCAAAAGATTCGACATCCATGATTTGAGATCGGAAACTCTATATCTCTTTTTATTAGGCCAGATGACGTCATTTTACCTATATATGAATACTATTCCACACAATTGATGCACGTCATCGTTCCATTTGACGTTCCCATAAGTCATTGTGACATTGTGCTGGAAAACCTATAATAATAATAATAATAATAATAATAATAATATCTTTATTTAACGAAGGTAGCTTATTAAGACATCATTACACCGAAAAACAACAGCATAATGAAATACTTATTTACAATAAGGCCTTCGGTAAAACACACACGCACGCAAAATTCCCGCCTACAAATACACCCCACCCCCACACACATACACATGGACATACATTTTGATTACAGACTCAGAAAAATGATAGTTTCAACAAGCACGTGTAGCAACATCACGAAAAATCATTTACAGACATCAAATAACTTTTTAGATTTCTTTTGAAGGATTCGATGTTACTGGTTGACTTGATATGCAATGGAATTGAATTCCAATATTTCATACCGCGCATAGAGAAAGATTTTTTCATATACTCAGTTTTGGGGATGCATTGTTGTGAAATTTTATTATTAATTTCTGATCTAAGTTTGTAAAACTGATTGCTACTTAAATTTAAAAGACTTGACATGTAAGGAGGAGTTAAGCCATTTATTGTTTTATAAACCATCAAACTAGTGAAGTATATGCAGCGAGTTTTAAATGATAGCCAATTTAATGTGGCAAAATTTTCCTTAGAACAGGATCTCCTGGGTCTGTTTAGAATTATCCTTGCAGCTCTTTTTTGAATTTTTGTTATTCTACTTATAAATGCAGATTTGCAGTGACTCCATGTGATACACCCATAATCGAAATATGGGGTTATATATGAATTATAAAAGATTTGACGCATTTCATATCAAGAAATATAACAATCTATCTAGAAATCTAACAAGAAATAGATCTAGATCAATCTTCAAAAAAGATGGACGGCGTAAAAGAACTGCGAAAATGATTTTTTTTTTCCTGGCTCAATATAAAAGATTAAAAAATAACATCGACAGCTGAATTACCTCTTTTTCGTCATTGTTTTCAATTTTGTTTAAAAGGAAAACTTTTACTTAGATATGAACCATGCACTGTAAAAATGATCAATGCATCCGCAAAAAGGATCTACTCATGTCAGCCTGCGCAGTCCGCGCAGAATGACCTGAATGGAAACATTTTGCTTTCTGTACATTTTCTGCATGTCTAAGGACCATTTTACCTCATAAATCAGTCGGATTTTGACAAAATGGGTTGTATGTATCTACAAGAATGACTTGCCTAGTTTATTGCATCGAAGAGATGCATTATACCACGCTGTTACAGCATGGCTCATTATATCTCAACAATACACGTTAATCCAAATCATCGTTGAGACAGTGAAAAAATAGTTAAATATGGTATTGAGTTAGTATAATATTGAATAACCAAAAAGTGTAGGAAAAGGAGCGCCCCTGTCATGCTGTAGTATGAACAAAGGTCCCAGGGTATCGATCAGCGGTACCGACGCTTGTATATTTGTGACAAAAATGTAGACGCAAACGGGCCAGCAGAGTCAGCCGAACAAACAGTGAGATATCTTTTACCTTTCGGGAATTACTATCTGTTCATTCGATTTTGTATAAGACATGTTCAGCGAGAGTCGAAATCCGAGAAAGAAAGCTAAAAGCGGAAAAATTACTAACAACGATTATGTGTTCAGAAATTCGGTCACGTTTCATCAAACAAATGTACACTTTAACTGTTGGAGTGAAGGGTATCAACAGGAATACAGGGCGTATACATGTCTTAGATAAGTAACCAACAACTAAGTTTTTGAAAAGAAGCCCTAATCCATCGGTGCCGATCAGAGCCGGTCCACACTTTCAGAGCCGGCCAACATACTCGGAGCCTTAGTTAATTTATGTCAATTTTGTGTTAATTCTTATCAATTCTTTGTTAGCAGCTAGCACAAAAGTTCAAGACAATAATTCACGCAAAACACTCTCTTGTTTGCTAATTTAATGGCAATATTAGTCTGAAATTAGGTCCTTGACGTATTATTTTGGCTACGGTCAACCCAAGGCACAAATGATTCAGACAACACTTTAAACATGCTATAGCTTTCCACAGTGTAGAAAATACGTTGAAAGACCAGAACACTGCATGACGTTCTCCTTTTTTCAAAATTCAAAGACATAAGAACACATTAGTAAAAAGAATGACGAGCTTGCATGTTTTCATTTGTTTTTGAGCCGATATTTTCGGTTAACCAGAAGACCAACACAATATTATATCGTCAGAACCATTGGGTCTGAATATGAAGGTTCCTACCCGTGCTTATTTTCTTATTTGGTTTAAGGATGAGCATGAAATGCCACTAGCTTGGTGTAATGAAATATTGTATTTTGTTCCTGAATACCCATTTTGAAGCGAGCAGGTAGCAGTCGTGCAGTGAAGTAGGGAAACACGTTGTCTGCGCATGTCATATTCTTTGAAGATTACACCTGTCTGCTATGACGCATCGCAATCCTGTACAGGATAAATATTAATATGCGGTGTGTAAACTAAAACTCGCCGCTAATAAAGTAGCAACGGAGAAAATGGCTATAAACAATACCTACGTGTGTGGAAAAATCTAGCCTGTTTTTCGCTCCAAATTTCTTGAAAATTTAATTATTTCATAAAGGGAAAATAGTTCGAAAAAAGACTATTGTTTTACTGCACATCTTTAAATGCAGTTTCTTAATAAAGACTTTAAGGAAACCACGATTCGTGCAGGGTTTTTCCACAGACTTATCAACAAGAAGTGTCTGGGTCATTACCCAAGCCTGTAGGCACTGTTTTTTATAAATGACTGGTGCATAGTTTACATGCTAGCTTACCATAGCTGAATGAATCGTACCTGGAAGTGTTTTTTTTTTTTTTTTTTAAATAAACGTTGTTTTATTTTGAAATTCTTAGTAACGGTAGTCGTTTTGGATAGTAGTCTGGTGCTGTACCCAGAATGACCAGTCAGATATGTATGTATTTGAAGAATTCCACCTAGTGTAAGATGATGTAGGGTACCAATACTCTCTCCATTATAGATCTATAAAATCAGCTCGACAAGACAGTCATTCTTTTTCCTTACAGACGTAAAATCAGTTTAACGCGGAGCTGACAGAAGGAAAAAGTCTTTTTTGACCGCAAAAAGCTGTAAAATTAACCCGATATCACACGATCCAGAGTTTCAACGACCCCATGGATTAAGGCTTTTGTAACATTGTGGCAAAAGGAGAAATGCTATTAACCAGCATATTTTTCTTTTCCAACGATGTTTTCTGTTCGTTCAAATACAAGTCCCACAATAGGATCCGTATTAATCTGTCGTTGGCAGATTTTTTCTATTTGGACAAGAGTACAATTTTGTCCTCTGTTTAACAGTTAACCCTTAGGCTGGTAAGCGCGACTCAAAGACTTTTTGCGGACAGTGTAGATTAAGATAAGACTACACAGAATGTGCAGTCTGATTTTGGATCTACACTGTCCGATAACGAGATATTTTTCCTCAAAAATTATCTTCGAAAGAGCAATTTGGGATTTTACTATCGACTTGAGAGTTTTATTTCACTTATTTAAGAGGTTACGGATTAATTTTCATCAGCATCATAAGTGTTGTACGTATCTTTGATAAAGCACACATCATGCGGCCAATACTTCAGCGGCAAGTCTGTTACATTTTTGTTTCCAGGACAAGTAGCAAATGGCGTAAACCCTAAATTACGTAAAATGGTCACAATCTCCTGGGCAGATGGAAATTTTATACGATGACGAATTTCCAATTGAATAAATCTAACGTCTACGTTCTTCAAAAAAGTCATTCCACCTTTGAGGACATGCAGCTCAAAAAGTTCAACGTCCATTTTGATCGCGACCGGTTTACCTTCAAGTAAGTACATGAGGTCATCTAGCAGTATGGTGTGTATGATGTTCTTGTCTCCGGATGTCGTTTTATGGTCCGTATTGACAGAGAATGTCGCGACATTGAAAGGATTAGTGTTCAAAGATACATTTGTGTACGTATCCGACATAGCGTGCCAAATCAAAGTTACATTTTCTCTTAATTGACCTAGAATAAGAGATTTGGAAAGTAGACGAAGATTTTGTATGTTTGCATCAATTGAAACTACACGTTTGCCTTCCCTTGCCGCCACAAGAGTGTACACTCCTATATTACATCCTATATCTAACAAAACAATGTCTTTAACCTTATTCAGAGCTTCAAAAAATGTGCCTAACAACTTTGTCTCCCATTGTCCTGACTTATAAATGTTCCCTGATACGGCTTTATCCATCCTTGGATCATGTATACAAATTGGAATTGATGTCCCGAAATTTAGTGTAACACATTCAGTAGACTTTACAGTGTCGGCTACAATTTGAATATTGACAGAACGGATGCAACGATCCAACGGTCGAAGTCTTTTTAACTGATTGGATCCGGAGAGACACGGGTATTTTACATAGTCCAGTAAATGTACCAAACCTTTTAGTCTGTTTGTGTTGAACGTGTCTCCTTTGTTTCTGTTTTTATTGTCATTGCGATCATGTGGTCTGGTCTCACCTACTTTGCTCCATTGTTTAACATTTAAAGTAGAACTGTCAACTCTAAAAACACTGTCTTTTTCTCCTTCATTTATTTCGCTCTTTTCCTTGTCACTGAATGTAGATTTTGTCCTATGATTATTATCCAAGCTAAGCTCATTACAAGTACATTGTTTTAGAAACTGCGTTTCTTTATTAAATAATCTAAAGTAGAAAATTAAAGCGGTTACTATAACACAGTAAAAAATGGTTTCCAATCTTGAAATTTATTAGCCATGTTTGTCATTGATGTAAGCTAGCTTCAGACTGTAAATTTGAAGCAGGGCTACTGATACGTACTGAAAACACTGAAAAAACTACTTCCATAGAAATACAAAGAAACAGACATTGCGAAAATACTTCACATGAGACACCAACGGCTTAGAAAATAAATAAATAAATAAATAAATAAAGAACAGTTTTCATGCCTAAAGGAAGCTACAGCGCGTATTCTCAAATAAATATGAATCGGAAAAAAAATTGACTCGCTTGATGAAATGAACGAGTACCTAGAACGGGGCCGAAAATTTGTGTTGGGCGAGAAATTGGACTCTGATGGTCAGGCTTATTTATTTGAATTCCGGAACAATGTATGTATGTATGTATGTATGTATGTATGTATGTATGCATATTTTTGTGAATTGCAGAACAATGGTTGAATTGTCAATTTGACAATTGTGTTGGCTGTGCATAATAGTACAGACCAAAACTCAGCACAATGACAGTCAATTTGACGTGGATTTGACTCAGTATTAGGCCGTGTCTATGTCACGAACGGGACTCCTAATGAGACGTGGTTGTACAACTGCAAAAACCTTAGATAAAGAACTTCGATAAGCTAAAGGAGGGGTTCCTGCTTTAACAGATGAAAAAGTTCCTCCTGAGTTGGTGATCAGCTATGACCATACAGGTATGTGTTATTGAAAAAGTCAAACCAGTCATTCACTCGTCAAACAAAGGATGACGAATTTCTGCCAGCATAAATAAACTCTTATCTACTAAATTTCACACCCATATCTAAAACAAACAATGTATGAAAAAAGAATGAATGAACGAACGAACAAACGAATGAATGAATGTTTTCGCAAACAGGGTTCGTTACATGTACTTTGTTTCTGATGAGCCCAAGGAAGGACATGAATAATTGAACTGTGTAGTGATATGACTGAAAAATTAGTAACACCATTCAAATTCTCGTGTATTCAGGTCCACGAATCATAGCAGTGTCAAATGGGACTATGGGAGATAAGGCAACAAGAAAGTTGAATCAGCGAGCTTGGAGACAAGCATCAGATTACTGCAGTTTTTGCAGGCACTCTGAGCAGACACTTCTCCTGCCCGAAGTGATATACCAAGGAGCAACTGAGAAATGCCACTCGACAGTAAATTACGACCTGATAAAAGGCTGGGATATTACCCATTCACATAACCATTGGGCCGATGCTTGCTTTAGATAGGTCAGTAGACCATAAAAATAATGCAAGCACTATTATTTATATTTTAAGACAATAAATCCATAGATTGTTCATACTGGTATTTTTTAATGGAATTTAAATCTATTTCCAGATACATTGACAAAATAATCCTTTCATGTGTTGAGATGGCTACGGATAAGCCTGACTTTCCATTGAAGCAGAGAGCTGTCCTTATTTTTAACATGTTCCGTGCACAGTTGTCACATGATTTTATGCACTATGTTAAATCTAAAGCCACATGTTCCCGGCCCAGCTGTCAGAGGATTTTATGAACTATGTTAAGGTCTAGGGTCCCTAACTCTCATATTAAAAGACGGAAGCTGCCGAGATTGGCAGAATAGCCTTTACGAAAATGTCGATGTTACACGATATTTACCGATGATTGATTGATTGTATGGTGTTTAACGCCGTTTTCAACATTATTTCAGTTATATCGCGGCGGTCAGTGCACCTATCCATGCTTTCCTGGAGTTTCTTTTACCAGTACTCCGCACAATATTCTTTCCAAGCCACTGGCTGCTTTCCCACATAACCATCGTTGAAACAATGATCAGCTGTGGGAAAGGAGTGAATCCTGTCGCAATGACTATCTTCAATCCTCGGAAAGAAATTGGCCGAGCCGGGGATCGAACCCACGACCCCCTATTCTCAAGTCCTGTACGCTACCGACTGAGCTACCGGGGCTCGGCATTACCGATGAGTTAGTGAGTCTACGGCCCCTAACTCTCATATTAAAAGACGAAAGCTGCTGAGATTGACCGAATAGTTTTTACGAAAACGTCGATGTTTACCGATGAGTTAGGGGCCGTGGACCTTAAATCTAAAGCTGTCAGGTGATTTAATGGACTATGTTAAATCTAAAGCCCATCTTCTGGTCTTGGTGGGGTCCTGCGTGGCTCTGTGGTAAAGTGTGGGACTCGTACCCTGGAGGCCCCGGGTTCGAGTCGCACTGGATCCACTGGGTTTTTCGTGGGAGCGTCCTTGGGCAAGACACCTCATAACCCAAGCCTAGTACTGGTAAAACCCAGGAAATACATGAATACGTGAGCTGTCGGCGTTATTTGACTGAAACAATGTTAAAAGCGGCGTAAAACACCATTCAATCAATCAATCGATCAATCCAGTCTTGGTTCCTCGTCATTTTACTGAAAGGTTACAACCAATGGATTTGTCGGTACAAAAATCAGTAAAGGGCTTTAAGTATGAAAGGTTGCCTTCAGAATGATACACTGATCAGATCCTCTTATAAAGTCGTGATAGTAGTCACAGCGAGACCATTAACCCTCAGACTGCCAATTGCGATTCAAGGACCTTATGTGGACAGTTTAGATCAAGATCAGAATGCACAGAACGTGCAATCTGATCTTGGGATCTACATTGTCCGATAGGGAGATGTGTTCCCTCTCCCCCCCCCAAAAAAAAAAACACATTGTGGGAGGAGGAGAAATGCTGGTTGTCAGTCTACAGTTTGATCTTGGATCTACAATGTCTGATAAGTAGATATTTTCCTCCAAAAAATAACTTTGATACAGTAAAATTTGGGTTTTTACTATTGGCTGGAAAGTTTTATTTAACTTATTTAGCAGGATAAGGTTTAAACAAATGTCCCTCCTTCTGTCTGCCATGAAACCCTTGTACTTAAAAGTGACTTGTACAGTCCTATGAACACTTTCATGACCATAACCCCTTGTCGTAAATGAAAGGAAACTAGGATAAATTTTTCGTGATGAATTGACTCTTTTATGGTACCAGAATTTAATAACAGTGAGGTATTTTATTACAATATGGTATTTTATTCTTCATGTGTTGAAATTGTTTATGATGGTAATGAGCATTTTCTCCTTTGCTCACAACGTTAAGCATCTTTTCAGAGACAAATCCCATCACTGGAGCCACATTTAATTTGTCAACTCCAAGTGCTTTCAATTCAGATGATTCTAGCACCTCGTCTTCGGATAAAGGGTTTAATATTTGAATAGTCCTTTCCTGAGTGGGTTTTTAACCCTTTACCAAACACTTTCGCGTTTTTACGACTCCAGAAAAAAAAAAAAAAAAAAAGGCTTTCGTGAATGTTGTAGGTAGAGGACAAAAGGCTGGTAGCCAAATTGTCTTGTTTAACTCTTCACCAGACGACATCCTTTAAGACTGGCTGAAACTGAAGAGATTTGCAGACGAAAAATCAAATGTGACTCACATGCTAATTTTTTGTCTGTGAAAAGATAAAAAAAAAAATCATAGGAAAAAGGAGAAAAAGCTGGTAATCAGCAACCCAACGTTTTCCATAGTCTTATTATTCAAGATCATTAAAGAGTTAACTAGACTGTATTTCCATAGCCTTATTATTCAAGATCATTAAAGAGTTAACTAGACTGTATTTCCATAGTCTTATTATTCAAGATCATTAAAGAGTTAACTAGACTGTATTTCCATAGTCTTATTATTCAAGATCATTAAAAAATAGGATAGTTTGTTAAAGAGTTAACTGGACTGTATTTCGACCTAACCAGCTTATGTTAATAACAAACATGAATGATAAATTTCAACTATGGCAATTATTTTTTGGTGGTGTGTTAGTTACCGCTTTCGTTGTGTGCTTTGGATCATTTAACCCTTTATCACACGACAAAATTTTAGACAGGACCAAATTCATAGCATATGCAGAAGGCAAATTAAATGTTGCCCAAATGATGATTTCTGACTTTGATAGGGTAGAAAACGTTGTGGAGAGATATTATTGAGAAAAACATTCTGACCAACTTGTATTTGACTGAAAATGTGGGCTCTAGAGTGTAAAAAAAAAAAGGTTTTTCAAAGACTTGACCAAGTGACATGGTTTCTGAACCGACGGATTTTCTAGCTAGCCCGGGGAATCATTTAGACAAACATTCTGACCGACATTCACGAGTATTGGAAAGAAAATGTCGCCTCTACAGTGTATGCAAGATTTGTCTAAAATTTGACATTTTTACCTACTTTTTTTTTCCAATTTGACACATTTTCGGAAAAGTCCGAGAAAGCTCCCAGACAAACATTCTGACCAACTGTCATTAGTATTGGATTGCACATGCGGCCTCTAGAGTGTACACAAGATTTTTCAAAGATTTGACCTGGTGACCTAGGTTTTGCGCCAACGTGACCCATTCTCAAAACCGACGGAGATATCATCAAGGCAAACATTTCTGACAAAGTCTCGGGAGCATTTGGCTTTAATTGTGGCCTCTAGAGTGTACACAAGGTTTTTTCAAATATTTGACCTGGTGACCTGGTAACAATTTTTGTGATGAAACAAAAGCTACTTCCGTCAAACAATTTCGTAGCTATCTCTTGTCATTAACTCTTTACCAAACAATCTCGAGTTTTACCTATATATTATGATCCCTGGTTTTAGTGTCCCTGAGGGATAAAACATTTGGAAAGCCTTGTGGGAAAAGGGAGAAAATTCTGGTTATCAGCATTTTCTCCTATTACCACATTTTCTCCTTTTCTACTTTCACAAGCAATTACCATCATTTCAGCCAAATTTAATGCGTCGTCAGAAAAATGCTTCGAATTTGGACAGGTTTCAGATTTTTTTGTTTAATAAAGAATTAACTTTAATTAAGCCATAACAAAAACAAGCATGTTCTTTGCCGGATCAAAATCATTTCAAGAAATTCGAAAGACGTCAACCAATGCTTTATTTCATCTATGGTTTTGCGGAAGTTTTTTAAAGATTTTGATTTTTTTTCTTGTTTCTTCAGCTTTGTTGCCACGGAAACTTATTTTTGTTTTCACGGTATCAAATTCTTTAAAGAAATTCTAAAAGATAATTTCTGTAAAGTCTCCTCAAAAATGGATGAATAGTTTCGACAGAAGATGTTTGAAACAAATGTTAAAGATAAGAAGTATATGATGAGCTGACACTGTGACATGACTGAAGTATTGTTGAAAGAAGCGTTACACATCATTCAATCAATTAGTCACTCACCCATCTTTATTCAATATTTGAGCTATCCTCTGTGGAAAGGGGGCTTAATGCATCTGCAAAAATGATCTGCGCAGACTGACCTGGGCCGAAACTTTTTGATATTGGTAAATTTTCTGAATGTCCAACGACTAGTTTACCTTATGATTCAGTCGCATGTTAGACAAAATTGATTTTATGGATCCATGACCATTCGATTACTTGCCTGTTATAATGCATCACGAAGATGCATTAAGCTCCCTTTTGTCAGAGCACGGCTCATTTGTTTTTGTTTTACATAAATATTATATCAAAACAACCTCGCTATTGCTGATTATTTCACTCTGAAATTGAATTCAGTAGTAACATTGTGTCGTTATGAATCTGCTTAGTAAGGCAATACTTTTCCCTTAACTCTTTACCAAACGACCAAAATTTAGACTATTCCAAATTGAAAGCATTTGCAGACGACAAAATAAATGTGACTGAAAAATTGAAATTTGGTTTGGGAAGGGTAGAAAACATTGTGGGAAAAGGAGAAAATGCTGGTTACCAGCATTTTCTCCTTTTCCAACAATGTTTTCAAAAGGCCTCTCTCTCAGGGTCGTTAAAAGTTGGGATTGTGTGGTAAAGGGTTAATCAAAGAAGATCAGGGTCAGTCATCACCAACCATTCTTAAGTCTTATTTCCAAGAATTTTCTAAATTTGATTAACAAAAATGAAATAACCAATCAGGTGTTGCGTTACTTTCTAAATCTAGAATCAGACTTTGAAAAAAAAAATGATTGTTTGGTGAATACGGACTAAAAATTTTCAGCCTCAATAGTTGTGAGTTATGAGGCGCAATGAATAAACCACTCGGGCTATCTCCCCCGTGGATTATTTATTGTGCTTCATAACTCACAACTGTGGTTTATTGAACGATAAACCACGATAGAAAGAAGATTATTTCTTAAATAAACCACGTTGTGAGTTATGAGGCGCAACGAATAAACCATTTGGGCTATCGCCCTTGTGGATTATTTATTGTGCCTCATAACTCACAACCGTGGTTTATTGGACCATAAACCACGATAGAAAAAAGATTATGTCTTAATTTTACCACGCTGTGTTTACAGAGACAAATTCACGCGTCATGTTAGAATAGTATTTTTTCAAAGCTGAGATACTCTGTGCACAAAATCGTATCCATTGCGATTCGATGCAAAGTTTGGGAAAAGCATCTCCATAAAGGATTATATACCAAGCAATTTGTCACATCATTATGGATCCATAAAACTCATTTCGACTGACAACCAATTGACTCATATGGCAGAATGGTCCTTGGACATGCAAAAAATATATAAATAGCAAAATGTTAGACTGTGCGGACTGCATAGGCTAACCTGGGTCGATCCTTTTCGCTGATACATGTACACTATCCCCCTTTTCACACAGCATGACTATTTATATTTTTTACATGTATGTATATCACTATAACATGGTTTGATTGTTTCATAACGATAACAGCAGTCTGATCTTAATCTACAACGTCTGCAAAGACACCCGTAAGTCCAAACTGTTAACCCTTAACCTGCTAAATAAGTGAATGAAACTTTCAAGCCGATAAAAAAACAAAAACCTTTATGTTTTGCCATTTAATTTTTTTTGGGGGGGGGAATATCTCCCTATTGGACAGTGTAAATCAAAGATCAGACTGCACGTTCTGTGCAGTCTGATCTTGAACTACACTGTCCTCAAATGGTCCTTAAGTCGTGCGTAGCAGCCTATGGGTTAGATACTTTTGATGAAACAAACATTATATGTTATTCTAATAAATAGAGATAAGTCTAGGAATTTTTTGTACCTTGAACAATTTACAAAAGAAGTAAACCTGTAATACTGTAAAATGGTCACATTGGTGTGGCAAGATTCTCTCTCTCGATGAACGACAAATGGCATCTGAATAAGTCTAACATCTATGTTCTTCAAAAAGGCCACTCCAACTTAGAGGACATGTAGGCCAGTTCAAAAGATTCAACATCCATGTTTTGAAATCGGAAATTCCATAATAATTATCTATTTATAAGGCCAGGTGACGTCATTGTACCTATATATGAATAAAATTCCACGCAATTGATGCACATTTTCGATTCATTTGACGTTCCCATTAGCCATTGTAAAATTGTTGTGCGAAATCTAGCAAGAAATCTAACAAGAAATAGATCTAGATCCATCTTCAAAAAAGATAGTTAGCGTAAAAGAACCGCGAAAATGAATATTTTTCTATGGCTCAAGATAGAAGAGTAAAACATAACATCGACAGCTAAATTACCTCTCTTTTTTTTCATTGTTTTCCATTTTGTTAAAAAAGGAAATTACTACTTAGATATGAAACATGCTCTGTTAAAAAGAGAGTTCAATGCATCCGCAAAAAGTATCGATACATGTCAGCCTGCGCACCCCGCGCAGCCTGACCCGGGTCGAAACATTTTGCTTTTTGTGGATTTCCTGTATGTCTAAGGACTATTCTACCTCATAAATCAGTCTGATTTTGACAGAATGGGTTGTATGCCATAATGGATCTACAAGAATGACTTGCTTAGTTTATTGCATCGCAGAGATGCATTATACCCCGCTTTTAGAGAGCATGGCTCATGTATATTTCAAGATTATAAATTAATCCAAATCATCGTTGAGACAGTGGAAAAATAGTTAAATATGGTATTGGGTTTTAGAAATATTGAATAATCAAAAAGTATAAGAAAAGGAGTACCGTCTGTCATGCTGTGGTATGAACGAAGGTCCCAGGGTAATGATCAGCCGTACCGACGCTTGTATATTTGTGACATAAATGTACAAGCAAACAGGCCAGTAGATTCAGCCGAACAAACTGAGACATTTTTTACCAATTGGAAATTACCATCTATTCATTCGATTTCATATAAGACATGATCAGCGAGAGTCGAAATCCTAGAAAGAAAGCTAAAAGCAGAGAAATGGGAGGAGGTCGTTTCAACATTACAAACGACGATTATGCGCTCCACTTAATCGAGTAAGTTACAACAACAACAACAACACACCTTTAATTACACCCAAGTATACACAGTATACAATAAGGGCAATATACAAAATAATATATGAATAGAGATATAAAATATACGACTTCCGAAAAGATTACAAAAAGTGGATGCGGGAGACGGTTGAGATGGATGATTGAGAGGGATAGAGCCATTTGCGCGCACCTTCTGGTCACTTGAACTCACGTGGGAAAAACAGGTCGCGCAAACCCCTACTTAAAAGCCGCAGGTAAGTTGTTTTTATTTTTTAATAAGTAATGCTAGACATATTACTAATATCACGTGGAGAAACGGTGGAAAACCGACGGGGCTAGCGCCACTGTCCACATAGGATTGTCAACAGTGAGGCTAGCTCAGCCTGTTCTGTCGTCTGCTATGTATAAGTAAAATTGCAGATCCGCCATTTTTTATGTAAAGTAAAATGAAACATGCCAGACCCCATAGAAATAAAAGAACATTTACATGCTAATGGCTCAGTAAAGAGGAACAAACGTAGGAGTATTATGATACTTATACAAGATACGATCTTTTCTATATTGAATATCTTTACCTGTTGAAGGCCCCTGTGACATTTTCTAGTGTTGTTTTAGCCGACCAATCGATTCAATTACACATGTGTTTGCTGGCAGGTATGCGTGTAGAAAAAATAACGAGTGATTATGAATGGAATTCTTTTCAGTTGTAAAAGGTTTGTTTACATTTACTAGTAATTGTATTTTTGCAAATTGGGCGAAGGTCAGCTTGCGCTAACAAGAGCGCAAGCTAGCCCTCGTCCACTCAGTGTGCACAGCACTACGAAAAAGAGATGGCAAAGAAATTATATTGGTTTGTCACAGGGACTACAATACTACAAATTATATCCTTACAGTTTGAATCAGTGTTCTTGTGATCGTGGGCCAGGAATATTTAGAAAACATATAAGCAAAAAAAGCAAATGCTGGTGGTCCAATATACTGACTTCGACCCCTCTCCACACAGCAGAATCTCAGAATTGTTACAACTGAAAGTACTTACAGGTGGAAATTTTGATGTCGCTGGAACTGTGGAATTGTCTTTGGATGGGAAGAAAAACATTGTTGGAAAAGGAGAAAATGCTGGTTACCAGCACTTTCTCCTTCCCCACAATGCATACAATAGGCATAATTTTCAAGGTTCTTAACTAAACATGGGGTTTGTTGGGTATGGGATTAAACTTTAACCAAATAGCAAAATTTTAGTCTAGCCCAAATTGAAAGCATTTACATATAACAATTATACATGCAATATTGCTAAAATGATTTTAGACAAGTTCAAGTTGAAAGAATTTGAATATAACAATTTTAGTGAGGGTAAGATAATTTTTGGTCTGGCCCAGATCCAAAGCATTTCTATATAACAGTATATAACAGATATGATGTGACTAAAATATATATATTTTTTTATAACGGTGGCCCAAATTGAAAGTATTTTGCATATAAAAAATATAATGTGGCTGAAATGATTTTAGACTGGTCCAAACTGAAGAATATTTGCAAGACACAGATCAGATATGGCCATAGGGATGAGGCCAGACAGTGGGACAGTGAAACATAGTAAACATTGTGGGAGAAGGAGAGAATAATGGCCATCATCATTTTCTCTTATGCTGCAAAGCTTTCAGAGGCTTTATTTATCAACCAAAACTCTACTCAAGATTCTTAAGTCTAGGTAAAATAGGTGATAAGGTATTATGAATAACTCCAAGCTAATTTACAATTTTCTTGTGGAGGCAAGGATCAGCTTGTCAATATACTCTGGCTTGCAGAAGACAGTAATAAATAAGAGTTATATACTTGACTCTTACAGACTTATATTTGACAGCAAAAAGGAGATAGATTAGTATTTATAAAGAAGTATTTACATGATCAATACAAAATACAGCCAGACAAATAAGTATATACATGATGAATACAAAATACACATGTTCATTGCGACGCATAAGTATTTACAAATAAGAATTTGCATGACAAATACAAAATACAGGTGAAGCCAAAATGACTCAGAAATGAGTATGAGCCCTCTGATAGGGTCAAGAAAGAAAGTTGTGGGAAAAGGAGAAAATGCCAGTTACCAGTGTCTTCTTTCTCACAATGCCCGCTAAAGCCTTATTCCAAGGGTTGTGGTAACCCGGGATAGTTTGGTAAAGGATTAGAAGATTTGATTGAAACTTATAGGCCAATCTTGAGATAAATAAACTGTTGCTATGTCAAACCTATTGGCATGGGGGAGGGGTGGGGGGATTACTTTATACTGGGCTGTGTAGATCTTGTGGTCGAACTGCACATTTTGCACTTGACAATTGAGGGTCTACTGTACTGTGAAGTAAATAGTACTTTATGTTCATCTACTAATATACATATATTTAAAAAAAAAAAAAGGGTGGTGGGAAAAATCAACATGTACAATCTCACAGTGTTTTAACTGTCTAGGTATGTTAAATCTATATCTATTTCACTCATACATTTGTCTGTAACAGACACTGTTGGAAATGGGGAGAAAAAATAACCTGGTTACCAATGTTTTTTTTTTTCTTTTTTCCCCCTCCAGCAATGATTTCAGTGCTCTCTACTGCAGGCTTGTCGAAAGTCAAGATTGTGCAGTAAAAGGTTACCAGTATTTATTTTTACTCAAACATATGAATATTGTCGGAGGGCTAAGTGGGTATTTGTCAATTTTGTGTTAATTCTTATCAATTCTTTGTTAGCAGCTAACACAAAAGTTCAAGACAATAATTCACGCAAAACACTCTCTTGTTTGCTAATTTAATGGCAATATTAGTCTGAAATTAGGTCCTTGACGTATTATTTTGGCTACGGTCAACCCAAGGCACAAATGATTCAGACAACACTTTAAACATGCTACAGCTTTCCACAGTGTAGAAAACACGTTGAAAGACCAGAACACTGCATGATGTTCTCCTTTTTTCAAAATTCAAAGACATAAGAACACATTAGTACAAAAAATGACGAGCTTGCATGTTATTCTTGTTCGTCCTCTCTCGATTTATGATATTCTTGTCAAATGATCCGATTTCGAAGCAGATCTGAAACTTTACTATCATGTACATCTGTTATTGCCAACGCATCTTCGCTATGGTGTGTGTGCGTGTGTGTGGGTGGGGGTGTGTGGATGGGTGGGTGGGTGTAGATGTGGGTGTGTGGGTGTGTTTTCTGTTTTCTTTTTCTCTCTCTCTTTTCCCTTTTTCCTTTTTTCCCTTTGGTATTTTCAGGTTTATATTTGTTCACGTGACTAAATTCATTATATGTATATGTGCTGTGACAATGTACAACTTGTATACGTCAAAAAATAAATGTCTGTCTGTCTGTCTGTCTGTCTGTCATGTTTTCATTTGTTTTTGAGCCGATATTTTCGGTTAACCAGAAGACCAACACAATATTATATCGTCAGAACCATTGGGTCTGAATATGAAGGTTCCTACCCGTGCTTATTTTCTTATTTGGTTTAAGGATGAGCATGAAATGCCACTAGCTTGGTGTAATGAAATATTATATTTTGTTCCTGAATACCCATTTTGAAGCGAGCAGGCAGCAGTCGTGCAGTGAAGTAGGGAAACACGTTGTCTGCGCATGTCATATTCTTTGAAGATTACACCTGTCTGCTATGACGCATCGCAATCCTGTACAGGATAAATATTAATATGCGGTGTGTGAACTAAAACTCGCCGCTAATAAAGTAGCAACGGAGAAAATGGCTATAAACAATACCTATGTGGAAAAATCTAGCCTGTTTTTCGCTCCAAATTTCTTGAAAATTTAATTATTTCATAAAGGGAAAATAGTTCGAAAAAAGACTATTGTTTTACTGCACATCTTTAAATGCAGTTTCTTAATAAAGACTTTAAGGAAACCACGATTCGTGCAGGGTTTTTCCACAGACTTATCAACAAGAAGTGTCTGGGTCATTACCCAAGCCTGTAGGGACTGTTTTTTTTATAAATGACTGGTGCATAGTTTACATGCTAGCTTACCATAGCTGAATGAATCGTACCTGGAAGTGTTTTTTTTTTTTTAAATAAACGTTATTTTATTTTGAAATTCTTAGTAACGGTAGTCGTTTTGGATAGTAGTCTGGTGCTGTACCCAGAATGACCAGTCAGATATGTATGTATTTGAAGAATTCCACCTAGGTAAGATGATGTAGGGAACCAATACTCTCTCCATTATAGATCTATAAAATCAGCTCGACAAGACAGTCATTCTTTTTCCTTACAGACGTAAAATCAGTTTAACGCGGAGCTGACAGAAGGAAAAAGTCTTTTTTGATCGCAAAAAGCTGTAAAATTAACCCGATATCACACGATCCAGAGTTTCAACGACCCCATGGATTAAGGCTTTTGTAACATTGTGGCAAAAGGAGAAATGCTATTAACCAGCATATTTTTCTTTTCCAACGATGTTTTCTGTTCGTTCAAATACAAGTCCCACAATAGGATCCGTATTAATCTGTCGTTGGCAGATTTTTTTCTATTTGGACAAGAGTACAATTTTGTCCTCTGTTTAACAGTTAACCCTTAGGCTGGTAAGCGCGACTCAAAGACTTTTTGCGGACAGTGTAGATCAAGATAAGACTACACAGAATGTGCAGTCTGATTTTGGATCTACACTGTCCGATAACGAGATATTTTTCCTCAAAAATTATCTTCGAAAGAGCAATTTGGGATTTTACTATCGACTTGAGAGTTTTATTTCACTTATTTAAGAGGTTACGGATTAATTTTCATCAGCATCATAAGTGTTGTACGTATCTTTGATAAAGCACACATCATGCGGCCAATACTCCAGCGGCAAGTCTGTTACATTTTTGTTTCCAGGACAAGTAGCAAATGGCGTAAACCCTAAATTACGTAAAATGGTCACAATCTCCTGGGCAGATGGAAATTTTATACGATGACGAATTTCCAATTGAATAAATCTAACGTCTACGTTCTTCAAAAAAGTCATTCCACCTTTGAGGACATGCAGCTCAAAAAGTTCAACGTCCATTTTGATCGCGACCGGTTTACCTTCAAGTAAGTACATGAAGTCATCTAGCAGTATGGTGTGTATGATGTCCTTGTCTCCGGATGTCGTTTTATGGTCCGTATTGACAGAGAATGTCGCGACATTGAAAGGATTAGTGTTCAAAGATACATTTGTGTACGTATCCGACATAGCGTGCCAAATCAAAGTTACATTTTCTCTTAATTGACCTAGAATAAGAGATTTGGAAAGTAGACGAAGATTTTGTATGTTTGCATCAATTGAAACTACACGTTTGCCTTCCCTTGCCGCCACAAGAGTGTACACTCCTATATTACATCCTATATCTAACAAAACAATGTCTTTAACCTTATTCAGAGCTTCAAAAAATGTGCCTAACAACTTTGTCTCCCATTGTCCTGACTTATAAATGTTCCCTGATACGGCTTTATCCATCCTTGGATCATGTATACAAATTGGAATTGATGTCCCGAAATTTAGTGTAACACATTCAGTAGACTTTACAGTGTCGGCTACAATTTGAATATTGACAGAACGGATGCAACGATCCAACGGTCGAAGTCTTTTTAACTGATTGGATCCGGAGAGACACGGGTATTTTACATAGTCCAGTAAATGTACCAAACCTTTTGGTCTGTTTGTGTTGAACGTGTCTCCTTTGTTTCTGTTTTTATTGTCACTGCGATCATGTGGTCTGGTCTCACCTACTTTGCTCCATTGTTTAACATTTAAAGTAGAACTGTCAACTCTAAAAACACTGTCTTTTTCTCCTTCATTTATTTCGCTCTTTTCCGTGTCACTGAATGTAGATTTTGTCCTATGATTATTATCCAAGCTAAGCTCATTACAAGTACATTGTTTTAGAAACTGCGTTTCTTTATTTAATAATCTAAAGTAGAAAATTAAAGCGGTTACTATAACACCGTAAAAAATGGTTTCCAATCTTGAAATTTATTAGCCATGTTTGTCATTGATGTAAGCTAGCTTCAGACTGTAAATTTGAAGCAGGGCTACTGATACGTACTGAAAACACTGAAAAAACTACTTCCATAGAAATACAAAGAAACAGACATTGCGAAAATACTTCACATGAGACACCAACGGCTTAGAAAATAAATAAATAAATAAATAAATAAATAAAGAACAGTTTTCATGCCTAAAGGAAGCTACAGCGCGTATTCTCAAATAAATATGAATCGGAAAAAAAATTGACTCGCTTGATGAAATGAACGAGTACCTAGAACGGGGCCGAAAATTTGTGTTGGGCGAGAAATTGGACTCTGATGGTCAGGCTTATTTATTTGAATTCCGGAACAATGTATGTATGTATGTATGTATGTATGTATGCATATTTTTGTGAATTGCAGAACAATGGTTGAATTGTCAATTTGACAATTGTGTTGGCTGTGCATAATAGTACAGACCAAAACTCAGCACAATGACAGTCAATTTGACGTGGATTTGACTCAGTATTAGGCCGTGTCTATGTCACGAACGGGACTCCTAATGAGACGTGGTTGTACAACTGCAAAAACCTTAGATAAAGAACTTCGATAAGCTAAAGGAGGGGTTCCTGCTTTAACAGATGAAAAAGTTCCTCCTGAGTTGGTGATCAGCTATGACCATACAGGTATGTGTTATTGAAAAAGTCAAACCAGTCATTCACTCGTCAAACAAAGGATGACGAATTTCTGCCAGCATAAATAAACTCTTATCTACTAAATTTCACACCCATATCTAAAACAAACAATGTATGAAAAAAGAATGAATGAACGAACGAACAAACGAATGAATGAATGTTTTCGCAAACAGGGTTCGTTACATGTACTTTGTTTCTGATGAGCCCAAGGAAGGACATGAATAATTGAACTGTGTAGTGATATGACTGAAAAATTAGTAACACCATTCAAATTCTCGTGTATTCAGGTCCACGAATCATAAAGCAGTGTCAAATGGGACTATGGGAGATAAGGCAACAAGAAAGTTGAAATCAGCGAGCTTGGAGACAAGCATCATATTACTGCAGTTTTTGCAGGCACTCTGAGCAGACACTTCTCCTGCCCGAAGTGATATACCAAGGAGCAACTGAGAAATGCCACTCGACAGTAAATTACGACCTGATAAAAGGCTGGGATATTACCCATTCACATAACCATTGGGCCGATGCTTGCGTTAGATAGGTCAGTAGACCATAAAAATAATGCAAGCACTATTATTTAGATTTTAAGACAATAAATCCATAGATTGTTCATACTGGTATTTTTAATGGAATTTAAATCTATTTCCAGATACATTGACAAAATAATCCTTTCATGTGTTGAGATGGCTACGGATAAGCCTGACTTTCCATTGAAGCAGAGAGCTGTCCTTATTTTTAACATGTTCCGTGCACAGTTGTCACATGATTTTATGCACTATGTTAAATCTAAAGCCACATGTTCCCGGCCCAGCTGTCAGAGGATTTTATGAACTATGTTAAGGTCTAGGGCCCTAACTCTCATATTAAAAGACGGAAGCTGCCGAGATTGGCAGAATAGCCTTTACGAAAATGTCGATGTTACACGATATTTACCGATGATTGATTGATTGTATGGTGTTTAACGCCGTTTTCAACATTATTTCAGTTATATCGCGGCGGTCAGTGCACCTATCCATGCTTTCCTGGAGTTTCTTTTACCAGTACTCCGCACAATATTCTTTCCAAGCCACTGGCTGCTTTCCCACATAACCATCGTCGAAACAATGATCAGCGGTGGGAGAGGAGTGAATCCTGTCGCAATGACTATCTTCAATCCTCGGAAAGAAATTGGCCGAGCCGGGGATCGAACCCACGACCCCCTATTCTCAAGTCCTGTACGCTACCGACTGAGCTACCGGGGCTCGGCATTACCGATGAGTTAGTGAGTCTACGGCCCCTAACTCTCATATTAAAAGACGAAAGCTGCTGAGATTGACCGAATAGTTTTTACGAAAACGTCGATGTTTACCGATGAGTTAGGAGCCGTAGACCTTAAATCTAAAGCTGTCAGGTGATTTTATGGACTATGTTAAATCTAAAGCCCATCTTCTGGTCTTGGTGGGGTCCTGCGTGGCTCTGTGGTAAAGTGTGGGACTCGTACCCTGGAGGCCCCGGGTTTGAGTCGCACTGGATCCACTGGGTTTTTCGTGGGAGCGTCCTTGGGCAAGACACCTCATAGCCCTAGCCTAGTACTGGTAAAACCCAGGAAATACATGGATACGTGAGCTGTCGGCGTTATTTGACTGAAACAATGTTAAAAGCGGCGTAAAACACCATTCAATCAATCAATCGATCAATCCAGTCTTGGTTCCTCGTCATTTTACTGAAAGGTTACAACCAATGGATTTGTCGGTACAAAAATTAGTAAAGGGCTTTAAGTATGAAAGGTTGCCTTCAGAATGATACACTGATCAGATCCTCTTATAAATTCGTGATAGTAATCACAGCAACACCATTAACCCTCAGACTGCCAATTGCGATTCAAGGACCTTATGTGGACAGTTTAGATCAAGATCAGAATGCACAGAACGTGCAATCTGATCTTGGGATCTACACTGTCCGATAGGGAGATGTGTTCCCTCTGCCCCCCCCCCCCCCCAAAAAAAAAAAAAAAAAAAACATTGTGAGAGGAGAAGAAATGCTGGTTGTCAGTCTACAGTTTGATCTTGGATCTACAATGTCTGATAAGTAGATATTTTCCTCCAAAAAATAACTTTGATACAGCAAAATTTGGGTTTTTACTATTGGCTGGAAAGTTTTATTTAACTTATTTAGCAGGATAAGGTTTAAACAAATGTCCCTCCTTCTGTCTGCCATGAAACCCTTGTACTTAAAAGTGACTTGTACAGTCCTATGAACACTTTCATGACCATAACCCCTTGTCGTAAATGAAAGGAAACTAGGATAAATTTTTTGTGATGAATTGACTCTTGTATGGTACCAGAATTTAATAACAGTGAGGTATTTTATTACAATATGGTATTTTATTCTTCATGTGTTGAAATTGTTTATGATGGTAATGAGCATTTTCTCCTTTGCTTACAACGTTAAGCATCTTTTCAGAGACAAATCCCATCATTGGAGCCACATTTAATTTGTCAACTCCAAGTGCTTTCAATTCAGATGATTCTAGCACCTCGTCTTCGGATAAAGGGTTTAGTATTTGAATAGTCCTTTCCTGGGTGGGTTTTTAACCCTTTACCAAACACTTTCGCGTTTTTACGACTCCAGAAAAAAAAAGGCTTTCGTGAATGTTGTAGGTAGAGGACAAAAGGCTGGTAGCCAAATTGTCTTGTTTAACTCTTCACCAGACGACATCCTTTAAGACTGGCTGAAACTGAAGAGATTTGCAGACGAAAAATCAAATGTGACTCACATGCTAATTTTTTGTCTGTGAAAAGATAAAAAAAATCATAGGAAAAAGGAGAAAAAGCTGGTAATCAGCAACCCAACGTTTTCCATAGTCTTATTATTCAAGATCATTAAAGAGTTAACTAGACTGTATTTCCATAGTCTTATTATTCAAGATCATTAAAGAGTTAACTAGACTGTATTTCCGTAGTCTTATTATTCAAGATCATTAAAGAGTTAACTAGACTGTATTTCCATAGTCTTATTATTCAAGATCATTAAAAAATAGGATAGTTTGTTAAAGAGTTAACTGGACTGTATTTCGACCTAACCAGCTTATGTTAATAACAAACATGAATGATAAATTTCAACTATGGCAATTATTTTTTGGTGGTGTGTTAGTTACCGCTTTCGTTGTGTGCTTTGGATCATTTAACCCTTTATCACACGACAAAATTTTAGACAGGACCAAATTCATAGCATATGCAGAAGGCAAATTAAATGTTGCCCAAATGATGATTTCTGACTTTGATAGGGTAGAAAACGTTGTGGAGAGATATTATTGAGAAAAACATTCTGACCAACTTGTACTTGACTGAAAATGTGGGCTCTAGAGTGTAAACAAAAAAGGTTTTTCAAAGACTTGACCAAGTGACATGGTTTCTGAACCGACGGATTTTCTAGCTAGCCCGGGGAATCATTTAGACAAACATTCTGACCGACATTCACGAGTATTGGAAAGAAAATGTCGCCTCTACAGTGTATGCAAGATTTGTCTAAAATTTGACATTTTTACCTACTTTTTTTTTTCCAATTTGACACAGTTTCGGAAAAGTCCGAGAAAGCTCCCAGACAAACATTCTGACCAACTGTCATTAGTATTGGATTACACATGCGGCTAGAGTGTACACAAGATTTTTCAAAGATTTGACCTGGTGACCTAGGTTTTGCGCCAACGTGACCTATTCTCGAAACCGACGGAGATATCATCAAGGCAAACATTTCTGACAAAGTCTCGGGAGCATTTGGCTTTAATTGTGGCCTCTAGAGTGTACACAAGGTTTTTTCAAATATTTGACCTGGTGACCTGGTAACAATTTTTGTGATGAAACAAAAGCTACTTCCGTCAAACAATTTCGTAGCTATCTCTTGTCATTAACTCTTTACCAAACAATCTCGAGTTTTACCTATATATTATGATCCCTGGTTTTAGTGTCCCTGAGGGATAAAACATTTGGAAAGCCTTGTGGGAAAAGGGAGAAAATTCTGGTTACCAGCTTTTTCTCCTATTACCACATTTTCTCCTTTTCTACTTTCACAAGCAATTACCATCATTTCAGCCAAATTTAATGCGTCGTCAGAAAAATGCTTCGAATTTGGACAGGTTTCAGATTTTTTTGTTTAATAAAGAATTAACTTTAACTAAGCCATAACAAAAACAAGCATGTTCTTTGCCGGATCAAAATCATTTCAAGAAATTCGAAAGACGTCAACCAATACTTTATTTCATCTATGATTTTGCGGAAGTTTTTTAAACATTTTGATTTTTTTTCTTGTTTCTTCAGCTTTGTTGCCACGGAAACTTACTTTTGTTTTCACGGTATCAAATTCTTTAAAGAAATTCTAAAAGATAATTTCTGTAAAGTCTCCTCAAAAATGGATGAATAGTTTCGACAGAAGATGTTTGAAACAAATGTTAAAGATAAGAAGTATATGATGAGCTGGCACTGTGACATGACTGAAGTATTGTTGAAAGAAGCGTTACACATCATTCAATCAATTAGTCACTCATCCATATTTATTCAATATTTGAGCTATCCTCTGTGGAAAGGGGGCTTAATGCATCTGCAAAAATGATCTGCGCAGATTGACCTGGGCCGAAACTTTTTGATATTGGTAAATTTTCTGAATGTCCAACGACTAGTTTACCTTATGATTCAGTCGCATGTTAGACAAAATTGATTTTATGGATCCATGACCATTCGATTACTTGCCTGTTATAATGCATCACGAAGATGCATTAAGCTCCCTTTTGTCAGAGCACAGCTCATTTGTCTTTGTTTTACATAAATATTATATCAAAACAACCTCGCTATTGCTGATTATTTCACTCTGAAATTGAATTCAGTAGTAACATTGTGTCGTTATGAATCTGCTTAGTAAGACAATACTTTTCCCTTAACTCTTTACCAAACGACCAAAATTTAGACTATTCCAAATTGAAAGCATTTGCAGACGACAAAATAAATGTGACTGAAAAATTGAAATTTGGTTTGGGAAGGGTAGAAAACATTGTGGGAAAAGGAGAAAATGCTGGTTACCAGCATTTTCTCCTTTTCCAACAATGTTTTCAAAAGGCCTCTCTCTCAGGGTCGTTAAAAGTTGGGATTGTGTGGTAAAGGGTTAATCAAAGAAGATCAGGGTCAGTCATCACCAACCATTCTTAAGTCTTATTTCCAAGAATTTTCTAAATTTGATTAACAAAAATGAAATAACCAATCAGGTGTTGCGTTACTTTCTAAATCCAGAATCAGACTTTGAAAAAAAAAATGATTGTTTGGTGAATACGGACTAAAAATTTTCAGCCTCAATAGTTGTGAGTTATGAGGCGCAATGAATAAACCACTCGGGCTATCTCCCCCGTGGATTTTTTATTGTATTTCATAACTCACAACTGTGGTTTATTGAACGTTAAACCACGATAAAAAGAAGATTATTTCTTAAATGAACCACGTTGTGAGTTATGAGGCGCAACGAATAAACCATTTGGGCTATCGCCCTCGTTGATTATTTATTGTGCCTCATAACTCACAACCGTGGTTTATTGGACCATAAACCACGATAGAAAAAAGATTATGTCTTAATTTTACCACGCTGTGTTTACAGAGACAAATTCACGCGTCATGTTAGAATAGTATTTTTTCAAAGCTGAGATACGCTGTGCACAAAGTCGTATCCATTGCGATTCGATACAAAGTTTGGGAAAAGCATCTCCATAAAGGATTATATACCAAGCAATTTGTCACATCATTATGGATCCATAAAACTCATTTCGACTGACAACCTATTGACTCATATGGCAGAATGGTCCTTGGACATGCAAAAAATATATAAATAGCAAAATGTTAGACTGTGCGGACTGCATAGGCTAACCTGGGTCGATCCATTTCGCTGATACATGTACACTATCCCCCTTTTCACACAGCATGACTATTTATATTTTTTACATGTATGTATATCACTATAATATGGTTTGATTGCTTCATAACGATAACAGCAGTCTGATCTTAATCTACAACGTCTGCAAAGACACCCGAAAGTCCAAACTGTTAACCCATAACCTGCTAAATAAGTGAATGAAACTTTCAAGCCGATAAAAAAAAAAAACCTTTATGTTTTGCCATTTAATTTTTTTTTTTTGGGGGGGGGAATATCTCCCTATTGGACAGTGTAAATCAAAGATCAGACTGCACGTTCTGTGCAGTCTGATCTTGAACTACACTGTCCTCAAATGGTCCTTAAGTATTGCGTTGCAGCCTATGGGTTAGATACTTTTGATGAAACAAATATTATATGTTATTCTAATAAATAGAGATAAGTCTAGGAATTTTTTGTACCTTGAACAATTTACAAAAGAAATAAACCTGTAATACTGTAAAACGGTCACATTGGTGTGGCAAGATTCTCTTTCTCGATGAACGACAAACTGCATCTGAATAAGTCTAGCATCTATGTTCTTCAAAAAGGCCACTCCAACTTAGAGGACATGTAGGCCAGTTCAAAAGATTCAACATCCATGTTTTGAAATTGGAAATTCCATAATAATTATCTATTTATAAGGCCAGGTGACGTCATTGTACCTATATATGAATAAAATTCCACGCAATTGATGCACATTTTCGATTCATTTGACAATCCCATTAACCATTGTAAAATTGTTGTGCGAAATCTAGCAAGAAATCTAACAAGAAGTAGATCTAGATCCATCTTCAAAAAAGATAGACAGCGTAAAAGAACCGCGAAAATGAATATTTTTCTATGGCTCAAGATAGAAGAGTAAAACATAACATCGACAGCTAAATTACCTCTCTTTTTTTTCATTGTTTTCCATTTTGTTAAAAAGGGAAATTACTACTTAGATATGAAACATGCTCTGTTAAAAAGAGAGTTCAATGCATCCGCAAAAAGTATCGATACATGTCAGCCTGCGCACCCCGCACAGCCTGACCCGGGTCGAAACATTTTGCTTTTTGTGGATTTCCTGTATGTCTAAGGACTATTCTACCTCATAAATCAGTCTGATTTTGACAGAATGGGTTGTATGCCATAATGGATCTACAAGAATGACTTGCTTAGTTTATTGCATCGCAGAGATGCATTATACCCCGCTTTTAGAGAGCATGGCTCATGTATATTTCAAGATTATAAATTAATCCAAATCATCGTTGAGACAGTGGAAAAATAGTTAAATATGGTATTGGGTTTTAGAAATATTGAATAATCAAAAAGTATAAGAAAAGGAGTACCGTCTGTCATGCTGTGGTATGAACGAAGGTCCCAGGGTAATGATCAGCCGTACCGACGCTTGTATATTTGTGACATAAATGTACAAGCAAACAGGCCAGTAGATTCAGCCGAACAAACTGAGACATTTTTTACCAATTGGAAATTACCATCTATTTATTCGATTTCATATAAGACATGATCAGCGAGAGTCGAAAGCCGAGAAAGAAAGCTAAAAGCAGAGAAATGGGAGGAGGTCGTTTCAACATTACAAACGACGATTATGCGCTGCACTTAATCGAGTAAGTAAAACTGGTTAAAATAGCAGCAGTAGAAAGTCGAGGACGAAAACCGCACGTGGAGAAACTCGTAGGGTCATTTTAAGATTAAGGCCAACAAACAAGAAATATCTTTAAAACAGATAAACGACCTAAAAGGTGATGGAATATGAATATGCCCATTATCTAGAGAATAGCTCATTTCTTTTCAAGATCTCTCTCTCTCTCTCTCTCTCTCTCTCTCTCTCTCTCGTACAAAGCGGACGCATTCACATTCAAAGGATATGATTTATCTTCGAAATGGTATAAAACATTTTGGGAAAGGAGACACTAATTTTTACCAGCATTTTCTTCTTTTTCCCACAATATTTCAAAAGGCTTTTGCCACTTCCTCGTTAAAACACAGGATTGTATCGTTGAGGGTTACAAACGGGCAAAACAAAATCGTAAATTAAGATTAAGGTATAGAGAGAATATATTCTGGGATACAATTAAGTTATGCATATAGTGTGTATGGTTACACAAATATAGCACTGGCATCTCGTCAAAAGTTTCTTTGTTAATGTCATTCAGTTGTCGAATATACAATATTTTATATTAGCTGTGCTCTGACAAAAGGGGGCTAAATGCATCTCCGTGATGCATGATACTAAGATAGTCATCACATAACCATAGATCTGAAAAATCCATCTTGTGTAATAACCGACTGAATTATGGGTAAACTGGTCCTTGAACATGCAGAAAATTGACCAGTTGCAAAAAGTTTCAGCGCAGGTCAGCCTGCGCGGAATGCGCAAGCTGACCTGGGTCGATACTCTTTGCAGATGCATTAAGCCTCCATTTCACATAGCATGACTCATATACTACATACTGAAGTAATCGTTACCCTGTCTTGTCTTATACAAACATTGCACAATATACAATTAACAGGGCAACAAGGTGACAAGTAATAAGATGGTAAATGCAGTATGAATGAGTAACTTCGTCTATCTTTATAACATCAGATATCACGTCATGGTGATGACTTTAACAATGATCTCATATAATCGACGCCACTCGTCATAACTCGGCTGATTCCGTAAATGCATCTAACCTCATCCGTATTATCGAGAGTTATGTTTTCATGGCGGCACTTAACCAGCACTTTCTCTTTTTCCGACGTAGAACAAACATCAGTTAAGCCATATCTAATTTGTCGCCTGCAAATACTTTCAAACTGGACAAATCTTATTTCCTTCTTTTGGTAAAAGGATAAGCATGAATTGCCACCAGCTTTGTGCAATGAAACGTTATAAATTTTGTCCCTGAATACCCATTTTGAACCGAGCAGGTAGCAGTAGTGCAGTGAAGTAGGGAACCTCGTTATCTGCGCATGTCATATTCTTCGAAGATTCCACTTGTCTGCCATGACGTATTACTATCCTGTACAGGATAAATATTAATAGGCGTGTGTAAAACTCGCCGCTAATAAAGTAGCAATGGAGAAAATGGCTATGAAAAGTACCTCCGTGGAAAAATCTAGCCTGTTTTTTTGCTCCAAATTTCTGAAAATTTTAATTATTTTAAACAGGGAAAATAGTTTTTACAAAATCTATCGTTTTACTGCACATCTTTGAATGCAGTTTCTAAATATGGACTTTATTCTTTCAAATACAAGTCCCACAATATGATCCGTATTAATCTGATGTTGGCAAATGTTTTTCTATTTGGACAAGTGTACAGTTTTGTCCTCTGTTAAACAGGTAACCCTTAGGCTGCTAAGCGCGACTCAAAGACTTTTTGCGGACAGTGTAGATCAAGATCAGACTACACAGAACGTGCAGTCTGATCTTGGATCTAAACTGTCCATTAAAGAGATATTTTTCCTCAAAAAAAACCTTTTTTTTTACTATCGGCTTGAAATTTTTATTTCACTTATTTAACAGGTTACGGATTAATTTTCATCAGTATCATGTCTTATACATATTTTTGATAAAGCACACATCATACGGCCAATCCTTCAGCGGCAAGTCTACTATGTTATTGTCTCCGAGACAATTGGCAAATGGCGTAAACCCTAAATGACGTAAAATGGTCACAATCTCCTGGGCAGATGGATATCTTATATGATGACGAATCTCCAATTGAATAAATCTTACGTCTATGTTCTTCAAAAAAGTCATTCCACCTTTGAGGACATGGAGTTCAAAACGTTCAACGTCCATTTTGATCACGACCGGTTTACCTTCAAGTAAGTACATGAAGTCATCTAGCAGTATGGTCTCTATGACGTCCTCATCTCCGGGTGTCGTTTTATTGTCCGTATTGACAGAGTATGTCGCGAAATTGAAAGGATTAGTGTTCAAAGTTACATTTGTGTACGTATCCGACATAGCGTGCCAAATCAAAGTTACATTTTCTCTTAATTGACCTAGAATAAGAGATTTGGAAAGTAGACGAAGATTTTGTATGTTTGCATCAATTGAAACTACACGTTTGCCTTCCCTTGCCGCCACAAGAGTGTACACTCCTATATTACATCCTATATCTAACAAAACAACGTCTTTAACCTTATTCAGAGCTTCAAAAAATGTGACTAATAACTTTCTCTCCCAATGTCCTGACTTATAAATGTTACCTGACACAAATTTATCCATCCTTGGATCATGTATACAAATTGGAATTGATGTCCCGAAATTTAGTGTAACACATTCCATAGACTTTACAGTGTCGGCTACAATTTGAACATTGACAGTACGGATGCAACGATCCAACGGTCGAAGTCTTTTTAACTGATTGGATCCGGGAAGGCACGGGTATTTTACATAGTCCAATAAATGTACCAAACTGTTTGGTCTGTTTGTGTTGAACGTGTCTCCTTTGTTTCTGTTTTTATTGTCACTGCGATCATGTGGTCTGGTCTCACCTACTTTGCTCAATTGTTTAACATTTGAAGTAAAACTGTTAACTCTAAAAACACTGTCTTTTTCTTCGTCATTTATTTCGCTCTTTTCCTTGTTACTGAATGTAGCTTTTGTCTTATGATTATTATCCAAGCTAGGCTCATTACAAGTAGATTGTTTTAGAAACCCCGTTTCTTTATTAAATAATCCAAAGTAGACAATAAAAAGGGTTACTATAACACCGTAAAAAAATGATTTCCATACTTGAAATTTATTAGCCATGTTTGTCCTTGATGTAAGGTACCTTCAGACTGTAAATTTGAAGCCGGGCTACCGGTACGTACTGAAAACACGCTTCGGTGATTACCCACAGGTATTAGTCGAAAAAATTGACATGAAATAATTGACCTCTCTAATATAGGGTTAATTCACGTTTTTAAGGTCGTTTACATTCGCAGTAGCCCGAAAAATTGTTTAACCGAGTGCGACCGAAATAAATAACTTGAATTAATGCTATCATTGCATAAAGTAAATGTATCTTAGTAATAAGATAGCAATTGATGATGAAGATCTGTAAAGATCAAGTCTTGAATAAAGGATTTATCTATCTATATAATAACTTGCAACGAAGGAAAAATTACTTCCATAGAAATACAAAGAAACAGTCATTGCGAAAATGCTTCACATGAGACACCAAAGGCTTAAAAAAATGAAAGAACAGTTTTCATGGCTAAGGGAAGCTATAGTACGTATTCTAAAAACAAATATGAACCGAAAAAAGAAATGACTCGCTTGATGAAATGAACGAACTATCTAGAACGGGGCCGAAAACTGGTGTTGGACGAGAAATTGGACTCTGATAGTCAGGCTTATTTATTTTAATTGCTGAACAATGTATGTATGTATGTATGTATGTATGTATGTATGTATGCATTTTTTGTGTGAATTTCGGAACAATGGTAGAATTAACAATTTGACAGTTGTGTTGGCAGTGCGTAATAGCACAGAACAAAACTCAGCACAGTGATGGTGACGTGAATTCGACTCGGCATTAAGGCCACGTCTATAATGTCACGAATGGGACTCCTAAAAAGACGCGGTTGTACAACTGCAAAAAAAAAAAACATATGTTAAAGAATTTTGATAAGGTAAAGGAGGGGTTTCTGCGGAGAATAAAGTCAGCTATAACAGATGACAAAGTTTCTTCGAAGTTGGTGATCAACTACAACCATACAGGTATGTGTTACTGAAAAAGTCTAACCAGTTATTCACTCGTCACCTAAAGAATAACCAATTTCTGCCAGCACACAATAAACTCATATCTACTAAATTTCACACCCATAATTAAACAAACAATGTATGAAAAAAGAACGAATGAATGTATGAATAAACAAATGAACGTATGAATGAATGAATTAGTTAATTAATGTTTTCGCATACAGTGTTCGGTACATGTACGTTGTCTCTGGTGAGCCCCAGGAAGGACATGAATAATTGAACTTTGTCGTGATAAGAACCGAAGAATTAGTAACACCATTCAAATTCTCCTGTATTCATGTCCACCAATCATACCAGTGTCAAGTGGGACTATGGAGAAATAAAGCAACAAGGAAGTTGAAATCAGCGAGCTTGGTGACAAGCGTCAGTTTTTGCAGGCACTCTGAGCAGACACTTTCTCCTGCCCCAAGTGATATACCAAGGAGCAACTGAGAAATGCCACCCGATAGTAATTTAAGACCTGATAAAAGGCTCGGATATTACCCATTCACATAACCATTGGGCAAATGCTGAAACTTGCTTTAGATAGGTTAGTAGAACATAAAAAATAATGCAAGCGCTTTTAAGACAAAAAATCCATAGATTGTTCACACTGGATTTTTAAGTGCATTTACATCTATTTCCAGATACATCGACAAAATAATCCTTCCATATGTTGAGATGGTTCCGGATGAGCTTGACTTGACATTAAAGCAGGGACCCTCCTTATATTTGATAAGTTCCGGGCCCAGCTGTAAAGGATTTTATGGACTGCTGTTATACCTAAAGCCCTTCTTGAAGTCTTGGTTCCTCCTCATTGTACTGAAAGGTTACAACCTATGGACTTGTCGGTACAAAAATCAGTAAAGGGCCTTAAGTATGAAACATTGCCTATAAAATGGTACACTGATAAGATCCTCGCATAAAGCCGTGATAGTGGTGACAGCGACACCATTAACCCTTAGACTGCTAACCTCGACTCAAGGACCTTTTGCGGACAGTGTAGATCAAGATCAGACTTCACAGAGCCCGCAGTCTGATCTTAGATCTATACTGTTCGATAAGGAGATCTTCTGCCCCCCCCCTCTCCTCCCCCCCCCCCCAAAAAAAAACCTCTAAAAATGCAAAATTTGGGTTTTCACTATTGGCTGAAAAGTTTCATTTAACTTATTTAGCAGGATAAGGGTTAAATTAGTGCTCCTCCTTCTGTCTGTCATAAAACCCTTGCAGTTAAAGTGGCCCGTACTGTTCTATAAACACTTCCATTCATTCATATCTTTATTTCCTCCAGAATGTATAGTATTTTATTAAAATGTGGTATTTTGTTCTTCATGTGCTGAAAATTTATATGAGTTAGTTTTTTACACATGTACATGTATGTAATTATTATAAAAACATAATCTTAAAAATTTAAATCACATGTCCTTTTTTTCCCCAAATTCGTAAACTTTGACAGCAGTAAAAATTTAAAGCATTCCTTAACATAATTCTCGTCAGTATCTGTAAACTTTTGCCACCGAGGATTTACTAAATAGCGCAGTTTTTTACTCACGCATTTCGGTCTTACGTCATTTGTTGCAGCTATTGGTGTTTTATTTAAATTCACCCATCGATTCAGTTGTAATATACACATTCGTTTTTTTTTTCTATAACTCAGCAACACATATGGATTAAAAGGGTTTCTTTTTTTGTAAAGAAAAGAGAGAGAGAAATAATCGTAGAAAAGTTAAACTCTATTAACATCCGGAAAACCGAACCTTTCAGGACCACACATTAACAAAAAGTATCTCTTAAAAACATTAGACGGCGTAAATTTGCCGGCAAATGGGCAGGGGCCCCTAGAATAAACATGTCTACATTTTCTTACCAATCACAAACGTCTATTTATTCATATAGAATGTTACCAGTACCAAAAGGTAGGCCAAAAGCCAGCACATTCAGCTTCGCCGGAAAAAGCTAATAAAAGCATACAATGTCAGTGTTAGCAAAACCATTGTTTTTTCCCCCAAAATATGGGTATTTAAAAGTATAGATGCTGGAAAAGGCACTATATCAAGAGAGGTAGGAAGGGATAAAAGGGAAGTAAAAATAAAATAATAATAATAAGGATAACATGTTGAGACTGAAATTTCAAAGAGCTATGAAAAAGGGAAAACGGAGTATCATTATACTGATTGTATAATATGCCCTGAACATATGCATCATGTACACTGGCAAAACCCACGTAAAAGCAGTTTCCCTTTCGGTAGCCCAGTATACATGGCTACACTTTCAACACAACATCCAAAATGGCGGCGTCGATCGGTCGATACGAGCCGCCCACAAGACAAACATACTGAGTGGCCTGCACCATATTATTACTAGTCTCCTTTGATGGTTGTCATTAAAACGGAAAGAATAGTTTATTTTTGAAAATAAATGAATGTAGAACTTTACATGTATTATCGTTTGATGTCATTCTAAAACAAATACACAGGGGGTGGGGGGGAGGGGGTTAAAACGAGCCAACGAAGAAAATGTGAAGTGTCGAAACTCATACAGTGTGCATAACGTTATATGGTGGCGTGTTATTTTTCGCTTTCATTGTGTAGACTCTACTTTGGATTATTGAACCCTCAAGCTGCTATCCAAATAAAAATTTCCTCTCAATAGTAAAACCCAAATGTTCAAATTTCAAAATTGATGTCACCGAAAAAAAAAAAAAAACCTGTATCGGACAGTGTAGACCCAAGATCAGACTGCACGTATTGTTCAGTCGCGCTTAGCAGCCTAAGCGTTGATAAAGAAACGGGGTGTCCGAAGAAATGTATTTGTAATGAGCCTAGCTTGGGTAATAATCAATAGGCGAGATCTACAATCAGTGAATAGGAAAAGAGCAAAATAAATGACGTAGAAAAAAGACAGAGATTTTCGAGTTGATAATTCTACATCCTATGTAAAGTACTCCTGTCTTCCCGGATCCACAGTCAAAAAAACTTCGACCGTTGGATCGTTGTATCCGTACTGTCAATGTTCAACTTGTAGCAGACACTGTAAAATCTGTTGACTGTGGTAAACTAAATGTCAATAACTCAATACCAACTTGTACTCGCAAAGATCGACATACATGTGTCAGGACCCATTTTTGCGAAGAGAGATAGAGGAAAAAAGTTACTAAGGATATTTGTGTTAGCTCTGAGTAGAGTTAATGACATTGTTTTGTTAGATATAGGGTGTAACACTTTAGAGTCATATGACCATTAATCTGTGACGATGTGCAATGGAGCGAATTTTATTTACAACGAACGAACAAAATATCTTAATGACAAAAACTTACATAGTCTATTGTCATAACAGTCATAAAAAATACATAATGGGGGAACAGCCAAAGATACTCAAGCAGCTGTAAGCAGCCATCGAATACATTGCCGGAAAAAGCGGCAGCTCACTGCAAGCAATTGCTCCTCCCAACAGTGCCCTCCCTACTACACAAAAGCGACAATATTTCAATTGTTTTGTATTCTCTTTATATTTTGTAATAGTTGATTGATTGTATGTATGGTGTTTAAGGCCGTTTTCAACATTATTTCAGTAATATCAATGCACCTATCCTTGATTTCCTTGTGTTTCTTTTACCAGAACTCCGCACAATACTCTTTCCAAGCTACTGGCTGCTTTCCTACATAACTATCGTCGAAACAATGGCCAGCGGTGGGAGAGTAATGAATTCTGTCCCAATGACTATCATGAATCCACGGGAAAAGATTGGCCGAGCCAGGGATCGAACCAGCGATCCCCTGTTCCCAAGTCCTGTACGCTACCGACTGAGCTACCGGGGCACGACTATTTTGTAATATTTTTTTGGGGGGATTGACATTTCAATATACACAATTATTCATCAAAAATTTATAATATTAAGACATAGACATAGACAATCTTTATTGACGTAAGCTGATACAGCTTCTATTCATAAATACATAATATACATGATACATATACACGTACCAATTATCAAAGGTTGAAGACATTTTCTCTGGAAGAAAGCATACATGTTACGATCGTATTTATGGCTATTAACGTTGTCCTAATCGTAATGAAAAATAAAACATTTCATAGATAACTCTTTACCAGATGACACAATCTAGAATGGAAATACTTGTATACGACAATTAAAAGTTACTAAAACAACACAGATTCTGCCTTTCAGAGGGTAAAAACATCGTTTGAATAGGCGAAAACGCTGGTTACCGGTGTTTTCTTCATTTCTACAATGACTTCCGCAGCTTTCCTCCATAGCGTTTTTTGAAAATCGAAATTTTTTTGGTAAAGGGTTAATGACTTATAATTAGGACAACATCACTATGTAACCAAGAAAAACACAAATAATATATTTTTCCAAGTTAAGCAGAATTTTTTTACTTTCTGATTGGAGAAGATACATGAATTTTTGCATACTAGGTTTTAAATAGAAATATTTCTTTATACAGATTGGTCTCAGATGATCGTATTTTTTGCATTTAAGAATGAAATGGTATTAATCTTCAGTGTCATTTTCTTCATATATTTCACAATGGCGTTGACTTCTTTCAGTTCTATTAGGTCCATATCTGCCTGTTTCAATTTTTAAAGAATGGGATGATAATCTAATTTTTGAAATATAATTTCTATATTGACGAGGCAGAATTTCTGCATCCTTTTCTTTGGAATGTTCCGATTTGAATGTTACATATGTTGTAAGGATAGTCGAACCAACTCTTATTGAAAATGTCAACATGTCTTTGTTTAAAAATCAAACGAAATGTTTTCAAATTTAGGCCTACTTGGTAAGAATTAGCCAATACATTTCCAAAACCATTTTCAAAAAGAAGATGTTTGATCTTATTACACCAGCTATCATATACATTTTTGCCGCCTCTACTTGGGTACCATATAATGTTTTAATCAGAATATTTTTATAGTTTTTGAATTCAACACCTTAATCCGGAATTTAATAATTCGTGAATGCCTACTTATGTTTACTTCAGTTCTAACGATGAGTATGGTCTCTGAAGGAGCGGCGAGCATTGTGGGAAGGGGAGAGAATGCTTGTCGCCGGTTTTTTCTCCCTTCGGAGTCATTAGAACACTGCATTGTTTGGTAAGGGGTTAAGTGTTCAACCAAAAATTTCCACACTATATAGTAATATGGCTGGTCGATGGAGTTGCCTTTGTTATTGACTCTTTGATCCATGCCGAAGCAAGTCTAACGATTGCCATCTGCAAGGAAAACGTATACGATACTATACAGTGACTAAATACCTAAATTGTCCGTGCTCATTCTCCACTTTTCCGGCTTTCTGTCCTATTTTATATCTTATTATGACATTTGGTTATTTATACTCATTTTTTTTTTTTTTTAATGACGTATTAGATTTGAAATATGTATGTGTATCATACGAAATGCATGTGTATGCATAACTATTGAATAAAATCTTGAATCTATGTAAAGTGGATAGCGCCCAGCATTGTTACTTGTAGTATTTTTTACACCTAATAACCTTTTGCAAAAATGGATCCGTTCAATTTCTTTAGATTTAGAATAAATCCATATTTCCCCTGAAAATCCTAAAATAGAACATACGAATGCGTCTCATAATTGACAACTTGTTTTCGGTGAAAAATTAAATTCCTTTATATTACTGACCAAAATATTTAGAGCTTTGAGTCCTTTGCCTGCCAATGTTTTTTGGTTCAACGTGAAAGTACCCTTATAGTTGACGATTGTTCCTAAATAGTTAAAATCGTTCACTGTTTCGACAATATCGTTATCATAAAACCAATACTCATTATCTCTGAGGGGACCTCCTTTTCCAAAAACTACTGTTTTTGTCTTATCAGTGTTAACTTCGTGTCCCCATCTATTACAATATTCATGCAGACGATTTAAGCTGTTTTGAAGATCTTTACAGCTGTTTCAAAATACAACCATATCGTCTGCAAATGACAATAAGATTAACGTTAATTCATTGATATCCAAACCGCAAGAGGGGTTGTTTTGAAGGTAAAGTTCTAGGTCCTCTATGAAAAAAGAATATAAGATAGGAGAGGTTTTCTCCCTTTGCAATAGCCCGACAGGGCTATCGAAGAAGTCTGTGAAAGAGTGACTAGTTTTAATGCATGATTTATATTTAGAAAATATATCCCGAAAATGCGTAAAATTTTGCCTTTAATGCCAATATTTGAAAGCTTAAGCCAAAGTCCGTTCCTATAAACACTATAAACAGCTTTTTTCATATCAATAAATGCGCAATATAACGTCCTGTTTTGTTTTAAATAATTCTGAACTACAGAATTTAAGACAAAGATAGCATCAGTAGTTGAGCAATCTAAGCGGAAGCCAAATTCTGCGTGAGATAAAATATTCTCTTGGTCACCCACCGTCATGAGCCTTTCATTTAAAACAGCGGTAAATGTTTTGGTCAAACAACTTTTAAGAGTAATGCCTCGATAATTGTGAACATCATTCCGATCATTTTTCCTATACAGAGCGATAATTATACCTTTAGCCCACTCATCCAAGTAACAGCCGGAATTAAAAATACCATTAAAAAGATCAGTTAAGTTTGACAAAATAATATCCCGTGACTCGATAAAAAATTCATTTAGCAGACAATCTATACCCGTCGCTTTCTGCTTGTTTAAGCCTTTGATTACATTCCCAACTTCTTGGATAGAGACTGGCCAATCTAATTTCTCAAAAGAACTGCTAAAATCAATAGTATAGCTTTGCTCCTCATTTTTACAAAAAAGTTCAGCATTTTCATCAGCTACCTGTTTTATTTCGTGGTTGAATGTGGAAAAATTTAAAAAAAATCTTCCGCAGAGATGCTTGTATTAGAAGCATTTTTATTTTTGCACAGTAAATTCCAAAAGTCTCTGAGTTTTTTTTATGGCTGAGATCTTCTATATTTTTTAATTGTCTAACGTTATATGCCCTTTTCTTTCTCTGAGTTAGCTTTTTGTATTTCGTTGTATATTCACACATAAGAGACCTATTTTCATCTGTTTTTTTAGTGATAAAATTTTTCAATGCATTTTTGTACACACAATCTTTCACGATAACTCATACGGAAAACGAAAAAGCGAAATGTAAAAACAAACTAAAAATAGCTCCCCACAACATCTCAAAACGATGACTTGTAAGAAAATAGAAAATAAAATGGAAATCAAAACAAACAAAGAATAAAGGAAAAGATCTTTGAGATACCGAGGATTTGGTAATGCATCTGCATAAACATGCACATCATAAAACATTTAACGGTGCCGATAACATCAAAGATCACAAATCAGACCGCATGTTCATGCCATTTGATCTCAATCCCTACAGACAGCACAACAATCAAAGTCATGACAGGTACCAACGATACCCCTTTTTTAAACTACTCACGGTAAGGCCTTGTAACATTTTGACCAAACTAAGCATGGAAATTAACTGGTTTAGGTATTCACATACATATTTATTGCAATTCCTATGAAAAATAGAAAATAAAAAAAAAAAGATACTGGTTTGTAAGACGTAAAAGAAATCTAAAATATGCATTCGCAAAGTACTAGAAATTAATTGGAAAGCTCGGCGCATCCCGACCACGATTGACAATGTTTGCTAAGATAACTAAAGGTTTTACCATGCATTAATTAGCTTGTAGTAATATAGATTAAATTATTTGATCTGGAAAAGAAGGGATGCTCCTTCAAAAACAAAAAAAGCAGAAAACAAAAAGCGTTCATAAAGAAGACTTGAAAGTGTTTTCTTCTGAAGCTTTACAAAATGTTAAGCCGTGTCTATCAAAGATCATATTTGTGCAGTCTGATCTCGATCCACTCCGCTCTTACAGGAAATCGTAATCGCTACTCTGATGGCAAAGGTATGCATGCCCTAGATACTTGCAGAAGCACTTATATATCCTTTTTGCAGCTAAGCGCACCAATGTTAAGCAGTTCAACATTCTGACTAAAGTTATGACCTTCTTCATTTAATCTGATCCTGTCCTTTATGCTGAATATATATAGTGGGCATATAAATAGAACTCCGACTACTATTCGGGAAGTTATACTTGTATCGGAAGGTACAGGTAAGCAATTTAATTCGCGCATAACGTACGCATTATTTCCTTGACCACTCGGGACATATGCCGAAGGCAGTCTCATGCAATGACGATGGTAAAAATAGAATTTTAATTTATGTAAATGATGTTGACCTGGGCAAGGTTTAATCAAGTAAGCAATACATGTAGATAATTGGTTAAATTATTCAGCTACAAAAGGAACAGTAACTCCTACAAATAAAAAAAAAAACGCGAAATATAAAAGAACTAGGTATTACCTCTCCGTATACTGAATGCCTGTTTTAAATACCTAATTTTAAACATGTCCGAGATATCATCAAGACAGATACTCTGACCTAGTTTCATGAGCATCAAGCTTAAAATGTGACCTCTAGAGTGCACATGAGATTTGGCCCAGTGACCTACTTTTTGACCTGAGGTGACCAGTTTCAAGCTTTTCTGAGAAATCGTCAAGACAAATACTATCACCTAGTTTCATGAGTATCAAGCTTAAAATGTGGCCTGTAGTGTGCACACAAGGCTCTTCTAAGATTTGGCTGAGTGACCTATTTTTTGAGCAGCGGTTACCCAATTTCACACTTATCTGAGACATATTCAAAACAAACCCTCTGACCTAGTTTCAAGAGTATCAGGCTGAAAATGTGAACCTCTGGAGTGCAAACAAGGTTTTTCTAAGATTCGTCTGAGTGACCTACTTTTTGACCTGAAGTTATCCAATTTCAAACTTGTTCAAGATATCATCAAGACAAACATTCTGACCAGGTTTCATGACTATCGGACTGAATTTATGTGCCCTGTAGGGTACACAAGGTTTTTCAACGATTTGGCCACGTGACCCACTTTCTGACCCAAAATGACCCAATTTTTAACTTGTCCAAGAGATCATCAAGACAAACACTCTAACCAAGTTTCAAGAGTATCAGGCGGAAAATATGGCGTCTAGAGTGCACACAAGGTTTTCTAAGATTTGGCCTGGTGACCTACTTTTTGACCAGACATGATCCTCTTTCGATCTTGTCCGAGATGTTATCAAGACTGACATTCTGAACAAGATTCATGAGTTTTCTGATTGAATTTGTGGCCTCTAGAGTGCACACAAGGTAAATGTTGACGACCCCATGATGCACGACAGACGACGCACGCCGGGATACAGCAAGATCACAAAAGCTCACTTTAAGCACTTTGTGCTCTGGTGAGCTAAAAAGACCGAAGTGAAAGAGAGTAGTGATATAATTGTTGACAGCAGGAATACAAATGATGAAGATCACGAAGATGATTATCGAGTTGTCGATTCTACAGCTACTGTAAAACAATTGAACAAAATATGTTGCATCAGACTACGTGACAGCAGTGACAATACAACCAGAAACCAAGGAGACGGAACACCAGAACCAGATTAGACCAGGCCAAAAACGATCGGACTAAGTCATCATTTTGAGTCAAATTGAATCGTATCAGGCTTTCTTACCGGATTGGACCATTTTCATAGAATCTTGTATGGACCAAACAAGTTCTGTCCTTACAAATGCCACATTTTCAACAGTTGCTAGTCTGTCAATATTTTTAGTACTTTGATTTTATAGGAGTTGAAGATGAATTTAAGCTAGTATCTCATAATAACTTAAGTCAAATTCAAGCTTTGATTTCACATATTTACCAAATTAACCGTAAAGTCAGATACTTGTGAGTTGTTTGTGATAATCATTAAATCAGGCTTCAACGCGCTACTCACTCAAGATGCCATCCAATCACTACTCCAATGAACATAATGCAAAATGTTTGGACACTTCAAAATATTCTTATACAAATCCATGGATTCACTCCAACGAATGAGCAGTAAAAATATATATATATACTTTTTAAAACAATGCATCAATTTATTATTGGGCATTTTAAAATATAATTTTACATGATTTCCAATATGCTTTACTTCCAATTTTTCTCAACGTGAGTAGCAGGCTATGTTCAACAATATAGAATACAATGAGAGCACAAAAGTTTCTTATACATATGTAATTTGATATACTCAACCTGTTCTGATAGACAGTACAATTTGGTATGTGAAAAATTCATGAGAGATCCTTTTTTTCATGCATTGCCTCATCAGCATGTGTAATTCGGATGGAATCCATAATTATGTAAATCGCAACCAAATATTGTTTCATATCTATAGATCTGATCTACAAGTCTTTCAACTAATATTCTAAGTCAATTAACAAGGTATTAGTATATTCATCATTATCATTAAAGTGGATTACAACTAGATCTATACAAAACTAGAAGTGTAATTCAGACAGTATAATTCGGTATAGAATAAAATTCACAAGTGTTTTTTTTAACACATTGCCTTGTTTTCTTTATCTCTACAATCCCTGCCGAGCCCCGGTAGCTCAGTCGGTAGCGTGCAGGACTTGAGAACACGGGGTCCAGGGTTCGATCCCTGGCTCGGCCAATTTCTTTCCGAGGATTGATGATAGTCACTGCGACAGGATTCATTCCTCTCCCACCGCTGACCATTGTTTCGACGATGATTATGTGGGGAAGCAGCCAGTGGCTTGCAAAGAAAATTGTGCGAAGTACTGGTAAAAGAGGACCCAGGAACGCATGGATAGGTGCACTGGCCGCCGCGATATAACTGAAATAATGTTGAAAACGGCGTTAAACACCATACAATCAATCAAACAATCAACTACAATCCCTTAAGAGGCATTCAAGCAGGTATGCAGTATTTTTATTATGTTCAACTGAAGATGAAATCAAACTGATACCCAATAATTTAATATGGGTGAAGTACTCGTTAAATTCAACCTGGTATCCGATAATTTTTGTAACAGATTAAGATAAATTAAAGCAAGTATCCAAACATTAATCTGGGAAACGCACTCCATAATATAGCTTTTTTTCTTGTGACTGAAAGTTAGCTTCAGTTTTTATCCAACTATTAACAATCTATTTTACCTACGTACTGGTCATTTGTGTGTTTTATGTACAGGTATATGTGTCCGTTTGCGTGTGTGTGAGCGGGTTTTTTTCTATTTTCCCCTTTTTCTCTAACTCTAAAATCCACTCCTATTTGACATGTATTTATTTTGTTGCTATGCCTATTCCATGTTGTATGTTCTTCCTATCTGGAGTGGAAGAAATAAAGTTTAAATGTATTGTAAAAAATTTTTTTAATAGCTGAAGATCAATTCAAGCTGGTAGACCTATCCAATTGTTTATTATAGTTGAATTCAAGCAAGTATTCCATACTTTTGTTATGAAAAACATTGTATGTCTGTATTTGAGACTGATACCCCATTGTTCAGATGTCTAATCCATAACTTCTTTGTAAAAGTAGTAGAATTATTGCTGGTCTCCCATCAGTTCATGATAGCTGCATTCAAATTCAAGTAAGTACCCCATATTATGACAGTTTAAGTCGAATTCAAGCTAGATCTCAAACTTTCATAGTAGCCGAAGTCCAATCCAGTAAAATTAATGATAATTGTACTACGTGTAATATGTGAAGTCGAAAGAAAGCATCTCAGAATTTAATAATAGCTGAAGTCAAATTCAAGCTGTTATCTCATGATTCATACTCATGTAAGAAAAGGAAAATGAACAGGGACTGTAAACAGAGCTTTCTCGGATGATAATAATAACAAATGGAAAAGACTAAGAAACATTTAAATATTTATTTCAAACAATCCTTAACAGGGAATTTCAATGGATAAGAATTGGATTTGTAAATGAATATAATATCAACAAATGTATATCGGTAGTTTCAAAGAGATATTTCTAAACTCTACACCTACAGATCATGTGAAAATAGTCCCTTGGATATCAATTACAAGTATGGTAGCTTTTAGCCTAGTACAGATCAAACTGGACTGTTCAGAATATTTTTATTTGAAATATAAATTTCAGAAGTAAACAGTCCCATACTTTATCTCTTTTTTGTTGAATACCGGTATGCACATCAATATCTAACTTTTGGTGGAAATATGTCACACATAGAAAACACAGTTTTATTTACCCAAAGATTTCTTTAGATCATATCAGTTTCAGTGAATGATTTCTTCTTTGGGGTTCTTACTTTGAGGTCTGATTGTTTCATTTCAATACCTATTTGAAGATAAGATTGATTTTTGAGTGTCTCTTCTGTTTTGAATATTATCTCTAATAAACAACATTCAAACCAGATAAGTTGTGCTTTGTTCGCTCCTTTTTTCCAACTCTAGATAATGAGCACATGCAATAAAAAGACCACAAAATGTCTCCATTTTTTATGATGGTGTATGAAACTTATCCCTAGTATGACTTTAGGGGAAAACCTGGTAAATTCTGACTAACATATAAATCTGGATAGTTCTCTAAAATCCACATTTTTTGACAATAAAGCAGCACAAATTCCTTAAACTTGTACCTCTTTGAAATGGTGTTTCTGTTTTCACTTAGGAGTTCCATGAAGTATTCACATCACGAAAAACGGTGACCTGATTTGAGTTTCATAAAGTCATCCAACCAAGCGTACTTTTCGGTACTTAGCTTTCTTCAAAACAAGGATGATTCACGAAGGCCCTGGTTTTGAACAAGTAAGAGGAATAGCATAAAGGAAAACACTTATGAAAGTGGTGTATATTGACAAATGAATTAATAAGCAACACGATTATAACAATGAGAACTACTTTTAGGCAGGGAAAAAACAAAGAAAATGAGGTAAATATAAGTCGTCCAAATTAACCCCACTATTTTTGAGATATACAAATTTGGACTGGTAGAAATCAATGTATTAAGCCGTATAAACCGATAGCTTATGCTAGGGTTTATTCCAGTTAGTCCTTAAAAAAACTTTTTTGTTGTAAATATAACAAAGTGCATTGTTTGGAAAAGGGTTGATAAACGTTCATTCTAATTTTCATAAGTTGTCTAGGGAAATCCTTGGAATAACAAACTCGTGGATTTAGTGACAATTATTTTTATCAATACTTTGTATGACAATGATCAGTTGTCAGAAAAAAAAATATTATGCAGATTGATAATTTTTATCTCCTAAAATCTCTATTTGATGATTTAGTTTTTTTTTTTAAGTTCAAACTGTCCGAATTTTACCCTTTGATAATTGACTTGTCCGGATTTCCCCTGTTTTTGTCAGTATTTTTCCTGTCGTGTTTGATTTACCCGTTTTGCAGCAGGCTCAAAATCTAACTTTCTCAACATCTTGGCTTATATTTCACTAGACATCTTGCTAATGCAATGCAATTTAATTGATTGCCCCAATGGGTAGTAGCAGACTTGTGTCTGAGTTCCACTGTTATACTGCATAATTAAGCGTCTACAGAGGTGCTGCAAAAACTATCCGAATTTATCAAGTTTTCCCCTAATTAAAACTGTGTCTTTTTAATTAAATAAAAGGTCATTAAAACAGGTCAGCAGACTGACGAGACTTGTAGAATAGTTTGTAGTTGTTCTAACCACCTTCATTCTGTCTGCACGCTCGAAGTTTGAACGTACCATTTCATAGTACTCGCCATCGCTCAAGGTAAGTGATTTCAGGTATGGACATTTCAACCTGTAAGAAATGAATAGAGCATTACAGATAAAGAAGAGATAAATATGACATGTATAAAGAAATAAATACAATATTACGTATAGAATAGAGACAAACATAATGTTTATATCTGAAAGACAATACTACATGTATAAAAAGAAATAACTACAATATTATTGGTACATGTGCTAAAGACAGAAATACATAAGGTAAAAGAGAGAGAGAGAGAGAGAGAGAGAGATGGATGTCAATACAGAGAGGAGATCTATCATATACAAGGCGCAGTCAAGCGGAAAGTTCCCGGACTTGTCATTTTATAAGCACACTGGCATCTCGGTCATGCTAAAATTTGCTACACATAAAATCATTCCGCCTTTTCTGCTTGAGTATGTTTGAAAACAATTCATCTGATAATTCGTCCATAGAAGATGCTAAACAATAAGTGAGTACTTAGTTACGGAGCACTTTAAAAATTTAGAAGTGTGCGAATTTCTTGATCATAAACAAAAATTAGAAGTTTGATTAAATGCAACCATAACGTTGTGAATTTTTGCATGGAGTTACACCAACGTTATTTCAAAGCAATTCTAAAGAATCAGCGTGATAGGTTTACAATCTTAAATTTGACAAGTGTTTTTGAAGGCAATTGAAGAATTTCTGGACATTCAAACGTAAACGTCAAATGATTGTAGGAGAGGGTGCAGTCATAAAGTTATGCGTTGGAGCCAGAATGACGCCGACTGACACGTTGAAAATCATGAATCATAACGAGGTTGCACAGAAAGTATCCAGAAGTATAGACATCGACGTCTTCGATAAGAGCGTTCGGATATAAAAGATAATGCTAGGAGCAGGAGACCAAAAGATTCCAGTGGAGTCAAGATGGTTGAGAGCCTTGTTTTGTCAGACCGGAAAAAGTCATTGGACGCAATTGCCGATACCGCAGGACTTTGCCACACAACTGTGCACAGAAATGCTTATTGAAGATTTTGGAATGAGTAAAGTGTGTGCTGGATGGGTAACTGGACTATTAACTGCGGAAAAAAAAAACAAAACAGAGTTTTCGATCCACAGTGGGAAGCCTTGAAAAAGAGTGGTACAGTTCTAAGTATTTTCCACAACTTGGTAGACCGCCTACAAAAATGTGTTGAGTGCAAGAGAAAATGTTTTGAAAAACAGTGACAGGTAGAATCCGTAATGGTTACGTCCTTTTTGACGCTGAGCTCAAGTAAGACAATTTCTGACGTCTAACTGCTCTGTGTAGAAAAAGATTTTAATCATTTGAGAAGCTAAATATCAGTCATAACGGTACAAACACTACAAACACCCGTAAGTCATATACTGATGAGTAGAAAAGTTGTGTTTTCTATCACAGTAATATATTAAAGTATTCTGCTACGGGACATGCCGACATAAGAGCAATCCTAGAACTTTTCGATTGCACCTCGTATAATAGAAATCAATATAGCATTACTATTATTATGTAAAAGAGATAAAAAACTATATCACATGATGTAGTCATAGAGGCTCTCAGACACAGCACTATCAGGTCCAACCATTCTAATTACATGCATTGTTCTATTTCTAAATTACAAAACTAGGGACGAGGTCTGTCAGTAAAGTTTGTGGACATTGCTAACATGTTAGAAAATTTACAAATAAGTCACAGGAAACTTACGTCATGGTAATAAGCAAACTTTTCTCAACCTACACATGAAAAAACATGACACTGCTATTTACAGTTTTTCAATTTTATATTTGTCCTAGCCTGAATTATACTAATAAGAACCCAGGGCAGGTCTCAACCTCACAATGACGTCAACACATCGTTTTTGTGGCATTTGTCGAAGACAATGCCACTATGAGTTCAATATTGAATTTTGAGGACCATGTATCGAATTTGGGGCAAAGCCGAAGGAAATAAACCCAATTAAACTCATTTTTTCTCAGACAAATGAGTTTTTCGATCGCACTCAGATATGTAATTGGAAATGGCATATTAAAATACATTGGGTGAGACCATCGATCATGGAAATACTTCATTTTCATTGAAAGTTGCTTCACCCGCTCATAGCCTTCTATTGGCGCAACGATATACAAAAGAATTGTCTACTGACCGCTTGCTCCCAGGCTTTTTCATTCCAAAACCAGTTCGTCCCTGGGCTTGTTCGTCCCATGATTGTGCGCTACTCCATTTGATTGTGCATGAATATTTATAGATCGAAATAATTGATCGTAATGTTGGGAATTAGATCTTTACAGCCAAAGATAACTCAAAATAATAGTTTTCCAGTACAAACTTAATTTTATTCGATATATTTATATTGTTTCTCTCTCTACCCACCATGCATCCTACTGTCAAGGAACATTACTCCTGACTCCTCTTGAATCATCGAAGGGAGACCACCAATACACAAATAATCCTATCTTTGTCATTAGTACTCTCCCTTCAACCAGAAAGTTATAAATGTGCTCAGTAGTTTGACTCTCATGCCAATATTTGAATAATATTTCTCTTTTTCTTGACAAATGTCACTCCAGTGTTTTCAACGGTTTGATTTAGTTTGCGACACAACGTGTCAGGTGGTTACCATGGAATTTAAATGTGATTGTAAGATAATTAAACACAATTCAGAGCTTCTCAAAATACAGCTGGCTTTCCTGTACCTTCAGACTGCATTTTCATGGTATCTACCTGTGATTTCCCAAGATTATGGGAAAATTTTATGATGGTCTGTTGTTCTGCGACATTGAATTCTGCCATTTTTGACAAACACAATTACGTGCTTAGAATTTCTGAATGTTAAGTTTGAATGGCTATGAGGGAAATAACGTCGACAACATCCTTAATCACAGGATAAAGTTTCAAAAGGATCAGTTTATTTTTGGTTACATGCAGGTTATAGATTGCAGACAACAATGTAAAAATTCAATTTAGTTGCACTGTTTGGAGTGCCCCTGGTCCCGCTCCAATCTTTTAAAGCATGATTGATATACAATCTATTGTTGTCGCAATATCTTTGTGATTTTTACACATGATGGGTAAGGTATATCCAAAAGTAATTGAGACAATAAAACTTGAAGTGTCTTAGTTTTATATATACTGGCATCGTCCACAAACTTTACAGACATACGAGTACCTTGTATATGGCTGGCAGAGACTTGCTGTCTGAGCCAATTAGTAGCAGGTTCTAAAAACTTGAACAAATTTTGAATGGTTTGTGAATGCCGCCACTGATACAGCTGACACAAAGGCAACACATTGAAAGATAAGTATCTGTTCATTTTACATGTAATATGCAGACTCTTGTTACACGGTGTTTTTCAAAGGCTGTTGACTGAAGGAATTTGAATTTGCATTTATTTATCATGGCCACCGGCTGCCCATATGGGCGACACCCCCTGGAAGCTGTTAGTATTGTTACGAGGGATAGTGCAGATACAGGATGAAAACCATCCTAAATTACTCCCGGTTCTTTAATGTGCTCAGTGTATAGCACTGTCACATGGGACCTCGGTTTAGCGTCTCATCCAAAAGACTATTAATAATTTTAGGTGGGCAGCCATGGAAATCCAACCCACACCCTGAAGAGACCTGAAACATCACGTTAACTAGTCTTACACTCTACCAATTGAGCTATGCCTGCTGGTCAACTGTGCATAAAAAAATTTGTATAAATATGGCAATCAGTTAAATAAATGCCATTCAATTTTTTTATATTAGTGCAATAGGCCTTCCTCTTTAATCAGCAGTTTATCTGTTTTACAAATTGGCATAATATTTTCAAAAGAGATAAATTAAATGTGAGTGTGTGTTGTTAAAGGTTAACTTTTTACCAAATGACAAATTTTAGATTTGTCCAAATTGAAAGCATTTGCTGACAACAAAATAATTGTGAATTAAATTAAAATTTGTTTTGAGACGGGTAGAAAACATTGTGGGAAAAGGAGAAAATGCTGGTTACCAGCATTTTCTCTTTTTCCCACAATGTTTTCAATAGGCCTCTTTCTCAGGGTCGTTACAATTTGGGATTGTGTCGTTACGAGTTAATTAGTTATCTCCCCTACTATATTATATTATGGGTTTGGTTGTGAACTGATTTCATGCAATCAATTTGTTATAGGGAAAAGACTTTTGATTTCCCTTCATTTAACAGCTTTTCACTGGGAGGAAAAAGAACACCATGCTCTATGCAACAATTCCTGCTTTTCCAACACTGTTTTCCATACTACTAAAATAAGGCATTTTACATTATCACTATAATTTATCTCATAGTTTGTAGCCATGGCTCAAATCCATCATTTTAAACCTCTATCACAAAATCCTGAGTTTAAATGACCTTGAGGAAGAATGCTTGTGAAATCATTGTAGGAAAAGGAGAGAATGCTGGTTACCAGCATTTTTTTCCTTACAGTGTTTCTTTCAATGTTTTCTCACTTTCTAAAGACAAATCAATGCATTTAAGCAACATATAATATGACGTCTTCTCATGCTGTGGATTTAAATGGGTAAAAACTTGTTGTTTATAAAGACTTAAAAATGGCCGGCAGCTCAGCAAACCAAAATAGATAAACAACAACAATAACAACAACAACTAAAACATTTAATTTTTTAAGAACTGTTATTATTTTCACTCTTTACCAGACCACAAAATTTTAGACTAGTCCAAATTGAAAGCTTTTGCAACAAAATAATTGTGACTCATAAATTGAAATTTGTTTTGGAAAGGGTAGAAAATATTATCGGAAAAGGAGAAAATGCTGGTTACCAGCATTTTCTCCTTTTCCTACAATGTTTTCAAAGGCTTTCTTTCTTTCTAAAAGTCGGGATTGTGTGGTAAACGGTGACATTACCTGATATGGTCAACAAACTTGTTGCTTTTGTCACTAAATCTTATGGTGTCCGGGTCCCACTGTATCTCAAGTCTCATCAAGTAAGGGCAGTTCTGGGCAAACCCCTCGATCACCTGATCTATGTGAACTTTGGTTGTCAGCTTTAAAAACCATCCATTTGCAGTACCCAATACACATATTCTGCAATAATATAATAATAGTTTATGGATATAGTAACTGAAATAGACAGAGGGATAAACTGACTTACAGAAAAACAGAGAGAGAGAGAGAGAGAGAAGTGGACAGGTTCATCAGAACATGAAAATGTATAGAGCAGACAGGGTAATCAAAACAGGATGACATGAATACATAGATAGGGTAGCATAATGACAAGGTCATGCCTCAGTGTATGGTCAATAACACAAAGTCATGCTTCAAAGTCTCAAATTTTTCAGAATTAATTCTAAATGTGATAAGGGGAACTAGTGGGTACAAACTATCATTTATTAACAATTTTATTGCCTGGATTAACTTTTTACTGAGAAACAAAACTTAGACTGGTCAAAACTGAAAACATTTGCAGAGGCTAAATTGAATGTTACTCAAATGATGGGGGTTTGTGTTTAGAAGGATCTTAACCCTTTGCCACACAACGAAGTTTTAGACTTGTCCAAATCAAAAGCATTTGAAGACAACAAATTCAAGCACATTTTTTAAGCGTGCATAATTTCAACAAGTTCAACTGCAATTCCATTGATTCCGTTGATTTATGTTTGACAAAGCATGGGAACGTTGACATTGCATAACAAAATTGACGTCACTTTCTTCTTGTAAAACAGTATGGTTGAAGTAATGCATGATTTAATAAATAATCTTCTTTCTATCGTGGTTTATCTTTCAATAAACCACGGTTGTGAGTTATGAGGCTCAATAAATAATCCACGAGGGCGATAGCCCAAGTGGTTTATTCATTGCGCCTCATAACTCACAACATGGTTTATTGAACGATAAACTACGATAGAAAGAAGATAATTTCGATTCTAACATGACCAACTCTTAATGAAAGGAAAACAAGTTCATACTTAGAGTAAAAACGCGGATGCAGATTATATTCCATTGAATAACTTACTTACTTTATACAAAATGATGTCACTCTATATAGAATGACGTCACTCTATATAGAATAACGTAGTTTTTACCACGCTTTCGTTGCACTGTGTTTATAGAGCCGAATTCATGTGTCATGTTAGAATAAATATCGAACAACAGAGGGTTATTTTTCATAGAAATAAATATAAAATTACTATTAACATTTTTCACAGTGTTTCATTCATTCCCTGTAGAATTCATAGTTTCACACTCAAAATGGTTCATAAGATGATTTCTGCCTTTGAGATAGAGAAAAACATTGTGAGAAAAGGAGAAAATGCTGGTTACCAGCATTTTATCCTTTTCCCACAATGTTTTCAAAATTCTTTTCTCCCAGGGTCGTTAATACTCTGGATTGTGTGGTAAAGGGTAAAATAAACATAGTTAAAGTAAAGGGTTAAACATAGTTAAAGAAAATAAAAAAGAAAACGCTGTTCACCAGCATTTTCTTCTTTTTCTGAAACTGTTTTCGTGAGCCTTTTCCTCAGGGTCACATTATCATGGCACTGTTTGATATAAGGTTAAAAAGACGTTTCCTGCAAAACAAAAACTACCATGTGCAGGAAGTAAGTAGCAATGTGAAAGTTGTACTTTTATTTTTTAATCCATATCCTGCTAAATAACATTACATGAAACTTTCAAGCCGACAGTAAAAACCTAAGTTTTGCTATTTCAAAGGTATTTTTGGGGAAAAGATATCTCCTTATAGAACAGTGTAGATCCATGATCAGACTGCAAAAGTTTAGTGAGTCAGGCTTAGCAGCCTAAGGGTTAAAATATCCATATTCATGCTCCTTAGCTCTTTACCAAATGACAAAAATTTTGGACTCGACCAAAATGAAAGCATTTGCAAATAATGAATTACAAATGGCTCTAATGATGAAATTGGTCACTGAAAGGATAGAAAACATTGTAGGAAAAGGAGAAAATGCTGGTTACCAGCATTTTCTCCTTTTCCCACAATGATTTCTAAAGCCTTCTTCAGGGTCATAAAAGTAGGGATTGCTTGGCAAAGGGTTAAAATCGTTATGTCTGGAAATAACGTGCATATTTTCTCTTTTTCCCACAATGTTATCTACCTTTTCCAGAGGCAAACTCTATCATTTAAAAAAAAATATTAATTGTCATTTGTAAATTCCTTCAATAATGGTAACCAGCATTTTTTCCTTTTCCTACCATGTTTTCTCCCCTATCAAAGACAAAAAAGATTATTTGAAGCACAGTTGATTAGTCATCTGCAAATGGTTTCATTTTGGACATGTCTAAAATTCTGTTGTCTGGTATGTAATAACTCTTTACCAAACGACAAAATTCTATTAACTCTTTACCACACAATCCCGTGTTTTAACGACCCTGAGAAAGAAACCTTTTGAAAACATTGTGGGAAAAGAAGAAAATGCTGGTAACCAGCATTTTCTCCTTTTTCCACAATGTTTTCTACCCTTCTAAAGAAGAAATCATCATTTGAGTCATGTTTAATTTATCGTCTGCAAATGGTTTCAATTTGGTTGAGTCTAAAATTTTGTTGTTTGGTAAAGGGTTAAGACTGGTCTAAATTGAAAACATTTGCAGACTACCAATTAAAGGTGGCCCAAATGACGAAGGTTGTCCGTGACAGGTTAGAAAACTGTGTGGAAAAAGGAGAAAATGCTGGTTACCAGCTCCTTTTCCCATTTTCCCACAATGTTTTCAAAAGCTTTCTTTCTCAGGGTTGTTAAAAGTTGGGATCATGTGGTAAAGGGTTTTAAAACAAGAGGGCCATGATGGCCCTGTATCGCTCCACTGGCTATTAAGTAAAAACACTACAAGCCAAACATTACAATATTCAGCAAATTGATTTCAAATTGAGGACATGCAAACATTTTTCTATCTAATCCTACGAGAAAGTTGTGATCCATGGGCAAAGCCAATTTTGATCGCAAAGCTATAATTATTTGAATCCTGGTGGAGGTCCACAATATAAAGCCAGTGGAGCTAAAAAACTTGTCTAGCACCAATCATGTATCACTGCAGCTTGATAATCAAGGGAGGTAAATAGTAACGAACTTTATCTTTCATAAAAAGAGTTATTTCCCTTGATTAATGTTTAAAATGAAGTGACAATATTTTGAAGCCCATGTTAAACTTGCGATCCCTGGAATGAAGGCAATTTTGACCCCAGACCTACAATATGAAACTAGAATGTGTGGTTATAAACAAAAAGATTTTTTAATCTTGCCCAATAAAAAGTCATGTAAAACAAGTTTGCTGAATAAAAGGCCCTGTAAAATATGTGATCCATGACACAGGTTTATCAAGTTTTCACTATAAAAGCCAATGTAAAACTTGTGACCCCTGGTGTGGAGTCAAACTTGACCCCCAAAGTTAAGATTTGGGCCCTCTTGGTAGAGGCCTATTATATAAAGTTACATGCAAAATTTGGTAGCCCTAGGCCTAAATATGGCTATGTACAAGTAGATTATTAAAGTTTCCTTATATAAGACCATGTAGAACTTGTGACCTCCTGGGGTGGGGCTACATTTGACCCCCTGGGCTATAATTTGGGCACCCTTGATAGAGACCCCCTAGATAAAGCTAAATGCAAAATTTGATAGCCCTAGCCCTTATAGCTAGATGCGAAAGATTTTCCTATATAAGCCCGCCTATGTAAAACATGTTACCCCCCGGGGCGAAGTCAAATTTGACCCTCGGCTATAATTTGGACACCCTTGGTACAGGTCCACTAGATAAAGCTACATGCCAAATTTGGTCGCCCTAGGCCCCATGGCTAGGTCAAAGAAGAATTTTAAAGTTCTCCCTATATAAGCCCATGTAAAACTTGTTATATAAGCCCATGTAAAACTTGTTACCCCCGGGCAGGGCCTAATTTGACCCCAGGGCTATAATTTGAACAATCTTGGCAGAGGTCCAATAGATAAAGCTACATGCCAAATTTGGTAGCTCTAGGCCCTATGGCTAGGTAGAAGAGGAATTTTAAAGTTCTCCCTAAATAAGCCCATGTAAAACTTGTGACCCCCGGGGCGGGGTTAATTTTGACCCCAGGGCTATAAATTGAAGAAACTTGGTAGAGGTCCACTAGATAAAGCTACATGCCAAATTTGGTAGCCCTTGGCCTTACGGTTTCAGACAAGAAGATTTTCAAAGATTTTCAAAATTTTTCAGTTTTGTTGCCATGGCAACCAGAGTTTTTGAAGGAATTAAATTCTTTCAAGAAATTCTGAAGAGGACCATGGCAGGATCATTTCTGTGAAGTTTCATCAAAATTGGATGGGTAGTTTCAGAGAAGAAGACGTTTTAAAAAAAAGTTAACGCACGGACGGACGGACGCACGGACGGACGGACGGACGGACGGACGGACGACGGACAACAGGCCATGACATAAGCCCGCTGGCCTTCGGCCAGTGGAGCTAAAAAAGTGAAATGACTCTCACCATGTACCTGGCACAATATACCTGGCACAATACTAGGTAGAGTACCTTTAACCATTCAGTAAAAATCTTAGGGAGAAAGCACTCTGTAGAGAGGGGCAAATGACTATCTTTTTCCCACATGTTAAAGTACTTTTTTTTCCAATATCCAGGCATTACTATTCTTATACAGCCGGCTGCCTGCCTGTTAAACTCTTTTGCTTCTAAATGAATAAATTCCACAAGTTTTTTGAGGTCAATAGATCTACATAGATCTAGTTCCACTATAATTAATGAAAATTTTTCACTGTGATATAACTTTATGTGGTAGATGATGTAGATTGAAGATGATACTGCACTTTTTATGCAGTCTGATCTTGTTGTGCACAATCCACTGATGTTACCTCTGGCATAAAAAGGGTTTAAGATGAGAGAGTAAATTTTCAGGATGAGAGAGAGAATATTGATTTTATATTCAGAGATTGTTTGTCTCCCTCATTCCAATACTGTCTTCTATTTGATGTATAGTGACAAGATTCATTCCTCTCTTACCACTGAACATAGCTCAAATGACCTTTTATGTTGGAAAGGAGCAAGTGGCCAGGAAAATATATTGTGCATAATACTGGTGAAAGAAACCAAGGAAAGCATGGATAGGTGCCCTGTCAGTTGCAATACAACTGAAATAATCTTTAGAACGGCATTCAAACACTATCTACAAAAAAGTAATCAAATACTTTATATGCAAGGGACAAAAAGGAAAAACACAGAAAGGAAATTATTCAACTGAATCATAGAGAAAAGGGACAGAAGAAATTGCTTGTTTCAGTTTTCTCAAATGCTGCCTATTGAAGTGAACCCAAACGTAATAGTTACACTGGCATGTCAAAATAAATACTACAGATCTAAAATGTATTTGCACTTTAAGTCAGATTAAGAATTGCTTAAACCCCAAAAGTGCTTTTCACAACTTATAATTGCACAAAACGTGCAGCCTGATCTTTGATCTGTCCACTTTGCTGAAGCGCTTTGGACAAAAGCAGTCTGGAAATTGTATCATTTGGGTCTTATTTCTAGGTGGAAAATGTCTGTTGGGTTTATTCAGTGCTCTAAGGGTTACAATTTGATTAAGAAATTTAACTCGTTTCCAAAACTTTAATATTCAATACTGGAGTATGGCATTCATGATATAATGAACTTAATTATGCTTTGCTTCAGAATCAAATAAATAGAACAAATATACTCAAATTTGACATAATTCTGCTGCTACAGATAATAAAGCAACATAATAAATTCTACTAAATATAATTTGTATAAAATTTACCCTTAATACTTTACCAAACAATTCGAAGTTTGAACAACCCTGAGAAAGAGGGCTTTTGAAAAAAATGTGGGAAAAGGGAAAATACTTTTTCCATCATATTTTCTACTTTTTCAAAAGTAAATCCCATCATTTGAACTACTTTAAGTTTGTTGTCTTCAGATGCTTTCAATATGAATAAGTCTAAAAATTTACCATTTGGTAAAGATTTAACACAATACCTGGCTGTAGAGGGTTAACATTTTCACCATGCCAAACAACATTTTTGCTTATTTGCAAGTAATATTTATCAAAACTGCTCATCTGTCATCAAAGCCACTTGTGCATATACTTATAGTTTCTTGGTGTTATTTTGCCGCTGTTAACACAAACCTCTGCAAAGATTCTCCAGCAATGGCCATTGCAGTACCCTCAGTACTTTGATTAACTTTTTACCACACAATCACGAGTTATAACAACCCTTAGGAAGAAGGCTCTTGAAAACATTGTGGAAAAGGAGAAAATGCTGGTAACTAGCATTTTCTCCTTTTCCCACAATGTTTTCTACCATTTAAAAGGCAAAGATCATCATTTGAGCTACACTTGATTTGTCCTCTGCAAATACTTTCAATTTGGACTTGTCCAAAATTTTAGCGTGTGGTAAAGAGTTAAAAAAATGCTGTCTGAGTTAGCAGAAGGAGACTGCATTAGGGAAAACAGATACAAAGTGTGGTTTCCCTGTAAATTGGCAGAGTAACCATAAAGTTAATGGAATTTACACCCCATACAAATCTGAATATTACAACCCAAGTCTATTTATAATATCATGCATTATTGAACTTTTTCTCAGGTAGGGAAATGTCCTAACCCTATATTCACTTTTTTCCTGGAACCCCCCAAAAAAATAAAAAATTTATAGGCAAATGCTGCTCAGGCTTCTTGACTCTTTAACTAACTTTCCCAAGATTTAAGGAACCTGTGATAAATCCTTTTCAAAACACTGTGGGAAAAGAAGAAAATGCTGGTAACCAATGTTTTCTATCCTTTCATGCACAAATTCTGTGTTAAACACCCTTAGGCAGAGAACCAGCATTTTATCTTTTTCTGAGGATGTTAAAGTTCCTTTCAAAGACAATTCCTGTAATTTTAGACCCTGAGGCAGAGAGCTTTAGAAATCAAAGTGTTCAAAATGCTGATGTGGCATTTGTCAAAGGAAGCCATTGTGTGGAATTAATAATTTGAGAAAAAAAAGAGAAACATTATTCAAATATCAACTGGAAAATCAACCTCCTAAGCTAATTAATACATCTTTTTGGTTAAAAGGAGAGTACTGGTGCCAAAGTTTGCATTATTTTTGTATTGGTGGTCTCCCTTTAATCATTCAGGAGGAGTCAGGAGTAATGTCCTTGACGGTAGGATGCATGATGGGTAGAGAGAGAAACCATGTAAATATATCGAATTAAATTAAGTTTATACCTGAAAACTATGATTTTGAGATATCTTTGGCCGTCAGGATCTAATTCCCAACATTACAATAAATTTTTCGACCTGTAAATATTCATGCTCAATCAAATGGAGTAGCATGCAATCATGGGACGAACAAGCCCAGGGACAAACTGGTTTTGGAACGAACAAGCCCTGAACCAAAGCGGTCAGTAGACAAATTTTGTGTATATCATTGCGCCAATAGAAGGCTATGAGGGAGTAAAGCTATTTTCAATTAAAAAGAAGTATTTCCACTATGGATGGCCTAATGCAGTTTATTTCAATATGCCATTATCAATTATATATCTGAGTGCTATCGAAAAACTCATCTGTCTGTGAAAAATTGAGTTTAATTGGGTTTATTTCCTTCCGTTTTGCACAAAATACGATTACATGGTCTTCGAAATTCAATATTGAACATTCATTATTGAACTCATAGTGGCATTGTCTTCGACAAATGTCACAAAAATTGTGGAAAAAAGAGAAAATACTTGCAACTAGCATTGATTTACTCCCAGTGTTTTCTACCCTGTTAAAGAAAAATCCCATCATTCGAGTCATATTTGATTTGTCCTCTGCAAATTCTTTCAAGTTGGGCAAGTCCAAAATTTTGCAGTCTGGTAAAGACCCAAGAGCGGATATGGTTTATTACTTTATCACACAATCCTGACTTTTAACAACCCCGAGAAAGAAAGCATTTGAAAACATTGTGGGTAAAGGAAAAAAATGCTGGGAACCAGCATTTTCTCCTTTTCCCACAATGTTTTCTACCCTTCCCAAATCAAACTGAATTTTTTGAAGTCACATTTATTTTGTTGTCTGCAAATGCTTTCAATTTGGACTAGTGTAAAATTTTGTTGTTTGGTAAAGAGTTATAGTACCTCTGCAACAAAATGTAGTATGAAGCTGCTACTTTCTAAGACACTCTTTACTGAAATTCCTTACCTCGTATTTGGCAAGAATTGAATAACATTCAGCCAGAAGTTTTCGGTGAGCTTTGGTTTTCCAGCCACTGCCAGACCATGTAACTGCCGTCCGTGCATTTGCAAAAAGTTGTATATGGCATTTTCTGACAGAGCTGGAGTCGAACTGATGTCGATGGCTCGAAGTTGTTTGAACTTTCCTCTTTGCACCATGTCACTGAGTATCTGTCAAATATGCATAGATATTATCCATAGACCCAGAATCTGGTGTTTTTAAGATGCTAAAGGAAAAAGGTTTTTAAAAAAATGTAGTGGAAAAGTACTTAATTGATTAACTGAATGGCATTTTATGCCACTTTCAACATTATTTCAGTCGTATCACAGCAAGACCTCACTTATCTTACATGTCAAAGGATGAATCTACCTCACTATTTAGACACTTGTAGACATCATGGATCAATCCTATGCAATAACTCAATTGGTATAATGTATTACAAAGATGCATTTTACCCTCTTTTCTTAAAGCACAGCTCATGTATTTTCATATCTATTTTTCTTACCATTCATCAATTTTTACCCCTGCTTTAAAATTTATGAGTGCAAATCATCACAGACATTAGGCACTGACTGGTTTGAATCTGTTCAAATATGATTTTTTTCCTTTCTGTTCTAAAGACAAAGCTTATAAGAAAACATTTCTCCATTTACCATGGTATTTATGTTATCTATTAGGCAATCCAAACAGGCACTATGGATATTTTTCACTAATATAAATAGTAAAGCACTCCTTACCTTGTCTGTAAAAAACTCAGAGTGCCCTAGACCCAAAAATGTAAAAAAGGGAATCCTCAGTAGAACGTTCTCCAGGCATTCCCGTGAAAGTTCGGTAGAAGTAAGATCTAGTTCCTTTATCTGCGACATCTCCCACTGTACCATAGTCATGTACTGGTCTTCCAAACCTGTGATATAAAAAAAAAATGCTTTGAAAAGAGAAAAACAAAAGGATGTGAGCCATAGTCTGGCAAAAAGGGGGCTTAATGCAAAAAGTTTTGGCCCAGGTCAGCCTGTGTGGACTATGCAAGCTGACCTGGGTCAATACTTTTTTGCAGATACTTTAAGCCTCCTTTTCACAGAGCATGGCTCACATATGATAGAAATACCCAAAAGCATACATACACCAAATACCAGAATTGTTCAAATCAAAAGCCATATTGTCCATATTGAAAGCATTTGCAGCAACAAATCAAATGTGGCTCAATTGGTCATCTGCAGCTTTGTTTTGAACAAGGAAGAAAATATTGTGGAAAAAAGAGAAAATGCTGGTTACTCCTTCCCCCACCGCCACTCCCTTCTCCTGGCCTGGGTACTAATAATTTCTTAATTACCCCTTGTAGCTGATTATAATAATAGTGTCTATATTCATGAACTATCCTTAATTTCATTCATTGTGTTTAATGAGATTTAGAAACTAACACAACTTTTGACTGGCTAAACCAATTGGTTTAGCCAATCAGAACTTGTTTTACTTTAAAATTTAGAAAATTCATGAGAGTAAGCATATGACTGTTTTTCAAAATAGTTGGTGAATACTGACCAAAGTCTATTATAGATCTTTAAATTTCTGTGAATCTTTTCTGTTTTGTAATTACCGTTATTTACTGTTATTTCTGTAATTTCTGTTATCAATGATGAAGAAATGTAAGAAAATATGAAGGAAAACTGTGATATACATGTACTGGGACCCAAGCCGGCTTTTCCCCTATTTCTATCTATTAATCTGAACCTTACAGAGGTGCAAATATAGGAGACTGAGAAAAAAGGTATGTACCAGTATGCTGAAGTAACAAGGTCTTGAGCTTCTTACATCTTTGGATTAAAGTTTTAAAGGAAGACCCTTTCACACGCAAACAAAAGTTCAGTGCCACACATTCTAAATGAATGCAGTTTGATGTCAGCAGTTCAATATGGCTGTCATCGATAAAGGTAATCCCATACATGTTGACAACCTTCAGGTTAGGGGTGTGAGCTTTGATTTTACCAATATTAATGACCTCGTAGACATCTTCTTCTCCTTCACTGGTCAGCTCAAAAGTTCCTGAAACAGTCATAAATCAAAATTCTTTATGTTAAAATCAAAAACATCATAGTTTTGACACTGTCAAATCACGGTGAGTCAAATCATGGTCCAAACTGACCATATTTAGGTAATATAAACAAAATATGGGTAGTTAAGACTATGATTCGGTTCCTTGTATATCAAATACATTTAAAAAGGCATTTCCATGAACCATAATGTTTGTGAGAGCATTTAATCAAACAAAGGTCTGTAAACCAGTCAACACTTTAATAAATTTTAGATTTGTCCATAAACCCTGAACTTTTGATAAATTCCAGATTTGTCCATATTGAAAGCATTGCAGGCAACGAATGAAATGAGGCTAAAATAATTGAAATTGTCTTTGAAAGGGTAGAAAACATTGTGGGAAGAGGAGAAAACACTGTATACCTTCATTTTCTCCTTTTCCTACAGTTTTTCTAAAAGCTTTCTTCTTTAGAGTTGTAAAAGCAAGGGCTTGTTTAGTAAAACAAAAAGAGAAATATGGATCAATTTTTTTTCTACAATGAATTAGGTAATTGAAATTGTCTTTGAAAAGGCAGAAAACATTGTGGAAAAAGGAGAAAATGTTGAGTATCAACATTATCTCCTTTTCTTACAATTTTTCCAAATGTTGTCTTCCTTAGAATTGTATAAGCAATTGCTTATCTGCTAAAGTTAAAAGAGAAAGTAAAATCTATGTATTTGTATAAGAGCCTACCTATTAAATGGAGTACTTGCAGGGAAGACAGACAACTGTAAATCCTTCTCATGAATCCTTCTAAAAATATCACCTCTGACAAGCAGAGGCACAGACTCCTCAGGTTACACGGAAAGGAGTTCAAGTCGTTGAAGTCGTGCAGCTGCATAGCATTCGAAAAGTCCAAGGTCATATACTTTAAACTGGGACATTTATTGGATAATTCATGTAATACTGGAGGTGTGACCATTTCACATGGGATTTCGATGTACTGCAATGTGGCTCCAAAGCGAACGTTTATTAAAGCTAACAGATTTTCGATGCTGTTCACATGAAGTCCATTGTATTCTGGTCTAAGAGACACAACCTTCCACAGCCGACTGTCGTATGCCAAAAGACGCCATTTCTTACATACTCTAGCAAGTCTGCCAAGGTCTCGCTGATGAATGAACGAAAATATTTTCAGCAGACATTTTTCTGGAAGGTTTTCTATTGTGCATGACTGAAAATAGAAAGGGAAATCATTAGGATATGAGCCATGCTCTGAGAAAAGGGGGCTTAATGCATCTGCAAAATGTATTAGCCATGTTAGCCTGCAGTCTGTGCAGGCTGACATGGGTCGAAACTTTTTGCTATCTTTAAAGTTTCTTCATGTGAAAGGACCATTCTGCTCCCAAATCCAGTCAATCGTTGGACTTAGTACCATAGACTAAAGAAGGAGACAGCATAGATCAAGATCAGACAAAATAAGTAGAGCGATCCTGGATCTATTCTGTCTACTTGTTTAGTCAAGCCTATAGGACAAAAATCTGTCTGAGTTTCAGTGGATTGTATTTTCAACCATAAAGAGGTCAAGTGTTCATTCTGAAGATGTTAACTCTGTACCACACAATTCTCAATTTTAACAACCCTGAGGAAGACGCCTTTGTAAAACATGTTGGAAAAGGACTAAATACTGGTAACCAGCATTTTCTCCTTTTTCCACACACTGTCCGATTCTAATCTTTCTGAACTGATGGTGCAGTCTGATTTTGGATCTAATTTGACAGAGAAGACAAATTTAACTCAATGCCTCTTGAAAAAAAAATTGCTGTAGACAAATAAGGAAACATCATAAAATCTGATGGTAAAAGCCTGTAATTAAAACAGCAGTTTATGGGTGAAGAAAGACCTGTAGCCAGAATTTATAACCTACTGTCAAAATTGCTGTAGGTAGGTAAGAAAACATAGTAAAATTTGACAGTGAAAGCACGTAAAACATACAGCAGTTTATGGATTAACCCTTATCCTGCTAAATAAATTAAACGAAACTTTCAAACCAATAGTAAAAACCTGATTGATGATATTTACTGGACAAAATTCAAAGCACTTACAGACAAAAAAATAAACATTGCTACAATGATGATTTCTATCTTTGATGGGGTAGAAAACATTGTTGAAAAAGAAGAAAATGCTCAGGTAACCAGCATTTTCTCCTTTTTCCACTATTCTTTTAAAAGCCTAGGCTTTCAAGGTCGTTAAAACTCAGGATTGTGTGGTAAAGGGTAATAAAGACCTGTAGTTTGACATAACCTACTACCAGAAAATTCTGAGTTTTAATGACTGTAAATAAGACTTTTCAAAGCACTTAGAGAAAAAGAGAAAATGCTGGTCCTTTTCCTACACTGTTTTCAAAAGCCTTCTCATTAAACCACAGAATTGTTCAGTAAACTGGTAACACTTAAAGCACCTTTCATAATGATAGTTGCCTTTGCGGCCAGTGTAGATCAAGATCAGGCTGCACAAAATGTGCAGCCTGACCTCTGATCTACTCTGTCCACTTTTCTGAAACACTGTAGACAAATGCAACCATGAAATTGCGATTATTTGGGTTGTATTTCTAGGTTGAAAATGCCTGAAAGGTTTATTCGCCGCTTCATGGGTTAAGTGTCTAAGAACCATAATCAATACTCCAGATAGGCTACCAATTTATTTAGATCTTGCTGTGGAAACAAACCCCCATTTACCTAGAAATAACAGGCACACATGTACATACATGCCTGCTGCAACCTTTATACTATATATACCTGTCTTTAATCATGTACCATTACACACATTTATATTCTCCTAGTTTCTCTCAAACTATATAGTTCACCTGATTTTTTTTTTCAATGATTTATGTGATTATTTCAGTGCTAGGCTCAGACTCTTAGGTATCTCACCCAAGAATGCTCCCACACTATATAATAGAAACAGTACTTAAAGTGAAAATCAAACCAGGAGCTTCCAGGTTGTGAACCCCTACACCTTCTTGGCTGAGATATGCAGGACACCTGAATGCTGTTATATATATGACAGGTTTTGATCAGACTGTTTGGTATATTGTATGTTTCAATACATAGCCCATGTAATGCAAAGCTTAATTAGCATATTAAATCCGGCTGATGACTTTTCAAATAATCTAGTAATAGTAGATACTGCTCATGAAGAACAGATTCTCCTTGTGCTGTAATATGCTTTAAACTGTCGCCCGCATGGGTCTACAATTTTGACAACTAAATTTTTGTGGTTTGGCAACTTATGAAGATTTCCAGCCATTGGCTCAATATCACAAATATTGCAATCTCAAAGTTCTGTTTGGCTAGAAAAACCTAACCATATCAGACAATGTGGATCATAAGTCAGACTGCACATTCTAGATCAAGACTTTCTGCTATTGGTCAATTTTCTACATATCCAGTGACAAGTCTACCTTGTGATTCATTCAGTTGTAAGAAAGGATGGATTTTACGAAGATGCATTAAACTCCCTTTTTTCAGAGCGTGGCTCATATACATAATGACAGCTTTTTTTCCACGAGGCACATTTTGTTTGTGTGTTTGTTTCTTTGTTTGCAGTGTTTAACTCCATTTTTAATAGTACATGTATTTCATTTATATCACAGTGGCCAGTGCACTTAACCATGCTTTCTTGGAGTTTCTTTTACCAGTACTCCACATAACATTCTTCCAAAGCCACTGGCTGCTGTCCAACATAACCAGTGTAAAAACAATGAACAGCAGTGAGAGATGAATCCTCAGAAAGCGCTTGGCAAAGCTGTGGATTCATACCAGCTACCACCTGGTTTCAAGCCTTGTGCCTTACCAACTGAGCTACCAAGCAAGGCCATAATGCATTGCAGATAACAAATTACACGCTCATACATATTGCTCTTGTGAAAGGATTTCTTTTGGAGTCGAGGTCCAAGCTGGCTTACCTCAGTCACAACTTTTTGCTTTTGGTATTTAATTTTCTGTGTGTCAAAGGACTATAAAATTAACCTCATGACTCAGCTGGTTTCTACACAAATTGGATCCATATTCTGAGACAACTTGCGTGGTATATTGCATTACAAAGCCATCACATAACAAAATTATCCGTATATTGTATTACAAAGAAACATTAACTGTTTACCACGCAATTCCAAATTTAACGATCCTGAAAGATAAGGCTTTTGAAAACAAAGTGGGAAAAGGAGAAAATGCTGGTAAACAGCATTTTCTCCTTTTCCCACAATGTTTTCTAACCCATCATGGACAGAAATCATCCATTGTGCTACATTTAATTTGTTGTCTACAAATGTTTTGAAATTGGAAAAATCCAAAATTTTGTAAATTTTGGTAAAGAGTTAACCCTTAGCCTGCTTAACAAGTGAAATGAAACTTTAGCCAATAACAAAGAGCCAAAATATGTATTGCAATTTGTAAGAATTATTTTGGGGGGAAACATGTCTTCTTATTGGACAGTGTAGATCCAAGATCAGACTGCACATTCTGTGAAGTCTGATCTTAATCTACAATGGCCACAAAAGCGCCTTGAGTTGCACTTAGTAGCTTAAGGGTTAAACACCCAACCCTCCACATACAGAAATGAGTCATGCCCTGTGGTAAGGGGGCATAATACATCTGCGAAAGGTATCGATCCAGGTTAGCCTGTCCAGTACGTGCAGGCTGACCTAGGTCGAAACTTTTCGCTATTGGTCAATTTTTTTGTATGTCCAAGGACCAGTCTACCTCATGATTAAGTCGGTTGTTTAAAAAACTGGCTGTTATGGATCCATAAGTATGTGATGGCTTGCTTGATACAATGGATCACAGTGATGCATTAAGCCCCCTTTTGCCAGAGCATGGCTCAAATTTTAGATGATTTTGCTAGTAATTTTATGGCAATCCTATAAAACTGATAATACAAGATAAAAGTCAGTGAGATTTCACTGGGAACGGCTGGATGTAGATCATCATTACTATCAATGAGATAAAATTCCTCAGCTAATACCAATCCAGCGTATCAAACAGGATCCATGTATTACAACATACGGGTATGCATGTTGTACAGTGGAAACAAGATACTGAACAACATAAAGAGATGGGCAAAGCTATAGTTGTTAACTCTATACTTCATGACAAAATTTTAGACTTAACCAAATTGAAAGCATTTTCAGGCAACAAAAAAAGTGTGGCTCAAATGATGGAATTTGTCTTTAGTAGGGTAGAAAACATGGTTGGAAGAGGAGAAAAATGCTGATTACCAGCATTTTCTCCTTTTCCCACAATGTCTTCAAAAGCCTTCCTCCTCATATCTGTAAAAATTAAGGATTGTGTGGTAAGAGTTAATACAAACTGAGTACATGCAGATCAAGATCAAAGAACACATACACCAAAACATGTAGACTGATCCCTTGATCTGAAATTTATCTTTATTTTTTTTTTAATATTTTGGGTAAAAAAACCTTGTATCATTTGCAAAATTTGAGTCCATTTTCCAAGAAGAACATGTCTATATTAATTATGTAATGTTATCCAACCTGTTACCAAACAATAATATCCTTTAAAGACCTTGAGAAAAGATGCCTTTGAAAACAATGTGGGAAAAGAAGAAAATGCAGGTAAGGAGAATTTCTATCCTTTTTCGTCAATGTTTTCTACCCTTTCACAGACAACTTTCCTGGTATGAGCATCATTTAACTTGTCTCCTGCAAATGCTTCAATTTGAACAAGTCTGAAGTTTTGTTTACTGATACAGTGTTACCGTAATTGCTGATACCTTAGAAAAAAATAATTATGACCGAAAACATCTTTAGCCAAAACTTAAGTTTTACTACAATGTGTTGAAAAAGCTGGCCATACTAGGGCGATAATTATAAATTCTTTGTATAGGGGTTAAACCTGTGAGGCTGTTCTTGTCAGGCAGAGCCCCAGTAGCTCAGTCATTGACATACAGGACTTGAGAACAGGAGGACACTGGTTCGATGCCAGGCTTGGCCAAATTTTTTCCGAGGATTGATGATAGTCATTGCAACAAGGTTCATTCCTCTCTCACTGCTGATCATTGTTTTGACGGTGGTTATGTAGGAAAGCAGCCAGAGGCTTGGAAAGAATATTGTGCAGAGTATTAGTAACAGAAACTCTAGGAAAGCATGGATAGGTGTACTGGCCACCGCGATATAACTGAAATAATGTTGAAAATGGCATTAAAGACCATACAATCAACCAATCAATCAATCAGTCAATCAATCAATCAATCAATCAATCTGTTCTTGTTGGAAAATATTACATACCAGATTCTAGTAGATGGTGTAGATCAAAGATCAAAATGCACTTTCTTTGCAGCCTGATCTTGATCTTTATTGCAATAACAACTATAGTTCTGATACAGTTGGCACTCTGAAAGTAAATAATGGACAAGGTTGTTGAAGTTGGTAATCAAGTAATAATACAACTTGTACCTATGTTATTGATAATTGAGTCTTACAGGGAAAATCATGGCTACATAATTAGGCTAATCAGGACCTTGAATACTATGGGTGGATATAGCTCAATAGTTACCCTTTACTAACATTAGATGACACACAAAGCTTTTGTGGAAAGTGTAGATCAAGATCAGAGTGCACATTCTGTGCTGTCTGATCTCTGACCTACACTGTTAACCAAATAAGGTTGACTTTTTTCGAGGTGTTCTGCTAGATTTTGTAATTCAAGATTTTAGAAAATGATTTTTTTTTTTTTATAATCAAGTCTTAGAGAAAAATACGACTAAGTAACTAGGACCCTCCACTACCCTACCCCCCCTTCAAAACAGCCTGGATGAGTACAGCTCATATACCACATGTTTAACTCTATTGCTTGTCAAGTAGACAATTTTGGCTTTTTTAGGGGTCTAAAGTATAAACATTTTCTAGCACCTTCTGTTTCCTGTTCCCATAATGTTTTAAAAACCTTTTTCCTCTGGTTTGGAGAAGGCTTTTGAAAACATCGTGGGAAAAGGAGAAATTACCCGTAACCAGCTGGCATTTTCTCCTTTCCCCACAATGTTTTCTACCCTTTTAGAGACAAATCTTACCATATGGGACCTATTTGATATTGTCTGCAAATGCTTTCAATTTGGACAAGCTTAAAATATTTCTGTAAAGGGTAAGGTGTCAACTCATTACCTTTGAAAACAAAGGTGCAGCAGAGAACTCAGCTGAATCTCCTTCTAAAATAGCTAATAACAGGAGCAATTAACCATTAAAAGGACTTTCACAACTATTGTTACCTTTGCGGTCAGTGCAGATTAAGATCAGACTGCAAAAAATGAGCAGGCTGATCTTTGATCTACACTGTCCGCTTTGCTGCAATACGACAGACAAAAAATCCCTTGAGATGATGATTGTTTGGGAATTATTACTAGATGGAAAAGGTCTGTTAGGTTTAATGGGCGCTTCACAAGTATTGTTGGCCAGTGGAGATCAAGATTAGGCTGCACAAAAATATGCAGCCTGATCTTTGATCTACACTGTCCGCTTTGCTGAAAATTTTCAGACAATAGCAACCTTGAAATTATGATTGTTTTGGTATTATTACTTGACTGAAAATGTTTGTTGGGTCTATTCGGTCCTCTAAGGATTAAAACACAGGCTTGTGAGGAAAAGGGTTAACTCTAAAATCTGGTACACAAGAGAACATAATTCTGTTACAGAAAGAGACTAGCATCTAGCACTAAAAACTATTGCCAGGGAAAAAGAATATCTTGTCTGTAAATCTAGAGGTCTGCAGAGAATCAATATTAAACCCTTAAAAAGCCAAGCAAGACTTTAGTAGCTCTATTTGAACAGTGAAGATCAAGATCAGACAGCAGAGACTGTGCAGTCTGATCTTGGATGTACTCTGTCAAATATTTCTTGAGAAATGTTTGCTATTTAATCTTAAATCTTCAATTTTTGTGAGAACGCAATCTTAAAACTTCAATATTCGAGTGTTTCTGCATGAAGATGTTGATTTCCTTCACTTAGCTCTTTATCTTTGGTTAAATTTAAAACGGTAAGTACAGATATTATCCCTTATCACACAATCCCATGTTTTAATGACCCTGAGAAAGAAGGCTTCAGAAAACATTGTGGGAAAAGGAGCACTTTCTCCTGTATCCACAATGTTTTCTACCCTTTTAAAGGCTATACCATCATTTGAGCCACATTTGTGTCTGTGAATGCTTTGCATACAGAGATCTCCAAAATTATGTTGTCTGATAACGGGATAATCTGCTAACCTAATAAAACTGCCAGCAGCTCCAAAACACAGAGTGCAAGTTATGAATAAAATGGATAGAGCAGAATAAAATTCTGTAACCTCAGGACTGTTTGGAAAGAATATTTAGAACGAATATCTAAGTGTAGAACCAAGATCAACCTACAGTCATGTTCTGTGCAGTCTGATCTTGATCTAAACTGTCAGTAGAAGCAATTAATCCTTTACAATCAAATCCATGTGTTAAGGAACCTGAAGAAAAAAGCTTATGAAAACACTGTGGAAAAAGAAGAACATACTGATAACCACAATTTTCTTCTTTTTTCTACAATGTTTCCTAGCATTGCAGACAGAAATCATTGGGGGTTTTATGAAATATATACGAGATTGATACTAACCCTCATATTTTTTTTCCATCCCCCCCTTTCTGAAAGTGCTTCCTGCTGGGATCCATCCATCCATCCATCCATCCATCTGCCTGTCTGTCTTTCTCTCTCTCTAACCAGTCTCATTGTTCATTTTAAAATTAAAACCGCTTCTCTGCATTTACTTGACAAAAGTAGATTGTAAGCCTTGAGGAAGTCAGTGAAAATTTGGTATCACTTTCTTTTTAATTCCAATGGGACATAACTCATATTATGCGTCGGCTTCTGGTTTCTTCCAAATTGTAGTTACTCAATATAAAATTAACATCCATTTTTAATTTTCAATTTGTTTAATATGATTTTCTCTGCCTCATTACTTTTGAGCCTAAATGCAAACTGGAAAAGTAGCAATCACTTGTTACAAGGAATTATAGCTCCTGCACCCTTAGAAGTTTTGCCTTTCATTCAGAGAGGATATCTTCCTTTTCCTCCCATGTTTCTACTACATCTGCAGGTAGAAACCTAAGGCCAAGTACCGGCCAAAAGTAAACAATTTTGGTGTTGAAATGCAGTTTAATTTAAAACATTATAGCGTTTCAAAGCGTAACAATTATTGTGAAGACAACAATTTTTTGTGGTTCAGTAGGTCCAAGTGCTAGTAAGCTAGCAGGAAAATAAATTTTAAAACCAGGTAAAAAGTAAACAAGACACAGAGCAACTTGCCAACTTTTGAGTTCACTTCTCTGCCAGTGACTAACACTTGGACCAATCGTACAATAACAAATTGTTATCATAACAATAATTTCCATACCTTTAGATGGTTTCTGGTTTAAATTTTAATTCATTTTAAAACCTGCATTGTTTACTTTTGACCACTACTGTGCCCTTGAATGTAGCTCAAATGATGGAATTTTCCCTTAAAGAGGATGCAAATATTGCTGGTTACCAGCATTTTCTCCTTTTCCACATTATGTTTCCAACAGCTGTCTTTCAAAGGGTTGTTTTCCTGGTAAAAAGTTTGCTTTCATTCGTCTTAACCCTTTACCATACAACCCTGAGTTTTAGCAACCCTGAGGAAGAAGGCTTTTGAAAAGATTATGGGAAAAGAAGAAAAAGCTGGTCACTAGCAGTTTCTTCTTTTCCCACTGTGTTTTTTTAACCAGTTCAGAACAAATGCCATTACTTGCACCGCATTTTAATATGTTGTCTGCAAATGTTTTCAATTTCCACAAGTCTACAATTTTGCCGTTTGGTAAAGAGTTACATTACTTTCCTAACTGAACAGTTCAGGTCATGATCAGACTTCATAAATATGCAGTCTGACCTTGGATCTACATAGCTCGATTGTGTGTCATTCTGACCAACCTACACTTTGGAGATGGGATGTACATCTACCTATAAATCCTGCTAGATAAGTGAAATAAAACTTTTAAGCCTTGGATAAAAACCCAAAATTTGCTATTTCAAAGATGATTCTTTGGGAAAACTATGTCCTTATCGGACAGTGTAGATCAAAGATCAGACTGCACGTTCTGTGCAGTCTGATGTTGATCTACACTGTCCGCAAAAGGTCAGAGAGTCGCGCCTTGCATTCTAAGGGTTAAAGCATTTTTTCTGGTATTAAAATGTCGATCTACATTCTATATAGCCCTAACGTTATTTAAAAGTTGCAGTTCTACGAAAAATTCTAAATTCGTTGTCACTTACATTCCTTCGATAAAATCTATCCGAATGAACAGCTGACGCCACCTGACTAGCGTCTTGTGCGACGTCAAAAATTGTGGTGCCGTGAAAGCCTTCCATAATTCAAACAAATTTACAGGCACAACAAAAACAGGCCTACATCCGTTAGTCCGAAATTTATAGCACGAATAAATCAGATATCCAAAGACCAGCTCCGTCAGACACTAACATTTTGGAGAGTTCCTCTCAAATTATCTGACTCGCTAACCCCCACACACGCTTCGATATTATGCCATGATTTCCAGCATCCCTAGTCACTGAGGCATATGGGTTAACTCAGGTCTTTTCCCGCGCAACGTCAAAATAATTACAGTCACGTGATAAAATAGTTAAAGGGACTTTACCTAATGACAGAGCAGGTTATATTGATTGACTAAAATGGTGTTTTACGCCGCTTTCAAAAGTATTTCAGTCATATCATGGCGACAGCTCACACATTCATACACTTCCTGAGTTTGGTCAGTTCAAGACTGGGGCACTTAAGTGACTTGCCCAAGAGCACTCCCACGAAAAACTCATGGATCTAGTTGAGGCTCGAACCCGAGGCCTCCAGATCATGAATCCTACACTTTGCCACTAAGCCACGCAGCACCCCCTTCTTGGTTTACAGGTTTAATTTTTGTATTTACAACGGTGAACCAAATTGTCAGTCATAGATATTACGGTAATGGGCCGTTTAAAACAAGGTGGATAACGGACTGCGCTGTCCGCTGTCCGCGTAGGCTAACCTAGATCGAACCTTTTTGCTATTGGTCAATTTTCTTCGTGTCAAAAGGACTAGTTCAACTCATTATTCATTCGATTGTTAGACAAAGCGGATTATATGGATCCATAACTATAATTATAATCATGATGACTTGCTTGGTTTGAATGGCGATACATTCAACCCCCATTTTCCAGAGCGCCGCTGATTGGCCTATAACTCTGAATTTCAAATTTGTTTGTATGGTTAACCCTTAGGCTAATAAGCGCGACAAAAGGGCGTTTTGTGGACAGTGTTGATCAAAATCGGACTGCACAGAACGTACAGCCTGATCTTGGATCTAAACTGTCTGATAAAGAGATGTGTTTCTCTCTCCAAAAATCAGTTTGAAATAGCAACATTCAGGTTCTTACTATCGGCTTGAAAGTTTTATTTAAGGTAGTAGACCCCTAACGCTTCCAGTGCAGCATGGAATAAAATTTCTTGATAGTTAATAAATAAGGATTTATACTGATATAATAATTTTGCACATTTTTAACCGACCAGAAATTCCTTTGATGTCTATCTTGAAATTATTTGTTGATACTTTTGTTAGTTTCTAGAAAAGGGAGGTAATTATTATCTCCCTTTGTAATGAGAATATAGTGGTTTTAGATTTAAAAATGATAATTCTAGGAAGGAAGAAAAGGAAAAAGTGGCTCGGTTAAAGTAGCACAATTATACTCATTTTTAATAATAGCAAATTTTGTAGGATAATATTATAGAGGAAATAGCTGTTTTCTATTAGGGTTCTACTACCTTTAGCAGGTTAAAGGTTAGAAGTATATATCCAGCACGATGTTAAATGAACAATTTACAGTTTGTTTGTATAAACTGGCAAAACTTTTGTAAAATTACAGTGGTCTGATCAGAACATCCAAGATCAGACCGTGCGTGACAGAACGTAGTTTGACTTAACCTTTTACCAGACGACAACATTTTAGCCTTTTCAAAATTGAAAGCATATACAGACGACAATTTAAATGTGGCTCAAATGGTGAATTTTTTTCTTTGATAAGGTAGAAAACATTGTGGGAAAAGGAGAAAATGCTGGTTACCAGCATTTTCTCTTTTTCCCACAATGTTTTCAAAAGGCTTCTTTCCCAGGGTCGTTAAAAGTTGGCATTGTGCGGTAGAGGGTAAATAGAAGGAACTAGAATTAATGATTGTGTCCATCCAGAGATCAAGTCTATGTCTATATAGACAAGTCTATGTCTTTTTACCAGAAAAACCGAAAATTAACCATAAGGCTGCTAAGCACGACTCAAAGACCGATTGTGGACTTTGTAGATCAGGATCAGACTAAATAAACGTGCAGTCTGATCTTGGATCTACCCTGTCCGATAAGGAGCTGTTCTCTCCCCCTAAAAAGAAACCAAAAAACTTTAGAATATCATAATTATAGGTTTTACTATGGGCTTGAAAGTTTCATTTCACTTATTGAGCAAGATAGGGGTTGAAACATGTCAAAATCCAAAAGGGTTAGCAGGTGGCAATTTAAATATGTCGCAAATTACGATATTTCGCATTAAAATTTAAACGTGTTAAAAAAAATTGTAGGAAAAGGGGGACATGCTGTTCATCAATGTTTACTCCTTTTTCTACATTGTTTTCAAAAGTCGTCGTCCTTATTAATGGAAAAACTCTGGATTGTTTGCCAAAGGTCTGTACGACCCTTATGCGAATGTTTTCATTGAACATTCTCAACAGCATTCTAGTTGTCTTTAGTATAAATTTTCAAAGAAACGCAATATCTGATTGCCTAAAGCTGCTCGTTCAGCCAGTCAGAAGTGCATACAGCGACTTTAAAGCCTTAGAAAAATCTCGAGAAATAGAATGCAATTTATAGTGATAAGTGAATGTAATCCCTGGTCCCGCAGGGTGCAAATGGTCAAGGACTCTCCACAAAGTTTCTACAGTCTACCTAGCTCCCTTAACCCTTACGCTGCTAAGCGCGTCTCACTGACCTTTTGCGGACAGCGTAGATCAAGATCAGACTGCACAGAACTTGCAATCTAATCTTGGATCTACACTTTCCGACAAGGAGATATCTTTCCTCAAAAAATTATCTTTGAAATTGGAATATTTGGGGTTTTCCTATCGGCTTGAAAGTTTCATTTCTTTTATTTAGAAGGATATAGGTTAAAACAGAGTCTGACAGCATTCATAGATCAAGATCAGACTACTCAGAACATGTAGTAGGATACTGTATCTTTACTGTTCGCTTATTTTGTCAAGACTAGAACAAAAAGTATTTTTCGTAGTTAAAAGCGAATTCTATTTTCAGCCGTCAAAAGACGTCGAGTTCATTTAGAGAGAGGGGGAGAGAGAGATTCAATGACACAGATATAAGACACACAAACATGTATAATGTTCGACGAATTGGGTTATACGTGATGAATTATTATGTAGGTCGAATGTTTGAATCGCTATGACCAAGGTAATTAGATCAATGGTGAGTGCGCTCTGCCAACAAAGCACATTAGATTCTAGATATCAGTGTATGTATGCCTGACAAACCAGACCGCTTCGTGCTTTTAATCGGTTCTAGATACAGTATGGTATTCCTACTACTATTATCGATAGAGGTATCCTGGACAGTTGTTATTCGAGATCAGACTGCAAGTTCAGCACTGTCTGATCTTAATCTTAAGTATTTGCAGAGAGAGAGAGAGCGAGCATTATGTTCGGCAAAATTGAGGTCACACAAAATGCATTACTATGTAGGGTAAATTGCAAAGTTGCATCGACCTTTGACAGAAGGTAACTGGATCAAAGATAGGCCAAGTGCTGAGAGGACGATTCAAGTTAATCCATTGCAGTTGATATACAACTTTCTACACCTCATGTAGTAGATTGCATCTGAAAACCATGCCGTTCGAAAAGGGACAGCATTTTTTTTTCTTAGATCAATATGATATACTGTGACGTAAAAAACTAGCCTGCCTATGGCAAGGGCGTAACGTCCATAGCGCACAACTTGCAAGCGAGTAATGTACAAAAACCAAGAACTGGTGAACCATTTTTTTTATCACTTTATAGAACATTTCCATTTTCATAGAACAAAAGGAGAAATTTTCCAACCCACAGCGAAAGGCCAAATATTGCGATTTCATCCTCTCTCAACGGAAAAATCTCATTCAAGATCTGTCTGATCTCAAGCTCAGACTACACGTTTAGTTCAGTCTAATCTTGATTTACACTGTCCACAAAAGTGCACTGCTTCGCGCTTAGCAGCCTAATATTAACCCTTAAGCTGCTAAGCGCGACTCACTGACCTTCATCGGACAGTGTAAATCAAGATCAGACTGCACGTTCTGTGCATTCTGATCTTGGATCTACACTGTCCGATAAGAAGATTTCTTTTTCTCTAAAAATTAAGTTTGAAATAACATTATTTGGGTTTTTACTGCCGTCCTGAAATTTTATTCAGCTTATTTAGAAGGATAAGGGTTAAATAGCCGTGACTCTCGATTCGGAGTGTGTAATGATCAGGTGAGTCCCTGGTCGCGCCCCTTCATGGTAATAGATTATTTGCTGCTGAGAATATTCGAAAGAATTGGAAAGCTTTGAAAATAATCTGTAAGTCTTTTCCTCAAATATTATCGCATTATTACTATTATTTTGACGCAGAAACGTCAAAAATATAAAACGTAATTAATCTCACTTGAAGCTTCTGATAATAAGCAAATAATAACAAAAATATTTAAATTTATTAGATCTAGACTTGCGCAATCCTGACTGGCCTTTACTGATCACATTTTCGAAAGTGAAAGAGGCATTTTCGTCACTTCCTGACAAATTCCTTTCAATTTCAACACGCGGAAATCGTGCATAAGTATTTGCCGATATATCCTTCGTGGTATTTGGGTCAACTGAGAACAGGAATACAAGAAAAATAACTCCTTAGAAACATTTTAGTATGATTTACAGTTCTCTACCTTTAAGTGCCCATGGAAGGTTTGCTGTAACTGTTGCTGATTCATTATCAGGTAAAAGCAAAATCGAGGCCATTGCTGCATCAAAGTTTGAAACACCAAATATAATGTTTTGGTATGCGATATCAGACTAAAATATAAAAAAAAAAGTCATAATTTGTTGCTTATTGCACAAACATACGAATCTAAGTTTTATGATATACACTAGCTTTACTTCAATGGAAGGTCAAGGCTGAAAATGTTGACAACAAATGCAGCGTCTGCACATGTTTGAAGTTTGGCCTATGTTATCTTCGATAGATTTATCTGATAATGGCTATCTATACGTATTTGACCGTTTCAGTAGTTATTTTCGTGTCACTGTGTGTGGCGACACACTCAGAAATCCATCGAACGAAATTGAACCCGAGTAAATCGCTCAACAGACGGAAAGCTACTCAAGCTGATTCCTACGTGGCTATGTCACAGCAGAACGGAGGCGAATTTAACGCCACAGACGGTATATCTGAGGATATGTTAGACCGAATAGAAGTATGGTGCTTCTCGATTTTTGGTGCTATTTTAGTTGGACTGAGTGGGATATTCCCGTTACTAGTGATTCCAATTGAGGCTGGTCCTTCATTGAAACATGGAGGTAAGTTAACTGTTCACCACACATCAAAGCTACTAGACTCGTCCAAATTCAAAGCTGTTGCAGAGGACAAATACAACTCAGATGAAATTTTTTCGTCTCTGATAGGACAGAGATGTGGTTTCCAGCATTTTCATGTTTTCCCACAGCGTTTCCAGGGTTTTCAAAAGGCTTCTTTACTCCACCAATGACGAAAATCATCATTTTGGCTACTTTTTAGCTACAGTCAACAATGATTTTATTTACTGTCTGGAAATGCTTTCAATAGTTGGTCTGGTCTGTAAGTTTTCCATTTGGTGAAGAATTCCATTTGGCAAAGTAAAAAAGTGTTTTCTCCATATGTAAAAGTTTGTCCATCATTTTTGACAGCCCTGTCCGGACAGGGGTTCTTTGCTTTATTTTCTAATAAATGATGATTAAGCAACATCTCATTATTTTTTTTGTTTGTGTGTTATTGACATCATCACATATCAATATCTTCAGTCAAACAGCTATGAACTTTATTACTTACTGTGGAAAATGACAGTCTTTACAAGAAACGCTGTCAAAAGTCAGCCTTTCTTTGGTGTGGAAGACATTTTATACCGTGCAAAAGTCACGTTTCAGTTCTTGGGAATGTTGACCTGCTGTGATTTTTGTTAAATTTACTATTGAGAGTTTGTTTGCTTTCTGGTGCTTAAAGGCCCAATAGTAATAAAAAAAAAATACAGGTGGTAAAATGTATTTAAAGTTAAATCTTACCATTTAGAGAATGGAAACTTTTGTGAAGATGACAATCTGTCATTGTGTGGTTAGTTTAAGTGTAATTCACTGGCAGAAAAATGAATTTTAAAATCAGGCAAAAAGTGAGCAAAAGATAGAGTCACCTGGTAACTTTTAACCTAGTTTTGTAGTTACTTTCTCTGCCAGCAACTAACACTTGGACCAACTATACAATAACAGATTGTCATCTTCACAATAACTTCCATGCTTTAATGATATAATTTAACTTTAAATACATTTTAAATCTGTTTTGTTTACTTTTGGCAGTTATTGTTACTTTAAACTCCATCAAAAGTCACTGTTTCTTAGGTGCAGACTACATTTTTCACAGACGAAGTCAAGGTCAACCCTGGAAATGAGACTACGTTTATAGTTTGTTGGAAAGCATTTGCGTTTAGAATCTGATACCAATACAACTGGTTCCCACTTTTATAGTGGGGTAGGCATTAGGCAACAAGTTAAATTTATCATTCAGGTTTAACAATGATTTTTTTAAAATGGATTTTGGTTTAAGTGCATCAGAAATGATACAACTACATGTATATAATTTCAGCTAGACAAGCGAGTTAAAAAAACAACTAAAAGATTTAAAAAATGTGCTCTAGAGAAAACACTGGTATAGCAGCTGTTAGATTTGATTAAAGAGTGATGTACAGTTTCACCTGGTGAACAAGAAAACTGATATTTTGCAGACTTTACAACCATAGGTAGAAAGTATAAGATTTTGATGTTCACATGTGAAATACATATGTCCTGCATCAAAATACAGAATAAATAGTGCAATTTTTTTATATGCTTACAGTCAGAAATAAAGTTCTTATCTTTATACATGTATGTATATTACATGCAGTTATGCCTGATAACATCATACGTGACATGATTTGATGTCGTATGGTTAACCCTTCTACTACACAATCCTGAGTTTTCACGACCCTGAGAAAGAAACCTTTATAAAAACATTGTGGGAATAGGAGAAAATGGTGGTAACCACCATTTTCTCCAATTTCCTCATTGTTTTCTACCCTATCAAAGACAAATTCCATTATTTTCAGCCACATTTAAATTTTTGTCTGCAAATGCTTTCTGTTTGGAGAGGTCTCCATTTTTGTTATGTGTTAAAGATTTGAGATTTTATACATGTATGCTTTTATATTCAAGAAAGAAAAGGCTGAAAAATACTTATAAATGCAATGGATCTATAAATCTAAAGTTCCAAGTTTGTAATTTAATGGGTAATATTTCCTTAACTCTTTACCACACAATCCCGACTTTTAACAACCCTGAGAAAGAAGTCTATAGAAAACATTGTCGGAAAAGGAGAAAATGCTGTTAACCAGCATTTTCTCCTTTTCCCACAATATTTTCTACCCTATCAAAGTCAGAAATCATCATATTAACAAGATTTAATTTGTTGTCTGCAGATGCTTTGAATTTGGTCCAGTCCAAAAATTTGTCGTTTGATAAAGAGTTAAGCCTTTACCACACAATCCTGACTTTGAACAACCCTGAGAAAGAATGCTTTTGAAACCATTGTGGAAAAAGGAGAAAATGCTGTTGGCTAATTTCCTTAACATTTTACGTCCCAATCCTGACTTTAGAACACTCTGAAAAGAACGGCTTTTGAAACATTGTGGAAAAAGTAGAAAATGCTGGCTACCAGAATTTCCTCCATTTCCCACAATGTTTTTTACCCTTCCCAAAATGATTTTCAATTTAGGAGTCAAGTTTACTTTGCCTCCTGCAAATGCTTTCATTTTGTATGTCTAAAATTGTCTCATTTGGTAAAGAGTTAAAGTGAAGAGAAGACAAATTAAGTTCTCTGCAAGGGTATAAAACATTATGGGAAAAGGAGAAAATGCTGATTACCAGCATTTCCTCCTATTCTCGCAATGTTTTCAAAAATAGTCTTCCTCAGGGTTGTTAATATTCAGGATTGTGTGGAAAAGGGTTAAGATCTCAGGGCTGCTTTGGTGAGAAAATATTGCAAAATATTGGGACAATGGAGATAGATACAAGATCAGACTGCAGAGTGAATTGATCTGAAGTGTCCTCATCACCTGTTACAAATCAATCCAAAGTTTTAGCGAGCCTGAGAAAAAAAGTTTTTTAAAATATTGTAAGAAAAGGAGAACATCTTGATTGCAAGCATTTTCTCCTTTTTCCATCCTATTTTCTACTCTTTTACAGATATACATGTATTTCATCTTGTGAGCCAAAACAAAATTGTCTTCTACAAATACGTCATACATGTTCAGTTGGAACTAGTCTAAAATTTTGTCATCTTGTAAAAGTTTAAAGCTACTAAGCTTAATTATGTATGTATAGTTCTTCATTCATGAAAAGAGTTTTTTAAACCCCTTAGGAGACAATAAACTAAATGCAAGTAAAGTGGTATAGTCTTTCGTTGAAAGAAATTTCAAAGAATAAAGAACTTATTGAAAAAGAGAGAATGATGATTACCAGCATTTTCTCCTTTTCCCACCATGTATTCAAAACTTTTATTCCTAACTGGCATAAATACACATGGTTGTTAAGTGAAAGTAAATCAACCTACCACAAAAAAAAAAACATTCAAAGAGTTGTTACTCAGGATGTGCAGTTTCCCAAACCATTTGGTCTACTTTTTACTCAGCTGATGTTGGGGCTTTTAAATGACTCACAGAGCACCCATATACAAGCAGTGGACTATTAAAGACTATGATACATGTATTTCATCATTTTACATGCATTTTGGTCCACAATTATCAAAGAGTTGTAGGTATTGTAGATCTAGATCCAAGATCAGACTGATTGTTCTATGCACTGGATGGGTTGAACTACATTATTTAGTAGAAATATGCATAGCTATCAGTAATTAACAGAATGGCCAGATAAGGTCAAAATTTGATCATTGAACTCTGAAATAGTTAATTCAACCTCTTGATGTAATGATAATTTGAAGGACAGCTTTCTATATCTACGCAACTGAACACATCTGAAGATAGATCCTTTATACTTGGGTCTTGTTGACCCCTTACTAACAGATCCTATGTGTTAATGACCTGGAGGAAAAAAGGCTTTTTACAACATTCCCAGGAAAAAGGGAAAAAAATACTGGTAATCAGCATTTTCTCCTTTTTGAAAATGTGTCATACCATTTCCAAGACAAATCTCAGCATTTAAATCTCAAATTTACATCCAGTCATTTTAGCCACATTTGACTTGTCTGCGAAATTGAGTGCTTCAAAATCTTTAGTGCCTTCAAAACCAACATCATGTCTCAAATTCTATCATATGGTAAAGATTTTATCAATCCTTTCATGTAATAAAATGGACTTCTTGTAGCCAGCAGACAACACCAAGTTTTTGAGACTTCAAGGCAATAATGTAATATCCATTATACTGTATCTCATAAAATATGACGGACAAGAGTAGAGTCAGGATCAGGCTGCTCAGTATGCAGTCTCACATTGATGTACATTTTACAGTATAATCTTGATCTAAGCTGTTGGCAAAAGTACTGTAAGTGAAATTCTGTGAGAGCTGTCATGCTTATGATATCTCAAAGAATACTCAAGCTGCACTGTATCCAGTCTGATTTTGATCAAGACTGGCTGCAAAAATTGAAGATGCCACTTGCATCCTTTGAGAATAAAGTTTAGTTCTTGCTTGACAATAAAAGATGTAGTCTCATCCATATTGAAAGCATTATGTTACAGATGAAAGTCTGAGAAAATGTAGCTCAAATGGTACAATTTGTCCTTAGAAAGGGAAGTAAACATTGTGAGAAAAGAAGAAAATGCTAATAATCAGCAAATCTTCATTTTCCCACATTTGAAAAAAGCTTTCTTTTCAACCCCCCCCCCCCTTCTCATGGTTGTTAACTCTTTACCAAATAATCCTACATTATAACCATCTGAAGAAGTTTTTTGAGAACTTTGTTGAGAAAATCCAGGTTACCAGCATTTTCTCCTTTTTCTACAGTGTTTAGTATCCTTTCAGAGACAAATTCTACAAACTTTGCATCACATTTGATATGTTATCAGCAGTTGCATTGAATTTGGACTAATTCAAAGTTAGGTTGTTTGGGAAAAGAGTGAAAAAAAAAAAAGGAGTGTTTGGTTAAAGTTCATTAGGTTATCTTGTGTAATTTGGTGAATTACAAATGTAACTTTATCTAACCTTTGCTGATAAAGTTTAAGGGAGAAGACAATTCAAGGGGACAGCTGATAACTCGGGGGGGGGGGGGGGGGGGGGGGGGTAAAGAGACAAAAGTTTTAGGGTTGTCAAATTTGAAAACCCTTGCAGACAAATCCATTGTGGAACAAGTGATGGAATTTGTTTCTGAAAGGGTAGAAAACATTTGTAGGAAAAGTTTTCATAACTTAAGACATTGATTTTGCAAAATCTCAACACTGATTTTGTAGAGCCAGCATTTCTCTCATTTCCTCAAAGTTTTCAAAACCTTTTTTTAGAATTCTTTGAAAAACAACAGACACAGATTTTGCCAAATGATTGAAAATTCTGAATTCATTTATTAGTAACCTAACAAAGGTAAAAAATGTATTCACAACTCATCATAATTTTTATAATAAAACTGAAAATCATGAATCGTACACATTTTGTGCAGGACTACCTGTACAGTTATTCATAATTTGGCACAAAAATTAAAGAAAAAGAATAATTTCCAATCAGCCTTTTTCTTTCTTGAAAATAAGACCAGAAGCTAGTTCTTATTTCATTACCCAAAACCGAACAAATTTAACTCTCACTACTGAATAAATAAATTGCATTTTTTTCAAAGGCTAAAAACACAGTTCCTCTGCAAGATCAAGAGACAGTTTGGTCTTAATCTAGAATATAGCAGTGGACAGTGTAGATCAGAGATCAGACTGCACATCCTGTGCAGTCTGATCTTGATCTATACTTTCCACAAAAGCTTCTGGTGGTGTTTATGTAATGGAAAGAGTTAATCGAATAAACAAGTCTTTTGACTCCAGGGTTGCATCATATTCTACCGTACAACCGTACACACATTGGCAAAAGGAAAACCTTTCTGTAATGAGAAGTATCTTTCTGCCAAGTTGTTTTCAATAGAAGTCTACTGCAAGACAAAAAGGTTGTTGACAAGAAGCAACCTGTAAGCTGAGTCAACTTAAAGTCTCTTAACCCTTCACCACACAATCCAGACTTTCAACATCTCAAGAAAGAAACCTTTTGAAAACAGTGCGGGAAAAGGAGAAAATGCTGTTGACCTGGTGGTTGTGAGTTTGATACCCAGTTGAGGCAAACTTTCCTTCCGGTGATTTTTCCCCTCTCACCTTTGATGCATGTGAGAAAGTAGTCAGTGACTTGGAAAGAAAGTTGTGTCAGTACTGGTGTGAGAAAGCCAGGACACATATGTGTGGGTGCACTGACCACTGTGAAATGACTGAAGCTGTTAAAACAGCATTAAACTACAATCAATCTATCAATCAATCAATTAAAATCTGTTATAAATGTCTGTTCATTAATTTTTCAAAGAGGAAGAGAGAACAGTTCTTTCATCATTAGAAAGGATATAATAAATCAAGTAACTGTCAATAAATGATTGCTTGAAGCAAGCCATTATCCTTATAAAGGTGAATTTAACTTTTTTCTGTCTGCAGAAAAAGTTCATACTTTGCAATTTCAAGGTCATGGTCACAGCCGAAATATCTCACAAGAAATCAGACTGGTTAAGATATTTAAGATCTGATTCCTCTCACTCTACACTCTGATCTTGATCAGCACTGCAAAGTTGTAAAAAAATATCTTCTGTCCTAATGGCACCCTAAGGCATCCTAAAATCATTTACCAAGGTAATAGTTTATACTCAGTAAACCCATCACTGGTCAGGATATCTTTAGACTAACTGATATTGTTACAAATTATAGATACAAGGTACAACATTTGAAGGAAATACCTTTTATCAACAATATGGAGAACATGGAGAAAGCAGCTGTTACTTTTTATATGTCTTTGCTGCTATCCTTACAATGTTTACTGCAGCTGTCACTGAAGGGGTATCATAAGGGTCATGGTTGCACAGTGAAAGATCAGATTGGACAAACTTGTTAAATCAAATTGAAGAAAAAGGTTTTGAATACAAGAAAAATCAAGCTTGAAATTAGTAATATGACAACTCTTTTCCAAACGATAAAATTTTAGACTTAGAATTGAAAGCGCTCGAAGACTACAAACTGAATGTTGCTGAAATGACGGTACATGTAATTGTCTTTGAAAGTGTAGAAAACCTTGTGGAAAAATGAGAAAATGCTGGTTACCAGCATTTTCTCTTTTTTCCACAAGGTTTTCAAAAGACTATTCTACAGTGTTTTTAAAACTCAGGATTGTGCAGTAAGGAGTTAGACACTCCTGCCAGTTATTCAATACAACATTATTTTTACCACTTCTGATTGTGCCAATTTCTTCAGAGAATATTTTGAATCCTTGTATTTTAACTTTTTACTTCCTTTACCAAACAACAGAGTGTGCTGTGCTTTTTCTAGCTTGAGGTTTTTGTACCCTTTGGTAACTGGAGTTGGGGGTACACAGAAAAGGATGGGGGTTCAGATCTAAACTACATAATTTCATTTAAATATCAAGTTTTAATGACAGCCTACTAAAAGATAAATTGTTTTCATACAATATGCGCAAACAAGATTTTATAGATAGATCTACATGTTCACAGTTATAAGCTCTTCAAACACTTTAGGAACCTTTCCTCAAACTGTGCAAACATTTTTGGCAAAATAAATGCTAATGTTTGCTAAAACAAGCAGGTAAGTGAAATACCATGGAACTGGTCCAATTCCTGTGCAAAATCTATCAAATCAGTAGTGTTGGGCAATCAGGTTAAAATCACAAACGATTACTGCTTTGTAATCCGAAGAGCACACGAATTAGTTACCGGTTGTACAATCGGTGTCTCCATTTAACCGAGAATGCCTTTTTGCTTTAAATACTGACAATTTGTCTACATGATATTAAGTTTATAAGGATGTTGTGTTTTGTACTTTAAAAATCAGTGAATGGAAATACAATACCATTTAGATTTTTTGCTTTATTTAATATCATTTATTTTGGTCCTTTAATTTTAATTTCCAAACCAGTTTAAAAAAAAAAAATCTGACATATTTCAAGCATTTGCAGACGACACCCCCCCCCCCCCATAGATCTATATTTTCATTGCCTAAAACAACAATCTTTTCACTCATGAACAGAATTTTAGCTTCCACTTATTGTTTTATTCAGAGATTTGTGTAAATTCACTGTTTAAATTCATTATTAAAGATGAGAAGAGAGTTTGAAGTCCCTCTGATCGGACGATGCAACGCTGATCATTGTAGTGTCATGGGTTTTCACGTTTTTTTTGCGATCTATTTTTCGTGTCAGTTAATTTTTGGAGAAGTAGATCTATTGCCACATGATTTGACATCAGTTTGTCATTTTGAATGGCAGGTAACTCTAAAATCTGTCACTTTACACTAGATAAGAGGATTAAAACCTTTATTACGTTGTCATAAATGACTCGCCAGCTTCATGATCATGCGCGTGTCCTTGCATTTTATACTGATCGTGTTTAGCCTATATTTCTGCCGGATGCATTAAAGCTAGGTTATATGAAGCTCTAGACCATAACTTCATGCGTCAGATTGACAATTAGGCAGATACTTTTCAGCGTCAAAGACATGTCATTTCAAATTTCCCAGCATCAAAACCCGCACTATTGTCAACTTCGGATATAGTTGCCGATCCGCAGCTAATTCATTTGTTATAGAAAAGAACAAAGACAATTTAAACTGTGCCATCTTTTGCTAGCAAATAATCAAATTGCAGCGAATATTCGTCCGCTAAAACAAACGACCTTGTTAATGCTTTATTTTATTTTACAATCCTAGTGACAAAAATGTTCAAGTCGGCAAACCGATCAAAACACAGCAGCAACATTTAGGGCGATATCCGGTTAAAATGTCCCACAGTCAAAACGTCCCACTTTTGGTTAAAACGTCCCCATTTCCATTCCAAATTGGTTAAAACGTCCCCAAAAAACGTCCCCTTTAAACGTCCCCGTATATTTCATTAAAGTTATTATTTTGTTCTTTTGATTATTTCAGAAAAAGTACATATTTGATGTTAAACATTATGATGTTGTCATTTATTGTTACAAGTCATTGAATTTTAACCCATTTCCTGCCGCACTTATAGTTTTTAAGAGGCACAACATCAATTTTCGATATTTTTCTATGACATTCAACATAATTAATACGACTTAAATCATTATTCGACATCGTCACTGTGTATTTCAATACCAGACCACCTTCATGTGCGTATGGATCCTTTTTTACGATTTTAGCTAATTACAATCAAGGTTGTTTAATGTAGGCTAAGCAGAATCAAGATTTTATATAATGTAGGGTAAGGGTTAAGGCCCTTATTGTCTCCCTACATGATTGTTTATTCGACACGCTCAAACGCCTCCTAGACTGGCTATTTAACGCCTCCCTGTCTACAGCATTCTAACTTATTTGTGTAGAGTTTCCATTTAACCCTTATCTAAACAATTGGAAGTCTTAACGACCAAGAGAATGACACATTTTCATAACACCGTAAGAAAAGGACAAATGCGAGTAATCAGCATTTTAATCTTTTCCTCCAGTGTTTCCCGAGAAGCATGTTTTTCTGTTGGGAGCAAATAAGGTAAAGAGCAACTGGTGTGTTTTACAAAAATGTTTCAGTCTCTGCTCTTTTGTTGGCCGTAAAAAAACGTATGTTAGTGGAATTGTATTAATTTTTATTTACGTCTTTTTTTCCTGCATTGAAGGACAGTCCTAGACAAAAACCATCAATTTAAAACAAAAAATGGACTCTTCCACGATTAAAGACATTTTAAAACAGAGCTCTGTTCTATAATTCAAATTCGCTTTTGAAAAGATAGAAAACTGGGGGAAATGGAGAACGCGTAGGTATCTGGCAATATCTCCGGTGCCAATATGTTTTAAACCACTATATTAGGTTGAGAGTGTAAAAGCATTGTGTGATAAGGAGAACACACCAGTAACCGGGATATCACCTTTTCTAAAAGTAGGGTTGGTAAAGGGTAAAAAGAACATGCAGATGATAAATACAATGTGGCTGAATAGATAATAGGATCCGAGTAAGAAAGTATAGAACACATTCCGGTGAAAAAGGAGATGATACAAAGCCAAGGGAACTCTCTCTCTCTCTCTCTCTCACCAACATGTCTATAACCTATAGCATATACGATAAGTCATACGAAATGTCTTGCCGTAGGTGTTCATTGAACTTCGACTCCACACCGTAGCATGCCGATTTCAACCCACACTACCTAATAAGATCCCTGATGTACCTAAATGGGTTAATCGGACATAAATAAGCAGAGCTCTGCAAACGACAAATTTACCACGGCTTTGCTCTAATGGTGAATGTGGTCTAAGAAAGCATTACAGGAGAGGGAGATCGTTTGTTACCGGCTTTTCCTATTTTAACACGCAATTGTCTCAAAAGTCCATTTATCAGTGTCGTTAAAACATGGGATCCTTTGGTAAAGGGTAGCTTGGGTTCAGTTTGATCACTTTTTTTCCTTTTTTATATTCTGACATTACTTTGACATTACTTTGTCAAAAATGGGCGTCATTTCTGACAAAAAAAGTTAGAATATAAAAAAGGGGGGGGGATGATCGAACTGTAACCGAGGCTAGGTAAAGAGTTAGGTGTTAAAACCAAATTTGTAACACTTAATAGTAATATGGCTGACCGACAGAGTTGCTTCTGGAAAAGTTCGATCAATACTGCAGCAAATCTAAAATTTGCCGAGTGCAAGGAAAACGTATACGATATTTACTGCAACTAAAAACTTCATGCTTCTTGTTTACCGCACCCCGCTTCCTCGTGGTATGGCATTAGATTATTAGATCTAGCTCTTTACAAAGCGACAAAATTTTGGACTAAACCAATTGAAAGCATTTGCAGGTCTACACACACGACCAACTACATTTGCTCAAATGATGAGAAAAAGTAGCAAAGGCTGGTTACTAGTATTTTCTCCTTGTCCAACAATGTTTTCAAAGGCCTTCTCTTTTTTCATAAAATAAAACAGAAAAAGATACTTGATAAACTACACGATAAATACTAATCAAAAGTCCCTTACACTTCTCTTGTACAATTTCAAGATCGGGTAAGGCTGGACAAACGGTGATAATTATTAAAACTTTTCGGCAAGAAGGAAGTTTCAAAACTAGTTGATTCATATTATTTCGTCATTATATGCCGACTATTTAACGAGTTTCCCTTTGCACCTGTATCCAATTTATCATACTTGCAATTAAAATCAACAAAACCTTTTAAGAAATAATTGTATTCTTTATAATTCATACCAAAATTGATTTGATCTGTCAACCGCTACAACATTTATCAGTTGTTGATAAGAACTAGAAAATTCGAAGTGGGACGTTTTGACCATTTTTTTGGAACAGTGGGACGTTTTAACCAAATTGGAGGGACGTTTTAACCAAAAGTGGGACGTTTTGACTGTGGGACGTTTTGACTGTAAACCATTTTGGACACGAACAACATCAAATCATATGATAACCTTAGAACGTTCCGGTTTAGCATCTATATTTAAAATCGGGAAAACCCTAAGCTAGAGTGAGTGACTGTAAACATTTCGCTGCAGATTATCCCCGAAATTACAAAGTTCTATGAATTTCATTGTTTTTTGGGCAAATTTTTTGTACGTTCTTGTACGTATAGCAGAGAAAAACTACGTGATTTTTCTATTTTATACGTGAATCACGTACATTTATACGTGATCGCGCACGCTGAAACAACCCTGTGTTTTAACCGTTTACCAGAGATGACAAAATTGTAGACTGGTCTAAATTCAAAGCATTTGCAGACGACAAAAGAAATGTGCCTCAAAAATTGAAATTTGTTATAGGAAGAGTAGAAAACATTGTGGGAAAAGGAGAAAATGCTGGTTACCTGCATTTTCTCCTTTTCCCACAATATTTTCAGAAGCTTTCTTTCTCAAGGTGGTTAAGTCGTGTAAAGTTGGGATTGTGTGGTAAAGGGTTAGACTAATAGGGACCCTGAGCATAAAGGCTTTTGAAAATATTGTAAGAATGCTGGTAACCAGCATTTTTTTCCTTTTCCCACTATGTTTTCTACTCTATTAACTCTTTATCAAACGACCAAATTTTTGACCATTTGCAGATGACAAATTAAATAATAGAATTGTTCACGGAATGGTAAGAAAAAAATTGTGGGCAAAGGAGAAGATGCTGGTTACCAGCATTTTCTTCTTTTCCCACAATCTTTTCAAAGGTGTTTTCTGTCAGGCCGTTGTTAAATTTGGCATTGTGTGGTAAAATGTTATTAAAGACAATTTCTTTGTTACAAATTGAGCTGTATTGACAGGCAAGTCTAAAATTTTGCTGTTTCTTAAGAGTTAACCCTTTAGTACAGGCAGACCACTTTTAAAATAATCATGGTAGACGTAAAATTGCTTGTAAAAAATAACTCTTTTCTTGCCACAATGTTTCATTACATGAACTAAACACTAATTCAAATTGATTGTCCATACTTTTTAGGGATGTTCCCGTCCATTAGAATTGTCTAAGGTGGTAATAATGTGGAAACATTCACTTTTTATGATACAATCCTGTGTTACAATGACCCTTAGCAGGAAGACTTTTGAAAACAGGAAGAGAATAGTAATAAATGCCTGTCACCAGCATTTAGTTAATTTAACATTATGCTATCTACCTTGTCAAGCTAAAACCCAATTCATTGAGCAGCTTGTGATATATGGTCTGCAAATGCTGTCAATATGGACAAGTCTAAAATTTTGTCATCAAGTAAAGTGTTTAACTCTTTACCAAAAGACAAAGGTTTAGACTGGTCCAAATTGAAAGCATTTGCAGACGACAAAATAAATGTGACTCAAAAATGGAAACTTGACTTTAAAAGAATAGAAAACATTGTGGGAAAAGGAGAAAATGCTGGTTACCAGTGTTTTCAGAAGGCTTCTTCTTTAGGGTCATGAAAACCAGGGATTGTTTGTTAAGGGGATAACATTTTCAAAACTGTTTACTTCAGGGGCATGAAAAGGGTATTGTACAATTGTGTGTTAAAATGCTACTAGTATCACTGGCTGCTTTTGCAGTTGGGTAGATGTGTATCAGACTGCATTAAACAACAAGTTCATGGATCTACCATATACACATGTAGCCCAAACTGGTCGCAGCATTTTCTCCTTTTCCTCCTAGCTGAGCCCCTACTCAGTAGCATAGAGAGCTTGAGAACAGGAGGTAGCTGGTTCGATCCCCAGCTCAGCAAATTTCTTTCCGAGGATTGATGATAGTCAGTGTGACAGGATTCCTTCCTCTCCCACCGCTGACCATTGTATCTACACTGGTTATGTGGCAAATGCAGCAAGTGGCTTTGAAAGAATATTGTGTGGAGTACTGGTAACAGACTCTTCAGGAAAGCATGAACAGGTGTACTGGCTGCAGTGTAGAAAACAGCGTTAAACATCATACAATCACTCAAATCCTTTTCCTACTACATGATCTACCCTTTCAAAGACAAATCTTGTCATTGATACTAAGGTAGACAAGGCTACAATTTCGTCCTCAGGTTAAGTGTTTTAACCCTTTATCACACAATCCTCTTAAAGACCCTGAGGAAGCAGGTCACTTAACCAGCATTTTCTCCTTTTCCCACAAGGTTTTCTAGCCTATTAGAGAAAGATTTCGTCAATTGGCTGCTTTTGTCGTCTGCAGATGCTTTGAATTTGGAGCAGTCTACTATTTTGTCGTTTGGTAAAGAGTTAATAGCCTTTTACCTGCGAGTATTGATCAGACTTTGATCAATATGATAAAGTTCACTGTCATTTAACGCTTTTCCAAACAATCCTGTGTGTGAATGACTTGAAAGGAAAGGGTCTTGGAGTACACTGTGGGAGAAGGCGAAAATGCTGGTAACCAGCATTTTCTCTTGTTCCCGGAACGTCTTCTCTGAGACAACTCTTGTTACTTGAATCACATTTCAATTGTTATTTGCAAAATTAATGCTTTCAAAACCTTTTACCGCACAATGCCAACTTTTAGTAACTTTGGGAAAGAAGCCTTTTGAAAACATTGTGGGAAAAGGTGAAAATGCTGGTAACCAGCATTTTCTCCTTTTCCCACAATATTTTCTACCCTGTCAAAAATGCACCATTTTAGTCACACTGAAAATGTCGTCTGCAAATGCTTTCAATTTGAACAAGGCTAAAATTTTGTCGTCTGGTAAAGGGTTAAATCTTTTGTCATTATGGTGAACAGTAAAGTATCCTTATATCTCATCTCCAATTTATAGTTAACCCTTTACCAGACAACAAGATTTTAGTCTTGTCCAAAGTTAAAGCATTTGAAAATGACAATTTCAACATGGCTCAAATGGTGCTACTTTTCTTCGATAGAGTAGAAAACATTTGGGGCTTAACCCTTTACCGCACAATCCCTACTTGTAATGACCCTGAGAAAGAAAGCTTTTGAAAACATTGTGGGAAAAGGAGAAAATGCTGGTAACCAGCATTTTCTCCTTTTCCCTCAACGTTTTCTACTCTATCAAGGACAAGTTCCATAATTTGAACTTCCTGTAATTTGTCGTCTGCAAATGCTTTCAATTTGGACAGGTCTAAAATTTCATTGTGTGGTAAAGAGTTAAAGGAGAAAATGCTGGTTACCAGCATTTTCTCCTTTTTCCACAATGTTTTCTAAAGGATTCTTTCCCAGGGTCGTTAAAAGTCGGCATTGTGCGATAAAGGGTTACGAAAACCAATATGTTTCATACTGCTTATCCCTTAGTATTTTCTCCTCTTTCTACAATGCTTTTAAAAACCTTGGTGTATATTGAAAGCATTTACTTAAAACAAATTAAATGCGATTCAAGTAATGAGATTGACCATGAAATGACCGGAAATCATATGGAAGAAGGTGAAAATGGACAGAGTTTTCAAAGCTTTTTAACTCTAGGGCCATAAAAATATCGGACTGTTTGTTAAAGAACTGAGACAGTCGACTTCAAGGAAAACCCTTTCTTTGTATATACATGTATGTAATATCGTATGCATTTTTCGGCATAGCTGAATATGATGGCTTTTGACTTATTTTTTGGTACTGATAACAAATTAATAAATAGAAATAAGTGATTGGTCAAAAATGTAGATATGTTTATTCTAAGGACCCCTGCCTATTTGCTGGCAAACTTATGCTGTCTATATTTTTTTTTTAACAAAGATATTTCCTATTGATAGGGCCTAACCAAAAAAAAATCTGTGTCTAGGGTTTCAGTCTGAGTTGCTGTAGGTAGGGTAGGTGGGGATTTTTTTTCTCAGAAACTTTTTACATCGACCATGTACCGAAATCACACCCGACAGATTTTATTTTTCAATTGTAACGTAAAAAGTTTAGGGTCAGCAGCATTTTCTAGGTAGGGTCGGGAAACCCTAAACAAAGATATTTTTTTGATAGGCCTAGGTCGCTCACAGTCAATGGAGAAATGTACCATCAAAAAACAAATTATGCAAAGGAAAATAAGGAAATAGCAGTTAAGCTGTCTATGTAATAATTTACCTTTTACCAGGTACATGTAATTCAGAATTTTAGTGACCCCCAAGAAAGGAGGCTGCTGAAAACATTGTGGGAAAAAGAGAATTCTGGTACCCAGCACCTTTTCCACAATAATGGTTACCCTCTAAAACATAAATCCCATAGTTTCAATGGCATCATATTCTTCGAATGTTTTTGATTTAGACATGTTCAGCGCAGTCTTTTTTCATGTCTTGATTCTTTTGCAAAACCTACATACTTATGTTATGGAGCTTTGAAGGTAAGGGGGAATAGCATATGGTATGCCAAAAAGCCAAGATACTCTCAGTCTGTGCCTTTATGTGGGGTTGAAATTCATAAAAGCTGACAGAACTTTGTTATTCACTATATTGTCACAGACAAAATGCAGTTTGTCTCTGCTCTGAGGTGTCACATCTAGAAACAAACAAAAACTTACCGATGTTCTTTTTTGAACATAAATCCGGTCAGAAGCTCTTGATGCAAAGGAAGCACTAGAAAGTTTTCCTTTTGCCGTTGACATATCTGATCTCTCTGAAACCAGAAGCTTAAAGATTGATGTTTTTCTTTCTAAATCAACACAGTGGGAATTATGTGGTCATATGACTTCTTTGAACAGTTCTTTCACACAGTTGTAGTTTCAGGTCTCAGATGTGTTTTAAAATGAGGGAAAATTATGTTGCTTAGTCAAAAAGGGAGACCACAGCAATAACAGTTATTAGGCTTTTGAGTGAACTTAGGGGTACCTGACTTGAAACTGAATTCAAAGTTGAAAAGAATAATCAGTGGTTATATTTGAAGCTGTTGAAAACAAACATACCCTTGTTTAAACATAGTTCTTCCTGCTTCCTGCTGAAAATTCTGTGAAAGTGTTCCAAGGTTTGATATCTATTTATCTTTTGTTTGAATAAATGTTTTCAAGAAATGAAAACTTCAGATTAAGAACTTGACAGCATTCCAAAATTCAGTTACAATGAGAATGAAATTCATTCATTCTTGTTTTTAGATTCAGATGAAGTTAAGTGCATTTTGCCTTTTTCACTTGCATATTTTGCCCTAAGGGCATTAGGCTTTGAATAGGTCCAAAAATGGTAAACTTGCACTTTTTCATGACAAACCATACTCTAATATACATGAAGATGCTCTGTTGGTCATGATACCAGTAATTAGAATATGTCATATACCTGGACAGAACAATTTTCTGTTGCCTTGCCCAAGAACATTCTCGCTATGATTGAGTCAGGGTGGATTGAACTCAGAGGATAAGCATATCTTATGCCTTATTTCTATCAAGCCCAGGAGGATACCAACAGAATATTGTACATGTATAATAACACATGTACATTTTTCTTATGAGTATTAGCTGCTGACATCAAAAGTATATAGAAAATCAGCTGATCTTGATTGAAATATGACTGGGTAGGAAAGGCACAGTAATTACTGATGTAAAGTTTTCAAACTTTGGATAAAACTACAGGTATTATCTTCAAGAAACTGCAATTCGCTAAATTTCAGAATCCCATACTAGCAGTGATAGTAACTATTTTGTTTTATGACCATGTTCATTATGCCTTCAAAATGAGTTTTTCCACTAATGATTCTCTAATTTAGATGTACAACTAAATCCAGTCGTGTATACTACACTATGTCACATAACACTACATAATATTATTATAACAAACAATTCAGTTCCTCACTTGAATTCCAGAATCAGTCATACCTGACAGTGTTGTTCAAATCATAGAGGAGTACTGTCTAGCTTTGAATGATAGGCTGCAGAGCTTTGTACTTAGCTATCTCCTGTGAGAAAAACTCTGTTGTTCTTATGTCTGTTAATTGTCCCTTAGCTCTTACCCATTTCTCCATGAAGATGGTTTTCACTGCTGTGCTAACAAATGTTTTTGTAAACATTTTAATGGTAAATAGAGAAATTAGTTTCTTGAAGCAATTTGTCTATTTGCAATAATGTAACACAGGATGTCTAAACAACAAAGGGCTATCATTAGATATTTTTCTACCTGTCCATTGGTGTTTATTAATTCTTCACCAGACTACTACTACTGGTACTCTGAGTTTTTTCACATTAACTTTGTTAGATTTCAAGGGAATGCAGAAGTTATCCAACTGGGATACATTGTAATAGTATAGTATCTCTAGAACCATTTGATTTTAGACTTGTTCATTTTGAAACATTTTCATTTGCTGATAACAAAATGTGTCTGTACTGATAGGATTTGTCTTAGGGCAGAAGACACTGTGGAAAATTGGAGAAAATGTTAGTTACCAGCATTTTGTCCTTTTCCTACAAAGTTTTCAAAGACTTGCTTTCTCAGGGATGTTTAAACATTGATAACTTGGCAAAGGGTTATACCGGTACAGCTGGGGATTCTAGACGGTAAAACACATACTAGGGAAATGCATGTACATTACTGCTTGACCAGGAATGAAAGTGGGTTGGTGTGAAATTACATGTAGGTATAATTATTATGTTTTTCTGTGCTGCTTTCTGAAAAAGCACAGAGTTGTTGTCATAGCACTGTCCTTTTTTGCTTTTGTAAGGCAAAAACTGTCATATCTCTAGGTTTAGTGAAGGTGTTACTTCAAACATGAGCTTGTTAATTACTATAGAAAAGGGGAACAATGAGACGGTCAGGTATCCGGGCAGAAAGTACTTTTGACAAAATGATGCCCCAGTCATACAACTTGAGCTGATTGCTAGCGCAGATTATGGGTTGCTCTTTTTTTGTGAAATTCTGTTATAATTACATGTACAAATATAATTTAAATCCAAAGTCCAGTTAAGACTTTCAAGCTATCTGATTGGCTGAGACAGAACATCTCAATCCAACTTCGAGTTTAGAATAAGAACAATATTTATAGTTGTTAGTGAATGCTAAGGCAAATTACAGACCAACTTTCTCCTATGGATAAATATCATAAGAGAGAATGACTGGAAAGTCGAGACAAACCTGATCTATAGGTGCAAGTAAGTGTAAATGATATGTCAAATATCCAGCTGTTACATTAATCTGATTCCAACATGCCACAGCAATGTAATTATGTATTCATGCAGCCTAATCCAAGTATTACAACAGATTAGGTATGATAGTGTACTCTTTGCATTAGGTGATGATAGAAAATATTAACAAATACCCTATCTATAGTTAAACCCTTTACCACACAATTCCAAGAAAACCGACATTGAAGCTTTTCGAAAACATTTTCGGAAAAGGAGAAAATGCTGGTAAACAACATTTTCTCCTTGCTCAACAATGTTTTTTCTGCTTTTTTATCAGAGAGCGTAAGCTCATTCATATTAATCTGAAAATTTTCATTTGCGGATACTTTCATTTTAGAATGGCAATAGTATGTCACTTGATACTGGGGTAAAACACAGTCATGGTTTTTCAGTTCTTATATTATATGAAATAAAACTCAAAATACATCTTAGTGTATGATAGACAACAAGTAGGACTGCCTATGTGATATATATGAATGTTAGCAAGTGTCTATATCACATAGACAATACTGCAAGCATTTTCTATCTAACTTGCAACATGTGGAATGACAAAACACTGTATAAGAAATATATACAGACCAAATACTGAACGCTGATCTATTAGAACCGTGGTCCAAGGGATAACATACCTCCCTAAGTATACAAATAAATATAAATTTCATAGTATGTACATGTATCAGTGATATCCACGGTCATTTGCATGCACAAGAAAGATCAATTCAACAACTCGGAAAAGGTATTTTAGAATTCAGAGCAAGCATCCATACATTTTGGAATTTTACTGACAGTACAATAGATCTACTTAAGTATTTTCCTATACCTGATCTGTCCAAGGTCAAAATGTTCAAACTTTGCCACAATTTAGCACAGTTTTCGCCATCATATACCATAGAGGTAAAGGAATTGCTGAATTTTGAGACAGTTCTTGACCAAGCAACAAACTTTTAGATTTGTCCCAATTAAAAGCACTTGGAGACAACAAATAAAAATTAACACAAGAAAAAACAGAAAAGACAAAATCTTTTGTGTATCCGTGATTCTGTGGTAGATGTAAAGAAGGAAAAGTAATACAGGAAGCAGACATATTTCATGTATTTGCTGTTAGTTTGCACACATGCCAAGGTGTTAATAATTATCTCCAGGTTGCTAATCAGATGCTGTCTTCATTGATAGCCTTTGGCTTGTTGAATTAAGCATAAAGTAATGATGTTAATGAGACATTCTAAAGTTTACTGTAAACTTTAGATTTATCGTGCCTCCTTATTACAATTATGTTGCTTTTCTTTACTGCTATATCAAGTTAATCTCTTCTCAAATAATTATATTTTTCATTCGATGAAAAAAAAAAAATAGATCTAAAGTTGAGCAATGTTATATTCTCTCATACAGTATAGGTCCAATACCAAATTATGGGTTCTGTCTTTTTGGCACTTTAAGCAAGTTTATCTGTTTTGTAGACACTAAGCTCTCAGTTTGATTTAGCCCAATTCATTGCGGTTTAACTCCTTACCAAGTGACAAAGTTTTAGATTCGTCCTTTTTGAATGTATTTGCATATTCTGCTCTTTACAGAATGTTTTCAAAAGCCCCCTCTTGGTCATTAAAATATTGGATGGTTTGGTACAGGGCTAAACTGTCTTCTTGCCGGGAAACCAATGATATGCATTCTCACGCTAACTGAAACATGAAGATTTCATCAGGTTTTGTTGGGATCTACAATGATGTACCATGACTATCATAATCTCTGCTGCTCTCAGTCTTTTGAACTCAGAATCTTTTGAACTCCTTGTGTGATTTTATAAATTTTTCACACACACTTGTCAACTTGATTAAATGGACAGTAACTGTTGCAAAAATTTCTGGAACTTACTTTATCAATGGAAAGTTCTAAGAATGTTCTCTTACAACTTTAGGACACTTTCAGTACTAAGCCATGTACATGTACCATTATTGTTCTGGCTTTATCCTTGAAAGCTGTTCTGGAATAGTTCCAACTTCTAGAATGGTTCTCATATGACCACTTGCAGCCAAAAGAAAAAAGTTTTGGGTCAGTTATTGCAGGCAAATATAATTCATACAATTGAAAAGTATGGATGATTTTACATGGCAATTGACCTTTCTGCTGATTTGAATGACAGGTCATATCAGCCAATCAGAACGCAGTATAGCACGTCAATTGTAAACAAAAAGGTTGGACAAAGTGACACACTTTACTTTTGTAAATTAAAATGTTTTTTTAACTCTAAATCAGATAAGATTGGAATAAAAAATAATTATTTCTAAACGGATTTAAGTTGCCGAAAAGAATCATGTGGTAAGGTCATTTTTACATTATATAACCTGAAAGGAAAAGTAAATTTATCCATTTCCCAAACCTAGCTCTATGTAAAATGTCACTGGTAGAATTAACCAGGATTCGGAAAAACCAGCTACTCTATTAAACGGCAGGAAAGCAGTTTTTTATTAAGCTTCTGGGAAAGAAAGAACGATTATGTCAAAGTGTATTGTTAAACTACCTTTATTAAAATCTGACTGAACGAACGTCTTCAAATTCAAATACGTAGATAGTGGTAATCATTCAAACAAAAGGAGCAACCAGAATAAGTTGACATTGTGAACATCATCCTATGATTCTTGTTGTAATACTTTAGGGAGCATTCATATTTTATTCCTGTTTCATTAGGACAATTACATACGACTGTTAATGGTACTTTTGCCTGGTTCCAACGATTGTTTGTTTTCCCCACAATCGTTGCATGATTGATAAATGCACATCCATTCTAAATTAGTATAATCCTTGTAATCACCTCAATTGACCAAACATACCTGCAATAAGAAAGTTTTCGCAACATACATCTGTTAAAAATATGGCAAACGATTTAATTGATCACTTATGATAAAACTTATTGATTTTCACTCAAACAGGTATTGCAGGTGTCAATTAACTCTGTATCAGACAACATAACATTGGATCCCTCTATTTTGAAAACCTTTGCAGTCAACAAATTAACGTTTGCTCCAATGATGAATGATGAGATTTGTCTTTGAAAGGGTAGAAAACATCATACCAAAGGAGAAAAAGTTTTCAAAAGTATCCTCTTTTAAGATCGTTAAAGCACGGGATTGTGTGGTAAAGGGTTAAATTGTAAATCCTTTTCATTTATTGTTTACTATCATATTGACATGTTATACTGACGAAATGTCTTAAAAACTTACGCTCCTTTCCCCTTTATTAATGATATATGTTGTTGACAGCTGGCAATGTATTTTTATTTTGAATGCCGAACATGCATTTGAGCAGTTTTACTAACAGCAATAAAGTTGACAATTTATTTACAGCTATATAGAAACTTAATATTGGTTGTTACTTCATAAAATTTATACTTCGTTTACATTGTGACTATGTTGGGGACCGACAATTAGATAAGATTGCAGCGATATGCCCGTCAGACTAGAGCTATGAGAGAAAAATCCCATTTGTATTCTTTTAATGAGATTTTTAAAAAAAAAAATGAGATAGTTGTCTTCAATGCCCAAGAGATAAAAAAAAAATACCTTAACTGAACACTAAGTCAGGGTTCTCTCTAGGTCCTGGATCCCAAGAGTTATTGATTCTTGGGCTCAAATTTTCAAGAGTCAAAATGGAATTTCCAAGAGTCGAAGAGAAATGTCCCAAGAGTAAAAATTACCCAGTTACCATGAAAAGATAAGGATGTAATAAAACCAAATTTTCAAATTGTGTTCTTTATTTATGGACAAATCAAACAGGAAAATACCTCATCTAATGTATAGATCTACAGACTTGTTGGAATGAAGTGGATAGATAAATATTAACTTGAAGCTCTATAGAATGCAAGTCATCATTATGAATAAATGGACACAAACAATCTTTTTATTGTTTACCAAACAACACAATTTTAGACTCATTCATATTCAAAGTATTTGCAGTTTACAACTCAAATGTGGCTAAAATGACTGGATTTATCTGTCATAGCTTAAAACATTGTGGAAAAGGGAGAAAATAAAGGTCACATCCATGAAAGGTCTTTTTCATTCTAGTCTTTTTTCTTTGTATGAATGTCTAGTACCTTCTTTAACACTGGATCCAGTGCTAACACTGTAAGACAAGAAGGCTTTACCTCCGCGCTCCACTGTGTAATTTGTTTTATACAGATATTTATGTAAATTCACTGTTTAAATCCATAATTTAAGATGAAAAGACAGTTTGAAGAGCCTCTGGTCGGATGAAGTCAAACTGACCTTTGTTGTGTCATGGGTTTTTGCACTTTATTTTTCAGCGGTCTTTTTTTCATGTCAATTAATTTTTTGCGAAGCATTACAGCATTATTTGATATACATTTGTCAGTTAGGGAAGCAGGTAACTTAAAACCTGTCATTTTAAACCAGATAAGTGGATTAACACCGTTATCACGTTTTCATAACGACACTCCAGCTTGATAAGCTGTTATATACAGAGCAGCGTGCGTTCTTAAAATAAGGCTTTAGCCCATATTTCTTGCGTCAGATTGAAGCTTAGGCAGATATTTTTAAGTGGCAAAAACTGGTCATTTCAAATTTCAAAAAAAATGTTTTAGTGCCCTCTTTGGGCTTCAACTTCTTTTTTAGTGGCATTTTTCAATGGAAAACTCCGTCTGCAGACTTGCGACATGAAAAACGCTCTATGGAAAAAAACAAGCGGATGTCCAAAAGCATTATTAAAAGATCGTTATGCAAAATTCAAGCGTCTAGAGCGGTTGTTCGAAAAGATTATTAAAAGCGCGTTATGCAGTCTAGATTCAAGCGTCTACATGATACTGATTTATAATCATGCATACACCTGTCTCATTGATTAATATGTCCCTTGTTGACCATTGGAAACGAAAGTGAAAATATCTTTTGCGATCATCAATTTTTGATTTTGGATGCGATTTTTTCTCGCGTCCAGGGATTTGTCAGATTTTTCAGATTTTTCCGAGATAATATCTCGGAATCACGGCGTTGGCATGTCCCTGAGATTGCACACAGAATGTGCTCACTAGTCTTTGCTTTACAGTGTCCAGAACAGCCATAGGAAAGAGTCAAATTTATTCGAGCCATGCTCTGTGAAAATGGGGCTTAATGCGTCTGTGAAAAGAATCGACCCAGGTCAACCTGTGCAGTTGCGCAGGCTGACCTGGGCCGAAACTTTCGCTTTTGGTCAATTTTCTGTAAGTCCAAGGACCTTATGATTAAGTCTGTTGTTGAAAAAAGTTGCTATTATGGATCCATAATTATCTAATGGCATGTTTTGTATAATGCATCATGGAGACACATTAAGCCCCCTTTTGCTAGAGCAAGGCTCATTTATCTATTGAGGAAAATGTTAGGTAAGAAGCTGACTATTTCTCTAATTATTTAAAGAGACAACAGATATAATCCAGATAAAACAGGAATGGAAGGAAAGGATAAATATCTGGAAAATACTCACTGACTTGACAGCTGATTTGGTGTCATGTAGTTGTTGGAACATCATGAAAAAATAAACATTAATCCCTCAAACTGCACCAAAGTATATGCTAAGAATTTCTCAGTTTGATGATAGAATGTACAGTGGAACAATTGCTGTCCCACACACAAAATAATGATTTGCTATATTATCTGCACACATGACAGTTACAGTAACATTGGCAGGGTACATGGCAGAACTATAAAGGTATACAATAGGTCAGAACAGGTGCTTCATTCATCAGCATAATGGTAATTATTTACAGCATTACATTATAGTAGAACTGAACAGTTAATGTGTTAGGTACAGTACACTTAAATGAATAAGTCTTGTAACTTAGCACTTGGACTAAGATTTTGCAATTCACAGCTGCTTGGGCATTATTGGTCCAAGATGAGGATGCAAGTGTATTTTGTCTGGGTCTGGTTTCACGAAAAAACTTAAGTCTCGTATTTTACTCAAATCTGCAAACAGACTAATTTTCCGACTTAAGTTGAGTTTGTTATTCCAAACGCATTTCACGAACATTAAGAGACTTATATAACATTCTCAAATCCAATGTTGAAACAGCATTTCAAACTCAACTCAGCAAAATAATGGACTTAAGTCTGTTAATTAACTTAAGTCCATTTATATTGCTTAGTTGAGTCTGAAACAAAGTGTCAGCTCAGGATTTGTTAACGTTACTACAGTCTGTTAATGTTACTGAAAGGCATCTCAAATAATGAACTCAACTTAAGTCAGAAGCTAGGACAGTTATGTTAGTAGATTTGAGTAAAATACGAAACTTAAGTTTTTTTTGTGAAACCCTGCCCCTATCTTGATCCATATGTCCTCAAAAGTAAATTATTATATATGATAAGTAGTGCTATGCTTTCTCAGAGATAACTTTGGTATATTCTGTAAAATTTTGAGACTGTAACAATTAGAGTGCCAAAGGAATTACGCAATTTGATTAAGCAATCAAATATGTCGTTGGAAGCTATTGAATGAATATGTACATGATATTGTACTTTGTAATATGTTACAAAGTTTGGATTTTCCTTTGACACTAGGAAAGAAAAAGTCCATTTCAGTAGCATTACATGCGTTTAGCATAGTAGGACTGAACAGGTGCTCTCGGTGTTAGTTCATTCCAGAGTGCATTTTTGCATTTATGGCTTACTTGAGAACAACATGAGGTGCTTTTTTGATTGTCAAGTGTCCATAACTTGAGAACAATAAGATGAGCTTTTCTGATCATCAAGTGTCAGTTGCAGCAAGGACTCTAGATGCACAGGGATAGGCAACACTCTATAAAACTAAGGTGGATTGATTACCTGAATAATGTCTAAGTCTCGGTAGTGCAGTGTGCAAAAGCGGTATTCTGTTCATGCTGGTAAAGAGTTAAACCAATGAAAAATGACAATTTTAGGCTATGATTTTAAGTGAGAAAAAAGTAAACATGAAAGAAAACAAATGATATTATCTACTGTCCGTAATTCATGTGAAGGGATTTTTTGCCATCAGCTACAGATGAAATTTAAGATTGAAAACAGGTTTAAGCCTTTACCACACAATCCTGAGATTTAACGACCCTAAGGAAGAGGCCCTTTGAAAACATTGTGGGAAAAGGAGAAAATGCTGTTAATGAGCTTTTTCTCCTTTTCCCACAATGTTTTCTACCCTTTCAAAAAACGAAATGATCATTGGGCCACATTCAGTTTGTTGTCTGCAAATGCTTTGAATTTAGACCAGTTTAAAATTTTGTCGTTTGGTAAAGAGTTAAAGGGGGCAGTACAGATATTTATGATCATACCAAACTTCAAAAAAGTTATCACTAAATTTAGCAAGTTTGCTTGCCATTTATTTATAAAAAAGACATTAATTGAAAAAATGATTGTCAGCAGAATTTCCTTATCTCCTTAGCACATTACAAAATTTTAGACTCATGTTGAAAGCATTTGCAGACAACAAATTAAAAATGTTTCAAATAATGGTATTAAGCTTTTAAAGAACAGGAAAAAAAAGAGAAGAAAATTCTGTTTACCAGCCTTTTCTTCTATTCCCAAAATGTTTTCAAAAGCCTGTAGTCCTATACTATCAGGGTTGGTAAAAGACGGGATTGTTTGACAAAGGGTTTAACTCTTTACCGAACGACAAAATTTTTATGCTGGTCATCAGCTTTTTCTCCTTTTCCCACAATGTTGTCATAAGCCTTCTCCCTCAGGGTCTGTACAACTCAGGATTGTGTGGTAAAGGGTTAAAGCGATACATAGCCTCCAAGAGTACTTTTAGATTTTTACCCCAGAATTTTGCAAAGGCTTGTAAGAATATTACATTATCAGTAACATATGGCGGTTATGTTAGGACAGTATTCAAATAGGCACGATGACGCCATATATTTGACATAGAAGTAGATGGAGTCCCTGATTGCAAAACAACCATTGTTGCACAATTCAGACTAACTTTTTAAAACATTGTGGGAAACAGAGAAAGAGCTTAAGAGCAATTTTTCTCCTCCTAATTAGAATTTACATATATGAGCCGCGCTCTGTGAAAAGGGGGCTTAATGCATCTGCGAAAAGTTTCGACCCAGGTCAGCCTGCGCAGTCCGCGCAGGCTGACCTGGGCCGAAACTTTTCGCTATTGGTCGATTTTCTGCATGTCAAAGGATCAGTCTACCTCATGATCGAGTCGGTTGTTAAAAAAAAGTGGCTATTATGGATCCATAAGTATGTGATGGCTTTCTCGGTATGATGGATTACGGAGATGCATTAAGCCCCCTTTTGCCAGAGCACGGCTCATATATACATGATTATACATGCATGCATTTATTAAACCTTCTATTTTATTGACTAACAGTATTGACAATACTGGTAGTATCTTTTGAGTTTGCTTCTACATATTCTGTCTTGAAAGGTGGTCAGAATCTTTGTTTTGATAATATTTACAACAAATTGTAAAATGGGCCATGTTTGGCTTAAAAGTAGGGCAATGAAACAAATTCTAGAAAAAGCTTGTATGCACGCTAGACGCCAAATTTTCAGTTTAATACTTATAAAAGCTTGTTAGACTGTTTGTCATAACATCTCTGAAGGGATTGGAATTGAATCATGTTTGGTCAAAAGGCTCAGATGAGCGATTCCAGGGCCATCATGGCCCCCTTGTTTATTAAACCTAAAATCATTTTGACTGACTCAGTATTGACAACAGTATCTTATTTTATAATCTGCTGCTGCATAATGTCTATGGAGTTATGCTATTTAAGTCTTCACTAAAACAAGTCTTTAAACAAACCTGAATAAGAAAGCTTTGGTAAACACTATGGAAAAAATAGAAAATACTGATACTAACTTTGTGTTAATTTTGTAAACTTGGCTGTATTGAATGGGATCTGGGGCCTAACAATAAAATATCTGTGTTAAGGTTTTTGGTCTGAGATGCTGTAGGTAGGGATTTTTTTCCAGAGGCTTTTAACATGGACCATGTACCGAAATCACCCTCTACATATTTTTTTTTTAATTGTAGCATAAAAAGTTTAGGATTGGCAGCATTTTCTAGGTAGGGTCGGGAAACCCTTAACACAGATATTTTTTGATAGGTCTGGGTGCTAGGAGGAATAACTCATAATTTGACTAAATTATTTTACGTAAGAAAACACTTATTTCTTACTTGAATGTTTTACTTGTCCATGGACAAGTAGGAAGAAAGTAATTGTCTTGTACATCAGTGACAAGAAATATCTTTAAGAAAGATGGAAGGTGTAAAGCTGCCTGCAAATAGGCAAGGGCCTTTAGAATAAACATGTCTACATTTTGTACCAAAGGAGCCCTTAAAATAAACATGTCTACTTTTTTGGCTAATCACTAATTTCTATTCATTCATTTGATATCAGTACCAAAAAGTAGGTCAAAAGCCAGCAAATTCAGCTGCTCTGAAAAGTGTACTTGTTGGACAAGTTGGAGGTATGAATTCAAGATCCCTAGTCGTTAAAGCTCAAGATTATTAAATTTTGGCATAGGTTTAATTGTCATACAAGAACTTTAACACTGTTCACATTTTTGAGGGGATATATTTTTTTGATCATCCTAAATAGGACTCTTAACCCATTAATACACAGCCCCAAGTTTTAAAGACCCTTAGAAAAAAAGCATCTGAAAACAATTTGAGAAAAGGAGAAAATGCTGATAACACGTATAATGTCTCCTTGTCGTACAATGTGTTTTAACCTTTCTAGGACAAATCCAATTACTGCAGTCATATTTAAGTTGTTGTCTGTAAGATGCTTTCAATTTGGTCAATTCTAAAATTTGTCATCTGGTGAAGGGTCCTTCCAAATCTGTGACCAGCCTTCTGATTGGTTTAAATATTCTAGTGCCTTATCTAAATTAGATGGCTAGTCATAGAATTTAGAATTGAGAACAATGTAATAATTGATTGTCAGAGTGGTACTCTGGGAAAAGCCAGGATTCAATTTCAATGCATCTTTAACCCTTTACCACACAATCCTGAGTTTCAACGACCCTGAGAGAGAAGCCTTTTGAAAACATTGTTGGAAAAGGAGAAAATGCTGATAACCAGCATTTTCACCTTTTTCCACAATATTTCTAACCTATGAAAGGCAAAATCCATCATTTGAGCCACACTGAAATTGCAGTCTGCAAATGCTTTCAATTTGGACATGTCGTAAGATTTTGTCATGTGGTAAAGGGTTAAATTGTAAAGCAGGTTGATACTTTTTGCAAATGCATTTAACCTTTTCCTAGAGCACGACCATGTTCTGTGAAAAGGGGGCTTAATGTATCTTTGAAAAGTATCGACCCAGGTCAGCCTGCGCAGTCTGTGCAGGCTGACCGTGGCCGAAACTTTCCTCTATAGGTCAGTTTTCTGTATATCCAAGGACTAGTTTACCTCATGATTAAGTCAGTTTTAAAAAAAAAAAGTGGCTATTATCGATCCATAATTATGTGATAGCTTGATTAGTATCATGTATCACGGAGATGCATTAAGCCCCCTTTTGCCAAAGCATGGCTCAATCATTATTAGATCTGAACACAAAACTGTATAGTTTTCAATAAATTTTGTTTACAAGTAACAAATACATGACATTTACATGTAAGATAACTCTATATATAACGACACAATCTTCACAGGCGACAAATGAGAGCAGTGATGTAATTGTCTGTAGAAAGCATTGTTGGAAAAAGAGAAAATGATGATTACCAGCATTTTCTACTCTTCCCTCAACAATTGAAAAAGCTTTTTTGCCCAGAATGATGTTAAAACAATGGATAATTTGGTAAAGGGTCATTTGGTTGATATGTCATGTTTAACATGTAATCTATGCACCATGAAAGTGAGCATTTTTTTAGCAACTTGAGATACACACACCTTCATTGTTAGAAACAGTATGAAGAACTATGATTAACTGATTATGTACTTTTGCCAACATTTATCTCTAGAAATATTTGCTTACACAAGTCATATTTACTATTGCCAATAAATCTATACCCTTTTGCTAACAATAATGCATATTGATTGAATGATGTTTTATACTGCTTTCATCCTTTAGTCACTTCATTACTTGTCATACTGTCTTGTAAAATGAAATTAGCTGTCAATGGACCATGACTTGTATTTTCCTTGTTTTCACCAGATTTGGCCTCTGAAGTGCCTTGCCCATGGGTACTCCCATTAGAAACCCAGTGCCATATAATCAAATGAGAAGTTTGATTTAGCCCCATAAACAATCCTTGATTCCATTAATTACATGTATGCTTGTATTGACAAAGTAAATGAGTGGTACTCTGGCAAAAGAGGGTTTAATTCAACTTTGCAATGTACATGTATTAATTCTTTACCAAACGACAAAATTTTCGACTTGTCCAAATTAAAAGCATTTGCAGACGACAAAAATAATGCGATTCAAAAATTGAAGTTTGTGTTGGGAAGGGTAGAAAACATTGTGGGAAAAGGAGAAAACGCTGGTTACCAGCATTTTCTCCTTTTCCCACAATGTTTTCAAAAGGCTTCTTCCCCAGGGTCGTGAAAACCAGGGATTGTTTGGTAAAGGGTTAATTCTAAGCAAGTCCTAACATAGCATGGATTCATTATATCTCAAACTGGCTTAATCATGAGATCCTTTCACTTGCAAAAAATTTACCAAAAGCAAAAGGTTCCGACCCAGGTCAGCGTGTACTGACTGGGCAGACTGACATGAATAGATATTGTATGCAGACGCATTAAACCTTTTCACAAAGCTTAAAGATGCACCATTACAGCCAGAGAGTAAACAAACACTTAAAACTTTACAGTGTGTAGAATCTAGATAGCCGTGTAAACATTATTAGATAAAAAATCGATATAAGGTGTATGGGATAAAGAGACGGCAGGGATTTGTCTTTGATTTAAACCAGAAACTGTGGTTGTTATGTCTATGGCTAGCCGCAATAGAATCAAATGCATTTTCTATCCGTCGTAATCTGTGCAACCTTGCAACCGTCAGGGGCAACATTTGGCACGAAGGTACAAGAATGATTATAATTTCATAAAATAAAGATAAAATTGGTTACAAAACTGGATGAAAACGAGTAAAAGATGCATCTTTAACTGAAATGTTTTACTCACCTTATAAGAGCTAAAATCTTCCATTTATTATCAAGCTGATGATACTGTCTGGCTGTTATCTTTGTAAGTCTTATACATTGTCTGTAATGAATTTGAAGGTATTAGCTGATCACAACTCCAGTTTGTAGAATACAATGGTTACAATGGTTTACAGTTTCAGGAATAAATTCTTTTCACCTTGATGATTACTGTATTATAATGATAACAGCTAGCAACTCTTTAACTCTTTACCAAACGACAAAATTTTAGACCCGTCCACATTGAGAGCACTTGCAGACAACAAAATAAATGTGACTCGAAAACTAAAATTTCTATTTGGAAGTGTAGAAAACATTGTGGGAAAAGGAGAAAATGCTGGCTACCAGCATTTTCTCCTTTTCCAACAATGTTTTCAAAAGCTTTCTTTCTCAGGGTCGTTAAAACTCGGGATTGTGTGGTAAAGAGTTAATAAGACAAACTTTCTGTGAACCTTTCCAAGGACTAAGCACAGCTAAATGTTACCTTTGCAGACAGTGTAGATCAAGATCAAACTGCACAGAAAGTGCAGTCTGATTGTGGTCCTTACAGTCATTACTTTGTGATAAGTCTAACCAAAGCAGGCTGTTTGTTGTTATGCTTGTTACTAGCATTTTCTGCTTTTCCCATGTTTTCAAAAGGCTTCTTCCTCAGGGTCGTTAAAACACAGGATTGTTTGTTAAACATGAAATATCGACAAGTATAAAATTTTGTCTGTGGTAAAGACTTGAATTTCAGGAATTTACCCTTTTCATTTGGTTGATGATCATTTGGTTTTAGCAACTCTTTAATTAGAAAAACTTTTTGAAATACACTTCCATTAGCAGATCATAAATAGATGTTACATATTAAAGCACTACTTCCAGCTCTTAATATCTACTGGTATTCAAACTCCACCATCATCTTCTTGCATATAAGTGATAGATCATTAATATTCCCGTGTCACTTTCATATTTGAAGATGTGAGTGAAATTCCACGGCACATTGAGTTATTGACTGATTTTCCCGACTAAGCAGGGTTTTACTGGGTTGATTTCCAGGTTATTTTTTTTGGTATCAGTTTTCTGCACATTCCAACTCCAACGGCAGTATTTTGTCACATGTACTTAGCATTAATGGTTTTTCCCCAGCAGTCCTACCCAGAGGCAATTTTGCTTCCCTGTGCAATTGAAAATAACATGTGTGCATCTCCCACCCCAACATGGGAGTTTGAGGAGTTGGAATCAGGGCCTGTTACATATTCACAAACCATTTTTAAGAATACTCTTTGTCTTATTCTAGATTTAGAAAGTAACACAACTTCTGATTGGCTAAACCATTCTCTGAATGGCTAAACCGAATAATTTAGCCAATCAGAACTTGAGCTACTTTCAAAAGTAGAAAATTCTTGAGAATAAGACTAAGAATGTTCCTTAGAATAGATGGTGAATACGGACCGAGCAGGTTGTCTGTCTGTACAGATGATTTTGTGCCCTCTTCTCCAACACTTTTCAACTAATTTTGTAGAAAATATCATAGAAGCCTTTTTACCATTAGAATTTGTGCACCATTATGATTTGTCTATGATTACAGGAGTTATGGCCCTTAAACTTCTTTCCTGGACCAGTTACAAGGTCACCATTTGAGTTGCTTGTTGTCTTGGGCAGTTTCTTAAGTTTTGTTTTTGTTGCGGGAATGGTGTTTTACTTTTTTCCAACAACATTTCAGTCAGATTATGGCAACTATAGCTGACTTTTTGATGTGTTTCATGGGTTTCAGAAGTATGGACCCTCTACCATGCAGTCCCAAGTTTTAACCTTTAGAGAGCCTAATTAACCTATCAGACATTTTCATCCTAGAAATGCAACCCAAATGATTGCAATTTCCTGGCTGCTTTCATCTACAGTGTTTCACTGGCTGCAAAGGCAACGTTAGTTGTAAAAGGCACTTTAAGGGTTACCAACCTTGTGGAAGAAGACTGAAAACATTGTGGTGAAAAGAGGAAAATTTTAATGCTTGTAACCACAGTGTTTTCAGCAGTGTTCTTTCTCAGAGTTTTGAAAGCATAGGATTGTTTGGTGAAGGATTAATCTAGACTGCCAGCGTTAGCAACTTAAATTGTTCTGAGCTCTGTATTTAACTCTCTGCCGCACAATCCCGACTTTTACCAACCCTGAGAGAAAAACCTTTTGAAAACATTATGGGAAAAGGAGAAAATGCTGGTAACCAACATTTTCTCCTTTTTCCACAATGTTTTCTACCCTTCCCAAAACAAATTTCTTTTTTTCAGTCACATTTAGTTTGTCATCTGCAAGTGGTTTTAATTTAGACAGGTCTAAAATTTTGTCGTTTGGTAAAGAGTTAACCAGTTAGATTCTAAATAAATGAAATGTACATACTTAGCTAATACTTAAGAATGATGCAGATAATCAGATATAGCTCTTTTTGTTATGATCACTGGCAAAGAAGCAGACAGTGTAGAGCCAAGATCAGACTGTACTTTCTCTGCAGTCTGATCTGTATCTAGGCTGTCTACATATGCAGTTTAATCTGGGTCCAATGTTGCAAGGGTTAAGAATTAATAAGCAGAAAATAGAAATTCATGAAAAACATACTTGAATCTTGTCCTAATCCATTGAGTTTTATATAATATGGCGTCACATTGATACTGATACTAGTTCTTGTTGAGTCGTGACTGTATGAATTTTTATGGCTGTGCTTTACATAATTCATAAGCTAATACAAAAGGGAAAAATATCTGGTTTTTCTAGCCCATCAATAATTTATTATTTGTCAGACACTGAGACATGTAACCTATCCCATGGGACCTCAGTGGTATTGTGTGCATTTTCTGTTTTCTCTGTTTTTGATGGCAAATGTCCGAGCCCTCTGTTCAATATTACCAGCCAAGCTTGGTAGCTTTCAGAGTCAGTATTATACAAGGCTCAAAATTAGAGGGCCTCTGGTTTGCTTCCCTGGCCAGTGTCTTTCGGAGGATTGATAGTGATCAATGCAACAGGATTCATTCCTCTCATGGTTGGAACATAGTTTACAGTATCATATGTTTATATGGGAAAGCAGCCAGTATCTTGTGAGGGTGTAGAAAGAACTGATAAAAGAAACTCCAGGGAAGCAGGAGTAGGTGGACTGGCTGCCATGATAAAACTGAAATACCACTGATAAGAAAGCAAGATGGGGGAAGCTGCAAGAGTATTTTTGATATATTTTTGGAATTTTTTAACTTTTCTTGCTGTGAATTTGTTTCTCTCTCTGAATTCTGAAAGTTTTCTGTGTTGTATCTCTTAACACTTGACTACCACACTATCCCCAGTTCCTTCGACCAGGACGGAAGAGGCTTCTAAAAACATTGTTAGAAGAGGAGAAAATGCTGGCTTTTACGACGATGTTTTCTACTCTTTTTAAGACAAATCTGTTTGTTAGAGCCACATTTAATGTCTTGTCTGCAAATGCTTTCAAAGAAATCGGCACTTGTGCATATTAGATATGGCTCAAATGATGGGATTTCTCTTTAGCCCTTTACCACACAATCCTGACTGGAAGAGTCCTTTTGAAAACATTGTGTGAAAAGGAGAAAATGCTGTTAACCAGCATTTTCTCCTTTTCCCACAATATTTTCTACCCTGTTGAAGACAAATTTCCTCATTTGAGTCACATTTAAATTGTCATCTGCAACTGCAATCAATTTGGACAAGTCTACATTTTCATTTTGTGTTAAAGGGTTAAAAGGGTAGGAAATATTATGAGGAAAGATAGCATTTTTCTGCTTTTCCCACAATATGTTTTGCTAGCCCAAGATTTCTCTTGGGTTCTTTGAAAAAAAAAAACAGGGATCCATATGGTTTAGTGGTGAAGATGTAGGATTCACAATCTAGAGGCCTTAATTGGTTTGATCCTCAGAAAATTCATGACAACAAATACTCGAAATCCTCAAAATTCAAAGCATTTTGCAGACAACAAATAAATGAGTGCTCAAATGGCAAGGAAAACATCGTGGAATAAGGAGACAATGATGGTTACACCAGCACTTTCTTTTTTCCCCTCAATCATCAAGGTCATCAATTGCTTTCTGTCTCGTGGTCTTTAGAACACAGGATGATGTGCTAAAAGGTTAGAAATAAGCCCCTGTGCCCAGTCCTAATTCTGATGAACCCTTGGACACACAATGTCATGAGTTTGTGAGCTGTTGTGATAAGACTAAAATATTGTTGAAAGCAGTATAAAACATCATTAGAGAGATACATTGATCAATCGATCCGTCCATCCATCGATCCATCCATCCATCCATTAGATATCTGAATCAGATACCTGAAGAAAAAAAGATAGGGATGCATGAAGAGACCAACTTGAAAATATAAAGACGCTGGGAACATGATTATGATCATTTCTTCTCTTTCTCTCAATGTTTACAAGCATTAACTTCATCCATAGAATGAGAATAGATGAGGATAAAGGTTAGGAAAGAACAATGTATAGGAAATACAGGTATAATTGTACACACAACATTACATAGCTCAGGTGCTGAAGCAGGAATACTAACAGGAGAAACTATTCAATGATAATTAAACTAGACATACCAGAGTTTTACTTGGACTGTTTTTTGTAGTGTATGAGAGCTCTGCAGCATTTACTGGTATAATGCCTTTCATTACAATTATAGATGCCTCTGTAGCCAGTGTAGATAAAGATCAAACCACACAAAACATGCAGTCTGATCTTTGATTTACACTGTTCGCTTTGCTGAGACATTCTATGCAAAAGCAACCCTCAAACTGCAATTAGCTTGATGTTATATTTAGACTGAAAATGACTGTAGGGTTAATTCTGAGCTCTGAGGGTTATGTTAACTCTGAAAGCACTGGAACAGACTGAAGTTGGATTTTTGGACAGTATAGGTCGAGATCAGGCCACAAACAATGTGCAGTCTGGTCTAAGATCTACTCTGCTACTACTTTGTTACATATGGCTGCAACAACCTTGAAATAGCAACACTTTGACAGTTTTTCCTATTTGAAAAGGTCCAATTCATTAATAGTGAGGACTTGAAACATTTACTACACAATCCCAAGTTTTAGTGACTCTGAGAGAGATGAGTTTTGAAAACATTGAAAAGAAAAAATGCTGTAAATGAGCGCTTTGGTTTTTTCCCACAATGTTTTCAGCTGGTCCAAAGGCAAATCCCAATACCTGAGCAATATATATTTTGTTGTCTGCAATGTTTTTTTTTTTAATTTGGACTAGTCTAAAATTTTGTCCTCAGGCCAAGAGTGGAGGGGCCAAGTGGGCTTAGCCCTTAACCAAAGAACTGATTTTTGGCAACCCTCTTGTAGAAAGTTTTTAAAACATTGTGGGAAAAGGAGAAAATGCTGTTAACAGGCATTTGCTTGTTTCCCCACAACTGCATGTATTTCTTTCCTTTCACAGAAAAACCCTGGACCATTCCAACCACGTCCATTTTGTTGTCTGCATTTTGTTTGAATAAGTGAATTTGTGTTATTTCTAGAATGAAAATGTTTCAATTTGAACAAGTGGAAAGCTTTGTCTAGTAATAGTAAAGAGTCAAAACTGTGTTAAGCAGCCAGCCATAGGAACAGGCAATAATGGCATCTCACTACAAGTTGCTGTTTAATAGAAACAGTCAGCTATGACATTCTTAATGAGAATTTGAGCACTGAGAAAAGTGTTTGCCTCCATTTTCGACCAAGATCAGATTTACACTGTCTGCTTTTGCAGATACATTCTGGTTATTAGTCTTTGACTCTTTACCAAACAACAAATCCTGTAACTGGCTCAAATTGAAAGCATTTGCAGATGACAGATTAGATGTGACTCAAATGATGGACTTTGTCTGGAAAGGACAAAAAAAATTGTTGGAAAAGGAGAAAATACTGGTTGCCAGCATTTTCTCCCGTTCCCACAATGTTTTTAAAAGCCTTCATCATCAGGGTTGTTAAAATCTGGGATTGTGTGGTACTTTGGGTTAAACAACAAACATTTCAGTGTTTTTCTCAACTGAAAACTTTTTTTTTTTTCCTTTTGCTCTCAATGAGTTAAATTTAATCACTTACATTTCAGCTGCTGCAGCCAAGTTAAAACTGCTGCTGAGTTTTGCTGTTGGAGGTTTACTTGGAGATGTGTTTTTGCATTTATTGCCAGAAGCCTGGGAACATCTAGATAAAGGTAATATGCAGTATAGTGCATGTTGTGCATGATTTAAACACAAGTGTTTTCTTGATATATATATATATTGGAGCCATGCTCTGTGAAAAGGGGGCTTAATGCATTTGCAAAAAGTATCGGCCCAGGTCAGCCTGCGCATTGCGCGCAGGCTGACCTGGGCCGAAATTTTTTGCTTTTGGTCAATTTTCTACATGTCAAAGGACCAGTGTAGCTCATGATTCATTAGGTTGTTATACAAAACAGATTTTAGGGTTGTATAATACTGTGATGAATTGCTTGGTATAATCATGCATCACAGAGATATATCAAGCCCCCTTTTCACAGAGCATGGCTCATTTTTATATGCCATCAGTTAACTCTTGTTTTTTCATGTCGGTGAATTATGCTCTTTGAAATGGTGGTTTATGCATCTGCAAAAAGTATCAACACAGGTCAGCCTGCACAATCAGGCAGGCTTACCAGAGCAGAGTCAAACTTTACTAATTGTAAATTTTCAGCATGTCAAAAGGCCATTCTACCAGTTGATACAGCCAGTTTTTAGACAACATTGATCTATGTTTTGCAATGACTTGCTTGGTATTATGCATATCCGAGATGCATTAATCCACCTTTTCCCAGAAGTGCCACTCAATATATTTGACACAATGTGAACATTCTGTAGATGACTGTCTTGCAACACAGCACTTTTTGATTTCATGTATTTTTGCAAAAGAAAAAGGATTGTAAACAGCAATTTTACTGCTTTTGCTACATTATTCTTAGTTTTATTCATGTATCAAACATAAGTTCAAAGGATTTCTCTAAGTTGTCAGCTGCAAAAATGTTTCATATGGTAATGACTGAGAAAAAACAGAGACAAGATAAATAAACAAAATTTTACAGGTAGAAAGTCTTTTTCTACCATGAAAAACATGGGAATTATCTACATAATTAGTTGAACAAAAACCAATATCCTTATGTTTTTTGGTATGAACATTCATTACAATGACAGTTTAACTTAGCAACCTTATTAGAGCCATGCTCCGGCAAAAGGGGGCTTAATGCATCTGCGAAAAGTATCAACCCAGGTCAGCATGCGCAGTCAGCGCAGGCTGACCTGGGCCGAAACTTTTCGGTATTGGTCAATTTTTTGTATGCTCAAGGACCCGTCTATCTCATGATTAAGTTGTTTGTTTAAAAAAGTGTAAATTATGGATCCATAAGTATATGATGGCTTGCTTGGTACCATGGATCACGGAGATGCATTAAGCCCCCTTTTGTCAGAGGGTGGCTCAATAATATGAGCAATGCTTTGTGAAAAGGGAGCTTAATGCATCTCCGTGATGCATGATACCATAAGTCATTACAGTATTATAGATTGATAAAGTCCATTTTTGTAAAACAACCTACCAAATCATGAGCAAAAAGTTTCGGCCCAGGTCAGCACTGAACAGACTGTGAAAGCTGACCAGGGTCGATACTTTTTGCAAATGCATTACCCTTTACCACACAATACTGACTTTAAACAGCCCTTAGAAAGAAAGCTTTTGAAAACATTGTGGGAAAAGAGAAAATGCTGGTAACCAGCATTTTCTCCTTTTCCCACAGTGTTTTCTATCCTTCAAAAAACAAGTTTGAGTTTGTGATTCACATTTACTTAGTCATCTGCAAATGTGTTCAGCTTGGATCTATCTAAAATTGTGTTGTTTGGTAAAGAGTTAAGCCCCCTTTTCACAGAGTTTGGCTCATATATATTACTTGAATAAATTGACCTGAAATTGACCTTTATGCAAAGAATAATTAAAGAGTGAATATTCATATCATCGGGTATAATCAGACTGTACGGAAATTCTGTTAACGGTAAATGTCGGTTTTGACCCTTACTGTGCCATAGCCAAAATAAGAAACTTTTGCGGATGGCAGAGATCAAGATCAGACTGCACAGAAAGTGCATCTTAGACCTATGTCACCCGCCACGTATTACCAATTTAAACCAACAAAATAATGTTTATTTTAGGTATTTTAAGTATTCTTTGAAAACACGATAAATCTATTAGCCACCTAAAGAGTTGAAAAACGTGCACATGGTTCCTCATGCAGACGACATTAGCCGAAGCTAAGTTCGGACAATAATTCAAGCGTGTAATTTATGGTAATAGAGGTCATTTATTTCATGTCAATTTGTTCGAGTAATACCCTGTAACAAAGAATGACATTTTGTGGAAGTTGATATCCATGTACATGTATTGCATGACGATACTGATTGATCTTGTGATATACAAGTCTTCATAATGAATACATTATTTTATAAGTAGATCATATGACTGGTATTCAATCTTGTTGATGCTACACAATCATAGTCTGAGCCGTTTTGATTGACAGCGTCATTAATTGCAGAATAATTATGTGCTCAAAGCATGAAAAAATGCTCCTATGGGATTTTATCATAATCTGTCAACTCTCAAAGACGAAATTTTGTTTGAACTGTCAGGGATCTTAATTTTGAAAAGGATATGGAAGAGGGAATCTGATTACCAGCATTTTTTCTTTTTCCCTCAATGTTTCAAAAAGGCCTTCTGCCTCTTAGTCTGTGATTGTTTGGTAAAAAGTTTATAGGCCTGGTTTAGAACAGTGAATAGTCAGAAATGGATATTAACAGTCTTGAAAGAAGATCCAACATATTGCAGTTTGGAGGCTGTTTTTTTTTTCCAACATAGCTTGTCAATTCATGGAAGTGTAGGTCCAAAGTCAGACTGCTTATTTTGTGCTGCTTGATCTTGATTACACTCTCCATAAGAGCATCTGAAGATGGGCCTAGCAGGCTAAAGGTTAATCCATTTCTGCACAGGCTATTTCTAGATCTACCAAAAACTATTGCAATTCACAGTAAAGATGAATATTTGCAAGAAAGAGAAATATTATTTTTCAACAGAATGAAATACATTGTCAAAAAAGGAGCAGTTACATGCAGTAGTTCCATTTTTCAACAATGTTTTCCAAAGCTTTCAATTGCAGGGGCATTATAAGATTTTGTGCATATAGGGTGATGGGTTTATATGGCTTATATATAAATATTGTCGATAATCTTTTTAGCTCCACTGGCCGAAGGCCAGCGGGCTTATGTCATGGCCCGGTGTCCGTCGTGCGTCCGTCCGTCACAAGTTTTATATGGGCTTATATAGGGAAAACTGTAAAATCCTTCCGGTACCTAGCCATAGGGCCTAGGGCTACCAGATTTGGCATGTATCTTTATCAAGTAGGCATCTACCAAGAGTGCCCAAATTATAGCCCTGGGGTCAAATTTGGCCTGGCCCCGGGTGTCAGAAGTTTTACATGGGCTTATATAGGGAGAACTTTAAAAATCTTCTTGTACCAAGCCATAAGGCCTAGGGCTACCAAATTTGGCATGTAGCTTTATCTAGTGGACCTCTACCAAGTTCCTTCAAATAATAGCCCTGGGGTCAAAATTGGCCCCGTCCCGGGGGTCACAAGTTTTATATGGGCTTATGTAGGAAAACTTTAAAATTCTTCTGGTACCTAGCCATAGGGCCTAGGGCCACCAAATTTGGCATGTATCTTTATAAAGTGGGCATCTACCAAGAGTGCCCAAATTATAGCCCTGGGGTCAAATTTGGCCCCGTCCCGTCGGTCACAAGTTTTACATGGGCATATATAGGGAAAACTTTAAAAACCTTCTCGTACCTAGCCATAAGGCCTAGGACTACCAAATTTTGCATGTATTTTTATCTAGTGGACCTCTACCAAAACGGCCCAAATTATAGCCTTGGGGTCAAGTTTGTCCCCACACCAGGGGTCACAAGTTTTACATGGGCTTTTGTGGTGAAAACTTTATAAATCCTCTTGTTACTAACCATAATAAGACCTAGGGCTACTAAATTTAGCCCTGTCTCATGGGCCTCATGTTTTACAGGGTTTTTTATTGAGGATACTTTGAAAATTTTCTTGTTTATAACCACACATTCTAGACTTGTATTATTTGGTATGGGGCTTTATCTTGTGGACCTCCACCAGGATTCAAGTAATTATAGCTTTGTGGTCAAAAATGGCTTTGCCCAGGGGTCATAACTTTCTCGTAGGATTTTATAGAAAAAAATTTGTACGTCTTCAAGTTCGAAACCAATTGGCCAAGTATCGTAATGTTTGGCTTGTAGTGTTTTTACTTATTAGTTAGTGGAGCGATACAGGGCCATCATGGCCCTCTTGTTTATTATATTCTTACCAGTGAATTACTAGGATTTCACAGGTAATAACACTGCTGGTGATGATAAATATGGTATCATCACTGGTGAAGATATAGTTTTAGAATGTATGCCTGAACTACTTTTTTCATATATTGTTCACATTGCACCATTCTTGATAATTATTAGAATTTAAAAAAAGGTGATTTAGGAATATAATAAATGGGATAATCAACTGGTTGTGTGTGATATAAAAATCTGACACTCAAATGAGGTGTGATGCGGTTAAAAAATTTGTGCTTTGGACTCGTTTTCTCAACTGCATCACACCCCATTCTAGTGACAGATTTTCAATATCACACACAACCGGTTGGTATCTTCTATTTCTCCATTTCAGATGGACATAATCATCAAGGACACATGAGTATTGGATTGTGGGTCATTGCTGGACTGTTGTTGTTTTTAATCATCGAGAAGACCTTCGCCAAAGAAAGTGAGCGTGATCATGTAAGTTTCTGTAGTTTGTTTTCCTGATGCATTGTGTACATATTTAACCTTTTACCAAACAGCCCCATGTTTTGATGATCATGGGCATAAAGGTTTTTGAAACTATTGAATGAGAAAAAGAAAATGCTGGTAACCAACAGTTTCTCCATTTTCCACAATTCTCGATCTGTTTTAGAGACAGATTCCATCATTTGAGCCTCATTAATTTTGTTATTCTAATATGCTTTCATTTTGGACAAGTCTTGAATTTCATAATAGGGTAAAGGGTAAGGCAGTATATTTTCTTCTTGCATTTTTTTACATACCTAAGCCTTCTTTTTCTTATAACATACAAATACTGTATTTTGGGCCTTTGTAGATGATGGAATTTGAGATGACAAAAGGGTTGATTTGTAGGTAACCTGCTATCTTCTGTTTCCGGCTATGTTTAAAATATCCTTCTTCCAAACGGTTATCAGAACAGGAAATATTTGGTAAAAGATTAAAATTAGAACTATCTTGTTGCAATGAAATTTAATCTTTATCTTATTTCTTTACAGTTGGAAGATGATGAAGACTACGAGAAAAAGAATAAGACAATAAAAGTCCAAGGCACAGATAAAATGAATGGAGTGAAACCAAGAACTAAAAAAAATAACAAAAAATCAAAAGCTAAAACAAAACAGAACGGCAAAAATAGTGCAAATAACTCAACCAGTGACATGGCTACAGTCCCAGATAAACAGGCAGAGAGCAGAATAAAGGTAATAACAGTTCAATTTGATTGGGCACTGTACTGCTTGAAAAAAAAAATGCATTGAACCCTTTAACCCTTTACCACACAATCCCGACTTTTAACGACCCTCAGAAAGAAGCCTTTTGAAAACATTGTGAGAAAAGGAGAAAATGCTGGTAACCAGCATTTTCTCCTTTTCCCACAATGTTTTCTACCCTGCTGGAAACAAATTTCAATTTTTGAGTTGCGTTTATTTTGTCGTCTGCAAGTGCTTTCAATTTGGACCTGTCTAAAATTTTGTCGTTTGGTAAAGAGTTAAAACACAATTTCGAGTTTTAATGACCAGGAAAAAGAAGGCTTTTTAAAACGTTGCAGGAAAAGGAGAAAATTCTGCTTTTTTCCATAATGTTTTTCTACCTTTTCAAGGTCAAATTCAGTCATTTGAAAAACATTTGATTGTCATCTGTAAATTCCTTCAACATAGGTGAGTCTAAAACTATGCTGTTTGGTAAAGGGTTAAACATGCACTGTGACAAACAATGCTTTTTCAGAGGTTTATATATATATAGGCTTTGGTGGTAGAGGAAGTTCCTACATTGTAAAAGCAGCCAAGCCCTGGTAGCTCAGGACTTTAAAACCAGAGGTCGCTGGTTCAATCCTCAGCTGGGCCAATTTCTGTCTTGAGGATTGAAGATAGTCATTGCGACAGCATTCATTCCTCTCTCAACGCTGACCATTGTTTTGATGATGGTTATGTGGGACAGTAGCCAGTGGCTTGGAAAGAATATTGTGCAGAGTTCTGGTAACAGAAACTACAGGAAAGCTTGGATAGGTGCACTGGTCGCCGTGATATAAATGAAATAATCTTTGGTCTCGCGTGATGTCAAAATTTTCTTACGGAGAGAGAAGTAAATACAAGCACCAGGAAAGTTACTACAACATAATATTCCTTTATTCCCATAATGAGATAATTTATAGTTTGTAAGGTAGTAACTCTGTTTTTATGAATGGGGGATTAATATTACAGCTTAACATTGGAGTAATCAACTCGTAAATCAGTGCATGCTTAGTCGGTGCACGAGATATATCATTATACCATATTTTACAGTGTGTACATTTTTTTTTGTCTGTCATGTGTGTTATTTTATCCAATTGCAACACATGTATTTGAGCGGAAAAATTTACTGATATGAACTAAAGTTGCTCTCTGTAAGTGCATCAACTATACTAGTAATAGAGCAATGCTCTCAAAAAAAGTGTTCAGTTTGTCTTTGTAATGCCTTTATACTTAGCAAGCTGTTGCATACAAGAGTGTGATTAGGTTTTTTTTTTTCATACCTCCATGAAAACAAAAAAAATTTTCTTCATTCCTTATAATTTAATATCACAGACAACAAATATGCACTTAAATAATACTAACTGCTTTTTTTTTGTAAATCCAACTTTGCGTATTTATTTAGTGCTCATTTCATTCATATTTCATAGCGCGGCAAAACTGCTCGTTTATGACGTAAAGATGACATAATTCATGACGTCATTATAGTATTGAACATTTGCAGATTTAGTAGATTTATTATTAGAAGTTCAATACGCTAGAAGTAAGTTGAAAATAAGATCGTCAGAACCCAGCAAGGTGACGAAGTTTTAAACTCTCTCTTTAAATTTACTGTTGGATACTTTTTAAATATTCAGAGAAAATAAATTTAGCTAGCAATTTGAAATTCGGACTGGATATAAAATCAGAAAGAAAAACATTATGAAATCTCGTAGATCTATACATGTTTGTTTACATTAGTTTAACTGCAAAAGTAGTTCCGGCACTGCTTAATTTTTTTTTCATGGAGCTATGAAAAAATTTTTTCAGCCAATCAGAACTCGCCAATATTCATGAAAACAACTAATATTGAATTATAATACAGATCAGTTTTGTCTAAAACTAGCTGAATCACGAGGTGGAATGGTCCTTTGAAATGAAGGAAATTTACCAATGGCAAATAGGTCTGACCCATGTCTACATTGACTGCTCAGGCAGACATTGGTTGTTCATACTTTTTACAGATGCATTACGCCACCTTTTCACAAAGTATGATTCACATCTATTCTGGAGAAGCATGTAGAAAAAACATTCATGACATTGTAGGTACTCATTTCAGGTCACAGGATATTTAAATTTAGCAGCAAACGTGATAGATAATTTTACCCATGGTCTAGCTGTAGCTGGAGGATTTTTAGTCAGTATAAAGGTAAGAAGGCTTTTTCTGTGTAAGGTTATTGCTCTAGTAAAACAACCTTTTTCTAAGGATGGGATAGTCCATCTGTCTGTTTTTCTGTTGATCTATCTTTTTTCAGTCCATCTGTCCATCTGCAGATACAAGTTTCTATTTGTCTCCTCCTACAGTTTTCGACCAAGTGAAATTTTAATGCAAGCCTTATTACCGTGGGTAATTGTGCACCTGCAGTTAACTGTTTTCATTATGATTATAATGATTATGACTTTTCTAGGAGTCATTGCCCTTGGAATATTTTTGCTGATATGTGATGGGGGTATTTGTTAGCCTGCAACAGTTCTATTTTGTCATAGTGCTTTTGGAAAGGACCAGAAGTAGTGCTATAAAAAGAACTAGAAGCATTGACCCGAGGAAAATAATGAAGGCTGTTTTTAATTCAGTGTCTCACAAAATGTAAAGCAGTGGGAGTCCAAAATCAGACTGAAGTCTGATCTTGATCTACACTGCCCCAAAAAAGCATGTGAAGTTTATCCAGGATAAAAAGAGTTAAAGAAAAAAATAACACTATTATATGCAGTGTCATTATAGTTGCACTGTCCCAAAAAGCAAGGTAAGTTTATCTGGGATGAAAAGAGTTGAAGAAAAAAGTAAAACTATATTTGCATGGTAATTATAGTTGTTCTGTACTACTTACAGATAGATTAGTGACAGCTGTAGCTATATTACTCCCTAAATCTCTCGTAAGTTAGAGATTTTGCTATCCTCTGCAGTCTGATCTTTATTTAAACTGCCTTCAATGGCTTGTGGAATTACTCAATTTGACAAAGCATGGTAGAAGTACAAAAAAGTTCCAAGTTTGTGTCTACTGATAGTATTTCCAAACTTCTTGCTGGCTAGTTTGCTGACTGCAGTTATCCATGTTACTCCATGAAATATTTTATGAAGTTAGAGATTTTGTTATTTGTTCACTCTAAATTTTATTCAGACTGCCTGAGATATCAAGATATTAAAGGGGTATAAAAAGTGCTGAAACAGTCTCATAAATGTCATGTAATACTTCTTGCAGGTTGGTTTAGTGACAACATTTGCTATATTACTCCATGAAATCCCGCATGAAGTAGGAGACTTTGCTATTTTGCTGAGATCTGGTTTTGACAGATGGAAAGCTGCAAAAGCCCAGGTATGGCCATGTTATGGATGGACTGTTTTCAACTGTTTATGTGACTTGTGTTATCTGTCATTAGTCATTACTGAAGAGATTGACTTCAAACTCAGTCTAGTTGTTAACTATCAACAGTGGAACCTAGGCAAATGGGCAAGCAGTCTCCAATGCATTATTGCCATAGTTATGCCCCTTTTGAATGGAGATTTTATTTTTAGCTCACTAGAGCACAAAGTGCTCAAGGTGAGCTCTTGGGATCGTGCTGTGTCTGTCGTACGTCGTCCATTTTGAGTTGTGTGTAGAGCGTCGTCTGTGCATCAACAATTACCTTGTGTGCTCTCCAGAAGCCACAATTTCAGTCAGATACCGGTACTCATGAAAATTGGTCAGAGTGTTTGACTTGATAATACCTCAGAGAAGTACGCAGTTGGGTCGTCTCAGTCAAAAAGTAGGTCAGCAGGCAAATCTTAGAAAAACGTTGTGTGCATTTTAGAGGCCACATTTTCCGTCAGATACTCATGAAAATCGGTCAGAATGTTTGTTTTAATAATTAGACAAGTTAAATATTGAATCATCTCAGGTTGAAAAGTAGGTCACTGGGCCAATTTTAGGAAAACTTACGTGCACTCTAGAGGCCACATTTCCAGCCCTATACATACCTATAAAAACAGGTTGGAGTTTTTGTCTTGATAATAACTTGGACATGTTTGAAATTGGGTCATGTTGGGTTGGAAAGTAGGTCACTGGGCTAAATTTCAGAAAAAATCATGTGTGCACCATAGAAGCCAGATTTTTGGTCTGATACTTTTGAAATTCGTTCAGAATGTTTGTCTTGACAATATCTTAGTACACTTAGAAATTGGTCATGTCATGCAAAAAAGTAGGTCACTCGGCCAAATCTTTGAAAAATGTTGTGTGCAGTGTCAATTTTGAATTTGTCATCTGCAGTTATGTTCATTTCCCGCATAGTCAAAAATTTGTTGTTTGAGAGAGGGAAGTTGCAATCAACTGTAAAAACCAAGGATATTGAAATTTCAAAGTTTTTTGTTACTGGAAAGATCTCAGTGCATCAGACATTATAGCTACTGTCATTTATTTGACCACATGGCCATAGATCTTGGCTTTAACAAATGCATGACATAGAGAGTATATGTTTTTTTCTCGGTGAAAGATGGAAATTTAATTTATCGACTGAACATCATCAGTAATATTTTCATGAGTGGTTGTGCCACTCTTAAAAATATTACCAATGGTGTTCACTCGAAATGAATTTTCACTAAAAAAAACCCAAAATATTCTATTCATTTCATGCCTCAAACCCTTTTTTTGTTGGGAGTTACATCAAAATCCAGCACAGTTTGTTTCAGTAATTTCCCATGGCGTACCCCCTCCACATGGCAACACATTACAATATTACATAAAGCGCAGGAAATACAGGGTAAATTACATCATATTTCTGTCTTATTGAATGGCACGCCTAAGGTAGCTAGTGAGCGGGAACTACGGTTTCCACCTTCAATTGAAGAGTTAATATGAAATCGGTATTTTTCACTGGTTGTAACCGTGAAATAACAAATGATATTCCACCATTATTTCTCAATAAACTAACGAAAAGTATGAAATAAAGAATTGTTGGTATGGCTTTGTACAATGAATGCATTCATTATTCTACAGTAAAGGGTTAAGCCAGTATTTTTTATTTCAGCTGCTAACAGCCACAGGAGGTACAGTAGGGGCATTGACAGCGCTAATGGCAGACTCAGCGCAGGCGGCAGGTATATAACTATGATCCCTTTTTGAGGGTCAGAAGGGTTTCATAGTGCAACCTTTATTGTTTCGAAAATAATCCCGAATTTTGACGACACCCAAGAAAAAAAGCTTCTGAAAACATTGTGACAAACAGAGAAAATTTTGGTAACCAGCAACAAAATTATAGACTTGTATTAATTGGAAGCATCTATAGGTACAACATAAAATATGACTGAAATGCTTTGATTTGTCTTTGACAAGTGTGAGAACATGGTGGATATCAGCATTCTATCCCGTTTCCAAAATATCTTCATAAGGCTTTTCGATAAGTTAGATACAGGATTGTTCTGTTAGCCCTTTACCTCACAATCCTGAGTTTTATCAACCCTAAGTAAAAGGCCTTTTGAAAACATTGCGGGAAAAGGAGAAAAAACATTTTCTCCTTTTCCTACAATGTTTTCTACCCTATCAGAAGAAAATTTCCATCATTTGAGTCACACTTAAATTGTCATCTCTAAATACTTTCAATATGGACAAGTCTACATTTTTGTGGTTTGGTAAAGAGTTAGTGAAGGTTAATTGTATATAATTTGATTTATTACAGGTGATAGTACAGTTTGGATATTACCATTTACATCAGGAGGGTTTTTGTACATAGCTCTTGTTACAGTTGTGCCAGATTTATTAGAAGAAAAACATTTAAGGTAACCAACATTGTAACATTCCAAAATATCTTGATACTGTATTGTATCGCATCATTAATATCATGATATATCGAGATACATTTTTTTCTGGTGATACCCAGCTCTAGTTGCTTGGAATCTTTTATGCATTATGTATATTTGGGGGGGCTTAATGCATCTCCGTGATCCATGATACCAAGAAAGGCCTTATATTGATCATGGATCCATAAACTCCAGTTTGTCTAACAACTGACTGAATCATGAGGTAAACTGGTCCTTGGACATGCAGAAAAATGACCAATAGCAAAAAGTGTTGGCCCAGGTCATATTGTGTGGATTGCGCACGCTGACCAGGGTTAATACTTTTTGCAGATGCATTAAGCCCCTTTTCACAGTGCATAGCTCTTCTCTGAAAGCAACTGCAGCTTAGCCTTGTCAGAGTATATGTCCCCATGATATCAAGGCCAAGTCTGAATCTGGATCATGTGGGCTTATAATTTGGTCACAAGGTCAAAGTAATGAAAAGTCTTGTCAGGACTTGAAATTACACAGTTTGTGTAAAATAGTGTCAAGACTGTTTGACTTAGTTACATCTAGGTCAAGTTACTTTGTCATTTGTGATAAAGAATAAGGTTATAAACTGATAAAGAGAACAGTTTTAATTGTACTTTTCTCACCTTTTTGGATTCAATATCCTTGCCAAGTTTGTTAGAGAAAAAAATTCATAGTGTTCTTCCAAGGAAAATGTGTTGGTCTTTTCAATGTTTTTTTTTAAGTTAGATTCACCATAATTATGATATTTGCATTTTGTGGCATGAAGCAATGACCATGAAAAATCTGTTTATTTGATAAAGTTTTGCCATTGGCCAATAAACTGTAAGATAATGTAAATTTAGATTAGTATGCCACACAGTCAGTGCTTCAAGCTAAGATTCTGGTTCTAAGGTGATTTGTATATTTAGCCAATCACTGTACAAATGTGACTGTATCCCCTGGAATGGGCAACTTTTGAAAACATTGTGGGATAAATAGCAATTGCTTGCAACAAACAATTGCTTCAGTTCATCTCTCAAAGTATTGGACAGTCTAAGATCAGTGCAATGTACCCTGCAAACTGATCATGTGCCAGAATAAACTTAAGACAAAAGAGGTGATTGTAGTGTTTAGTATTAGCCCTTTACCAAACAAGCCTTTGTTTTAAAGACCCATAGCAGGAAAGCTTTGGAAAAGATTGTGGGAAATAGAGAAAATGCTGGTAATCAGTATTTGTTTCTTTTCTAGCAATGTTTCCACCCTTCCCAAGAAGAAAATTATCATTTTAACTGCATTTAAATTGTTGTCTGCAAATGCTTTCAGTTTGGTCTGTTCTATAATTTCGTCTGCTGGTAAAGAGTTAACTCTTTTCCAAATGACAAAATTTTATAGTAGTCCAAATTGAAAGCATTTGCAGCTGACAAATTAAGTGACTCTAAGAAAGGAATTAATCTTTGAAGGGGGAAAAAAACAAAGAAGAAAATGCGGGTTACTAGCATTTTCTCCTTTTCCCACGTTTTCAAATTCTTTCTCTGACAGGGTTTTCAATACATTGGATTGGTTGGTAAAGTGTTAAATGTATAGAAAGAAAAAACAAATGGTCATTTCTTGTCTATTTTCAGGGAATCTGTAAAGCAGATAGTATGTTTACTGTGTGGGATAGGAGTGATGTATTTGGTTTCTATGGTGCACTAGGCAGTATGTTTACAGTCTGAACAGGTTTTGATAATCTTCCTAAGATTCTGGAAAGAAGATTTCATTGATCTCTAGACTAGATGTAAAGGATGATAATTTTTCTAGCTACAGTATCTTACAACAGTTGGCAACACTAGTAAAGACTAATCTTTGCTCATTTCCTGTACCGTCAAATTTGAAAGCAATATGTCTTGCGTTACCTTTCCCGTAATGAGAAGGACGTTTTCAATCCAGAAAAAAGCAGCTGCAATGTTTTGTGCAAAATGTGTTGCAAAGTAGCGGACAGTATAGATCCAAGGTCAGGCTGCATGTTTTGTTCAGTCATATCTTTATTTACACTGTCTGCAAAAGCAACCACAGCCAGGGTCAGTGCCTTAACACTTTACCACACAAGTCAAGTTTAAACGACATAGAGAACGAAGGCTTTGGAAAACATTGTGGGAAAAGGAGAAAATGCTGGTAACCAGCATTTTCTTCTCTGCCCACAATATTTTGCTGCCCTTCCAAATTAATATTAGTTTCTTGAACCACGTTTAATTGACATCTGCAAATGCTTTTAATTTGGACCAGTCTCAACTTTTGTTGTATGGTAAAGAGTTAAGGATTGAATGTCCTAAACATAATGATGACACTACGATAGCTTGAAAGCAAGACAGAAGGCAGGATTTCCTCCTACTATTTTACAATAAATTTGTGCGTTCTGAAACAACTGTCAAAATTATGATCCTGGCATGGCTTTTATCTGGTTTTCGTACCACAATTGAAATTGCAAAGAAAAATGAATTATATGGAGTAGCAGTTATACTGCAAAGAAATTTCGCGTAATCTGATTGGATAATATGCCCCGAACATATATATCATGTACACTGTCAAAACCAACGTAAAAGCAGTTTCCCTTTCGGGAGCCCCGTATACATGACTTCACTTTCAACACAACATCCAAAATGGCGGTGTCGATCAAGATTAACATCAAGATTATGTGCCAAACGGCATGTTTTACCAAGGTTTCAGTGACGTCAATTCCCAGTGACGTCAGTTTTCATTGAATTGGTGCGCTCAGAAGGGAAATCCTACTTCATCAGCGTACTCAATTTTTGAAACCAAAAAACAGGTAAAATTCGCTTAACACACGTTGGAATGGTAAAACTTTGCAGTATAATAAATTTGTTGTATGGTCAGGTGGCAGGGGACTTGAAAACTTGTTCACGGCTCGGGGCGACATGATTCACCACAGCCGTGAACAAGTTTCCAAGTCCCCTGCCACCTGACCGTACAACTAATAATGTCTCGGATTCATAAGTACATGTATATGAGAGGTACTCTTGGAAAGGGAGTTTCATGCATCTTCAGAGTGCATTATACTAATCAAGTTGTTGCATAATATGGATTGATATGTTTAGAAATCAGTAGAATCATGAGGTAGAATGGTCCTTTGACATGCAGAGAAATAGCAAAAAGTCTCGACTGCTGTCAGCCTGGTTTGGTACTTATTGCAGATTCATTAACCCTTTGCTACACAATCCTGAGGAATAGGCTTTTGAAAACATTGTGAGAAAAGGAGAAAATGCTAGAGAAAATGCTGGTAACCAGCATTTTCTCCTTTTCCCACAATTTTTTCTACCCTATCTAAGACAGAAATCATCATACGAGCTTCTTTTGTTTTGTCGACTGCAAATGCTTTAATTTTGGTCTGGTCTAATTATAGTCGGTTGGTAAAGAGTTGAACCTCCTTTTTACACCCATTTGGTAAACAGCTAATCCATGCTATCCATTTCTTGCCATATGGCTTGCAACACACGAAAAGGGGCATTCAGACATTTGCGTAAATTGTCGTCTTGGATCAGCCTGTGCAGTCCGCGCAGGCTAATCTGAGACGGCACTTTACGACTACATTTGATTTTGTGCTACAGTAGAGTTGCGCAAAACAGAAAATTACATAAAAATGGAAAGTGTTGTTTCGGATTAGCCTGCACGGAGTGCGCATGTTGATCCGAGACAACACTTTATGCAGATGTCGGAATGCCCCTTTTCGCGTGTTGCAGGCCATATCATAATAACTGTAAATTATTGTTCTATATATGCGCCTAGGTGTATGAGTTGGAACATAATTTTATATGAAACATTTGAAGGGCACTCTGGGAAGAGGGGGTTTAATTCATCTTCATAAATGCAGTCTACCGTTATAACAAGCAAGTTGTCCATTTTGTCTAGCAACCAGCTAAGTCATGTGATACAGTGGTCCTTTGACATGCGGAAAATTTACAAACAATGAGAAGTTTTGACCTTTGTTAGAATGTGCAAACTGAGCAGGCTGAAATGGGCTTACATTTTTTGTAGAAGCATTAAACCCCCTTTTCACAGAGGGTGGCTCATTTGTATGTTGCAAATCCAGATTAAGTATTTTGTATACAAGTAACAAATTTTGTAACATTTTAGCTGTCTTAAATGAATATCTGATAATTGATTCTATTAGAAACAGCTGTAAATTAAGTTAGGCTTAAACACATCTGTAGAAAAATAACATTTGTTTAACCTTTCTGATCTGCTGCAGATCACTTATGAAAACATCACGACAGAAGGAGAAACCACTCATAATGAACATAATTCCTTTTGCCACAATGTTTACTTGCAGCATTCATGTATTAAACCTCAATTCATATTGATTAACTAAGTGGAAGAATGATGTAATTTGGTGCAAATTAGTTTTAGCAGATAATGACATTGGAAGAAAAAGAATAAAAAATGTGAGGAAAAAAGTAATCTTCATATAAATTAAAAGTATGGAAAATAAAGAAAAATTGTTTCCTCAGAACAGCTTCTTCATTTGTCAATATATTTTCATGGGCAACTTTTACTTTACCAGTGTTGTTATAGCATTGATCAGATGCAGCAGTCAATTTCTGCTAGCATGAGGTTGCATGAGACAGGTTGTTCTTTGTTACATCTGTGGGGGAAAAAAAAATTCTGATGAAAACTGCATTTTTGTTGGAACAGTAAAATGTCCTATATTTCTCTCAAATGTCAGATGGGTTGTATGTTTTTACTGTTATTGAGATGGTCCTCCATTGTTTGATAGTGAAAGCTTGGGATTTGTAACGACTTTCACCCAAAGTTTTATCCCTGCTTGAGCCCATAATTGTGAAAATGTCTCATAGGTGAGATATTTCCAAAAGCCCTAGGACTGGTAGATTAAAAAGGAACTGTGATCTTCCACTGTTATGAGAGAAATACTGTTGAAAATGCATCAAATACCACTGAATCAAAAATTTATGAATTCCTATCTCTGTGTGCAATCATTGGTGCTAAAATGTAAGATATCAGATACCTAATTACTTGAAACAGTATTAAGTGTAAGGTTTAGAAGTATGTTAGAAAAACAAAAGTTTGGTTATGGGCTATTGGTATTTTTCGCTCAGCTGTTGTCAAAGAACTGTCACAGCTTTGTCGTTGTCTGGGTAGCAGTGATGTTTTCTGATATCTCAGGCATTTCTGATAATTTTTACTTAGCGTGCAGTAGTTGTTAACTGTGGAAGGGGGAACCCATACCAGAGGGGCAGGTAACCTTCAACATATTTTTACAGTTCTACCCCTTTTTTACATGGACTTTTAACTGAAGAAGTAACTGCACCTGAGCATTGGCACCCAAATGCTTTGTTCTTGTTTAGATTTCTATTTTATTGATACTTTGTTACACTTGCAGGCAGTTTGATCTGTATTCAGAACAGTGTAAATGCATCAAGTTCAAGACTGATTTTCATTAATAATTGTAAATATCAGTCTCATCTAAATTCTAAGATGAGACATTTGATTGGCTGAGACAGCATATCTGAGCCAATCAGGTGGCTTTTCTTCAAATCCAGAAGTAGAATATACCATTTGAACAAAATGATCAAAATAAATTACAGTTTATTAACTGAATATTGCAATAGATTTTTTGCATATATACATGCTTTTGCCTGTATGTTTTCAAAAGTAGTCTACTGCAAGACAAAGAAGTTGCCTTTAAGTTGTGATATGGTTTTTTATTCTCTTTAGATGCCAAGTATAAATTTTTTTATCATGTATATAAATTCAGTCATAAACTACAAAATGTGTACACTGAATGTTTAGGACTTTTTATTGTTAGTGATTGTTAAAAATAACATTTTTGGACTAGATGTGTTTGATTATGCTTTTGAATGTGGACCATGCATGTAAAATTTGAGTATTAGATGGTAACAAGTTATAAAATTTTTACATGAGATGTAGATGTTTGTTGAAAATATGTGCATGTGGTATTTTTTATGCAATATCCATTCTGGTGCCATTTATCTTGAGCTGAAATCATGTTTTTCATCATTTATTAAATTGTGTGCTTTGTGAGAAAGGTCTTGACTTGAATAGCCCAATGTTTTTGTGTATGTTGTAAGACAGATGGTTTTTTTTAAACATTGTGATTAAGACAAGCAATTTTGCTACTTTTGTCAGTGAATACCGACCCTGATTCAGCTATGGTTATGGCTGCTGCACTATTTCATTTTATCACTTAATGTTTTAACATGCAAGATATGCCAGTAAATAAAGTATAATGTACATGTACGTATAATGCTACTTTCAAGAGGTTTTTTGTAGATATACACCCTGCATAATTCAGAGTTCAGTTTACACTGATAGTGTTTCAAATTCATTGAAAAACACTTTCTGTTTTACTTGTATATATATTCTTAATGAAGTATGTAATAAGGAATTATATCACAGAACAAGCATGGCTGGGTTTTACAAAGCAGCGCTTCTTTTCATTGTTTGATTAGCTTCCATACCTTGCAAGGAAACAATCCAGTTTTTAATGACTTTGAAAAAGGCTTTTGAAATATTGTTGTAAAAGAAGAAAAGGTAATGCTGGTAACTAGTATTTTTTTCTCCTGTGCTCGCAGTATTTTCTACCCTTTTGAAGACAGATATCATCATTTTAGCCACATTAAATTTGTTAACTGCAAAAGTTTTTAATGTGGACAAATCAGGAAATTTCTTTGTCTCTTTACCAAGCAACAAAATTTCAGACTGGTCAAAACTGAAAGCATTTGCAGACAACAAAATAAATGTGACTCAAAAACTGAAATATGCTTTTGGAAGAGTAGAAAATATTGTGGGAAAAGAAGAAAATGCTTGTTAGCCTTCTTCTATAGGGTCATTAATACTCAGGATCGTTTGGTAAAGAGTTAATGTAAAGTATGTTGATAATTAAATGGCCCTGAATATTTTGATGTATTACCACAGAAATGCACATAGAAGTTTTTTACAGACAACGTGTGGAAATATTCTGTGATTAAGAGCATTTTTCCTTTGTCCCGAAACATCCCAAAATGTTTTGCTCATTCATGTAATAGAAAAAATATTTTCTTTCCTTTCAGATGTTTTACTTTTGCAAATCTTTGTCTTGACCACATTTTAGTTAAGATAAAATGTAGGTCATCTAGAATAAAGATTTAGGTTGATTCTTCACCGAAAGAAACAAAGTTTTAGACTCTTCGGAACTGAAATTATTTGCAGACAGTAAATTCAATGTAGCTTAAAAGACAAGTTCTATCTTTGAAATGGTAAAAAATATGTCGAGGAATTGAGAAAATACTGGTTACAAGCATTTTCTGCTTTTCCCACAATACTTTCAAAAGCCTTTTTTTTCACAGTTGTTAAAACTTGGGACTGTGTTATAAAAGTTTACTTGATGGAAAAATCTATTTGCACACTATCTGTGTCACATACTTTATTTAGTTACAACTTCTGATTAATTGTTACAATAGTTTTCATGATAACATATTGCTAAGCTTTAACTATTTGTCACACGGGATCAAGACATAGTTTTCAAAAAATAATTTCAGAAGATGGGTTTATTGTTTCATACAAAACCATTACAGTACTTTGCTAGAATATTAGTGTTAAAGATTGTTTGATCTAACACACAAATTTGATAACTAGTGTTACATGTATTTGGCACCTAACTGGTATAACATAGCAACCAACGAAATTAATTTATTTCTCCCGTATGAGTTTAAAGTATCTATATCCATATAAGACTCTTTGGAGTCACCAATATGGATTTTTTAGACTGAGGCTAGAGTCAAAAATATGTTTTTTTAAGAACGAGGCTAGAGCTTTTTTAGCTCACCTGAGCACGAAGTGCTCATGGTGAGCTATTGTGATCGAGCTGTGTCCGGCGTGCGTTGTCAACTTTTACCTTGTGTACACTCTAGAGACCACATTTTCAGTCCGATACTCATGAAAGTTGGTCAGAATGTTTGTCTTGATGATATCTCGGACGAGTTTGAAAATGGGTCATGTCAGGTCAAAAACTAGGTCACTAGGTCAAATCTTAGAAAAACCTTGTGTACGCTCTAGAGGCCATATTTTCAGTCCAATACCCCTGAAAGTTGGTCAGAATGTTTGTCTTGATGATATCTCGAACGAGTTTGAAAATGGGCCATGTCGGGTCAAAAACTAGGTCACCAGGTCAGATCTTAGAAAAACCTTGTGTACGCTCTAGAGGCCATATTTTCAGTCCAATACTCCTGAAAGTTGGTCAGAATGTTTGTCTTGATGATGTCGCGAACGAGTTTGAAAATGGGCCATGTCAGGTCAAAAACTAGGTCACCAGGTCAAATCTTAGAAAAACCTTGTGTACGCTCTAGAGGCCACATTTTCTGTCCAATGCTTTTTAAAGTTGGTCAGAATGTTTGTCATGATGATAACTTGGATGAGTTTGAAAATGGGTCATGTCAGGTCAAAAACTAGGTCACCAAGTCAAATCTTAGAAAAACCTTATGTAAGCTCTAGAGGCCACATTTTCAGTCCAATAATCTTGAAATTCGGTCAGAATGTTTGTCTTGATAATTTCTTAGAATAGTATGAAAATGGGTCATGTTGGATAAAAAACTAGGTCACAAGGTCAAATCTCGGAAAAACCTTTTGTATTTTAATTACAGTCCAATATTCTTTAAACTTTTGTTAGAATGTTTGTCTTGATGATATCTTGCATGAGTTTGAAAATGGGTCACATGGAATAAAAACTAGGTCACCAAGTTTCATCCTTGAAAAACCGTGTGTACGCTCTAGAGGCCACATTTTCAGTCCAATAATCTTGAAATTTGCTTTGAATGTTTGTCTTGATAATATCTTAGACTAGTATGAATATGGGTCATTTTGGACAAAAAACTTGGTCACTAGGTCAAATCTCGGAAAAACCTTTTATACACCCTACAGGCCACATTTTCTCTCAAATACTCATGAAAATTTGTTGGAATGTATGTCTGGATAATTTCTACATGTCAAGTAGGCCACTGAGACAAATTCTAGAAAAAGCTTGTGTGCACTGTAGAGGCCATATTTGTAAGCCCAATACTAATGAGTGTTTGTCAAAGTGTTTGTCTTAATATCTCTGAAGAGATTGGAAATGGGTCATGTTTGATCAAAAGGCTCAGGTGAGCGACTTCAAGGCCATCATGGCCCTCTTGTATATTGATTTTTCTGATTGAGGCCAGAATCAACGTAACTTTGGTATGCTGAAATATGTTATCATAAAAAGCTATTATTCTTTTAAAACTCCCTGTTTTATTTAAATATCAACTAAATCAAATAGACATAGCTCACGTATTTGTTTTTTTTAAGTCGGTATTAAGTGTGAAATAAAGAGGTTGTTCATAAGCTGCAGAACCAGTCTATATTTTGGACTCAGCTGTTGTTTCATCCAAAATATAAGCTGGTTCCGCAGTGCACTCGTCCAAAAAAAACTTGGTATTGTGCCTGAGTATGTTAAATAACCTCATATTACCACTGTTCATAGATATATTTATTGTCGCATTTTACAATTTTTTCTATATAGAAATCCTTAAAGCTAAGTGTTCGTTCCTGGGAATATCCTTAGCTTCCATCACCAGATATTTTGTGACATTTGTTATTTGAATTTTACAGAATATCTTCAATGTCTGATATTTTGTGATATTTGTTCTGTGAATATCACTCTATGTTTTGCTACTAAGGTATTGTAAACTGAATAATTATGAACTTGTTTGTATGTTATTGATAAATTCCCTAGCAGGGACAGATTCTCAGTGAATGTGCAATGATTATGATTTATTTTTATCATAACTCAAGTATGGTATGATGATATAATTAGTGTTCTTGACAAAATTGAGTACATATTTTTGTATAGATAAAGTATTTATTTGTTTAGATACTCTACCATGTCATGTCTGATATGCTACTTTAATGTCTGTCTTGTTGAATACATGTATTTTTGTTTAACTCTTCATCAAAAAATCCCGTATTTTTACTACCCATGCTGAAGAGGGCTTTTGAAAACAGTGTGGCCAAAGGAGAAAACGTTAGTGACCAGCATTTTCTGTTCCCACCATGTTTTCTACCTATTCAAAGAGAATATCAAGGTAAAAAGCTAACCCATTGTTCAGACTAGTTTGAGACCAACTAAAACAGTTACAAATGACCATAAAAAACATCCTTTTTTTAAACATAGATTTAACTCTTTACCTAACAACAAACTTTTAGACTAGTCCAACTTGAAAGCAGTTGCAGACGACAAATTAAATGTTATTCCCAAAAATAAATTTCTCTTTGAAAGGGTAAAAAAAACTCTCAAAAGCCCTGTTACTCAAGGCTGTTAAAATGCCACATTTTTTGGTATAGAGTTAATGCATAGAAGCATGGTGAAAACATAGTGCCAAAAGGAGAAGTTGTTTGTTGTCAGAGTTTATGTCCTTTCTTCTGTCACCAAAATGTCCTGAAAAGTGACTTGTGCAAGGCTTAAAAGATTGTCTGCAAGTGTCAGTATGTTAACTCTACCAAAAGACATAATTTAGGACCTATCCAAATTGAAAGCATTTGTACACAACAATTAACATGTGATTCAAATGATGGGATTTGTTTCTTAAAGTGTAGAAAACATTATGGGAGAAGGAGAAAATGCTGTCAACCAGCATAGCATTGAAAGAAGTTGATAGAGGGACCGAAATACAACTCTCAAGGCTTGGAGTAGCTACATCAGCTTTTGGCTAGAAAATTTTGATATGTGAGCCATGCTCTGGCAAAAGGGAGCTTACTGCATCTCCATGTTCCCTGATACCAAGCAAATAATCATATAATTGTGGATCCATAAAATCCATTTTCTCTAACAACTGACTGAATCGTGAGGTACACTGACCCTTTGACATACAGAAATTTGACCAATAGCACAAAGTTTTGGCCCAGGTCAGCCTGCGAGGACTGCGTAGGATGACCTGGGTCCATACTTTTTGCAGATGTAACAAGCTCCCCTTAACAGAGCGTGGCCCATGTGTATCTGATAGCATAATAGTAATAATAATATCCAAGAACATGCATCATGATCTTGATCTGCATTGTCAACTAAAAACCTTAAATGTGATCAGCATGCTAAGAGGTTAAAAAAAATTGGCAAAGCTTCTTTATTACTTATACCGTGCTTTTGAAATCACTGTGGCAAATGGAAAAATTAGTTTGAATGACCAATTTTCCCATTTGCCAATAACATTTCCTTACCTGTCTCTATATCAAAATTATAATCAAAATTACAAAGCTTGTGACTGGGGTTGGATGATAACAAATCTAGGCCAGTATCTCCCAGCCATTCTTAGTTTCTTTGTTAGTCTTCATCTTGATTAAGAAAGTTAGACAACTTTCTGATTGGCTAAACAATTTGGTTTAGTCAGTCAGAAATTATGTTACATGTGTACTTACAAATTCAGGAAATTCTTGAGAATAAGACTAAGAATGTTCTAAAGAATGGTTGGTGAATACAGACCAAGGCTTTTCTGTACATATGGTATGCTGCAGTAGATGTGCTGTGATCATCCTTTGTTTAAAAGATGTTTTTGATTTTTAGCTTGGTTGTTTTCAAAGAAACTATTAAGATGTTATCATAGCCCTGTTGTTGTCTGCAACATTGTTATGTAGAATTTTTGACATTTTCTGATATATCTGTCATTACCAAAAAAGATACATACTTCAAATTGGGGCTAGTTGTGAACTGTAATGAGGGAACCTACACTAGAGGGGCAGGTAACCCAGAAATTGTTTTAGAAGGTTATGTGTGCTTTTTCCACATAGATTTTTTACTGAAAAAGCAGCTGTAAATGAGCGTTTGCACCACGATGTGGTGTTGTTGTTTTTTTCTCATATTGACAAAGGTCAGTGTTACTAAATCCTCACAAATATACTTCAGGGGTGCTCTTGGAAAGGGGGTTTTAACGCATCTAAGTGATACTTTATACCAAGCAAGCAAATAATGGATCATTAAAATCAATTTTGTCCAACCACCAACTAAATCATGGGGTAGTATGACCATTGAACTTGCAGAAAATTTACAAAAAGCAAAAAATATTGACCCATGTCAGCCTGTGCAGGCTGACATGGGTCAATACTTTTTGCTGATGCATAAAGCCCCATTTTCACAGAGCATGACTCATTTCATAGTATCATTTTAAGTTATAATGTTTTAATTCAATTTTTATATTTTACATATCTGCAGTCTTAAAATTATCTTCTTAGTTAAATCCAACTTTAAATAATGTCTAATTAACGACGTATATGACAAATTTTTCTAACAGACAAATTTTTTTAAAACTTTGCACGTACAAAGCTTACCATGTCTCTAGGAGATTACAGTAAAAAAAAGATGTGGGTCACTGTGCTCGTTTCTGAGAAATTTGCCTTTTAGAAGGGTATATACAGTTCCAAAATTCAGCTTATATTGGATTCAAAGCGCCTTTCTTTTACAGGAAAACTACAGGAAAAATATACAAATATACATCATTTTAATGAAAATTATATATTTTTGCACAAAAAATATATAGAGGCCTGGTTTTGAGCATGGTAAATGTACAAATATGCATGTTATATATTGACCATTGAGATAAAAAGGGAGATAATTTGATCGAATTAAGGGTTAATTGTAAAAAAATACATACTTTCTAACGGACAGTTTTTTCTTAAACTTTCCACACTAAGTCTTAGAGTATTTATAATTCTAAACAATAAGAAAAAATAAAAATGGCACCTATCCGTGCTTATTTCGTCAGAAAACAAGGTTTAAGATCACGGTGGAAGTTACTTTTTCAAAAAAAAAAAAAAATAGGATAAACGCTCAGCAGACATGGTGGGGAAAGGAGAAATTGCTCAATAGGAGGGATTTCTCCTTTTCGAACAATAATTTTCAAAGTGGAAACAGCTATACTTCCACAGCTTTAAATTTCCTGCCTTTGTTTCCTTGTTTGGTGTGTAACCCTGTGTCAGCAGCATTTTAATTATTTCACGGTGACAGTTCAAAGATCCATTTTTTTTCCCCTCTTCACCAATACTACCCGAAGAAAGTGCTACTTGTTTCAGTGCACCAATAGTATCACCATCATGTGCAAAAAATACATAGTTGCACTTTTGATTCAATATCCACGACAAAAATACATGCGCAGTTGGATGTGCGCAAACATTTGTCATGTACGTTGTTAAAGACACTTAAAACATCCCAAGGAAATGAAAAAAAAAAAAGGTTTTCTTTGGTTTCTCAGTCATGCTGGTAGTATTGACTTGTTATGTCTGTTGATAATACTCCATGGATGAAATTGGTTGTCTTTTCATGAAGAGCAAGTGATGTTTTCATTTTCTATCAAATGTTACTGTTTGCTCTAGAATAATTATGTGCGCTAAAACTCATGAATAAAATTGAAAGAAAAGAAATCAAATAAACTGTGTACTTTTTCTATCTCTCAAACACCAGCTTTAGTAGATGAAACATGTGCTTAAGTCTTGACCAAACGACAAAGTTTTAGACCAATCCAAATTGAAAGCATTTGCAGATGACAAAATGAATGACTCGTACATTGAAATTTGCTTTGGAAAGGGCAGAAAACATTGTGGGGAAATGAGAAAATGCTGGTTACCTGCATTTTCTTCTTTTCGTTCCATGATTTTAAAAGGGTTGTTAAAACTCAGGACTGTGTGGTAAAGTAGTGAATAAATCAACTGGATCTTGTATGTATGAGATTTATTAGCATTTTGTCATATTTTTTCGAAGCTAACGTCTGAAATGTAGAATTGCCCCCCCCAGGATATTTTAGTTCTTCATCTATTGCCAAGCCCTGTAAACATGTCTATAACATGCAGGACAAGTATTGCTTGGTGATCCAGGGACAGTGAAATGAAATTTCACTTTGACCAAACTTTTGTTTGTTGCTTTGTACTGGCCTTTAACACCATTTTAAGAGCTTAGGTCATATCACTGCAGTCAGTGCACCTATGCATGTGTTCCCTAGCTTTCTCAGACCAGCACGGACACAACTTTCTTTCCAAGACAAGGACTACTTTTCTCATATGCATCAGAGGTGAGAGGCAAAAATTGCAGGAAAGAAAGTTTGCCTGAACCAGGTATCGAACCCATAACCACCAGGTCATGAGTCAGATATGCTAACTCATGGTAAATGAATCAGTGGATATTCTACATTTATGTACAATGTTTTTGCAATGGCAATAAACATCAAATGAACAAATTTCTATGTATATACGAGGGCTGTTCGATATGTAATGTGTATTGTACCACAGCGCGATAACGCTTTGCACGATTTTGTGGATGATGATACGTTTGAATAGCTCTATTCAATACCTTTCCAACGGTATGAACACAAGCCTTCAGCTCCACATAGTTTTAAACTTATAGTCATTTCAATAGAGCTAGTCACTGACCACTGTTGTAAAAATGGTTGGGAAAGGGATTAAGAATATTGAAGAAATTAGAGCTTATATAAAAGTTCACACAAAACTCGGTCATTCGGTAATGCAGATTTTTACTGAATTGGGGGAAGTTTATGGGTCTGATAAGGTATCTTATGAGACAGTTCGTAGTTGGAGAAAGAAATTTCTGACTGGCACAGAGTCCGTCAAAGATGCAGCAAAATCTGGCCGACCTGTGACGTTAACAGGCAAGGCATATGTCTCAAAAGTCAGGGAAATAATTGAAAGTGATGGCAGATACATGATTCAAGATATTGCCAACGCTGTTGGCATATCACTATCGCGGGTGCATTTCCTTTTGAAGCGTATTTTGAAAGTACGAAAGATTTCTGCCAGATGGATACCTCATATATTGACAGATGACCAAAAACGGGTACGAGTACAAACCGCTAAGCAATTGCTCAAAATGTTTCCCAAATTCAATCAAAGACAATTTGCAAACATTGTTACTGGTGACGAAACATGGGTTCACTATTTCGAACCAGTAAGAAAAATTGGAAACAAAATATGGCTAACTAAACACGGTAGAAGGCCTGTAGTTGCCAAAAGAAGCATAAGCACAAAGAAGGTTCTTTATTGCATATATTCTTCTCATGTGATGGTATAGCCATACAAATTCCGGTGCCGAAGGGCAAAAGTGTTACAGGTCGGTATTACCGAGATGTTATACTAAAAAAGGTCAAGAAATATTATCTTAAACGACGCACTGTGTCAGGATTTAGGCATGTTTGTCTACTTCATGATAATGCTCCATCACATACATCTGAGCTTGTGAAGCAATTTTTGAAGTCGGAGAAGATTACCGTCTTGCCACACCCACCACACTCTCCAGATCTAGCCCCATGCGACTTTTTCCTTTTTCCAAAACTTAAAAAGTTCTTATCTGGTCGTCGTTACAAGTCCCGACAAGCCCTTGGCTCAGCCATCAGTCAGTGCCTCAGAGGTCTACCTAAATCAGCGTACCGTGACCCATTTCAGAAATGGATTCAGAGATCAAAATTATGTATTTCAAACCGCGGAGAATACTTTGAAGGGATGTAATGTTCATTTCACTATTTGAGTCGAATGCTTTTGAGATATCGTAAAATACACATTACATATCAAACAACCTTCGTATAATATTAATCGTCAATATAGATCTAATTGTCATCATGAAATGTCTCTTCCGAAAATTTATTTATTGAAAAGAAGGGGATGGCTGCAAGAGGGTGTTCATGTTTCTTTTTACCACACAATCCCAAGTTTTCTTGACCCTGAGGAAGAACGCTTTTGAAGACACCATAGGAAAAGGAGGAAATGCTAGTAACCAGCATTTTTTCCATTTCCCAAAATGTTTTCTACCCTTTCAAAGACAATTTCCATTATTTGAACCAAATCAAATTTGTCATCTGCAAAAGGTCTTCAATTTGGATTAGTCTAGTTTAAAATTTTGTCATGAGGTAAAGAATCAACTCACTAGAGTACAAAGTGCTCCAAGGATAGATCTACTTTGGCAGAGAGTAAGATGCTGTTTATTAGTCCTCTACCCTCTGTCATGCAATTTTAAAAGTGATTTTAGCTTCATTGGCCAGAGGCAAGCTTTAGTCATTAACCTGCATCTGGTGAAAATGCATCTGTGGGTCTCTACATGCATTAACATTTACTTCAAACGTCTTCTCTGGGATTAATCTACCAGTCCAATTTTGACCAAGCTTCACAGAAGTGATGCTGCAGTGGTCTCCTCTTAATTTCTTCAAAAGTGTGAAAATGCTACTTGCCATTGCAACAAACCTGAAAAATATTAAAATTATTGAAAATATTTTCTTGAAATCTGCAATTTGAATTCTCAACAAATTGACATAGATCTAAATGATCCTTTGGTTGACCGCTTAGAACTCTTGGTATGAATTTGATCGGGCAAAGAACTAGTTATGGCTAGTTATGGTTCATAACTTACATGATTGTATATTGAGCTTATATAAAGATCAAGAGAAGTAACTCCTGTTTTTTAATTACAGATATAATTTGTTGCAGTTTATCTCCCTTAGTTATCAGAACTACACAAACACAACATGACTGCTGTTGTTTTCAAGTTTTTTTTTTTGGTGGAAATAGATCTATTCAGTTTTCAGTGAACATTAACATTTATTTCTTGTTAATGAATATGCTCAGATGAGTTGAATGTTTAACATGAAGCTAGGGCAAAGATGTCCCCATCCCGGTGGTCACTAGATCAATTCTATGGTACACTGAGCTATAAAGAACTAGATAAATATTTTGTTTAGATCTAGTCTTCTTGACCGAATAAGTTTAAAGTCAAAATAACACTTCCATTCAGAGTAACTAACTCAGTGACGTAACTTATTCACGTCATATTTGGTAACATGACGTCATCTAGATCTATACCTAATTCACTCATTGGACGCTTAGAAAGCACATGTATATAATGGAAGGTAAAATAAATATGAGATTTTTTATTGTGGTATATTTTTGTCTGCCAGTTTGCTTCGCAGAGAATTTTCCAAGATACTCGGTTGGATATGAACTACAGAAGGAACTGAACTTCAGCTCATCGAAACTTCGCTTGTTTATCGTTGGAAATTACATGGCGGCTCATAAGTACTTCGGCGTTGACTACCGTTATCTAGCAGGCGACATTAGTGATGATGATTTGGTTTTTCACAAGCAATTTCCATCTAGACCTCTCCGTGAACTTCACACCGAGCTTGCCAGAGAGTGCCGCAGGAGCCTTGAATATTGTCTCCAAACAGTGTACGATGTAGCCAAAGTTTCCGGGACTATGCGCAGATTCTTCAACGTTAAGAACAAAAAACTCAACGAACCTCTATTTGAACCGTTTCAGAATGCTTACGAAATGTTTAAATTTCGTCAAACTGCTGCTTACTTTTTGTGTTCTTACACTGTAAACTGGAAGATGGAGAGATCAAATATGCAATACCTTCGGCATAGCGGTAAACCAAGTTGCCTCGACAAGTTGGTTTATGTGAACGATGTGTCGGAAGAGAAAAGGCAGGCAGTCATTCGAAACAGACCGGCACACATTATCAAAGATTGGCGAGCCCATGAACATTTCAACTATAGACACTATAGGATGATGTGCGCTCTCATTTGGTTTTGTCCCGATCCGTGTTTTGGACGAAAGACTCATGGCGCAGTCTCTCAGGTTTATAAGTACGACCTCGGAAACCCGTGCAAAGATTTACTGGACAAAACTTGTGATTGGGATTGGAAAGCCAATGGAAATTTCGAAGATCTCATTCGAAACAAGTTCAACATTACTTGTGAATGTGTGAGTGAACGCAAAGGCTTTGTTTGGAACAGTCAGTATGAAGTGTGCATTGATGTTGATGAGTGTTATGATCACAGATTTAGATCTACCTGTGACAAAAACAAGGTGTGCAGAAATACTGTAGGTTCATACAAATGCACATGCCCTCGGGGATTCCGAGAAAACTCGACTTCCGGTGCTTGTGAGCAGATGGCAATGATTTCTGGTAATATAGCCGGGTACTCCGCTCTTGGCCCAGCTCACACTATGGAAGCGGTAGTTCCGGACGATGGAGACATGGTATCTGATATGATGGCTTTCGTTGGATTTTCAGCTGGAACATCATTGTTGCTTGATTTTGTATTTCAATTGATTTTTCTGTTCACTTTTTATGGGATCCTTCTTTAAACGAAATTGGAATTATTAAGCAACAGATGTGAATTGGTAATGAAATCTTACGATCGGTTCACATCTATGATCCATAGTTAATAAGGATGTTTTCAGTCGTCTGCAACAAATTCAGTGTGTCTGAAGGTAACAAGTGTTACCATTTACAGTTTCCCAAACAAACCTGTGTTTTAACAAGCCTGAGGAAGAAACTTTTTGAAAACATTGTGGATAAAGAAGAAAATGCGGGTAACCATGTCAAAGGCAGAAATCGTCATTTGGGACAAATTCAATTTGCCGTCTGCAAAAGCTCTCAGCTCGGACAAGCCTAAATTTTTGTTGTTTGGTAAAGGGTTAAGCACTGATCTAAAGCATATACTATAAGTTCTAAGTTAACCTGTCCATTTGACGGCTTTCTTTGTAGCAAAACTTTAGCAATGCATTCCGTACTCGGTGCGGGGACCCCGATCTATTCATTCAATCATTTCAAAATAAATCTGAGTTTATCTTTTTACCAGACACAATTATACACTTGTTAAATTTAAAAAAAAAAATGCAGACGACAAATTCTAAGGGCCTCAAATAACGGGACTAGTATTTGAAATGCTTGAAAGCATCGTGGGAAAATGAAAAAAAAGATGATCACTAGCATTACCTCCTTTTCCAACAACGTTTGCAAGAGTCCTCTTCCACAGGCTCGTAAAAAAACAGGGCTCTTTGGTAAATAATAAAAAAATCCAAGCCATCTGAAAGGCTGAGACAGAATGCCTAAATGTAAGTTGCCTATCACTGGACAGTCTTAATATACTACTCACACTTTGATAGGGGTCATTTCGATATTTTGAAAAAATTTACATTTCATGTTTCGCATTGAAAAAAAAGCATGCTTTTTGGTTTTATCAGTGTTACAATGAAATATTCAAGTATCCAAAACATAGCGTATTATAAGCATATCGACTAGTTCTTTATATCAAAGCAGACTTTCTGAAATTGAAGGGAATGGAGGGAAACATAGTGACCCCTAGCAAATTTTGAGTAGTATATTTAGAATGACAAACCAAAAATAAGAATAGTTGATAATTTCATAAATGCACGCCAAGGTGGATTGGGTGAATCAAAATGCACTGAGGTAATAAAAAGAAATCTTCAACTTGACTTGCCTTGAGCTGTCTGATCTAAATGAAACTTTAAAATCTTTGCTGATTATACAGAGGAAATCATGAAGTTTTGTGTACATTTTTTTTTTCTGCTGCAAATCTTATTCCAGTACTTTCAGTGGATCACTTTGAGTTAGCATAAAGATCACCACGAACTTAATACATATATTTGGGCTAGATCCACTAAAATGGTTGTTACCTTTTTTTCCCCATTGCCTTCAACAGTATTTGAGTAATACATATATATATTTATACTATGTGTACAGCTCACCTATGAGCATGTTTCCTGTGTTTCAGGAGTACTTGATTGGGCTCTAGTGTGCAATCTCAGGACACTCTAATTTGACCTATGCGGCCAGCCAGAATGCACCCAATGAATCTTGGTTACAAATTAAAGTTTGGTTATTCATAAGAAACTCTAAAGACATTTGTAGTTTGAATTTTAATATTGTTTTAAACAAAATTCAAGTCTTTCTGTGCCATAGAAAACAGAAGTGGCTTTGCCCACAACAAGTAGATAAATGTAAGAATGTGCTGTCTTATCTTGGATCCACACCGTCCACTGCTTTGTGACAAGTATAAGCAGAAGGTGTCACTGTCTTTATCTACATAGGACTTGTATACATTAAGCTTTTATACTGAGATCCAATTTGGGAGGGCAAAAGACAATTGACATGTTCAGTAGAGAAACTACAGGAGCATTTCTTGTACTTCTTAAGTATAAGAAAGTCTCATCCATTCATTTGAGTATATCCTATTATTCCTTAGGCTGCTGAGCGTGAATTAATGACCTTTTGCACAGTGTAGATAAAGATCAGACTGCACAATTCTGTGCAGTCTGATCTTGGATCTACACTGGCTGGTAAGATGATTTTTTCCCAATAAATAAGTTTGAAATAGCAACATTAAGGCATTTACCAACCACTAGAAAGTTCCATTTAACTTACTTAGTAGTACAAGGTTTAACAGATAACCCTTTATCAGATGACAAAAGTAAAGATTTTCAAATCAAAAGCATGATAAATACACATTGCATAATTTATTATTAAATGTGGCTCACATGATGGGATTAATCTTTAAATGAAAACATTGAAAACATAAGAAAAGGACAAAGTGCTGATGAATATTTTTTCTCCGGTTTGTTTTTCATGAGTTCAGCTCTTGGTCATTAAAACAAAACTACATTGTTTGGTAAATAGTATAAAAAAGCCCTTGCAAATCAAATAAAATCATAATAGTTTTGGCTGTAACAGATCTGGTATTTAAATGATTATTTTCACAAGAGGGCCATGATGGCCCTGTATGGCTCCACTGGCTAAGCCATACATACCAAACATCACAATTCTAGGCCAAATGGTTTGGAACAAGAAGACTTATAAAGACTCCATAAAAGCCCATGGAAAAATGTGACCTTAGGCCTATTTTTAACAGCAGAGCCATAATTACTTGAATTCTGGTAGACATCCACAAGATAAAGCCACATACCAAATAATAAAGGTCTAGGATGTATGGTTATAAGCAAGAAGATTTTCAAAGTTTATTCAGTAAAAAAACTTTGAAATATGAGACCCCTGAGGCAGGGCTAATTTCAATCTCAGGGCTAAATTTTGAAAGTATTCTAAGTGATCCACAACAGAAAGCTATGTGCCAAATTTGGTAGCCCTAGGAGTTATGGTTAGGAGCAAAAGGAAACCCACCTCCTCCCTGCCCCTTGGGGTAGGGCCAATTAGATCAAATTTGGTAGCTCTAAGCCTTATGGTTTAAGACAACAAGATTTTCAAAATTTTTCAGTTTTGTTTCCATAGCAACCAGATTTTTGACAGGAATCAAATTCTTTAAAAAAAAAAAAAAAAAACAATTCTGAAGAAGACTATTGCAGGATCATGCCTGTAAAGTACTAAAGTTTGGTCAAAATTTGGTGGATAGTTTTAGAGAACAGGATGTTTGAAATAAAAATTAAGCATAAGCTTGCTGGCCTTTGGCCAGTGAAGCTAAAAAATGACCTTAACCTTGTACCAAACAATCCTATGTAATAGTAATCCTAATGAAATGGCTAATCAGATCTTTGACTGGTCTTTTGACAGGTTCAACAAATAAATATAAAGTTATGATGCATCAAATTTTTTCCCCTTTCACAGAGATTAGTAGATCTGTCCTGATTTAACTCTTTACCAAACGACAAATTTTAGGCTAACCCAGTTTGGATGCATTTGCAGACGGTAATTCAAATATGGCTCAAATGGTGTGATTTATCTACCTAACATTTGAAAACATGAGAAAACAGACAAAGAACAGATTACAATGTTTTTTTTTACTTTTCCCATGATGTTATCAAGAGCCATGTACTGGTTTGTCTATATATAGGACCTTTTAATGAGGCACTAAACACAACAAAATATTGATATTGATTATTTTAACAAAGCACTCATTTGTAAACATATATCTGCTAATATCATGTAAATGTCACAAGAGGCAAAACATCTATAAAATCTGATCAACAGACAATTTTGCAGGACAACACTACAACTCGTATGGGCTAACCAATTTAGCCATCTTTTTTTCTACACAAAAAAGATGTCATCAACAAATCTGAGAGTAGTCTAACCATTTATGCTTTATATCAGATTTGAAGGAATTGTAATAAATAGTTTTTGACAACAAGACTTTCACAGTAGTGATGCGGAGAAACATTTAATCTTGTCTTGAACCTTTTAGAAACTTTATACCAACTAAAACTGGAATGATACAAACTAGAGGCGCTTGAGCGCCTGTATCGCTCCACAGGCCTGATATTTCTATAATGGCGAAAGGAAGTTTTTAACAATTATCATTCAATCCTGCATTTTAGCTCACTGAAGAAACAATTTGGTAGACAACCACCATAGGAACAGGCCTCCTAGTGAAACCTTTAAAACCTTTAAAAACCTTTAATTTCAGAGCAAACCTTTAAAACCTTTACATTTCCCCAGAAAAACCTTTAAAACGCCAAAATAGCCTGTAATTCTTACTCAAAACCTTTATATTTGCTCTGACTGGTTGCCGTGCTAGCTTAAAGCAAGTAATGGATTTTGTTCTGCATTTTCCCTTCTTTTATGTGTAGTTAAACAATGCTGCTTTTGTTTCTTTCATCTTGAGTTTTTCAGAATGCTGTTGTGTTCACCAGACTACCATGCAGTAGCTGTTTGCAGTAGTGCACTCCCCAAACCATGGATGGTGTCATGTTATCAGCATTATGTACCATGGACCTGGATGCTTGAAATGGTAAGTCAGTGATTTTGTACACTGAGGGCCCAGTGAAGGAATCTGAGGGCACAAAGACCAAATAAGATATTGTGTGTGGCTCTAGGTGACAGATTCAAAAAGAATGCATACCGTATATTGGTCCCCTAAACCACACATATATTATTTTTGGTATTATGCTCCTGGCTATCCAGTTGTAGCATAGTATTGACCATATCTGCATTAATTGCTGGTTTCCAGCTTGCAAACAATCAATATTGGAAAACAGGTAACCAAAACCCCCCATCATTTTCTGATTGGTCAATATTGACCAATCAGAAAATGTTGGAGGGGTTTGGTTACCTTTTTTTTTCCAATATTGATTATTTGTGCACTGGAAACCAGCAAATTAATGTAGATATGGTCAATGGCATGTTAGTTTGGTTTCCATGCAAAACAAACTAACATGCAATGCTTTTGCTTTGCTAGTCTGCATGCTTTTTTCCTATATTTTCAGATACCAGTTAACTAACAGATTACTAACCACATGACCATTTATTGTTCATACTAACACTTTCAATGTCACACTCAAAAACCAAGTTCCAGTCAAAATGGCTGGATGAAAAAGATGGAAATGGTGTGTTATGTAGACTGTGGTGTCGACCCTTGCCTGACTCGGTATATGAAGCAAAATGTGTCCAGTGTGCATGTACTATAAATATTGCCAACAATGGACTTTCTGCGTTAAAACAACATTCAATAGGAAAGAAACATAAGCAAAAGGCGGCATGTTTAAATTTTGGAAAATGTGGAGAACAAAAGCCGTTAACATCGTTTGTGACAGAAGTGGAACCATCTGTAAGTTCATCTAAAAGTGAAACAGTGTCATCAGCTTGTGCTGTTGAGAATAAACCAGATGTGAATGATTTGTCAAGACTATCCATACCCCCTCCACCACCAAGTGAAAACTCAAGAGTTCCCCAATGGATATCTGTACGTGAAGCTGCAGCTAAGGCAGAAGCACTGTGGACAATCAAGACTGCTTCTTCTAATTACAGCTTTAGTTCTTGTGATGGACTGCCATCCTTGTTCCAGGAGATGTTTCCAGACTCCACTATTGCAAAGCAGTTCAGCCTTAGTCACCAGAAAGCATCATATATGATATCCCATGGGCTCAGACCATATTTCCAGAATAATACTGTGAAAGATGTACTTTCGTCAGGAGTTTACTTTACTATCCACTTTGATGAAACAGTCACCAGTCAGTCAAAAAAGCAAATGGACATTCTAATTAGATACTGGTTGGAACAATCTGCCTGTGTTCAAGTGCGTTACCTATGCTCTCTATTCTTTGGTCATGCTTTTGCCAAGTTTGTTTGCAAAGGTTTACTTGATGTCTTCCAGGACTTAGCATTGCCATTGAACAAGCTTTTAAGTTTGTCTGCAGATGGGCCAAATGTGAACAAGAGTATCAAGGGAAGTATTGACACAGCTGTGAAGGGTGCTGGTGCAGAAGGGTTGGTGGATGTGGGATTTTGCTTCATACATAAAATTCATAATGCTTTTAAAGCTGGGAACACAGCATTTGGCATCCATGCTCTTGACTTTGCAATGAATATATTTACCTAGTTTCATCTGTACCCTGCCAGAGAAGAGGATTTCAAGTTTGTACAAGATGACGAAAATTTGGAAAATTTGAAGTTTCTCAGACATGTTGATTCTAGGTGGTTGTCGTTGTTGCCAGCTGTTGAGAGAATCCATGGACAAATGTCAGCATTAAAGAAGTACTTTACAGTATTCATCCCAAAGCACGAGAAGAGGTCACAGCAGCTGAAAAAATTCAAGGACATCCATGAATCACTGACAAAGAATGAAGGTATCATTCTAGTGGAAATGGCATTCCTCGAGTCAGTCAAGCCACTCTTTGATGGATTTCTGACAGCCTTTCAGGTTGAAGGTCCACTTATACACATGCTGTACCCATCACTTGTGGACATGCTACGTCAGATCATGTACAGATTCATTGAACCCGAATTGGTTCAGGGTAAGAATGGGACCGAATTAGCACAGACAGATGTGAAAAAAGCAGATGACCAGTTGCCTGATGAACGCTTAAACATAGGGGTTAAGGCCAAGGACTATCTCAAGAATCTCAGTCCATTACAGAAGAAAGAATGTATAGTTGGGATGAAGCTCTTCTTTTCCAAGTCCACAGAATATATACAGGATCGACTACCATACAGGAACACATTACTCAAAGCCTTGCCATGTCTCCATCCAGATATGAGACAACAGCCTTCATCTGACTCAAAAGTGGCAACAGTAGCTGCTAATTTGCCATGCTGTGAGGAAAATGAATTGCCTCTTGTAGTGGATGAGTGGAAAATATATAGGGAACTTGAGATTCCACAGAGCTGGGTAACTCAAAAAGATAAGAAGGGCAATGAACAGCCAGTTAGAGTTGACAAGTACTGGGCAAATATATTTGGCCTTACAACAGCAGCTGGAAGACCAAGATTTACAGTTCTACCAAAAGTTGTGAAGTGTGCATTGACATTGTCACATGGCAATGCTGATACAGAAAGAAGCTTGTCCCAGAATAAAAAGATTTTGACTAAAGAGAGAACATCAATGCAGAAGAGCACGCTGATTGGGGTCCGTTTAACTAAGGATGCAGTTGGAGCTTCAGGTGGGCAGGCTGTAGATGTGAAGATAACCAAGGAGTTGCTGTCTCACTGTAAATCAGCACATCAGGAATACAAGAAATTTGTAACTGAGCAGCAGAGGAAAGAAAGGGAAGAAAAACAGAAAAAGGAGAAGGAACGTGAGAAACAGCGCCAAGCAGAAGAAGAAGAAAAGGCAAGGCTTGAAAAGGTGAAAAGCCTGAAAAATGAAAATAAGGACATAGACAACAAGATTGAAGAAGCTGAAGGACAGCTAACCCGACTGGATGGTCTAAGTGTTGAGGCCAATAAAAGAATGACAGAAGCCATCAAAGAAGAACATATGATGGGTATCGAAATTGCACATGAGTTGCAGGAAGTTGCAGCCAATAAACAAAAAACAGCACATGCAGCTCTGCATGAGTTAAACAAACGGAAAAGAGAGATCACAGATCAACTTGAAAAATATGCCAAGAAAAAGAGACTTGTGTGAAGCATATACTTATGCTATATGTGTATTGTCAAGCAGCTACTAACCCTTGAGCTTATAATGCATCATAGTTTGCTAAGCTTCTAGTTCCTTGTTATAGTTGCTGTTGCTTGTATAGGCTGTACATACATTAGAGTGTAAAGTTCTGAAGTTAAGTGTAATAATTAACACTAGACACATTATTGCCAAGTATTTTGTTGGATTGAGCCTGGCACTGAATGTTATAACCAGTATATTCTCAGCTAAGAGTATGATCTGCTTACTAATTATGCTCTGCTTACTTATGCTCTGTTACAATCTGTTTGATATTAACCATGTTATTGTGTTTGGTACTAACTTCTTAAACAAATATCCATGCAAGTTTGTCATATGTGTAACTAACTGCTAGCTATATCAAATCATATTAACTTGCTTTAACCAGTTTGCATGTATATATGTTCATTTGTGTTTGAACTTGGCATTTGTTAAAATACCCAATCATTTTAACCACAGTTTAGTATTGCCTGCCTCCAGGAATGTCCAAATTCTTAGGTTGGAAAATGATTGGGTGATTATAACAAATGCCAAGTTCTACTGATTGTGACAAGTTGAATAAAGAAAGAAAAAAAAAAATTTCAGGTCTGGTGAGATGTTTGCACTACTGTAATGATGGACAAGGTTTGGTGAAGCTACAGCATTCTGAACAAAGGTGATGTAGATCCTACACTGTAAAACAGGAGCTATGTATGATATAAATATGCAGAGAAAATAGGTATACACATTAAATAAGGTATGTATTATATTGCATAATTCAAACAGTATATAACATCAAAAAATGACTTTGGTATGACTGTGGGTTTAATAAAGAAATGAAAACTTCGACAAAAATAGCCTTTATTTACTCTTTATTTTTTCATATTTTACACTAAAAGGCCTTTATTTTCATACATTGGAGCCTTTATAAAAACCTTTATTTTTGTTTTGGCCTGCTAGGAGGCCTGTAGGAACTTACCTGCAAAACAACAATGAAATCCAATGAATAGTTTTAGAGAAGAAATTTTTCAAAGATTTTACTTTATACCATAAAAGGAAAATGAGTCTCCCATAAAAGCCATGTTTTTTGACAGATCTTTTTTTTTTTTATGGAATTCTGTAAACCTGTATCTAAGGAACATTCCTGCAAAATAATAATGCTATCCAAATAGCGGTTTGGGAGGAGAAGATTTTTAAAGGTTTTTACTTTGGTTGCCATGGCAACCAGAATTCTTCATGGAACACAATTATTTGAAGGAATTTGAAAGAGGACCACCAAAGGAACATTCCTGTGAAATTTGGTAAAAATCCAGTCGATAGTTTCTGAGGAGAAGTTTTTTTAAGAAAAAGTTTACGGACGCACGCACGGACGAACGGACGGACGGACGGACGACGGACACAACGCCATGACAATAGCTCTCTGGCCTTTGGCCAGTGGAGCTAAAAATAAAAATGACATTTTCAAAAATGGTTATGAATTAAATGAACAAGAGGGCCATGATGGCCCTGAAGTCACTCACCTGAGCCATTTGACCTTACATGACCCATTTCCAATCTTTTTTCTGAGATATTATGAAATTCTAAAGGATAGACAAGGTATTTCAAAGACTTGACCTGGTGACTTAGTTTCGGACCTAATGTGACCCATTTTCAAACTGGATCAAGACATCATCAAGATGAACATTTTGACCAACTTTCATGAGTACTGGACTCAATATGTAGCCTCTAGAGTGTGCACAAGGTTTCTCTAAGATCTGACCTAGTGACCTAGTTTTTGACCAGATATGACCCATTTTCAAACTTTTCCAAGATATCATCTATACATAGATCCTGACCAACTTTCAGGGGTAATTGACTGAAAATGTGCCCTTAAGAGTGTGCACACAGTTTTTCATAGACTTGACCTTGTGACTTAGATTTTGACCCAATGTAACCAATTTTCCAACTCATACAAGATATCATCAAGAAAAACATTCTGACCATGTCTGAAGAGTATTTGACTGAAAATGTGGTCGCTAGAGTGTACACAAGATTTTTTTTTTAAAGATTTGACCTAGTGACCTAGTTTTTGACCCGACATGACCCATTTTCAGACTTACCGAAGATTTCATCAGACAAACAATCTGACCAAGTTTCATGAGTATCGGACACAAAATGTGGCCTCAATGAGCATACGCAAGGGTTTTTTTAAGATTTGACCTGGTGACCTAGTTTTTGACCTGCCATGACCAATTTTCAAGTCGTCCAAGATATCATCAAGACGAACATTCTAAAAAACTTTCAAGAGTATTAAGATTCAAAATGTGACCTCTTGAGTGTACACAAGGTTTTTCCAAGATCTGACCTAGTGACCTAGTTTTTGACCTGCCATGACCAATTTGCAAACTCGTGTGAGATATCATCAAGACAAACATTCTGACTCAGTTTCATGAGTTGGACAAAAAATGGCCTCTACAGTGTACACAAGGTTTTTCTAAGATTTGACCTAGTGACCTAGTTTTTGACCTGCCATGTCCCATCTTCAACCTCTTCCAAGATATCATCAAGACAAACATTCTGACAAACTTTCAAGAGTATTGGACTCAAAATGTAGCATCTTGAGTGTACACAAGTTTTTTCTAAAATTTGACCTAGTGAACTAGTTTTTGACCTGACATAACCCATTTTTGAAGTCGTACGAGACATCAAGACACACATTTTGACTGAGGCATCAAGACAAACATTTTGATCAAGTTTCATGAGTATCGGCCAAAAAATGTGGCCTCTAGAGTGTACACAAGGTAAAAGTTGATGACTGACGAACGACTCGCAACGAACACAGCACGATCACAAAAGCTAACCATCAGCACTTCATGCTAAGATGAGCTAAAAATGAACAATATGTACTGGTTCTATTTCAGAAAACTTAACAATACATAACAAGGTTGCAGTGAAGAACAGTAAAGTAAGGGTGAGAAATGGTTACAATTGCCATAAAAGTGAGTTATTTCCCTTTGAACATTGTAAATTGCACTGCTTATCAGCCGCCCACAGCAGCAATGTTTTAGTGAATCAAGATTCTATAAAAATGACAGGACTCAAAGTCCTGAAATGCTGATTTGTGGAACATTATTAAGCTATGATATTTCCATGTAATGCATGTCCATGTATACGTAATTAGATAGTGGAGTTTGCAAGGGCAAGGAAAGTCGAAGTTGTTCTGCCATGCAGGATGCCCTGTAACTTTTACTAATCAATAAGTTACTGCATGTCCCACAGTATATGTAATATTATGATTTTATTTCTTATTAAGGACTAGCAATCTGACCCATCAATCTGACAGTTTTCTGCTGGTATAAGATAGACTGTGTTTAGGTAGTATCCAAAACGAGGTTGGGGTGTACTAGCTCAAACTGTAAGTAGAATAAGTAAAGCGGAAGTGTGTATGACAGAATATATGATTTAGGTCAAACCGATAACATAGCACAGACCATCTGTTCAAAACTGAAACTGAGGATGCATGCATCAATATGCATGATGTATTTGATTACGGCCAATTCAATCACATTAAGCAAATTTGCTATACAAATCTACTAAAAAGGTTCAGTCCTATTCACCAACAGTTCTAAATTACTTTGTTATTCCCTTAAGTTCTTCAAATATGAAAGTAAATTAACACCGTTTCTGACTAGCTAAACTGTTTTCCCATTTGGTTTAGTCAATCTGAAGAACTCTTTTTACCAAACTATTTTCCACAACATTTCATCTCCACTGAATCACTTCACGGGTAGGAAACTTCATATTCAGAGCCAATGGCTCTGATGAGAAAATGTGTTGGTCTTCCCTTTCTGAAAATGTCGGCTGAAAAACAACCAAACATTAGGTAAGCTTGTCATTATTTGTTATCATGTGCTCTTATGTCTTTTAAATTCCGAAAAAGGAGAATGTCATGCAATGCTCTGGTCTTTCAACGTGTTTTCTACACTATGGAAAGTTGTAACAAGTGTATGATGTTGTCTGAATCATTTGTGGCGTGGGTTGACCGTAGCCGAAATAATATGTCACAGACCTAAATTCAGCCTATTGTTGCCATTTAATTGGCAAATAAGAGAGAGTCCTGCTGTCCCAAAAGTGTGAATTAATGTCTTTAAATGTTACATTCCCTGCTGGTAAATAATTAAAAAGAAATAGCACAAAATATGACAACAATAAAGAAGGGCTCTGATTATGTGGACCTGCTCTGAATATGTAAGTCGGCACTGATTGATGAGGGCTTCCTGGTAAAAATTTAGTTTTCTCTTAAGAATTACTTAGAAAGTAGGCTTTGTTTTCCCGTTAATTCATTTCAGTTCAAAATGTAGTAGATCTACTTTTGTTGGATGGAACATGGCCAAATTTATGAAAATACAAAGGACTGGTATTGTCACGATTGAAAAATGCTGTCTGTCTAAATTTTGAAAATACTTTCGTGTAGCTTTTGATTAACAGAATGGTCTATACATGTATAGCATTTGTCATGCTTTCGTCGTAAGTGCAGTCCACACGTAAGCAATACAGTGCTGTCAGCACTGTAATCGGTCGACACTGAATAACTACAGTGGTTTAAAATCACAAATCAAATGGCAGTTGTTTGAACTATGTATGGGATAGACATTTTATAACTGAGTCACTTAGAAACTCTCCGTCCCGTACAAATTAGTATATGTAGTTTAACAGAATGCTAAAGATGTATGTCTGCCAGTCGACAGCAATAAAACGTAGAATGTGACTATTCTGACCAGAAATACCGATTTTCAAGCTTTAGATATCACTCATCATGAATAACAGTACCTACCAACCTTTTATAAAATATTAAGAAAAATACATGTATTCTTTTCTGTGACTTTTGCAATTTTTGAAACTATACTGTAACATATTGTCAGATATTATGAATAATATCCATATTGAATAACGGATATGATGAATATGTCGTATAGAATGTGCCTGTATTATGACTATCAAAGTGATTACTTTTGGCTGCTCGCATTTATCTTGACAAATTGTCCTACCATACGTTTCTCGGCTGGCTGAATTGTCCTTGGCAAAATTGTTCTGTCCAAAACATCGTCTGTCCAATTTCTCGCACATTACTTTCAAAGCATGTAGTATCTACCAAACCTTCAACCCTTTACCAAATGATGTAATTTTAGACTTGTCCAAAACGAAAGCATTTGCACTTGACAAATGAAATGTAGACCAAATTAATGATGATTTGAATCTTTGAAATGGTAAAAAAAAAACATTGTGAGAAAAGGAGAAAACGACGGTTATTTGCATTTTTCCACAATGTTTTTAACAGCCTTCTTCCTCGGGGTCATCAAAAACAGGAAAGTTTGGTTAAAACACTCAGTTATGGCCTTTTATAGTCAGAAAAACAATATCCAAACATTACAATTTCAGTGTCGAGTTTTTTTTTTTTCATATGAATCGTACATAAACAGACAAGATATTCAATATGTATGTCTGTGATACTGATCTGCATTGCATTCAAAGGACAGTCTGATCTTGATCTTTTGTTGTCTTCAAAAGTGACTATATATATGTCACTGGAGAACATGGGCCATTGTATTGAATCATTGTAATGAGCAAGAGCATCACTACAGTAAACCTTGTGCTTTTAATCTGGAATATGGAGAGGATGAGAGTCAACCAGTATGCTGATGAGACAAACATGTTACTGAGAGTTTTACACTATAGCGCTCAATTAATGAAATAGATCTGATAAGTGTGGAAAAGCAGCCTAAGTATTGCAGGGTCATTGCTGTCTTGACTACGATATTTCAAGTAATAGGAATAGCAGATCCAAAATTTAAGTGACTGCATGTTCTGTGCAGTCTGATCTGAATCTGGTCTGAATCTGCGTTCTCCGAAGAGGCTTTTTCCCTGGTCAGTTGATTCAGACATGGAGAATATGACGTTAAGTGAGTTTTTTGTATTGCAGTTTCAGGGTTTTTTCCATCTAAGAAAATGCTCTGTTTAACTCTACCAAATGACAAAATGTTGAAAATCTTTCCAATGATGAAAAAATGCTGTGAGGAAAAAGAGAACATGCTTAATACATGTATGCTGTTTTTCCCACTACATTTTTATAGCCTGACAAGATTGTGTGGCCAACGGTTAATAGACTGATTCCAGTCTTAAGAATGTCATCAAAAAGAAACATGTTAATGAGCGTGTAAAATGGTAGAGCCGTGGTTGGAAGGAGAGGAATAGGGGTTATGAAAACAATTTAACCTTTAACCTGCTAAATAAGTGAAATGAAACTTTCAAGCTGACAGTAAAAACCCAGTTCTTTACTATTTCAAAGGTATTTTTGTTTTGGAAAAAATATCTTCTTGTCGGACAATAAAGATACAAAATCAGACAGCATGTAGTATACAGTCTGATCTTGATCTATAATGTCCGGAAAAGGTCATAAATTCGCGCTTAGTAGCCCAAGGTTTAATACATCCTATGCTGAAAGATGCTTAATCAAATATATGCTGGTCAGTATTGTGAATGGACAGTCTGGTTTCTACGGTTGAAAGCGTGGGATAACCAGACCATTCTGAAAATGTTTAGGTAATGGCTTCTCCACTAGGGTAATAACTCTTAAACAAATCTACATCCTTTGTCCCACACTGCTTCACACACTTTACCTTGCTTACATTAAACTACCAACGGCAGATTACTTTTTTAAACAGCTTTAACCACCAGCATCTACATCAGTTTGCTCTAAGGCAAAACAATCTAAATTTTCAAATTCTTTTAAAGCAATGTTTTCTTACAAATTCCTTTTCACTGCAAGTTTATCCTTGCTCCAGGCCAAATGACCTATCATCTTTTCAACACAAGGTGTGCTTGTAACATAATCCGATACTCCTGGATTCCCTCTTGTTTCATTCATAAGTTGATGCTTTATCACTGACACCATTCCTTATGGCTTATTAGGGTTAAAAGTTCAACGTAATAAGGTCACAACAGCTAGTATTAATGTTATTAGGCTGTAGGAAAAAGCTGTCACGAGTTGCAGTTAGATCAGTTTGCCCTCAGCAGACGGATTTCCGAAAGTTGTGGTCTCTCTAATCGTCCGGCTCACGCCGATCGATTAAAAATAATGAAAAATATTTAGCATCTTAAAAAGCTAAATGGAAAATGTACCAACCGAAGCAGAAATCTATAATGAATGGGGAAAAAAAAAAACTTTTACAAAGCATGAGAAATACAATTGAGCTATTCACAATACACAAGTAATTTTGATTAAGTAAAAAGTAAAATACTGAATAAAAAAACCCTGCGTATTGTTGTTTTTTTATTTGTATCCATTTCATCTGCACATGCTTAAAAGGATTTCGGACATCGGATATTTTTTTCGGAGCAAGGTTTTTCAAAACTTTAAGACTTTCAATGCTTTCTTTAAGCAGACGTAAACATAAAATACATCATGAAAATTCCCTAAACTGTTTGAAAAAATGACAATACAAAGGTTTGTTTTTTTTGTTCATTCAGAATTTTACTTTTTATTTAATTAAAATTACTCTTCACGGCAAAACACGAAAACCCACTACAAAACAGGTTGCAAATTTGCATCATCCGCTCAAAGACCCTTCAAACTGCCTTTTTATCCTAAATAATGACTCAAAACAGCTTATTTGCATACACACTCGGTAAACCATGATATTGGAGCTGGAATCTCAATCTAATTACTGCGTAAAGTGAATGATTTCTACATTAGAAAGGGGTAGGGTTCGATGTGAGATTTCTGAAACAAGTGCAAACGACAATGTTTATGACATTCATACATATGTCTAGGACGGAAAGAGAAAAATAAATAACTGGAAGCTATTCATTTTGAACCCTTAAAGTGCCTGTCACAACTTTGGTTTCTTCTGCTGCCTATGTAGATCAAGATTAGACTGCACAAAAAATAATCATTCGTTTGGATGGATGTTTGTTTATCATCGGCTTAGAAAATAACTGATATGTGACATTTTCTGATCTAATATGCATCTGGTTAATTGAACATTGAAAGATCTGAGTAAAGACTTGTATATATCTCACCCAGCTGACATACTGTTGTGTCGTGTTAAGTGTTGAAAAGAGTTAAGAGTGTTCACACATATACCCTGAGGCGTGTAATGCGAATAGCTCAATTGTATTTCTCACGCTTTGTAAAAGTTTTTTTTTATTCAATATCTCTTACTACGGTCTGTACATTTTCCATTTAGCTTTTTAACGACTGTTTCAAGACCAAATAGTCTTCCCAAGATGCCAAATATTTTTCCTTATTTTTGCTTACGTGTGGGCTGTACTTACGACGAAAGCATGATAAATGCTATATACATGTATAAACCATTCTGTTATTCAAAAGCTACACAAAAGTATTCTCAAAATTTAGATGGACTAATATTCGACAGCATTTTTCAATCGTGACAATACCAGTCCTTTGTATTTTCATAAATTCGGTCATGTTCCATCCAACAAAAGTACCACATTTTGGACTAAAAGGTATAAACGGAAAAACAAAGCTTACTTCCTAAGTAAATTTTTACAGATAACTAAATTTTTGAAAGGAAGCCCTCATCAATCAGTGCCGACTTACATATTCAGAGCCGATCAACATAATCGGAGCCCTTCTTCCTTTTTTTGTCATTTTTTGTGCTATTTCTTTTTAATTCTTTACCAGCAGTGAATGTAACATTTCAAGACATAAATTCATGCTTTTGGGACAGCAAGTCTCTCTCTAATTTGCCAATTAAATGGCAACAATAGGCTGAATTTAGGTCAGTGACGTATTATTTCGGCTACAGTCAACCCACGCCACAAATAATTCAGACAACATCGTACACTTGTTACAACTTTCCGTAGTGTAGAAAACATGTTGAAAGACCAGAGCATTGCATGACATTCTCCTTTTTTGGAATTTCAAAGACAAAAGAACACATGATTACAAATAATGACAAGCTTACCTGTTTTTTGGTTGTTTTTTAGCCGACATTTTCAGAAATGGAAGACCAACACAACATTTTCTCGTCAGAGCCATTGGCTCTGAATATGAAGTTTCCTACCCGTAACTTGTTCTAACAAGTAGTATGTCTAAATAAAAGTCTATTGTAATGGGTTGAAACATGCATTATTTCCTATACCTTTTATACTGTCATTACTGTATGCTTTGTGCCAAACTCCCTTGCGGCCATTGACAATGAAAATACTGATTGACTTTATGCACTACTCATAAGGAGCACAACTAACCCTTTACCAAACAGTCCTAACTTTTAGCAACCCCAATGTAGACAGCTCTTGAAAACATTGTGGGTAAAGGAGAAAATGCTGTTGACCAGCATTTTCTCCATTTCCTACAAAAATTTATAAATATTCAAATATGAATTTCATTTATTGGGAGCATTTTATTTCTTGTCTGAAAGTATTTTAATCTGGTCCAGTCAAATATAAAATTGGTCAAACGGTAAATACTGAAGTTGATTTGATGGTCTGTGTAGATCAAGATCAAACTCTGCAAATGTAAAGCCTGATATAGGATCCAAACTGCTAATATTTTGAGAGGCATTCTGGATAAAATAGCCTTGAAACTGCTCAGTTTGTGTTCTAAGGATCCTTTAACCCTTTATCACACAAATCACAAGTTTTAACAGCCCTTAGGAAGAAGACTTTAAAAAACATCGTTGGAAAAGGAGAAAATGCTGGTAACCAACATATGCTCCTTTTCTCACAATGTTTTCTAGCCTATCAAAAACAAATTCAATAATTTGATTGACATTTTATTTGTCTTTAGCAAATGCTTTCAATTTGGATGAGTCTTAAATTATGTTGTTTGGGAAAGAGTTACCTCTAAGCCAAAGGACAAAAATTTAGTCTTGTCCAAGGTGAAAGCTTTTGAATCAAGGAAAAGTTGACTGTGACTTAATTCATAGGATTTTTCTGAGATAAAGTAGAAAATATTGTGAGAAAAGGGGAAAATGCTGGTGAACAGCATTTTCTCCTTTTCTCACAATGTTATCAAAAACCATTCTCCCCTGGGTCATTACAATACAAAATTGTTTGGTAAAGGGTCAACTGACTAAACCTGTACACTGATTTGACCCATTATGCTTTTATGAAGTAACAAATACATTATCACTAACTATACAAACAAATACTCATTTTTTTACAAAATTCAACTTAATTCTTCATGCTCCAGCATCAAGTACTCCTTTAATGTAGTTGGTAATGGTAGAGTATTCAATTTACGAAGTCTACTAGGTCCCATTGTATCGCGAATAGCACAGCGACAGTAATGCTGAAGCGTTCTGGGTTCCTTAAACAGATCTTTATACCATGCAAACTTTGAATACTGATTATCCGAGTAAAGTCGAGCCAAAAAATGTTCTGGGTGCTGAAGACCTCGGTGCTGATGCAGCTGCAAGTGCTGCGGTGGTGGTGCATTTACTGGGTTGGAATTTGAATGGATCACTCCAAGTCCTAATGTATCTAGGCTTGGAAGGGAAGCTGTGCATTTGGCAATTGCATTCAAGATAGTCGTATCTCGAGTTCGATTTCTTAGTTCACTTTGTAACAATGTGTCCCCCGCTTTGTTCCGAATGTTGTAGTTAGCACCGTAGGCAAGAAGTAGCACAGCTGCCTCAGGTCGCCTTTCATGGTTGTTCACATCGTTGAAGCATACAAAGTGTAACGGGGTGTAATTATCTGGAAAGAGGGAACCACATCTATCTTAAAGCTACCTCTCATTTGAGGGTCTAAGAAAGTGTACAATATTTCTTACTAATTACGTCTTCTCATTTAAATCATGCTGGTTTCAAGGTCTGCATTCAGCAAGCATTCTGAAGAACATTCTCAGTCTTATTCTCCAGAATTGTCTAAATTTGAAAGTACCACAACAACCATTTGGTTAGCCAATCAGAAGTTGTATTACTTTCAAATCCAGAAAATCTCAGATATAAAGACTAAGAACGTTCTTAAAATGGTTGGTGAATACGGCCCCTGGACTTATACTGGAGTGAATAGTAATAGAACATTATGGGCCGATTTTCTTTTCAAAATGTGTGACAAAAACATTGCGGAAAAAGTCCAAGTAATAAATTCATTGCTGACGACTTGGAAAACATCCACAAGTCTTCATCAATTTCAGACTCTAAAATCCATATTGAGTACTTTTGCAGATAACAAACTGAAACTGGCTCAAATGATGGAATTGGCTTTTGATTGGACGGAAAACCTTTCAAAGGCTTTCTTTGTCTCTCTAAAAGGGTAGAAAACATTGTGGGAAATGGAGAAAATGCTAAAATGCTGGTTCTCCTTTTCTCACGATGTTTTCTAAAGTCATCATTCTGTCCGGAAAATAGGAGTTCTAGAAAAACTTTAACATGAATATCAAAATCTGTAACTTTTACCTTAAGATCATGAGCATGGGCACAGCTAGGTTATTGCTCAATGAAACTTTGGACCTTAACTGTCATCAAGCTAAATATGAACCAAATCCATCATTTAATTTGGAAAATATGAGCTCTCCGCTAACATAAATGATGACGCCGACTCCAAAGCCATTGCTTATGCCAGCACAGGCGGTAGTGCAAAAGCTCTTTCTGATCTTTTTCTTTTGCAGGTAAGAATATACTTACAGTCAAACTAAAAAGCAACAAACAACTTACTCATCTTTTCTGGAAGGTTAACATCTGTGTTATAACCATTTTTAATGAGTTCCTTCAGTATGTCCATGTTATAGTTTTCTCCAGCTCGGACAGCCAAATGTAGAGGTGACACACCCATATTATTTAGATGGTTGACATCTGATCCATGACTCAGTAGCTTAGCAACACAGTCCAGCATATTGTTTTTCACACATTCATGAAGAGGTGTATCTCCTTAGTTATGAGGTAAGAAAAATATCAGATTTGTGATACATATACACAGCATCATACAAGTTTTGTTTGTTTGTATTGAAGTTAAACATTGTTTTAACAACAAAAGTCATATGCACCTACACATGTGTTTTCTCATACCAGTGCTGACACAATTTTCTTTCAAAGCAACTGACTGCTTTTCTCACATGCATCACAGGTGAGAGGCAAAAGATGGCCGTAAAGAAAGTTTGCCACAACCAGGTGCATCATACAAGGCAGAAATATATTGGGCTCAACCCTTTACCAAACCACCACCTTTTCATGACCCTGAGGAAGTAAGGCTTTGAAAACCTTGTGAGAAAAAGAGAAAATGCTGGTGACCAGCATTTTCTCCTTTTCCTACAAGGTTTTCTACTCACTCAAAGACAAAGAGCGGCCCAAGTACAACCATACTGCATTTGCCAGCATGTTAGATTAACCCCCCCCCCCCTTCCCTTCGTGTCTGCTATTCTGTAAAATAATATAGCCTTAACAACCTTAAAACACAAATATCTACAAAATTATTTTACTTAATTTGAATAAAAGTATTCATTGAAAACTCTAGTAATACATAATCCTTTCAAATTTGAAACTTTTTCATTCTTGGCATTTTAATGATTTAATCCTTTACCACACGGCAAAATTTAAGACCTATCCAAATTGAAAGCATTTGCAGACGACAATTTCATAGTGGCTCAAATGACGCAACTTTTCTTTGATAGGGTAGAAAACTTTGTGGGAAAAGGAGAAAATGCTGGTTACCAGCATTTTCTCCTTTTCCCACAATGTTTTCAAAAGGCCTCTTTTTCAGGGGTGTTAAAAGGCATCATTGTGTGGTAAAGGGTTAAGGAACCATTTTGATGGCTGATAATGCCTGGGCTTTGCTAGAATTTTCTGGTACAGATCAACAGATACAACATGTTCAAAGTCCCTTTTAAATTATATGAGCCATGCTCCATGAAAAGGGGGCTTAATGTATCTGCAAAAACTTTCGACCCTGGTCAGCCTGCACAGTCTGTGCAGGCTCACCTGAGCCAAAACTTTCTGCTATTGGTCAATTTTCTGCATGTCCAAAAGCCTGTTTACCTCATGATTCAGTCTTGTGTTAGACAAAATGGACTTTATGGATCCATGATCATGTGATGAATTGCTATGTATCATGCATAACGGAGATGCATTAAGCCCCCTTTATATATGAGAACTTACCTCAACTGCAGAGCTGCAGACACAGATTAAACACAAAATGCTATTTTTCAAATTGTTAAATTGAATATAATGACTTGCACATGGGTATCTCGGAAACTATACATATAAACACCTGTTTTTCTTACCTCCGTATTTCTCTGGAAGTGACAAAATGTCTTTCCATATAGCATTATCTAGATGGGCATGAACACAGGGGCCAAATTTGTTCTGTGCAGCAATGTATAGACTTGTTCTCCCTTTTTCATCTACAGCATTGTAGTCTGCCCCATTCCAGATGAGAAGTCTAACACAGTCTACATGGTTGTTTAGTGCTGCTAGATGTAAAGGTGTTGTTCCACCAGGATGAGGTACAGCTAAACAATATAAGAGATCAAAGTAAGTATAAATGTACAAAACTCTTAACTCTTTCCTTACTGTAGACTACACAAGAAGATTTTGTGGACAATGTACATCAAGATCAGACTGCACAGAATGTGCAGTCTGATCTCTGATCTACACTGTCCACTACTTTATTCTAGATTATGACCAGAGTGGTTCTTCATCTTGCAGTAAAATTGTATTAGTGGCCTTTGAAACAGCCAACTTATTTATTTAGTTGTGAAAAAGTTAAAGTGCCTCCAATACTTTAGTTGCTTTTGTGGTCAATGTAGATCAAGATCAGACTGATCATTGATCTACACTGTCCGCTCTGGTGAGACATTCAGACAAGGGCAATCTTAACATTGCTCTTATTAAGATCATCCTAATTTCTTATTTCTAAAAAAATAATGGCCTATTTGATTTATTCAACACTCTCAGGGTTAACAGTTTACCAGATGACAAAATTTCAGTCTTGTTCATGTCGAAAGCATTTGTGGGCAACAATATAGGCTGAAATGATGGGATTTGCAATGGAATGCATAGAAAACAATATGGAAATAGGTGAAAGTGGTGGTTATCAGCATTTCTATCTTATCTCACAATGCTTGCAAAAGACTACTCCATAGGGGTGTGCAACCATGGGATCATCTGGTGAATATTAGCTGCTAGCTTGCAAAACACAACTTAATGGTATAGCAAACAGTGTACTGTGTAGGTCAAGATCAGAAAGGACAGAAAAATCAAATCTAATCTTAGATCTGGTGTATAATATTTGGTCAAATTTCTGTCAAAAACAGCTTTAAAGATGCAATACTTTTTTTCTTTCCTTGACTTGAAAAAATTGATTCCATAAAAATACTCCTAAACTTTACAGAATGACACATTACCTCACAATCCTGAGTTTCCAAAACCTTGGGGAAGAGGCTTTTGGAAAACATTGTGAGAAAAGGAAGAAAATGCTAGTAAGAAACATTTTCTCCTTTTAACACAATGTTTTATACCCTGTTAGGGTTAAAAATATCATTATTTTAGCCACATCTTACTTGTCATCTGCAACTGCTTTCGTTTTGGTCAAGTCTAAGACTGTTGTCTGGTAAAGAATTAAAAAAACTTAACCCTTTAACACACAATCCCAAGTTTAAACTACTAGTACCCTGGGAGATAAGACTTTTGAAAGCATTGTGGGAAAAGGAGAAAATGCTGATAATCATTTTCTCCTTTTCTCACAATGTTTCTTAACTTTTAAGAAACAATTCCAATCATTTGGGCCACAGTTAATGTGTTGTCTGCACATGCTTTCAATTGGACCAGTCTCTCTCTCTCTCTCTCTCTCTCTCTCTCTCTCTCTCTCAATCATGATGATATTAATAACCTTTTCTCATTCTGAAGCATTTGACTTATAGGAATTGAATGTTTTCTCTGTTTTATCCAATCTAGTAGAGCAATTACATTTGAACCATGCTCTGTGAAAAGGGGGCTTAATGTATTTGTGAAAAGTATCAACCCATGTCAGCCTGTGCACTACGCGCAGGCTGACCAGAGCCAAAACTGTTCGCTATCTTTAAATTTTCTGCATGTCAAAAGGCCAGTCCACCTCATGACCCATTCAGTTGTTAGACAAAATCGTTTTTATGTATCTATAACTGTGTGATAACCTGCTTGGTATTGTATATCACAGAGATGCATTAAGCCCCCTTTTGTCAGAGCATGGCTCATTTATAAAGTTAGTGAAAATAATTTTGTATTGAAGAGGATGTACATTGTACAAGTCTGTTGAATAAACATTTCTATCTGTCTGTCTAAAATATTGTTGAATGGTAAAGAGTTAAATCAGGGACTGTATAAACGATCCATTGTTAGAGTTAACCCTTTACCACACGGCAAAATTTAAGACCTATCCAAATTGATAGCATTTGCAGAAGACAGTTTCATAGTGGCTCAAATGACGCAACTTTTCTTTGATAGGGTAGAAAACTTTGTGGGAAAAGGAGAAAATGCTGGTTACCAGCATTTTCTTCTTTTCCCACAATGTTTTCAAAAGGCCTCTTCTTCAGGGGTGTTAAAAGGCGTCATTGTGTGGTAAAGGGTTAAGATAACTGTGGAGGGACACTGGAAAATATAATGACTAAGATCTATAAGTATAGATGTAACAGATTGAAATTTAAGAGGATATAATGTCCTTGATAAATGGCTATGGACAATAAGATATGAAGATGATTAACCACTCCTTGAAAGAAATTATAGCTAGCTAGATCTTATATGTGAAGTCACATTGAAAAATATCACGACAATTATAGAAATTACAGAATTGTTGTTCAATAAAACTCTTGTCATACCTGTGTAAGAGCCATGTTTTGAGTATTTTGTACTAACATTGCAATCTGCCCCTTCATTCAATAATAGCTTCATGCACTCTTGATGACCCAATTCTGCAGCTGTGTGGAGGGCCGTCACATCAAATCTGTCTCCAGAGTCCACATTCGCTGGAGGACAAAACAAAAATAACTAGAACTTGTTTTTCTACAAAAAAACAGATGTCTCCCCCCTTTTTGGTTTCAGAAGGATTAATATGTGACCAAGGCAATTTATAACTGAAATAACGGACAGACAGACAGACAGACAGACAGACAGACGCACAGGGAAAAACAATATGTCTCCTGACCCTGACGGGAGAAGACATAATGAATGGACTTTAGTCATAATCATGTTTTACGTCACCAAATGTGTTACCATTCAACACAGGTGCAATGGAGTAACAATGCTCTTGTTGTAAAAGGAGTAAACCTTTATTATGTCTCCCCCCGACAGAGTCGGGAGACATATTGTTTTTCCCCGTGCATCTGTCTGTCTGTCTGTCTGTCGTCCGTCACAAATCGTGTCTGCTCTATAACTCGTAAACCTTTTGACATATTTTGATAAAATTTCACACATTTGTAAAGCGCCATGAGATGAAGTGTCATGCACAAGAACCATAACTCTGGCTTGTATATTTTTCGAGTTATTTCACTTTGATTATTTTCCGTCACAAATCGTGTCCGCTCTATAACTCGAAAACCTTTTGAGATATTTTGATAAAATTTCACACATTTGTATAGCACCATGAGACGAAGTGTCATGCACAAGAACCATAACTCTGGCTTGTATATTTTTCGAGTTATTTCCCTTTGATTATTTCCTTTACTAATTTTACGTACAATTTCGTGTCCGCTCTATAACTCGAAAACTGTTAGAGAAAAACGACCATTATTTCAGTTAGAAATTGCCTTGGTCACATATCAATCCTTCTGAGACCAAAAAGGGGGGGAACATCTGTTTTTTGTAGAAAAACAAGTTCTAGTGTTTATTTGCTGTCATCATATTCAAAGATGGTGTACCAGGATCCTGGATGGCTTGGTGATTAAGGAGAAAAATTAGTAAAGCTTGGGTCCTATGTATGATTCTCATTTCATATGGGTCACACTAAAATGCACCACAGCAGTAATTTACACTAGAGGTTCGCTATTGGAGAAAATGACAAGCAACAGCACATTTACAATTTCTTATATGTAATTTTATATTTAGATACCTTAACTAAGGTGTTATCTATTGTAACATTTTTAAGTATAGCTAGGAAATTTTATGCATTTTGGTAGAAATCTGGTTTTGAAAGACAGCTATATTCTGTATTGTACACAAGTCTCAATCTCAATGACGCAAAGGTGTACAAAATATCAATCTCTGGAAGATGAGTGTTCGTACAACTTTCAATAAATTTATTGTTCAGTTCTTAGGATATTCAATAATGTTTATCACATAAAACCTCCTCCAGCAGTGTATTAAACCCATGACTCATTTTTGATAATACACCAGTCTATTATCGTTTTTTGGGTCCTGGTTCTAGTTAATTTTAATCACGAGCGCACGAATCCTGAGAACCAACCACAGCATGGCCAGAATTTTGTACTACTATGCCATTTCACCGACAAGTGTCATCATTGTTGCAAACACATTGTACCCGTGGAAAGTTTTCGATTTTCATGTTTGATAAAACCAAGAAATGCAGCTAAGTTTTTTTTTTTTGTAAAATCAACAAAATTGTGGAAATATGTGGACTTACCCCATCTAGAAATTGTTTCATTCTACTTTTGGTTTAAATATTAAAGACTAAACAGCTATCTTCTTGTCTATGTTCACATATTCATACATAGAACCAAACTACAATTGTAAAAATGGACTCGTTAACGGTACATAGGCTAAAAGTGATGATGCAGAATATTTGTTTGTCTGCCATTTGTTAAATGTGATAGAATCTCACATTTGTGTTTAAGTATTAACAATTTTATCAAACTCGTTGACTAAAATATATTTGGCGCTCACTCATGTAAGATCCTCTTTTTAGCATTATATCATCACTTTGTAAATCATATCGGCGCTAGATTTTTTTTTTCATAAGATCTGTACGCTAACAGTGAAGGAAGATAAACTAACGAACTTTGGGTAGATTATAGTTGTTTGAAATCTTTATTTTATATTTTACCATGAGACAAAATTCTACACTGGTCTAAATTTAAAGCATTTTCAGAGGACTTACAAAAGGTGTCTAAAATAGCAGGTCAAATTGTCTTTGAATGTATAAAAAACAATCTGGGAAATTCCGGAATAAAGGAGAATTAATGTTTAATACACCCATGCACAATGGCATCATTGAGATTGTGACACAGAATATGGCTGTTTTTCAGGATCAAATTCCTACAAAAAAAAAATCAATAAAATTTTTAGCTATAATTCAAAATATTACAGATTACGCCTTAGTTAAGATATTTAGATATAAAAATTACATATTAAAAGTTATGATATTAGAAGTTATAACTGTGCTGTGGCGTATCATTTTTTCCTTAGGCATACCTGTGGCGTAAATTACTGCTGTGGCGTATTTTATTGTGACCAATCAGCACTGGGTTTTTCAGAGCCCAAGGCCAGTATCGGTGTATCCATGGACACATATAAATGAGTACCACCAAATTATGACTAGTGCAACACTGAAAGAAGCGTACAACACCATTTGACCAACCATCGAGGACAACTGGAAACTGGGGGAAGGATGACTCCAATGAGGGAACATTGACCCTCTTCTGAGGGTTCCGGGTCGTTTTGCCCCAAAACCATTTCCTCCCCTAGTCATTTTGCCCCCAGGACATTTCCTCCCTGGTCGTTTCCCCCCTAGTCGTTTCGCCCCCACTGGTCGTTTCGCTCACCTAGTTGTTTTCCCCCAAGTCGTTTCACCCCCTACCCAATAAAACTATATCTTAGAACTTTTAGTCATCTTAAATAGGATAATGGTGCGTTTGAATTTTTTTGTATATGACCTGAACTCAATATGTTATCCCAATATCTATCCCCAAGTCTGAACTCTTTAGCAAAGCATTTGCAGTCGTTCAGTGAGCAGCATTTTCCTTTGAAATAGTAGAAAATTCTGGCTACCTGCATTTTCTCCTTTCTGCACAATGTCTTCGAAAGCCGTCTTCAAGGTCGTTAGAATTCGTTTTTGAGTGGTAAAAGGTTAAAGGTTATTTTGATTTAAAAGAGAGCAAAGGTATTTTATTAATGAATCCCCGTACTGCAACTTTCCCTCTCTCTCTCTCTCTCTCTCTCTCTCTCTCTCTCTCTTTGTAAATGCGCACACGGACCCATGATATCAATCTACCCTATTCCCATCGAACCTAAGAAGGATAAATGACTAATCAAGTCATTGAAATCTTATTATACATTTGTTTTTCTACATAAAGATATACAAATGCATCCATGGCTTTTGATAAAATTTGATGCCGACGTCAAGGTTTTGTTCAAAAAAGCACTTAACCTGTTAGGTATCTTCAAAATACTGTTAAAAAACTAAAAGTGATGCATAATGCGAGAAAGGGTTGGCGTAATCAACAACGCAACTTCACAGTAGCCCAGCCAAAAAGACATCGATTGCGTAATACGTAAGTAACACATTGATAATCGGGTTTAATTTAGCATTATGACAGCACGTGTTGAAAATTTATCTGAGTAGCAACACATTGGACACTTTTGACCAGAGAACAATTTTAGATGTCATGAAATTTTTAAAAGATAACCTTGTAGTTGAAAGAGAAGTAAATATAAAGTCTTTACTGCCGTCGAATTTACTTCATTCTGACATGCAAAGCACAAAACAAAATTTTCCGCTTTAGTTAGTATACTTTAAGCAGGGATCGTATACAAACTTGAAACAAAAGATAAATCAATTCGACAAGTTTACCCTTTTCAGCCGTTGCTCGTTAACATAGCTGATCCCCGGCTCGGCCGATTTCTTTCCGAGGATTGATGATAGGCATTTCGACAGGATTCATTCCTCTCTCACCGCTGACCATTGATTCGACGATGGTTATGTGGGAACGCCGCCAGTAGCTTGGAAAGAATAGTGTGCGGAGTACTGGTAAAAGAAAATCCAGGAAAGCATGTACAGGTGCACTGGTCGCCGCGATGTAACTCAAATAATGTTTTAAACGGCATTAAACACCATATACAATCAATCAATTGTCGACACTGTTAATCCTTACCCTGCTAAATAAGTGAAATTAAACTTTTGAGCCGAAAGTAAAAACTCAAATGCTGCTATTTCACAGGTAATTTTTTGAGAACAATACCTCCTTAACCGATAGTGAAGATCAAAGATCAGGCTGCATGTTCTGTGCAGTCTGATCTTGATCTACACTGTTCGCTAAAGGTCAGTGAGTCGCGCTTAGCGCCCTAAGAATTGAAGATCCAACTGACCAATCTAAAACACTTAACTGGTAAAGGTGCTAGGCATATAATTAAAAACGATTAATTTTGCATTGAGCGAGTGTTCTCACACCTTGCCACTAATCGCATTAATTAAGTGAACATCGAGTGTTTATTGACGCAAACTCAATACACAAGGTGATGAACGGTATTAATCAAAACTTGTTTTTTTTAGCATGCTAATAAAGTCTATTGTGCGTAAATAAATGATATAGCAAACACTAACCCTGTTCTGTATGGCAATCAAAGTTTTTCCATAAGCTTCTTCTTCTTCTTTAAACATAACACAACATCTACATATTACAACAAGTACAATACAACACAATATAATACTTCAGTTTATTTTAATGAAAGACTACAAAGGACGCCGACATCAGTAAACAGATATAATTTCTTACTTCTTGTTTTTCCTTTCTGTTTTCCTATTCCTCAATGTTGATAATCAATGACATAATTCATAATCTTCATTGTCATTCAAAGTCATAATTCATAATTGACATTGTCATTCAAAGTACTTCGATCGAACCGTTATTTTCAAAAGGTGCTCTCTCTCTCTCTCATTGCTATGGTTTGGGGGTGAAACGACTAGGAGAGGAAAAGGTTTGGGGGCGAATCGACTAGGGTTCGGAGGCAAAACGACCAGGGGTGAAAAATAGGGGCAAAACGACCAAGCGGGAATCGACCAGGGGGGAAACGTCTTGGGGGCGAAACGTCTTGTTACCCTTCTGAGTACAGATTTTGAGGGTCATGGAAAAACTACAAGTTATAATTAGACATAATAAAAAAAAAACGACTAAGTTAGATCTATGCTTACTGCATTTATATTAAAGGAAAGGTTTACCATGCGTACTTACCGCCATGTTCAATTAACAAGCGAACAAGATTTGGATAGCCCATTTGGGTCGCGAACTGAAGTGGTGTCATGTAATTTTCCGATTGATAAAACAGCTGTTTGTTGTACTCAGAAGAGTCCGGGGATACCCCGGCTTCAAGAAGCCTACCAGCTTCTTCACTGTCACCATTTTTTGCTGCTTCAACCAGCTTCTTTTCGTCGGATATTTCCTTCAATGCATTTTCACATTTTAGCCCAATCTTGGACATTTTCCCGGAAGAATAAACTTGACTTCCAACATCCGGTACCAACCAGTGCAGCTGGTAATTTCCCGGTACCCAAATGTCTGGACCTTTTGTAGCTTTGTTCCTAAAACAATAACGTAACACCAGAGAGATCTGTGAATAACAGTACAACCGAATTTAACCATGAAGTAGATCTAGATCTACGGTTTAAAAATGATTTTGCGTGTTGAATTGCCGTTATCTGAAGTCTATCATAAGCCGAGGCGAGCGAATTCTCATTCTTTAAATCGACTTTTCATCCATGCTAAAACGCAGTTATCATTATCATTTCATTCACAGGCATTTATTCGGTGTACATTTATACGCTGGAGTTTTATCCGCCTCGTAATATTAGCCTCGAATGAATAAATAGTAAATCGCGATTGGTCAATAATTTGCCAGACCAAAGGACATCGCGAAGAAAGACCATATGTGTCTCAAATGAGGATCCCTGGGGGTGGGGGTGGAAATTCAAGAACCCCTGGAATACTAATCTACGTCTTAACTCTTACCAAGGAAAGAAGGGAAAATGCTGTTTACCAGCATGTTCTCCGTTTCCCACAATATTTTGAAAATCCTTGTCTACCCAGGATCGTTCAAAATTGGGACTGTTTGGCAAATGTTCACGCAGGACTCCCTTGCGAGTTTTGATGTATGCTCTAGAGAATTTCCCGAACCTGAAGATGAGTCAGGTAAAACAGCTTGTCATTTTAGATAAAAAAAAAAATGTAATGATCAATAAATCCACATTCCTGATAAAACACGATCTACAGTTTTCGAAAATACATGTATGAATTTATCAAAACTCTGTACATCGAAAACTGCCAAGCGAACGACCAGAAGAGGTTAAAATCATTTAAGTGGGAGTTTTATTACTTAACCTTTATTTCTAGCGCCGAAAAAACATCGCAGAACTTAATTTTCGGTCCAGAAATTAGACCTAAATAATTGCAATATCGATGACGCTCTTGTCCACAATATCTCAGCTAGGCCGACCATTTTAGTAGATTAAAGGCCCAATAGCTGCCAAAAAATACAATGCAGATGATTAAATGCATTTTATTTTCAATTATGCCATTCAAAAGTATGGGAATTATTGTGAAGATAATGTGTTCAATCTGTTATCGTACGATCGGTCCATGTGTAAGTCGCAGGCAGAAAGATGAAATTTTAAACTGGGTTAAAAAGTTGCCAGGTCGCTTAATATTACGTTTACTTTTTACCTGATTTGAAAATCCATTTTTCTGCTAGCGACTTACACTTAGACCAACCATACAATAACGTGTTTGTCATCACCACAATAATTTCCATACTTTTAGATGGTATGATTTTTAAATCTATTCTAACACCCGCTTTGTTTATTATTGGCTGCTACTTGGCCTTTTAATATGTCATTGTAGCTCATAGCTCATTGTAGTACGATGACCGACAGTACAGGAAACTAAGGTTTTGAAAAGAATTTATAAGTGTAAGGAGATATTCCGACCGAAATATCTGTATCTTTTGTTTTTTAAATTATTAACCAAATAATTATAATTTACTTATTCGACTCATCCGCGTTAACTAGATAAATTCACACTTCATTAACACTTTAGCAATATCTTTAGATGGATATTGACGTCATGTGGATAAGCTTTAAACATGTTATTATCTGAGGTGTGATAAAGTTGAAAATAATTTGTGAATTTTGGTATTGAAGAATTTCTGCAAAGGTGAGTGGAGTCTGCTATCTGTCATTCTGTGTTCTTTGTCTATCTCTCCCCTTTTTCGTGTTGGTCTGATACTACTACTACTACTTCTTCTTAATATTTGTCTCTACAACTTATAACCGTGGATTTTGTTATTTCTGCTTATCATTTTGTCAACGCCTTCTCTCTCTCTCTCTCTCTCTCTCTCTCTCTCTCTCTCTCTCTCTCTTTCTCCCCCCCCCCCCCGCTTCTTCTTCATCATCTTCGCCTCCGCCTCCGCCTCCGCCTCCTCCTCCTCCTCCTCCTCCTCATTCTTCTTCTTCTCTCTCTCTCTCTCTCTCTCTCTCTCTCTGTCTGCCTCTCTCTCTCACCCACTCACCCACCTACATACATAATAGAATAAATCCCACTTGATGAATAGTTCAGAAGTACTTGTAAAGATTTACGACATCTGTAAAGACTTAAAGTTAAAATGTGTACTAAACGGGATGAAAAGAAATATCCAGCTTTAAATCTAATATTCATATCTTACTTATAATGTACCTAGTGAAACAAATCTAAAGCAGATGACATCACCGTTAAATATGGATAAGTGTTTAGGCTTACAGCGTGACCAAAGTGAAAAAATTGAGGTAAAAGGAGAAATTGCTCGTTACGAGCAATTTCTCCTTTTACCACATTGTTTCACTGGTGGTAACACTGACTGGTGTACAGCAAGACGTAAAATGTTTTACTACAGAAGGTAACAAGATGACAAATATTTTCAGATAAACTATCACCAGTCTACATTGTCCTCACACACGGTTATCAAATATTTTCGTTGATTTATATACATACATGTATATTACAGTCAAACCGCGGTAAGTCGAACATATATCCTATCGAATTACCAGCGTATTTATAGAGAGAGAGAGAGCGAGAGAGAGCGGGTGATTGAAAAGGTACATTAGTTCTATTAAGTCTTTCAAGAAATTGTTTAGAAGTCAGTACTGCTGCTGCATCGTTTTCTGACAAAAAAAGTGTGTTCTAGTAAAATTTCGATGTAAGCCGTGTTCGGATTATCGAATGTTCGAAAAATCGAGATTTCACTGATCTTATACATTTTCCATTTTCCCAAGCAACGGACTCATGACACTGTGGTTCAGACAATGTTTTAATCCGTTTTTGAAGCGTCGTTAGCAATTCTGCTCACAAAACTAAGCGCTAACTGCTAGTTCAAGCCACTGTCTGCATTCACACCTGAACAAAGTCAAAACACAGTTCGGTGCTGGAGGCATGAACTCTGTCGTAAATGCTTTTGGCAGAGCAGGTATTTGAACTCATAAACTTAAGATTACCAGCTGCTGTGCTTTACCTACTGAGTCTCAACAGATCGACTAAAAATCAGTTCGTAAAAGCAATGGTGTGTGAAAATGGGGCCTAGTGCACCTGCGAAAAGTATCGACCAGGTCAGCCTGCGCATTCCGCGCAGGCTGACCTGGGCCGAAACTTTTCGCTATAGGTCAATTTTCTGTATATACAAGGACCAGTCTACCTCATGACTGAATGGATTTTATGGATCCGTGACCATGTAATAACTTGCTGGGTATCATGCATCACGGACGTGCATTAAAATCCTTTTGCCAAAGCATGGCTCGTAAATACATGACGCGACCATTTAATTTTTCAAGTAAATCACTGAAATACATTACATCCCAATTAGCTCTTTACCAAGCGATCCAGCGTTTTTCATGACTGTAACTCTTTGCCAAACGATACCATTTTAGACCTATCCAAATCGAAAGTATTTGCAGACGACAAAATAAATGTGACTAAAATATTGAAATATGTGCAAGTGTAAAAAACACTGTGGGAAAGTTATTTAACAGAGAATGGTTAAAGAAAGCAAATTTAGAAAACATGGTGGAAAAAGTACAAAAAATAATAGCTATCCGAAAACGGTTTGCCGAGCCCCGGTAGCTCAGTCGGTAGCGTACAAGACTTGAGAATAGAGGGTCGTGGGTTCGATCCCTGGCTCGGCCAATCTCTTTCCGAGGACTGATGATAGTCATTGCGACAGGATTCATTCCTCTTCCACCGCTGACCATTGTCTCGACGATGGTTATGTGGGAAAGCAGCCAGTGGCTTGGAAAGAAAATTGTGTGGAGTACCGGTAAAAGAGACTCCAGGAAAGCATGGATAGGTGCAGTGGCCGTCGCAATATAAGTGAAATAATGTTGAAAACGGCGTTAAACACCATGCAATCAATCAATCAACCGAAAACGGTTTAGACTACCTTTTCAATCACAACCAGTTCAAGTGGACCACGTTTTCTTTGTCTTCTGCAAATACAATTCAGTCTGTCCTCTGCAAATACTTACAGGATGAGCAAATACAAATAACGTGTAGTAATGTTTTAACCCTTTACAACACAATCACGAATTTTAACGACCCTGAGGAAGAGGGGTTTTGAAAACATTGTGGGAAAAGGAGAAAATGCTGGTAGTAACCAGCATTTTCTCCTTTTCCCACAATGTTTTCTACCATTTCAAAGACAAATTTCATCATTTGAGCAACATTTAAGTTATTGTTTGCAAATACTTTCAAGTTAGACCAGTCTAAATTCTTTTTCATACAGTAGAGAGTTGAAAGGAAGTTAATTTCAAGCAGTACTTACTAGTGCTATGATATAACCTTAACGATATAAAAATGCATGTTTTTTATTGTGTGTAGGATTTTATTTCATTTGTTATATTTTCTTCCTTTCGTTTTCTTTTTTTGATGGAGGGTGGGCAAGTATAAATGTACTCAAGTTATTTTTTTAAAAAGCTTCACAATCTTAAGTTTCTTAGTCGAGCTTTCTGATTGGCTGCAACCTACTGTGTCAGCCAATTAAAAGCGGGTGTCTCGGATATTTGGTGAATCAAAACTGTAGGAAAGATCTATGCAGATTTGTTAATGTTCCCTTGAATAATGTCTATTCGACATGTATGAACTTCCATAATCTCAGTTGATAAAGGGCGCAATAGACTACTCTAGATAAGTCTCAGTAAAGGTAGGGAAAATATGGCGGCTAAAGGAGAAATTGCTTGTGTTTATTTACAAAATCTTCAATGTTTAATATTATACACAGAATGAACTCCGAGTCGGATTACGTGTTTAACGTGGTAATAGTTGGGGATAGCTGTGTTGGAAAAACAACGATGTTACGTCACTTCTCGGGTGTTAAAGACGTCGGCGTCAACAAGGACTGCGTGGAGATAAAGACAGAGCAAAATGGACGTAAAGTGTTACTGAAGATATGTGATACGATGGGTAAGAAATAGTTGATATCATAGTTCCTCGTTTATCGCAACGATATTCAATTGAGTGTGTGTCGAATTTTGTTTCTGTTTTGGCTGTATGGTATTTAACACCATTTTCAGCTTTACTTCAATACATCGCGGCGGCCTGCGCTCTTATCCTTACTTTCATGGAATTCCTTTTACCAGTGCTTTGTAGAATACTCTTCTAGTTGCTTTCTCACAGGAACATCGTCGAAACACTGACCAACTGTGATAGAGGTATGAATCCTGTCGCAATGAATATCATCAATCCTCGGAAAGAAATCGGCGGAGCCAGGGATTTGATCCAGTAACCGTCAGTAGTAAAGGAAGAGAGACCGCGGACACACCCAGGGCTTGGGTGTGTCCGCGGTCTCTCTTCCCTGAGTGCCCTACATCACCGTCCCTGACAAAAATGTGTCCCTAGTTGCTGTCCCCGAAAGATTTTTTTTTTATTTTGTCCCTAGGCTCTCTTCCCTGAGAGGAATTTAGCATTCAAAATGGCGGCCGTGTGGACAGCAACCGCGGACAAAAATGCCCCAGGCTCTCGTCCCTGAGCGGAATTTTTTGCAAAAAAGGGAAAAGGGGGGGGAGTTTTTCCTAGGCTCTCTACCCTGAGAGGGATTTAGCATTCAAACTGCAGGCCTTATGACTGACAGGTTGGGTAAAAATGGTCAGATCACTGAGTTGGACTTAGTTTTTTCACCCTATGGATGATTTTTTCTCTTTCTAATTGCCTGACCATTGAGTTGGACTTAGTCTTTTTACATCTCTAAAAGACTGAGCACTGGGTTGGACTTAGACTTTTTTCTGCATCTCTATGATTGATTTCTCTTTTCTAAAAGGAAATTTATCTTATATCACTGAGTTGGTCTTAGCTTTTTTTCCCTATGAATGATTTTCTCTCTTTCTAAAAGGTTGACCATTGAGTTGGACTTAGTCTTTTTACATCTTTATGAATGATTTTTTCTTTCTAAAAGACTGAGCACTGGTTTGGATTTAGTCTTTTTCTGCATCTATGAATGATTCTTACTCTTTGCAGTATAACTCTCTGGAGTATAACTCTTTTGGAACGCGTCTCTTCTAAAAGAAAGATAGAACTTTCGTGGTAGATGGTTAGTCCTGAAAAAGGACTGTTGGGTTAGCTCTGAAAAGAGCTGTGACAATTTGAAGAAATGACAACTTGAAGATAGAACTTTCGTCTGACAGCTTGAAGATAGAACTTTCGTCTGACATCTTGAAGATAGAACTTTCGTGGTAGATGGTTAGTCCTGAAAAGGACTGTTGGGTTAGCTCTGAAAAGAGCTGTGACAATTTGAAGAAATGACAACTTGAAGATAGAACTTTCGTCTGTCAGCTTGAAGATAGAACTTTCGTCTGACATCTTGAAGATAGAACTTTCGTGGTAGATGGTTAGTCCTGAAAAGGACTGTTGGGTTAGCTCTGAAAAGAGCTGTGACAATTTGAAGAAATGACAACTTGAAGATAGAACTTTCGTCTGTCAGCTTGAAGATAGAACTTTCGTCTGACATCTTGAAGATAGAACTTTCGTGGTAGATGGTTAGTCCTGAAAAGGACTGTTGGGTTAGCTCTGAAAAGAGCTGTGACAATTTGAAGAAATGACAACTTGAAGATAGAACTTTCGTCTAACAGCTTGAAGGTAGAACTTTCGTCTGACAATTTGAAGAAATGACAATTTGAAGAAAAGATAGAACTTACGTCTGACAATTTGAAGAAAGGTAGATCTTCCGTGGTAGATGGTTAGCCCTGAAAAGGGCTGTTGGGGTGTCCCTAAAAGGGACCTGGTTTTGGAGGTTGTGTTTTTAAGCACAACCTCCAACCTTTCCGCAGGCTGGGCAGCTACTATCCATCCGTCTCTTTAGCCTTTTTAACTGCTGGGCACTCAGGTTGTACTTCAGCGAAAATGGTGGTTCGTTATCGCTGCTCCAATCTTCGGTAGAAGGCACTACGAACGCCTTTTTCTCCTTCTTGCTTTGTGGTAATTGGGCAAAGTCCCAAAAGTCCCACCCGGTAAATAGCAGTTTCTCTTCGAAGCCATATCTCTGTCTCCTCGCTGCCTCAGCTTCAAACTTTTCTAGCTGCCGATCTGCCTCTCCCACAGTCTTTCTTAGCTCTTCCACCGTCTTTCTTAGCTCTTCCACCGTCTTTCTTAGCTCTTCCATCGTGAAAATGAAAATGAACAATGTGCGGGAAATGTCGCTGGGTTTTATAGCTTTTCAGACGGATTGAACTAATTGACCCATGACGTCATTTTCTCCTATGTTTTTCCCGCTTCGGCGTTTCATGCTGTTTTGGCTCCAAATTAATGTTATCCAATCAGAATCAGCGTTTTATTTCTAATACTAAATGTTTTATTGTTGACCAATCCGTGGGTTTGTTACATTTTCTTGTTCGGGTTAGAAAAACTAGAGTTTAACTAACCTATGACTTTTTTTGATTATGAGTCTTCTGATAAAATGAAAAGAAAGATGATTATTTAAGATAGCTAGCCCTGAAAAGAGTTGCTTTTTTGTACAGAATGCACTTTTTTATACCCCTCTCTTTCTTTTGATTGATTCCATTTTATCTAGCATTTGCATCAGATGTTCAGTTTCATGTCTGATATATCTGAAACGTTCTCTTTCTTCTAACCAGAAGAGCAATAAGAGAAAAAATGTTAATCCAAACATTGTACGATACTGGCTCAGGTTTTACAAAAAGTTAATGGTGAATGAGAAAAAATAATCAAGAGTTTAGTGTTTTATATGTGTAATGGATCACTTTTTAGTTTTTTCATCCTATGAATGATTTTTTCTCTCTAAATGGAATTTGTCCCTATATCGCTGAGTTGAACTTAGATTTTTTACACTATAAATGATTTCTAAATGTCTGAGCACTGAGTTGAACTTAGACTTTTTTTTACCCTATGTATGATTTTTTCTTTCTAAATGTCTGACCATTGAGTTGGACTTAGTCTTTTTTTTACATCTATGAATGATTTTTTCTTTCTAAAAGACTGAGCACTGAGTTGGACTTAGTCTTTTTTCTGCATCTATGAATGATTTTTTTTACTCTTTGGAGTGTAACTCTCTGGAGTGTGAGTCTTTGGAGTGTAACTCTTCTAAAAGAAAGAAGTTTGACAATTTGAAGAAATGACAATTTGAAGAAAGATAGAACTTTCGTGGTAGATGGTTAGCCCTGAAAAGGGCTGTTTTGAGAAGAGCTGATTTTATGAAAATGTTTATTCAGTATCAGCATCAGTCGATTCGCTGTCTGACTCACTCCTTTCAGTGGCGATTTGCGCACGGAAAAGACGGGTCACCTGCTCAGTTTTTAAAATAACATACTGAAAATACATCTCAAGCATGCCCTCAATAATGAGTTCCTTCATCCGAAGGTTATAACAGAACACCCTGTTATTAGCAAGCTCAGCCCTCTCGTATCGTCTTCTCACTCCAGCTAGGCGTTGTTTAAGTAAGACGATTTGTCTCCTTGCTCTTATTAACTTTCGCTCAGTATCCATCCAAGTGACGAGTGGTGATTGTCTTGAAGCCATTGTGAAAAAATGAAATGTATGGAAAATAAATCGCCGAGATTTATAGCTTTTCAGACGGATTGAACTAGTTGACCCATGACGTCATTTTCTCCTATGTTTTTTCCCGCGTCGGCGTTTCATGCTGTTTTGGCTCCAAATTAATGTTATCCAATCAGATTCACCGTTGTTTTTTCTAATACTAATTGTTTTACTGTTGACCAACCCGTGGGTTTGTTACATTTTCTTGTTCGGGGGATTTTATTGTTGCCCAATCCATGGGTTTGTTACATTTTCTTGTTCGGGTTAGAAAAAACTAGAGTTTGGCTAATCTATGACTTTTTTTGATTGTGAATCTTTTGAGTTTTTTGACAATTTTGAGTTTTTGACAATTTGAGGAAAGATAGAACTTTCGTGGTAGATGGGTAGCCCTGAAAAGGGCTGTTTTGTTTTTTTGGAGGCTGTGTTTTTTTTCCACTTTTAATGGCAGCACCCGAAATTCGCTTGGCAAATGGGGCATGCTGTAATCTTCCTCCCGAACTCGATATCAACCAAAATGATATCCGGTGTTGTCTTTAATAATAGCTGAACTAATCTTTCGCCGAGATCTTTGTATGGCTGTGTTATACGTTGCAGTTGGTTTTGTTCCTCCTCTCCTACGAGACTAGTGGTTAGTTGCAATAACTGTTGCCCTGCATTTAGATACTCTTGGAGAGCCTCACGTAGTTGATGATTTACCTCCTCCATATTGATAATGTTTCCGAATATTGACACTGCTTTCGAAGTGATCGTTAGCTGAGAATCAAAGAAATGGTGAATGTATGAAAATAACGCGGGGTTTTATGCGTTTAAGGAGGATTGAAATTTTTTAAAGAGCTCGGACCTGGCAGAAAGCACATACATTTTTTTCCATGCTACGTTTCATGCTAATATAGCAAAAAAGTTATGAGACGTTGTATGGGAAAAAATGTAACCAGAACAAGTCTTTTGGGGGAAAAACAGAATGAAGAACTCTATTGTTTTTGAACTTTTATTTATTGAACTTTTATTTACTGAACAGAACTAAACATTGAAACATTTTTTGCAATGCATCATAAAAAATTTCTTGACAATGAAAAAAATTTCTTGACAATGAAAAAATCACAATGAAACATTTTTTTTGCATTGCATCATAAAAAATTTCTTGACAATGAAAAAATTTCTTGACAATGAAAAAAATCACAAGCAAACATTTTTTTTGCAATGCATCATAAAAAATTTCTTGACAATGAAAAAACATTTTCTTAACAATGAAAAAAATCGCACTGAAATATTTTTTCACAATGAATTATTCACAAGGAATTAATCGCAATGAATTAATCACAATGAAATATTTTCTCGCAATGAATTATTTACAATGAATTAATCGCAAAAAAAAACAGTATATAACAAATTTTTTATAATGCAAATTCGCAAACACCACGAGTTTCACATTTGTTTTCATATTCCGTAATGTCTTTATGCAGTTGGTCATACCCCAAAAACATTGTATACTCAATGTCCATATCGTTGAAATCTCGTAGGCCTATGAATGGAGCAACATGTCTATAAGCGTCTTTTGTTGAAAGAGCTGAATATACCACTTCTTCTGTAACATCTCTATCAAATAGAATATACCCTACCATGGTCTCCTTTGATTCTCCGTAGGAATCATGAACAGATCCTTTTTTGTAGCGTAAGTAAAAGTCAAATAGAACTGATTTCATTTTCACAACGTTAAGAAAACTTTCTTCTGTTGTTCCTATGATAAAAAATGTCCATCGGCTTGTGGATCGAAACAGCTTACTAATAACATTGTCTTTCATACAGCTATCTGCTAAATAAGTCTTGAGAACGAGATCCAACCCCGAATCGTCCACCATCATTGCAATAAAGTTGATTATAGCATACACTTTGTAGGACTTTTCTCCTTTTGCAATCCACTTAAACAATTTTCCGATCCAAATTTTCACACAGAAAAATTTAATGTTAAGCTGTGTTCGTTCATCAAGCGTATGCTGTCGAACAAATTCTCCATAAATTTTTTCACGTAGTTCTATTGGTAGCGGTAACATGATTGTTATTTTTTGAACAGTTGCTAATATTTTTCCCCGACTTACTTTGAGTGATTGGTACACAACAATGTGATATGAAATTATTTTCTCAAGCTTTTATAACCATAGGGTACAGTATCAGTACCATTTACAATGACTCTCTTGGTGTATACAGAACGAAACGTTTTTGTTTGTGGTTCACTGGTAACCGTTCTATCTCTGTGTCTTTTAATTTTACAATCATACTGAATTTTGATTTCTACTGTACGATCCAAAGCACATTTCGAATATGTATCGAAATTTACCACCTGTTTTGTATTGTAATCCAGAGTAATCCCCTTTACTTTACATTTGCTTATCTCTTTTCCATCTTTTGTTTTCATTTTGTAAGCATAATTCTTAGGTCCAAGTCCTCTGAATTGAGTAATTTTACAAGCAGGCTCTTCATCAGTCCATTTTCCTAACCGGCTGTTAATAATAGGGGGATTCCATAATTCGGGGTCGTGAATGTACATACAACTATCTGTATCGAAATACAGAACTCTATCTTTTAACTTTTCAAGAACACTGTACAATTCCACCTTGCATAAGCTGTTACGTAAGAACCTACTATCACATTGGCTGTAGCATGGGTGTCAATATGTTCCAACTTTGATTCATAGTTAACCAAGATGAATGAACAGTTCTCATCAAAGATTTCTACATGCTTTACAATGAAATTGGGGTTGGTGACTAATTCAAAATATTTAGACGGATCACTGATGTATTCCGTCTGGATCATTTTTTCACGCTGAGCTAATTTTCCCCAAAGGCAGTTCAACATAATCTTAGCAAATGATCTTCTCCCAGGATTTCTTTGAATACAACTTGGATCAAGACGAACACCTTCTGCCTTCTCATATTCACAAACGAACTGATCTTTTTCTGAGTCTGATTGACAGCTATCTGGATAACCACTGGCTTCTTGCTTAATTTTCAAGAAATTGTCCACATAATGTTTAAAGAACTGATCTGACACAGAATTGAAATGCCAAATTTCATACACTTGCAATAATCGATAACCGCAGTCAAGAGCCTTGAATAATTCAAAAGTAACCCAAGTTCCGACCAAAGCCCTCTCTTCTTTACCATGTCTACAAATGTTTGAGCTTTCTTCTGCACATTTCATACAGAGGGGAAACATCATTTTGTTGTTACAGTGAACTGGAAGAACGGGGTGAAACAAATCAGTTGGAGGCAAAACTTTGCATTTGATTAATCCCTCATATTGGCGAATATTGTTCATATCAATATTCTCAGTAGACAAAATTTCTGGCTGACCTACAGGGTAGGATTTGTGTTTACAAACATAAGGGTATAGAGAACAGATATCGATGTACTTGATTTCCTTTTTGGTTTTTTCATCAACATCATATCCAATTTTTATTGCATTACATCTTCCCCCGGACAAACCATCCCTCGGATCGATAGGGTCCCAATGTGGATATAACTTTTCAATGTGTTTTTTGTACTCTTTATCCTTCATCTTAGCATCAACTTCGTGTTCCCAAATGTACACTACATTATATCCCATGTCTTCGATATCTGCTATACGTTCAAAAGTACGTTCGTACAATTCAGACATGGGTTTTCCATTAATAGGATTGATCTGTTTTCGATCTGTATAGCATACAGGACAACCATGATACAAATCCCCAAGAAATTCATAAACAGTGTTTAATTGATGGTGAAAACCATCTACACTATATTTCCCGATTTGAGCTTCACCACCATTTTTTGCATGCTGAATATTAATACCTTTTTCCTGAGCAATGCTTTGAACCCATCGTATCGCTTTCATAGAAAAGCGACGTCTGGATGAGTCTTTACTTGAAATGATAGCTATTTGATTTTCTGGTAAATATTTGCTTCGCCACACCTTGTTACAGGCATCTGCGATGGTAATCGCCTCTAAAAATGGACAAATACCACCCTGTTCGATAAACAGCTTTCTGAATTCAGCACACCCTCGTCTGAGGATATCAACGTCTGACCTACAGTACATTTCCATCTCCTTCTGAAAATTGAATTCCTCACCATTTCGAACTTTGTCATTATACCAAACTATAAATTTTGACCTAGCCTCTTCAGACATTGAGTCGGGTTTGTAATAAGACATATCCAAGTAGGGTCCGATGTAACTCCAAAATTCATCTGTATTCGCCCAGTGAGGAAAGTAACCTTTTTTCATTTCTTGAAGGCCAAAGGTGGATGGAAATTTTGCCAAACCAAAACTCATGAAATTGAAAGAATCGATCAGACGTACACCGTTCAGTTCTAACTTCATAATATTGTTTCCATTCATGATCAATTTTGGAAGTTTTAACCCAACTTTGACAATATAGTCAAGAATGAACTGCCCGTCATAGCCTTTGAAATTATGGGCAATAGCCGTAACCCCTTTATGATGTTTTGAAAAGAGCCAGTTGCAAAATTGACTCAAAGTTTTTTCACCTTGAAAAATAACTTCCCTACCCTCTTCAAATTCACTGCATGTAGAACAATGAAAATCAAGTGATTTATCGATACATTCATCACACGCTCTGTGTGCGATACAATAATTTGGGATGTGTACACCTGTGTCTTGTTTGCATTCAAAATCAAAGAAAATAAACTGTGGTTTTTTGACTACAGAAGAACTCGTCTCGTCATCGCTGTCATGGTTCAACTTACTTTGGTAAGGTTGAATATAGCATTGATGAGAAAAGTTAACAATTCTCTTACAGATATGACATCTTTTCTTTCCATTGCAAACATGATTTTTCTTTCTGATATGATATTGTGCACCGCATTTCGAACAGAGTTTCACTAATTCACAAATGGATTTCTTTTCTTTACCTTGAACATTTCTGTGATTTTCAAAGCATTCAGCACTAAAAAATCGTCTACTGCAAACACTGCAAACATATTCTTTTGATTCTGATGGACATTTTCCTTCGCGATAACAACCTTTACAGATATTTGAACAAGCATGACCTTCCCGGTGAGGGTAACCCACATCACAGAACTCACAATAATATCCACAACTAAGAAAACCTTTGATAGATTTAATGTAGTCATAATGGTTTTGATGAAAGTACAAATGTATGATCTTACTATTGGTTTTCACTTCTGGATGTTTAAATATTTTTTCCACTTTTGAATGCTGTTGATGAACTTTAATGACATACCCTTTTTCATACAAGATTGCTTGAATTTTTTTGTATTCGTCAATTCCTATAGGTTGTGTTGGTGAAACTCCAGCTTCATGTAACAATTTCTCAGCTTCAGTCTTTTGAAGAGGGCGGTTTGAACGACAAATACGATCCCATTTTCTATTCCATACTTCGGTGTTTTCACGTTCACTGTAGCAAATTCCCACAACAACAGCTCTTGCAAAACATAGTTGGTCATGATTGTCAATTTGAATAATAGATTGCTTCTTCTGGGCAAAAAACTTTGAATCTAATTCTGACGATCTATATTTTGGTTTTCCGCTACCAGTTGGTGGTATTGTATGTGTAATGTCAAATGTCATGAATCCATCGTTCAAGACGAAATCTGTATTGGATTGTAAAACTCGTTCAATTTCATTCAGCATAGTTTCACCTTGTAACTGGTCTGCAGCTAAAAAAGGAATATGGATTCCCATTTCCAACGAAGGATGATTGATGGTAATTCTAATCATGTCCGTCGGTTGGCATTTAACTTTCGAATGATTTCATGGGTGACATCGTCAAATAATCCAAGGGGTCTCTGAGGTGATAATTCTTCAAATTTCTTAAAACTCAGCATCAGCACATGTGATTCTGTTTTAAATTTTCTTGACTTCTTATTACCCTTTTCTGTTAAATCATATAGACTTTTCATGTCTAAGTTAGAGTTGATACTTTCATCGTCGCTGTCATTTTCTTCTTTCAACGGTTTAGTTTTTTTCTTTTTTATTGGTGGAAACACCTCATCGTCACTTTCTTCTTTCAAAGGTCTAGTTTTTTTCTTTTTTGTTGGTGGAAACACCTCATCGTCACTTTCACTGTCTGAATAGGTTATTATTCTTTTTCTTTTACCCATCGTTTTAGCTCTGAGTGAAAAGACAATAATGCAGAAGTGAGAAAAAACTAGCAATTTATATAGCTTCTCCGTTGTAACAGTGTATAAATAAGGCGTTAGTTGTGAAAATCTATTCATTCTCCTACTCGATCTCAGACAGTACAGCTGATGAAAAATATGAGCGATTTAAAGCTGCAAAATACATCACCACTTAGAAAGAGGGTGTATCTGTATGTTAATCCATACACCCACGATTATGAGATCAGCAATATACCATCAAAGTATAATGTTAAACATATCGGAAACTATGTGGGATCATTTTTATCCCAGCAACATTTAGAAGAAAAAGATGTTTACCGTACTACCAGCTACAGAGTTTTGGATCAAGCGATGATTGACAAACGATATGGTGCGAATGGTGTGAGAACAAATATTTGTTTCACATGCAACGAAGCAGGACATTGGGCCAAAGAATGTCCAGAAAAAGAAAATCAGCTAGGAACAATTGTTTTTATCTACGTGAATCCACACAGTCACGACATTGAGATTTCACCATCATTTTACAACGTTGGTGGTTTCAAAGATATGAAATTCGTCGGGACACTAAATTCATTCTGCAGTGAAAATACATGGAAAAAAAGTTCACCACAAGCTACATCCTCATCGGTTGAAACTCAGATCGTAGACATACAGAGCGACACAGCGGCTAACAGCGATTCAGAAATCTGCAAAATAGCAGATGATTTAGAGACATTACGAAAAAATCTAAGAAATCAACAAACTTTGGATCTAAAAAACAACAAATTTTCTGCAGAACCGGGTTGTTCGTACGGAAAGGAAAAACAGCAAAACATCGAAAAGAAGAAAAAACGAGTAACAAAGAACTATTTCTTTTACAAATCAACAAAACATGAGGACAAAATCTGTCCAGATGTGGAATTAAAAAACAACGATAGGAAAAGAAAACGTAAAACCAAATGTGAATCTGACATCTCAAAGAAAAAGAAAAAAACATACTGAGTGAAAAAAAAGATTTCAATACAATATTGATTATAAACAAAAAAGACTGACTTGATTTTTTTCATTCATTTTTTGTCTTTTACAGTTCATTTATTTTTTGTCTTTACAGTTCATGATTTGATTTTTTCATTGTACATAAGTTCTTTTTGAAATAAAAATATAAAAATAATTACTTCTTACTTTTGACTTTTTTCTAGTTATGACTGTAAGTCTTTTTACTTTTGACAATTTGAGAAGAAAGATCTTTCGTGCTAAATGGTTAGCCCTGAAAAGGGCTTTTTTGAAGGATCTCACATTGACATCCAGCTCTACGATTCTTCCGTCCGATCCACTGGGATGATTTCACATCCACAATGTTCGCAGCAAATCGTCGAACCTTCATCATCATCATAAAATCCTTCATCTGTATCTGGACAGTTATGCTTCTGACCAAGATACTCGAGTATGGAAAAACATTTTCCACACTCTATCAGACATCTGTTTGCACAGTGAGGGCATACAAGAATTCGATCCATTCTGGAACAAATATGATTTCATGTAAATTATCGCTGGGCTTTATAGCTTTACAGGAGGATTGAACTAGATGACTCATGACGTCATTTTCTCCTATGTTTTTCCCGCGTCGGCGTTTCATTAACATTGTGCAATCAAATCGATGGTTATATCGGTGTTTTTTACCACTCCTAATTCAGTGTCACACAGTACAATACCGGTGTTTTCCGCCAGGTCCGCCCTCTTTAAAAATTTCAATCCTCTGTAAACGTATAAAGCTCGGTGTTATTTTCATACATTCACCATTTCTTTGATTCTCAGCTAACGATCACTTCGAAAGCAGTATCAATATTCAGAGTCAGTTACAATATGAAGCACAACTTAGATGAAATCAGCTTGGGCGATTTTCCATCAGTGGAAAACAATGGAGACGTTCTTTCATCAGTTATGAATTCGACAATTATCAATCCACCACCGGAGTTAAATTCGACAACCATCATTCCAGCGACAGTGTTTGATAACATTTATGAAGAGGTAAAGCAGCTGAATTTGAAACAAGATAGCATGATGATCCGAATCATAGATCAGCTGGAGACTTTAAACAGACATTTGGAGGAAATTAAAACTTTAACCGCAAGTACTGATCAGCTCAGTAGAAATATCGAGGTACTACATCAACAGGATCAGCGCATTTCAACAACTCCTGTGAAGATTCCTGTGGAGTTCGAGTTTGATAAATCCAATCTTCACAACTTAGTGGACTCTATCGTAAGTGTTGTGAAGAAAAATCAACCAAAGAAAAATCAACCAAAGGAAAAACAACCAAGAAAAACAACAAAGCGGAAATCTGAGGAAGATGGTAACCCTCTCCACAAGAAGCAGCGAGTTGATCAAAAACCAACTATACCAATATTGACAGGGCAGGGCAAATACGGGAAAAACATTGACAATCACATTGATTTCAAGATCCCGAAAAAACCAAAGACAGAACGAAAACAACCAAGAAAAAACAACAAAACGGTAGGAATATGAAAACAAATATGAAACTCGTGGTGTTTGCGAATTTACATTGCATAAAATTTGTTATATACTGTTTTTTGCGATTAATTCATTGTAAATAATTCATTGCGAAAAAATATTTCAGTGCGATTTTTCATTGTTAAGAAAATGTTTTTTCATTGTCAAGAAATTTTTTATGATGCATTGCAAAAAAATGTTTGCTTGTGATTTTTTTCATTGTCAAGAAATTTTTTTCATTGTCAAGAAATTTTTTTATGATGCATTGCAAAAAAAATGTTTCAATGTTTAGTTCTGTTCAGTAAATAAAAGTTCAATAAATAAAAGTTCAAAAAACAATAGAGTTCTTCATTCTGTTTTTTCCCCAAAAGACTTGTACTGGTTACATTTTCCCCATACAACGTCTCATAACTTTTTTGCTATATTAGCATGAAACGTAGCATGGAAAAAATGTATGTGTTTTCTACCCTGGGTGAGCTCTTTAAAAAATTTCAATCCTCTGTAAACGCATAAAGCCCGCGTTATTTTTCACACATTCACCATTTCTTTGACTCTCAGCTAACGATCACTTCGAAAGCAGTGTCAATATTCGGAAGCAATATCAATATGGAAGAACTAAATCATCAACTACGTGAGACTCTCCAAGAGTATCTAAATGCCGGACAGCAGTTATTGCAACTAACCACTCATCTCGTAGGAGTGGAGAAATAAAAACAACTGCAACGTATAACACAGCTCTACAAAGATCTCAGTGGAAAGATTACTTCAACTATTTTTAAAGACAACGTCTGGCATCATCTTAGTCATTTACCAAGTGAATTTCGGATGTTGTCATTAGAAGTGGGAAAAAAACATAGCCTCCAAAAACAAAACAGTCCATTTCACGACTACCTATCTACCACGAAAGTTCTATCTTTCTTCAAATTGTCAAAAAACTCAAAATTGTCAAAAAAACTCAAAATTGTCAAAAAACTCAAAAGATTCACAATCAAAAAAAGTCATAGGTTAGTTAAACTCTAGTTTTTCTAACCCGAACAAGAAAATGTAACAAACCCACGGATTGGTCAACAATAAAATCCCCGAACAAGAAAATGTAACAAACCCATGGGTTGGCCAACAATAAAACATTTAGTAATAGAAAAACAACGCCGATTCTGATTGGATAACATTAATTTGGAGCCAAAACAGCATGAAACGCTGACGCGGGAAAAACATAGAAGAAAATGACGTCATGGGTCAACTAGTTCAATCCTCCTGTAAAGCTATAAAACCCAGCGTTATTTCCCGCACATTGTTCATTTCTTCGAGTTGCAGATAAGATGGAGACTGCACTTAGGGACATGGATTTTTGGGAGCTTGCCCAACTGTCGGAGAAGAAGAAGGTCGTTGTACCAAAAACAGAAAGTTGGGATGATGACAACGAGGCACCGTTCTCGCTGAACTTCAACCTAGACGCTCAGGAGCTGAAAAGGTTAAAGAGGCGGGCAGCGAGTAGCTGCCCAGCCTGCAGGAAGGTTGGAGGTTGTGCTTAAAAACACAACCTCCAAAACCAGGTCCCTTTTAGGGCCACCCCAACAGCCCTTTTCAGGGCTAACCATCTACCACGGAAGATCTACCTTTCTTCAAATTGTCAGACGTAAGTTCTATCTTTTCTTCAAATTGTCATTTCTTCAAATTGTCAGACGAAAGTTCTACCTTCAAGCTGTTAGACGAAAGTTCTATCTTCAAGTTGTCATTTCTTCAAATTGTCACAGCTCTTTTCAGAGCTAACCCAACAGTCCTTTTCAGGACTAACCATCTACCACGAAAGTTCTATCTTCAAGATGTCAGACGAAAGTTCTATCTTCAAGCTGACAGACGAAAGTTCTATCTTCAAGTTGTCATTTCTTCAAATTGTCACAGCTCTTTTCAGAGCTAACCCAACAGTCCTTTTCAGGACTAACCATCTACCACGAAAGTTCTATCTTCAAGATGTCAGACGAAAGTTCTATCTTCAAGCTGTCAGACGAAAGTTCTATCTTCAAGTTGTCATTTCTTCAAATTGTCACAGCTCTTTTCAGAGCTAACCCAACAGTCCTTTTCAGGAATAACCATCTACCACGAAAGTTCTATCTTTCTTTTAGAAGAGACGCGTTCCAAAAGAGTTATACTCCAGAGAGTTATACTGCAAAGAGTAAGAATCATTCATAGATGCAGAAAAAGACTAAATCCAACCCAGTGCTCAGTCTTTTAGAAAGAAAAAATCATTCATAGAGATGTAAAAAGACTAAGTCCAACTCAATGGTCAACCTTTTAGAAAGAGAGAAAATCATTCATAGGGGAAAAAAAGCTAAGACCAACTCAGTGATATAAGATAAATTTCCTTTTAGAAAAGAGAAATCAATCATAGAGATGCAGAAAAAAGTCTAAGTCCAACCCAGTGCTCAGTCTTTTAGAAAGAAAAAATCATTCATAGAGATGTAAAAAGACTAAGTCCAACTCAATGGTCAGGCAATTAGAAAGAGAAAAAATCATCCATAGGGTGAAAAAACTAAGTCCAACTCAGTGATCTGACCATTTTTACCCAACCTGTCAGTCATAAGGCCTGCAGTTTGAATGCTAAATCCCTCTCAGGGTAGAGAGCCTAGGAAAAACTCCCCCCCTTTTCCCTTTTTTGCAAAAAATTCCGCTCAGGGACGAGAGCCTGGGGCATTTTTGTCCGCGGTTGCTGTCCACACGGCCGCCATTTTGAATACTAAATTCCTCTCAGGGAAGAGAGCCTAGGGACAAAATAAAAAAAAAATCTTTCGGGGACAGCAACTAGGGACACATTTTTGTCAGGGACGGTGATGTAGGGCACTCAGGGAAGAGAGACCGCGGACACACCCAGGGCTTGGGTGTGTCCGCGGTCTCTCTTCCTTTACTACTACCGTCTGGTTTCAAGCCCTATACGTCACCGACTGCGCCACCGGGCTCGGTAAGACTAGTAAACGTGAAGTTTCAGGTCAGTTCAGGGTGTGGGTTCGATTCCCACGGCTGGTAATCTAAAATTACTAATAGTCTATCGGATGAGGTTAAACCGAGGTCCCGTGTAACGGTGTTATATTCCGAGCACGTTAAAGAACCAGATGGAACTTAGGATGGGTTTCGTCCTGTATCTTGCACTATCCCTTGTAACATAACTGAGAGCTTTCCGGCGGCGTCGGCCATATGGGAAACCGGCGGCGAAGATAAATAAACGCAAATTCAATCAAACAAATGGGTAGAGAAAACTGGGGGATATGTCCTTAACCCATTTACCACAAAATATAGAACTTAAATGACTCTGAAAAAGAGGACTTTTGAAATCTTTGTTTGAAAAGGAGAATATGCTAGTTACTAGTTTTTTCTCTTTTTCTAACAATGTTTTCTGCGCTGTCCAAGAACTGCATTTTATTTGGTCCACTTTCGATTTCATTATGCTGCAGGTGCTTTTAATTTGGACGAGTCTGAAAGTTTGTCACATGGCAAAGGGTTAAGCAAGCAACTGAGGGATACCCATAAAGTGCTTGCTCACTGCAGGCATATTTTTACCCTTATCCTGGTAAATAACTAAAATGAAATTTTCAATTCGATAATAAAAACCCAAATATTGAAATTTCAAAGTTATGTTTTGGGAAAAAATATCTCCTTCTCGGACAGTGTAGATGTAAGATCAGACTGCACGTTCTGTGCAGTCTGATCTTGATCTACACTGTCCGCAAAAGGTCAGTGAGTCGCGCTTAGCAGCCGAAGGGTTAATGGCCTTCTCTGGAAACTTAGTGGAGCTTTTTTCCTCAACAAAAGAGTGGTTTAATGCATAGATCTACGAAGAGTGTCGGCCCATGTCAGCCTGCCCAGCCCCTGCACGTTGACCTGTGTTGAAATTGATTACTGTTGGTAAATTTTCTTTGTCTCAAGGGACCATTCTACCCAATGATTTAGCTGGTCTTGGACAAAATTATGCGACGACTTTTTTGTTGATAGATACTTATTTTTATTTGAACTACATTTTGCTGATTGCAATTTGAACTGTACTTCAAGTATTTATCCTGCTATACGCCGTTACAATAGTTCCGCTAAAATGTTTCGAACTGACTTGCATGTTAACACTTAGGCTACTAAGCCCGACTCAAGGACCTTTTGAGGACAGTGTAGATCAAGATCTGTGCAGTCTGATTCTGGATCTTCACTGACCGATAGACAGATATTTTTCGCCGAAAAATAAATCTGAAATAGCAAAATTATAGGTTTTACTGTCGGCAAGAAAAGTTTCATTTCACTTATTTAGCACATTAAGGGTTAAAAGAGCGTTTTCTTTGTTTTTTTTTATGTTCAAACAGGACAAGAGAGGTTCAGAAGTCTGACAACCTCATTTTATCGCTGTGCAAAAGGTGTTATATTGTGTTACAGCGAAACAGCGCAAGAATCGTTCCACAGCTTGGAAACTATCTGGTAACTAGTTTAAACAATTTCTTTAAACATGGTGCTATTAACCAGCACAGGCTATTCTTTACTAGCACGTAACACAGTTAGCATGGTTGTGTGGTGTTCATCGCTGTTTTCAACATTATTTCAGTTATATTTGCACCTATTCATGTTTTCCTGGAATTATTTTACAAGTGCTTCGGACAATATTCTTCCCAAGCCACTGGCTGCTTTCCCACATAACCATCGTCGAAACAATGATCAGTGGTGGGAGAGGAATGCATCTTATTGCTATGACTATTATCAATCCTTGTAAAGAAATTGGCCAAGCTAGGGATTCGAATAACTGCAGTTATCAATTAGAATAAAATGTACTGTCTTCTGTCGCTCTGCATTTAAGTCGTATCTGTATAGATATACGAGTATATTTATGGGTGTCAAACTTTCGTTTTAGATAGGGCTTCTCATTGTATGGAATACGATGGAAACGGATTTACAACTTCATTTCTGTTTGCAGTATTTGATTATTTTTAGAGAAGTAACATGGTACACAATTTTGGAAAAGTGAGATATAAAGACAACCTATGTATACGTTTCAGTCAAAGGGTATTTTACCACACAACGTGGTATTTACTTTCTCTTTCTTACAAATTCAGTGCCTTATAGATACGCATCCAACAAGTGGGCTCTGCTCTACGAAAAGCGGGCTTAATGCATCTACAAAAAGTGTCGACTCAGGTCAGCCTGCGTAGTCTGCGTAGGCTGACGTGGATCGAAACTTTTAGGTTTCGGTAAATTTTCCACATGTCAAAGGACCACTGTACCTCAGGATTCAGCCAGTTGCTATACAAAATGGATTTTGTGAATCCATAATTATATGATGACTTGCTTGGTATCATGCATCACGAAGCATGGCCCAAGTATATTAGATGATGCAGAGCATGTTTTTGCCCCAAATAATGTAATATGGCAAAAGTCGTCTGTCGAAGGTTATGTGTTAAACATCAAGTACATAAGTTAGAGAGGACAAAAAACAAATTTTCGAGCTTGGTGATTTCAGGTTTATCTTTTCACTTTTTCGTTAAAAAAAAAAGAGAAAGAAGGAGAGAGAAAACACGGCCTCAGAGATCATCTCGTTTGTATAATGATGGAATGTTTGAAAAAAAGGATTATTGTGATGTTGTTGTTGTTGATGGTGATGTTGATGATGATGATGATGATGATGATGATGATACTTTGACATATACCGTAGTTTCTACAAAAAAAAGTGATAACTTTAAATGTAAAAGTGATATCATCCCAAGTGACGATATCGACTGTACATAGCAAGAGTGAAAATAATCAACCGATAAAATCATGGAAATCATGGATAGTTGTGTAATAAAGTGGATATAGATTTTTTTTCAGTGATTTACGCTCGTATAATATTACGACAAAAAGCTTCATTTTTCACTGTTTTTATCTTTCAATTTATTTTTGGTTATCTATTTATTTGTCAGGTCCAGGTATTATGGTATGCGGAGGTTTTGGCCATCCTCAGCATACCTCAAATTTTCTGTATTTTTCTAATACATGCACAAGCACATACTTAGCATCGAATTAACCCCCAATCCTGTCGAACTTATTACATTTTTTTTTCATCTTACCGGGGAAGAATACCTTCTTGCACGGTTTTGCACTCCATATAAGGTAATATTTGGGCATTTTAGTTCTGGGTTTTATATGTTCACGACGTGCATTAGTGATGTCATGAACACAAAGGAATAACTGAATAAATAATAAATTCATGTTGAATTTTTATTTGCATGTAAGAAATCGATACAGAAAAAAATGTTCGTTTTGATGTAGGATCGTGATATATTTCATTCATGACCACATGACCATCGAATTCTTCACTCTTGAAGCTATCATTTTTCCCGCACTCATTTAAATGCAAATAGATGAAAAAAAAACTCTACATACATACAGATTCATAATAGTCTTTATACGAATGTGAATGAGTTTTTTTTTTTCAAAAGAAAAAAGTAGAGTGCCAGAACGGCTACTATGTATTAACCAAGTGCATCTGCAGTCAAGCAAATACTTCCGTAACGATGCCGCAATGTAATCCAATTCCAATTGTTTTTGTTTTCGTAAAACCAGAATTTCACTCTCTGTCTTAATACATTTAATCTGATTATCTTTCATGTTTCCATCTTTGACAGGCTACCAGATATACAGCAACGTTTCGGAAACGAGGTTCCAATTGTTCTAGTAGGAATCATACGTAGAGCACAGCAAAATAACAAAAGAAACAGCACTACAACCAAAACCAAACGCGGACTTTCCCGCGAGGACAGCCTATCTCTCTCCAGTAAATACAAAATGCCTTATATTCCGGTCGACTTAACAAAGGAAGACGACATACACAGTGTATTCCGAAAAATTGTTGAATTAATGATAGAAAGACTTCCAGACATGGTCGAGACTGTGAACACTAGTATTAAACTTGGTGAAAGTGATAGACAACAAACCACGGAAAGTTGTAGTTGTCGCATTGTTTAGTGTCTGAGAACTGTCTTCTATAGGCCCTACTGTCCAGAGTTTTATCGACCCCTAGGCTTAATGCTTTTGAAAACATTGAGGGAAAAAGAGAAAATGATTTAAACTAGCAGTTTCTCCTCTTCTCCGTGACAATGTTTTTTAGCATTTTAATGACAAATCCTATCACTTGAACTTCGCTGAAGTTGTCATCTTTTGCTGTCAGCTTGGATGCGTCTATTTTTCTGTCTAGTAATACGATCTGATCTTTAATCGGTGGTCACTTCTCACTTCGATCTCGAAGGCATTTTTCGTTCTTTTTCATAACAAACTTTGCCAAATGTACCACATACAAGATAGATTAACACAGGGTACGATAAGAGTAACGTTTTTTTTCCCCATTACAGGTTAGAAATATGTGAAAACTACTGTCAAATGACTGAAGGCCGTATTCGGCAAGTAATAGAGTTGGACAGCTTGTCATATATGAGCCATGCACTGGCGAAAGGGATTAAAATGCATCTCCGTGATGCTTAGTGCATCTCCGTGATGCAATATACCAAGCACTTCATCCGTGACATAATTATGGGTACTTAATCCATTTTGTCTAACAACCGGCTAAATCATGAAGTAGGATGGTCCTTGAATATGCAGAAAATTTCCGCACAGGCTGACCTCTGTCGAAACATTTCATTCTTGGTAAATTTTCTGCATATTCAAGGACCATCCTACCTCATGATTTAGCCGGTTGCTGACTTGCGTTGATAATATTTGCAGATGAATTGGACCCGTTTTTCATAGAGCATGGCTCATATAATAAGCCATAGAGGGTAGAGTATGTAAAACAAACTCCAAGTGCCCATGTTCCAACCTTTGGTCTACAGCCGCATGTACATGTAATATCTTACACATACAAAATGTATGCTCACCTACTGTCTAGTCATCTCTGTAATTTGTTGTTGAAGATGTTTTGAAATTAAATGCAAATGAAAACCTATATTTCCCATTGTAATTGAACTATCTACTTAACAGGGGCATCGGAGCAATTTTGAAATTGGGGAGGCGACTTCGATAAGCGCCGTATGTGGGCGTGTGTGTGTTGGGGGGTGGGGGGGAAGGGATGTGGGGTTTGGGGAGAAGGTGAAATGAAGAAATGGGGTATGTAGACTGTATCGGGCCTTCAGCGTATTGGATACACTAAAGCAGGTATACGTAATATGACAATACGCAATAGGGCAAAAGCAATTACCGATGTATGTTGCAGGGAGCGCTGACCACGATCAGCTTCCGAAAATGTGCTGTCCGATCGTGACCTACACTCTCAGTCTTATTATTACTGGCTTTGTCATATAATTATCATCAAATGCAATTAAATGAGGCAGTTGATATTTGTATTGAAAGATTCTAATAAGCAATACGAATTTGATAGAATAGGCCTTAAATTCAGATGATTTGGCCTGCCCGATTTTAATGGTGGGAAAACTCACCTAATTGGAATCCGAATGCATCAAATTCGGACCTTTGAAACCCATTTTGTGACCATCCCCAACTTTATCCTGCAGGTCGAGCAAGAATTACTCCCCTTGGAATTTATCGATATTCCAGTCCGAAAGGATTTCCGATAACGGCCGGTCATAAAGGATTTTAGAAGGGAAAACATTTTGATCGACTAAAACACGTTTTATGATAAAAAAAACAACAACTTTTTTCCATGGGACAATGTAGCCTATGTTATTAACAAGTTGGCTTCTTTACAAAAGAAGCCAGGAGAGGTCAGCATCCATGTTTTCAAATAGTTTATTAGCTTTTTAATTTTAACATATTTTGGTACATGTAAACAAACAAGTAAAAAGGCCGCCACGTAGAAACCTCTTATGCTTTACATGACGGTCATTTGACCTTCTTTCCGCGTTTTCAAGTCGCATGATTTTGTCCAGCGGTCTTCTTTCTCTTTTTTTAACGAAATTCTTCTTATTTTTTCTTCTGCTTAGATTTATTTGCTTAATGAAAAATTACAATTATTTGAGAGGTCATTTGCAACCATGGCAAATTAATATAACAAATCTTTTCTGAAATTCGTCACATAAAAATAAACCACGTCTACTTCCTGTTTCGGTTTTTTGATTTCGCTTTATTTACAAAACCATGACGAAATAGACTGTGTATCAGAAGAATTTCGCAAGAAAAATGGATTTAGACAGCAAATTATGTGGCAGTCTGCCTTTTAAACTCACCACTGTTGGAGAGGTCTGATGACCTCTCCAATGATTCAGACAGATTACATGCTACAAATATTGGGGTCGAATCTTTTTTTTCCCTTTTTGGTCGAGTTTTCTTCGGGACGAAACATCTCCAGGAGTCTTTATTTCCCCCTCAGGCTCGAATGGTCTTTTGCTTGAGTCTAACTGGTTCTGTTGTCATCAGCCATTTTAACCCTTAGGCTGCTTAGCGCGACTCGCTGACCTATTGCGGACAGCGTAGATCAAGATCAGATCGCAACGTGCAGTCTGATCTTTGATCTACACTGTCCGATAAGGAGATATATTATATTTCATGTGTCTATTTTTAGAAATGTTATGGGTAAAGAAATGTCGTAATTTAAGCTGGGGGGAATTATTTCCTCGTCACAGCAGGGATCTTATATATACATGTATATACGATCCCTGGTCACAGTGAATATTTTCCTCCTGCCGAAAATCTGGAACTGCTTTTTTAAGTTTTTTAAGTTTTTAAGTTTTAAAGGGGAAAGGTCCGCGGCACTCGTTATTTTCGCATACCTTTCCCTTTTTCGGCAAATATTTCCCCATATTAACCACAAGCTGATGAAATAAACTCAATATCTTCCTTCTAAAATTCCCTTCAAAAAGCAATACTTGGGTTTTTTTTACTTTCGGCCTGAAACTTTCATTCCTTTTATTTAGCAGGATAAGGGTTGATATAGAACAATTATATTCGATATGTGTATCTAAATGTAATAATGACTTGTAAATGTGGAAGAAAAATGTTAAAAGTATGGGAAAATACTATGAAATTACTGGTAGATCTGATCCGGTTATAAAGTCCGACCCGGTGAATTTCTACCCAAAGACTTGTAACCTTAATACTGTTGTTTGATCATTTAATCATACAATTACACTTTTTATCATTTGCAATAGCAGTGGTAAATAATAATAATAATGATAATAATCAACATCATCATCATTATCACGAAATATATGACGGGTACTAGGCTTCTGTTGTTGTTTTCATATCCCCGTCTTCTTTTCTAAGCGTTCTTAGATCAAACCATTAGCTTTATTCCTTTGGTTGATATGAGTTAGCACCTTTTAAGTATTCGCCATTTATGCTGTTTCTTTGAGAGGAGAAACAGTAAAGAGAACTGTTATAATTCTACATTACCAGTAGAATAAAGGTTTTTCTTTCGAACCCGCTGAATTAACTTCCCTAAATATCACTGGGCCCATGTTCTACTCTCGTGCAAATACAAGCCGGAAACCTGAAATACTCTCTACAAAGGAGAACATCCTAAAAAAAAAAGAAAGAAAGAGATTTCTACTTGAATTTTGATGTATAAATATTAGCAACAGATTTCTCGAGTTCTTGCCAATAATTCTTTATGGATATGATAGTAACACAAACACTTTCATTCGCCCTACCTGTAGACTAAAAAAACTGTATAGTAAATGATAAGCTTTGCTAATTAGTAAAAAAATAGAGTCAATCTCCTGTCGAATACAACTGAGCGAAACGGAGACGAAAACGGCAACATTCTTAACCCTTTCGGCGCCATAGGCGAAAACAGTGACTTTTGCGGACGGCATAGATCTAGATCAGAATGCACAGAACGTGCAGTCTGATCTTTGATCTATACAATCCGCTTGTGTAGTCAAGCCTATACAATCAAAATCTTTGTAATTTTCAATGGATTGTTTTTAGAGCCGTCGAAAGAAATCGAGTTTATTTATTTGGCGCTGAAAGAGTTTAAGAAGTAACAGCCTCATGATCAAAATAATCAGAGTACTTAAACTCTATTTTTTTTTACTAATTAGCAAAGCTTATCATTTACTATACGTAGTGAATACCAGACCGCTTCCAGTACTTTGATTATTTTGATCGCGATCAAAATAATTAAAGTACTGGAAGCGGTCTGGTATTCACTACGATCCTGTTGGGGAGGGGTAAACGGCGGGGTTTAGAGGTATTGAAATATGTTGATGGACGGTAACGCACATGACTTGGAAACCACGGTCGTTAGTTCTAATCACAGTATGACTGAAAATCGGATTGAGCATTGGTGTTCTAGTCATTAGGGTAAGACTAGATTCTATGGGAAATCTGTCATCGCTGAAAACTGCTTCGACAATGTTTCCTTGAGAAAACAAGCCGGTAGCATAGAAAGAGTGTTTTTCAAACTATTGAAAAAAAAAAAAGACTCCAGGTAACAAAAACGCATGCCGTCCGTATTATGATATAAATAATGATGAAAACGGCGTTAAGTAAACACCAACTTGACAAATAAATAACATAAAAACCGAAGATACACGGTTTATCTATTTTGCCAGGTCATTGCAAGAGAAATACTTTTTTTTTCAGTTTTCTGTATAATTATCGGACAAAAAATATTTAACGTCCTCATTAATTACGACGCCCATGCTTAAAAAATAAAAAGCATTAACTCTTTTGCGGATGGTATCGATCATGATCAGTATGCTCAGAACGTGCTGTCTTATCTTTGATTCACACTGTCCGTTAGTTTGCAACATATTATAGTCAAATTAGCATTGACCTTGACATTTTAGGCTTCTTTTTTCTAAATTGAAAATGCCTCTTTGATTTATCTAGGACAAAATAAACACTTACGGCATGGGGATATGGAAAATGAATAAAACAACTGAAAATAAATATACACTTGTGGAAAAGGATCAGTCATAGTATTTAACCTTTATGATCAAAAGGTCTCTGATGTAATAAAAATGTCATTTAGAATTTTCTTTTTTGGAACTGATTTATATCGCAGAGAACTGGAAAAGGGGGATGGAGTAGGATTTTTAGGTTTCGACAACCATCGTAGTAATACTTACACATTATGGTGGAAATCTGTCAACATTTGGAGCATGCTATTGCTGTTTTCAAGGGAGCTAATTAATCATACCCATAAAAAAGTTATAACACGGTGGCCTCCCTTGTTTGAAAAAAATCAGAACCATTCCAACCATTTCATTCTGCATTCTGTTGGAATGGAAAATAATTAAATCGAACCATGTATTTATTATATATATTGAGAGAGAAAGAAAGAGAGAGAGAGAGAGAGAGAGAGAGAGAGAGAGAGAGAGAGAGAGAGAGAGAGAGAGAGAGAGAGAGAGAGAGACTGTGTGTGTGTGAGTGTGTCTCTGTCTTCTCTTCTTATGATATGAATGAAAGGCTATCTGATTCCTTGCATACAACTGTAAACTTTTAAATGAATTGAATAAATAAACAGAATGAACATTTCCATACAATTGTAAATGCCCAATTTTGCGATTTCAAAGTATTTTCCTGCACGTTCTGTCTGATCTTGATCTAAACTGTCCACAGCAGCGACATTATAAACACAAGTTTGGTGATTTCAAAATCTTCTTGTTTCAGGTGGTGTAGATCTTAGATCAGATTGAATTTCATGTGCAGTCTGATTTTGATCTTCAGTCTCTACTAAAGCATACTGATTCGCACTATTTGCCTAATGGTTCCCTTTTGCTCCTAACTGCGACTCAATGACCTTTTTTTCCAGCCAGTGTAGATCAAGATCAGACTGCACAGAACATGAAGTCTGATCTTGGATCTATAGTTTACGATAGATCTTGGATCTACAGTGTCCAATAATAAGACATATTTTCACCCCTAGATTAACTTTGAAATAGGAAAATTATGGGAAGAAGAAAAAGAAGAAGAAGAATTCGCTTAACAGAACCCGTATTTCTATAAGCATTCTGATAATACGTAACAAGTAACTTGTGGGCGGAAAAAAAGGCTACTACCGAAGATTACCTTATCAGCATGAATTAATTTTCTATCTCAGTTATTCCCCTTTTTAGAATAAAGCCTTGGCATGACAGGCACAGCTTTTTGTCTCTTTTGCAACCAAGGTTTGCCAAGCTCGGTTGCTCAAACGGTAAAGTATAGGGTAAGTAAATCAGGGGTCTTGAGATCGAATTGTAGCTCAATCAAACTCTTTTCGAGGGTTGATGGTCGTCATTATGACCTCTGAACGTTGCTTGGACGATATTCAAGTAGAAAAGCAGACAGTGGCTTAGGAAGAGTGCAGTGCGAAAAGCTAAGAAAAGAAAGTCCAAATTCGCATGGGTCGTTGCCGATCGCAGCCAAAATATGACTGAAATAATGTTCAAAACGATGCTTCGTACACAAAAAGCAAAAAAGTCTACCAGGTTTAGTGAAGATCAGATTGTACAGAACTTGCAATCTGAACATAGATCTGCACGGTCAGACATTTGTTGTATATTTTGCCTAAACTGTGACGGCACAGAAAATACAACACTGGTCTTTTTTCTAGATTGAAAATGTCAATTTAACCCTTTACCCAACCCAGAGTTTTAACGACCCTCAGAAAGAAAGCTTTTGAAAACTTTGTGGGAAAAGGAGAAAATGCTGGTAACTCACAACGTTTTTAACCCGTTCACAGACGAATTCCATAATTTGAGCCACACTTTATTTGTCGTCTGCAAATGCTTTCAATTTGGACGAGTCTAAAATTTTGTCGTTTGGTAAAGGGTTGATGTATTAGTTGTCAGCAGGTTTAAAGTTTGAAACTGTTGATATTCTGAGGGTAGCTCGCGGTAGGCTTCCTTTATCCGACGTTGAGGCCATGATCCAAATTATACAGACGCACTCTGAGATCTACGGTCAACACTGTCTGATATGGTGTACGAGATTCTGACCCAAAAAGACTTTATGATGCGAATCATGACTTGAGTATTTTTTCCTCAGTGTTTCGTTTTTTTTTTACTGAACTTTATTTTCAGCCGTTGAAATAGGTTGAGTTAATTGAGCCATGCTCTGTGAAAAGTGGACTTAATGCATCTACCAAAAAGTTTCGACCCAGGTCAGTCTGTGCAGTCCTAAACTATTTGCTATTGATCAATTTTCTGCATGTCCAACGACCAGTCTATCTCATGATTTATTCGGTTGTTGGATAAAATTGGCTTTATGGATCCATGAACATATGAAGATTTGCTTGGTATCATGCATCACGGAGAAGCCCTCTTTGCCAAAACATGGCTCATATAAATTTAGCACCGAAAGAGATAAACTGCTAAATTAAAAAAAAAAATCGAAAAATGACAGATATAAATAAAACCTAAATATTGCGAGTTCTTTACGTTAAGGGTTTTACTCTTTCTGATTTTAAGGCTTTGTGTGTGCGGTCAGTTATGTTGAATACCTGGTAGCCATTTTCACGAAATGAGCTATGCTCTTGCAAAAGTGGGCCTAAAGCATCTCCATTATACATTTTACCAAGCAAGTCGCCACATAATCGTGGATCCATAAAATCCATTTGTAGAACAATCGGCTAAGTAATGAGGTACACTGGTCCTTTTACATGTAGAAAATTGACTAAATGCAAAACATTCTGACTTATGTCAGCCTGCACGGACTGCGCAGGTTGACATTGGTCGATACTATTTCGCAGATGTATTTAGATCCTTTTTGTCAGAGCATGGCTCAAATATTTATGGCCACTCCCTATAGAACCGACATCAGACTGTGCGTTCTTTGCAGTCTGATCTTGATCGGCACCGTCTAACGTGTCGGGTTTAGCTGTCGAGATGTTGATTTGCTTCGCAGAGTAAGGTCGTTGACTTCTCTAGCCTGTAAATGCTTATAAAATATGTTAACTTCTCAATCATCACTAATTTAGTAATTACTAAAACGGTGAATAAATTTAGATACGCTTTCTACTTTGATCTTGAAATGAGCCGTGCTCTGGCAAAAGGGGGCTTAATGCATCACCGTAATCCACGGTACCAAGCAAGCCATCACATACTTATGAATACATAATAGCGACTTTTTTAAACAACCGACACAATCATGAGGCACAATGGTCCTTGGACATGCATAAAATTGACCAAGAGCGAAAAGTCTCGGCCCAGGTCAGCCTGCGCGGACTGCGCAGGCTGACCTGGGTCGATACTTTTCGCAAATGCATTAAGCCCCCTTTTCACAGGGCATGGCTCAAATATATTTTGACCCGCGGAAAACCAACAAACTACTTTTATGAAAAATAAGATAGAATAGCTATCATAAAATGGTACTATATTTAATCTAATTACACAGAGTAATTAACCTACGTGTTAATTTAGATTGATTACCTTTCTCTCTCGAATACGCGTACTTGCCCTGTTTGAATGGTATTTTATGCCACTTTCATCAGTATTCTAGTCATATCACGTCGACAAAAAGCTACTCATTTATATTTTTCCGGGTTTCAACAGTGCAAGGCTGAGACTCTGCAGTGACGTGCCCAAGCACATGTCCACGTTACTCGAGTCACCATTGAGAATATCGAAAAGGATTTTCCATCACAAATCAAACACGTAATCAACAGAGCAACGCGCAACCCCGGCTAAGGCTTATTTAAATATATCTTTAGCAATTTTTCTCACATCTAAAGAATTTCATTCTATGGAAAAAAAAGTTGATATTTGTTTTTTAACATGCTTTATGTACAGTCTATCTGTGTGCATTAAATCTTGCTGATTTTATACTACTTAAAGTTTGCTAAGCACCAAACTTGTTCAGATACAGTACATAGTCTAGTTAAAGATGCAATATTGCTGTCATCCCCGCATACATATTTCAGTTAATGATTTCTTTAATGATCCTATACGTGTACAAACATATGAACAATGCTCTGGTAAAAGGCGGTTTAATGCCAAGCCAGTCATCACATAAGAATGGACTCATAAAACCAGTTTTGTCCAACAACAGGCTGAATCCCGAGGTAGAATGGCCCTTGGAAATGTAGAAAATTGACCGAGGGCTAAAAATATCGACCAAGGTCAGCTGCGAAGGGTGACCTGGGTTGACACTTTTTACAGATGCATTAAACCCCTTTTTCCGTGAGCATTGCACATAATTATATATGTAAAAAGGGCTCGTATGGCACTTTGGCATAGATAACAGTATATAACGTCTAAATAGCAACTAGCAAACCAATATTATTACTGTGGATCACACACAATCTTTCTTCATAGGAGTAACAATTATGACATCACTCTTTTTTTTTCTTAAATAAAAAAATCGGTTTTCCTGTTACAGAAAATCTGCTCTGAGTTCAACCATACAAAAATAGAAATTAGAGAAGAAAAAAACATGATGACCCTTAGAGTGCCTCGATAAATAACCTTCAAATTTTAAGTATTTAAAAACTTAGCCATATGATGCAATTTGAATCTCTTTTACTTTGATTGTCTAAAATTAGAGGTCTGTGTAGATCCAAAATCAGACCGCACGGTCTGTACAGTCTGATCTTTGATCTGAACTGTCCGTAAAAGCAACCAACGATGCGCTCTGCACGCTGTTAAGGGTGTTAAGATGGATGCAAAGCGGATTACGGTAGCTTCCCTCCTAATTTCCCTGGACAAATGCTGTCAGTATTCATTATCGGGGAGCAGAATGAGTGAATTGCCTTGGTTAACTCTTGTACAATTACTTTAGATACATTTGCGGACAGTGTAGATCAAGATCAGACTGCACAGAACGTGCAGTCTGATCTTGGATCCACACTGTCCGCTATACTTTCAGTTGCTCCAGTCTAAAATCGTCTTGACATTGCAATATTTGGGATTTTTTTCTCACCGATTAATGTTGATATCGTTTATTTTGCACTTTATGGGTCAACTAATTTCCTTCATAGGTACGGGCGTTAGAGAGATTAGAGTGTAAAAATAGTTTTTCATTCGCTACATTGTATTTCTGATGTCAGATTCAAGTTTTTGATAGAAAAACTGCAGTACACACGGTGAGTTGTCACGATAGGGACGTGGATGAGAAAATTATTTATTCATTCGCCACGATGTAATTCTTATGTCAGACTCCGCAGCTGGTGACATAAGAAATAGAAAAAAAAAAAGGGAAGACGGGGTAATTATTTACTATGAGCCATCGTAATTATTATCTCGACAAATGAAGAAATGTTCCACCGCTTGCTTTACTTTTGTCTGATACCCAAGGTGATGATTGAAAAATTGTAATATTGTTCGAGATTAGAATCGTTTCACTTGCCATAGTGCTTCCGTCATGTGTTATCGTTGGGTTATTTTCGCAGTACTTTGCATTACTACAGTGTCGATTCAGAAGTTCTGCAGTCCGATCTTGGATCCATACCGTCTTCTATCTGACGTCTCACTAAGTAATCGTCAAACAGTTGTTGACATATACTTGAATAACGTTACCTAGAGAAAAAAAGTTATTTAGCAGAGAGTTGATTTACAACTTTTTCAAAATCTAGAATACATTGGCGGCCGTCTGGTAAAAGAGGTTTAACTCTTTACCAAACGACAAAATTTTAGACTGGTCCAAATTGAAAGCATTTGCAGACAACAAAATTAAGGTGACTCAAAAATTGAAATTTGTTCTGGGAGGGTAGAAAACATAGTGGGAAAAGGAGAAAATACTGGTTACCAGCATTTCTCCTTTTCCCACAATGTTTTCAAAAGGCTTCTTTTTCAGGATCGTGAAAACCAGGGTTTGTTTGGGAAAGGGTTAATGTATCTCTTTGATGCATCGTACCACGCTTGTCATCATATAATATGGATACACATCATTCTGTCTAACAGCCGACTGAATCATGAGGTAGACTGTTCCTTTGACATGCCGAAAATTGACCGATACCAAAAAGTTTCGTCCCAGGTCAGTCTGTGCGGACTGCACACACTGACCTTGGTCGATACTTTTTGTAGATGCACTAAGCTCCCTTTTCATAGAGTATGGTTCACAGCTTATTGTTTTATAACGTATTGACAGAGGAAATGCGTCAGACAGCTTTAACCTTTCACGTCCCACCACCCACAAAAGATACTTTTTGCATATCAGCAAACCCTCCATATACTAGATGTTCTTTCTCCACGATGGCGACATATTACACCAATCACATTCAACAACACACACGTGCTTCTTTCTCCTTTTTTTCGAGTTGCCAGTTCAAGTAATTGGCACCTTTTATCATTTCTGCTAGCAAATGACAACTTAGTTTGAGTGAAAGCATGAATGTGTTGAGCCAGTTGGTTTATATAAAACATATTGCACACATATTGCACACATATTGCACAAAATGTTGATGCCAAAACAACCTTTACCAAACAACCCTGTGTTTGAAAGACCGTGAGACGAAATGCATCTAAAAATATTGTAAGAAACAGCGAAAAATTCTAATAAAGAATCTTTTATCCTTTCCACCCTTTACACGAATAAACCCATCGATTGAGTCACTTTTAATTTTTTCAATTCTTAAATTTTGTTGTTCGGCAAAGAATCAACCACCAAGGTACTATATATATTAAACCCTTAAGCTGCTAAGTGCGACTTATTTCTCATTTGCAGACGGTGTAAATCAAGATCAGACTGCACAGAACGTGCAGTTTAATCTTGGATCTACACTGTCAGATACGATGTGTTTTTTCCCAACAACAAGCACTTTGTTATCGCAATGTTTCGGTATATACTTTTAGCTACTAAGCGCGACTCGTTGCTGTTTTGCAGACGGTGTAGATTAAGATCAGTCTGCACAGAACGTGCAGTCTGGTCTTGGATCTATACTGTCTTTCCCAGCAACAAGCACTTTGTAATCTTAATATTTACTGGGTACTTCCTCATGTCATAGACTTGCAATACATGTATAAAAATAATATAGAGTGTAACTCATAGCAATGATTTAGTTAAGATAGTGATATATATTCTAACCAAGCGGTGAGGAGGATGATAACAATGTTGACTTCATGAATGTGGATCATGGTTGATAATGAATAGACTGTCATATAACATGGAATTATCTGTTGTAAGCATCATTTTTATCATTTCAATAAAAGAAAACTTCGTAAATTATTGGTCTCGAACTCTATGAAGGGCCACCATGAAGAAAAATATCTAAATAACTTTATTCACCAGGTTTAATACAATACCAATCTATGCGGTAAATAACTGTTGACCATAGATGTGATAAATACAATCCTGACTGCAATGAGTTCTTATGGGTCGATAGCAAAAAATATCTTTAATTCCTGCAAATGTCATAAGATTAAAAAAAATCAAACAAAAACAAAAGCTCAACATTTGTCACTGTTAATACTCTGATTTCCTTGGCTGAAACATCTTAAAGATAGGATAAATCATAATGGAAAGGTACAATTTTTGTCATAAAATCTGTTCTGTATCATCAAGATGATCATTGGTGATCTTTTATACTATGGGTACGTTTATGGGTACCAGTCATTTTACGCTCACAAACTTGACCCAGAACAGTTCTTTCAGTACTTTGATTCAAACAAGATTGCTTCTGTTTCTGTAAAACAATTATTTTGACTATAGATATGAGTGTATAAACCCATCTGAACATGATTCTGACATATCAAATGTAGAAAATGAAATGAAAATGTAACCTGAACTGCGATTTATCGATACCTTACAAGTATGCAACAGTGCACTTGATGACCTTGACCTCTATAACTCGCTAAAGCCCCGCTCGCCATGTCGCAGACTTAGGCAACGAGCTCAGGAGACCTTGGGATTACAGAAAACAATTGTGCCGAAAATTCCCCATGGTGGGAAGAGGAGGGGGCCTATTGGTTGCTCACGGTCTAAATTTTAGTAAGTGATTGCCTTTTTACCACGTTTTTTTGTACATAACAGACGGAAAAAAGGCTCTATAAGGAATTTTCCCCGTTTATGAGTGAAGAAATTACTTTGATAATAAGACAGTTCAATTAAAGAAAGAATAGTTTCATTTTGTGCGGAGTGTCCGGTCACTTAGAGTTATTGACTCGAAATAGCTCCGAAAAATCGGAAAGCATTTATACAATCTGTCAGATTTCTACGTCAACACTAGAGGAAAGATTAATTCAATCAAATATGGACGTTGAGTTTTTTCCCATTCCCTGGGCAATCCGAGGACCTTTGACCTCCAGAATCGGAGGTCACAAAAGATCGATTTGGAACAAATTCTAATCCCCCGGAGAGGTGACCTGATGGCTGTTTTACTGTACTGGACTCTACGGTTACCGTTAACTCGTTTTTTAATGGACCGCACAAATTTTAGACTTGCCTATATTTGAAGCATTTTCAAATAATTCAATATTAGTTATTTTCGTGAACATTGGCGAGTTCTGATTGGCTGAAATTTTTTTTTTCATAGCTCCATGAAAAAGAAATTAAGCAGTGCCGGAACTACTTTTGCAGTCAAACTAATGTAAACAAACATGTATACGAGATTCCATAATGTTTTTCTGTCTGATTTTATATCCAGTCCGAATTTCAAATTGCTTGCTAAATTTATTTTCTCTGAATATTGGAAAAAAATTATCCAACAGTAAATTCAAAGAGAGAGCTTAAACTCATTATCACTTTACTGGGTCCTAACAAACTTATTTTCAACTTACTTCTAGCGTATTGAACTTCTAATAATAAATCTACAAAATCTGCCAATTTTCAATCCTATAATGACGTCATGAATTTACGTCATTATTACGTCATGAACGAGTAGATTTACAGCGCTATGAAACATCAATGAAATGGACATTAAATAAATACGCAGTGTTGGATTTACAAAAAAAAAGCAGTTACAATAAATTTAAGTGCATATTTGTTGTCTGTGATATTGAATTATAAGGAATGAAGAGAACTTTTTTTGATTTCATGGAGGTATGAGAAAAAAACCTAATCACACTTTTGTATGAAACCGAGAAGTGGTTTCATACAAAAGTGTGATTAGATTTTTTTTTTCATACCTCCATACAATTCCTACAATATTTTCAAAAACCAGCATTTTCTCCTTTCTCCACGATATTTTCAAGGCCTTTCTTCTCAGGGTCGTTAATACTCGGGATTGTTTAGTAATGGGTTAAAGTAATGCAAAGCATTGAGATTAAATACGAGTCAGTCACTTGTATGTACAGCCAGAATGATTATGTATGAGCATGCACTTTCTCTTTATTTCTATCTGCGTATTTCCTTTGACATGTATAATGGGGGTTAAAAGGTTCGTAGCATAGTACTGTATGCTCCCTGCATTTCCATTCTTGTCCATTTATTCGTAGGCTTTTATGTATTTGTGACAATCTATCTCTTCACAACAAGAACAAAATTTCAGTCTCGTCGTTTTGTTACCATTCGCAGAAGGCAACTCTAATCTGGCTCAAATGATCTAAATCTGTCCTTAAAAGAGTAAGAACATCGCTGTTGAAAAAGGAGAGAATTTCAGTTGCCAGCATTATCTCCTTTTCTAACGATGTTATCAAATGCCTTCTCCGTTTCGGTCATCGACATACAGTTTGGCTCTGTAAAGGGACATAAGATAATAAATGGTTATCAGACACATCAAAGTGGTACTTACGTGTTGGTTTTTAGGGGATGGGCGTGGTTTGGACATGGTTTATGCAAGGAATTACCGGATAACTAAAGAACGATGTCTGTCTATGATCATCTAAAAGAAATAAGGCTATTGTTACAATGTATGTGTATGGTTGGATGAAAATGATGGCAAGAGTGAGTGAATACTTTAAAGACAATTTTGATAAAATTTTAGTGATTTGTAAATAAAGATAAACCTGTCCATACTCAAAGGTACCGCATCGATACTACTAGACGACGACGACAACAACAACAACTTCGACGACGATGACAACAGCAGCAGCAGCAACAGCAGAAACAACAACAACAACAACAAAAGCAGCGGCGGCGGCGGCAACAACAACAACAACTTGGCACAGAGGAGAATTGAACCTTGGGCTCCAAGACAAAATGTGAACACCTTAACAAGCTGATGGTAACAGATAATACATGAACTGTTACGACAATTTTTTTTTTTTTGTTCTCATAAGATCTGTTAAAACACACAAAAAGTTGTCTGCAGAGGGTTATCAGTTTACAATTATGGTCATTTGTGGAAAATAATTCACCACACCAGTCATACTCCAAATGCTTTTTTCTTGTTTTTCGGTGTAATATTCTCTATTGTTGAAACGATAAATCCACGCTTTGAGCACCTAAATGAAATATACGCCGATTCTCTGGGTAAAACCATCCGGATATAAGTCCATTTCTTTTCTATCAGAATACCTCGCAAAATATCCGAGAAAGTAGATAAACGATCAGTCTGCGTGTTCTGTGCAGTCAAACCTTGATGTAAAATATTTGCAGTTGAACTACGATTCGTATTCATCAAACATTCTATAACATTCCTAGTCTAACCCTCAAGAATTTTCTAAATTTCAAAGTAACGCAATTTCTTATTGGCTAAACCATTTGGTTTAGCCAATCAAAAATTGCATTACTTTCTGAATCTAGAATAAAAATGTGGTTAGGATTGGTTGGTGAGTACGACCCCTGAATTGTTATTGGTGTTGAAACGGCAAAGCGAATGTTTTTTTCTTTCTTTTTTTTCTTTGCGCTAAATTTGGTTAAATTGACAGCTAATTCTTCAATATCCCAATTTCGCGGGAAAATTGATTTTGCAATTCGCAATTTGAACCCAACTGCACACTCAACCCGTCCCTTTATACACTTGGATTTCATTTTTTTTTTTTTTTTTCTGAAAGTACGATTCTAAGTACTCCATAATAACGACAGCCTCGGAAAACATCGTTGAAAAAGGAGCCTTTACTTCTCACATGCAATTGCTCTTTTACCAATACATGTTTATGTGTATAAAATTTCTCACTGTTTGAAAATACTTTTTCTTGCCTTGAAATGTTTGTCCCTTCATTAGAGCAACATTTTATTCGTCATGTGCAACACTGTCGATCTTGGTAAGTTTAAAACTTTGTCCTTTGATAATGGTTTACCTCGTGCGATAAAAAGTGTTTTACCATAAAAAATGAGCCATGCTCTGATAAAAGGGTGTTTATGGCATCTCCGTGTTGCATTACACCAAGCAAGTCATCACATGATTATGGATCCGTAAAATCCATTTAGTCTAACAGTCGACTGGATCTGGAGGCAGAATGGTCCCTGGACATGCAGAAAATTTAACAATGATAAAATGTATCGACCCGTGTCAGCCTGCATGATACTTTCTGCAGATGCATCACGCCCCCTTTTCACTGAGCATGGATCAAATGTATAAATTCTTACGATAAGTAAGTTATTAACACTTACACTGTTAAATAAGTGAAATGAAACTTTCAAGCCGATGGTAAAAACCCAAATTTTGCTATTTCAAATGTATTTTTGGGGAAAAGATATCTCCTTATCGGAAAGTGTAGATCCAAGATCAGACTGCACGTTCCGTGCAGTCTGATCTTGATCTACACTGTCCGCAAAAGGTCAGATAGTCGCGCTTAGCAGCCTAAGGGTTAAATAAAGAAATTAATAATCAAACAATTCTTATACAACTCCAGCATACTTACACTATATACTGTAAACTTTATTTGGTACTGGTGGGCCACCGGTCCAATTATACAGTACACCCAAAATAAATAAGTTTTACATGAAATGAATCCTATCTTTAAAACTTGACACACATTCTGAAAATGTAGGTTTTTTAGAAGCAAGAGCAAATTTGTACAAATGAAAATTCTATATTGAGGAAATTTAGAAGAGATTATAGCAAAAAAAGAGAAATACCCAAATTTCTTTTCATATATCAGAAAATGCTAACATAATGACAAATATAAAGAACTCCTGGCAAAGAACTATTTTTGTCATAAAGTTATATTTTTCTCAAAGTTTTTGCCAGTAAAGAGGTTTAATCAAGCTCCTTGCCTACTCATGCCGACCTTTCTCTAAATCTCAAGCACTCCTGTTCTACAGAACAGATTAACTTTGCATGAGAGAATTACCGACGATGACATATTACCGGACAGATCCTAATTGACTTTGTGCCTGGATAACGTGATCATTGATAACAATAACACGGACAAGTTAGAGTCCTGTGTAAATGTCGGCACTCAAGGTTCGTGCTCGACGTCATTCCTGATTCTTACCCTTTGCCAGACAACATATTTTTGGCATTGTCCAAATTGAAAACATTACCAGAAGAAAAGTCAAATATGACTCGAATGATGGGATTTGTCTTTGAAATGATAGAAAATATGTTTGGAAAAGGAGATATTCCTGGTCACCAAATGTGCTACAGTTTCAAAAAAAATAAAGTTTGTTGACATGTAACTGTTAAATATCGTTTCACCGTAGGATAAGAGTTGGCTGCTGACAAAGGCCTATCTGGATTGGTCTTACCTCATCTATCTTTCCGACGATTACTTATGCAGGAATAACACTTTTCCAGAACTGAGAAATAACGGGCGCACGAAAAAGACAACGATTGAATTCGGGTCTTATCGTTAAAATATTGGGCCATTCCTGAGGGCATTTTTACCTATAAAAAATGCAGTTTCACGACCCCGAGGAAAGGGCTTCTGAAAACTTTGTGGGAAAAGGAGAAAATACTGGTAGCGAGCGTTTTCTAGTTTTCCATAACGTTTTCGATCCTATCAAAGGAAACTGGTATCATTTAAACTACAATTAATTCTTCGTCTGAAAATGGTACATACTTGGACAAGACTAAAATGTTTTTGTCTGGTAAAGGGTTAAGCCTAATGTCGGCAACCTGGCGGACGAGCTGCATTTGTTTCAAGGCCATTGGTTTGAGAGACTCTAGATACAAAGCAGTTTTAACATTAGGGTGCTAGAAATATTTTTCAACGGTGGGTAAAAAAAAATCAATGCGGTTCAAGGCTTTTCTGGCTTTTTGTCTACTCCTATTCAAAGACGACATGGGCCGTAATCACCAATTATTTGAAATTGCAATAAATTATATAAATTATTACCAAGAACATTGTATTTTCTAAACTTAGAAAGTAAAACATTTTTGAATGGCTAAACCAAATGCTTTTCTAAATTTGTAATAAGACTAACCATACCTTTTAGATTGGTTAACCTTTTACCAAACAATCCCTTGTTTTTACGACCTTGTACAATCCCTTCTTTGTTACGGTGTAGAAGGCTTTTGAAAACATTGTGGGAAAAAAAGAAATTGCTCGTAACGAGCAATTTCTCCTTTTTCCACAATGTCTTCTACCCTATCAGACAACTGCAACTCATAAGAAAAAGTTATTGAATTGCCGTCTGCAGGTTCTTTTAAATTGGAAGAGTCTTAAATATGTCGTTTGGTAAAGTTTTATTTTAATACGATCCGAGAGGTTGCGATACACGGGATCTGGGCTATTAGATGATAATTGTTAGAGTACAATGGATCTTTACACCCAGTAAGATCTTGTACGAAAAATGTCCATTGGGAGAGCTAAATATTGACCCACTGATTCAAAGTCTCTGATAAATCCGTTATTTTACAGAGCTCCCAGTGACGTGGGCCCGTCAAGCAAAATCCATCAGTAAACAAATTAAGATTGCTTTTTGCAATTAGGTCATCCTATTCGCTGATGTTGAAATGTGTTTCCATCCGTAAGATAAGATTCTAATACGAAAAATTTCAGGGTCGATTTGATTGCTAGAACCATAATGCAAAAATGGCGTAATAGTTTTTTACATTTTTTTTGTGACCCTTAACCCTTTACAGAACAGTCCCGTTTTTTAACAAAACTAAAGCAATATGGCGACCTTTTCCCGCTTTGTTCTCTATCCTTTTAAAAACAGACGTTTTGAGGCACATTAAATCTGTCATCTGCAAATGCTTGCTTGGGCAAGTCTATTATTTTGTTCTCTGGTAAAGACTTAAACGAGGTGTGTGTGTGTGTGTGTGTGTGTGTGTGTGTGTGTGTATATATATATATATATATATATATATAGAGAGAGAGAGAGAGAGAGAGAGAGAGAGAGAGAGATAGATAGATAGAGATTTCGTAATTGAAATTGTTTTAACCCCCAGAGAGTGCTAAACAGTATTAATTCACTGGTATATTTGAAGATTTTCATAGAAAAATATTTAAATGTACATTTTACTTTACGTTGCTTATAAACACTCTACAGTCGAAAAGTTAGTGTTTTGTCATGTGAACTTGAGATAGATACTAAGATGATTGCTTCAAACTTGAATTGCTATAGTCTAATCTGTGACCCAGCGTCCATCCAAAGTAATTCGGTCATAGCTGCAGAACTTCTACTCTTCACTATAAACTTAACTCTGTTAAACATTATTAATTATGCGCATAAAAATTGTACATAAAAATAAGAGTCCGCAATTGATACCAAAAAACCGTCCGCAATCGTACCTAAAAAATAAATCCGCAAACGATATACTGATATCTGCAATTGTAATTCGCCGAATTTGTTTCTACTCTTTTTCATTTATAAAAAACAACATGGCATGAGCTTTCATCTACTTCTGCCTCTTAGATTTGCAATACATGTATTTGGATATATTGATATAATCTCAGTTTCATTTATTCAGTCCCTTATGTGTTTACTCATCAGCAGGTGGCTTTGAAAACATCGTCGTAAAATAAGAATGATCAACGTGAATGTATTCGTGTTTGAAATACAATGCATGAATAAATAAACTCTTAAGCCGCTAAGCGCGACTCACTGACCTTTTGCGGACAATGTAGATCAAGATCTGACTGCACAGAACGTGCAGTCTGATCTTGGATCGACATTGTCCGATAAGGAGGTATTCATCTCCAAAAAATAAGTTTCAAAACAATAATATTATTCGGGTTTTTACTATCGGCTTGAAAGTTTATTTAACTTACTTAGCAGGATAAGGATTAAGGTGTCAACAGTGTGACAAAAGGAAAAAAAAAAGCACGTTACGAGATATTTCTCATGTTTTCTCAATGTTTAAACAAGTGCTGTATACATGTAATCCGATGGAATATGGAAAGGTTATTCAAGGGGAGTAACGAGTTAAAAAAAAAACATGGAGCGTGATTCAGACGCAATCGAACTTCTAATTGAAATGGATGGCGCTGTAAATGGACAACGTAACGAGATAACATTTCTATAACGGGAGCACATTTATCTTTCTTGCATGTTTTCCCTTGGATTATAAAGAATTATTACACACAACTTCCAGCAGCACTGTATTAATGCTTTGACTGATTTATGGCAAAATATTAGAGTACTTACCTTTATTTAGGTCAAGGTTTTGTTTCTTTTTTAATCCAGAGGTAGCAACCACACCTCGTGTACAATTTTGTTGAACTTCGCCATTTTGCAACTTTATTACGTCATCGTAGTCTATACTGAGCTTTGCAAATCAATAATTGTTTTGAAATGAAACTTTGACCGCGTTTTGATGAAAATGTTCAAATACACGTACTTAGATTTTAGGGTTACTGTTTGAGGTATTAATAAGTGAAGACGATAGATATTTTTTTTATTATTATTAAAATCTTAAGTATACAAGACACTTGTTGGTTCTACCAACATGTATGCTGTCAGGAGGCCGTTTTCCCTGTCTTATGACAACTTTTCCCACCGAAGTACGCATATAAACATTATCAGGTACGTAGCATACAAGCTAAAGGGTTGCTGAGGTATGATGGTTGTTAGTCTATGATTCGTTTTAATGTGATGAACAATATCTCACAAGTCATTCAACTTATTTGTTGTCAAACTGTCAATTAAAATTTAGTTTTTTTGAGATGAATGACGGCCTTGGAGAAGCAACTGTTTGATTAGTTGGTAAAAATTATTTCAAGACATTCTAACAGAAAATGGGAGTGCCGGGGTGCATATCATTTATCAAAGTACTGAAAGTACTAACAGACTAGCAAATTTGAAAAAAAGTGGCTACGGTAAAGATAAAATTTCGTTAGTTTATACAAGATTGAAGAAAAAATGCCAAATTCCATCATCGACTCCGTTCCAGTTCATTCCGGTTATCAAGTCTGATCCTGATCCAGTTCAATAACATTGACTTTACCCAACACCCTTGACTAAATACTTGTCAATATAGGAAATACCATGAAACATTTTCGTTTGTTGTCTTTGATTTTTATTTAAAAAAAAAAAAAAAAAAGTAAGCAAAGAACATATTCATTTGATAATTTAAATACTTTCTAGAGTTTATTTCTTGATAAACTTTCTATCACGTATAATTTGATTCCTATAGGTAAAATTGCAGATTTTGCCTTCAGTTAGGCATGTGACTAATGAGTCAATTTTTTTTTTTATCATTTTCTTATAGAATTAATATCTTGCAAACATCTGGCTCGGTTTTGGTCGTATATAATTACGGAATCGAAAAGGCCCTTATAAGATGTATCAAATCGTTTATTTTCATCATCAGAAATGTCCAGCCAAGTGTGGCCTTTGTCAGCAATTCATAGTAAGAATTAAGACACTTTTCTCTTGTTCTTCGTCGTCTTTTAGAGATCCAGGAAAAATTAATTGACAAGACTTTATAATTTTTTCTTGCTGCTCTGGAAAATTACTATCGTCTCAGTTCATGCATGGAGGTTAAATTGCTCTCATTTTTCACAATTCATTTAAAATAAACATTAAGGACATGTAAGTCCAAGGTTGTTTTTTTACGTCTGACACCATGTAATGTTAAAGTGTCTTTATGATTAAATGTGTAGAGTTCTATTAACCCATAGGCTGCTGAGCGCGACTCAATGACCTTTTGCGGACGGTGTAGATCAAGATATGACTGCACATGTGCAGTCTGACTTTGAATCTACACTGTCTGAATAGGGAATATTTTTTCTCCAACATATAACATTTAAATAGCATTTTTCAGGTTTTTACTATCAGCTTGAAAGCTTTATTTAATTTTTCAGCAGGTTAAGAGTTAAACTGAAACTGGATTATGGTTAATCAATAGCATAAGATGTAATAGTTAACTTTTTTACAAAACGAAAGATTTTACACTTTTCCAAATTCAAAGCTGTTGCAGACCACAAATTAAATGTGGCTTAATTGATGAAACCTTGTTCCAAAAGGGCACTTGGGAAAAGGTAAAAATGCTGATTACTAGTATTTTCCCCTTTGTCTGCAATGTTTTCAAAGATCTTATTCCCCAGTGTCGTAAAGCTCGGAACTGTGTAGTAAAGGGTTAATATAGCCTACAAAACATGAAATAACAGTTTAACATAACAGTTTAACGGTACACGATGATCTAAATAAACATTGACTGAAGGAATGACAATGGTTCCTTGTCCAGTGAGGGTTAATAAATGTAGCTGGGATTTTGCTACAAGCTACCGTAGTGAATCTATTTTTAGATTCATTCATAATTTTACATTGGTGTAGGAATAACAGGTACGAGTCTGATTTGCACAGGTCGCTTAATTTACATATAAGCAAATATCTTGTACCTTATCAATAACATCTTGGGTCTATTACTTTGGAAGAGGACATGTTCAAATTTGAGTGGTAGAGATTTAGTGCTTTTTGTCAAAATTGTCATATGTGACAGAATTACGATTTCTAACAGAAAGAATTATTTTCTGTGAGGCAGTATTTGCTACTGTGGGTTTTTTGTTGACATTGAATCTGGGTCAATCTGGATGCCTATAGACTAACTCTCGCTAGTCTGAAAATGAAATTTCTTTTTCAATATAAAATACAACCAAGTTATGTATATCTGTCTATAAATGATTTTAGATTAGTTAAGAAGAAGTCACGTGTTAAATCATCTTAGAACACATGTAACTTTTATCTTACAGTGGCCATACAGCAGGCTGAGTGTGTACTCCTTTTTTTCCTACCACTGACAAATATTGCCGGGCAAATCGTAACTTTATTTCATGCTTCTAACCCCTTTTTGGGGGACTTACATCAAAATCCAGTACAGTTGTTTTCGGTAATCCCGTGGCGTACCCTCTCTGCATAAAAACGCATTAAAATATTAGGTAAAGCGCCAGAAATGTAGGGTAAATTAAGTCATATTTCCATCTGGTTGAATGGCACACACTGTGTACCTAGGTAACTAGTGCACGGGAAGTACTGATTCCGCCTTCAGTTGAAGAGTTAGACAATAAAATCGGTATCGTAACCATGAAATATCAAACAATATTCCACCTTATTTCTCGATAAATTACTGAAAAGCATGAAATAATCTAGCAGATTAATGGTATTTTTGACCCTTTACCACACAATCCCGAGTTTTAACGACCATGAGGAAGAAGCTAATAACCAGCATATTCTCCTTTTTCCAACAATGTTTTCTACCTATCAAAGAGGAAATTCTATCAGTTGAGCAACATCAAAATTGTCGTCTGCAAATGCTTTCAATTTGGACAAGTCTACATATTTTTTGCGTGGTAGAGTTCAACATTATTGTATAGAATATCTTTTTTGTTCTGTATATTTTCAATCGAACTCGCTGACTGTGTTGTCTGACACCCTCTGAGACCGTTTCACCAACATAACTATATGCAGTTATAATTTTGACTTCCATGATAGGCCATCTGATTGGCTGAGCCAGAACGTGTCAGCCAATCAGATAGCTAGTTTTAAAATTTTGAATTAGAAGAATGTCTAGAATTGTTGCTGAATACCTTTAACTACGATGTAAAAAGAATGCCCAACCGAAATTACCCTGGGCACCATAAGTAATAAGTCTGCAACGTTTCATATTTGTAATTTGATCAAAGATGGCTCTGAAGTCAGAAATAATTACCAAAGAGGGGAAAAATTGGCAGCATTTGATTATGCAATCTGAAAAAATTGTCTTTCAGATCAAACAATCGTAACCAATTGGGAATAAAGATGATCCATGATTCCTGAATCGTTTGGCTCCTTTCGTGTGTGCAGCTGTCGAAGCATAAAAATTCCAATACTGTATGTCATAAGTAATAAAAATTACCCTGTCAGTGCCATAGGCAAAACATGGGCTTTTGCGGACGGTATCGATTAAGATCAGACTGCACAGGTACCTGCAGTATGATCTTGAATATATACCATCCGCAGGTATGGTCATGTCTATTAGACAATCTTTTTGAAATTCAGTGGATTGTATTTTCAGCCGTCGAAATAGGGCGTTTTATCTGTTTGGTGCTGAATGAGTTGACCTTCAAACTACAATATAACTGGATTGGAATACTTTTGTCTCACTTAAATATGCACATATTTTACATTTGGAAGTCTGTTTTTGCCAGAAAACCTCAACAAAATACTGGACAGTGTAGATCCAACACCAGACTTCACATAACTTGCTGTCTGAATTAGAACTACACTGTTCGTTGATGCCATTTAACTAGTGGTAGGAAGTGTAGTGATTTAACGTCTGTGATAAATTGTTTGAAGGGGAACACAGAGACCAAAACATCAATGAGATATCGCATGCTCCGTCACGCAGTATAGACTACGAATTTGTACTGATAAGGATGCTAGCCAGAATCTTTGTCAAAGAGTTCCCTAACAATACCACGGGGATTGGAGAAAAATTGAGCAAGAGAGATAGAGATGTGTTATTGTTTGATGGTGTTAAGGGCGCTGTCAAAATTGTTCTAGTTTGATCTAAGTGATAGCTCATGTGTTTGCAGCGTATCAACAGACCTAGACTGAAGAAAAATGCAACAACTGTATCATTGACGCTCCAATACCTAACCATAAGTCACGGAGGAGTGCACGACAGTAGTTTAAGTGAAAAATTCACTTTAAAATCAATTACGATGTTTAGTTGCTTGCCAAGGGGGGAGGGGGGGGGGGGGAAAGGGTGCCCGTGGCTACCCTAACCTTTATATAAGCATTGTGTGTGATATGCAAACATCATCGTGGATTGAACATCAAGCTGATATATTCACACATCAAACGATAATTGTCCATGTTAAGATAACTAAGTCGTCCTATGGGGACGGGAGTAATTCTGTTGTAGTAATTTTTTCGGAGGATACCCCGCCTACTCCAGAATGTCTGGAGGCAGGATGATCACCTATCATGATTTTATTCCTGAAGTTGAAATGTGCCATTGTAGACATAAAGTTGATCGCAACCGCTTATATCTAAAAAGGCATGCTCTGTATGCTAAGATTTCCACGTCAAAGAATAATACATATAATAAAGACTTGAAGAAAGGAGAAATTACATGATTGTTAGACGTTAAAACATGTCTAAGTTCTGATCTATCGATATCTGCAGCTCGTTTTATATGACCAAAACTTGAAAGGGGATTTTACACGGAAAATCTTGAAATTACGCGGAGAGATAGCCCATGGGCCCGATGAATATTTTGAAAACTGCTGGAGATCAAAAGATGCTGACGGCGTAAGTCCAGTGGTAGGGATAATATTTCTATTTGATATCAACCCTTAAAGTCCCGTTCACAACTAAGTTGACTTTGTGGCCAGATTAAGGCCAGGTTGCACCAAACGTGCAGTCAGATCTTTGATCTACACCGTTGGCTTTTGCTTTGGCATTCTTGATAGAAGCAACTTGGAATTACAATTACTTTTTGTCTTTTTTCAAGACTGAAGTTGTCTTTTGGGATTATTGGCACTCTAAGGATTAAAAGCTAGTTGATATCTTATCAAATAACTCCCTTTGATACATACGAGCACAAAACATCGGCGGCTATAAACTATGCACTTGGGAAGAACAAATCCGCATGAACATGCTTATTGGCGAAAACGCTCTTTTTTGAGATGCCTGTTATATAATCTGCAATTCTAAATCGGTTTAAGCTGGCACTGCCAGTCGTTCGGTAGTATTCATAGATGAGCCGATAAAAAGCCAGTCTAGTACTGATGAAACCCAGAAACTTTTGATTAAATGACATTTCGCTGTGATACGATACATTTTAGAACTCCGAATTCCAAATCAACACCGTTCTTGCATGATAATAATTTTTGTATTAAAATCATTTAATATACTATCTAAAAAATACTTGAGGTTTTGGAAAATGGTAACTATTTGAAAATTACATACAGATTACAATCGATATATCAGACTTAATGACTAAATCATCGCCAGGGGTCATAACAATGTTCCTTTGATAACAGTGTATATCAACAGCACGTTTCTTTGGACGCACACTCTGATCTATGAACAACATTGTGCATTTTTTTGTAAATTTAACCCTATTTTTTTTACACCGACTGTGAAATAATGTCTTACAACATCTATGAATTACTCTCAGCGGTTGCTTTCTGGAAATCGTAAGCAGTACTCGTATCGTGATGTTAGCAGCTCCAAAGGTTGACCCCGCTAATTACTGGATTCGAACCCGGAACCCTGGTACGGGAGGTCGACGCTCTACAACTAAACTGTCGTCTCTGACCAGACAATATTTTAGTCTGTATTACTGATGGAATGTCCATTTTGATTTTTTGCACTCTCTGGTGTTATATATGAGCCATGGTCTGTGAAAACGGGGCTTAATAAATCTGCCAAAAGTATCGACCCAGGTTAGCCTGCGCAGTCCGCGCAGGCTGACCCGAGCCGAAACTCTCTGCTATTGGTCATGTCTCTGCATGTCAAAGGACCCAGGACACCTCATGATGACGGTTGTTAGACAAAATGAATTTATGGATCCATAGCTTTCTGATGACTTGCTTGGTATAATGCATCGCAGAGATGCATAAAAGCCCAAAGTGTGGCTCATATATCTGTGAGCAGCAGGCAGATGGGTAGGCACAACTCGAGACTGTCAGTCCTTTGAATTTTTGCTTTTTCAGTCGGCCTTGATCCTGATTTTGACTTTAATTAAAATCTTCGTCCTCTGACAAAATGAATTGCTTTGAATAAAAACGCCATACTGTCTTATACTGTGGCATAAAGTCTGCTATAAAACGTAATGCAAGTTTACTATAGAGGTGGAATGAGCCTCTGTCACGCAAGCTAGCGACATTAGGGTTCATTCGTAATTATCCTACGCATTGGGACCTCTGAGGCCTTAAAAAGATCAGATTGAACATGTGTACAGGTTGATCAGTTTGAACATGTGTACAGGTTGATCTTGATCTGTTATTTTCAATTCTTTGCTCATAGAGCGCTAAACACACCTTATGTTGCTTTTGTGGACAGTCTAGATCAAAATCAGACTACACGGAAGGTGTGGTCTGATATTAGATCTGTACTGTGTAGCGTTTTGTGACATATTTAGCCTGATAGCAACCTTATACTTACAATATTACAGCCGTTTTTCCTAATTGAGGCGACCCATTTCATTAAATCTGAGCTCTAAAGGTTAATAAGTTAAGAAGGATATTTTGGTTAAAGCTGCATAAAATCAATTTGACATACATCTTAACCTTTTACCACACAGTTCCAGGTTTTTATGACTCAGGTGTAGACATTTTCGCTGTATAAAAATTAACAAATGAACAAATGCATTCAAATAAAACAATCTATTTCTTTGTAACAATGCTATTTATATACAAAAAGCATGCAGAAATGAAAATTTTCACCACTTTCCATTTTTAATTTCATGTTTTTTACTACTAAACTCTATGGTAATATTTCGGCATTTTTGGTCGTAGCCACAGAGAGAGTAATAACGGACAAATGGAGAACAGCCATAAACAATACTAAATCATAGTAAAACCACGCGTTTTTGTAGTACTTTCATCTGTATTTTAGATTCAGTTGTAACTTTAAGTACACAATTAGCATAAAAATACAATAATATTAATTTCTTGTTACACAATGCTCACCGTAAAGACCACAGAAATAGAATTGCTTGAGTATGAATATACCTTTGTAAATGCTATTACCCTTTAACAGATAGCGATTTTATCACTCTTCCTAATCGTAAAGATGTGATACCAACTATGGATTATTTAGATAATCGACAACATTATTCTTGAAAAGAAGACACCGTGGGAGAAGAAAGTATACTGTTAAGGTCAATTTCTGTTTTTCAGGGAAATGTTTCTTAACACTGGCTGTATTCAAACAATTGAAATAATTATGTCTGTGTAAGGATAATTTTTTATGAACCTAGTTTTTAAATGTGCTTGGCCTCACACGTAAATGCTCTCAAATTGACCGTATGATAGTATGCTGTTTTATTTATTGCACTCTCTCCACTATTATCAGGTGTCAAAATTAACATTAAATTTAATAAAAAAAAAAAAAATGAAAAATAGAATTTTAAATTCTAATAATTGTAATTTTCTCCCATAGTTTTTGTATAATAATTATTTAGGTACAAAGAAATTTCCGAAAACAAATTTTTGACGGATGATTAAGAGCCAAATATTAATTTCTATACCAACCAAATGGACTATAGATAAGTTTTATGAAAACATTGTGGGAAAAGGAGAAAATGCTGGTAACCAGAATTTTCTTATTTCCCCACAACATTTTGCACCCTATCAAGAAAGCAGTCATTATTTCAGCAATATGTAATTAATCATCTGCAAATGCTTTCCATTTAGTCCAGCCCAAACCTTTGTTGTTCGGCAAGGAGTTAAACCAATGAAAACTCAGTAAACGAATGTAAACAAAGTTTAAATGCAGTTTAACATCAAATAAATACATACATAAATAATAAACGAAGACGTTAGGCTGAAACAATTACAAAGTCGCATTGTCAAAACCTCCAGTGTTTTGGACTACTACAAGCACATGACTAACTATAAATGCTTGGTTGTTTATGGAATGATCTAGCCTGTGGTTATCTAATCAATCAGAAATCAAGGTTATCCATTGCACAGCTTTATTCCGAAGCATAACTCTGCTTTATTTAATTAAGCTCTGACTTAATGGTTCCCAAAAGTACTTTTAGGCCTTGTATGGCGCGGTAAACAGTCATTGTTTCTCTGTCAAATAAACCTTTTGAGCACACGAATATTCCAATGCCTTTTTCATGCAAATATCAGTCAATGTAAGTTTAAATTCAGAGTTAAAGTTATATGCTGTCTGATCTTGATCATCACCGCCAGCAGACGCAACAAATATTTGAGCCATACTCTGTGGAAAGGGAGGTTAATTCATTTGCAAAAGCTATTAACTTAGGTCATCCTGCACAGTCCGCGCAGGCTGACCTGGATCGAAACTTTTTTTCTATGGTCGATTATCTATTATCTGCATATTAATGGACCAATCAACCTCATGATTCAGTCGTTTGTCAGACAAAACGGATTTTATGGATCCAGAATTATGTGATGACATGTTTGGTATAATGTATCATTTAACCCCCTTTTACCAGAACATGGCTCAATTCTTTTGATGTCCAAAAACTGAAATCGGAGAAAAGCTGCTCTATATCTCTATATTTTCATGGATCCTGTATTCATGGAAGCTCCATTCTGTTCGGCAGTTATTGAATGGAGAGTAATCTTCGAAATGAATATGCATTTTTTTGTTTGCGTAAATGCTCTGGCAAAAGGGGGTTTAATGCATTTGCGTGATGCATCAGATTAAGCAGGTCATCTCATAATTATAGATCCATAAAACCCAAGTTTGTCTAATAACTGACTGAATCATGAGGTACACTGGCCCTTTGACATGCAGAAAAATTAACCAATATCAAAAAGTATCGACCAAGGTCAGCCTGCGCAGACTGCGCAGGCTGACCTGAGTCGATACTTTTTGCGGCTATACCAAATCTCCTTTTCACAGAGCATGGCTCACTTTAAGTAGCTTTCATCAGTGTTTCAGGTGAATACAGTGGTATAGGGGATGAATGTTGGCATCTCACATCAAAGGACTTGGGTTACAATCCCGTGATGAGCCGGGTCAACTTCAGTTAACTACTCTTATTACGGCGCGTAGATTGGATGGTTCCCATGCAGCAGTCATAGAGTATGATCGATGTAAGTTATATAACTTTTCATTGCCGATTTGAAATAAGGTTTTAATCATAAAGTATTTCAGTCATGTGAGCGTGAAAGCTCACTTATTCAAGCCTCTCTTCAGTTTTAGGAGCCTAGGTCCTACAGTGTCTTGCTCAAGCGAATTTGTACTTGATCGTCGCTTCGAGCCATTGGCGGAGATCGAACTAGGCTATCTTAACAATAATTCCTGAACTTTCGACCCAGGCTTTAGCGGTAAAGTGAATGATAACAAAAACACAAATTTATTTCGTTCTCCCAATTCTTATTGAAATACTTCTTTTCATTGATAATTCGAAATTTTCCGTGGGTTTAGTCGATCTAATTATGGCATAGTTTAAGCCGGTAACCTTGTTGCACCATATAAAACGAAATGAAGATGCGTCTATAAGCCACATTGTACCTTATCTTGCAGACTTAGGGTTGTTGACAATTATTCGAAGGTTATTTGCATTGAACAGGGTATTTGACCTAAACTATCGACAAAGCAATGCAGAGTGTAGAGCAAGATTAGACTCTACTAATGTGCAGGTTGATCTTCCTTTACATTCGCCGCAAAATACATGTATAGCTGCGAACGGCAGGATGCCGGTTAAATACTTACATGCAGGCTGTTTGCAAAGATCTTTCTAACTTAGCCGGTTATTGTGAAGGCTTTTACTGCTGGGGTTGTGTGTTCGAACCTAGGCTAGGCTAATATTTGGCCAAGATATTAAGTCGAAGGCCAGGGCATATATGGTGCGAACGCTCTTTGGTGTTGGCGTAACTTTGGTGTTGAACAAATTAAAAGCGCTCTGACAATGCATAATTTTCTCATACTATTTTACAAGAAGCACGCTTACCAAAGTCTACAGAACCTACACGATAAAACGAAAGCTTCGCCAATACCATAGAGGGTTAGCAATAGGGACGTCTTGAGATTAAATCCTAGCTTGTCCAAAGTCTTCTAGAGGACTGATAATAGTCAGTGCGACAGGGTCCATTCTTTTCTTACCGCTAAACACCATACTTGGAGAAAGTGTTGTTGGACGTTCTTTTGAAACAAAGCCCAGGAAAGAATGATTTGGTGCATTGGCCGCCAGGATATGACAAGAGAAATTGTAACAAATATTCAAAACGACGTTAAACACTAAAAATACTAACAAATAAACGATATGATTTACGAGAAATTGTAATTATAGCATACTTAATACATTTCATCATACTGTACCATAGGCCTTTAGTCGTAATAAGCAGGGTATTATCGTGTGCCATATTTGATCGCACCGTGGTAAGTATTTTATTGTAACGAAGACAGTATTTGGTTGCACGTAATTAACCCTTAGGCTGCTAAGCGCGACTCAAGGACCTTTTGCGGACTGTGTAGACCCAAAATCAGACTGTACAGAACGT